>CM053791.1:143939497-145300747 GCA_028749045.1 Cupressus sempervirens
ACGAATTAGAATTAAAGAATGGAAGAAGCAACTGGGAAAAGGAACTCCAAGACTTCTATTTAAGGAACCATAGAACAAGAAGCAAAGTCTACTGATGTTGATGTTGCTAAGAGCCAAATTGTGAAGTGATTAGAAGGGTGTCAAGGAGAAGACATCTAGGAGAAGAAAGAGCACAGAGGCTCTGTTTCTACAAGTGGTCATGAAGAGTTGATTGCATTGGCACATTGAGCATGGAGACTCAATGAGACTAAGCTTGAAAGGAGGGAAAGCTATGAGGATTGTAGAGTTTGAAGGCCAGGCAATGGTATGAGATGAGAAGTGATCTGAGATCTACAAGTTAAGTTGTATGATGTAATTAGGTCAAATATTTTCTAATACTCTCTAGCAATTGTATTAGATATGGAAATCCTATGGACTTAGGTTGGTTTAATAGCCATTTGTAAATCCTTTAAGATGGTGACATTCCAAGTGAATGTTTTAAAGTCATCTAACCAAACCCACTTCAAACAAGGTGGATAAATCCTCTAATAAGGTCACATTTAATAGTGTGTTGCAAGCCTTTAATAGGGTAGGCCTTTCACAGTGCATCACTTCAAAAGAGTGAGAATTGAGTAGCATGTTACTAGTGGTTTTTCCCAAATTGAGTTTCCACATAAATCACTGTGTTATGTGTTGATTTCTTATGTGTTATGTTTGCATGTTGATTTACAATAACTTGTTGATTAAAAGAGTTAATGCTTGGATGAATGAATGGTTGAATGGGCTCACTACATGTAGTGAAAACGTTTTGAATGGGAAATGTTGGACCTTGAATAAATAATTCACCACCCCCCCCCCCCCCCCACCCTCTTAGTTATTCTAAAGAATTTCTAACAATTGGTATCAGAGTCATCTACTGATTTAGTTTCAAGCTACTAGAAGTAGGAAGTCAAGATGTCCAAGAGAGAAGTTTCTAAGCTCAAAAAAGACAACTTTGTTGCATGCCAAAGTCTAATGAAATTGTAGCTTGGATCAATAGGTGACTATGCACAAACCTCAATTGGAATAGAACATGCAAATCTAGTTGGACCTCTTACTGTAGATGATTTGAGCAAAAGGAAGGAGCACAATCAAGCAATGTTCGAGATTGCCTCTGCACTCAGCTATGCAGAATATGATGACATCAAAAATTGTGATACTACATTCAAGATGTGGAAAGCCTTAATAGATATCTATGGAGGAGATCAAAATGTCCAGAGAGAAAAGAGAGAAAGCCTCTAAGAAAAGTTTGATGACATGAAAATGGGGGAAGATGAAAATGTTGCTCAATATGCTGCTAGAATAAAAGAACTAGTAAGTGCAATAAGAAGTCTAGGTGGTCAATTGGAAGAAGAAACTATCATCAATGAATACTTAAGAACTCTACTCCCTATCTATGCTATTAGAGTTTCACTCATCCAAGAGCTAAGGTGTGTACAAGGGAACACACTAATCTTTGAAGGAATTGTGAGAAGACTTACTGCATTTGAGCTATCCAATTTTGATAACTACAGACCTAAGAACCTTGAATCTACTTTCAAGGCCAAAATAACAATAAAAGAAACTGAGAAGGAGACATCAATCAAGAAGAGAAGAAAGGGAAAGCATGCATCTAGTGATAACAGTGCAAATGAGGAAGATGTAGAATAGTTAGAAGCACTACTAGCTAGAAGATTCCATAGAGGCAAAGGTAAATTCAAAGGTAAGCTCCCTATCATATGTTTCAATTGTAATGAAGTAGTTCATATTGCTACAAGATGTACATAGACGAAGAACTACAAAGAAGGAAAAAAGTACAAGAACAAGAGAGAAGATGATAGCAAAGACTACAAGGAAAAAGGTAAGAGATGCTACATTGTTGAAGAAGATTTTGATGAGAATGATGATGAAGTAGTCTATGTGGCCATGAAGGATGAATCAAATAAAGATGAAGATGAAGCAACAGCATTGGTTACCTGTGTGAACAAGAATGACAAGTGGATCATAGACAGTGGATGGTCACATCACATGACAGGAGATAATAGTAAGTTCACTACCTTTACTCAGTATGATGGAAATAGTGTTAGATTTGTTAATGATGCTCTATGTCAAATCAAAGGAAAAGGTTCCATTAAACTCATAGAGAAAATTTTATGTAATAATGCATACTATGTTGAAGGATTGAACTACAACTTGTTGAGTGTATCACAATTAGGCAATGTGGGTTGCAAAGTTGAATTTGGAAACAAAACTACCAAGATCTATGACATTGATGGAAATCTGATAAGAAAAGGTGAACAAACTAGGAGTAATCTATTTTACCTAGATATAGAAGATGTAACATGTCTTGTTGTTATACTTGATGATGTGTGGTTGTGGCATAAAAGATTGTGTTATGTTAATTTTGATAATCTAATTAGTATTAGAAAAAAGAAGAAGGTCAAAGGGTTTCCCAAATTAAAGAAACCTGAGAACACTATATGCAAACAATGTCAACTAGGGAAGATGACAAAGTCTAGTTTTAAAAGTAAAACACACACATCCAAAGAAGTACTAAAGCTAGTCCATATAGACTTATGTGGTCCAATAGAAGTGAAAAGCTACCTAGGAGAAAAATATATAATGCTATTTGTAGATGACTATTCAAGGATGATGACTACTATGTTTTTAAAGAAAAAATCTGATGCATTTCAAATGTTTAAGTGGTTTTTGGCCAAAGTTGAGAAGGAGACAGGAAAAAATCTAAAATGCTTAAGGTCAGACAGAGGAGGTGAGTTCACATCAAAGGAATTTGAGATATTCTACAATGAAAAAGGCATCAAAAGGAAAACATTAGCACCAAGAACTCCACCACAAAATGGTAGTTCTGAAAGAAGAAATAGGTTAGTGATTGACTATGCTAGAACCTTGATGATGGAGAAAAATGTTGCACTAAACTATTGGATAGAAGTTATAAGCACTGCAATCTACACACTGAATAGAGTTCAAGTCAAGAAAGGTACAAATGGAACACCTTTTGAACTATGGTTGATCACTCACCCAATGTTAAACATTTCAAAGTATTTGGTTGTAAATGTTATATTCTTAAAGATGCTATAAATGGAAAGTTTGATGCAAAAAGTGATGAAGGCATATTTCTTTGATACTCCACTAGAAGAAAAGCATATAAGTGTTTGAATACTAACACTAACAAGATTGTGGAGAGTGCAAATATAAATTTTGATGAGCATGCAGAAGTTCAAGTTGATGATTCCAAGTAGTCAAAATATTATAGATCCTTTGTATACTTCTATGAAGGAATGACTGTTGAAGACAATGCTGCAAATCAAGTTGGGAATCAGCAACAAATTTTAGTATCAGCCGAGTCACAACTAGTGAATGCTAAGCTACATTCAGAAGCCAAGCTGCAAAATGTAGAAAATGCACATTCTAATTCTAAAAATAGTACACATGAGAGAAATGATGAAGTACTAGATGAGGAAGAACAAAATGACTGAAGCTAAAGGATCAAAGATGGGAAGAAGGAAAAAGCCAAGTTTAGCCAAATATGTAAGAAGACATCACCCTGCTAATCAAATCATTGATGACAAGGATGTTAGACCAATGACAAGGAATAGGCTCAGGAATGAATCATGTCTACTAAGGTTGAGCCCAAAATAGTGAAGGATGCACTAAAAGATGATGACTGGTATAAAGCTATGGAAGAGGAGATAGATCAGATTGAGAAGAACAAAACCTGGACCCTAGTTTTTAGACCAATTGATAAGAATTTAATTGGTACCAACTGGGTGTTTAGAAAAAAACTTGATAAGAATGGTGAGATAACAAGAAACAAAGCCAGATTAGTTTGTAAAGGCTATGCATAAGAAGAAGGATTGGATTATGGGGAAACATTTTCCCCTGTTGTAAGAATGGAAGGAGTAAGAACACTACTTACATATGCTACATACAAAGGTTTCAAAGTCTACCGAATGGATGTCAAGTCTACTTTTCTGAATGGTATACTAGAAGAGGAAGTGTACATAGAACAACCCAAGGGATTTGTTAATGACAAGAATAGGATATGGTCTACAAACTACACAAGGCACTTTATGGCTTGAAGCAAGCACCTAGAGAATGGTATGAGAGACTACACAAATATCTTGTAAAGATAGGATTTGAGAGAATAGATGACAAAAACAACTTGTATATCAAAGCTGAAATAGGTAAAGACATTTTGATATCAGAAATCTTTGTTGATGATATAATATTTGGAGGAAAAGATGTTCTATGCAAAGATTTTGCTAATCAAATGAAGCATGAGTTTGAGATGTCAATCTTTGGAGAAATCAAATTCTTTGTTAGATTACAATTACATCAATTGAAGAATGGCATATTTGTGACCCAATCTAAATACATCAAGGAGATACTTAAGACATTTGGATTAGAAAATTCAAAACCAGTCAGCACACCAATGGCAACTGGACATAAGCTATCCAAGAATGATGAATTAGCTAAAGTGAATCAGACATTGTATAGATCAATGATTGAAAAGCTGCAATATGTTGTACATAGTAGACTAGACATTGCATTAGCTATTGGAATAGTAGCAAGGTTTTCTGCAAATCCAAGAGAAAATCACTTGATGGCAGTAAAGAGAATACTAAGGTACCTAAAAGGAACTAATGATTATGGTTTGTACTACAAGAAAAGTGAAAAGCTTGAACTAAAAGCCTACACTAATGCAGATTGGGGAGGTAACATTGATGATCGAAAAAGCACTAGTGGAGGAGCACTTTTCTTGGGAAAAAGACTAATTACATTGACCAGCAAAAAACAAAGGTGTACCTCATAGTCCACTACTTAAGATGAATATGTTGCAGCTGCTATAAATTGCACCAATATTGTATGGATCAAACATTTTCTACAAGGTATGAAGGAAGAGGTAAATGAGCCTATGATACTTTATTGTGATAATACAAGTCCTATCAACATATCAAAGAACCATTAATGCATGCTAAAACCAAGCACATTGCAATCAAGTATCACTATGTAAGAGAATTAGTGGAAGATAAACAAGTGAAGATGGAATATGTAAGCTCAAAAGAATAGATTGTTGACATCTTCACAAAAACACTACCTAAAGATGCTTTTGAGTGTCTTAGAGGTAAGTTAGGAGTGATACCCCTAGCCAAGGATACTTAAGTAAAAGCAAGACTACCTTACATCAAATGAGCTTATTATTGAAGATTTTAGACATTAATGTAGAGGATATTTACTTCAGGATTCATGCCTAAAGTAATCAAAGTTTAGAAGTTCCAAATCAGTAAGATAGGTGACAAAGTGATAAATTGAGTGAACCTACAAAAGCTGCACTTGTATATTAAGATGTTAATTTGTCTTTGGCATTATTTTCAAAGAGGGAGAAGTAGTAAGAAACTGTTCAAAAGTAAGAGGGAGAAATTTCATGAAAGTGCAAAAATTGCACAAATGAAGATAGAGGAAGAAGTGGACAGAAATAATCAAAAGTTGATCAGAACAGCAGAAGATGAGCTATACAAAGGGAAGAGAAACAAAGAACAAGGATATAATAGCTAAGAGGGAGAAGTAGAAATGAAGCAATCAAAATAGTAGAGGAAGATATGAGAACTAATGCTAACACAAATTTCTTTTTGGCATTTGACTTACTATTCTAACCTAGTTAGCTTGTGGTTGAATAGTGTAGTCTGATGGTTGACCAGTTTGGTTTGCCATCAATGCCAAAGAGGGAGATTGTTGGAAATCTGATTGAAAAGTTCATTATTGAAGATCAAATAGGGAATTGTTGCAAAGAAGAAAGTTTGTTGTTAATAGAATGTTTTCAATCATTTTTTTTCATTGATGTCAAACTTGCTATTTGTAGGAATGAAATTTTCTTATAAGATCCAAGTACCATCATTTAGTTGATTGATGAAGAGGATTTGATCAACAAGATGTAACAAAAGCACCTAAGGGAAAGGTTGAGTTATGATGTTATAATGAAGTGCAAGGATCAGTTAAGACAATGGTTAAATGATGTACTAATAACATACTCAAAGACACTTAGAAACATTGGAAGAATAAGCTATAACAAGGTTGACTACAAGGCTTAAATTAAGTTCATCAGTGGGTGTCGAGCAAGCTAGTTGAAGCCGAGAAAATTCTTAGTTGGAGCTGAGCAATAGGAAATTTTAGTGTGTGTCGAGTGATCTTCAGGTGCCAAGTGAAGTTCAGGTGCTGAGCATCAAAAAATCTTAGTTGGTGCCGAGTGATCTTCAGATGCTAACCATCAGGAAAAACACAACTGATGTTGAGTAACACAATATGTGTCGAGCACCAATATCTCAATAGTGCTAAGCTGTTGCATTATTTTAAATAATAAAGATTCACCAAATCTAAGCTGACAAAGTGGTTACCTTGAATTTTGTGAACCATTTAGAGGATAAGGATGATGAGCTGGTGACATAGAATTCTATGTAAACTATTTTTGGGTGAATTCAAAAGAATTATTCAAGAAGCTTCTAGAGAAAACAAGATATGGGTTAGATACAATAAATCCTACCTAATCCATATGAATTGAAATTAAAGAATGGAAGGATCAAGCAGGAAAAGGAACTCCAAGACTTCTATTTAAGGAGCTATAGACCAAGAAGAAAAGGAAATCACTTCAAAAGAGTGAGAATTGAGTAACATATTACTGGTGATTTTTCCCAAATTGGGTTTCCATGTAAATCACTGTGTTATGTGTTGATTTCTTATGTGTTATGCTTGCATGTTCATTTACAATAACTTGCTAATTAGAAGAGTTAATGCTTGGATGAATGAATGGTTGAATAGGCTCACTACACTTAGTGAAAAAAAATTGAATATGACATGTTGGACCTTGAATAATTGATTCACACACCCCCTCACCCCCTCTTAGTTATTCTAAAGAATTTCTGATAGAATAATATTTTGATGCACCTGAAGAGAAACTAAAGTTTAGAAAAAATTGTCATTCATCCTATCTGAATTGAGGAGTTGTAGTAGAGACAAAGCATTAGTCGGTCAAAACTAATCGTAGAGAAAAGATTAGAAGTTGCAAAATTAACAAAAGGTAGAAAACATAGAAAGGAAGCTATGATTGAGTGCACAAGAAAAGATATGATCTCAAGAAGATTTGAAAAAGAAAACAAAGTTACTGGTAAACAGAGATAGTTTATGAATTTTTGGTAGATACACATTTAATAAGTAGTACAATTTGAAATGATTTAAGGATTGCAAACAATATTGTGAGTACCATTTGATCATGCAAAGTGTCTAAAGCAAATTGAAGATCAATTTGATAGCAATTCAGAGTAAGAAACTCTTGAAGTGCGAAGTTGTAGAACCCCTAAAATGCAATTTTAAGGAATTATACAGAGCTCAAATTAAACTTTTAGTGTATATGTTAGAGATACAATGGCTACAAAAAAAATTTATGATGTTAGTGAAAGAATGAGATATGTATTCAAGAAAAATTCATTTTCTTCTCTTGTGGATGATCCATTACGCACGTTTTTGCAAGTCTCATAGAATGTGCTTCATGTAGAAGATGTTAGAAGTTATATCCACTGCAAGATTAAGAATATAGGAGATGAGAATATACACAAGGACTTAGGAGTCATGTGTAATAATGACCTAACTTTGAAGCTTGAGTATGAACACTTGAATGAATTGAACTTAGTGAAGTATATGTTTTATACTGAGTTTGATAATCATGATTGAACTTGAATCATTCTGAGTAGGGTACATGATGAATTTTTTTGGTTAGGAGATGAGCATGTTGTAATTGATAATGACCTAATTCACAAGTTTATGGGACTAAGTAATGAGAGTTTAAATCTTGTAAATGAAAATAATGTAAGGAAGATAGTCGAAACAAACCTAAATACAAGATTTAACAGAAGAAACATGAAGGTTAATACAATTCAGGACAAAGGAGTAAAGTTCTTGATTAAGATCTTAGGATACAAGTTTAAACATGGTTCAAGGGTTAACTTAGTACCAATTAGATTCTTACATATGACTTATGTAATGGTAGTTCAAGTAAGAAAAGTGAATCTATGTGAGATAATCAAATTATAGTTACTAGACAATATTGCAAAACTGAAGAAGACCAAGAACACAGTATTCACATTTGAGTTGTTATTGACTCATTTTTTTTCCTATTAAAAAAATAAGTTCCCAAGGATGACTAATCAGGAGAGAAATGAGTGCATAATGAATTTGGTAACTTAATGCTACAAATCAAAGCTAGAGAACGTCAGAGATAAGAGCATTAACATAATGATAAAGTATTTCCAGACTAAAATTAAACAGAGGTATAGATTACCTCCCTCCATGGTGGAGAAGTATAAGGATGATATATGCTTCATGGTGGAAACTAATAACACCTACATAGAGCCCATGGGATATGAGATGAGCATATAACTTATTGAAGGGTATGTGAAAATCATACTCCAATCTAAGAAGGACACTGAGTGCCCTAGATGGGGAACCTATGAAGAGAAGATGAGAGAAGTTCATTCTAAACTTCATAGCAAGGAAAGCAAGAAGAAAGTATAAAAATTATTTGAATCCATCCTTAAGGAGTCAAGCATGACTTAAGAAGAATCCAATGAAGTTAAAGGCATTTTGCTAGAGATGAAGACAAGTGGGAAATCAGAGGTGATAGCAACAACACCTATTGTTGTTGTAGCACCTTGAGTAGGTGTAACTATAGTTGAACCTAGTGAATAGGTATCTTATATAGTAGTTACACAAGTGCAACCAATGAGAGCTTAGAGGCAGTCAGAGGTGGAAATACCTATTGAGCAGAGAAAGTTAAAAAGATTGGTGAAGGTTAAGCAAGAACCAACATCATCCACTAAGAAAAGGGTAAAGTAGACCACCAATAGACTACAAAAAAGAAGGAATATATTGCAAGTCTATGATTCTAAAGATTCTAAGGATGAAGCCAAGGATAGACTAGTAGAGAAAGTCACACAAGAAGGTAGGACACCAACAGGAAAGAAAACATCGAAGCCAAAGGTAGAAAACCTTAACATACAAATAACTAATGATGAAAATTTTGTACAGTTTAATAAGTATTTTATTTTATACAATAACATGGATAGAAGGAAACTAGAGAATGCCATAGTCAAAAATATGATTTTTTTGGAATAATAGATTTGTTAGCTTTCAAAATAAGATACCGAAAGATGTATATAATAGGTTGTTGAATAGAAAGAAAAGAGTGACTGAAGAGGACACTAAGTTAAGAGAGACTATGATAAATAAGTTATGTGAAGTTAACTCTAAGGAGAACTTAGATGGAATTTTGAAGTGTATTGAGCCCTTGATGAGGAAAAAAAGAAGAGAAATTCTTCTGATGTGAGGCAACTATGAGGATGTGAAAAAGGAAACAAAGGAGGCCATTATGAAATACATGACCTCGGTGCCTACAATAGCAAAGGTGAATGCATAGTCCAAACCTAAGAGCCTAGCTTATGTATAAGAAAGTGCACCTTCCATTGATGAGGAAGAAGTAGAAGAGACACATTAGGCACTCTCACCACCACACATTGTTATGGGTATTGAATCTATGCAACTGGATATAAGTACACACATAACTATGGATGCAAAGGAGAATCATTTTGTAGCATTTGGCTAATCTATTGTTGGAAATATAACAACATACTCAAGCTCTAACAATGATGATGAAGAAGAAGAGAGAGAAAAATAGACTAAGAAGAAGAAGAAAGAAGAAGTAAAGAGAATAGAAGAAGAAAGGAAAAAGGAAGAGGAAAAGCAAGAAGAAGAGAAGAAGAAAGAAACAAAGAGGTTAGCAAAGGAAAATAGGATAGAAGAGGAAAAGGAAAAGAAGAAAGAAGAAGAAAAGTCAAAGAAAGAAGTTGAGAGACTAGAAGAAGAGAGGAAGAAGGAAGAGAATAAGAGTGTTGAACTAAAAGTAGTTACACTCATTCCAAAAGTAACTCCAATAGTAGTACCATTTGATGATGATGATGATTGGTAAAAATTGATGAGTTCTTTGAGAAAATTAATCCAAAAAAATAAATCTTTGAAGTCTTTGGAGAAGACACTAACTGAAGTCTTGGATAGAATATAGAAGATAGTTACCACAACTATAGCTAATCTAGACTTGCAGTCAAAAGAAAAGGAATTGGTGAAGACCTTTGATGATGAATCAACAACTTTAGTTGAGGTAGCTTTAGCACAAGCATAGGCCAAGCATGATGCAACACAATTTGATACAGTGTACACAAATGTGAGAAATGACTTGAAGGCACTTGATGTAAGCATCAAAGAGTTAAGGAAACACATTGATGAAGGTAAAAAGTTTTATGGATAGTGCGCAATTTAATACAAGTACCTAATAGACTTTGAGAGTCATATAAAGTGTAAATTGAGTGATTTTGACACACTCACTACAAAATTATAACTCCTTAAGATCAATATTGATGATTTTAGAATAGAAGTGGAGAAGATCCATAATGTGATCAGAGGTTTGGAATCTGATAAGGAAAAGGTAGAAAAAAGGTTCTCTATTCTTAGAGAAATCATGTCACTAAAGATCATCATTTTGTAGAGGCAACTGGAGGAATGTCTTACAGCAAAGACTACCTATGATAATCTTTCCTTTATTGACTAGAGCACAATTTAAGTGGCATCTTATGCATTATGTGCACTAATCAATATCTCTGATACAGTGAAGGAGAAATGAAAGAAGTCAGTGGAAAGACTAAAACTTGTATATGAAAATTGCTTTTCTATGATATCAAGTTGATCAGCAGTAGGTCACAAAGTTTTGTATACAATTTTGACACCTTTGCCATTAATGTCAAAGGGGGGACAATATGGAAGGGAAAATGCATGTATAGGAAAGAAGTATTAAAATGTAAATTGTATGATTGTATATGTAAGGGGAAATACACGTATGTATCAATGTAAGGAGTGAAAAGGAATGTAATAATCCATCAAAACATGAATAAAAATTTTATGCTTTGAAGGAAATTTTCTATAGTTATTTTTTCCTTTTTTTTGTTATGTATGGCATCATTTTGGGACTTAGCCAATATTCCTAAATTTTTTCATCAATTCCAAAAGGGTATATTGTTGTAAATATACTTAGTAAGATTTCTTGAGTGTTTTCATTAATGGAAACATATATTTAGCATTTCATTTATGCATTTAGAGTTAGAAAATTGTCTAAGTGTTAGACAATTTATAGCAACATAGAGATAGATATGATGTGTATAGTTGACACAATTTGAATTAGCATATGTGTAGTTGAGGATAGCCTTATGAAAATTTCATGATGATGTGGTTAAGTGCACAAATGTGTATAGATAGTATGGTGCATCTTACAGTTGAAATACTAGTATGGGTATTTGCTAGAGAAGAATAAAGCATAGCAGAGAATTGAGTTGTACAACTTAAGGAATTAGTTTGGTGACAAAATAATTACTAAGCCATAATGAGTTGATTTTTTGGATTACAATCCATAAGTTATTTTATTTTATATCAAGCATGTGAAGATATGAAGGCCGACTAGGTAAAGAGTTACTAATTTCTAAAGTATAAGTAAAGATCTTATCTTGCGCAGATCAGTGTGCTAGATGTGAAAGTTGCATGATATGTGAACTATTTTATAGATAGATTGAAAGATATATGAGCCTTGTGTGATGCAAGATATGATGTATGATTAGAAAAAATGTGAATTTTAGTAGTCAGAAAGTATTGTATATATATCTATTTCTGTGAAGAACTTAATTATATATATGCATGTTAGCGTAGTGGGCTCTTCTTGCATACATTTTTTTATCTACCAACTCCTAATAGGGTTGAAGCAAATCCTAACAAGGTTGAGGCTTATAAAAAGGCCTAGACCTCTAACAAGGACTCAAGAAACTATATGTACTTCATAGACTCCTAATAGGGTCAATATCCTTAACAAGATCCTTTTGTTTAGTGAATCATATTATGGGTATCATCCCACCAAAGTTTTTTTTTTCCCTTAGCCATTGTTTCCCTAGTTAACAAATAATAGTGTTATGATTTCTCTATGTGTATGGTTATATTAAATGTTCATTATTGTTGGTTTACTTTCATATGCAAGTTATAAAGTAATTAATAATATTCAATTATGGGTAAAACTTTGTAGAATACTAATTCTCCCCCCCACTCTTAATATTAACTATTTCTAACACATCTAACTAGCCTCTCTACCTCTACCTCCTTCTCCTCCTCTTCCCTCAAAGCCTTGCTTCACAATTTTGATTGGTTGTTGGATGGACCCCTAGATCCACTAACTCTCTCTCCTACTCTCCCACCTCTTCCATCATCCTTGTCTCCCCCATCTTCTCCATCATCACCTCCCTAACCATCATCACTTGGAAGTGCATCTAGCACTATGAACTAAGGAAAAGGGTGTCTCCTCATCTCCTACATGTGATCTAGAGAAAATTCTATGTATATCTATGTCAGGAGATAATCCTAGGACTACCTCTATAATCTATGTATTTCTTGGAGACACAATATAAAGTCTAACATGGGAAGCCAACCCATGTCCTCCTCCTCTCATAACTTTGCATAGGTAGTAGCCTATGTGGGGAGCCTCTACCTATGTCCAATTTTCCTCCATATATAGGTGATTAAAAACCTCTCTACCATCCTTGTATGCCTCTCTACTAGAGACTAGCTCTAAAACATGTCACTCAACTCATCTTGAGCCTCCTGTCACCCCTCACAACTCACATAGGGCCTCCACTCAAATATTGATAGCTCATCAAATATACATCAATATTAAGTCATATCTCCATTGTGTGGCTATACTATGAACCCATAATACCTATAGGTGTAGGAATGTCTCCTTTTTATTAGTTGGACCCTCAATTAGATCCTTGTGATGTGATCACATGTCCACACATGTGCCAGGATGGCTCAACATGCCCAGGTCATCCCCTCTCAATACACATTTTCATGCAAGTCATGGTACATATTTTCCAAGATGGTTCATCCCCACAACATCTGTCTCAGCCTCCTAACCAAGCCCATCACCAATATCCCAAACCCATATAGGAATCCTTTCTAGGTTATGTTTGTGATAAAATCCTATGTGATGAGGGAGTATACTATGTACTCCATTGGATACCAATCTCCATAATCTATGATAAGATGCTCCCATATAATATGTCTATCCAAGATGGTCACATCATGGAATAATTGATGTAAAGCAGCTCTACCCTCTCCTAGAGTCTAGTTGTAATGCACGTGTGATATAGTCTCATATTAGTACTCATATCAAAAGAAACTAAGTACAGTACAGCCAAGAGACATGCTCATCACACTCATTGGATTTCTATGACATGGAACTTGAAGGATACGATACACATCCTCTAGTGTGATAGAGGCCTCTCCGGTGGGAAAGTAAAAGGTTTTATGTTCACAGTGCCATGTCTCCACTAATATTGTCAATAAGCCATAGTTTTCTCAAATATGGGGCATTTGCAGCAACCATCCAAACCCCATGTTCTATAGTCTACCTCTTTCTATATCATCTAGTTGTAGCACAAGGCTCAAACCAATCATTACAAGCACCCTAATATTAAGGGTTGGGAACACCTCCTACATTTTCAAATTGCATAAAAATGTTAGCATATGTCATATTTGAATCACAATGATACAAAACACATAATAACTCAACTAATCAAGCAAGAAAATAGCACGCAAACATAATGAACAACACAAAATGAAATAAAACTCATAAAGTGATTGAACAAGTATCATGTGATGTTTTTCCCTATACTTGTGTTATATAATCTTATCGTGTGATATGTTGCACACTCTGGTGCAATAAATGGGTGGGGTCAATACAATACTTCATATAATGTGTGTTTGATACAATGTCCATGCCAGAAGTGTTGCACGATAGTTTGCATAACTATGGTGTGATACTTTATAAAGTATCGCATGCCCTTTTTTTGAAAACCTATCTAGCCCTAACAAAAATGTTCTCAAATGTTCATAAAAATACTTAAAGTTCTCAAAATGTCAAAAACTTACTAGTGGTCCATACTGTGGAGGCCAGTTGTGTAGTCAATTGCACTCAAATCATTGTCGATGGATTAGAACTCCTTTTTGGTCCATCATATTCTCTCTCTAAATCTCTAAACTCTTAAAAATCAAATAAGAAAAATGATTTGAAAATAACCACTTGGACACCTTTTCTACCTTTTGATTGAATTTTAACCTAATTTTTTAACTCCTCATATTTGTGCAAAAATTTATACCCCTAGATAATTTTGACACCCTAGGTCCATTTTTGGGATCAAAATTAAAATTTTGGTTCATCTTGATAGTCAAAATCATTCTTTTAAATTTTTGTTTCTATGAAGTTTGCTTACCTTTTGAGGCCTAATCTTTGAATCTCATTAGCACATCATCATTTCTACCCTCTTCAACTCTTCTTATTCATTCCATTTAATTTTATTTCACCTTTCTTCTTGACTTAGATCTAATTTTTTATCTTTCTTGGTAAAGCTTAGTCAAACTATGGCATATTTTCACTATTCAGTTGTCATTTTTTGTCTTAATCACTTATCTGTCATCATGGACTTTTCTCTATCTTGATTTGATCAAATTATATTCATTTTTGCATCTCCTTTTTAATCCTGAGGGGGTAGTGATACTCTATCATTGCTACAAATTACTTTTTTACTATGCCTATATATTTCTCAAGAGAATATGCTTAACCTTTCCATTTGATCTTGATCTATCTCCTTTCTTTTCTTGACATATTAGTACTCATCTTTGGTTTTAATATTCTTTCTCTCCTAGTGTTCAATACTACCATTAACAGACTACATTTTTAGGATATGTTATCTCTCTACATTTCATTCTTCATATATAGATCTCCCTATCATTTTCTTGGATTCTTCATTGCTTGATGTCATGTGTTCCCAAATTGATCACACGTTAGTCAAAGAGGAGAAAATGTAATCACCCAAAAATGGCCATCTAGACTATTAGCCCACTTTCTAGCATTTTTCTCAATGTATTAATCACTCAATCTTGATCTAATCTTTAAAGAATAATTTATTCAATTTTATCTTATAGTTTGAACACTATATCCTAAGTAATTATTTGATTAAAAGGAATTTGTTTACCTTTAATTAAATAAAAGAACCCACTCCCCACTTATCCTAATTTTTCCAACATAAAGCATCACTCCCACTTTAAAAATAAGTGAAAAAGCTTTTTTGTCTCACATTGGGCACAAAATTCAACTCTCGATTGTGATTGGTGAAAATACTTATGCACATGGATCACTCAATATTCATTATCCATTCTTGATTATACCCCTCATTCCTTGTGATCTTCATCATCCATTTTTCTTTAAAAGGGAGAGCTCTCTCCTCATCTCACAATACTCATGTTTTATGCTAATGTTATGTTGTAGGATTTTAGGTACTCTTTGGAGATTTGAAGAGATTGTGGCATCATTGCATCACTTTGTCTATATTTTAGTAGAATAATTACATTATTGTACATTTCAATTCATGTTTTATATTAGCTTGCCTAGCTTAGTAGGAGGATTGTAACACTCTCATTCTTGTTAGCAAGTTTTCATTTTTCATTCCATTTAGCTTAGCTTCATTTGAATTTCATATGTTCTTGGACACTAGTATTCTTGCTCTTGTCTTTGGATCTCCCTTTTCATGGTGCACCTTATAGGGGTTACATATCTAAGCTCATTTGAGAGCCACAACACCTATTTTCCACCTCTTACATGTCATTACTAGGGATCTCCAAGTCATCATTCAATATTCTCAATCCATGAGATCCCTTAGATAGAAGGTCTTAGAGAAGTATACTCCTTTTGAGTATACAACTAGAAATAAATAGAAAAGTATAAAAAAAATTTCAAACTAAATAGAATATTTAACATGGATTACAAAACTAAAATGGGGGTTTTGATAGCATCCACAGGCTAATGTACCCTTCTAGAAGATCTTTAGGATGAAATAAGCTAAAATTTTGACCCTAAGCCCTAATATGGCTCCCAAATCCAACACATTAACAAGGTGGGAGTTTTCAAGGCTCCCACAAGCTTCATTATAACTAATTGAAAGACAAAACTTTACCAAAGAACTTGCCCAAAGATGAACATAGGGTTTTAAAGAGGGTCCCTTCACTTGAGCCATCATAAAATGCTAACAAAGATCTAGGTCTACAAGAAAAATTCTCCCCTCCCCTCCCCACTCCTCAACACAAAAGGAGAGAGACCCATATTAGAATAAACAACGAAGATATAAAAGAACAAAGAAGAAATCTCTTGTCAAATCCCACTAGCCACAATATAACCATGAAAGAGAGAAAGTTTCCAACATCATTTTAAGCCCTCTTTGTAGAATGAATATTGATGGTATTCCTATGGGGGAGTATGTTAGCATTGCTAGAGATATGGCTGAGTGCTTATGTTTTTCACTCATGATAGAGTTTGTCATTGATGTCAACATATACAATCTTCTACTAAGATTACTAGAGTTATAGAGGAAGATTTGTTTGGTGTGGTCAACATTTTGGGTTATGCACATCATAGTGTTTAATTCATTATAGAGTGGTTAGCAGTTTTAGAATAATAATTGATGAAGGAAGGTGATCATATAGATAGTTTGACCCTCACTTGGATGAAATGAAGATGAGTCAAGATATGGCTCAAATATGGTTCACTAATACACATCCTATGAGACTATATTTAGTGATGTGTACAAATTCTTCAATTATGAGCACAGAAGGAAGTATCAAGATATGATAGAGTTATGTGATGTTTTCTGGAAGTAGCTTTTAGAGAAATTTTCTACAAATCAAGTACTGGTAAATCAATTATATCTTTTAGTAGAGATGGATTTTGGTTAAGTGAGCTCAGAGGATAGTTAAAGACATTTTTAGGATCCTATGTTCTAGATAGATAAATCAAATATCTAGTTTGAGCCAACTTATGAAGTCTATGAAGCATGGCATTTCATGTGAGCTAACTATTGTAAATATCTTTGAGGATGGATATTAATTGTAATGTATGATGCATTTTATTATCTTAATGATGTCCTATATTATTCATTGCAAATTGAAAAAGCCTCAAGTCTAAATCAATACTTATTTTAGGACTTTCTATAAAGGAAATATCATTTCCTTATGAATTAAAGTGTATGTGTAATCCAGTGTGAATGGTTATTAAGTATGAAAACTTGAATACAAATTTGGCTAAGGTCAAAGTAGAGATTGATGTTGAGATAATACTATGAGATTCAAATGAACTATATTGGCAAAGAGGTTTTTTTTGGTTATCTTATAACTTGGATAGATTATCCTAAAGATTGTTTGGTGAAGACAATCTGGGCCTATTTGAATAGTGGGTTTGATTGTCCTATTTTCAACTCCTAACTAGGTTGGCACAACTCCTAACATAGTTGGAATCTTCTAGTAGGGAATCGAACTCTCCTAATGGGGACTCATATGTATTGATTGTATTTCATTGGTTTCTAACAAATTTCATCTTTTTACAAGGAATTTTATATTAGTACATCATCTTGTGGGCATTATTCCCACTTGGGATTTCCCTCTTATCAAAGTTTTCCCTAGTTAACATATTTGGTGTTATTGTGTATTGTTATCTTTCTATGGTCATTGCATCTATTGTTTACATATGTCAAGATTAATAAAGATACTAAGAATTATTTTTAATGCATAATTGATTCACCCACCGCCCCCCCCCCCCCCCCCCCAATAATCTTGGTGGACTTTACTTCCTAACACCTCTTTCAACCAACACCAAGCCACCTCGATAGGATAAACTATTGTGATGTGGAGCCTAATCAAACTCAAAGGTTTATTCAACTTGATTTCTATCCAAATTATTTCTATGGGAGTTGGAGGCAACACCCCCAAGATGGGGTCAAGGGGTAGTGCCCTTGTGGGGTCCTAGGGTAGCACCCTAGGTGTGCTCCTTGTCCTAGTACAGGGTGGGCCCACAAGGGTTTTGGGGGGCAGCACCCCCGAAGCCAAAATACCTTTATATTATAAAAGGTGTTAGCTACTTTTTTTGTATTATTCTAGCCCTAATTTTGCAAGTAGTAAAAGCTTGTATAAAAAGGCTTAGGGTTAGGGATTTCATTATGAATGGTGATATTGTAGCTTCTTGCGGTGGTATTGAGTTGTAAGGGGTTACAGATTGTAATCAAGTTGTAATCATTGGATAATAATAATATTGGATGTGTTGTCGATGGACATAGCCTAGGATTGGGTAAACCATGTTAAATCTTGGTGTATTGTGTTCTCTTTTATGTGATCTACTATTTTATAGTATTGGTTATATTTGTATGTAACTGTTATTTCTATCTAAGGTTAATCATCACATAAACCACCACCTCAATAGTAGACATGTAAAAATAGGAAAGGAGCAACAAGACCTCTAATTACTGTTGATTCATTGAGTGAAACCCCACCTCAAGAGGGATCAATAAATATGTTTAGAGAGTACAAAAATGGAGAATCTATCCAAGGATAAGAACCAACCAAAGATAGATTCCAAAAGGATGTGGGTTCCAAATAAATAGGACCCATCACGACAACTCAACAACATAGGATCAAAGAAACATGTTTGCCTACTTTTTCCATATGATTAAATTTTTTAAGTACTTTAGTGAAAAATCTAGTTTCTTTGAAAAATTAGGGTTGTGTGTGCCTTTGGATCATTGTTTTCCCTAGAAAAATCCCTAATTATGTGTCATTGTTCCAATATTTTGGCTTTTCCCTAAACTCTTGAGCTAGGTATATGTGGTTTCCACTTTAAAGAATATGTGCATGATTTTCTAGAAAACTTTTTTTTAAATCCTTTTTATAACTCTTTCCATGTCTCTTTCAAATTTATTTGTGTTACCTTACTTTACCCTAAGTCCAATTTCAAAATTGTAACCCAAGACTTCATTGTAAACCTTTAACCTTACATGGGTTACATTTTATACTAAAAAATAACCAAGTCACAATAGCCCTTGATCTTCCTTAAGATCAAGGGTTGTCACTATGTTGCTTTGAAAAGATGAGCTCCTATTAACTACAGTGACATGGTGACAAAGTGACATTTTTCCATGGGACCTAGTAAAAGGAAAGGTTTTAAAACAAGATCATCATCATAGAACAGTTGAAAGATCAATAAATGTCACTTTGTTGCCAACAAAAGTTGTGAGGTTCTTATCCTTGGTGACATAGTGACATGAAGACATATGGAATATGGTGGGACTAGACCTCATAGGGATTTGTCACAAGTTTTAGTCATAAAGGGGTTTCTAGCTCAAAATTGTTTTTGCCATAGAGATAAACCTTGTGAAGAAAAGATGTTTTGTCAAAACAGTCAGATCCTTTAAAGATTGACGGATGTTGCTTTGTTGTCAATGAAAGTTGCATGGTTTTTAATTTTTGGTGACATAGATACAATATGACACATGTCCAATGAACCCATCTCAATTATAATGTATCTACTTGGTTCTAACCATCATATTGAAAGTTAATCAATGGATATCACTATGTCGTTATGACAAGATCCAAGGTTTTTACTCTTGGTGACATAGCGAGGAGTTGACACATGGAAGGTAAGAAGACCAATTCATACGAAGGAGTTTCCAAAGGTTTCCACTTAGCATCCTACTCCACCTATCATTTTCTTGTTTGCCATGAGAAAAAAAAAGAGCAATTCTATATTTCAATTATAACCATCAAATCTTTAAAGGATCAATGGTTGTCACTATATCACTAAGAAAATTTTCATGATGGATGCTCATGGTGAGATAGTAACAACACAACATGTCTCCTAGTGGGTCCTCCTTAGTATGCAATGTGGTTCTCATTGTTCACTGTCAGATTGAAATTCATCAGATGGTTGTCTCTTTGTCATTATGACAAGATGCAAGGTTTTTACATACAGTGATATAACAATAATATGACACATAGTATGGTGTCCCACTTTAAAAAAATTTTGAAGTATCATCCTAGATCATTAGATGCACAAAGAATCAAAGGATGTCATTATGTCACTAAGATAAAATGTTTGATCTTTGTCCATAGCAACATAATGATAGAATGACACGTATCTTGTGACATGTATGCATGATATGATAATTGTCAATGAGGTGGAAAAGGGTAAATGTGTCAAGATTAAATTAGGTTGACTACTAGGTGAGAAGGTTGAAGTTGAGTTAGATTGTGTTTTATTTCCTGATTGTTATATTTTTACAAATTGGCAACTTGTTTTCAAACTTGAAAGGGAATGCCATTATTTTTATCTATAACCCATTTATGGGAATTAAAATCCTCTTGTGCAAACTGATACAAGGAACATAGTGAATAAATTTGAAAATTTTATTTTGCAAACACATTTTGTGAAATTCTAGAGCCTGGTATCTGCCAAATAACCTATCATTTCACCTTGTTGGGTCATGAATTATTCTATGTTGACAACCCATTGCAACATTCAAAGAAGAAATAAAAGGGCCATGTAAGTTTTCCTCTGCATATAAATAAGAATCCTAGTATTTTCTCATTGTTATTCATTATGCCTCCAAAGAAGGGTTTTTCTAGGAAGGTTGAGTATGCTAGTAGAAATATTCCAGATGATTTTTTAAAACAATTAAATGAATCTACCAATGAGGCTACCTAGATAAAGAAATTAGTTCCTGTAAACCCTAGGTTGTGATTTACAAATGGTTTATTTGACAAAGGGAATTAGATTTGAGGTGCAATGACTTCTAGAATGGGGTTACAATTATTCAAATAGTGGTTTTTAGAGAGAAAGTTATTTACCCACATGGAAATATTTGGAATTTGGCCTAGGAAAGTTTGTGATTCCTAGAGTCTTCATGGATTCAAACCTCCTCACTATTGTATCCTAAAATTATGATCCATTAGCTAGGATGGTGAGGGGGATAAATGAGGAATTCTTGGTGAAGATTACTACTGAAGAAATTCAAGGAGTCTTTGGAATGGATCCTATAATAGATTACCATGAGGTTATTGATTTTTAGGGATTGGAAAAAGAATATTTGTCCCACAAGGATCAAATTAGGCAATGAGCACTAAGAGGAAATTTTCTTGCAATTGGGAATCTAACCTTTGTCACAGCTTCAACCAAAGAGCCTTTCAAGAAGAATTTTTTCAATTCTAGAGCTATAGACATATACATGACTTTGTGTAAGTTTTTTAGTGAAGATGAACAAGAATTTATGCCAATAAAGTTTAGGTATATGATGGTGTAGATTTCTTCCTTTGGAGTTGATATTATTTTTTATTTTGCATCTTTTCTAGCCAAAGAAATTCATATAGGTTTGACTGGAATTGCAAAGGGGGAAATTGAGAAGACCTTTGGTTATTATTATTGGTTAATGCAAATGTTTCTATATAAGGGGGTCACATTTTTTGAGAAAGAAATGATGTTAACAAGAGAACATGATGGACAATCTCTGATAGTCTAATTATGGACTATAGACATGACTTGGGATGCAAAAGAGGTCATTTTTGTAAGATTTGATAGATATTTTGCATTTAGATTAAGGAGCCTACTATTGAAAGATAATCCCAAGATACCCAAAGCATTATTAGATTTCATCAAGCCTCTGGAAAACCCCAATAATTTGAAAGTTTCCCACAATTGGGTGAATATTATACCATATCTAGTGTCAGTAGTATTCAAAGTATATGGATTCCAAGGAACTCCACATGTGCTTCTCTACCAAGTACCTCTTAAGGTAGGGATAGTTGAGATGTCAAGGCAAATAGGTGGTTTGGAAGTAGCAGTACTGATTCGTAGGTCAAGGGGCTCTATTTTCCCATCCTACACTATAGCTCATTAATTTATAATTACAAAGGGTGGCTGGTTGTTTTTATACAAGATTTTAAACCCTTACAAAATGGAAATGTCCCATGCTATATTTAGTGATAATCAAGGATTTTTGAAATATTTAGATAGAAAGCCAAGACTAGTGCTTGCAAGCATCAATTATAGTTCCCTGAGGATGTAATTAGGAATAAATTTTCTCTCCAAGAACAAGAAATTGAAAAAGAAATATGGAGAGTTTATTCTAGGGTTTTGGAATTCATAACTTACTTTGAGATGGATTATAGTCCATTTAAAGATGCTAGGACACCAGCAAATAAGATGAATCCTTCTCAAAAATCATGGATGTAATGAATGAGAAGAAGGCTCTTCTTATTAATACCTATCTTAATAAAGAAGAAGAGGTAATGAAGTGGTTAAGTTTTACTACTATAGTAGGATCAAGACAATTGGTTATTGAAAAGAAGCTTGGTTATAGCATAATCAGAACCAAAGAGCATACAACTAATAAAGGAAAGCAAGTGGTTGGATCAACCAACACAATTTTGACAAGAGGGCCTCAATTAGAGGAAATACCTAAAGAGCCAAGGCCCAAAAGATAGAAGATAGAAGAGAGGCTTGTAGGAGATCATACTCCATCTCAATCTCCCTTGCATATAGGAGAGGAATAGCTCACTAGAGAGTAAATTGAACAACTACGATCCCAAGGGGGAGTATTTATTACTACTACAAAATTGGAGGAAGGAAATCCCCAAGAACCTCCCATGCCTAGCCTTGAATTGACTATTGTTGATTATAAAGGTAAAGAATTAGATCCTATAGTAGAATAGGCTAGTTGTGAAATTTTATTAGATGACAATTTTGTCAAGTCAAGGGCTTTCTACCAATTTGCTTGGAGAATTAATATTAAAAAATTTGAAGAGAGATGTAGCAAGAGGAAGGTTGAGCATCCAAAAAAGGAAGATGCAATTAGACAAGATGAAATAAAAGATGAAATGATGTGAGAATTTAGAATTTTGACTCCTAAAGAGAGAAGAAAAATGATCAAATCATCTAGAATTCTTCTTTTGCCAAATTGGGATATCATAGATGCCATGGTTTTTAACACTATCACCAAGAAGCTGAGCATTGAAGAGAAAATGAAAAAGGGACATGGAGGTGCTAACTTTAGTGAAGATAATGCTACTTTAGTGATTTGGTCTCTAAAAAGAGGATCTAGAGCCAATTTTTCTCAATCTAATGATATTGGATTAGTTGGAAATTTGATTGTTAAGAGGGTAGAAGATACTCCAAACAATGAGGTAGTAGATTTCAATGTTGAAATAGATACCCTCACATTAGCCACTGCCAAGAAGGAGAAAAGATAAAAATTGGAATTACAAGAAAAATATGAACAAGTTTTAGAGACTTACAACAAGGAAGTATAGAAGAGGATTGAACTTGAAAATAAGATGACAGGATATAAAGTACAATCTAGCAAACCTAGGATTAGTTGTCCTCATCATCCTCAAATTACACCCTTCAACACAATTTCTCTAATAAAAATGCCAAGCACCCCACAGGGACCTCAAGCATATACAATTGAAGAACTTAAAGAAAAAAGATCTAAGCTATGGGCAATGCATGTGGAGCTGAGAGTGTAGTATGAAAATAAATTGAGAGACTCAATTATGTATCTGGTAGATAGGATAAGATGGCCTATATTCTATAAAAAAAAAATTCAAAATTAATTGATATATGGAATGAACTTTAAAATAATGAGGTTATTTTGAAGCCAATTGTGAAAAATGGAATAGTAGGGATAGCATGGATAGTGATGTTATTATCTTATGTTGCTCAACCATTATTCTTTTTTGTGAACAAATAGAAAAAACTTTTGACATGACTAATAGCCTCTTTGATTTTGATAACAAGAGAATTGTGCTACAAAGGATAATCAAAAATTATTTATCAAAATATCTTGGTGAAAATTTTGAGCTCTTCCCTCATGCACTTAAGGTTGTGGATAAGTTGAAAGAGAAAGAAGAATGGGCCAATGGGTTGGATGATTTGATATGCATTAGCCTAAATAAAGTCATAAATGAAAAGGGCCATAAATGGTTTGCCAAGGAAATTAAGGAAGTTGTGAAGGTGCAAATATTCTTTGATTCTTTTAAAAAGGATTTTGATGAGACTGAGAAGTTGGGAGAAGAAATCCTAAAGAAGCAGCAAGAAATTTTGAGCTTCAACTGGCTAGATGATACATTTTTCAACAAGTGGATGGCAGATCTTGCTCAAACAAATCAGTCTAGTATTTGAAGAAATTAATGAAGAGGAGGTGTACCTAGATGAGCTACAAATAATTGATGCACTAGTTAAGGTAGAAGAAGAGAAAGAGGAACAACCAACTGCAGTAGCAAATATGGAAGTTCAAATTGATAACTTAACAAAAAGGTAGACATTTGTAACTATTGATTTGATAGTCCAACTTGATGATCTAGAGGGAGAGCCATGAGTCAAAATTAGTTTGCAAGTAATAGAACTTGATGCAAATCAACTAGTACCATAGTTAGAGGAGAAACAATTGCATCTAGGCCAATCATTGCATGAAGTCTCTCAGCAACAAATGGTTCCACAACAAGAAGATTCATGATGTAGACATTTTGTTGCAAGAAAGTAAAAGAGAACATTTTTGTCTTATTATGATAGTGACCTTTATTTGTAAAATATTTTTGTCTTAAGGACAACTGTCCTTCTTCTCTAGGCCTAAGTCTCGTTGCATCTCATGCTTTATAAACAAGATCACTAGAGAAAGGGTTTGAACTTTTGTATATTCTTTTAGTTTTATGCTAGTCTTACATTTGGTCTAGTAATTATCGTGTTAACTTTGTGATGTATTTTTCTTTTCAAATCTGAGAATACATTGAAATTGAGAGATGAAATTGTCTTGTCTTGAGTTATTATGAGTTTACATCAGCATTGTATGATTTTCAAGTAAAATTAATGCTAGAAGGAATGTTCTACCATATCTATTTCCTCTAAATTGTGTCTCCATTGTTATATGTTGGTTATATTGAGATTGTATGAATAAGGTTTATACAGTTTAATGAAACTAGGATAGGTTGTATGTCAGTTTACTATTCCTTTTAATTCAAGGAATTAAGTAAATGCTTCATTAAATTGATAAGATTTCTAGACATATAAGAAGGATATTGATAAGAATGGGATTTAGGGTTAATTTTTGATAAAATTGATTGTAAGGCAATTAATTAGGTCATAATTATTGGTTAAACTCTAAATTCCAAGGGATAAGGCACTAATCATTTATGCAATTGCATGTTGAAGAAGTCATGGGATTACATCAAGAAAAACTTTAAGAATCAAATCAATTTCACTTTTATGTATGAAGACTTTAATAGCTGGTCAACAGTTGTTTGCATTTAATATATGTGTGTTGTGGTTAGTTGTTGTAACCCATAATTATTTTTAAATCTAAGAAGAATAGTGGCCAATATCTACTATAGAGGATAAGTGTGATGAAAGAATATTAGTGAGTGAGTCAAATGTGAAGACAATATTAAGTATTGAACCTTTTATCCCTCAAGTGTACCCACCTTGGTTTTGAAGAACCTAAAGAGTAGAGAATCTGTGTGATTGTGTTAAAGTTGGGTCCATATTTGATGATGTCTTAGTTGAATATAGGAGGTAGCTAACCCTTAGACTTAGACTTATCCTCAGAATCATGATATCAAGTATTTTATTGCTTGGTAGCTTTAAAACACCAATAGAACCTATCCCCAAGAAAAACACCAAACCAATCCTAGAGCTAAACCTCAAAAATAATAGTTGCGAAGGGTTAATTACTCTACAACAACCCCAAACAAAATTTTAGGGTGCCTAATAAATCCCCCTCCAAACCAAAGAAATAACGGTGTGTATCTCCATGTAATAACCAACACCCACAAACTTTGGTCACATGACACAACTAGGGATGGACCCGAGACCCCCTACAACCATCCTTACATGCAACATAAGTGAATCAAAGAAAGCTCCATTGAGAAGCATAGAACAAGAAGATACAAGGGGAAACTTACAGGAATAGACCAATGCAAGCTTTCTCTAGCACCAACAGCCTGGGGAAATAGCTACTAAGTAGGCCCCCAAATGTGAACACCATTATGTGTGCAAAGAAACTAAAGGAGGAAGAACAAATATGTTCCAAAAATATGCATCCTTATTGTTTTCACCCCCACTCTCCCCATCCTCACTAGACATAGAAACCCTACCCCCATCACCTCTATTGTCCTGCTTCATTTTTTAAAGTGAACACTAGGAAAAGAGAATATTGTTATAGATTCTCTTTCTAAGAATATTTAGTCCTTAAAATAAATCAACTTATTGGGACACTCATCTCATAGTTGAGCTCCAAGAATTTTGCATATGCATAAATGAATGAAAGATACATGGTGGATGATGACAACTACTATAAGGATGAGATTTATTTGGTGTCTAAATTAAAGTTGAAGGATAAAATATTTAGGGTCATTCATGATACACCTCGTATAGCACATCCTCACACATCAAAATCTATAGGTAGATAAGAGAGATATTCTCTTGGAAGGGTCTCAAAGATGGTGTCTTGGGCATGTTCATGAGTATGGCTTGTTAGTAAAATAAGTCAAAGCATATTGGTTTATTTGTAGGGATTATGCACCCTTATAAAACATGGTAAGAATATCTATAGATTTTATTATAGGTCTTCCTCAAAAGTATAGTAGGGATCATATTTATGTGGTGGTGGATAATTTGACAAAAATATTTGAAAAAAAATTATCATTTCATTTGAGTACAAGGCACCACAAGTGGAAAAGTTATTCTTTACAAAAGCACTCAAACTTTGTGGGTTACTAAAGAATATTGTCAATGATCAAAATAGTGAGTTTCTCAATAATTTCTAACATGATATTTTTAAGTTAGGTGCCACAAACTTAACCTCAAGCATCAATTACCACATGCAAAGAAATTATTAAATGAAGATTGTCAACAAATGCTTGGGATATTACTTACAAAATTATGATGTAAGGTGATAAAGGGCTCAAATTCAATGGTTACCTTTGGGGGAGAACTTCTTTATTACAAAGCATCATATGTCAATTTGAATGACTCATTTCCAATCATTTATGATTAACACCATGTCTTTATGGATTTAGCTTTTGGGGTCAGAAAAATACCTAAGGAAAAGGAATGGATCCAGGAGAGTCAAGACATCCTTGAATCACTTCAAGGATAATCTTCAAAGTATCTAGAATTGATAGAATATGTATGTAAATTGGCTTAGAGTTCAGACAAACTTTGAGGTATAAGTTTAGTCTTCTTGCACCCAAAACCTTCCAAATTATCCTCTTTGAAGAAAAGTGATATCAAAATTTAAAGTTTGACTTTTAAAGCCACTACAATATCACATGGAATGTTAGTGAAGTGGCTTCTAAGTTGAAATTATCTAAAAGCAAAAAGGTTCATAATGTGTTCTACACCTCCTACCTCAAAATGACACTTTGGTAGTATATTATTCAACACCACTAGTTACACCATTGGATTAGTAGGGTAGATTGATCTTGAATCCTTATGTTAGGTTGGATGTTAGAAAGATGAGATTGAGGAGCAAGGTGGTTACATGGTATCTCATCAAATGGAACCATTTTCCTAGAGAGCGAGCTACATGAGAAGATGAGTAGTTTTGTGGCATCCTAATATTCAATTGCTTGATGACAAGTAATGTCAAGAAGGGAGGATTGTATTGACCCCTTATATAGATTATCAAAAAAAACCAATTTATCTTATGTAATCCTTATACACTAGGTTTAGGATGTTATAAAATAACTAAAATTATTAATTAATTAAAGTTGTCCAATAAATTATGTTTTACATATAGCTTTATTTTAATAATTCAATAAAGTGGCAAGTGGGAATAAAAGGAATATATAAACACTTTATTAATGAGATTAAATGAAATACTTTAAGAAAAAAATCAAAAATTCCTTCAATAATTTTCTTACAGAATATTAAAGAGACAACAAAAATATGTAAGATATTAAGCATGGGTCTCTATAGTTGTAACAAAATGAGTGATCCTACTAGCCTAGTCTAATATTTGAGAAAATAAATTAATGACTAAAATTATTTAATGAGTCCTAAGAGTACATAATATACCACTTATAGAAGGAAAGAGATGTGTTCTTATTTTAGCTTCAAAGAAAAATGGATGATAGAAATGAGCATCAAAACCCCAGTATTATTGAAATGGAAAATCATATGGCTAATGAACAAAAGAAATTGGTTCAATCAATAACCCTAATGATGAAAATAATGAATACAAACAAAAAAAGTTGAGATGATCATGAGGACAACAACAAAAATTATAATAATGGTAAATGAAGAAAAATGTAACCATGGAAAAGGAAGTAACACTAAATATCTAATAAACAACTCAATAATAGGTGGCAGAGCTACTTCTAGACTAATATTTTCTTAAATTCTTAGATGCACCACCAAAAGTTCATGTAAAGAAACAACAAGGTGGTCAAGGATGGAAATATTATTTGATGTAGTATGAAACCTTGGGAGATAAAATTCATGCAACTATGTCATCAATAAATTCTACCACATAAAGTACACAAATATGTCTAGAAATGAGAGAAGACAAAGGAAAATCATTATTGCAATGAAAGGTGGGGAAATTAACGATTTGTAGTTATGATGGTTCTAGTAAATGTTTTGCACGAATTTGTCAGCACACAATTATACTAAGAAAGGGATTGAATTGATATAACAATAATCATTTCTTTTACCAACTTTAAACCATATTTAGAACTTGACCAAATTTAATAATGTCATTTGCTCAACATAAATAATCATGCACGTAAGAAAAACACAATAATATTTGATAGTTGTGTGGAAATGCTTATTGGACAAAACCATAATAAATTAATTGTTTATATAATTTTGGTTAAAAGATTAGCCTTTATAAAATCCTAAGCCTTGCCCTCAAAACTTATTTTTCATGCAAAAGTTTGAGTGAACCATAACAATTCCTCTCTAAAAATATCCCTTATGTAGATATGCAATGAATTTTTTTTCTAATTTACAAATCAAATGGGGTATGCTTTAAACCAAAGATCAAGAAAGGCACAACAAATTACCCATCACAATGAGATAATTGTGTACATTGAGTTCAGTTATATATATATATATATATATATATATATATATATATATATAGCCTACCACATATATTCTCATGCAAAGATGAAAACACAATGTTAAATAAATATATAATTAAACTCTCTAGCTATAATCAACAATAAGAATAACCAATATATCGTAACTAAAAGAACGTTGTGAATTATTCACTAAAGAAAATTTATGAATTGATAATTGCATGCACCCATTAACATGTATTAATCTCCATTAGTAGAAAGAAAAGAGATTTTAACTGATGAATAACAATAATCACAAAATTTTGAGTCATACTCAACAACATAACAGGGGAGATTTCAAACAATTAATTGTTGATCCTTTGCATTATCTTTCATTTAGAAATGTATAGTATGTTCAACTTCTAAAATAGAAAATCATTTCAAAAAATACTATAACACTTGTCTTTTAAAATACCATAAATTAAGATTGAGACATTTGGTAATTAAAACATAAAACAAAGAATAAAAACAAAAATAGTTGGACATTTGTCATGTGTCTTCCATTCGTCTTCCTCAAGTGCCTATTGAGTGGCTTGTTTCTCCTTGTGTGCTTGTAGGGAATTCACAACCACTGTGAAGTCATCATGTTCAAGAATATCACATTGTTATTCTAAATAGTCTAGTGCACCATTTACTCTCTAATTTCAGTAGCATTTGCAAAGAATGTTCAAATATGGTTTCCACACCACATTAATATAAAGTCAATTTGGGTTAGCTTATTAAACTCTTATTTGCACAAGTACTTGGTGAATAGTAATGGCAATGATATTTTGTTGATATTGATGCTTCAACTTAGTAGTGATATAATCCTAGAATTATCCATCCTTTGTAACTCAAAGTTTATCCTTAAAATTAATGTAGGAGCATCTTTGGTGTAAGAGAAATCTTGCATTACCCAAAAAAAATTCATTTTTGTTTCTTGAATAATGGTTGTCATAGTGCAAAGTTATTTTTTGTGAAAGTTTTCTACTTAGTAAGTCTACCATATGATCTCAAATGTCCTAATTTCAAAGGTGGATGTTCATCTTGAATATATCAGCCTGCCAATTAAGTCTCACTATCATATCATGAGTATTCATGGATTTGTTGTGGATTTTTTGTGTGAAATTTTGGTATTAAAACTTCAAGCTCACCATTGAAGATCTTGGAGGACCCATATGGGCTTCAAAATGAGGTCAACTAGAGCTTGCTTCAATCAAGCCCTATAGATCAAAAGATAAGGATTCTTAAAAAAATGGTTATAATAGCCAATTGGAGCAATGGTATAAGTGTCAAAAACTGTATCTAGCTAACTCTATATGTAATTTTAGAGTTATTTGGTCTCAAGGGTTAGGGTTTGATGTCTAGAAACTTCTCAAGTAGTGTAAAAATGTATATTTAAGGATTGCTTATACATTGTCTAGGACAGCTCTAGGTGATAATTTGTAGCTATGTGTTGCAAATTATTGTAAGGAAGGCACCCATGTGGGTTTGCATATTGTATTTCAAAATTCTATAATTCTGAATTTGCGGCAATAATAAGAAGCCTATATTTTATTCTTATAAATTATTGTTATTTCTTTGTTTATGTTGTATGTTTGTGGTATTAAGGGGAGAACCCTTCATCAAGTGGTATCAAAGTAGGAGTTCCTATGTGTACATAGATTGTTGACTATGAGGCATTTATACTAGGACCATAATTTGGATTGAGCATGTAGATGATTGTGAGGCAATTTGAACTAGGGTTTTAGAAAAAGCACAAAAATTCCTACACAAAGAGAGTGTCATGGAAGAGATGCATGTGTTACACCTAAGGGTTTTAGAGCCTTCTAGAGACAAATGCAAGCATTGGCAGAATAGATGCGTAGAGGGATAAATCTTTTCATAAGAGATAAAAGTGAGATTGAAGGTGAAGAAGAAGAAAGAGTTTCTAAGGTCATCTCCAAGATTTGAAAAGGACCTAAGTTTGAGGTTCCCACATTTTTGGGAAATCTTAACCCAAGGGAGTTGATTGATTGGATCAATGAATTGGAGGAATATTTTTGAGTATGAAGATGTCAAGGATCCTAATAGGGTCAAATTTGTGAAGGTGAAACTGAAGGGACATGCAAAATATGGTGGTAGGAGATTCAATCAGAGTAAAATAGGAGAGGGGAAGACAAAATCACCAGATGGGATTAGATGATCGCTAAAATAAAGAAGCAATTCATTCTCATGGATTATGATCTTAATATGCTAAAGAGAATACAAGGGTTGAAGCTAGTTAGGAAGATTTGTTCTAAAGTATATTGAAGATTTCTACCAAGTTCTCATTATAACTGACCATGTGGAAGTTGATAAGGAGAAAGTTGTTCATTATCTTAATGAGTTAAGGTCAAGCATTCAAAAGAAGTTGAGTCTAGTTCAAATGGCTAGTATTGAGGAGGCATAATAATTTTCCATAAGAGTTGAGGAGAAGTTGAACAAAATGTTTGATAACAAGAATAGTAGAGGAGGTTGTGGTGGAAGATCTAGTGGATGGTCTTATGGAGGTTGCAATGATGATCAAAAGACAAAAGATGAGGTGAGAAATAGTAGTCAGAACCAAAGGGGAAACAATTCTAATTGTTTCCATGATTAGAACAATAGAGCTAAGAGAGGAAGAGTAAGAAGACAAGGATCTGGAAGATGAGGTTTCCATGGAAAATGCTTTCACTGTAGAGAAGAAGGGCATAGAGCATTTGAATGTTTCAAATGCCAAGGAAGGATAGATTAAAGAACAAAATGTCATGTTAGAGTTGTGCATGTTGTCAAAAATGCCAAATCATCACATTTTGAAGATGTTAAAAGAGGAGAAATACTAGTTAGTAGGGGAATCTTTTTTAGTGGAGAGAATGAACCTGATCACAGAAGGAATTTGTTATGCACCAAGTGCAAATATGAAGATAAGTTTTTTAATATGATAATTTATGGTAGAAGTAATAACAATCTAGTGTTAGTAAACATGGTCATGAAGTTAAATCTCAAAAGGTAGAAACACCTGCCTCCATATTGTATTGTCTACATGTAAGATAACCACAAGGTCATGGTCAATGAGCAGTACTTACTAAAGTTCAAGACTGGAAACTACTAGGATGAGGTGCTTTGTGATATCATGCCTATGGACATATGACATATGTTGTTGGGTAGGTTATGGCAGTTTGACAAGCATCTTGTACATGATGACCAAGCAAATACATACAATCTAACAAAGGATGGAGAGAAACATAAGTTGAAGCCATTGAAGGAGAAAGAAGAAAAGGTATGTAGTGCTACCAAAATATGTTTTTTTGATGGAAAAAAGTTTCTCAAAAGTATGAGGTGTGAGTACATGTGTTTTCTTGTTACCCAAAAGATGGTAAAGAATAAGTAGAGGAGGTACCTATAGAAGTTGCAAATTTGTTGGGAGATTTTCCTAATATTTTGTTAGATAATGTGCTTGGTGGGTTACCTCCAATAAGGAAGATCAATCACCAGATAGACTTGATTCCACTAGTCAATTTGTCAAATAAGGAAGCAAACAAAATGACACTACTAGAAAGTAAGGAGTTGAATAGACAAGTGTATGAGTTATTGCATAAGGGGTTGATTTGAAAGAGTCTAAGTCCATTTTTGTACTAGCAATATTCGCACCAAAGAAAGGAGAATGAAGGATGTGCACAGATTCATAAGCTATCAACAAGATCATAGTCAAGTACAGATATCCATTACCAAGGATGCATGAAATTGTTGAAAGCTTAAGTGGAGCTATTTGTTTCACAAAGATAGATCTAAAGAGTGGGTACCATTATATTAGCATCAAAGAAAGAGATGGGTGGAAGATTGCCTTAAAAAATAAGGGAAGGGTTATACGAGTCATTAATCATGCCTTTTGGGATAACCAATGCACTAGGAACTTTCATGAGGCTCATGAATGAGGTACTAAAGGAGTTTTTGGATAAGTTTATCATTATTTACCTAGATAATATTTTAATATTTAGTAAGACATTGGAGGAGCATTTGATGCAATTTTGTAAGGTGTTTGATAAGTTGAAGGAAGTAAGTCCATTTATCAAATAAGGTAGCACATAGAATGACACCAGTAGAAAGTAAGGAGTTGAATAGACAAGTGCATGAGTTATTGGACAAGGGGTTAATTCAAGAGAGTCTGAGTCCATGTGTTGTACTAGAAATATTAGAACCAAACAAGAATGGAGAATGGAGGACATGTACAAATTCATGAGCTATCAACAAGATCACAATCAAGTATAGATATCCATGACCAAGGATGCATGAAATTGTTGACTGCTTAAGTGGAGTTGTTTGTTTCACAAAGATAGATCTAAAGAGTGGGCACCATCAGATTTGCATCAGAGAAGGAGATGGGTGGAAGACTAAATTTTAAAAAAAGGAAAAGATTATACAAGTCATTAGTCATGCCTTTTGGGCTAACCAATGCACTAGGCACTTTCATGAGGCTCATGAATGAGGTACTAAAGTAGTTTCTGGGTAAGTTTGTTATTATTTACCTAGATGATATTTTAATATTTAGTAAGACATTGGAGGACCATTTGATGTAGTTTTGTAAGGTGTTTGATAAGTTGAAGAGAAAAAGTTAGTTTTTCAAATAAGGTAGCACACATAATGACACCAATAGAAAGTAAGGAGATGAATAAACACATGAGTTATTGCACAAGGGGTTGATTCGAGAGAGTTTGAGTCCATGTGTTGTACTAGCAATATTAGCACCAAAGAAGAATGGAGGATGGAGGATGTGCACAAATTCATGAGCTATCAACAAGATCAAAATCAACTACAGATATCCATTACCAAGGATACATAAAATTATTGACTACTTAAGTGGAGCTGTTTGTTTCACAAAGATAGATATGAAGAGTGGGTACCCTCAGATTCGCATCAGAGAAGGAGATGGGTGGAAGACTACCTTAAAAACAAGGGAAGGATTATATGAGTCATTATTCATGCCTTTTGGGCTAACCAATGCACTAGGCACTTTCATGAGGCTCATGAATGAGGTACTAAATGAGTTTCTGGGTAAGTTTGTCATTATTTACCTAGATGATATTTTAATATTTATTAAGACATTGTAGGAGCATTTGATGTAGTTTTTTAAGGTGTTTGATAAATTGAAGGAAAAAATATGTTGATAAATCTAAAGAAGTTTGGTTTTGTCAAGGAGTTGGTGTACTTAGGATTCATAATGTTAGTAGAAGGTCTGAAAATGTAATGAAATAACTTGCACAATAGAAGAAATAATATGAAATATTATATAAATACTTGATAATAGCTGAGAGTAATAGGCTACTTCGAGGGGGGAACATCCAAATATCTCCAATGAGAACACACTTCACAATATGATGATGAAATAAGACTCACAACCTCCTATATATACCTAATTATGCTTAGGTTGAATAGACACAACCCTTCATAACACCTAGGCCAACTTACCTACCTAAATTAGATAATAATGATAACATGACTTAATTAAGGATTTAGATAGCCACAAGTTGACTATTCATAACCCTATATACAATAATATTAAGGGCATAGTATGCCCTCTCTCTTGAAAGAAATATTGTTGTCAATACTAACCAAGTGTGGATTCTTTTGAATGAACTCCTCATCCTCCCATGTGGCCTCTTTAACTAGTAAATTCTTCCATTAGATGAGATACTGAGTCAGGGTTTTGTTCCTCAGCTTCTTTGTGCATGTTTGAAGAATGCACTCTAGTTCCAAAATTATTCTTCCTTCTTCATCAACTTCTAAAAGTACTATTTGAGTAGGAATATTCTACCCAATTACCTTCTTCAAAAAAGAAACATGAAAAATTGGATGCATCTTTGTTGTTGGTGGCAACTCAAGCTTGTAGGCAACCCTACCAATCTTTTGCATGATTTTGAATGGTCCATAATATCTTGGAGACAACTTATTATTAATTTTTAGTTGCTTCATTGAGATTTGTTTATAAGGCTACAATCTCAAGAAGACCTAATCCACAAATTCAAAATTTCTTTCACTATGATGTTGTTCCACTTGTTGTTTCATTCAATTTTTTGCCAAAGCTAAATTCTCCTTGAGTCCTGAAAGTACCTATTGTTGATGAAGTAAGTGATCCTCTACTGCTTGAACTCTTGGTGACACCTTTAATGATGATGTGATGGAAGGAAGTTGATATCCATAAAGTGCCAAAAATGGAGACATTTTGATGAGCTATGAAAGGAAGTATTGTACCACCATTCTGCAAGAGGTAGCCAATCTACCCATTAAGATTGTTTTTCTAAAGTGAAACAACATAGATATGCTTCCAAACATTTATTAACCACCTCAGTTTTCCCATCTAATTGCAAATGGTATGAAGAACTATGAGCCAATTGAGTACCCAAAAATGAGAATAAATCTTTCCAAAGCGACTAGTAAAGATAGGATCATGATCACTAACAATAGCCTTAGGTGTACCATGTAGCTTTTGGATATTCTCCAAGAAAACTCTTTCCACTATACTTGTTATAAAAGGATGTGATAGTGCAATAAAATATGCATATTTAGTGAGGCGATCAACTACTACCATGATGACATTATGACCTTTAGATTTAGGGAGCCCTCTGATGAAGTCCATGGATACCTCTTCCCAATGTTGACTAGGAATAGATAAAGGTTGCAAGAGACCTAGTGTCTTAATTGTTTCCCCCTTATTTTATTGACAAACCAAACATTCAGCCACAAACTTTTAAACATCACCTTTTAGCCCTTCCCAAAAAAAATCTTGCTTGTACTTATGATATGTCTTTAAAAATCTTGAATGACCACCATTGGGGACTCATGTAGTTCTTTGAGAATCTTGTGTTTAAGAGTGGAATTTTTTCAGAGATACAAGCACTCTTTATACCAAAGAATATCCCCCTTTAAACAAAACTTATCTAAACTGATAGGGTAACTTTTTATTTGTTGGATTAGATTACTTGTTGCAACATCATTTTTCCACTCTTCTTTGGCTTCTACCACCCATTTTTCATATAACATTGAAAGGGAACACAATAAGGCTTCACCTTTTTCATCCTTCCTAGAAAGTGCATCGGCCACAATATTTTCCTTCCCTTTCTTATATACAATTTCAAAGTCATATCCCAACATCTTAGTGACCCATTTTTCTTGCTCTTCTGATGATAGTCTTTGTTCCAAAAAAATATTTTAGGCTATCATGATCTATCTTAACCTTGAAGTGTCAACCCATTAAATAAGGCCTCCATTTTTTAACTAGATGAAGGATTGCTAATATTTCCTTCTCATAAATAGGTTTGAGTTGATTTTTTCATTTTAATTGATGACTCTCAAAAGCAGTTGGTTGACATTCTTGCATGAGAACTTCTCCTATCCCATTTTCATAAGCATTAGATTCCATAATGAATTCCTTGGTAAAGTTTGGAGTGGCAAGGACTGGAGTTGTACACATAGCCTTCTTCAATTACTCAGATGATACATTAGAAGATCCATTCAAATGAAAAGAATCCTTCTTCACTAGAGTTGTAAGGGGTGTTGGTATACGATCATAATTCTTCACAAATCTTCTATAGTATCCTGTCAATTCCAAGAAACCCCTCAACTTCTTAATAGTTTTTGGAATAGACCATTCCATGATAGTCTTAATTTTGTTAGGATCTACATTTACTGCTTTATGTGAAACTATGTGTCCCAAATACTACACCTCCTTAAGACCAAAAGCACACTTGGATGGCTTAGTATAGAGTTGATGATCTTCGAGTAATTGTAATGCTTGATCTACATACTTCAAATGTTCTTCCCAAGTCTTGCTATAAATTAATATATCATTAAAAAACACTAACACAAACTTTCTCAAGAACTTCTTAAAAATAGAATTCAACAAACTTTGGAATGTAGATTGTGCATTGGTAAGACTGAATGGTATCATCAAAAATTTATAATGACCTTCATGAGTTTGAAATGTTGTCTTACAAATATCTTCCTCCTTAATCTAAATTTGGTGATAACCCAATCTAAGATCTAACTTGGTAAAATATATAGCTCCATTTAATGCATCTAGAAGATCATTAATGATTGGAATAGGAAACTTATCTTTAATAGTGTAATTGTTGAGCCTCTATAATCTAGACACATGTGCCAAGTTTTATCCTTCTCACACACTAGCACAATAGGTGAGGAGTAAGCACTTTGGCTATACCTGATAATTCCTACCTCTAGCATTTCCTCCACAATTTTGTCTATCTCACTTTTTTGTATGTGTGGGTACCTATAAGTCCTAATGTTTGGTGGTTGACTCCCTAGAATTAGTTGTATGACATGGTCATGATCCCTCTTAGGAGGAAGCCCCTTAGGCATATCTCCAAGAATCACTGAGTGATAATAAAGTATTTCTTGTAAATCTAGATGAGTAAGAGCATTAGATTGAGAGAATTCTAATGAACAGAGCTGGGCCACAAATCCATCTGCACCTTCCTTAAGAATTTTTTACATTTGATCAGAGCTTACCATTTGTGGGGATTTTTCCTTCAATCCCCTTAGCTCCACTACCTTGCCTTGTGATTGAAATTGAATGAATAGTTCTTGGAAGTTCATCTTAATTGTTCCCAATGTAGTAAGCCATTGTACTTTAAAAATAATATCTATTGCACCCATGGATATCGCATACATTGGAGTATCAAGTTGATAATCTACCATGGATAATTTAATGCTATGAAACTTCCTAAAACAACTAACTATGCCCTAGTCTACAATCAAAACTTGAAAATCTAGGGTTGGATATATAAAATAATTTAGAAGAGTTTCCAACTTTTTGTTGATTAAATTATGAGTAATACCTGAGTCGATCAACACTATTACTTTCTGCTTCTTTAAGAAACCCATTACCTTGAGAGTTTGTGGTGCACTAAAACCTAAAAGTTCATGACAAGAAATGATTGGTTGAGAATCATTTGATTCTTCACCTGACTCCTTATCCTCCTTATATATTGGGCTCATCCTCTTCTTCCTCACTTGGACCTTCAATACAGAACAATTACTTTTCACAACATTTATGTCCTTAACTATATTTCCTATCATAATTGAAACACAACTCTTTTTCTCTTTTCTCCTCAATTTGTTGTTGATTCAACCTAGTAGGTTGAGGAAGATAAGGTGTTGAATATCCTTTGCCTCTTGTCACATTATCCCCTTTCTTTCTAGGAATCAAGAACTTCTCCTCTACCCTGTGTGCTAATATAAAAGACTCATTTACTGAACTAGGACAAAACATGTGACCTCATGTTGAATGTGATCCTTGAGACCACCCAAGAATAAATCATTCAAGTTCTCCTCTATAATTGTATCCACTCTTAAGGATAGATTTTGGAATTTTTGAATATAATCCTTAACTGATCTTGTTTGTTGAAGCATAACAAGTTGGCTAAAGAAGTTTTCTGTCACACTATTGCTATATTGTGCTTGGATTTATTCTGTAAAAATTGACCATGATATAGTGAGACCCTTTCTCCTCCTATGAGTACAAAGCCAATGATACCAAATGAATTGATCTAGTTCTATATATAAAGAAGCCATCATAACCTTTTTTTCCAAATGGGATTTGATGTGTTTCAAAAAAATTCTCCATTTGATTTATCCATGTTAGAGGATCCTTTCCATCAAATTTGCACATATCCAACTTTGCAAAAAAAATCCTAGATCTCGTAGGATTAATAAAATTTGTGTCATTATTAGTCAACTTAAAGGTTTTACCTTGATTGCTTGAGATCTCCTTCCTTGATTGCTTGAGATCTCCTTCCTTGTTTCATTCATATAAGTGCTTAACATGCTTTGTATATCTAATATACCTCCTTATAGGTCACACATATCCTTCTTAACCTCTTCCTTGAACTTACTAAGTTCTTCATTGGGCTTACTATCCTTTGTTGCTTCCCAATCCTGATCAGAGGATTTCCCCAGTGTGGTAGAATTATTATTGCCTCTTGTTGGAGGCCCCATCATGAAGGAAACCAATGTTTTTGAAAAAAATCACACAAATGAAATGTAAATTCTCTAATTTATTTTTATTTTTTACTATAAGTTACTTGGGCCAAGAAATCCTTACTCAGAAAAACTCTCCAAAAAAATTAGCAAATTTGCTGCCTTGAGAGAGAATTTTCCTAATTTTACAATATCTTGCTTATTCTTGTTTTTCAATTTCTCCATGCTTTGAATTTAGGCTCCTCTACTATGTATTGAAAACCCCAATACAACTTATACTCCAATTTAGTAGGATGTGAGAGATATGAAGATCTCAAAAAAATTTGTAAAAATAGTAATTCTACAATAATTTTTTCAAATTTTCTCCAATTTCTCTAAATTTTGGACTATAGCTTCTTTAATATATTCTTCAAAAATCCATAAAAAATCTTTGAAAAATTCACTAAAATCTAAAAGTTATGTTATTCCCAAAATTGCCCCAATGTTGAGAAAAAATTCTTGCCTCTATGGTGCCAAGATCATGCTTTGATACCACTTGTAATGAAACAACTTGCACAATAGAAGAAATAATATAAAATATTATATAAACACTTGATAATAGCTAATATTAAAAGGCCACTTCGAGGGGGCAACCTCCAAATATCTCCAATGAGAACATACGTCATTATATGATGATGAAATAAGACTGACAACCTCCTATATATACCTAATTATGCTTAGGTTGAATAGACACAACCCTTCATAACACCTAGGCCGACCTACCTACCTAAATTATAATATAATAATGATAACATGACTTAATTAAAAGAAAGTATTTTATTTATGATCAAGCATTTTATGATATAGTTCAAGTATTGAAGAAGTAAAGATGTTATCTTCTTCCTAAGGAGTTTCTTTTGTATGTTGATCATCAAGCTTTGTAATATTTCAATAGTCAAGAAAAATTGAACCAAAGGAATTTGAAGTGGGTTGAGTTTTAACAAAGTTATACAATTTTTTTTTAAACACAGGAGTGGGAAGTATAAAAAAGTTGCAAATGCTCTTAGTAGAAGATAGGTTTTGTTGAAAGAGATACAAATTGAGGTTGTTGGGATCAAGGAACTCAAGAATTTATATGTAAAGGATCTTGATTTTGGTGAAGCTTGGAAGGCTTGTACAGAACTTGTTACACTTGACAGGACGAAGTGGTTAGATTATATAATCCAAGATGGTATGTTATTCAAAAGAATGTCAACTGTGCATTACTAGAAGTTTTATGAGAGAGAATCTCAAGAAGCATAGTGGAGGATTGGTTGGACACTTTGGTATAGATAAGATCATTGCTTTGGTTAGTGAGAATTATTATTGGCCATAGTTGCAGCAAGATGTGAAGAAGTTTGTGTAGAGTTGCAAAGTATTTCAGATGAAAAAAGGAGTGAAGCAAAATACTGGGTTGTATCAGCCATTACCTTTACCAGAGAAGTCATGGGAGGATGTTAACATTGATTTCATTCTTGGTTTACCAAGGACACAGTGAGGGCATGATTCCATATTTGTGGTGATTGATAGATTTTCAAAATGGCACATTTCATTCCTTGTAAGAAGACTAGTGACATTATTCATGTGGAGTTGTTTTTCAAAGAAGTGATGACACTACATAGTTTGCCAAAGAGTATAGCTTCAGATCATGATACCAAGTTTGTTGGGTATTTTTGAAAAATATTATGGAAGAAATTGAAGATAGATTTGAAGTTCACTTCATCACTTCATTCACAAAGTGATGGATAAACTAAAGTTGTGAATTAGAGTTTAGGGAATTTGGTGAGATTCTTGGTTGGATATAAATCAGAGGGATGGGATCTGATTTTATCACAGGCAAAACTTGTGTACAATAATTTTGTCAATAGGTGTACTCGTAAATCACCATTCCAAATTGTATATGGGAGCAATCCCAAAAATTGTTATGAATTGAGGTAGTTGGATAAAGGAGAGATAAGTAGTGTTGAAGCACGAGATTTTTCTGAACATTTGAAGAACATCGATGAGGATATAAGGAGCGGCATTACAAAGATGAATGCACAATACAAGGATGAGTGCAGAGCTGTTGTCTATGAAGGCTTTCTACTTAGTAAGTCAGTCATATGAGCTTGTAATTTCCTAATTTCAGAGGTGGATGTTCATCTTGGATATATCAGTATACCAGTTGAGGCTCAGTATTATATCATGAGTATTCGTGGATATATTGCAGATTTTTGGTATGCAATTTTGGTATAGAACCTTTTGGCTAACCATTGAAGACCTTAGAGGCCCTGGATGGGCTTTGAAGTGGGGTAAACCGAAGCTTGTGCGAGTTAGGCCATATAGATCAAAGTTGAGGAGTCTTAAAAGTGATTATAATAGCTAATCAGAGCATTGGTTCAAAAGTAATGGCCTTTTGAAGTTGGGTCGACAAAAATTTCTAAAATAAGTGTCAAAGGTGTATCGGGTCTACTCTATATGTAATTTTAGAGCTAATTGATCTCGAGATTTAGGGTTTGATGTCTAGAAACTTTCTAGATAGTGTAAAAATGTATATTTAAGGAATACTTATACATTGTCTAGGATACCTTTGGTTGATAGTTCGCAACTCTATGTTCCAAATTATTGTAATGAATGTGTCCATGTAGGTTTGCATATTGTATTTCAAAATTCTATAATTTTAGATTTATGGTGATAATAAGAAGCCCATATTTTGTTGTCACAAATTGTTGTTATTTCTTTTTTTTTGTGTTTGTGGTCTTAAGGGGAGAACATTTCATAAAAAATACTCCATTATCTTCTCTATTATTTTCTTGGCTTCCTTCAAGAGTTTCTTCACGTTTGTTACACTCTTTTGAACACATTCACACTTGTGTCGATTTACAAATTATACTTCAAAACTAACACAAATTGACTCACATTGACCAAATGAAAGTACAAGTGCTACTAATAGTTGGAGAAGTTATCATTGAGTTGGTAACTTTCCTCTAAATTAAGACGTACGTACGACTCCCTCTTAACAAATACGAAACAAATTAAAGCATTGTGTATGTGGTTGACCATAAATCAATAAAGGTCTTTAACACCTTCACATAACCATGCAAGTAGATGCACAAGAATTGAACATTAAATAAAGAGAATGCATGAAAGTGATAAAAATCCCACTTCCATCACACTCACAATTAATGACTAATCAGATGAAGAATACATGTTTTTTTTCCAAAAGATGACTTAGTCTGAAAACAAAGTTCCCAAAATCAAATACATGCACAAGTAAAATGACAAAGCATGATGCTAAAAATGGTTCTAATGAAACAAAGCTCAAAAAAAATTGAGGGAAACAGTAATGAATTTAGAGACCCATAATCACTTCCTCCATTATTTCAATATCAAAAATGAGTTCAATTACTCAAAATTATGTACATTCCAACTGCATGAAAAGAAAACAGGCACTTCCGTGATACAATTAAAAACTCAAAATTTTCCCATTCTCTATAGCTAACAGACTATTGGAAAAGGAATAAGAAGCATAAGTAGAAGCCACCCCCTTTTTAAAGACTTTTCTTTCTATTTTCATATAAAAAATTGAAAATATTATTAATTGATATCTTTCCACCTTTATCGCATCCCTGATAGCTTAATCTTTTTTATAATTCTCTATAAAAAGAATAATATAACTCTAATTGATGTTCTCAAAATGATAAAAAAATAATTTAAATAATATTTTATATTGTTTCACACAAATCAAGGTAAAAATCATTAATTTCCCATGCGACCACTCTTTAACTGATTCACCACATGTTAATAGTACATCCTTTGGCTGTGAGCTTTTGCAAGTAGTTTAGATGTTTAAAATTGCAAGTGGGTTTTTAATAAATTCTAAACAACTCCTTTATTGAGGGTACTTCTTTTGTAATTGGCCATGCCAATTATATTGCTAAATTGAGAAAATATCAAAACAACTCATCATATGAGCTCGTGTGATCATAAAATTAAATTTGAGAACATTAGGTGAGTTGTCCTCACATTTAAGAAATTCCCTACCTTTTTTGGATGCATTTTTAGGCTTGTATTATCACAATCAAGAAACCAAGAGTTTTTCAAAGTTTTTTTCTCAGATATATCAAAGACTTTTGAAAGTCACTTCGTCTGAGATTTTTGAAAATCGCTAAGTAAAAGACTTTTGAAAGTTGCTATGTCAAAGATATTTGAAAGTTACTAAGTCAAACACTTTGGAAAGTTGGGACTTCAAATTGTAAATTATGTTGAGATAATGGGTGTTGCACACATTGCATAATATTGTTATATTGTATTATTTTATTTTATTATGTAATGTTGCACCTAGATGGGCGTGCAACATGTAAAGATTCCCATGGGATATACTTGATGAGTTGTATTGTATCATTGTGATAATATTTCTTGTAATTATTTAATATTGATGAAAATAAATTAAATTTTCAATATTAAATGTAGGGTAAATGGGTTAGGTAGCACATAGTTTACGTAATACCACTTGGTGGTTTTGTGGGACTTGCTACTATATAAGCAGCTACAAGGGTAATTGTTGGTGTGAGGATGATGAGGGCACAATCCAAGACCAAAATGAACACAGTAGAAAAAGGGGAATATTATTATTAGAAGTGATATGCTATTACATTTAGTACAATGAAAATAGACCCAATGACGTGCCCTATGGCTTAAATGTTATCAGATTCTAGAGAAAAACCTTTCTCACAGTACCTTCTCCCAAACTCCACCAAAAACTACATTTACAATGCCAGAAATGTTCTTAAGTAAGTTGAATTAAGTTTAGGGTTAGGAATATATTTTAGAATATGCCATTTGGCATCCACCACCAAAAAAGAAGGTTCTAGAAAACTCGTCAAAAGTTGGTGTAAAATTAGAAGAATCCAGAAATGGTAGTCCAACTTTTGAGAGGCATAACTTTTGATCCGAGAATTCAATTGAAAAATCATTTATATTTCAAAAAAGCTCTTCAAGCACAATATAGCCCTCTAGACCATCTTTTCTCATCCTGCATTTTTTGGTCTTGTACGAGGTTATTTAGTGCCTCAAATTTGATTTTGAAGTGCTCTTAAGGGGTCTCTAGGCAACTTAAAATTGCAATAACTTTCAAACTATAAAGCCTTTCGACCTAATTCTTTTTCTGGAGTGCTTCAAATTACAAGTATAATAATCCCTCCAACTTACACCCTCTAACTCATCATAATTATGGCTAAATTACAAAATAATATATTTTACATTGGCACATATCCCAAGGTACTCAAAAATTCTAACCCAAAAAATCAATAGTAGAGCTATGAGAGTTGAAATCTTTATTTGACCCAAATGGGTATCCAAAAATGAAAACACATTAAACAGAAACTAACACTAAGCATATTTTTGGGTGATATGGGATTGCCCTTACACCACTGCATGCTCCTACATCAAACACCTAGGGTAGATTGAAAAGTGACCCTATCACTTTATAGCTACTAGAGGAAAAGCCAAATGGGAAACCTCCACTACGGATATCCAAGTTGAATCTTCTACTGGTCATCCTTTCCACTTCACCAAGTATTCGTCATACTGCCTATTTTTTGGTACTCTAACCCACATGACTATCCAAAATTTCTTTAATCTCTTCCTTTTCAGAACTAGGAATTGGACATGTCTCTAGCATCAACTCCTCATCTGTACCATCATCATGATATTTTGTTAAGTCTGTAATATTGAAAATAGGAGAAATGTGAATCTCATCTGGCAACTCCACCTCATATGTATTTCTTGAGTCATGTTTCTTCAAAACTTTGCAAGGGCCAAATTTCTCCATCTTCAGCTTGTTGTGGATACCCACTGGAAATCATTCCTTCCTCAAGTATACTATAACCAAATCTCCAACTTGGAACTCCTTATGTCTCCTCTTTTGATCTGCCCTAACCTTATATTGTAAGTTCATCTTGGTAATATGTGTATGTACCTCCTCATGTAGGTTCTTGACATGTTCATCAAAGTCTTTTGCCTCAGCACTTATCCTCTCCCCTTGCTCTATCTTCCTCAGCTCTGGTGTAGTTCTTGGACTACTCCCATACACAATTTGAATGGTGATCTACTAGTACTTCTATTCACAGAATTATTGTAAAAAAATTCTACTTGTGGTAGAATCAATTGTCATCCCTTGGGCTTATCTCCTACTAAACACCTTAAAAAGTTGCCTAGACTTCTATTTACTACTTTTTTTTGTCCATCAATCTATGGATGATGTGCAAAACTGAACTTCAATTCTATCTTCAACTTCTTCCAAAAAGTCCCCCAGAAATACCCAACAAATTGAGTATCTCTATTAGAAACAATAATTTTTGGGAGACTATGTAGCCTCACCACCTCTCTAAAAAACAAATCTACAATATGCACTACATCATGAGTCTTGTGGCATAGAATGAAATGATCCATCTTAGAGAACCTATCAACCACCACAAATACTAAGTCATTACCCCTTTGTGTCCTAGAAATCCAACAACAAAATCCATACTTTGGTCCTCCCAAGGCTTTGATGGAACAAGAAATGGTGGATAGAGTCTAGTATTGTGACTAAATCCCTTGGTTGTTTGACATACTTGACAACTCTACACAAACTTCTTCACATCATGTGACAATTGAAACCAAAAATAGTGTTCTCTAATAATGGAAATGCTCTTATCTCAACCAAAGTGTCTTGTCATCCCTCCACTGTGCTTCTCCTTAATCAAGTTAGCCCTCATGGAACTCCTTAGAATACGCAATTGACTTCTCTTGAACAACATACCATCCTAAATCATGTAATCTAGTCATATGGTCTTGTCTAAAGTAAAAAGTTCTTTGTAAGCCTTCCAAGCCTCTACAAAGTTAGGATCCTTAGTGTACAAATTCTTGACTTCATCAAACCCAACCAACTCAACCGGCATTACTATCAGCAACAACTATCTCCTACTTAATGCATCCACAATCCTATTAGACCTTTCACTTCTATGTTTCAATACAAATGTATAGCTTTGTATGAACTCTACCCATTTCAAATGTCTCTGATTCAATTTAACTTGGCTATTTAGGTACTACAATGCCTAGTGATCAGTATACAAAACAATTTTTTTTGGAAACAAATAATGCCTCTATTTATTTAAGGCCTAAACTATTGCCTAGAACTCCTAATCATAAATAGAATACTTCTTCTTTGCATCATTCAATTTTCACTGAAATAGACAATAGGCTTACCTTCTTAGCTCAACACAACCCTAATAGCACTTCCACTAGCATTCAATCCACCTAAAACACTTTGTTGAAATCAGGAAGTGCCAACACAGGTTGCTGTGTCACCTTCTACTTTAGCAATTCAAAACTCCTTGCAGCTCATGTAGTCCACTTGAACTCTTTTCTATCCTCCCTCATTTTTTCAGTTAGGGGTGCATATATTCTACTAAAATTTCTAATGAACTTCCCGTAAAAACTAGTCAGACCATGGAATGACCTCACCTCAGTGATAGACCTTGCAGTAGGCCATTCCAAGATGACCTTCACCTTCTCTAGGTCCATTTGAGACCCTTAGCTAATACAACAAACCCCAAATAGACTAACTCCCTTTTAAAAAAGCTACACCTTTGCAAATTAATCAACAATTTTTCTTCCCTCAACCTTTCAAGGACACTACAAATATGCAATAAATGTTCATCCAAAGACTTACTGAAAATCAAAATATCATCCAGATAGACAATAACAAATTTTCCCAAAATTTTCTTTAGTATCTCATTCATAAGTTGCATGAAGGTGCTTGGTGCATTGGTCAATCCAAAGGGATGACTAACCACTCATATAGACACTTCTTGGTCTTGAATATAGTCTTCCACTCATCCCTCTCGTATTCATATCTAGTTATAGCCACTCTTGAGATCTATCTTTGTGAAGTATTGAGCTCCACTCAAGCAATCCATAAGATCATTCATCCTTGGCAAAGGAAATCGGTACTTGGTTATTTTATTTATAGCCTAAGAGTCTGTACACATTCTCCATTCTCCATCATTCTTTATTGACAAAAATATAGGTACTGCACATTGACTCAGGCTCTCTTGAATTAAACTTTTCCTCAACAACTCATGAACTTGTTTATTTAGCTCAATCTCAGTAGGAGTCATCCTATGAGCAGCCTTGTTAGGAAAACTAGCTCTAGGGACTAAATCTATTTGATGACTAATTTTTCTTATTGGCAGCAGAACATTATTAGAGATAACATCTCCATACTCAATAGACCTAAAACTTCAAGTGGAACTCCACTACTACCTTACCCTTTCTAGGAATTAAAGCATAACACATATGTTGATGTTCCATGCCATCCAAAAATTTTCTTCCATCAACAAGACATACACTAGCACTACTGCATATCTTTTCACCCTCCTTTATCAAGGGCTTCAATTTGTGGTGAACTATATCCTTTGTCAGAGATTATGTATTTGAATGACCATCATGTATAGCATGTCTATCAAACTGCCATGGCCTTCCCAATAATAAATGGCAGACAGCCATTGGGATGATGGCATAGAGATCCTCATCATGGTAACTCCCAATCTTGAACTTTGCCAAACATTTCTCACTAACTAGGACCCTATGATCATCCTACACCCAAGAAATTCGTTAAGGTTGGGGGTGTTTGTCCCTCTTGAGCTTTAGCTTTGAGACCATCTCTCTAACACCAAGTTATCAATGCTTCCACCATCAACAATCATATCACAACATTTACCCTCGCACTTGCACCTCGTACAAAACAAACTCCTCCTTTGTCCAAGCTCAGTCTCACCACTCAATAAGACCCTTTCATTTACTAGAACATCTCCTCTTTCTACATCCTCTAAATGTGATGACTGTGCATCATCACCCACATGAGCAACCCTTTCTTGACCATCAACTCTCTTATTTATCCCTCCTTCGCATTAAGGGCATTGGTAGGCATGATGACCTTCTTCATTGTAATGAAAATAAGTACCAAAAAAGCCTCATCTACTTGAACCTTGTCCACATCCTCTACCTCTTCCTTTCTGATATCCAAAGTTTTGATCACAGGAGTGGTTGAAACCCTCGTTCCTCTAGTTTTGGCTAGTACCCACATCTTAATTTTTCTTCTAGTTCTCATTTTGGCCTCCAAATGACCTTCCACCATCCCTTCCTCCTTGATTGTGCCCTTTTTGCCTTCCACCAAATTTTTTGTTTAGCTTCTCCTCAACTTGCAAGAAAAACTGGTATGCCTCTTCAATGTTAGTCATTCTAACCAGACTTAACTCCTAATGAATGCTAGGTCTTAACCAATTAAGGTAACAGGCAACCTTCTCCTTGTTTTCTTCCACATGCCCCTTCCTAATAAGGACTTGGTAAAATTCCTCTATGTATTCCTGGATAGATTTTCTTGCTTGCTTTAACCCTTGCATCTTCTTGAACAAATCAAGCTCATAATCAATAGGAATGAACTTCTTCTTTAGTTTGTCCACCATGCAATCCCATCTTGTGATTTTCTCTTTTCCTCTTCTATTTTTTTCCAATTGAATCTCTTGCCACCCGATTTTGGCATGGCCTTTCATTTTGGCCTTTGCAAACTTAACCCTATCAAGGTCCCCAATATCCTCATATTCAAAATATTTCTCTAGCTCATTGATCCAATCGATCAACTCATCTAGGTTTAGATTTCCTAAAACCATGTTGACATTAATTTTAGGTCTTTTTCCAAGGTTGGCAATGGCCCTAAAAAGCTTCTCCTCCACCTGGTTTAGGACTTCTCTATCTCCTTCCCCTTCCTATCCAATATTTCCTTCTTCTCCATTTTTCTCCTCACTTCCATCACCTATGGTAATATTCATCCCTCTATGGATCTCCTCTTGCAATGCCTAAACTTTTCTTTGGAAGGCTCTAACCTAACAAAGAACAACTCCAGCCCTTCCACCATGCTCTCTTTGTGAAGGCATCTTCTTGTTAGATCAAAACCCACAACCACACAATCCTAGTGCAAACTGTGTCATAGTTGATGCTCTATATATACACTCAAGAAAACCTTCTTGACAAACTTCACCCAACACAAGGTCCTAGTGCAAACTATCTCACGTTCGACGAACTATCCACACGCATATGAACTCCCACTCTAATACTACTTGATGAGGGCATAATCCAAGACCAAAATGAACACAAAAAAAAAAAGAGAATATTATTATTAGAAGTGATATGCTATTACATTTAGTACAATGAAAATAGACCTAATGGTGTGCCCTATGGCTTACAATGTTATCGGATTCCTGGAGAAAAGCCTTTCTCGTATTACCTTCTCACAAACTCCACCAAAAACTACATTTACACTACCAGAAATGTTCTTGAGTAAGTCAAATTAGATTTAGGGTTAGGAATACATTTTAGAATATTCTATTTGGAATCCACTACCAAAATAGATGGTTCTAGAAAACTCATCAGAAGTCGATGTAAAATTAGAAGAATCCAAAAATGGTAGTCCAACTTCCCAGAGGCATAACTTTTTATTTGGGACTCTAATTGACAAACAATTTACATTTCTTGAAAGCTCTCCAAGAATTCTATAGCCCTATAGACCAACTTTTCTTGTCCCCCATTTTTTGGACCCGTACGAGGCTATTTCGTGCCTCAAATTTGATTTTGAAGTGCTCTTAAGGAGTCTTTAGGCAACTTAAAACTGCAATAACTTTCAAACTGTAAAGCCTTTTGACCTGATTCTTTTTTTGGAGTACTTTAAATTACAAGTAAAATAATCCCTTTAACTTATACCCTATAACTCATCATAATTATGGCTAAATTACAAAATAACCTATTTTTTACATTGGCATGTATCCCAAGGTGCTCAAAAACTCTAACCCAGAAAACCAATAGTGGAACTATGAGAGTTGGAATCTCTATTTGACCTAAATGGGTATCCAGAAATGAAAACACATTAAACAGAAACTAACACTAACCATATTTTTGGGTGATATGAAATTTCCCTTACACCATTGGATGCTCCTATATCAGAGAAAGACAAAAGGGAAAAAGGGAAAGAGTCGAGCGGGACAAGGCTTGATAGGTTAGCCAAGGAAGCTTTTGTGAAAGTTAGAAGCATGGCATGGGATGTGCAGATTCATGCTTCTTCACATGGATTGCTTGGTTGTGGCTATGGCTTTGAAGTTTTTCATGGTTGTATTGCAATGGTGGTTTCTTGTTGAATAATACATGGTGATGGATGCTTTTGAAGGGTGGATTTTTCCTTCAATGAAGGTTTCCCAGAGTATATCTTGTGTCACATTTTTTCAGTATGTTGTCTATTCTCTTACATGTGGATTTCAATTGCATATTTATTTCAAATTTATTATGGATTATGTTGAAATGGTTATATTCTTTGTTGCAAGTTTCCTTAAAAGTGGTACAAAGTTAGATTTTGTTATTGTAATCCTAGAATGAATCCATGGGTATGCATGACAATATAAAAGAAAGGGAAAGACATATGAGTTGTTTATTGCAAATCTGGGGGTTTTAAGTTTGTTGTTATGATGCGATGTTGGTAGATTTTTAGCATGTGAAATTGTTGGACAAAAGGGTTTTTCAGATGTTTCATTTAAATGAGATTGTTTAGGGGGAGCTTGCAGGAATGACCTCCTGGATAAAAATAGACCTTTCCATTGGATCTAGGTCAATGTTCCCATCAATTTTAATATATAATATGCCCTAGTTTGGCCATGTTCAAAGGAAATGAAAGAGTTTTTTAATTTCATCCCTTGATGGCTGTCAAATTTAATCCCGTCAGAATTTTCCTCACAAAAAAAAAAATCATAATGAAAATGGTAAAAAGATTGTCTTAGTAAAATAGTCATAATTTTCTCTCAAGATATCAAATTTCAGACTTCTTATAGGCATTGGAAAGCTAATGCAGAGCACTACAACTTGGTGTAAGTTTGGTTCTATAATTTTTGACATTTTGTTAGGTTTTAAGAGTCTAAAAGTTAGATGTTGTTTATTTTGAGCACAGATTAGGGCATAACATGGGCATACGAAGTCAAATTTTGGACTTCGAATAGTCAATGAAAAGCTCTTGGAGAGCTCTACATGTTGGCTCAAATTTGGTGTAGGTTGAGCATGGTTTATTTTGTGATATTTTGATCTAAACAGTTTATGGTTATATTGACTATGGTAGCATTGTGAGTTAGTGACATTGTATGTTTGAAGATTTAAGATTTGATGTCATTGTTTACTCAATTCACAGTTTAGATTCATCTTATTATGATATAATTATCAATATTTGGTTTGGATATGTATGGTGACATGTTGCGTCTACAAGTTGTGTAGTATTGTAAGTGGTCTATACTTATAGGTTGCATTTATAGCTTGGTTATGGGTTGTCTTTGACCATTGATCTTTCATTATTGATGCATATTCAGATCGATGACTTGAATTTGGGTTGTTTATGTTATAAGTCACATGATTTGCTAATTTTTTTTCATGTAGAAGGGATGAGATGTTGTTATCAGGTATAGTTATGGTGGAGGATTGTGGTTGACTATTTTATGTTGATAGGTTGGACATATTGAGAGTTAAATGTTTGGTTCATGGATGTCATCATGGTGGCATAAATTTGGCATGACATCATTAGATATACATGTACATCCTTGATGTTCATTAGCTTGGATTCCTAATTTGGCTATGGTGGTATATCTTCTTGGTTTAGGGTCATGGTTATTTAGTTTCTTTTGAGGAGCTCATGATGTGCACTTTGAGTTCTTTGATGGTTTGATGCCTTGGTTGATTATCTTGGTTAGAGAATGATTTTTTTATCGTGTGTCATGCATAGCTTGCATATGCAGTTTAGTGGAAGCTTGTGGCAATGATGGGGTGATAGTGCAAGATTAGTTCCTAGTTTGGTTTGTATCTTCGTGGTTTGAAGATCTTGGTTTCACTTGGTACTGACACTTTGGTTGTGAGTGTAGACCTCGAGGATCTTCATGTACAAGATGGATTTTATGATGCCTTGGTACCATGGTTGAGTGGGAGTTTTTGGCATTGATATATTTATTGAGTGTTTGTAGATGTTGGAGGTTTGTCTTAGATCCTATTGTTGTAGAAGAGTCTTTGACATTTTCATGGTGCACTTGTTATCTTCATGGTATATGAATATGGTTAGATCTTGAGGAATCATGGGGTTCTTGGTTGTCTTCATGGTGTGTGGAGATGGTTCTTCATGGTATGTGGAGATGGTTCTTCTTCATGGTGTGTGGAGATGGTTGCATCTTGAGGACTCATGGACTTCTTGGTAAAGGTGTGTTTTATGCTTTCATTTGACTGTTAGAATTTCTTTAGAATAACTTAGAGGGGGGGTGAATCAGTTATTCAAGGTCCAAATGTCCTATTCAAACTTTTCACTAAGTGTAGTGAACACATTTAACCATTCATTCATCCAAGATTTAACTTATCTAATTAGCAAGTTACTGTAAATCATCATGCAAGTATAACACATAAGAAATCAACACATGACACAGTGATTTACGTGGAAACCCAATTTGGGAAAAACCATCAGTAACATGCTACTCAATTCTCACTCTTCTGAAGTGATGCCCTATGAAAAGTTGGCCTTGTTAAAGGCTTACAACACACTGTTAAATGTGACCTTGTTAGATGATTTAACCACCCTATTAGAAGTGGGCTTGGTTAAAGGACTTTAGAACACTCACTTCGAATGCCACCCTGTTAAAGGATTTACAAATGGCTGTTAGGCCAACCTAGGTCCATAGGATTTTCAGATCTAATACAATTGCTAGAGAGTATTAGAAAATCTTGACCTGACTACAACATGCAACTTATCGTGTCGATCTTAGATCACTTCTCAACTCATACCCTTTCCTGGCCTTCAATCTTTGCAACTCTTTACAACTTGCCCTCCTTTCAAGCTTAGTCCTCTTGAGTCTCCATGCTCAATGTACCAGTGCAATCATCTCTTCATGACCACTTGTAGAAGCAAAGCCTCTGTGCTCTTCCTTCTCCTAGATGTCTCCTCCTTGACACCCTTCTAACCACTTCACAGATTTGGCTCTTCAACAGCAACAGTATCAGTAGCGCTTTGTTTCTTGGTCTATGACTTCTTAAATAGAAGTCTTGGAGTACCTTTTACCACTCAATTCTTCCATTTTTCAATTTCGATTTGCATGGATTAGGTAGGATTCATTGCATCTAAATCATATTTTGTTTCCTTTAGAAACTTCTTGAATAATCCTTTAGAATTTGCCCAAAAATGGTTTACATAGGATTCTATGCCAACAACTCATCATCCTTATCTTCCAACTCATTCACAAAATTCAATGTAACCACTATGTCAACTTAGATTTGGCGAATCTTTATCTTTTGAAATAATGCAACAGCTCAAAATTATTGAAATACTGATGCTCAACATATACTGTGTTACTCGACATCAACTGTGTTTTTTCTAATGCTTGGCACCTAAAGATCACTCGACACCATCAAAAATTTTCAGATGCTTGGCACCTAATCTTCACTCAGCATATGAAGATCACTCGACACACACTAAAAATTTCTATTACTCAGCTTCTACTAAGAATTTGTTTGGCTTCAACTAATGATCTTAGTTTAAGCTTTGCAGTGAACCTTGTTATAACTTCTTCCTCCAATAATTCTAAGTGTGACCAACCTCTATATCTTTGAGTATGTCATCAATACATTACTTAACCATTTTCTTAACTGATCCGTGCACTTCATTACAACATCGTAACTCAACCTTTCCCTTAGGTGCTCTTGTTACATCTTGTTGATCAAATCCTCTTCATCAATCAACTAAGTGATTGTACTTGAATTTTATAAGCAAATATCATCCCTACAAATAGCAGGTTTGACATCAATGACAAAAAAATGATTGAAAACATTCTCTTACAACAATCTCCCTCTTTGGCATTGATGGTAAACCAAACTGATCAACCATCAGACTGAACTATTCAACCAAATGCTAGCTAAGTTAAAATAGTGAGTCAAATGCCAAAAAGTAAATTGTAACATCACATCTCCTTCTACTATTATGATTCCTTCATTTCAGCTTCTGTCACTTTGCTGGTGTATCCTTGTTCTTTGTCTTTCTCCCTTAGTATTGCTCAACTTCTACTATTTTGATCAACATCTTACAACTTCTCCTTCTATCTTCTTTGATTAGTTTTAAATATATTCTCCCTCTTTTCAGATTCTTTAACGTCAACAGTTGTTGATCAATTATCTACTTCTCCCTCTTTGAAAAAAATGCCAAAGACATATTAACATCTTTAATATGCAAGTGTAGCTTTTACAGGTTTATTCAATTTCTCCCTCTGTCACCTTGCTTGTGACTGATTTGAAATTTTAGCACTTCTACTACTTTAAGCATGGATCCCAAAGTAAACATCTTCTGCATCAATGTATAAAATCTTCAACATTCAACTTATTTGATGCAGGACATACTTGCTTTTTGGTTCAAGTAGCCTTAGCTAGGGGTATCACCCCTAACTTACCTCTAAGATACTCAAAAGCATCTTTAGGTAGTGCTTTTGTAAAGATATCAACAATCTGTTCCTTTGAGCTAACATATTCCATCTTCACTTGTTTGTCTTCCACCAACTCTCTTACATAGTGATACTTGATTGCTATATGCTTAGTTTTAGCATGCATTACTAGATTCTTTGATCTATTAATGGCACTTGTATTATTGCAATAAAGTGTCACAAGCTCATTTACTTCTTCTTTCATACCTTGCAGCAAATGTTTGATCCATACAATATTGGTGCAATTTATAATAGCTGCCACATATTCAGCTTTAGTAGTAGATTGTGAGGTGTAGCTTTGCTTTTTGTTGGTCCATGTAATCAACCTCTTTATTAAGAAAAGTGCTCCTCCACTGGTACTTTTTCTATCATCAATGTTACCTCCCCAATCTACATCAGTGTAGGCTTTCAATTCAAACTTCTCATTTTTCTTGTAGTATAAACCAAAGTCATTAGTTCCTTTTAGGTATCTTAGTATTCTCTTCACTTCCATTAAGTGATTTTATCTAGGATTGGTAGAAAATTTTGCTACTATTGCAACAGCTAATGTAATGTTTGGTCTACTATGTACAACATATTGCAACTTTTCAATCATTGACCTATACAATGTCTAATTTACTTCAGCAGACTCATCATTCTTGGATAGTTTATGGCCTGTTGCTATTGGTGTGCTAACTGGTTTTGAGTCTTCTAGCCCAAATGTTTTGAGTACTTCCTTGATGTATTTGGATTGGGTCACAAATATGCCATGCTTCAACTGATGTACTTGTAATCCAACAAAGAATTTGATTTCTCCAAACATTGACATCTCTAATTCATGCTTCATTCGATCAACAAAATCTTTGCATAAAACATCTTTTCCTCCAAATATTATATCATCAACAAAGATTTCTGATATCAAAATATCTTTACCTTCCTCAGCTTTGATGTACAAGTTGTTGTTGTCATCTATTCTTTCAAATCCTATCTTCACAAGATATTAGTGCAACCTCTCATACCATGCTCTAGGTGCTTGTTTCAATCCATAAAGTTCTTTGTGTAGCTTGCAAACCATGTCCTTGTTATTCTCATCAAAAAGTCCCTCTGGTTGTTCTATATAAACTTCTTCTTCCAATATACCATTCAGAAAAGTAGACTTCACATCCATCTAGTAGACTTTGAAACCTTTATATGCAGCATATGCAAGTAATCTTCTTACTCCTTCCATTCTTGCAACAAGAGCAATTCATGTGCATAGCCTTTGAAAACTAATTTGGCTTTGTTTCTTGTTATCTCATTGTTCTCATCGAGTTTGTTTCTAAACACCCATTTGGTACCAATCACATTCTTATCAGATGGTCTAGGAACTAGAGACCATGTTTTGTTCTTCTCAATCTGATCTATCTCTTCTTCCATGGCTTTATACCACTCATCATCTTGTAGTGCATCTTTTACTATTTTAGGTTCAACCTTGATTAGCAGACATGACTCACTCCTCAATCTATTCCTTGTCATTGGTCTAGCATCTTTGTCACCAATGATTTGCTCTGCAGGGTGATGCTTTCTGACATACTTGGCTAATCCGAGTTCAGTCTTTCTTTCCATGTTTAATCCTTCAGCTTCAGAGTCATTTTTTTCTTCTTCATCTAGCATTTCATCATTTCTTTTGTTGCATACTATTTTCAGAATTAGAATGTGCATTTTTTGCCCTCTACAGCTTAGCTTCTGAATGTAGCTCGACATTCATAGGCTGAGACTCAGAAAATACTGAAGTTTGTTGCTAATTCCCAACTTGATTTGCAGCATTGTATTCATCTGTCATTCCTTCATAGAAGTATACAAAGGATCTATAATCCCCTATTTTTTTTGACTCATCAATCTAAACTTTTGCATGCTCATCAAAATTTACATTTGCACTCTCCATAACTTTGTTAGTGTTAACATTCAAACACTTATATGCCTTACTTCTAGTGGAGTAGCCAAGGAATATGTCTTCATCACTTTTGCATCAAAGTTGCCATTTCTTGTATCTTTTAGAATATAGCATCTACAACCAAATACTTTGAAATGTTTAACATTAGGTGAATGACCATACCATAATTCAAAAGGTGTTGCATTTGTACCTTTCTTGACTTGTACTCTATTTAGTGTGTAGACTAGAGTACTTACAGCTTCTCTCCAGTACTTTAGTGCAACATTTTTCTCCATCATCAAGGTTCTAGTATAGTCAATCACTAACCTATTCCTCCTTTCAGCAATACCATTCTATGGTGGAGTTCTTGGTGCTGATGTTTGCCTTCTAATACCTTTGTAATTGCAAAATATTTCAAACTCTCTTGATGTGAACTCACCTCCTCTGTCTGACTTTAGGCATTTTAAGTTCTTTCATGTTTCCTTCTCAACTCTAGCCAAATATCACTTAAACATTTGGAATGCATCAAATTTTTTCTTTAAGAACATAGCAGTCATCATCTTGAAATAATCATCTACAAATAGCATTATGTATATGTCTCCTAGGTAGCTTTGCACTTCTATTGGGCCAAATAAGTTTGTATGGACTAACTCTAGTACTTCTTTGGAAGTGTATGTTTTGCTTTTGAAACTAGACTTAGTCATCTTCTATAGTTGACATTGTTTACATATTGTGTTTTCAAGTTTCTTCAACTTGGGCAACCCTCTGACTTTCTTTTTCTTGCTGATGCTAATCAGATTATCAAAGTTAACATGACACGGCCTTTTATGACATAACCACACATCATCAAGTCTAACAACAAGACATGTTGCATCTTCCATATCTAGGTAAAACAGATTACTCCTAGTGCATTCACCAATTCCTATCAAATTTCCATCAATGTCATAGATCTTGGTAGTTTTGTTTCCAAATTCAACTTTGCAACCTACATTGCCTAACTGTGATACACTCAACAAGTTGTAGTTCAATCCTTCAACATAGTATGCATTATCACATGAAATTTTCTCTATAAGTTTGATAGAGCCTTTTCTTTTGATTTGACATGGGGCATCATTACCAAATCTAACACTATTTCCATCATATTGAGTAAAAGTAATGAACTTACTTTTATCTCCTATCATCTGATGTGAGCATCCACTATCTATGATCCACTTGTCATTCTTGTTCACACAAGTAACCAATGTTGTTTCTTCATCTTCATCTTTACCTCATTCATCCTTTATGGCTACATAGACTACTTCATCATCATTCTCATCAGAATCTTCTTCAACAATGTAGCATCTCTTGCCTTTCTCTTCGTTGTCATCTTATCTTTTGTTCCTGTACTTGTTTCCTTCTTTGTAATTCTTCTTCTGTGGACATCTTGTAGCTATATGACCTACTTCATTGCAATTGAAACATATGATAGGGAGCTTACCTTTGAATTTGTCTTTACCTCTATGGAATCTCCTAGCTAGTGGTGCTTCTAACTGTTCCACATCTTCCTCATCTGTGCTGCTATCACTGGAGGCATGTTTTCCTTTTCTTATTTTCTTGCTTGATGTGTCCTCCTCAATATCTTTTATTGTCATCTTGGCCTTGAAAGAAGATTCAAGGCTCTCAGGTCTGTAGTTGTCAAAATTGAATAGCTCAAATGTAGTAAGTCTTCCAACTATTCCTTCAAAGGTCAATGTGTTCCTTTGTACACACCTCAGCTCTTAGATGGTTGAAACTCTTATAGCATAGATAGGGAGAAGAGTTCTTAAGTATTTGTTGATGGTTGTTTCTTCTTCCAATTGTCCACCTAGACTTCTTATTGCACTCACCACTTCTTTCATTCTTGCAGCGTACTGAGCAGCATTTTCACCTTCCTCCATCTTCATGTCATCAAACTTTCCTCTTAGAATTTCTCTCTTTGCTCTCTAGACATTTCGATCTCCTCTATAGATTTCTAACAAGGTTTTCCACATTTTGAATGCAATGTCACAATCTTTGATGTCATCATATTCTACATAGCTAAGTGCAGAGGTAATCTCCAACATTTCTTGGTTATGCTCCTTTTTGTTCAAATCATTTGCAGTGAGAGGTCCTATTGGAGTTACATGTTCTTTTCCAATTGAGGTTTGTGCATAGTCATCTATTGATCCAAGGTGCAATTTCATTAAACTCTGTCATGCAGCAAATTTCTCTTTGTTGAGCTTGGGAACTTCTCTCTTTGACATCTTGATCTTTTTGCTTCTAGTACCTTGAAACTAAATCAGCAGATGGCTCTGATACCAATTTTTAGAATTGCTTTAGAATAACTAAGAGGAGGGGTGAATTAGTTATTCAAGGTCCAAATGTGCTATTCAAACTTTTCACTAAGTGTAGTGAACACATTCAACCATTCATTCATCCAAGCTTTAACTTATTTAATACCATAAAGTCATAATAGAAACAAAGAAACAACAACAAATGTGAGAAAAAAATATGGACTTCTTATTTGCACCGCAAATGTGGAATTACAAAATTCATAAGTACAACATGCTAACCCACATAGGTGCCTTTAGTACAATAATTTGCAAGACAAGCTGTCCTAGACAATGTTCAGGCCTTTCTTAAATAGGCAATTTTATTCTACCTGGGAAGGTTCTAGATGCTCAAACTTAATACCTAGGGCCGACAGACCAAACAAAACATATAGAATCAGCCAAATACGTCTTTGACAATTATTTTAGAAATTTCGGGCAACCCAACTTTGGAAGGCCCTAACTCACGAACCGTTGCTCTGATTCGCTATTATAACCACTTTTTAGAAATACCGACTCTTGATCTATAGGCTCACAACTGTGCTTGCACCCTTCCTTCGAGTTTTCAAATCTCATCCTAGCACTCTAAGGCCTCCAACGGTGAGCCTAAAGATTTTTCTGAAATTTTTTCCACCAAAAATCTGTAATAACTTCTTTGACACTTAAGATGGAGCAATGAGATTTTTATGGTAGTATTATATCTCCAAAATGAACCTTGCTATAGAAAATTAGAACATTCTAAGCTCGTACGACAAACTTACTAAAAATAGCAAATTCCCAAAAATAATAACCACCATGTCTACTAGTCTTTATTAAAATAGAAAAGATTGAAAATAAAATATTTTTGGGTGATGCAAGATTGCCCTAACACCCAGGATGCTCCTGCATCAGACACTCGGGGTAATTTGAGAAGTGACCCCATCACATCTAAGGTGTTCAAAGGAAAACCAAGATGGTTAACCTCCTTCTTTGCTAGCCATGATGAATCCTTAACTGGCCTCCTTTTCCATTTAACCAGATATTCCTCATAAGTTTTGTTTATGGTATTTTTGCCAACACAACTATCTAGTATCTCCTCAATATCCTTTGTAGCCAAACTAGTTGCTAGAATGCTCCACTGCACTTCTACAACTTCATCTCAATCACCTCCTTCATAATACTTGTCAAATCTGAAATATTCAATACTATTGAAATATTCAATTCAACAGGCAACTCTACTTCATATGCATTTTCAGAATCATGCCTTTTCACTATCGTACACGGTCCAAACTTCTTCATCTTCAACTTATTATATTTACCCATTGGAAAACACTCCTTTCTCAAACAAACCATGACTTCATCTCCAATCCAAAATTCTTTATATCTCCTTTTCACATCTTCCTTAGTCTTATACTGTGTATTCATCTTTATGATGTGCTTCCTCACCTCCTCATGGATGTTCTTCAAATGTTAAGCAAAATCTTTTGCTTCAACACTACTTATCTCTCCTCTATCTAACTGCCTCAATTCAGAAGCATTTCTAGGACTACTCCCATATACAATATGCAATGGTGATTTACTAGTACTCCTATTGACAGAATTATTATATGCAAATTTTGCCAATGGTAAAATTGTATCTCATCCTTTTGATTTATCTCCAAGCATCTTAGCAAGTTTCCCAAACTATGATCACAGCTTCTGTCTGTCCATCATTTGTGGATGATGTGATGAATTGAACTTCAAATCTATCTTCAACTTCTCCCACAATGTATTTTAGAAATACCCAAAAAAATTGTTATCTCTATTTGAAACTATACTCTTTGGTAGACCATGTAATCTCACCACTTTTTTGAAAAACAACTCTGCTACATGAATAGCATCACTAGTCTTTTTGCAAGGAATAAAATGTGCCACTTTTGAAAACTTGTCAACCACAACAAAAATGGAATCATGCCCACATTGTGTCCTCGGTAATCCAAGAACAAAATCCATGCTAACATCCTCCCACGACTTCTCTTGTATAGGTAATGGCTGATACAACCCTGTATTCTGCTTCACTCCTTTCACCATCTGACATACTTTGCAACTTTGTACAAACTTAATCACATCTTGTTGCAACTGTGGTCAATATTCATTTTTAGCATCCAAAGCTATGGTTTTATCTCCACCAAAACATCTAGCCAATCCTCTACTATGCTTCTCCCTAATGAGATTCTCTCTCACTGAACTTTTGGGAATGCACAACTGGCCTCTTTTGAGAAACATACTATCCTGGATCATAAAACCCAACAACTTTGTCTTGTCACATGTAACAGGTTCTGTATAAGCCTTCCACGCTTCACCAAAATCAAGATCATCTGGATACAAAGTACTGAGTTTCTTGAACCCAACCACCTTTATCTGCATTTCTGTCAGCAAAAGTTGTCTTCTGATAAGTAGGAGATGATTTCCACAGCTAGTCAAATTGTGATGTGAATATCAGGATTTAACTGTGTGATTTTGAGTCAAACTCGATGACCCATGTTTCATGAGTAGTGATTCAACATGAATCCATCTCTCATGAGAATAAATGGAACACTTAGCACTCATTGGATCTAGATGATGCTCACAGGGGTGAAGCATCTACAACTTTGTTAGACTTCCCACTCCTGTGTTTCAAAAAAAATGTAAAACTCTGCAAAAACTCAACGCACTTTAAATGCCTTTGGTTCAATTTTCCTTGACTATTCAAATATTGCAAAGCTTGGTGATCAGTATACAAAACAAACTCCTTAGGAAGAAGATAGTGTCTCCACTTCTTCAATTCTTGAACTATAGCGTAAAATTCCTAATCATAAATAGAATATTTTCTTTTTGCATCATTCAAATTTTCACTAAAATAAGCAATAGGTATACCTTCTTGGCTCAAAATAGCTCATATTGCAGTACCACTAGCATCACAGTCTACTTGAAAAACCTTGTTAAAATCAAGAAGTGTTAAAATAGACTGCTCAGTAACTTTATGTTTCAACAGATTAAAACTCTTATCTACTCCTATGGTCCACTTAAACTCTTTCATATCTCCTCTCATTGTTTCAGTCAAGGCTCCACAAATACTGCTAAAAGCTCTGATGAAATTTCTATAAAATGTAGCCAGTCCATGAAAAGATCTTACCTCTATCGCAGTCCTTGGAGTAGGCCATTTAAGGGTAGCCTTCACTTTCTTTGGGTTCATTTTCAGAGCTTCTACGAAGACTACAAATCCCATGTACACCAACTCCTTTACAAAACTATACTTCTTTAGGTTTACCAACAACTTTTCTTCCTTCAACTTACCAAACACCTTGTGAATATAAATCAAATGCTCCTTCAATGTCTTACTAAAGATCAATATATCATCTAGGTAAACCTAGAAACTCCTTCAATACCTCATTCATGAGCCTCATGAAAGTGTTTGGTGCATTGGTTAGCCCAAAAGGCACGACTAACCACTCATACAGTTCTTCCCTTGTCTTGAAAGCAGTCTTCCACTCATCACCTTCTCTGATATGAATCTGATGGTAGCCACTCTTCAAATATATCTTTGTGAAATACTCAGTTCCACTCAAACAGTCCATAATATCATCCATCGTTGGCAATGGAAATTTGTATTTTATTGTGATCTTGTTGATAATGTGAGAATCTGTGCACATCCTCCATTCTCCATTCTTCTTTGGTGCTAATGTAGTTGGTACAGCAAATGGACTCTAACTCTCTCAAATCAACCCCTTTTGCAACAACTCATGAACTTACTTGTTCAACTCTTCACTTTCTGTTGGTGTCATTTTATGTGTTGCCTTGTTTGGAAAACTGGCTCCTGGAGCCAAATCCATCTAGTGATTGAGCTTCCTAATTGGGGGCAATCCATCAACTACATTATCTGATACAATATTAGAAAACTCTCTCAACATATCTATAACTTCTGCAGGTACCTCCTCTACTTCTTCTTTACTATCTTTAGGAATTATAGCAAAACACATGTGCTCATGCTTCATACTTTTAAGAAATTATTTTCCATCAACAAAACATATTTTGGCAGTACTACATTCCTTTTCTTCTTTATCCATCAATGGCTTCAACTTATGTTTCACTCCATCCTTAGTCAGTGTAGATATTTTCTCGCCCATCGTGTACAGCATGTTTGTCAAACTACCACGGCCTACCCAACAACATATGACATATGTCCATAGGTATGATATCACATAGTACCTCATCCTGGTAGCACATAGTACCTCATCTTGGTAGCTTCCACTCTTGAACTTCACTGAGCACTACTCATTGACCATGACCTTGTGGTCATCTTGCACCCAACCAATACGGTATGGGTGTGGGTGTTTCTGCCTCTTTAGCTTCAACTTGGTGAACATCATTTCTGACACCAGATTATTAGTACTTCCACCATCAATGATCACATCACACACTTATCTTCACATTTGCACCTTGTGTGAAACAAGCTCCTTCTTTGCTCAGGTTCATTCTCACCACTTAGCAGGACTCTTCAGTTAACTAGGACTTCTCCTCTTTCAGCATCTTCAGAATGTGAGGATCTAGCATCTTCATCAACATGTGCAACTCTAGCCTACCCTTTTGTTCTTTGATCTATCCTTCCTTGGCCCTAGGTACATTCAAGTGCTTTATGCCCTTCTTCTCTGTAATGAAAATATTTTCCATGAAAGCCTCCTCTTCTAGATCCTTGTCCTCTACCTCTTCCTCTCTGATCTCTATTGTTCTGATCATAGAAACAATTGGAATTGTTTCCCCTCTGGTTTTGACTACTACTTCCAGCCTCATCCTTTTTCTTTTGATCATCATTATGACCACCATAATATTGTCCACCAGATCTTCCACCATGACCTTTTTCATTGTTCTTATTGTCAAACTTCTTGCTCAATTTCTCCTCAACTCTTAGGAAAAATTGGTATGCCTCCTCAATACTGCTCATTTGAATTAGACTCAACTCATCTTGAATGCTTGGCCTTAACCCATTAAGATAATGGGTGACTTTCTCCTTATCAACTTCTGCATGGTCGATTCTAATAAGAACTCAGTAGAACTATTCGATATACTCTTGAATAGATTTTCTCGCTTGCTTCAACCCTTGCATTTTCTTCAACAAATCAAGCTCATAATCCACAAGAATGAATTGTTGGTTCAGTTTAGTTACCATCCATTCCCATCTAGTGATTTTGTCCTTTCCCTTTCTATTTCACTTCAACTAAACCTCCTAGCACCAGATCTTTACATGTCCCTTCAGTTTTGCTTTTGCAAACTTGACCCTATCAAGATCTTCAATATCTTCATATTCAAAGTACTCCTCCAGTTCATTGATCCAATCAATCAGCTCCTCTAGATTAAGATTTCTCAAAAATGGGGAAACTTCAAACTTAGGTCTTTTTCCAATCTTGGAGATGGCCCTCAAAAGCCTCTCTTCCTCTCGGTTTAGAACTACATCTATTCCGACATTTTCTTCTACTTTATCCTCATCCTCGCTTTCATCTCTTATAGAAAGATTTATTCCTCTGTGCATTTGTTCTTCCAATGCTTGCATCTATCTTTGGAGGGCTCTAAAACCCTTAGGTGTAACACCTATAGCTCTTCTGCCATGCTCTCTTCGTGGAGGCATTTTTTTGCACTCCGACTAAAACCCTAGTGCAAACTGCCTCACAATCGGCAATCTGCTTACACACGCAACCCAAACCACGGTCCTAGTGCGAATTGCCTCACAGTTGGCGATTTGTACACACACTCAAAAACTCTAGCTCTGATACTAGTTGATGCAGGATGCTCCCCTTAATACCATAAAGTCACAATAGAAACAAAGAAACAACAGAAAATATGGACTTCATATTTGCGCCGCAAATGTAGAATTACAGAATTCATAAGTACAATACACTAACCCACATGGGTGCCTTCAGTATAATAATTTCCAAGACAAGTTGCAAACTATCACCCAAAGCTATCCTAAACAATGTTCAGGCCTTTCTTAAGTAGGCAATTTTATGCCACCCACGAAGGTTCTAGATGGTCAAACTTAATACCTAGGGCCAATAGACTCAAAATATATAGTCGGCCAAATACATCTTTGACAATTATTTTAGGAATTTCAGGCAGCCCAACTTCGGAAGGCCACAACTCATGATCTATTGCTTCGATTGGCTATTATAACCACATTTCACAAACACTAACTCTTGATCTACAAGCTTGAAACCACGCTAGCGCCCTTCCATCAAGTTTTTGGACCTCATCCAGGCACTTTAAGGCCTACAACAGTGAACCAAAAGATTTTTCTGCATTTTTTTCCACTGAAAATCTGCAATAACTTCTCTAATACTTAAGCTGGAGCAATGAGATTTTTATGGTAGGCTTATATCTCTAAAATGAACCTTCTTGTAGAAAATGAAAACATCTTAAGCTCATATGAAAAACTTGCTAAAAATAGTAAGTTCCCATTAATACTAGCACCCTGTCTACTAGTCCTTATTAAAATAGAAAAGACTGAAAATAAAATATTTTTGGGTGATGCAAAATTGCCCTAACACCTAGGATGCTCCTGCATCATCTTTATTTATGACTAGTTTCTTATCTATGCATATCAGGTACATACTCGTAGGGATTGAATTGATATAGTTCCCTTGAGCCTGAATGCTCAGCATTTCTTTAATGTATTTTTTCTATCATTGGCATAATGTATTTTCTAACTTATAAATTAGTATTTTTTATATACTAGTTGTGATAATAATTGGAATGATATTCACAAAGTCTGATTGACAAGGATCTCATAATTACCACCAATCTCCTAGGATGCACCGAAGGCTAGCAAACCAAAGTGTAAATGGGTGAAGAGGAGAGGTATTCCTGCAAAAAGAATAAACTATTGATCAATGTCTAAAATTTATGAATATTTAAAGAAAGAAAGTTATTTAGTCCAAGTCAACTCATGATTGTCCAAGTATACTCAGTTGTCAAGTCGAGCGATGGCTTGATTCTCTAACTACTAGGATACTTAGTGGTAAGACACGGTATTCCATGTATATTTCTAGGGAGGGAGGGCCTTTCTCGAATGAGATTGTGTGGGGATAATTAAGGGTCCACGATTGGGAGGTTAAGCCCTTAGCAATGGTTCTCCTCTCCACCAAATGCCAAGACATGCACAAGACAGAGATAAGTTATGCATTCAAACATCCATTGGTAACAAGTATTTTACCTTTATGATATTTGAAATTAAAAGTTGAAGATATGTTGGATTGATTTATACCTTTGAATCAATTATTCCCTTCAATGAAAACAACTTTGCTCGTATGTAATTGGTAACAGCTTAGATCAGTAGATCTTCCAATTAAATATGAAATATATGTATGTTTGAGATAGGCCTACTTCATGGATGTGATAATTGTCCTTGTTTTATGTGAATAATGAAAATGAGTGTATCTCTAAACTATATGTTATTGCCATAATTAGCAATAGGAAAGAAAAAGGATGATACAATGGTAATTGATGTCCTAAATGTTAATTCACATTTTGATAGTGGTATAACTATTTGTACCCTAAATGGTATATGTGGACTAACCTAGATTTTGCAGATGTTGCCTTAGGCGAATTTCAATTTCAAAATTTAAGGTATGGAAAAGTTAAATTCTCTTATTTAAATTATTGATGATGCCTTCAATTGTTATGATAATTCAGTTAAACTAATTATAATCGCTAATCTCTTTTGGATGAACATAATTGTTATAACTGCCTTATCATGAACCTAAAGGAGTAAATGTATTTCGATGATATGCTACTTGGTAGCTAAAGCCTGAAAAAGGAGTTGTTACACTTTTTCCATGGGTGAAATGAATAGTTGTTATTTCTTATATGTTTGCATGCATAACAAAGGAATGTCAATTTTTTTTATTTTCAGCTTGGTGCAAATTTTGTTTCATAACTTGGGATCTCTCCTGCTCAAGATCCTTCAACACATGATACATCTAAAGCACACATTTCAATAGCCATGTAGATTGGTGGTCTTCACAAGGGTTTCAATGTGTTCCTTTCAGCTTCATGGATACTTTCTTTGCAAGAATTCCAAAATAGATCAAGTCTCTGGTCATCTATAGTCAATATTTCTTCAATAGTTAGTGGATACCTTTTTTTATATTGATTCATTTTCATGGCCTAGTCATGATCCATGATTCTAAAAGCTTCAAGTACAAAGAGTCGCCAACCTTATTTTGGAGAAGGCACTATTATAAGCAAGAAAGAATTGATCTTCTCACTTTCCCCAACGGAGTGACCAAAAATCTATTGGTTTACAAATTGTACTTCAAAAATATTAACAAAAATCAACTCACAATGCCTAGATGAAATTACAAGCGATACTAACAGTTATAGAAGTTATCATTGAATTGATAACTTTCCTTTGAATTGAGAGGTACAACTCCTTGAAAGATATGTGACAAATTAAAACACTAAGTATGTTTTTGACCAGAAAGCGATAAGGGTCATTAACTCCTACACATAACCATTGAAGTAGATGTGCAAGGATTGAACATTAAATAAAGTGAAAGCAAGAAAATGATACAAAGTCCACTTCCCTCGCACTCATGATCAATAACTAATCAGATGAAGAATGCATGATCTTTCCAAAAGATGACTTAATCTGAAAACAAAGTTCCAAAATCAAATACATGTACAGCTAAAATGATAAAGCATGATGCTAACAATGATTCTAATGAGACAAATGTCAATAAATCATGAGGGAAATGATAATGGATTTAAAGACCCATAAACAATTCCTCTGTTAAATCAATATCAGAAATGGGTTCATAGACTCAAATTTCTATACATTCTAGCTACATGAAAAGAAAATATGCACTTCCCTAATGCAATTAAAAACTCATAATTTCCCCCTTTTCATGTAGTTGACAAACTGCTGGCAAAAGGAGAACAAGAACAAGCCACCCACTTTTTAAAGACTCTTCTTTCGGTTTTCATAACTATTTCCTGAAAAGATTATTAATTATTATAATTCCACCTTTATCTCATTCTCCATGGCTTTCTCTTTTTAATAATTCTTTATAAGAATAATGGTCTCTGTCTAATTGATGTTCTCAAAAAGATATAAAACATTTTAAATAATGTTCTATATTGCTACACAAAAATGAAGGTAGAAACCTTTAATTTCCCATGTGACCACTCTTTAACTAATTCACATGTAAACTGTGTATCCTGAGGCTATCAAATTTTGCAAGTATTTATGATATTTAAATATTCAAGAAGGCTTTTAACGAATTTTGAATAGATCATTAATTGAGGGTACTTCTTTTATAAAATTCTCATGTCAATCATATTGTTGCATTGAGAAAATTTTAAAATAACTCATCATATGAGTTCGTGTGATCATAAAGTTAAATCTAGAAACATTTGAGACCAAAATATTAGGTGAGTTGTCCTCAAATTTAAGAAATTTGCAACTTTTTTTTGGATGTGTTTTTTTACTTGCATTAGCACTGTCAGGAAATCAAGGACTTTTGCAAGACACTAAGTTGGAGACTTTTGAAAGTTGCTCCATCAAAGACTTTTGAAAGTCATTTTTTTGGAAGTCCTAAGTCAAAGACTTTTGAAGTCACTTTGTCAGAGATTTTTTTAAGTTGCTGAGTTAAAGACTTTGGAAAGTTGGGACTTAAAAATTTTAATTGGGCCAAGTTAAAAAAATGTGCCTAACAACTTATAATCCATAGTAAACATCCATTTTTGTAATGGTTGATCAAGTGATATAATAGACCAAGACTTATGGCTATTGTGGCTTTCATGTCCATCACTTCTTTTATTTGCTTTGTGTTGTGTTTATGAGTTATCTCCTCCATTCCGATCACCCTAACTTTTAAAACCATGATGTTCCCAACTCTAGGGCATCATAGTCTTCACTCAATGTGTCAATGAAGAGAAAAAACTCTAATTGTCAAGTTTGTGATCCATTCTCTAGTCACCTTCCCAAACTAACAATCTACCTAAAGCTAAATCCAAGATGGCATCAAAATATCTTGCCAATTGGGCAAATAGAGGCAAAAAATGATTTGAGACTCTCCAACAGTAACTTAACCATTGCCTTTAGCTGATATTGTCCATCTTCATTTTCTCTCATTTTTTGCATCTATTTCGATGATAGGCTACTTGTTAGCAAAGGCTCGAGAAAAGGGGTTGTTGCACTTCTTCCATGGGTGAAATGAATAGTTCTTCTTTCTTATATGTTTGCATGCATAACAAAGGAATATCAATTTTTTTTATTTTCAGCTTGGTGCAAATTTTGTTTCATAACCTGGGATCTCTCCTACTCAAAATCCTTCAAAACATAATACATCTAAAGCACACATTTCAATAGCCATGTAGATCGGTGGTCTTCACAAGGGTCTCAATGCGTTCCTTTCAACTTCACAAATACTTTCTTTGCAAACATTCCAAAATAGATCAAGTATCTAGTCATCTATAGTCAATATTTTTTCAATAGTTAGTGGATGCCTTTTTTTAAATCGATTCATTTTCATGGCCCAGTCATGATCCATGATTCTAAAATCTTCAAGTACAAAGAGTCGCCAACCTTATTTTCGGAAAGGCACTATTATAAGAAAGAAAGCATTGATCTTCTCGCTTTCCCCAACCGAGTCACCAAAAATTATTGGTTTATAAATTGTACTTCAAAAATATTAACACAAATCAACTCACGATGACCAGATGAAAGTACAAGCGATACTAATAGTTATAGAAGTTAAGATTGAATTGATAACTTTCCTCTAAATTGAGAGATACAACTCCTTAACAGATATGTGATGAATAAAAACACTAAGTATGCTTTTGACCAGAAAGCAACAAGGTTCATTAACACCTACGCATAACCATGCAAGTAGATGCATAAGGATTGAACATTAAATTAAGTGAATGCAAGAAAGTGATACAAAGCCCACTTCCCTCACACTCACGATCAATAACTAATCATATGAAGAATGCATGATCTTTCCAAAAGATGACTTAATCTGAAAACAAAGTTCCAAAATCAAATAAATGTACAGCTAAAATGACAAAGCATGATGCTAAAAATGATTCTAATGAGAAAAACCTCAATAAATCATGAGGGAAATGATAATGGATTTAAAGACCCATAAACAATTTTTCCATTATTTCAATATCAGAAATGGTTTCACAGACTCAAATTTCTATACATTCCAGCTACATGAAAAGAAAATATGCACTTCCTTAATGCAATTAAAAGCTTATAATTTCCCCCTTTCATGTAGTTGACAAATCGTTGGCAAAAGAAGAACAAGAATAAGCCACCCACTTTTTAAAGACTCTTCTTTCGGTTCTCATAACTATTTCCTAAAAAGATTATTAATTAATATAATTCCACCTTTATCTCATCCTCAATGGCTTTCTCTTTTTTACAATTCGTTATAAGAATAATGGTCTCTCTCTAATTGATGTTCTCAAAAAGATATAAAACATTTTAAATAATGTTCTATGTTGCTACACACAAATGATAAAGCAAGAAAGATGAAGTTCCAAGTGTCCTATTGGACTCTAATGTGTGTTCCAGAACTGAACTTGGGCTCCCATAGATTGAAAAGAACAAGCTAAAGGACTAAAAACTTTAAAGAAAGATGACTCAATGACATTTACTAGGGACAAAAATGGGGCAACATATGATGATCTCTCACAAATTTTATAGGCCCACCCTACTAGAAGCATTAACACCTCATTCAATTTGTGAGTACGTGTCCACTAGAGGCACCAACCCCTCATTCAATTCAATAGCATGTGCCCACTACAGGCACCAACCCTGCCTTCAAATTGTCTTCACAAAACTACAACTTGGTTCTTCAATCCACTCTATATTCTCTTTATTATAAATTTTTCATACAGCTGCTCACAAAACTTTGTCCAATATGCTTCATAATTCTGCTCCAAAGTTTTCTTTACCTTTGCATGAACCCTCTTCACAAATCTTGTAAAGTCTTCACAATTAGGCTCACATAGTCTTCATAGATCTGCTTATACATTCTTCATAAATCTGCTCACTCTTTGCAAGGATATTACATTAAACCTTTATACATTTCAGACTCACTCATCTCCTTTTATGCTACTCCAACATACCTCTTCACCACGCAATGTAATCCTTCATAAGTATAAAATTTTCTTCATAGCAGAATTATGTATCTTTTATATCTCACTAATTCTACTTTCTTTTTACTCCACACACACTCTTCTATTTCAATCTCTGTGTGTATCTTGCGTTTGACTTTGGAAGACTGCCTTTTCACATGTGATGTGCCTCTTTAACAAATAGGCACATCTAGAACTACTTATATCTCTTCAAATTGCTTTGGTTCATGAACGGCACCATCTAGCAAATGAAGCACTTTGCTAATAATAAACTTTTATCTTAATGAGTACCTTTTGAAGAATAAACTCTAATGAAAATAGCAACTCTTGGATTGTGAATCACGGCTGATTAGTAGTTTTTTGTTCTTAATAAAACAGCTTCATTGTCCTAGTGAATCACACCTCTGTATTAGTTATTGTTTCTTCCTTATGACTAGACCAGCATATGGATCGCATCCTTTAACTTAATAATTCACTGCTGCTTTAAGTTAATGTCATGAACTTGTTAGGACTTCAACTGGTGTTATTAATCATTGTCCTGTCAAAGACTCTTTGATCACTGAGTAACATGCCATTTTAATCACTTCCCATTGATTATAATTATTATATTCAAATACGAGTTTGTTGCATTTATTTCTTGTAAGAGGATTGACTTTCAATAAACACACTAAAAACATGGTCTTGCATGAAGTCACACACATGGAATATAAGATCCAACTACCTTGAGTCATCTAATTAATTGTTGTTTAACATAAACTGCTATGTTATAATTGTCCTTAATGAAATCACTGCCATTGTCTTCTTGTGTCGCTGCTCTCTTTTAATGAAGTCACTGTCATTGTCTTCTTGGGTTGCTGCTCTCTTTTAATGAAGTCAGTCATTGTCTTCTTGGGTTGCTGCTGTCTTTTCTTTACCCTTCTCTGCTGCAACAGAATCTACATGCAAAGAAGTACAAGAACTAAGAATTAATTCAATACTCTTAGTCTCCTCTCTACACATACAGTTTTCACAGGCCACAATTTGATCTTTCTTGATTCAGTTACAACCTCCAATGAAACCTCTATAGCAATGTGTATATCTATAAATGACATTGGGCCTTTGGCCTTCACTGAAAATAGGTTCCCATTCTCCATCCTTTTGATATCAATGATATTAAGGATAGCTTTGTTGCCACCTGTGGTATCAATGATAACATTCTAACAGTCTCGCCTATTGAGTGACATCAATGACAACATTTTAGTCTTACTCATACATCTTAACCTTTGATAACTATGATAGCAATCTATATTAATATGCCATTGACATCAATGACTATTTCCAACATATTCATGGGTGCAAAAGTTGGATACTTCATGTTATAAATGAAGGTAAACAAGTATGTCACTCTTCATTTGAATGGTGACGCTTGTGAGCAGTGGTACCATGGGTTAGTCACCTTGGACACCCACTAGCATTACATCATATGTTGATTTTACACAGGTTGATTGACAAAATTGATAAAAAGGGCGCTGAGCTGCATTTCAGAGAATTGGCTCGGTTGAGATAGGTGGAACCAGTTGACTCATACATATCAGAGTTCAAAAAACTCACTTATAGTTGAGAGATCATTTTAGGTTGATTGTATTGTTTGTGAAGGGATTGACAAAATCTTTTCTGGGCCAGAGGCATTTGATTCAAACACTTAAAGGATGCCATCAAAAGGGCTTTGTAACATGGAGAGTTCGACTCATAAACACAAAGTCCACCCCAATCCATTTCCTCCTAAGAAGTATGAGAAACCTTTCCAAAAGGAGTGACCAAAGAGGAACAATTTGGATGATGAGGCTAGAAATGAGTTATGTAGGAAAAAGCTTTGTTTTTCTTGCAAGGACCATTGGCAACCAAGTCACGAGTGTTGGGGAAAAGGTAAGGTTGACCATACAAAGGTGGTTTCAAATGGTGAAGATGAGAAAACAGGAGTAGCTACAGGTCATGAGCCAAATGACTCAGATGCAGAGCCAACCAGAATAGAGAAGCCTTTGTTGAGGCTCTACAACCATGGTATTGGATATTATCTCAACTGGAGATGGAAACCGTATTTTTTGTTGCACTGCCTGGGCCCAACTAATACCCAAATTGAGGCCAATGCTCTGAACTTTGATCAAACCCTCAATTTAGCAATAAAAAAAAATTTTAAAAATAAAATCATTAACTTTTACAAACTATGGTTTAGAAATATCTCAACATTGTTCAACTTTCCTCAGAAAAAGGTAACATCAGATAGCCAATCTATGCAAGACATTGCTGCCAGCAAGTGTCATTTCAGATATTCAAGTCATTGCATAAAATTATTAACAAGGTAATAGATTAGCACCTCACTTCTCTAGGAAAATCTTACATATTTACATTGATATTTTGTCCAGTTAGTTTACTCTAATCATTCTTTTGGTCCAAATGTTGCGTGATGACATTCATTAAATATTCTTTCTGGATTGTGATTTTCTATTGGATGCATTGAAAGAAGGATCGGCAGCAGAAGTTGATGACTTATTCTCCTCTCCTAAGCATGGCGCATCAAGGAATGACTTTGTAGGAGGAACCCTAGGTAGATACAAAAGTATTTTCAGTTACATTCATGGTAAAAGCATCAAATTAAAGCTTCGCACAAAAATCATGTTTCATGTAGACATCAGTAAATGTATTCACTGTTGGTAGATTTACATTTCAGAGTGACCAATAGGATTTTTAAACGTGACATAATATTTGCTTCTTAAGAAAACAAAATGACGAGTAGCAATTGGCGAAGGCTACTTATGTCAGAAATATATACCTGCTTGCTCGTATAACCTCATTATCCACAACTGTCTCTTTATCAAATATAATACCTATACAATCAGAGCTGACCATAAATATCCCATCCAGTTAAAAATTACGAAGTATTACCATACACATAAGAAATTCCTTCATTTTCAAGCTGTAAAGCATATCTGAAAAGAAAACTACAGACCACCATTGAAAATAACAAACAACCACCATAAGTAGAACCTATATAGTAGAAATGAATTTAAGTCAAACCAATGTATTCACATTTTGTTTTCTGTCTATCCTAATTCACTTCTAACTAGTCAGTCTCCTGCTGTGAGTCAATAGCATTTGCGGAAAATCCCTAGCAAGTAGAGAACAGTTCAACACAAAAATAGGGTAGCATAACATTTGTCATGTGAATATATTCAGCTTTCAGTTCCCTGTCTAATCCTTATAAAAGAAGAAATTCATGTTTCTAGAAAAGATTCATGGTTGACCTGATCTCAAAACAGTCAAATTTCAAGGCATGAAACCCATAATAAAACAATCCATCCCAAAATATATGCTCGTGGACTTTTAACAGACACCAGTGACAGATACATAAAAAATAGTGTGAAAAATTTCGTTATCCTGAGCTATTATGTAAATGAAAAATCAAAGAACTTCAAAAACAACAGTATAGCAATTGAAAATAGAAATTTCCTTCATAAGGGTCCAGGTTGTAGTGCTATGGCAACACTGTCACTGCAAAAAATAAAGGTAAGGTATTCTTTTGAAGCCCTGAGGGTACCCCCTTACCCCACAATTGTGGGGAAAATGAGGTAGCACTGTGATACAGCAGAAGCCAGAAGCATATGCTGAAATTATGGACGGTAATTATGACAATGAGTTCTGTCTCTTCCAGGTAAACTTGTTGGACATTTGTTTGCCAATATTAGACAAAAAAATATTTTATATGCAAATTGCCTATAAATTCCACCAGAAATATTTAGATCAGCTGCAGAAAAACTTTGAGTGTCTCTTTAAAATTCCTTTAAAATGTGAATTCAGAGGTCACCCCATGTTTACAATTGAATGGAAAGGTAGCAAGCCATGCTGAACCGGTACAATGAGTCTTTTGATCAGCTGTTCAAAACAACGGTGTACACCTTGGATTTTCTTAATGAGATAGATGGATTAATTCTAATTGAATTTAAGGAAGAAAATAACTATAAAGTAAAATTGAAAGAATCAAAGAAAAGAGATTAAGAAATTAAAATAAGAAAACCTGTAGCAAAAATCCTAAAAAAGGGTCTACTCTTAAACATACCTTTCTCACAAGAAACTCAGAAAGTAGGGTGCCATGCATAAAACAGAATGGAAAATCACCCCTTCTAATAGATGACAGTCAGAAAAAATAATTGCACTTCTACGAGCTAAATTCTATCATATTAAGTCTTCATGCATGTTGATACAAGCAAACCTCAGATGAGAGAAAATAATCATTTTAAGTTTGAACATGCTGAATGCTATGTTCTACAAAACTTGGGAATATATTTCAGCACCTACAGAATGCAATTTTCTAAACCTGTGAAAACAGATTAAAGGTAAACGAAACAACTAACATAAGAAATTAAGTAAACTACAAGATAACAGATTTGGGACACTTTTATTTGTTAATTCCTATAAAAGACTTCTATTTATTTTCTAAACCTGTGGGAAAAGGATTGATTGTAAGGAACCATCTTAAAGAAATAGTAAAAATGACAGCTTTGAGATGCCTTTATTTATTAGTTCCCATTAAAAAAATTGTATTTCTAACTATTATATTCCACTATCATACTAATCAGTGAATCCAAAATAAAATAAAATTCAACACTGTTACAGCATTAGCATAGAATGTATCATTCACACAACTATAGTCAAAGCAACAAACAAACCAGAAGGGAGCAAATCCAAGTAGCTCCAACCGAGGACTGCATGAGGTTCTCCATCAACACCAAGATGAAGAGCAGCCAACAGATTGTCCACACTAAGATCTCAGGTTCCACATTTTTAATTTATGTTTTCAGGTACTGTTCTTCCAGACAACAAACATTCATCTTCTTCGATTCCAAACTCCCATTTCTATTATTTCTTTTTTCACTTTTTCTTTTCTTTTTTGTCACTTCCTAGAGCCTCTTTCCAAACATAAATTAATATTTTGGGCACAGCTTCAAAGAACCCAAATAAGAAGTTATTTCTACCTTAAAATGGACAAATGCTAAAAGTAAATGTAAGCACAGTAACTACAGATAAAAATTATCAGCCGCTTTCAAGGAGTTTCACTTTCTAGTGGTTCATTTCAGCACTTGAAATGGGAAACAAGGTTCGACTCTAGGAGTTTACTGCAACACGTGCTGCACCCTGCTCCTTCAAGAATGGTGCAGTTCAATTTTTCCTGACTACCACTCAAACATTCACTGTTCATGAATCACAACCTCTAAGACATGCCACATTCCAAACTTCACAAAAAATATTCTTGGAACAGACAGAAGCACATGCTCCCTTACACAAGTCAATAAACATCTCAAATTTTGTATTATCCTGATCCGAACCAACCTCAAACAATGCTTAGAATAGGTGAACTGAAGAGAAAAGAGCACACTGTTTGAAGGCTCATTGTTTTGTTTCCTAGCAGGAAGCCCTTGAGCCACACTCAAGACAATAATAAATAAATAAATAAAAATACAAACTCGAATAGCTGAGATTAATTTTTTTGATAATGCAAGACTGGTTTTTGCCGGAAACCCTCCATATTATTGATGTTTAAATTTGTCACTTTCATCACATCACAAAATCCTCTCTTGAAATGTTCAGGGAAAGCTCCCTAGTTTAATCTTTATTAAATCCAAACAAAGACAGAACTTAACCTATCTATTTTTATCTCAAAGGCTGGAGACGAGACATTGACAAACTAATATCCTCACCAATTATATTTTTCAGTTTATGATAGCACAACGTCACTAAGAATACTATCCAAGGATTACGTCCGTGATAATTTGGAACCATATAAACAATTTAATTTGCGAAGAGAACATAATAAATTATAAGATCATCGTGAGCATTCATCTAAATCAAGGGCACTGATCTTCTGATTTGAAAGCAGAGTATTAAGATTTACAATGGAGAAAAGAAGAAGAATACAAAATAAATTTATAGAACATCATGCTTCTCCAAGAGACCCCATCAACTTACAATAGTATATATAAATACAAAGAGATAATGTAACCACCTTTCAACAGTGTAACGCTGGCACTGGGCTATGTCAGGACGACAAAACGAGTTTCCGAGATAGGGGACAAAGGGCCTCAATATCGGAACGGTGGCGGGGAGCGGGTTGGCAATTAGATGTTGTGTGCCATATATATAGAACATGAAATGCTAGTTATTATGAAATGATGTTTCAGTATAACATACCAAATTGAAATACTTTAAGTCTTGAACATAGCAAAAATTGCAACATGAACCAAAACCATTGAACATTCAACATAGTAACATAGTACATAACCATTAGTAACATTCAAAAATCAAAATTCCAAGAGAAATTCAAGTGCACATCCTGGTGGTGGCGTGGTCGTAGAATAGTGGAGGTGAGGGTACTTTGGTACTCCAATTACCCAATGCAGGGATGGGTACTTCGAGGTTTTGTGGCGGGTGAGGGAGGGAGAGAGCGGGGGTGCAAGTCCTTGGGTTTCACTGCTTTTCAACCACGCTCTAGTAGGAACAGCTGTGCCAGATGCAAATAATAACCTCAAATACAAAAGAACAAAAGTAAGCCTTAGCCACAATCATATTATAGAATGTTGGATTTTTACCCCCATTTAGAGTGTTTTTTGAGAAGTATTTGGCATTCACTCGGCGCACATAATCAGCCTCATATCTGTTATACTTTTCTTTATATTCAGCAGCCTCTGTATCACTGCAAAGCACCAAAAGTGTGAATTAAAATAATAACATTCCAAGTGCCTAAGACAGTAGTAGCTTTAGGATATTGATCAATTAGAGATCAAAGATCACAGAAACACTGAAAAAAATTACATTTTTATGAGCCAAATTTCAACTTCAACTGCAGTTTTCATGGCCCCCTAAAAATGATTGAAAAAAAAAACACAACAGAAAAAATGCATAGGTATAAAAATATTGTAATTTTTTGTGTATTTTGATTGCATAACAATAAACAAAATACAGTTGAAGAATAGAAATTAAATTTACTGGTAAAATCATACCTTGTTATGCAGCAATCATAAATATTTACCTCAGTCTTTAAATCAACCAGCCTACCCACCCTTCAGAATCTCATACAGTAGCATGTGATAAATCAACATTGGGGACCATATATCCACCATTCCTTACACTTGTTTCCACTTATACTGACATCAGCGACAGGTATTTCGATATATATAGCGTATTACTGACTCTCTGCTAGTTAACTTTACGAAGTAATGAGATAATCTTGTTTTGCTAGGAACTTCGGTTTCTTCATATTGTAAAGTATGTTTCCAAAAACATTTATGAACGCCCTGTACAATATCTTACATACTCTTTCTATGATTTCAACTTTTTTCCTGAATTTATGTTTAACACAATGAACCTGATATAGTGAGTCTCTATGTGCTTGAATTCAATTTAATAAACCTCCTCCAGTCTACCATGACATAGTGAGTCTCTATTCTAGAAGATATCACAAACTAATCGTGGATTGGACATGGTAGTGATCCAAGTTGGTTCAGATTGCAGCTTTTTTTTTAAAAACAAGCATGATTCAACCAAAGAATTGCAATTTTTCCCAATTTTCACAGAAATATGTTTTTAATGTCTAAAAATGTCTGCATTTCCTGCTCACTTTTAGTCCTTTCTTTACTTTTTCAACAGCAATTTTGGTAAAAAATAAATAAAAATTAAAAAATGTACAAGAAAACCTTAATTTTTTCCTGATTATTTGAAAAACCTCCAACTTTGACTTTTGTTGGGTTGTTACCAAGAATGGTGTTTGCTCTTATGTTGTCTGCATCCTATATCTATATTGTGAAGTTCCAAATTCCATACTAAGGATATCCACTAAAGTCTAAATACAATGCACTCACTAAGACACTGTACAGTGTGTCTTAAATTGTCATGAAGAATCTAGTTGATGCAATAACATATCACCAAACCATAGTTGGCAGACTCACAGAGTACTTGGCAAGTTTTTTCTGGTCTGCAAGTCCTTCAGATTTTAACTCACAGGGAAAACTCGTTGAGTAATCACCGAGTTTTTGTAGAAAAATCGTCGAAGTCCGTGTAAAAGACTCAGCTGCGGATGAGCATAAACAGATAAGTTAAAAAATGGCAGTCTCACTTTATTTTTCTGTTCAAGGTTTGTCTATTTGCCTATGAGGGGAGAATGTAGGCTTCCAAGCCCTCAGTAACTGATTGTGATCGAGCAGAAGCAGATTTGAGCAGATTTCAACCTGTTTTTGAAGAAAAATCACACTCCCAAGTAGGATTTCTGATTTTGTTTCTATGTTTTTAAAACCAATCTATTTATTTTTTGTTGTGTCTACATGAATACAAAATCATTCCTAGTGTTAAATGATTTTGAATTGCTGGAACAAGATTTAACCCTGATTTTAACAAGTTTTGTTCAATATTTCATTATTTGTTTTGAAGAATCTCTAGTTTTTTTAAAACCCTAGTAATTTTTTTATTTTAATTTTTTGAACTTCAAATGATCTCTAAAAATATTGAAACTAATTTAGATAGTTTGCTTGATTGTTTAACTGAAATATTAATTTTGTCTGTTCACTTTCTATATGTAGGTCAGCAATTAACATTAATTCAACATGGCAGATTTAGGGAATGATTGGCCACTAGAACTATGCCCATCTAGACTTATAGGCACCCATCCTAAAGGTGTTAATGGAGGTATTCCTATGAAGATTAAGAGCATGGGATGGTGATTTGCATAAAATGTGAAACACTAATTCATGGAGGCATAAACCACCTTAAATACCACCTTGCATGCATTGACAAGCATGATTCTAGAAAATCTGATAATGTAATGACCCTCCTCAAATCTGCTCTCAAAAATGCTATTCACATGCAAGGGACGTATGACTGATATAGTATTTCAGCTGGCTTTAAATGACTCTTTTTTCAATTTGCATCAATGAGAATCTCGTGCTAGGAGACTCCAAATGGACTACACAATGGCTTAACATGAGTGTGCTACTAATTTTGACAATATTCAGCGCATATATATGATCTAAGCATGAGAAATGAACACCTACAGCCAACTGGCATTTTTACAAACAGTTGATATGCAAACTAACTAGTTGATAAATAATGATATTGAATTGCTTAAATAACTCCAGCAACTATTATCTTCTTAATTTGCAATGAAATTTCTAATACAATACTCATGAAATATGGCCAAGACTTTTGGCATTTACATGGATTACAAAATGATAATGCTGGTATAATGCACACTTACAGCTGAAACTTATAACACCTAAAAAAGCAATACTAATAAAGGAACCTGGTTGTAGATGGCTGTAATAATTTTTTTCAATGCTGCCCCTTTTGCTTTGCTTTTCTGATTTGCTTTTTCGAACTGCTTTTACGGATCTGCTTTTTGAACTGCTTTTTCAGCCTGATTTTTTTCAATGCTGCCCCTTTTGCTTTGCTTTTCCGATTTGCTTTTTCAGCTTGCTTTTTCGGTTCCGCTTTTTCAGGCTGTTTTTTTGTATCTGCTTTTTCGAACTGCTACCATGTTGAATCTCAAGACCATATCTTTCAATGGCGTCAAGATTTCCAGCTTGAAGGGATTTCGTCCTTCAAACTATTGAGACATAATCTCCAGAAAATTTTCCAATTTCTTTGATATTTCCAACCGTACTAAAAAGAAGCTCTTCCCTTTCTTTTATAGTGTTCTCACAAGAGCTCAATCCTTCGTTTTCTCGATGTGGGATAAAACATCACTCCCTTTATGTAACTTATGTCTCCAATGTGTTATAAAATAAAGGGGACTCTTTTAATTTAAATATTTCCCACAAACTATAGTCTATGCATTAATAAAGTTAAATATTTAAATTTAACTTTATAAAATAGCTTTATCAATGCATAACAAATCTTATCAATGATAAACAAGTCTTCTTGTCGATTTTAAACAATTACCATCGACATACCGCTGCCACTGGATGTCCGACCATATCCAAGATGACTTACTATAAATAGTAAGTATGCTCAAAGTTGCCTCAAAACCCCTCAGAAAGACCTGCAACTGAAACTATCTAGGCCAAATGGCCTCTAAGTCCCTTTAATGTCCTAGTTAGCCTACGGGACCGCGGGGAAATAGGCTAACAACAACATCATGCTATAAATGTTAAAAAGGGGGACATTACAGTCCGCCCTCCCCAAAATTGCTTGTCCCCAAGCAATGGTCGAACAACAACCCAATCAATCCACCTGGATCCCAAATGTAGTCATGAACTATACTGCTGTCAATCAACATAGGCTCCTGCAACAACCTCTGAAAATTAACCAAGAGGAATCCATAATCAAATTGGCGAATACAACTCACCAAAACTCCAAAGTCAGGAACCCATGAGAAACAAGCTCTCGAAATATCAAAACCCAAGTAGAGTAGATAACCCAAACTGCCAACATAGTAAATACCATCAACACATCCCACTAGCCTATGTGGAATGTACAATACAATTCGGCAACAATGATGAATACTTCTGCATGAAACTGCACCAAATACAGAGAATCCACACACTGCACACCTACTGTAATTAACACAACTCTGCAGATCACCGGCCACTGTCTCATAACCATAACACCCATGCACTGCTGATGGTGAATAGTCATTACATGGTAGATAGCAAAAACGAGAGCCCAGACCAAACCTGTTTGCCATCAACTCCTCAACACATGGATCAAAAGCAAACCGATGAACATATCCTACAGTATAATGCCGGTAAAAAGAACCAATCCCAATCAAAGATTCATCTTGCAGACGTGATACAACCAACTGTGACTGATCATCAGCTAAGTCAGAGGATGATATAGCGAAGAGTGCAGAATCAACAACATCACTAGTCCCTGTGCCCTCCAAGTCAAACATACCACAATGCTCAGCTACAGCGCCCAACTCAGTTGAACCTGCCTCCAGTGGAAACGGACCAAATATGCCAATACTAGTGTCGTGGACAGATATATCCTCATCTCCACTACCTCTATCAACCTTGACCATGGACATCCGCGGATCACCAAACACCACAATCCGTGATTGTACAGAATCTGGTAAAGACTGAAGTCGTTCTAACTCCATGGTCACCTTAGCTAAATGAAACGGTGACTCCTTGAAAGCCAACTGTGTACTCTCAAGAAACTCAGACATCACCTCGAGCTGCTGAGTAAGCTCACTCACCTCATCTTCCTTGACCAATAATGCGTCATATGCTCTACTGCTCCACTCCATAAGATAATCTCTGTCGGCTACCAACTGCATATAATTCTATCTCAGAATCTGGATAGCCTCCCATAAAGAGTGGATCTCTGTCAAGGAAAGATAACTGCCTCCCTGCTCATCACTAGTAGGAGAACCCCATCCATAAACTGCTAACAACTGACGAACAGCATCGAAATGCTCGAAAGCGATAGAAATGTCTCGCTCGCCAACTCTCAGCTGACTAGACACATGATTGTGCCCACTGGTCGAACTCCTATACTCTATCCTTGGTACACTGTCCAAAGGAGTAACCTCAGAATAGCTATCATCTATAATACTCAGATTCTGGGACTCTCCTATAAACTCTATCATCTTTGAGAAATCATCAACATGTGACCTGACTATAAAAGAAAATTGAGTCCCTGCTATATGCGCTAACTCCCGAACTGAGTTCACCTCAAGACAAAGCTTGTCCACATGTCTCTCAGAATCCTGGAGAGCCAACTAAATACACACCAAGGAATTCCGAGTATCCTCCAGCTCATGAGAAAGCCAGTCAACCTCCTCCTCCTCCTTCTTCAATGCATCTAAATAGATCCCTACAAGATTAAGGAGATGATCGCAATCTAAAAGTAGGTGTATGTAACTTATCTTCATTGCCTCCATGCCTTCCTTGATCTGTTGTAAGTTGTCACAAGAAGAACCTGTTGTGACTCCTTTCTGTCTCTCCTACAGTTGAATCATCCAAATGTGATTCTCAATCAATCCATGTATCCTGTCATGATGAGATAAAACCGTGACAATATTCTTGTCCCTTGTCTTCAGCTGGCTTGCCAAGCCAAGTAAAGAGCTACTCTATCTCATGTGAAGAAGCATCCAACTATGCTTGATACTCATTTTCTGCAAAGTCCTGAATGCTCACTTTCTGATCAACTGTACTATCCTCAAACATGACAGTATCCTCAATTGTTGTAACTTCATCCAGTCCAACTGTACTGGAATCACTATCTGTGTCAATCACACAATCCGATGTGCCTGTGATATCACCTTCTGATGCTACTAGCTCAACCTGCACAACATTTGTAACCCCTTCTGCCTATGAAGATGATGCAGATAAACCATTACCTGAAGATGTGCTAATGTCTCCCTGTATCGAATTAGCATGTCTGTTAAACTCCTCATACAAGTTGTTGCCTGTCATAGGGAAGGTACGATCCTTAGGCCTATCAAAGCATTCAATCAGTCTCTCTGTAAACTCCACATATGAGGTAATGTGTGCATGACCCATAGTGACCATACCATGATGCCACCACTCGTGTGCTAACCCATCCAGGTGAATTGCTGCATACTTAATAGCTTCTTCCTCAGGCCTAGGGTTCAATTGAAAGTATGTGTCAAGCTTTTGAACCCAAGCTCTTGCTGTAGACTTCCCCAAGCCATCATAATATGGTAATTGAAGTTTCCCTACTTTCTTCCATAGCTCATAGCTCTGGTTCCTGTCATGTCCACGTGGCATATGCTTCATCCGCACATCCATATACTCCCTAAAGGTGATTGCAGCAGTAAAATCTGGACCTCTGGCTTCCCAATCTCTCCTCAGTTGGTCCTGTATATCAGTGATCTGGGGCTCTGGTATGGGTTACTCTGGAGCTCTAGGAGGAAATGTGGGAACCATGGGCCTCGAACTCACTGTCCTAGTTTGCTGGGGTGCATGATCGAAATTGTTCCCGACTTGGTCACCTCCATTATGTGTCCCATCCTGATTATTACCATTCTGATTATTTCCTCCACCCACATTAGCATTCAACCCCATTTGACGAGCCATCATCTGCATCATAAGCTCCAATCTCTGACTCTGTTCATGTGCTCTCTGCTCTGCTAATCGTTGTCCCTATGCTAAGGTGTCTAATAACTGTAAGAATCTTTCCTCTCCCTAATCTAGACTAGCATTCCCGCCTCTGCCTAATCCTGTATTCCTGTCATCTCGGTCACCCATATTGATGTCTTGATCAAAGAATACCTCCACTGTGTCTGTATGACTGGATTCTATGTCCACCTACCCGGATGAACTAGACTGTTCGCTCTGCAGGTCTGAAACCCTATTTTGTCTTGCTACGATATTGCAGAAATTATAAGGCCCCTGTCGCATGCTCAAACATAAATGCTCTGATTTTAGTGTTTTGACATTTTGTCAAACACTTTCCCCTTTATCCGGCTATTCCAAATTCCCTATAAGACCTCCACAGGATGGCAAGACTTATAGCTCTGATACCATTGTAATGACCCTCCTCGAATCTGCTCTCAAAAATGCTGATGAAAGCTCAAGGAATTTCATCAAACAATTCACATGCAAGAGACGTATGATATAGTATTTCAGCTGGCTTTAAATGACTCTTTTTTCAATTTGCATCAATGAGAATCTCGTGCTAGAAGACTCCAAATGGACTACACAATGGCCTAACATGAGTGTGCTACTAATTTTGACAATATTTAGCGCATATATATGATCTAAGCATGAGAAATGAACACCTACAGCCAACAGGTATTTTTACAAACAGTTGGTATGCAAACTAACTAGCTGATAAATAATGATATTGAATTGCTTAAATAACACCAACAACTATTATCTTCTTAATTTGCAATGGAATTTCTAATACAATGCCCATGAAATATGGCCGAGACTTTTGGCATTTACATGGATTACAAAATGATAATGCTGGTATAATGCACACTTACAATTAAAACTTATAACACCTAAAAAAGCAATACTAATAAAGGAACCTGGTTGTGGATGGCTGTAATAATTTTCTTCAATGCTGCCCCTTCTGCTTTGCTTTTCCAATTTTCTTTTTCGAACTGCTTTTTCGGTTCCGCTTTTTCGGGCTGTTTTTTCATATCTGCTTTTTCGGACTGCTACCATGTTGAATCTCAAGACCATATCTTTCAATGGCGTCAAGATTTCCAGCTTGAAGGGATTTCGTCCTTCAAACTATTGAGACATAATCTCCAAAAAAATTTCCAATTTCTTTGATATTTCCAACCATGCTAAAAAGAAGCTCTTCCCTTTCTTTTATAGTGTTCTCACAAGAGCTCAATCCTTCATTTTCTCTATGTGGGATAAAACATCACTCTCTTTATGTAACTTATGTCTCCAATGTGTTATAAAATAAAGGGGACTCTTTTAATTTAAATATTTCTCACAAATTATAGTCTATACATTAATAAAGTTAAATATTTAAATTTAACTTTATAAAATAGCTTTATCAATGCATAACAAATATTATCAATGATAAACAAGTCTTCTTGTCGATTTTAAACAATTACCATCAACATACCGCTGTCACTGGATGTCCGACCATATCCAAGATGACTTACTATAAATAGTAAGTATGCCCAAAGTTGCCTCAAAACCCCTCAAAAAGACCTGCAACTAAAACTATCTAGGCCAAATGGCCTCTAAGTCCCTTTAATGTCCTGGTTAGCCTACGGGACCGCGGAGAAATAGGCTAACAACAACATCATGCTATAAATGTTAAAAAGAGGACATTACAGATAAAACTATAGAAAATATTAAAAGAATTGTTAATGCCATACTTGCAGCTGGATAAGAGAAAAATTTGCTAAAGGAGAGGACAAAATTAGCTATGAGGCCAGCCATAGTTGAATCTCAAGATGCTTCAATTGACATTGAAGAAGAAATGATACTTGAGAGCATAGTGGGCTCTAGTCATGGCCCACGTATCCGCAAAATTAACACCCTCTCTTTTACTGCTTTTGCTTCATCTAGTAGAGTGTTAGCTTCTGCATCACCATTAGGGACATAGCCTATAAGGAGTTGTTTTGTGCCCTGGAACACACCTGGAGCACAACCAACATTAGGGGTCACTGAACAGAATAGGGAGGCACATGAGAAAATAGACATTGCATGTGTTGATTATTGGTATTTGAACAACATCCCATTGAATGTGATATAAAAGCCTTATTGGCTAAATTTGGTAATGACAATGACAGTTCCAAGTAAAGGGTACAAGGCCCATTCTCACAAGGATTTGGGTGGGAGGTAATTAATTAGTTCACTTGATTTTATTTTTTAATTTTAATTGTTTTCCTTGTTTATTAAATCAAAATTGTGTACTAATAACTAATTTCATTGTGTTCTTGTAGGTTGCTCACAAATACAATTGGTAGGGCAAAAGAAGTGGTGGAGGACCAAAACAAAAAGGAGAAAATTTGGCTACACCTTTCTTTTGATGGGTGGATAGATGGCAAAAATTGTAGCATTATTAATTTTTTGGTTGCTTGCAAGAACAATGTGGTGCTCTTGAAATCAATTGATGTCTCTAATAAGGTGAAAAAAGCAGAAACATTGGCATTAATGTTCGAGAACGTTGTCATGGAGGTGAGAATAGATAATGTGGTGCAAATCATCACAAACAATGCAGTAGCATATGTGGCAGCAAGTAGAATCCTCCAAGAAAGGCACCCCACTCTTTTTTGGACACCTTGTGCAACTCATGTCCTTGACAGCCTTCTTTTGGAGGACATGGGAAAACTTGATTGGATGACTCCAGTTATAGAAGATGCAAGGCGAATCACAATATATATCTATAATCACCCTTGGGTTCTACATTTGATGAGAGAGCACACTCATGGGAGAGATTTGGTGAGATTTGATGTCACAACATTTGCAACGATTTTGTCAACATTACAAAGCATAATTGGTGCATTGGCTTCTTTGAAACAATTGTTTGAGTCAAGCATGGCTAGACTCACCCTATTCAAAGAAGGTCAAAGAAGAGATTGTCACGACCATAGTCTTTGACAACCATTCTACACAAAGGGCTTCATAGATTGTGAAGGTACATTCAAAACTTGAATTTATAGGTTTTCTTAATTCGAAGTCTCTCATTATTGATTTTTTACTTGCTAACTTCATTAAAATAGTCTTTGTAATTTGTATTTTTCAATTTGTAGGCGTCTAAGCCCCTGGTTAGAGTTTTGCACTTGGTAAATGGGGATCAAACCCATTGAGGTATCTTTATGAGGCCATGGATAGGGCTAAGGAGACAACACACTCATGGGAGAGATTCGGTGAAAACTAATGTCACAAGGTTTGCAATGATTTTGTTGGCGTTGCAAAGCATAATTGGTGCATTGGCTTCTCTGCAAAAAATGTGTGTGAGTCAAGCATGGCTAGTTCAAAGAAGGTCAAAGAAGAGACTATCATGGCCATAGTCTTCGACAACCATTCTGCTCAAAGGGATTTACAAATTGTGAAGGTAATTGTTGACATTTTTTGTCACCCTTTAGCCCATTGCAGATAACAGATCAGAGACATCTTTCATGGGCTAAGTTCTATTTGTTTTCAGCTAGGAAATATTATGTATTTTTGGCATTCTCAAGTGCACGAAAACATTTTGTGTTTTTGGGTGTCGCAGGAGCTGGTGTCGTAGGAAGCCTTCTTCGCTCATTCGACATGTTTTGTTCATTTGATGGCACAGGGGCCAAAACTGTAGTGTATTTTGTGTTGTCGGGACATCGCAAGCCTTTTGTGCGGGAGGAAATTTCATACTATGATGTTGCACCAATGTGTTTTTGTTCTTTTAGAGACAATGCATGTCTTTTGGAAGGAAGGGAATTCTTGGTGTGATGGTCAATAGGCCAAAAATATTGTGTTTTCGTGCCTACATTGATTATTTCTGCTGATTATGACACAACTCGAGAACTGAATATTTATTGTTGAACTGCTTTTTTGAGTTTTTTCACGCAACATAAGTTGTTGTCCTTCCTATGTTGCCACTTGCAAAGGGTATGAGCATGATTTCCTTGACTACAAGGGCATTTATTGGCCCAAATTCCATCATTTCATGGATTGGATACACATGGAAATCAGAATTATTTTTATTTATTCTACTTGGGCTATCTTTTCCTTCTACAGAGTTCTTCATTTATGGTTGTTTTTATCACTTCTATGATCACATGTACACACAAAATCAAATTTCTTCTAATATTTTCTTGGTTTGCAAATCTGTAACTTAACTCCATTGTAGTTAAAATTTAAGCTCAACTGTTGTAACTGAGTTATGTCTGATCTCTTTAAAAGGCAACTTTGTAAATATTTTCAAGGTTCTTCTCTAGTTCATTACACCAGCATCATGCTTTGTATTTGCATTCCTTTCGCCTTCCATTAATGAAATATTTATGTTCTTACCTATTCTTGCCATCCATTAGTATGTGCATGTATCTTGCCTCACTTTGAATGTTTCTTTCCTATTTTCCTTATTTGTATGTTGTGTTAAATCTACTAGCAATTGTTGCATAGTGAAATTCCTTTTCTTGTCAGTGTTTGGATTAGTTTCAAAACTGCATGTGATTTTTTGGAAAATAGAATAGAGTTAAGATTAGTGTATTTTGAGTGTTTCATTGATGTTAAGTGCAGCTATAGGTAGAGGTAGTAACCAAAAATTCAATCTGGTGCATCACCCTCTTTCATTTCAACAATTTACTTTTATGCACTCCTCATTTATCCTTCAAAGTTGTAGTTAGGTGCATCCTAATTGTAAGGAAGTTGGCCTTCTCCAGAGATTCAACCTCAATGCGCAAGTCTCACACTAAGAGGTTGTTTCCATGTTATGCAAAGTTGCTTGAGGTCATGCCTCAAGCATGGGTGCAAACTTTTGTGTCCACAATTTTTGGCACACCCAGTGGGACACATAAATTCAGCTACATAAGTCCATTGGTAGCTATCTCAAGATCTATATTCACTGAGAATTTGGGTGTTATTCTTAGTGCTAACAGCCTTTGGAGGCATTCCATCAAACACCATGGTGACTCTAGTGCAAACCTACTAGTTTCAAGCAGAAACTTTGCTGGTATGTGAAGATCACTATTGATATTTTGTGATTTTCAAAATTTTCTATGAATTTGCAACCATTATGAAGTTCTAATCATGAACCCATTTCATAGAAATGACTGCTATTGCCCCCCATATAATGAAAATGTTATTCCCCAACCCTCTTATTATCAATACCAATCTCAACCTCAAGCTGGTTATAGTCAATTTGCTCAAAATTGTTATTACCCTCCTACCCTTTCTCCACCAAACCCAACATCTTCAAGTGATGAAATCAAAGCCATTAAAGCTATGATGGTTAGCATGGGTGAGTAGTTATAGGCCTAGCAACAAGGCGTTAAGACAATCCAGATGCAATAGGAATTTGATATGCAGTAGCAAATGGAGGTCCAACAGGGGCAATACGAGCAAGAGTTTTCTTGTCAGTCTTCTCAACAACAAGAACCAGATTATCAAGCTCTTATTCACTCTCGAGAGTGGGAGATGAGAAAGGCCCAGCTTGAGGAGGATCTTGCAAGAAGACTAACTATTGCAGAAGAGGAGACAAGGCTCAAGCTTGCTCAAATGCAAGCAGTTGAAGCACAAGAGCCTCCAAGAAGAAAATTTGCTAACTTTAGGCAGAGCAGCCTTTCCATTTTGCAAAATCCCATACAAGAGCCAAAGGCCCACTCACAAGCTATATTTTCAAATCCACCATCTGAAGAAGAGCCACCCAAACGCAAGTTTACTAGCTTTAAAAGAAGTGAGCCTCCCCATATTTCCATTCCATGTTGTAGAGATCTTGAGCATGTAGCTCCTCGGCTTGATGTTGAGCCACTGGCAAAGGATAAAAAGGAAATCAAGGAGGGTAAAGAGGTGGAAATTGAACATAAGGAAGAGGATCCAATCCTCTTATTTGAAGAGCTTCCCTCTATTGTTGAGGAAGAAGAAGAAAATAAGGTTGTTCCTTCTTCTGAGGAACAAGTGATGGCTTTTTAGCCTTTAGAAATTTTAGAGGATATGTTGCAAGAGAAGAAAGAAGAAAATCAGTCACTGTAGCAGACAGTCCTCCATGATATGGAGGATGAAAAAGAGATTCCCAAGGATAGACAAGGTTGCCCGCTACCTATGCAGATTATTGCAGCTGTGATGAGGAGATCAATGATGAGGATGACCTTTTGGATGAGTTTGATGCTATCTACTATTCCATAGATTTGGAACCATTATCTCCTATATATGAAGAGCATGTTTTGTTAGATTCTGGTGACTGATCAGGAAAGTACTGTACATACTTCATAAATAGTGGGAAAAAAAATTTTTGGAAGTAGCCGACATGGTAGCCGACATATGGCCGACATGTTATAACCCTAAAGCGGTTTAATACTTGTATAAAAAGGGCTTAGGGTTGGGTATTTTTTATGTGTGGTGATACGAAATTGGTTCTTGCGGCGGTATTGAGCTGTAAGGGATTACGGATTGTAATCAGGTTGTAATCACTGGATTGTAATAAGATCGGACTTGCTGTTTGGTGGACGTAGCCCAGGGATTGGGTGAACCACGTTAAATCTTGGTGCTTTGTGTTCATTTCTGTGTGTTCTATTATTTTTGTTATTGGTTATATTTGCATGTAGTTTTTTATTTCTGTCCGTGGTTTATCCTAACATGTTTTGCACCAACAAGTGGAGATCTGCACCATACCAGTAGCTCCCAAGGAGGTGGTTCATTAGTAGCATGAAGAAGAGGTGGAGATTGTATCTTCACAATAAAGGATGGAGTCATTTCCAAACCAATATGAGACCATCATCGTAGAGCACAACAACACGGTCAAGGCTGATTGCTTAGACCTGGTGCTATCAAGAGGATGCCCCATAAGGCATCTAGCTCTGCAACAAATCAATTAGTAAGGGAAGCTACTTCAACAAGCCAGTCAATGGCTTTGTTTAATTCTTTTGCTTGTAAATACTTGTGCATAGAAGAATTGGTGTTTCGAGCTTTCCAAGAAATGTACAAGCACAGTTGTTTTCTCTTAGAGATGGAAAATTTTTGATGTTATATCAAGTTACAAAGTTGCTGATTTTTATGTTGAGACAAAATGCATCATATTTTGATACTTATGACCATGCCCAATGGATTGCTTCAAGGCCATTGATCATATGCTTAGCAGGCAAGCATCCCCCTTAAGTCACTAGAAATGTTGACATTTTTTGTCACCCTTTAGCCCATTGCAGATAACCGATCAAAGTGTTACATCCCAATTTTTGACCTAACTTGAAATATAGCCGTTGAGGTTCGCATGAAGTCAGTTGGCAGTTTAATTTGTTATAATCTGGCAAAATGGTAAGATAATTAGTTGTTATGATTTCAAGTGAAGATGACATGTTAGTTGATCATTAATCACGAATTTATGGAATTAAGATGAAGGTTAACTGTTATGATTATTAATTTAATTAAGGAAAAATTCCTTGTAGGAAGCATGTCGAAGGGGTGGAAGCATTGTCAGAAAGGAATTAGGCAAGGCATCACCATCACTGGGCAAATGGGTAAAGGACCTAGCGATTTGAAACAGGATACATCTGTGGAACTGCATGAGTTATTTAAATAAATAATTGAGTTAAAATATATAAAGTATCTCTAAGAATTTTAATTTATCTTTCATCATATTATTTTAATAAATATTTAATTACGTGCATTTAAATATAAAAATGTTTTGGCACCATTATCATTTAATAATTTAATAGAGTGATGTTTAGTTGTACATTATAATAATGTTCGAATTATAATAATTGAATTATTATCATTTCCAAATTATAATCTTCCAATTCTTCTTTCCAACTTCTTATTTGCTTTTATTCTTTTCTCTCTTCATAGTCAATTTTTAATTGGGAATTCAAATGGTTTTACATCTTTTATATTTTGGAAGCCAAGAAGTCATGGGTAGTTCCTTATATCAGAAGCCGTGAGTAGACCCAGCGGTATAGAATGTCAACATAAATGTTTAGCCTTTTTAGCAATAAAAACGAAATCACCTTCACTCATGGTTCGGCTTTCTTTTCCTCCTTTTCTTTAAACGTTTTGTATAGCATTCGAATGAAATCTTGTAAACGTTGGGAAGCCGATGAATCAAATTAAACTTTATAGTTATCGACTCACACACCATATTTCCTCTCTGTTTCCAATGAAACTCGGCTCACGTCCTTGAAGGAGATAACCTGTGAAGTATTTCGATTGCTATTTTCCTTACACAATACTCTCTCGTCCTTAGAACTGCGAATCAAGCTAGGCTCGGGGCTATAACTTGCCGTAACAGGATACAGGACAGTCACATATGAGTATTCTTTTCTCTTGCACATTTTTAATATACTTTCCTTTGCCGACTATAATCATCTTCCATAACATTTGCTATGCCAGTTGTAAACATATTTCCTATCATTTGCTATACCACCTGTAAGCATTTTCCTCATCATTGCTATGCCAACTATATGCATAAACCTTACTAATTGCCATGCCGACTACATCATTTTGTTATGCTGACTGTAAGCTTGTCTATTTGATGGAATCCAGCTGAAGTTGGAATCAAATTATAATTAAATCTCAAGTTGTGAATGTGCTACATTTTAAATTAAATACTGAACCCATCTTTTTCCTTTCAATCTGAAATCGATTTGATAAGAGAAGATTCTTGTTCAATTATTCTGTTCAATATCTCCTTGATAATCTTTGTTTTAACTTAGAGTATCAACGTTGAATAAGCCACAATAACCTTGAATAATAATTTTGATCAGAACTTAATATATTCTTTTCTTTCATAATGAGATGATAAATGAATCCACACTGAGGGATTCATTGGCAATAACGCCATAATAGGTGGAGAGGTGTATGGTGGATATGACTCGTGAGCACCTAGGAATCACTGGCATGGTAGCCTGAAATGGTGAGGAGGTGTAGAGGGTTTACAAGAATGCGGAAGAGAATTCAATTATGATTAAATTAAGTAATTAAGCATTCGAATTTTGAAATCTTTAAAGAACATAATTTATGTAAACATAGAATGTGAAATGATGGATGTATGTAATCTTCTTGAATAATTGATAGAGTCGTCTACTCTGAGAATTCCGAATACCTAGGACTTACCCGGCTGTGTAGCCAAGAAGATGGGTGATGAGGTGTGAGAAAGGAATCATCAATAATATGAATCAGAATCAGTTATGACATTTCAATATTTATCATTTAATATGAATTAATTTATAGCTCATGCATATTCCTGTTATTGTGATCTCTTGCTGCCAAGTCCTATGGTGAGTTAATTACCAAGAAGCTCAGTGGATGGCAAGATGACCCCTGTCTATTCCGAGTAGGGAGGGCCTTTCTCGTTAGAGATCGTGTAGGGATAAGTTGTGGTTCGAGGTTGGGTGGTTAAGCCCTTGACAATGTTTCACCTCTCCCCAAGATGTCAGTTGTGACTCTGACAAAGATAAGCTATGCAGTCAATTGTTTCACGGAAACAGGTAATATCACTTTTATTTATGAGGAGGTAAGGTTAAATTGAGTTATATCATTGTTACTGTTATTTTACACCTACATATAAGAGATAGATTCATGGATTTCTTTTCATTTATAGGAATATCAAATATAAGTATATTTCTAATCTTTAGTTACTAACACAGTTAAGTAATTGGAAGGAAAGGAATCGAAGCCCTACTGGATTGAGTGATAGCTAGAACTCTAAACAATACAGCGGTATCAAAAGCCCTAGTTGAATCAGTGGTATCGAAAGCCTTAACTGAATCAGTGGTATTGGAAACCCTAAGTGAAACAGTGGTATTGGAAACCCTAAGTGAAACAGTGGTATCAGAAGCCCTAGTTGAATTTGTGGCATCCGAAGCCCTAACTGAATCAGTGGTATCGGAAACCCTAAGTGATATAGTGGTATCAGAAGCCCTAAATGAACCGAAGGTAAACAATGCCCTAATTGATACAGTGGTATGTGATGCCCTAATTTTATATAATGGTATTTAATGATAATCGTCATTTGATTTTGGTTTAACAATATTGGATAGAAGTCATTTTGTGATATTGTTATAGAGATATTTGTGGACTAACCCAGGTGGCTGCAGAAGCATCCCTAGTTGATTTCGATCTCAATTTTTCGAGGTATGTAGTTTTCAACTTCTGTAACAGTTTCATTTGATGGTACTTCAAATTTTAAAGTTAAGAAATTTTGTCTAACTGATTTTAACGGTAAATCTTATTCACGTGAACATGAATGATATAACTGTCTTCCTATGAAACGAAGTAATAACTGTATTCTTTGAGTATGATATTTGTTATTTAAGACCATGGAAAACGGGATGTTACACAAAGACATCTTTCATGGGCTAAGTTATGTTTGTTTTAAGCCAGGAAATGTTGTGTATTTTTGGCATTCTCAAGTGCACAAAAATATTGTATGTTGTTGGGCGTCATGGGAGCTGGCATCGAATGAGTTTGGGCATCGTAGGAAGCCTTCTCTGCTCATTCGACATGTTTTGCTCATTTGATGTGCACAGGGGCCAAAAGTACAGTGTATTTTCGTGTTGCTAAGACATCGTAGGTCTTTTGTGCAGGAGGAGTTTCATGCTGTAATGTTGAGGCAATGTGTTTTCATGCTTTTTCGCGACATCGCATATCTTTTGGAAGGCAATTCTTGGTGCAATGGTGCGTAGGCTGAAAATGTTGTGTTTTCGGCCTGAGTTAATTTTTTCTGCTACTATGATATGACCCGAGAGCTGAATATTTATCACTAAAATACTTTTTTGAGCTTTTTCATGTGACATAAGTGGTTGTCCATTCTATGTTGCCAGTTGCAAAGGGCATGGGCATGATTTTCTTGACTGCAAGGGCATTTATTGGCCTAAATTCCATCATTTCATAGATTAGATACACATGGAAATCAGGCTTTTTCTAATTTGTTCTACTTAAGCTATCTTTTCCTTCTGCAAAGTTCTTCATTTTTGGCTGTTGTCACTTCTATGATCACACGTACACACAAAATCAGATTTCTTCAAATATTTTCTTGATTTGCAAATCTATAATTTTAAGTACAGTATAGTTGGAGTTTGAACTCAACTGTTGTAAATGAGTTATGCCTAATCTCTTTAAAAGGCAGCTTTGTACAAATTTTCAAGGTTCTTCTCTAGTTCATTACAGCAACATTATGCTCTATATTTGTATTCCTTTTGCCTTTCATTAATGAAATGTTTTTGTTCTTACCCATTCTTGCCATTCATTAGAATGTGCATGTATCTTGCCTCACTTTGAATGTTTCCTTCCTATTTTCCTTATTCATATGTTGTGTTAAATCTACTAGGAGTTGCTGCATGGTGAAATTCCTATTTTTCTTTTGTGTTCTCATTTATTGACTCATTGGATGCATCTTCTCATTGAAATTTGTAAAAAGAATAAAAAACTAAATTTCAGCAGTTTTTTTTCAATTCCCAAGTTTTTTATTGAGTTTTTTTTCCAAAACAAGGTAGTGTTTTTCCTGAATTTTTTTCACAGGCCTTGGCGAGTTTTTGCCTTTGGCATGTTCTCCAACATACACCTTAATACCATCCCCTAATCTCATGATATGAAGATCTCAATATAGGGAGGAAGATAGTTGGCTCACTGACCAAAGGCATCAGATTTACAATGTAATGTTCCCTTTCCAAGTCAATCATGATTGAAATTTTTTTAATCAATTGTACTGTTCATAATAGTTATTTCAGTTATCAAATAATATTATTATTGGGATTTTACAAATGAAGGATATAGGTGTTATCCATGTTGCCCAAATACTAGCTAAGGACCCACTGCCCTCTATTGGGTAACCCCTTAGCTTCGATTTATACAAGCCCCTCCTAGGTAACATTATATGCTTCTCACCCAAGATCAAATAATAATATTGGAGATGAAACAATTCTTCGTAGTAATAGTATTATAAAGTCAAGACTATTTTAATCATGTGGAAATTAATTCTATTCTCAACAATTATTTATGATTATAATGATGTTTGGGAATTATCTTTAATAATTTGATATTAAATGTTGATTGAATTCATAATGATATGAAGGTATGAATTATATTTGAATATTTATTCAATTATTAACATGTTTGTTATGTTTATAAGTCTTTATAGCCTGATGGATATATGTTATCATCACTATGTTAAATATAGTGGGCAGTTGTTTGGCAAGGATGTACTCCATGTGCCCCTTGACCTTTGCAGACCTTTCCACGCTCTACGGTGGCAATAACCATATGTAGAAAGGTTGAATCATCATTATTATCTCCCTTCGTTTCATACTCATTGATTTTCGTTCCATGCCACATCTATCTACCCTTCCTGCTTATATATTAGTGCGATGGTTGTGATGTTTGACTGGAGCCCTGCCAGCAAATGACAATGTATGTAGAGTTGATGGTTAACCCTTCAGCATTAGCATTACCATAATAAGGTTGTAATATTGTACGTTAATGGCTTGTCAGGTATCCAAGTATAATTGATACCAAATATCAGATAAGGTAAATAATCCAACTAAATTCAATTAATAACAATTAATGCCAAATAAGAGTAATAGCCAATTAAATATAATAATGATGCATTATTTAATTCATAGTAACTTCAGACAATTGGTTATTAATTCTTACTATAATTATATTCATTAATGTATAATATCATACAAATGAATATATACTTATTCATTATTAATTTTAATAATAAAGTATATTATAGTTTATTTATTATATATTTAATTTATATAATGTCTTTAATTCAATGGTATAATATTTATTTATTAATAAATGTTTAGCTATTAATTTAATTATTAGATAATATTGTTTTAACTATACAATTGGCAACTTAACCAACACATATTGGTTTACTCATAATCACTTAGTCATCTCATTACATATATATTTTTAATCAACTACTTAGTTAATTTACAAATAGGGATATAGATTATAATTTAAAATTAGATTTCATCATTAGAGGGGGGCTATTACATACAACTCTACAACTCTATGGATACAAACAATGGAAGAAGCAGTGACTTCTTCCTAATATAAGTCAGAGGGAAGACATCCAATTAGTTTTCTTAAAAGAACAGCCCTTGCCAGCAGAAAGAGAACTCTTCCATCAATGACCTCAAAAGTCAAATAAACAACCAATGAGAACTCAGTGCAGGGTAAAACAACAATACAGACGTAAAAATTGACATTGATAGGTTTTTCCTCTTTACTAATTTCCCATAAATTATGGCAAAAGCAAGTTGTATAATTTGATTACAACCCAAAATTAATCACAGTATTACTTGTACTTTCTACTTTCCTTATGCGCCAATCTTAAGTTTTAGAATTTTTGGCAATCTCTCTTGCAAGGTGTGCTCATTCACTTCTTCACAACCTTACCTCCCTTTGACAGCTTCCCTCTTCTTTATTCCAAAAGAATCTTTCTTGAATTCAAATTTAATATCTGAATTCACCATTCTTGTACCTTACTAGAAAAGAATAACTACAGACAAATGAAACAATTCACCTTCCAACTATTACAAGGTCCCTACAATTGAGCTGTCATCCAAGGAAAGGTATACAACTATAGGATGAATGAATTGGACTACATATCCAATCTTATATTGATATGGAGCACAATGTAATGTCCTCTTTTGTTAGAACTAATAGAATTGGGACAATTACTTGCAAAAATCAATTGCAAGAAACTTCTTTCCTCAATGTCTCAAATAACACTAAGAATAATAAACTTTGATACCACTTCTATAATCTTAGACTATACAATTGGTAAGATATATGAGACAATGTCACTGCTATCTCTGATTCAATTAATTAGATATATGCAAATGATTAGGTCTATCTATCAATACTTAGTGGAATAATGATGAGATTATCTTGCTGTCTCAGATATGAATAATTGACAGATACGCAAAGATGATCTTTGATGCTTCATGTTATTACTATCACTTATAGCGATGTAATGCTCTTCCTGATATACCAATATGAACTTGCAATGATCTTGATGACACTTTTGTTATGTCTGATATTATTCTTTAAACTTATGGAATCACTTTCCAAATATCACTTATAGCAATATGTAGCTGTCTGATATAGCGATATGAATGTGAAATTATGCGGGAATTGCTTATAGCGATATGTTCTTCTGATCTGGGCTTGTATACATGCAACAATACTCGATGATATTGTTTCTGATCTGACTATATAATTTTGCAATCAATGGTGGTGCTCTCTTCATTGTTGATAATGAAATGTATGCAACCTTCTTTGACGCTTAGGCCAAAATGCTCAATCAAGCTATCCAATAGAATATGTAAGATAGATTCAATGGTTGATGCTTTAGAACTGCCTTATATATCTCCCATATGATCTTTCATTAAGAGTTGTGACTCCTAAATATGATCTTTCATTAAGAGTTGTGACTCCTAAAAGTATTAGACCTTTTCTTTATTATTAATCATAATGCTATCACTAACTAATCATGGCTCTTTAGTAAACTAATAGACTTAAATTAGTCACACTTCTTTATTCTGCTTCTTGTGTTACTTCCTTCTGAAGCATGCAGTTAAATGATTAGGCATCCCTTCATGCAATGTCAATGAATTAACCCAAATACAACAGGCTTTAGCAGGTATCACTCCATGCCATGCGAGCATGTCTTCAAGGACAACTCTTTCACCAATCCTTATGATATCACATTTGCCAATGGTATTTATCTGCATCACCTTGAATCAGTTCTAATATTACCAATGCTAATTTCAACGTCAATGCCTCGTCCGGGGTTGAAAAGAAATATTTGTGTGTCATAGCTAATGACTATCGGTTGCTATAAACTGCAGTCACAATAGTTTCATAGCAAATAGTATTGTTCACTGATATTATTGAAGTTGATGTCTAACTAAAGGTTACGACCAAGCATTTGATTAGTCACCTTCCTCCACGCAATGGAAGTAATGATTGTTCTTCAATGAACGATATTCTTGGACAATCTTTCTTGTCGAGTTTTCTCATGTGAGGGATCTCTAATTCAATAATGGTAGACCATAGAAATGTCTTGCTAACTGTTGGTATAGCTGATTGTATGCTTTGAACAATCCTCGGTCGATCCTTCACACGCACTAATACTATATTCTTCTTCAACCACTGCATAGTGATTGTACAAATGATTGTTCATAGATCATGATGAAGTTCTCCTCCCTGGTACAATAAAGATATCAATATGTCCAGTCATTGATATTATTTCAATCTGACAGACAAAAATAGTCTTGGTTTAAATTTAGTCTTTCCCCACAATTATTTCATGGTCATTAGCGGAATACAAAAGTATTGGCGGCACCATATATATTATTAATTCAGTTTTCTTTTTACTGTTGATTGAAAAATCATCATGAATTTATTTAATTGATGACTCCTCTTACAACAATATTCTGCTATGTGTAGTGTAACCCCTATATGGAGGATCGGGGTCCTTTAAGAATTATCGTCGTTCTTCACATGGCATGCTAAATACAGTTTTCTGTATCGAGTTAAATTTAAGGGCTTAATCTACATTGTTTCCTTTGTTTAGTGCTTGGTTTTGTCAGGGACATCACACACAAGACAGTGCTTAGTGGATAATCATACTCGATGAATGAAATATGCTAGGTTTGAAGAGTAAATATGAACCATATGCTGAGAACTAAATCAGACTGAGAGTAAGAAGGAATAACATAACAAGTTAGACACTTCAATGAGTACCGTAAGGCAAAGTTTTTTAGTGCAATATCCTATAGATGATCTCAGAGATGGGACATATTGAATTCCTAAGCTATCCTCCTGTTTTACCACTAACTTTTCACTTGCTAATTATACCAAGAAGGGTAGTTTACAAATTACAATAATATACATGAGGGTGGAGGAATGATTTGGTAGTCATGACTCATGAGAGACCTGCTCAAATGAATGCTTAGTGGATAATCACACACAAGACGGTACTTAGTGGATAATCATACTCAATGTGTAATGTCCCCACTTTTGTCAATATCGGAGTTTCATGGATTAGCCTATTAATGTGATCATTGTAGGCTAATTATTGTGGATAGAGGGTCTTTTGAGGCTGTGGCTTGACATGGGAGGGTCTTATCTTCTCCACGATTCAATAAGCTACAGGTTGGTCGTTGTTTGGCTCATATTGGACTTCAATTGGGCTTGGTTTTGTATACTTACTATTTGTGGTAAGTTGGTGTTGATTGAAATGGACCCTTTCTATTTTTGGAAAGTGCATTTGGTCTCATGGAAAAATAATAGATATGACTCCTATTTCAAACGGCATATTTAAATGATGAGTATTTTGGGAGTTATTATATTTTTAGTGGCCAAATTATCATTAAATAATTAAATGGCTTATTATAAAGTTATAATTTCACTTTATAACTTCACTTAAGTTGAAGGTTGAGTTATCAGTGGAAAGTGTCATTTATTAATTAGTTAAGCCAAGTCAAGTGTAATGTCCCCATCTTTTTAGCATCTCAGTGGAGCTCTTAGCCTTTACATTCTCCAATAAGGAGAAATTGATTAAATTAATTTTTTATAAGTCATTAAATAAATTAAAATTAAAAGGTGACTTTATATTTAATTAATCTAATTTTTTAGAAGCACAATTAATTATTGTATTGCAAGGGAGAAGCTTTTAGAGAGTGCATTTTCTAGAAATACAACTAATTATTGTATTGGAAAGGGGGAAGCTTCTAGAGAATGCAATTAAATAATATTTTATTTCCTTCTAGGAGGGTGAAGGAAAAGAATAAATTGAGGTGAGAGCTTCATTGTTAATCATTCGATTATTATGAATTGCATTTGATATAAACTTGGGAGAAGAACCTAAGGTTTCTGATTTCAGTCAGCCATTGAAGAACTTCAACTCTTCAGTGTTGCAACCATTTGAGGCGATGAAATATCCATTGAATTTGGTATTTAGGAGAGCTTCAATTCAGGAGTTTTGTTTGTACTTAAATTGGAGAATACAATTATTGTTGGCTACTACAGTATGCAAGAATGATGCCGCGCTACAATACTTATGCTTGATTCATCTCCATTCTTGGGCATCACTATTATCAGGTTCCTCTTGCAACTATTAGTAGTTAGCATTGTAATTTTTAGGCATATGATTTTGTTGTGATAATTCAAAATCAAATTTTGGCATTAATGTAGTCATTATTGTAAGCCCATTTGTCTTGGCAAACTCATAGCAACATTGTACATGAGAATGAATTCAATAAAGGAGATACATGTTGCATACCATTTCTTTGACAAAATGTCTATCTAATAGCATATATGATCAACATAATAGTTGTATGTCAATTGTTTGTCAAAATGTCAATTGGCTGTAGGTATGCATTCCATATCTAGTTTTCATATATACGCATTGAAAGTACCAAAAGAATTGCACTTGCATATTAGTTCATTGTAAGAGGCATTGCAATATCATTTGCAAATTTCTTAGCATTGAAAGGCAGCATACAAGTGTTTGACAATATTCCTTGAGCTAAAATCAATCATTTTGGGCAAGGATATTACATTGGTATCAGAGCTAAATCCTGCCATCCTGAGGGTTTAGCAATCACAAGCCACCTGGGGTTGGCTCTCACAAATTTTTCACTATCAGGGAAGCTTTGTTTGACAGGTAACAAAATTTTCTCAGGCAACCAAACACCATGGGTGACAGGCAAGAGCGTAGCCCACCAAGAGACAATAGGAATGAGGATCAGGAAACAAGAGAATTTTTTAGAGCAATGGTTACAGGACAAGAGCAAATGGCTCAGGCTTTGCAGGCACTCACCACCATGGTTGAGCACATGAACCCACAAGACAGATGGAATTGGGAACAAGGCGATAACAGGAGTGCAATGGGATCACCTAGAACTCATAGAACTCTGTCTAGAAGAGCAAACAGGTCTACACGTCTTACTTTTGTTAGAGAGGAACCAGTACAGGAACCAACAGAAGAAGTTGAGGATGAGACATTTGCAAATATCCTTATGGCTGCAAATGATGAATGGAAATTATTGGCACCGCAAATTCGAGAGAGGATGACCTTTTAACACTTTATAAATTAGAGGAGAGAACATTACAGGTCACTCAGACAGGATAGGAGGCCTAGGAGTCAAAATAGCGAGCTAAAGAGAGCTACAGGCAAGCTTACTATTCCTACATTTGATGGGAGTGGTAAGATGACAGCTCAAGCTTGGATTCATAAGCTTGACACATTCTTGGCACTGAGGCCAATAACAAAGATTGAAGCTATCAAATACGCCACTTTGCATTTAGAGGGAGTAAGACATGATTGGTGGTACCATGGTATAGAAACACTTTAGCATAATCAGGTGACAGAGTACTAGGACTTCGTGGATAGGTTGGTTGAAATTTTTGACAAGAAAGATCCAGAGGTTTACTTCCAGAAATTAGCACAGCTAAAACAAACAGGCAACTTGAAGTATTTCATTGGTGAATTTCAACAGTTGGCAGTCATGGTGCCAAACATTTCAGAGCGTGGATTGATAGTTCTTTTCATTGAGGACCTATCCGAACCACTGAGAGGTTGGATAAAGGCATTTGATCCCATTTCTTTACAGGAAGCTATGAAAAAGGCAAGTATGGAACATGCAATCCCAACAAACAAATTTCAGTCCAAAGGAGCATCTTCTAGTAAGGATAACAAACCATTTTATAAAAAAACCAAAGAGGACTGATTTTAAAATTGATTCTAAAGATAAAACTCCAACACCTATTGACAAGGAAACATTAAATGATTTGAGGAAGAAAAGATTATGTTTCTACTGTAAGAGACCCTATGATGCAAACCATGACTATCCTCTTAGACCAAAGGGCAAAGCTAACAAAATTATGTGGGCATGCTATGAGGAATCAAAATCAGATAATTCAGACCAGCAGTCTGATATAGAGGAAATAGATGGTGTAAAAAAGGAAGACAAGGCTGAAAACTTGTCTAAAATGGAGTCCACGGATGGGGAAGGAGATGAGCAACTTAAGGAAGCTCGTCTCACTAGTATTAAGCAGGAAGGATTATTTCGAATGAGAGTACTTGCTAGACAGTGAGTTATAACTTTAGTTGATACCAGTGTCACTCAGAATTTCATTGATGCTAGGTTGGTGGAGAAGCATGGCATACAAACAGAGGAGTTTGGAGGAATTAGAGTGAGGGTAATTGATGGCTATGTCCTCAATTTTGATTGTATAATCAGTGGACTCCCATTGGAAGTTAATAATTATGCCTTTAAGGTAGATTTTTATGTTGTGCCTATGGGAGATAAAGATATAATCCTTGGGATGAGTTGTTTGCACGATATTGGTAAGTTCACTCTTAATCACAAGGAGATGAAGATGAGGTTTAAAGTGAATGGGAAGACACAAATTCTTTCAAAATGGTATCTTTCTGGAGGATGGCCAGATTGATTCAAAATGATCAAGTAGAGTGGGCAACAGAGTGCATGTTAATGCCATCACAGGAGGGACAACAAAAGACTGAAAATCCTCCTGATATTTAGCAGCTTAGAGTTAAACACTCTAGGGTGTTTAGTGACATTCCACCAAGTAGACCACTAGACAAGGGTATTGAGCACATCATTGAATTAGAAGAGGGGGCTAAGCCCATCATGATTACACCTTATAGGCATCTGAAGAGGTTGAAGGATGAAATTGAAAAAACCATAAAGGAGTTACTTGCTATGGGCCACATTAGACCAAGTATATCTCCTTTCGCTTCTTCAGTGGTGTTTGTGAAAAAGAAGGATGAGACATTGAGGATGTGCATTGATTATAGGGTTCTTAATGGGAAGACAATTAAAAACAGGTACCCCATTCCTAGGATCGATGAGTTGATAGATGAGCTTCATGTAGCTTGCTTTCAAAAATAAATTTGAGATCAGGTTATCACCAAATCGGAGTTAGAGAGCATGACATCGAGAAGACAATTTTTAGATGTCATTGTGGCCATTTTGAGTTTGTAGTTATGCCATTTGGGCTACTTAACGCACTTGCTACTTTTCAGGCAACAATGAATAAGGTTTTCCATCCTCAGTCGAGGAAATTTGTACTTGTCTTCTTCGATGATATCTTGGTGTACAATAGATCTTGGGAGGAGCACTTGGTTCACCTTGACACGATGTTGGATATATTGTGCAGAGAGTCCTTGTATGCAAAGGAGTTGAAATGTGACTTGGGTATGACAGAGTTGTTGTATTTGGGTCACATCATTAGTGCAGAAGGCGTACGCATGGCTCCTAAAAAGATTCGTGCCATTGTGGAGTGGCCTTCACCAGTAAACCTTACATGGTTGAGGAGCTTTCTGGGATTATGTGGCTGCTATAGGAGGTTTGTGGATGGATATTCCAAGCATGTAGCACCCTTGATAGATTTGATGAGAAAGGGAGCTTTCTTGTGGACTCCTGAGGCACAAGAGTGTTTTGAGAAATTTAAGGAGTTGATGACTTCCTATCCAATGTTAGCGTTACCAAATTTCAGCAAACTTTTTGAGCTACACTGTGATGCTTCCAGAGAGGGCATTGGAGTGGTGCTTATGCAAGAGAAGCACCCTATTGCTTATGAGAGCAAGAAATTAAGAAGGTCAAAGGAGAGGTTCAGCAAATATGATAAGGAGATGTTAGTCATTATGCATGCTTCAGCTAAATTCAAGCAATACTTGGTAGGTAAATTTTGTATCAAAATCGACCATAATAGCCTAAAACACTTTTTGGGGCAGCGAGATCTCAATAATAGGCAATAGAATTGGGTGAGCAAGTTACAGTCCTATGACTTTGATATTACATATTTGAAGGGGGCACGGAATGTAGTTGTTGATGCTTTATCACGTAGGCTCCATTTGAGCTTATTAACAGATATATCGGAGGATTGGAGACACTTGATCCTGGCAGAGTATGCAAAGGATGCGTGGACAACCAGATTCATAGATGGAACTATTCAGGACAGCAGATACACCCTCTTGAATGAGCTCATCATTCACAAAGGGTGAATATTTTTTGTTCCAGGCTCAACAATGAGGAGGATGGTTCTGAAATATTTTCATGATTCACCTATGGCAGGACATCCTGGTTTCTACAAGACATATCGGCAGATTAGAGAGTGCTTCACATGGAAAAGGCTCAAAGCAAAGGTACTTCAGTATGTTAGGGAGTGTCCCACCTACCAGTAGAATAAACAGGAACACTCCTATCCAGTCGAACACTCCTATCCAGCCGATTTACTTCAGCCACTTATGATTCCTAATAGGAAGTGGGAGTGTTTATCTATGGACTTCATCATAGGGTTTCCTAGAGCCCAAGGCAGGGACTGCATATATGTAGTTGTGGATCGTCTTACGAAGTTTGCACACTTATTTCCGATCACTACTACACAGGTGGCAGAGCTGTTCTTGAAGGAGATATTCTGATTACATGGCTTAACTCGAAGCATTGTGAGTGACAGAGACAGTAGGTTTATGAGTCACTTTTGGCAGGAGCTATTTAGGTTGTGTGCGACAGAGCTCACTCCGAGTACTAGCTACCACCCTCAGAGAAATGGTCAAATGGAGATAGTGAATAAATGGGTGGACGGATATCTCAGAAATTATATAGCAGGGCAACAGAAGGCATGGGTAAGGTGGATTTATCTCTGTGAGTATTGCTACAATAACACTTATCACATGTCTATTCAGATGTCACCCTTTATGGCCCTGTATGGGTATGACGCACCCAATTTTATGGATCTGCTTTTGAGTGACAATAGAGTCCCCAAAGCAGGTGATTTGTTACGGGAGAGTCACGACATTGTTAAGACTGTCAAGGATAATATACCCAAGGCACAAAATCAGCAGAAGCAGTATGCAGACCATAAGAGAACTAAGCGGACTTTTGAGGTTGGAGATATGGCATATCTTATGTTGCAACCTTATTGTCAATCCACTCTCAAGAAAAGTAGTGTCGAGTGTTTACCGTACAGGGTAAAAGATAATTAACGCATGTACTATAGCACAATACAACATAGAATAGGTACTTTTTTCATATATGCAATATACACTCAATGCTTACAATCCGAATACAATCATTACCATGATGATCCGAAGTTCATTTCGGACGATGTACATATATACCTTCCCAAAGGAGTGACTCAAGCGTCACGCGCCTATTCGGATACTATTCTACCCGTTGGCTACAATATAGATTTTACCAACAACATCATCCCCCCCAAAAGAAAAGTTGTCTCTAGATGACAATACAACAAAACTCAAAATAAACTAAGTAATCAATACATAAATATTAAATAGAGGGATGCGTCCCTGGTGTAGTGGCCATCCATGCCCTCAACTCGTTCAGCTCTGCCTATAGCTTGTAGACTTGCTCTTTCCTAACCTTCAGTTCAGCTTCTACCTTTATCTGAAGCTTTAAAGCTGATTGCATCATCCCTGCAATTTCTCCCAACTCTTTCTCCTTCTCTGCTGCTACTTGTTCCTTTTCCGCTACCAACCTCTGTAGCTAACTCTGTCTGTCTAACAGGACTGCCCTATCGGATTCCCAAGCTACCCTCTCTGTGGCTAACCTGGCAGTTGATTCCTCCCGCGCCCTCTCAGCTACTCCCTAATCTGCCTGGCTCCTCTGAAGAGTGATATACGCTTCCCTATGTAACTTCACAATCTTGTGAGTCAAAGCCTCTACTTGGCTCTCCATGCTAGGATCTATCGTCATGGCCCAATCCTGCCGCATCTCTGTAGTCTCCACATCCGGCCATCCTCGCTCCTCGAAATAGACTATAAAGGCAGCCAGGCATCCTAATCTCATGATAGATATTACTCCCTCCAGCTCCTTCACCACTGCATCCAAACCCTGAGTCTTTGTAGAGGCTATCACCTGGCGTGCCCAAGTCGCTAAAGCTTCTATATCAGCAAGGAATGTCTCTCTCATCCCTACTTTCGACGCTACTGGATATTACTGTTGTACACCCATAGCCCTCTCTACTGCTTTCGTCATACGCTCCACAACGCTATGCGGTAGTCCCTCCTTCTGAGTCTACTCCACCTCCTATCTCTGTAATGGGTTCTCCTCCGGGACTACTTCCCGCGTGGGTGTTTGAAGGTACACCACTTGAGGTGTTGGGGTACGGTGGAACCGCGTACTCAAGTACGCACTCAACTGCTTGGTTCGGCTCTCTCTGTCTCGCTCTGGTGATGCTAATAGTGTCGTATCTATTGTAACCATTGCATCAAAACCCACTACGTCCAATTGGACACCTAATGCCCCTAAACCCTCGCCTATCAATTTCTCCATTACCCCCATCTCCATGTCTATCTCAGTATCAGATATCTTATCTCCAGCCTTTGGTAAAGCCTCACGAGCTGGCTCCATCGTTACCTCCAAAGCGGCTGTCTCCATTGGTGACGAATGTGCCTCGGCTACTATCTCCGGAACAGCTCGTGTCTCTAAAGTAGGCTATGTCGCAACAGAAACTGGCGTCATCAATATTGGCTGCCTAAGCTAACCAAAACTCGGAATGCCATGTATGCCAACAAGAGCCAAAGGTGTCGTAGCTGAGAGTATAAGCTGTGGGAATCTCAATGGCATAGTTGTAATCAACTCTACCTCCTCGTCCTCTTCCCCTTCCCCATTGGTCCCACTCTCCTCCGAAGAAGTCTCCTCTTGACCATTGTCTGTGTTTCCACCGTTTGGCCTCGGTCATTTTTGTTCGAGAAATGACACCAAATGTTTACCATACAGGGTAAAAAGATAATTAACACATGTAGTATAGCACGATATAACACTTAATAAGTACTTTATTCATATATGCAATATACACTCAATGCTTACAATCCGAATACAATGATTACCACGATGATCCAAAGTCCATTTCAAACGGTGTACATATACTTTCTCGAAGGGGAGACTCAAGCGTCATGCGCCCGTTTGGATACTATTCTACTCGTCCGCTACAATATATATTTTACTGACAACATCGAGAAACTTAAGCCACGATACTATGGTCCATTCAGGATTATCAGGAAAGTGGGAGAGATGGCTTATGAGATAGATTTGCCAACAAAGAGCAAAGTGCACAACGTTTTTCATGTGTCACGCCTCAAGAAGGCGCTAGGACATCATATTGTTCCTTTTACAGTGCTTCCACCCTTGGATGATGAGGGAAAATTGGTATTGGTGCCAGAGGCTATCACTGATTTCAAGGAAAAGAACTTGAGGTGGCATATTATAAGGGAGTATTTGGTGAAATGGAAGGACCTGCTAGTAGAGGATGTGACATGGGAGAATGAGGAGATTTTGCAACATCCAAACTTGAAGTTGCTTAAGGACAAGCAATTTCAAGGAGGGCAGACTGTAATGTCCCCATCTTTTTAGCATCTCAATGGAGCTTTTAGCCTTTATATTTTTTTAAGGTTAAGTGGAGAAATAAGAAGAAATTGATTAAATTAATTTCTTATAGAGGATGTGACATGGGAGAATGAGGAGATTTTGCAACATCCAAACTTGAAGTTGCTTAAGGACAAGCAATTTCAAGGAGGGCAGACTGTAATGTCCCCATCTTTTTAGCATCTCAATGGAGCTTTTAGCCTTTATATTTTTTTAAGGTTAAGTGGAGAAATAAGAAGAAATTGATTAAATTAATTTCTTATAAAGTCGTTAAATAAATTAAAATTAAAAGGTGACTTTATATTTAATTAATTTAATTTTCTAGAAGCACAATTAATTATTGTATTGCAAGGGAGAAGCTTCTAAAGAGTGCATTTTCTAGAAATACAACTAATTATTGTATTGGAAAGGGGGAAGCTTCTAGAGAATGCAATTAAATAATATTTTATTTCCTTCAGGAAGGGTCAAGGAAAAGAATAAATAGAGGTGAGAGTTTCATTGTTAATCATCTAATTATTGTGAATTGCATTTGATATAAACTTGGGAGAAGAAACTAAAGTTTATGATTTCAGTCAGCCATTGGAGAACATCAACTCTTCAGTATTGCAACCATTTGAGGTGGTGAAATATCCACTGAATTTGGTATTCAGGAGAGTTTCAATTCAAGAGTTTTGTTTGTGCTTAAATTGGAGAATACAATTATTGTTGACTACTACAGTATGCAAGAACAATGCCGTGCTATAGTACTTATGCTTGATTCATTTCCATCCTTGGGCATCACTATTATCAGGTTCCTCTTGCAACTATTAGTAGTTAGCATTGTAATTTTTAGGCATATGATTTTGCTGTGAGAATCAGATTTTGGCATTAATGTAGTCATTATTGTAAGCCCATTTGTCTTGGCAAACTCATAGCAACATTGTACATGAGAATGAATTCAATAAAGGAGATACATGTTGCATACCATTTCTTTGACGAAATGTCCATCTAATAGCATATATAATCAGCATAATCATTGTATGTCAATTGTTTGTCAAAATGTCAGTTGGCTGTAGGTATGCATTCCATATCTAGTTTCCATGTATATGCATTGAAAGTACCAAAAGAATTGCACTTGCATATTAATTCATTGTAAGAAGCATTGTAATATCATTTGCAAATTTCTTAGCATTAAAAGGCAGCATACAAGTGTTTGACAATATTCCTTGAGCTAAAATCAATCAGTTTGGGCAAGGGATATTACATCAAGTGAGAGAATCTAATGGAAGCTTCTAATTAATGTTGTGTGGTGAAGCTTCCTGAATGGAATTAAATTTTGGCAACAAAAGGAAATCTGGAGGTTATAAATACAAGCCCATTTGTTGAGAAAAGTGTGCCTGGATATTTTTATTTGCTTTTGATGCCTTTGTAGCTTTTTCTGAGTTCTGATTTTTGGGGCCCTTGCTGAAGTATAAGGGTTGAGTCTAAGAAGTTCTTGGCAATTGCGCTGAAGTATACAATTGGCCAACATCTCCTACTATGTTGTTTGTGTGTAGGAGATTGTTTTTGCTGAAAGTAGTTGAGGATTCATGCAGTGAATTATCTATGAATTAATTGCCAACTTGCAAATTGTATGGAGGACACAATTTGAGAATTGCATATTGGTGTATAGCAATCTAGAAGCAACTGTTTAGGAACCTATGCAAACATTAGCTTGTACTAAAATTGTATTTGAAACCATTTATCAGAGCACTAAATTAATCACATGATACCACTCTAATAAACCCTATTGGCTCTCAACAATCTCTGCTGAAGAATTGATTTTTTTTTTTTGTTCTTGAGATTTTGCAATTTTTGATACAACAATATAGCAGCAAAATAGAAGATATTGCAATAATAATTTCAACTCAAATATTTGGGTATTACATAGAGAATATATAGCTAAAAAAATTCAGATTTCAATAGCAACTTAGACACTAAGTATTTTCACAAAGTACCAACAACCTAGTTGATAAAATATCCCCTATTATCTAACTTAACAATACCTAGAAAATTTAGAAGTTACAATCCATGAACTTACAGGTAAGACATGTCTTGAAAGTTGAAACCCTTTTAAATGAATACTAGTAAGAGCAAATTAATTCTTCAATCAACAAATGCAACTACAAATATGAAAAATGTTGCTCCCAAAGTGTGAGAAAAAAATAATGCCTAGCAGCAAATATAAATATGGGCTCAACCAACTCCAAATTAACCAGTACACAATTTGATATAATAATTCTTGTGAATCCCTTCACAAATCAGTCAAACCTCAATCTCTCCTTAGCCACAGCAAAAATAGTAGGAGGAATAGCAAATTGTTTATTTGCAAGATTAATCCTCAGAGAATAATTCACAATACTTCTGCTGTGAATTACCAGGCAATCCAAACCCTTATACTTCAGCAAGCATGCAAACTCCAGACTCAGAAATGTCACAAAGACAACAAGAGCAAATAAGATGTCAAATAATTGGATGCTTTTCTCATCAAATGTCCTCATATTTATAATCTTCAAATGCCACTAGTTTCCCAAAAGAACTCCACTTAAGAAGCTTTCTCTACACAACATTAAAATATAATAAAGTGTCATTAATATAATTTATTAATTGTTTTTTTGCTCCAAAAATGACATTTTCCACCATAAATTAATATCCTAACATGCAAGGCCACTATTTCTTGTTCCCACGATTTACAAATTTTTGTCTCAGTTCCAACAAGCTATAATACTAAGGTGACCGACCAACAATACCAACAAAAATAGCAACCTTAGCTTATTTAGATGAATAATAATAATAATTCACCCGTCTTGTGAAAACAATTGAAGAAATATCAGGATTGAAATCTGACAACACCAAAGTGATCCTGATGATGAAAGATGATGAATGAACCTGATGAGGTGACTTACTATAAATAGACGCTCTCTCCAAGATTCTTGGAGCCCAAATCGAAAGCTTGAAATAAAAACTAAGAGCATCAACCAACTCCTCTAACTCAACTGAGCTCATCGCAACTAACAGTTTGACTTACTATAAATAGTAAGTCCCTCAATTGGAGCCAAAACACAGCACAAGCCATTGAAAAGCCTATAACCCCACAACTGAGACCCTCAAATCCCACTATCATTTTACAAGGGTTGCAATGTTGAACTGACCAAACCAACTATAGGAACCAGCTAAAAATGGGGACATTAGAGTCCTCCCTCCCTAAGATTGCTTTTCCCCAAGCAATTCCAAAGCAAAATGTGTTAGAAATAGGGAATAGTAAGAGGGGGATGAATCAGTATTCTGCAAACTTTTCTCGCCAACTGGATATTATTAATTACTTTGTACCATGCATAAGAAAGTAAACAAGTAATACTGAATAGAAATAATAACCATGCATAAAGAGAACTCATAACACTATATTTTGTTAACTAGGGAAACCCTAGCCAAGGGAAAACCCCGGTGGGGATGATACTCACTAGATAATATACTGATATATGTTCCTTGTTAGAGGATGGACCCTGTTAGGAGTCAATGCGAAAATTCAGTATAGAGTCCCTATTAGGAGACTTTGAATCCCTATTAGGAGTTGTAGTACAGTACATGCAAGAAGAGCTCACTGCCCAAACATGCACTTTCAATTACAAGAAGAGCTCACTACCCAAACAAGTAATTAGTCCTTAGGTATATAGGTATTGTAACTTCTTTCTTGACTAATATCTGACCTCAACTTGATCTCGGATCACAAAATCAGGTTCTCAAAAACTTCACATATATCACTTCACAAAAAGCTCACATATCAATTATTATAAGTCAATTGCACACTTCTTTTCGCAAGTTGTCCTTTGCATAAATACTATGCCTTTTCACAAATTGCTACTAGGTCGGCTAAGACCATAATATACTTTTCCAACTTAGACTAACATATAGGATATCGGCCCTAATTGGTCAAGTAATTATTTTGTAAACAAAATAATTCCTTTGCCTTTAATTTCATTGTTTTGTTTCATTGATAAAATGTGAATATCTCTTTTTTGTACTATCTGTATTGATGTCTAAGATTATATACATCATCATCAACATGTATACAATCTCCATCTAGCTTCGCTAGTCATAATATGACATAAGAAATATTTTACATATAAAACAATGTACTGCTGTAAACCAATTTCATACTTGGACAATTTTCTGAGTACCAAAAGCTAAGTATCTTTATTTCCGAGGCTTACCACAAGTATGTACATCATGTGTTGCCATTAATGACAACAATTACATCACTGCATATAGCCAATTGTCAACAAAATGAACATCACAGTCCACCTGGATCCCAAAGGTAGAACTGCGTACTACCCCTGTTGTGTACAAGCAACTCCTATAGCACCAACACCCAAATAACAAACATCAATATCAAAATCATCTGAAAACTGACCCTAGGTGCTAACGAAGCCAACAACTCATTAGAACTCAACCCAACTGAAATACCAACTCTATCCACACCTGAGTCCCCATCAAACTAATACTCAGACCCAACTATACTATGGAGATGGTAACAACCATAGGTACCTGAAACACTACCACGAACTCTAACCTCTGCCAAACCGTCCTAGGTGTGTAGATACTACAAGGGGTCTAATTTGAAGCTATCAATCTCATCTGCAAAAGATAGTGCTAACACATCCCATAATGGATGGTATGAAACTGGAGCCAACTCACACTAACATGAAACCAAATCCTCTACCTGTGGGTCAAAATAAAAGTGATGAGCACTCCTCACAGTGCAATGTCGATAAAAACTCCCAATCTCTCTTAAGGGCTCATCGATATCAGCCTGGGAATCAAAAAATGGCTCCAATCTCTGACTCTGAACTACTAGTCAAGCATGATTGTGAGCAATCCTCTCAACAAACCCAACCTTGAAATCCCTAAGGGGATGCATAGTAGGCAGAATCTCTACAATTTTTCCCACCAACCTCCGAATGGCATGAGAGCCTCAGATGAGAGTACCCTCAAAGACTCTAAATGAATCCTCCCGCACATCCGAACTCTCCAAAAGATACTCCATGAAAGACTCTGTGCAGTAAAAATTATATGTGAAAGCATCAACCTACTCCCCTGCGACCAACAATCTTCTAATACCACTATAATAACCCTAGCCGATTATAACTTGAATAACTTTGATTTTTGTTATTAATCAAAAGTTTGGCATTTTGTGAAACACTTGGCAAGCAAATCAGCTATGAAATTTCAATGATCCCTCAGCTAATTTAACTATCATCACTAAATATTATGTTCAAACGCTCAGAATTTTAATAGTTTCCTTGTGTTTTTGGGAGAGTTGCAAAGCAAAATAAATAATTATAACTATAATTCTGAATGTTGCAAATGATTGTGATCAACATACAAAATTAAGTTGTTTCTTATTTTAAAGAGACCTAGGAATTACAATTGAAAGAGGGAAACCTAATATCAATTATTGCAGGATGACAATGTAGCAATCAGCACACATAATCATATGCCTGTCGTCCAAATTGAAGGTACAACTCCCAATAAATGCTAGCCCTGAATGCAATAGGCAAATCCTTCAACTCCAATGCAGGACCCCAACCCAATATGATGCCAATTTCTTCAAATGTTGATTCAAACTCCTTAATCAGGCCGCGGCCCTAGAAATTCCTAGTCGCCTCTCACAAACCCTTGTGATTTGTAGTAAATTAAAAAGCAGGTGCCAGTAATGATTGCCCAGCCTCTAATATCAATCACCTAACCTCTACAACTGTCTACTGACCCTCTAAGTCCAGATTTGTAGGTGATATTGTGAATCACGGGCCCTAAAATGCAAATCGCAAGCCAAGGTGAAATATTGCGGGTCTATTTGTATCAAACGCAAGCCCTTCAAATGCTCACAACCCATAAATTGATTTGAATTCCCTGAAATATTAAATTCTAGGCCCTACTAAGATATGCCAACTAGCCTCCAAGTATAAATTCACAAATAATTCACTGCATGAATCCCAAATTACTTTTAGCAAAAACAATCTCCTAGACACAAGCAACACAGTAGAAGATGTTGGCCAATTCTATACTTCAACACAATTGCCAAGAACTTCTTAGGCACAACCCTTATACTTCAACAAGGGCCCCAAAATATCAAAACTTAGAAAAAACCACAAAGGCAACAAAAGAAAATAAATATCCAAGCATGTTTGTCTCAACAAATGGGCTTGTATTTATAACATCCAAATTCTTTTTTGTTGCCAAAAAGTAACTTCACTCAGGAACCTTCACCACTCAACATTAATTAGAAGCTTCCATTAGATTCTCTCACTTTACTTGGCTTAACTAATTAATAAATGGCACTTTCCGTTGATAACTCAACCTTCAACTTAAGTGACATTATAAAGTTAAATTATAACTTTATAGTAAGTCATTTAATTATTTAATAATAATTTGATCACTAAAAATATAATAACTCCCAAAATACTCATCATTTAAATATGTCATCTTCAATAGGAGTCGTACTTATTATTTCTCCATGTGACCAAATGCACTTTCCAAAAATAAAAAGTGTCCATCTTGATCAACACCAACTTACCACAAATAGTAAGTACACAAAACTAAGCCCGGATAAAGTCCAATTTAAGTCAAACAAAGACCAACCTGTAGTTTACTGAATTGTGGAGAAGATAAGACCCTCCCAAGTCAAGCCACTACCTTAGAAGACCCTCTATCCACAATAATTAGCCTACGAAGATCACATTAATAGGCTAATCCATGAAACTCTACTACTAAAAAAAATGGGCACATTACAGTCCTCCCTCTTGTTGTCGGTAAATTCTATATTGTACCTGATGGGTAGAATTGTATCCAAAAGGGCACATGACAGTAGAGTCACCCCTTCGGGAAAGTATATGTATACCGTCCGAAAGGGACTTTGGATTATGATCATCATTGTAATCATTGTAATGAGCATATTGCGTAGATGAATAAAGCATTTGTTCTATGTTATATCTTACTGTACTATATGCGATAAGTATCCTTTTACCCTGTATGGTAAACATTTTTGGTGTCGTTGGCAGTCAAACCTGGAACGAAGGAAGTATTATGAAGATTAATGCCAAATCTACTTAACAAGGATAGGAATAAGATAAAAGATAAGGATGAAATACAACACAAGAAGTTTTAATTTTAGCACAACAAGCAGAGCACAGACAAAAACTTCAGCAGATTGCCGATGGGCACCGAGGGGGTGAAGGAGCACAGACGAAAGGAGTGCATTCACCTAGCAGACCGAGGAGTGCAGAGGAATTGCTAGAAGAGACTCGACAACGATTGAATTTGGTGGAAGAGACAAGAGAGGAGTTCTTTAACCTATATACACCGAGGGAAGAACATCCAAACAAAAGGGAAGCAATTCGCACGGCTCAAAGTACCGAAGAAGCACGAGCATGGAGTGAACTCTCCATTCCTGATACACCCAATGAATGGATACAGGAAAAGGATCGAACAATTTCGCTTGAGAAACATCTTTTTTCACTAGGTAACATGGTTGTTGGAAGGAGGACGGTTCTCCAAAGCAGCGCGGTTGTGCAGAACAGCACGGGTGCTCAAAACAATGCGGATGCTTAGAACAGTGCGGGTACACAGCAGGTAAAACAGAACTAGAAGAAAGTAGCAATGGCAAGACCAAAGGAGAAATTGTGAAAGTTTAATGGTAACGGAATGGCAAATCCGATCAGGCATTGCAAGACATGTGAAACAATATGGATAGCTAATGGTGTAACAAACAAGGATGATCGGGTCCAACAATTTTCAGCGACCCTATGGGGTGTAGTAATTGATTGGTTTGTAGATGTGGATCCTTAGAAATTGACTACGTGGGCAAACGTCAAAAAGGAGTTCATAGCAGAGTTTTGACTACTAAGAGACGATAACAAAATTGTAGCAAAAATATGTAGCACAAAGCAGGGAAAGAGTGAAACGATCCATGCCTATGCAAGACGACTGAAAGAGTTGGTGGGGAAAATGGAGAGCCAACCGGCTGACGGATTGAAGAAACGATGGTTTGTTGAGGGGCTACAGCCGGCTTTGAAAAAGAAAATGGAGATTTACCTCCAGCATCGTACGTAGATGCATATAATCGGGCGATGGATCTAAAGAGTGAACAGAAAACAAACAAGAAGAAGAAGCATAAATCGTCGGATTCAGACGATTCATCGTCCGAAAGTAGCAACAGTGACGAAGAATCAAGCAAGAAAGTTCGAGCGTTGCAAAAAGATATGCTACGGATGATGAAAGAATTTAAAAATCTGAAAAAGAATATTGATTCAATGAAGGGGGAATTATGGTGTACGGATTGTAAGGAGAAAGGAGACACAAAGGGCTCTTGCCTGAACAAACAATTTTGTGATATCTGCAAGATTGCAGCACATTCTATAAAGGAATGCCCGTTTAATATGAAGTCAAAAAGACACCAAAAAGTGTTATTGATGCAGGAAGTGTTAGCCGGAACAAACAAAAACAACGATGCAACTTCAAGAGGATATCGCAACAATAACCTGTGCGGAAGGTGTGGTAATAATAATAACAATGGAGGCCAGAGTCAAATACAGTATAACGCGAGTGGACGGTCAATGATTCAGTGTCGTGCATGCAAGCTCTAGGGGCACTCCGCTAGAGATTTTACCATGAAAGAGACGTCGCAATTGTTATGTAGATGGTGTGGTCCAGGAGACCACAAAGATTCAAAATGCCCAAAGCAAGGGGTGAATTTGTTAAGCATTGAAACATGTGAGGAGGAAGCACTAGCCATTACACATGAGCAAGCTAAGAAGGCAAGGTACCCTAATGCAGAGGAAGAAAAGAAGAGGTTGTAGCAAGCACGAACAGAGTTTGAAAGATAGATGAAACCAAGAAAGTCGCAAGTAAAAGACAATGCCGATACCTCGAAGAGGAACCTAGCTGAACAAAACATGATAAAGCAGGTAATGCAAATAGAAGTCCCTATAAAATTAAATAACCTTCTTACAATGCCCCAGTTACGAACGGCGATTCTGAATATGACACCACTTCTGAAAGCAACGAAGGAAACAGGAAAGGACGGTAGTAGAACGATGGCAACAGACCCAATGCTACTGGCACTCACAACAGGAAGGCATCCGGTAGTAGTTGAGATGGGTATCCTAGGAACAGTACTTACAGACACAATTGTGATGGAGGATCAAGTGTGAACGTGTTACCAGAGGATATATGGAAAAAGTTGGGACAACTTACATTGTGGCCACCTACATTCCAGTTACTCACGGCGGATCAGCACGAAATCAAACTGTTGGGAACCTTGATCTCACAATCAGTGACTATCGGAACACAAATGTTTTTAGTAAATTTTGTGGTCTTTCCACTGAAAGAAAAGGGTATGAGGCTATCCTTGGACAAGGTTGGTGCAAGCAAAAGTGAAACATAACTGGAAATAAAATACCCTATCCATGGAACGTGGAGACCGAAGATTTATAATTGAACTACACACACAGATGGTAGGTAAGGAGGCGGTGGCGTCAGATTCTAGAAGTGAAGGTAAAGGTGACGATGAAGGAAAGAAGAGAATGGAACCGGACGAAGGAGTGTTGAGATTAGGAGGGTCGAATGATGACAACCTAGACTCAATGAACGGCCTATTCCACTGGCAAATGGAGGATTAAGCTCTTTCCAAGCTGTAATATGTTAAGAGTCGACGAAGGTGAGAAAAGAGAGGAAAATGAATGTCCGAAGGAATACAAAGAAGAAGAAGAAGTAAAGGCAGTTACGGCTAAAGCTGAAGGGAAGAACATACCATAAGTACCTAGCAAAAGGAAAGATTCCACTGTACGGTACACGGTGAACGGACCACGCAAAAAGAAAATGATACGCCACACCACGAATTTAGTAGAAAGAAACTGGCAGCAAGGAAAACAAATCGAATGGTCTACTCAGAAAACAGAGAGGAAGGGCTTAATAAAAACTTCAGCAGTACGGAGTGAAAGTTCTAAAATCAAGAATACAATTATTGACGACAAGGAGTGGCAGCCAACGGAATTCATGGTACCAAGTTCGAGGATTGCAATCGAAAACAAGCTTGGAGATATGGAAAGTTTGAGGGAGAAATTGCATAATTTAAATAAACTTGATGAAAGACGATTGCAGGCACAATAGGCCACAAAGGTTACACAGAACAGGCATAAGGCATGGCATGACAAACACTTGGTTGAACAGATTTCGATCGAGACAACTAGTGTTGAAGTATAATGGGTGCAACAAGATTAGACCAGGGAAATTTAAAATAAAGTGGATCGGGCCATATAAAATCCATGAAGTGGGCGATAACCAAGCAATAAAATTATGGACGCTAGATGGGAAGGAAGTACTCGACACGATGAATGGGTCGAAGCTGAAAAGTTATCATGAAAGAAATAACGCACCTTCGTGGACGAGCAACTGAGAGATAGTCTAAAAATAATAGATAAATAATGTATATATGTAAATAAGTATAAATAATGTATAAGTATTGGGATTTTCATAATATGGCCATAAAGGAGGAAGCAAGTAAATAAATATAAAAGAAGATTATTTGAGCGACAACAAAATAAAGGGGAACTGCACAATATATAAACACCGTACAGCCACTGAGGGAAAGAAGAGGGTACCGTACGGTTGTTAATTGAAAAGATAAAGGTACCACAAGGTCATTAATTGGAAGAAGGATGACGTATGGTAACAGGGAGTTGAAAGAGGATAGTACGGCCGAAGCGAGCAAGACAAACCAAAAATCCGAACACCATACGGCATAAAGCAATACAAGAGAAGCAGATTAACCGTATGGCCAGCAAATAGGAAGGTACAACCATCAACTGAAACATTAAAGTCACCGTACGAATGTACAGACTTGGGAAACAATAAGTATTGTATGGTCGTATGGCAAGCAACTACAAAGGTAAGACATCATCTAAACATTGTATCATAGGCCTCCAAGCAAGCGAAGAGCACAGAAAAATGTTGTACGGCATTTGGAAAGCGCCCATATAGCAAAGACATTAACGTATAGTGTACAGCTGAAGAACAGGAGGCTTATGAAAGAACCATACAACAATACCTGAAGAGCAAAGCCATACGGACGAAGGGAGAAGAAATTCAGCATACGGACAAGCAAGGTCGTCATATAGCAAGAGAAGGTTAAAGGGGGATAGCATACGGCACCGTATGACATTCTGTACAACCTCCTAGAAAGGCACCGTACAGTCAATTGGAAGAGGGACAATTGTTGTATGGCTATGGCAGAAAGAATCTATTATGTGGCCACACATCATATAAAGTAATGTTGAGGTATAAGGAGAGGAAGCACCGTATGTATCAGAATCAATGAAGTGTCGTACATCGTACGGTCAAAATATAGGAGCAATAAGTGTGTACCGTACAGTCAAGTAGGAGACCCTCATGGAGGTTCTTAAAAAAAAACGGCAAATCAAAACACTTCACAATGAATAACGTATGATACCGAAGGGAAGGGAAAGACATAAACAGGTAGTAAAATATAAGTGGTTGGCAAAAAGAGTATGGGATCAGAAGAAAATCACAAAAATGGTGTGTTCTATGGACTTTTGTGGGGGTTTGAGGGTGCTAATTTGGTCTTGTCGTTGCCTCCTAGACCCCCAGTCAGTTCAGTTATCAATCATGAGAAGTGTGACCAGTTGATGAGACCTGGAGCTACTGCAGGCATAGAGTCTATTTCTGCCAAAGGTGGAGAGAGCACTGGAGCAAGCCTTTTGAAAGGGGTGCTACGCTTTGAGGCACTCAGAGTAGGTGTTGGATGTGAGGCTGTCTTGGTGGATGCATAAAGAGCTCGGGAGAAGCTAATCATCCAATTGGAGGCAGTAGAGCGACACTTCGCTTAGCATACCCAAGAGTTGGAAGCAGAGAAGTCAGCACAGGTGGCTATCAAAGTCAGCTTGGCTAAGGAGACAGTATTGTGTTAGCAGAGGCTATAGATGCAACGTGTTGTGGAGAATAGTTTGGTGCAGGCATGAGAAGAATGTGAATGTGATGTGATGGAAACAAAACTATCTTGTTATAGTTAGTCAGTTAATATATTTCGTTTTGTTAATCTGTCTCGAATATTTTGTAATTGTCGTCCGGAGACGACTTTACTTTTTAGGAGGGATGATGCTGTCGGTAAATTCTATATTGTAGCCGACAAGTAGAATTGTATCTAAAAGGGCGCATGACAATTGAGTCACCCCTTCAGGAAAGTATATGTACACCATCCAGAAGGGACTTTGGATTATCATCATCATTGTAATCATTGTAATGAGCATATTGCGTAGATGAATAAAGTATCTATTCTCTGTTATATCTTACTATACTATATGCGATAAGTATCTTTTTAGCCTGTACAGTAAACACCTCCCAAAGATTGCTTGTCCTCAAGCAATCCAGCAATACAATGAACTCCAACTTCCTCATGGATCACAAATGAAGAAGTGCGTGACATCCCTATCGACACTAAACCAACTACAAACCAACATCATTAGGACCAACCACATGTCCTGCAGCATAGCACCCAAAACTTGTGTTGACGATGTAGAAATCAGAATTTCACCAAAAAGCATCTCCATAGAAGATTTATGCATCCTCTTCTTCCTTGTATCCACCCACATAATATATATTGGACTGGAATCCTAATCATCGTCAACAACCCCTAAAAAAGACATAGCTATAGGAGAATCATATGCACTCATGCCAATTGTATTAACAATAGGTGTGGTCACATCAAAATATGTTGTCATAGGAACATCACCAACTGCCATAACAGAAAAGTGAACTAAATCTACAAATGGTGAAAACTGAGTCCAACTCCACTCAGGCGAGTGATCAATATCAACCTCAAACAACAGATTGTCAAAAGAAAATGTTGCATCCATGTCAAATATAGGATTATCCACAAAGTGAACTTCACCACTGTGTTGATCTAAACTATAACATGACTCTGCCTCGACACCACTCACCTCATCATCATTGACATGTGTGCTATCATCAAGGCACAGATCTACAACCACTGCATGCATACTACTAAACTCCTCGCTAAATGGCTCAACCAATGATGATGATTTAAATCAGATCTAGTATTCAGGTATAGTAATGTCCCCATTTTTGCTAGTATCAGAGTTTCATGTATTAGCCTATTAATGTGATCCTTGTAGGCTAATTATTGTGAATAGAGGGTCCTCTGAGGTAGTGGCTTGACTTGGGAGGGTCTTATTTTCTCCACAATTCAGTAAGCTATAGGTTGGTCATCGTTTGGCTCAGATTGGACTTCAATTGGGCTTAGTTTTGTGTACTTACTATTTGTGGCAAGTTGGTGTTGATCAAGATCGACCCATTCTATTTTTGGAAAGTGCATTTGGTCACATAGAGAAATAATGACTCCTATTTTAAACGGCATATTTAAATGATGAGTATTTTGAGAGTTGTTATATTTTTAGTGGCTAGATTATTATTAAATAATTAAATAGCTTATTATAAAGTTATAATTTAATTTTATAATTTCACTTAAGTTGAAGGTTGAGTTATCAGTGGAAAGTGTCATTTATTAATTAGTTAAGCCAAGTCAAATAAGAGAATGTAATGGAAGCTTCTAATTAATGTTGTGTGGTGAAGCTTCCTGAGTGAAGTTACTTTTTGGCAACAAAAGGGAATCTAGAGGTTATAAATACAAGCCCATTTGTTGAGAAAAGCATGCTTGGATATTTTATTTGCTTTTGATGCCTTGTGGCTTTTTCTGAATTCTGATTTTTGTGCCCTTGCTAAAGTATAAGGGTTTGATTTCTAAGTGGTGTCTTTGCAAGTTTGTTGCTGAATTATAGCAAAATTGTCATTACTTCTCTACTATATCTATTGTGGCTGAGAAAAGAATTTATTGCATCTTCCATGTATGTATGATCTGTTGCTTTGGAAGAAGCTTTGTGCTAAAAGTTTGTAGTGATCTAAATTCTGAGATTTGTTAGCTTGAAGAATTATGGGAGTCTTTCTATTGTACGTTCTGTACTGGGAGACATAACTGACTAAAGATTAGAAGTGGTGAATTCTAAAAGATCTAGGAAAGAGTATTCTTGCATACTTGTGATTAAATATAGAGAGGCTGCGTGGAGAAATAAAGAGACTGCAATCTTTTCCTTGTGGCTGCAATTAAGCCTTGATAGGCTGCAAACAGAATTGGGAAGCCTGTGAATAACCTGCAATAACAAAATTAGAGGTATGTGGTTGAATGTTGAAGGCCTATGAATACATAGCAGAACTGCACCTACATTAACTGAGGGTGTCAATCAAGGTTGTGTTCTATGTGAGACTCTGGCATGCTACAGATTACACCTACAAGCCGGGTATCATTGGTAGAGTCAAATTGATATATTCAGGTTCTATTCATAATTCAGTTTGTACATTTGTAATAGCAGCAGGTTGGTTAATAAATAAATTGCATTCTGAGAATTAATGTGATTAATATTGTTCAAACTCAAGCCTCATACCAAAAGTTTGTGAATCGAAATATCTTGAATATTCAGCTTAACTATATTTGATGATCTTATTTGCAAAGTTAATAAACTGTTTTCTGAAATTCAAAGTTCAAATCGTATTCGAATGGATGGCACCTTGGCTTGCAAAATGTTTGACAATGTGACAAACAATTGATTAAGTGAAGAAATTGGTGTTTTTTGATTTATAATTGGTTGGGGTTACTACAGTAGATTAAACCAATAAAAAGTGATGAGGTTTTGATCATAACATTTAGTGATGATAGTTAAATTAGTTGAGGGATCACCGGAATTTCATAGCTGATTTGCTTGCCAAGTGTTTGGCAAAATGCCAAACTTTTGATTAATAACAAAAATCAGTGTTATTCAAGTTCTAATCGGCTGGGGTTATTTTCTAAAAGTATCAGAGTTGGCTCTACTGCTTAATTTTTGAAATTATATTGTAATATCTTCTATTTTTTTGCCATATTGTTCTATCATAAATTAAAATTATTTAATTTTTCCCTGTAATGTATTGATGCTGACAAAGAGGCTATGCAAACATTTAGGAACCTGGCAGCTGGACAATAGCAGATGACAAGTGTACTTCAGCAGTTGTCTAACACTCTACAGCAGATAGCACTTCCTCGAGGATGGATTAGGGAGAGAGCTCGAGATGTTATCTCGAGTCAAGGATAGAACCCGAGATAGTGATAGGTACAGAGATGCAGATCGAGTTCGAGTTGAGGATCATGGCAGATTAGCTGACAAAGTTGACATACATATGAGGCTGCAGAGGCCTACGTTTTTGAGACCTGAAGTGGAGTCTAAGGCCACTCCTTTCGCTGATGACATGGTGGCACGCTTTGCGAAGTGGGATGTTTTACCACAGGCTATTAAAGATCATTTGAATTTTGATAGGTTCCTAACTCAACAACAAGAACATTCTAGAGCGAGGTTGGCACCTAAGAGACAAGGACCTTGACAGACTAAGCTAGAACACTTTGCCAATAAGATGGCAATGGAGCACTTTGATGTTACTAGGAGAGTTACAGCTAGAGCTTGGATTCTTGACACATATTTGGCTTTGCGTCCTATGTTAACAGTGGACGTTGTCCGATTTGGAGTGTTGCATCTAGATGGAGTTGCCCATGACTAGTGCTACCATGGATTAGTTTCTTTGCAACACGATCAGATTACTTCTTATCAAGAGTTTGTGGATCACCTGATCAAGAGATTTGATAAGAAGGATCCGGAGGTGTACTTCTATGAGTTGTGGCTTAGCTGAAGCAGTCTGGTCAATTGGAGAATTACAGTGAGTTCCAAAGGCTTTCAATCATGGTTTATGATATTTCAAAGCGCAAACGAGTGATATTATTCATTGAGAGATTGACTGAACGACTCCGTGGATGGGTGAAGTCATTGGACCCATCTTCTCTACAAGTAGCGATGAGGAAGGCACGAGATTTGGAGTCCTCTTCTCGAAGCAAGGTTGATTCGAAATCTTCTGCTCTTCCGTCTAGTGATGAGGAGTCCCCACCAATTGTTAAGGACAAGGGCAAGTCATTGGGGAGATCTGATGACACTTCTAAAGAGGATTTGAGGAGACAAGAACTTTGCTATTGGTGCAAGGGGCCTTCCTCTAAAGGTCATACTTGTACGTTGATGCTGAAGGGAGCAGTGAATCGTGGTATGTGGGTTTACACTGATGTGATTGAGGATAATTCGTCACAACAACATGAGAACGATGATAGAGATGATCATAGTGGTGGTAGAGTTTATACGGTGATGAGTATTTACAGTTTGGTATTTGACTCGCATGTTTAGGATTTGCATCGGGTGCAGAGTTGGTCTATGCCTAAGTTGGATTGTCTGCAAGATGATTGGGTAGATACAGTGAAGGAGAGTGTGTTGAGATCTCCTATGGATTTGTCTGCTAGTGATGTTCTGACTTTTACATCATCAGCATTGGTGTTCGGTGCTATGTTGCAAGTCATGTTATTGGTTCTGATGATGGTACTCGCATGCAGTTGGTTCAATGAGGACAAAGATGTCGCTTCTTATGGGATCCCGGTGGAAGTTCTAGTGTGATGTCGAATTGTTCGAGAACAAGCAATCTTGAGGAGGGAGGACTATAATGTCCCCATTTTTGCTAGCATCAGAGTTTCATAGATTAGCCTATTATTGCGATCCCCGTAGGCTAATTATTATGGATAGAGGGTCTTTTGAGGCAGTGGCTTGACTTGGGAGGGTCTTATCTTCTCCACAATTCAGTAAGCTACAGGTTGGTCTTCATTTGGCTAAAAATTACACTTCATTTGGGCTTAGTGTTGTGTACTTACTATTTGTGGTAAGTTGGTGTTGATTAAGATGGATCATTTCTATTTTTAGAAAGTGCATTTGGTCACATGGAGAAATAATAGGTATGACTCCTATTTCAGACAACATATTTAAATGATGAGTATTTTGGGAGCTATTATAATTTTAGTAGCCAAATTATTATTAAATAATTAAATGGCTTATTATAAAGTTATAATTTAACTTTATAATTTCACTTAAGTTGAAGGTTGAGTTATCAGTGGAAAGAGTCATTTATTAATTAGTTAAGTCAAGTCAAGCGAAAGAGTCTAATGGAAGCTTCTAATTAATGTTGTGTGGTGAAGCTTCATGAGTGTAGTTACATTTTGGCAACAAAAGGGAATCTGGAGGTTATAAATACAAGCCCATTTGTCGAGAAAAGCACTCTTGAATATTTATTTGCTTTTGTTGGTTCTAATTATCTATGCCCTTGCTGAAGTATAAGGGTTTGATTTTGATGGTCTTCCACTTTTGAAGTATAGTGGTTTGATTTGAGGGTTTGAATTTAGAGATCCTTCTTATTGTATCTACCATGGTTGAGGGGCACTTGTTTTATGAGGAATTTGAAATCAGAGTTATGTATTGAATCTACTGCTGAGTTATAGTAGGTTATTACTAGCCTTGCTGAATCTGAATTTTAGTGTCTTCCTTCTATATTTGCTATGACTAGGAAGACTTTGCTAGTGATTGAGAAATTAATTGCAATCGTTCCTGCAAACTGTGGAGTTCAAACTTGCAATTTGTAGTGTTTGAAATTGGGGTTTGGTGTGGATATAGGGTGACTGATTTAAATGCAAATTCTGGAGCAAATTTCTCTTGCATTCTGAGTGATTCTGTGATTGCAGCAAGCACCTAAGTTCTCCTATTGTTAGGCGTTTATCATTTCTGTTCTGAGGGAGAAATAAATCTGCAATTGAGGCACTAGATTTCCAGCTCTGACATCACAATTAGTTGGGGTTCTGGGTGGCATTCCAAGCCCTATCGGGTGACTAAAAATTGTTACAGTTGGACAATTATTACAGATTAATTTCAGGGCCTTTCTTGACATGACATTCAGCCTTGCTGTGGAACTGGAAACGGGTCAGGCATCCGTAATTAATGTCCCTGTTTGACTGTTGGAGATACCGGTTGCTACAGCGCCGTGTTTGGGTGAATGGTGGAATCCAATGTTCAGTCCAGAGTATGGTCTAACACTGCAAATTAGGGAACTGTTTGTCACCAATCAGGTTTCTTCAACCTTTGTTTGCAAATTTTTCTATCATTGCAGTATAAGTTGGTGCTAATAAATTGTAAATCTCTTAAACAAATTGCAGCAGTAATTTGTGAAAACCTTCAAATTGTAATATATTCAGTGTGGCATTTAGCTGTGGTTATTTTCAGTATCTCATATGCTTCATCACTAAATTGGAGTTACATTCAGTTGATTTGCAAATACAAATTAGGAGTTGAAATAAGTGGAGAAAATAAATTTGTGAGATCTTGATTCTAGAATAATTTGAAATCTATTAATTAGCCTAATTAGTTGGACCAGTCAACATTCACATATATCAGTATTGTGCTTGATTTTTTGAAGAATTGATAAGTTCGGTCGTGTGAACCAGTAGGGTTCATTACAATGGTGTCAGAGCAGGCTATGCAAAACAGTTGCAACTACAGATAGATTAATTTCCTGCGAACGAATAACTTAAGTTGAAGGTTGAGTTATCAGTGGAAAGTGTCGTTTATTAATTAGTTAAGCCAAGTCAAGTGAAAGAATCTAATAGAAGCTTCTAATTAATATTGTGTGGTGAAGCTTCCTAGGTGAAGTTACATTTTGGCAACAAAAGGGAATCTTGAGTTTATAAGTGCAAGCCCATTTGTTGAGCAAAGTATGCTTGGATATTTTTATTTGCTTTTGATGCCTTTGTAGCTTTTTTTGAGTTCTAATTTTTTGTGCCCTTGCTGAAGTATAAGGGTTTGAATTTTGAGTTGTTCCATTGGATCTACAGCTGAAGTATTGTAAATTCAAATCTGAGATTTTGTTTTGAGTTTGCATTGGCAATTGTGTTGAGGTATACAATTGGCCATTTCACCTATTGTATTACTATGGCTAAGGAGAAGATTAATTGTTGAAACTGATTATTTTCCAACCTACTGCTGAGGTACAGTAGCTTTGGAATTTGAGTCTTGTGAATTAATTTGGGAGTCTTCAATTTCTGCTCCTGCCACAGCTTGAAAGACAACTACTGCACTGGAAGTTTGTGATAATTCTTATTTGCATTTGGGAGTTTGATCTCAGTGAACTTTGGCATCCATCATCCTTGGATCAGCGTGAATGATATCTGCAATTACAAACGCCTAATATCCTTTCTGATTGGCGCAATTGTTGTCCTATGTTTTGCAATCAAATCCCTACTAGGAAATGTCAAATTCCTGCACATTTGGGTAAGCTTTCAGTGTGGTTCAATCTGCATATATAAGCCCTGTTGGACACTTCAGTGCCCTGCTATATGGTACGACTTTGGTCTGCTTCTATGGTCTGTTAGATCTGCATCTAATGAACACTTTATCTTCTACTATTGGGTGTCATTTTGGGACTTCTGTAGCATTACATCTTAGACTGCAATTGGTGGAGAAGTTTGATACTTTGCTAGGTTCACTGTTACATTTTACATCTCATTGTATGGGTGTTTAATTAGTACTATTTATGCAATGAATAAAGAGGATTTGTTCATTTAATTGTGTATCATTATTCTGAAATTGTGTATGTGAAGTTTAATTTTGAATAAGTTGAAGAATTTGGTGTTTGTCGAAGTTATAACCGATTGGGGTTATTACACAATGGATGAAATATGCTTGGTATGAAGAGTAAATATGAAACATATCCTGAGAACTAAATCAGACCAAGGTAAAAAGGATTAACATAACAAGTTAGACACTTCAGTGAGTAATGTAAGGCAAAGTTTTTTAATGCAATATCCTATAGTTAATCTCAAAAGATGGGACATATTGAGTTCCTAAGGTATCCTCTTGTTTTACCACTAACTTTTCACTTGCTACTTATACCAAGAAGGGTAGTTTACAAATTACAATAATATACAAGAGGGTGGAGGAGTGATTTGGTAGTCATTACTCATGAGACACTTGCTCAAATGAATGTGTGTACCAATGATGAGATTCCCTTGTATCATCATTACCCAGAATGGTGCTGCCACAAATAATTCAAAAGGTTTGCATCAGAACAGACACCATCAAATGTGTATGGCAACTGCCACGTGTTTTGCAGGTGATAATATAGCTGCTACAGAGCTCATATGCCACGTTTTGGTGTGCATGGAATCATGTGCTCAACAGTATCTTTGATCCTCCAAGATCAGTTACCACTCCTTGACAAGCAATGTGCCCCATTGTATGAAACTGCCAAATAAGATGTGAAAGCTTTTGAGAGACTTCAACTTTGGTGTACCATTGTCCTTTGGACAAAAGTTGGCCTATATTCACAATCTAGAACAGAGTGATTTATTTATGATTTGCCTGTTTGACTTAGGTATTAATGATCAAATCAATCTCTACCAATGTGGCACAATCAGTATTGAGTTTGATTTACTGTAGGGTTTGATAGTACCACGGCTATCAAACTCAATTTTGATTGTGAATACAGACAAAAGCTTTCTTTTGAAAAAAGAGTGCAAACCAAGGAAGAGAGGAAGATTGAGCTCAGAGGCATAATCTCCTATTTTTCTTAATGATGTTGTAGGGCCCATTGCAAACTGGACAACGCTTGCATTAAGGTATTGGGTGCCATTCTTCTATCATATAACTAGACCCCTCACCAACTTTAAATGTATACGTTGTGCAATTCTTTCTGTGGTGTTTCTTTTACTAGCACTTGTGCTTTGAAGGATGTTCTACTTTTGTATTTATTAATGTGCTTTTATAAATTAGGTGACTTTGTCAACCTCCTTTTGCACTATAGGAGTTTATGTTGCCAGTTCTAGTCGTACACATTTTCGGTTCATGAATCCAGCAAAATCTTTTATGAGGTTGGGTTGTTTTGAGTTCATCAACACCAAAAACATATAAAAATCATAATGTCTAACCTAAAGAAAGAGATAACAACATAACATACATTTGATACACAGCACTTCACCAAGAAGGAATCGCTCACAAACAGTGGGAGCATGAGATAGTCACCCTTAGTCATGATCTAGTCACTTCATATGCCAGCTTCATAGAGAGACTTATAGACTATTTTGACAGAAAAGATCTAGAGCTCAACATCAAGGAGTTGGCACAACTAAAGCAAACCAGATCAGTGGACAACTACATCACAAAATTTTAGAGAATGTTAGTATTGGTGACAGACATTTTGGAGAGAAGACTAGTTGTGTTGTTTATGGATGGATTAATTGAGCCCTTAAAAGGTTTGGCCAAGGGTTTTCACCCCTATACACTCACGGTAGCAATCAAGAAGGTGCATGACATGGCAACATCCTCTTCTTCTTCTAGGAGTTATTCACACACCAAGCCGCCCCTTGCTCCAAAGAAAAGAAGCAACAAACCCCCTCCAAAGAAGCCATCAATGAATGAAGCCACCAAACAAGAGCTCGGGAGAAGGAAGCTATATTTAACTGTAAGGAGTCGTTGGAACTAGGGCACTGATGTTAGGGCAAAGCAAAAATCCATTATATTAAAGTGATGTCTAACCATGAGGAGCATGCAAAACCTAAGTCTGAAGAGGATGGTCAATAAGCTTCCAAGGAGGTTAGCATAGACCATTGAAAGAGAATTGCTACACTGGTACGGCAAGGAGATGCCACCATGGCACTTGTTGTACTCTGAGGTGTACCATTATCTGGGTACGAGGTACCCTCCAAGGGCAACAAGCCACAATCGTGCTGAATAGTGGTGCCACACTAAACTTCATCAACTCATCACTCGTGAATCAAAGAGGTTTGTTTACGAAGGCACACTAGGGGTTCAAGATCAAGGTCGCATGAGGAAATCTATCGACATGCACCATCTGGTTCCACAATTGAGCATTACAATGACAGATGACTTCTTTGTAGTGGATCTCAATGACATGTAGGTCATATTGGGTATCTAGTGAATGGAGACTCTTGACAAGTACACAGAGTTTCAAAAGGATGGAGTTCTCCTTCGAAGTGGATGGCAAGAGGTATTGTTGAGGTGAATGTCAAATGGTGGTCTGAAGGAGATCTCAACATGGTAGATAGAGGCCATTTTTCGACATGATGATGTTGTCTAGGCAGCACATTACTTGACCTCAACAAAACCTATGAAGGAGCAATAGACTTACTACAAGGATTATGAGCTCCAAGAAGTGTTGGATAAGCATGGTATGATCTTCAATTACATAACACCAAATATACCTCCACACTAGGGCTTTGAGCACACCATTGAGTTGGTGCAAGGAGCCAAGCTTGTCATCACTACACCCTATCGCCATCCTAAAAATTTCAAGGATGAAATAGAAAAGACAATCCAGGAACTCCTTGACAAAGGATAGGTTGGGCCCAGTCTGAGGCCCTTCGCATCATCAATAGTGTTGGTTAAGAAGGATGGAATTCTTTGAATGTCTGTGGAATATCGTACATTGAACAAGAAAACCATAAAAATAGGTGCCCCATCCCCAAGATCAACAAATTGTTGGACGAGTTTCACGGTGCAATCTATTTTTCCAAAATAGATCTCTGCTCTAGCTACCATCAGATTTGCATGAGGGGGAAAAGATGTGGAGAAGACCACCTTCAGTTGTCATTACGATCATTATGAGTTCTTGGTCATGCCATTTGGGTTGACCAATGCTCCAGCCACTTTCCAATCCTGCATGAACCATATCTTCAACAAGCAAATACATAAGTTCTTGTTGATGTTTTTCAATGACATACTAATTTACAATAAGACATTGGAGGAACATCTAAGGTGTTTGGATAAAGTGCTCAAGATCATGGAGTCACAATCATTTCTTGCCAAAAGATTCAAATGTTAATTTGGAATGACAGAGATATTGTATCTAGGACACATCATCAGTGCCTGAGGGGTTCAAGTACCTCAGGAAAAGATTCAAGCAATCTTGGATTGGTTGCCTCCCAAGACTCTTAATTCTACGTGGATTCTTTGGATTGTGAAATTATCACAGAAGATTTGTGAAGGGATTCTCACAACTTAGTGCACCACAAGTAGACCTAACAAAGAAGTGATCTTTCCATTGGGATGAGTAAGCACTACACATCTTTGACAAGTTGAAGGATGTCTATGAGTTCATGTTCAATTCTGGCAGTACCCGACTTCACTTAGAACTTCATCCTAGGTGCGATGCATCGGGAGAAGGCATCGAGGCATTGTTGATGCAAGACTATCACCCCATTGTGTTTGAAAGTGGGAAGCTCTCAAAAGCAGAGCCACTATACTCCATCTACAACAAAGAGATGTTCGTCATCATGCACACACTATCGAAGTTTTGGCATTGCCTCGTCAGAGAAAAGTTTGTTGAGCCAACAAATGACAACAGTTTAAGATATTTCTTAGAGCAAAGAGATTGAACAAACGACAATGAAGTGGGTGAGCAAAACCAAAGCATTTAACTTTGACATTGAGTATGTGAAGGGAAAAAATACTGTAGCAACTAATGCTCTCTCAAGTAGGCTTGTCATATGCTCTCTATTTGAGATTTGGCAGCGTGGAAGGCACGGTTGTATACTCCAACACATTCACCTATTAGCTGATGGATGGTCCAAGTACAGGACGATAGGTACAAGGTGGTAGACGACATCACCTACTAAAAGAGAAGGATCTATTTAGTACATGAGTCCAAGGTGACGGAGAGAATTTTAAAGAAGATGCACAACTCACCTTTGGTCGAACACCTCGATACTTGATGACCTACAAGAAAATCCGAGAATGATTTTCGTGGAAGTGCCTCAAGAATGATGTCTTGTGGTACATACGAGAATGTTCTACTTGCCAACAGAACAAATCTTAGCACGCTTTACCGGTCAACTGCTTCAAACATTGCGAAGCCCTAACTAGAAGTGGAATAACATCTCGATGGATTTCATCACTAGGTTACCCAAAGTGCAAGGAAAGGATTGAATTTTTTTCGTGGTTGATCATTTGACCAAGTATGCCCATTTCTTTGCAATCTCCACCGAATACTAGGCAACTCAAGTGGTCGAGTTCTTTTTTCATGTGGTTTTCCATTTACATGGTCTTCCATAGAATATAGTAAGTGATAGAGATAGTTATTTCCTCAACATTTTTGGATGGAGTTGTTTCGGTTGGCAGGGACAGAGTTGGCACCAAGTACGAGTAACCACCCATAGAAGGATGGACAAATAAGGATTATGAACAAATGGTTGGAGGGATATCTGAGAAACTATGTTTCAGCACAACAAAAGGCATGGATAGTGAAAGAGATAGTCATTTCCTCAATACTTTTTGGACGGAGTTGTTTCGGTTGGTAGGGACAGAGTTGGCACCAAGTACAAGTTACCACCCATAGAAGGATGGACAAATAAGGATTGTGCACAAATGGTTGGAGGGATATCTGAGTAACTATGTTTCAACATAACAAAAGGCAAGGATTTGTTGGCTACATTTGGGTGGGCACTATTACAACATCACCTATCACATGACGATAGGAATAGCACCCTTCAAAGCATTGCACGGTTATGAACCTTCGTCATTCATGGATTTATCGTTGGGCGATAGTCACACACCGAGGGCTTAAGACTAGCTACAAGAGAGTTTGGACACCCTAAGATCTCTCAAGGGTAACTTACAGAGGGCTCAAAACCAACAAAAGATGTATGTTGACCAACACCAGATTAAGTGAAGTTGAGGTTGGTGATTCCATATACCTTCAACTTCAACCATATAGACAATACTCCCTGAAGATGTATGGTAAGGAGAAATTGAGACTGTGTCTCTACAAACCCTATAGAGTGGTTTGGAGGGTGGGCGAAGTTGCATACAATGTCTTCAATGTGTCGTGTCTAAAGAAGGTCGTCGGACAACATGTCACAATATTGAAGGAACTTCCTCCCATTGACAAAGAGGGGACACTAGTTCTAGAGCCAACTGGGCTCATAAACATCCGGGAGAAGGGACTCGAATCATGCACCATCATGGAGTTTCTTGTACGATGGAAGGATCTTCCGGTCGAGGATGCCACCTGGAAGGCAAGCAGATTCTAGAGCATCCAAGTCTACAATTGCTCAAGGGCAAGCAATTTTTGGGTCGGGAGGACTATAATATTTTGTATATTTTACCCCAAAAAATAGTTTAATTATCTTTTGGGCTCAATTTTATTTTATTCTCCATAGCATGTTGGCCATGTCAGCACTTTTTGGTATCCTTCAGGAAGTTCTCCCAAAGCCATACATAAGACTAGTTTGTAGCTTATTATAGGTATGCGAATTTGATATTTTCTTTATGTGTGTGAATTCCAATTGGAGCTCTCTTGTCTACCATTTTGGAGGCAAACAAGCCTCCCTACTTAGCATCCGCAGTTTCGGTAAGAGGTAACTCCTCAGCCAACTTTGCTTTGCTCTCATCCAGAACTATTGTAATCTGAAGTACTATCATTATCTAAACATCTCCTACATGTGAATTGCAATCTATTTTGTAGTGTTGATCTTCTTGCTTTCTAGCATGAGTGTTTTTGGCATGTGTGGTGGATGATTATTTATTAGTACGAAGCTAATAAAAGGTAGTACAGAGGTAGTATGAAGCTAGTATGGATGTAGTAGAAAGGTAGTGCAGGTGTATCAAGCTACCATTGAAGGTGGAGGAGTTGTATAGGATCAGCATTGGTCACCATTCAGCTAAGGAGGCCTTTGGGTCATTACAGCCCATGTGATCCTATAAGCTTCAGCATTATTATTTGATAGAGGAGGATCGATTCAAACAAGTCATTCAATTAATGTTGATAACAATTATTAAGTTTGGATGTGATACCATCCAGAGAATTCAATCACTATTCCATCAAGCATAAACCAATGATAATAATCAGTTATCAACAGAAAACAATGTGATGCTAAGGATTAATTAGTCACTATCTAATGACATGTCTATTCTCCATAAGATGCAATCATTCGGTATCTAGAATGTTTAATGAGGATTGAAAACATTCCTTTGGGCATCAGAAAAAAAGAGATAAGAAATATATTTGATACTAATAACTGTTGTGAGGTTTTCACACCATCGCCCCAAAATTTTTGGGGACCCCCCTTTTTCTTTTGCCTTGGCGAATTTTTGGATTGTCCAACAATTTTTCGATTTTTCGAGATTTTTGAGCCTTGGACACCTTCAGGGACAGTGGGGAGAGGGTTATATTTATTTTCACCTGGTTCCACTTGATTTTTCCAAAGCCACCAATTCTATCCTTAGGCCGAACAAATTTTAAAAAGCAACACTTGGCAGGATAAAATTATGAATTTTGTACTTAGACATTTTCTTTTGAAAATTTGGATAATTTTCAAAAAATGAAAATTTTGTTAAATTTGGTCTTTTGGAAAATCTTTATTATTTTTGGTGAAAAAGATTAATTTTTGTGATGGTGAAATAAAATTGCAAAATCGATTTTAGGCTCTAGAGAAATAATTTTATTTATGTTAAAAAGCTAAAATTGCTTAGCTAAATCGATTTGGAGAGAAATTGCCAAAAAAATGGCTTTAGTAGATTAAAATTGTCTTGAAAACTTTTTGCCTTTAATGAAATTGGTAATTTAATATTGAAAAATGGCTTTTAGTTAGCCAAAATACAATTTTAATGACGTATTAATTACTAAATCCTCATTAAATGGAAGCATTTAACATCTCCAAGGCATTATTTATTTTCTTTTTGCAATTTTGGTCCAATTGGCAATTTAAAAAGTTAATTTTCATCATGGCAAAATTAATTTTAGCTAATATTTAATCGTGGGCCACAATTTTGCCTTAATTATTTGTTTTTCTTTCTCCCAGGGTCCAAGAAGAAAGTTGGGTATAAGAGGAGGCCTCTCTCCCATTTCTTCTTCACTTCTCACTTCTCCTTCTCAAGGTGTTGGCAATTTTGCAAGAGCAGATCTGCACTCCTTACTTGGCGAATTTTGTGGAGGGCGAAATTTGTGGGAGCTGAAATTTGTGGAGGATAAAATTCTAATTTTCAAGAGGGGCTGCAATTTTTGCCCTAGGTTGGGTAATTTTATTTGGAGGTGAATTGCATGATAAATTTCTGATTTGCAAGGGATTTGAAGTTCTTAAGGTCAAGTCCTAATTCCGAAAAGTCGCTGTAAGATTATTGGTTAAGGTGAATTTTCATCATCTAGAGTTGCAAGGGGTCCTTAAGCTGACATCCTTCTTTCGTTCTAGTCTTAGGATTGCTTCCCTTGGTTCTACTTGTCTTCTGGTCCACCACTCTACCATCCCATAATAGAGTGACGAGCATGGAGGATGTTAGTGTAAGTAAGAATCCCAAGCAGACAAGACTAAGAAAGACAAAGAGGATATGATGCCCAAAACGCCCTTCTTCTCGAAAATGAAGAGAATAACCGACACCAATATCGATACAGTGGACATAATACGGATGAAGGACAGACTAAAAGAAGGACAATCCCCCTTGGCTATTGGTAGAGGTAATTTCAAATCATTTAGAGTTGCAAGGGGTCCTTAAGCTGACATCCTTCTAGTCTAAGGATTGCTTGATGGAGACACAACACAAGAACAGAATGGACACAACAGAAAAGGGAAATTGTATTAATTGAAAAATAAGCTAGTACATTCAGTACAGAGAAAATAAACTTCAAAACATGCCCTAAGGGCTTACAATAGCATAAATGTGGAGATAATTTCTCCTTTTAGTACCTCCTCTCGAATTCCACTCCGAACTGCCTTTTACAATGCCAAGAATCTCCTTAAATAGACCCCGGAGGGTTAAGGACTAGGAATACATTCTAGAAAGTACTAGTAGGCATCCACCGACCAAATAGAAGGCTCCAGAAGCTGCATTAGAAGTCGGCGCAAATCTAGAAGAATCCAGAAATGGTAACCGAACTTCCGGGAGGCATAACTTTTGAACCGTAGCTCCGATTGACGAACCGTTTACATTTCCGGAAAGCTCTCAAAGCGCTCTATAGCCCTATGGACCAGCTCCGCTCGTCCCCCATTTTTCGGCCTTTTTCGAGGTCATTTAATGCCCCTAACCTAACTTTGAAGCATTCTTATGAGGTCTCCAAAATCTGAAAAACTGCAATAACTTTCAAACCGTGGGGCCTTTTGACCTGATTCTTTTTCTGGAATGCTCTAAATTACAATTACATTCATCTAGCCAATTTACACCTCCTAGTTCACCAAAATGATGGCTCAATTACATACTCCTATTTTTTCGGGATTTACATGAACACTGATAGTGGAACTGTGAGAGTTGGAACCTTTATTTGACCCAAATGGGTATCCAAAAATGAAAACACATAAAACAGAAACTAAGTCTAAGTATATTTTTTTGGGTGACACAGGATTGCCCTTATACCTTTGGATGCTCCTGCATCAGACACCCAGGGTAGATTGAAAAGTGACCCTGTCACTTTATGAATGGTAGAGGAAATCCCAAATGGGAAACCTCAGCTGCTGAAATCCAAGTTGAATCCTCGATCGGTCGTCCTTTCCATTTGACCAAATACTCTTCATACTGTTTGTTTCTGGTACTCCTACCCACACGATGATCTAGAATGTCTTCTATCTCCTCCTTCTTAGAAGCAGGAATTGGACATGGCTCTAACACCAGCTCCTCATCTGCACCATCATCACGATACTCTGTTAAATCTGCAATGTTGAAAATGGGAGAAATGTGAATACCATCTGGCAGCTCCACCTCATATGCATTTCTTGAGTCATGTTTCTTCAAAATTTTGCAGGGGCCAAATTTCTTCATTTTCAGCTTGTTGTAAGTGCCAGCTGGAAATCTTTCTTTTCGTAAGTGCATCATGACTAGATCCCCTACTTGGAATTCCTTATGACTTCTCCTTTGATCAGCCCTAGCTTTATACTCTTGATTTATCTTGGTAATGTGTGCTTGAACCTCCTCATGTAGACGCTTGATATGTTCAGCAAATTCCTCAGCTTCAGCACTTGTCCTCTCCCCTTGTTCTATCTTCCTCAGCTCTGGGGCAGTCCTTGGGCTACTCCCATATACAATTTGGAATGGTGATTTTCCAGTACTCCTATTTACAGAGTTATTATAAGCAAACTCTGCCTGTGGTAGAATCAAATCCCATCCCTTGGGCTTATCCCCAACTAAACATCTCAGCAAATTGCCCAGACTTCTATTTACCACTTTTGTTTGGCCGTCAGTCTGCAGGTGATGCGTGGAACTGAATTTTAGGTCTGTTCTCAACTTCTTCCATAATGTCCTCCAGAAATACCCCACAAATTTAGTATCTCTGTCAGAAACTATACTCCTCGGGAGACCATGTAGTCTCACCACCTCTCTGAAGAACAAGTCTGCAATATGGACAGCATCATGAGTTTTGTGGCATGGAATGAAATGTGCCATTTTGGAGAACCTATCAACCACCACAAATACTGAGTCATTACCCCTTTGTGTCCTCGGCAATCCAAGAACAAAATCCATACTTATGTCCTCCCATGGCTTTGATGGAATAGGCAATGGCTGATATAGTCCAGTATTGTGGCTAAATCCCTTAGCAACTTGACAAATTTGACAACTCTGTACAAACCTTTTCACATCCTGTGACATTTGAGGCCAAAAATAATGTTCTCTCAGAATGGCAATGGTCTTATCTCAACCAAAATGTCCTGCCATCCCTCCACTGTGTTTCTCCTTAATCAGATTTTCCCTCATGGAACTCCTTGGAATGCACAATTGACTACCCTTGAACAACATGCCATCCTGAATCAAATAGTCTAACCACTTGGTTCTATCTACAACAACGGGCTCTTTACAAGCTTTCCATGCTTCAGCAAAATCAGATCCTCGGGGTACAAATTCTTGAGTTCATCAAACCCAACTACTTCAACCTGCATTACTGTAAGCAACAACTGTCTCCTACTTAGTGCATCTACAACCCTGTTAGATTTTCCACTTCTATGCTTCAACATAAATGTATAACTCTGCAAGAACTCTACCCATTTCATATGCCTCTGATTCAATTTACCTTGGCTATTTAGGTACTGTAATGCCTAATGATCAGTATACAAAACAAATTCTTTTGGCAATAAATAATGCCTCCATTTCTTTAAGGCCTGAACTATTGCATAGAACTCTTGATCATAAACAAAATACTTCTTCTTTGCATCATTCAATTTTTCACTAAAATATGCAATAGGCTTACCTTCTTGGCTTAATACAGCCCCAATAGCGCTGCCACTGGCATCACAATCCACCTGGAAAACCTTTCTAAAATCTAGAATTGCCAACACAGGTTGTTCTGTTACCTTCTTCTTCAGCAATTCAAAACTTCTCGCAGCTGCTGCAGTCCATTTGAACTCTTTTCTATCCCCTCTTATTGTATCAATTAGAGGTGCACATATGCCACTGAAATTCTTAATAAACTTCCTGTAAAAACTAACCAGACCATGAAATGATCTTACCTCAGTAGCAGACCTTGGAGTAGGCCATTCCAAGATGGCTTTTACCTTCTCTGGATCCATTTTGAGACCTTCAGGTGATATAAAAAACCCCAAATAGACTAACTCCTTTTTTGCAAAGATACACTTCTTCACATTAATTAACAGTTTCTCTTCCCTTAGCCTTTCAAGGACACTACGAATATGTAATAAATGTTCTTCCAAAGTCTTGCTGAAAATTAAAATATCATCCAAATAAACAATAACAAATTTTCGCAAGAACTTCTTAAGTACCTCATTCATGAGCCGCATGAAGGTGCTTGGGGCGTTCGTCAATCCAAAGGGCATGACTAACCACTCATAAAGACCCTCCTTGGTCTTGAAGGTTGTTTTCCACTCATCTCCTTCTCGAATCTGTATTTGATGATAGCCACTCTTGAGATCTATCTTTGTGAAGTACTGAGCTCCACTCAAGCAGTCCATAAGATCATCCATCCTTGGCAAAGGAAAGCGGTACTTGATGGTTATCCTATTTATAGCTCGAGAATCTGTACACATCCTCCACTCTACATCCTTCTTTGGTGCGAGTACTGCAGGTACTGCACATGGACTCAGGCTCTCTCAAATCAAGCCCTTCCTCAACAGCTCCTGAACCTGTCTATTTAGCTCCTCTGTTTCAGTAGGAGTCATCCTGTGAGCAGCCTTGTTAGGCAAACTAGCTCCTGGAATCAAATCTATCTGATGACTGATTTGCCTTACTGGTGGCAATCCATCTGGAACATTATCAGAGATAATATCTCCAAACTCCCCTAGTAAATCTGAAACTTCAAGTGGTATTTCACTACTACCTTCTTTATCTTTCCTAAGAATCAAAGCATAGCACATATGCTGATGTTTCATGCCATCTAAAAACTTCCTTTCATCAACAAGACAAATCCTAGCACTGCTACATACCTTTTCACCTTCCTTTTTCATGGGCTTCAATTTGTGGCGAACTTCATCCTTTGTCAGAGAGTATGTGTTTGCATGTCCATCATGTACTGCATGTCTACCAAACTGCCATGGTCTACCCAACAATAGATGGCAAACATCCATCGAAATAACATCACAAAGAACTTCATCATGGTAACTCCCAATTTTGAATTTCACTAAACATTGTTCACTTACCAAGACCTTATGATCATCTTTTACCCAAGCAATCCGATAGAGCTGGGAATGTTTCTCCCTCTTGAGCTTCAGCTTAGAGACCATCTCTTCTAATACCAAGTTATCAGTGCTACCACCATCAATGATCACGTCACAACATTTATCCTCACACTTGCATCTGGTACGAAACAGACTCCTTCGTTGTCCTGGTTCAATCTCACCACTTAGTAGGATTTTTTCATTTACCAAGGTCTCTCCTCTTTCTACATCCTCTGAATGTGATGATTGTGCATTTTCATCCACATGAGCAACCCTAGCTTGGCCCTCAGCTCTCCTATCTGTCCTTCCTTGTCGTTGAGGGCATTCAAAGGCACGATGACCTTCTTCATTGCAATGGAAACAGGTACCACGGAAGCCTCCTCTTCCTTGTCCACGTCCTCTACCTCTTCCTCTCTGATTTCCAAAGTCTTGATCATGGGAGCGGTTGAAACCCTCATTCCTCTAGTTCCTGCTAGTACCCACATCTTCATTTTTCTTTTGGGTTTCATTGCGGCCTCCAGATGATCTACCGCTTCCCCTTCCTCCTTGACCGCGCCCTCTTTGTCTTCCTTCAAACCTTTTATTCAGCTTCTCTTCAACTCGTAGGGCAAACTAATATGCCTCTTCAACGCTAGTCATTCTTACCAGACTTAATTCATCCTCGATGCTAGGTCGCAACCCACTGATATAACGAGCAACCTTCTCCTTATTTGCTTCTGCATGCCCTACTCTAATCAAGAGTCGGTAAAACTCCTCTGTATATTCTTGGACTGATCTTCCTGCTTGCTTTAACCCATGCATCTTCTTAAAAAAATCAAGTTCGTAGTCCATAGGAATGAACTGCTTCTTCAATTTGTCCACCATGCGATCCCACCTTGTGATCTTCTCCTTTCCTCTTCTGTTTCTTTCCAATTGGACCTCTTGCCACCAGATTTTGGCATGGCCTTTCAGTTTGGCCTTTGCAAACTTAACCCTATCTAGGTCCCTGACATCCTCATACTCAAAGTATTCTTCTCATTGATCCAATCGATCAACTCATCTGGTTTCAGATTTCCTGAAAATACACCCACTTCAATTGTAGGTCTTTTCCCAAACTTAGTAATGGCCCTAAAAAGCCTTTCCTCTGCATGATTTAGAACTTCCCCTTCTGGTCCAATTTCGTCTTCTTCGTTGTCATCTTCACTTTCATCACCTACGGCCACAATTGTTCCTCTACGGAGCTCCTCCTGCAATGCTTGTACCTGCCTTTGGAGGGCTCTAACCTCCTCAGGATTAATAGCTCTGGCCCTTCCGCCATGCTCTCTTCGTGGAGGCATCTTCTTAACTCAAACCCACAACCACACAGTCCTGGTGCAAACTGCCTCACAGTCGGCACTCTGTCTACACACTCAGGAAAACCAACTCTGATACCACTTGATGGAGACACAACCCAAGAACAGAATGGACACAACAGAAAAGGGAAATTGTATTAACTGAAAAATAAGCTAGTACATTCAGTACAGAGAAAATAAACTTCAAAACATGCCCTAAGGGCTTACAATAGCATAAATGTGGAGATAATTTCTCCTTTTAGTACCTCCTCTCAAACTCCACTCGGAACTGCCTTTTACAATGCTAGGAATCTCCTTAAATAGACCCCGGAGGGTTAAGGACTAGGAATACATTCTAGAAAGTGCTAGTAGGCATCCACCGACCAAATAGAAGGCTCCAGAAGCTGCATTAGAAGTCGGCGCAAATCTAGAAGAATCCAGAAACGGTAACCTAACTTTCGGGAGGCATAACTTTTGAATTGTAGCTCCGATTGACGAACCGTTTAAGTTTCCGAAAAGCTCTCGAAGCGCTCTATAGCCCTATGGACCAGCTCCGCTCGTCCCCCATTTTTCGGCCCTTTTCGAGGTCATTTAATGCCCCTAACTGACTTTGAAGCATTCTTATGAGGTCTCCAAAACCCGAAAAACTGCAGTAACTTTCAAACCGTGGGGCCTTTTGACCTGATTCTTTTTCTGGAATGCTCTAAATTACAATTACATTCATCTAGCCAATTTACACCTCCTAGTTCACCAAAATGATGGCTCAATTACATACTCCTATTTTTTCGGGATTTACACGAACACTAATAGTGGAACTCTGAGAGTTGGAACCTTTATTTGACCCAAATGGGTATCCAAAAATGAAAACACATGAAACAGAAACTAAGTCTAAGTATATTTTTTTAGGTGACACAGGATTGCCCTTATACCTCTGGATGCTCCTGCATCATTGCTTCCCTTGGTTCTACTTGCCTTCTGGTCCACCACTCTACCATCTCGTAATAGGGCGACGAGTATGGAGGATGTTAGTACAAGTAAGAATCCCAAGCGGACAAGACTAAGAAAGACAAAGAGGATATGATGCCCAAAACGCCCTTCTTCTCAAAAATGAAGAGAATAACCGACACAAATATCGCTACAGTGGACATGATAAAGATGAAGGGAAGACTAAAGGAAGGACAATCCCCCTTGGCAAAGAGGATATCAATGAGACAAATTTTGGATCGAGGTTGGATGAGTTGGGAAAGGTTGCTATCAAGAAAAAGCATTTGGGCACCCTTTCCTCTCTCAGTGCTTTTATTGGATTTGCGAAAGAATATGAGAAGGAACATGAAAAGATACTACAAGCAACAAGCAGCGTGGTGAAGTCAGCAGAACTCAAAGCAAAGCACACACCTTGTCCTCCTATGGAAGAAGCTAATGAAAGGCTAGCTAAATTCATTGCCTTAGCTAAGAAAATGAAAGAAAAGGGAAGATTTATATTAGAAGATCATTTGATGTAAGCCCAAGTGGCAATTTCCCTTTCTTCTAGAATAGGACAAGTGTCTATTTCTGATTGGCCACCATTTTGGTGCCTTCTCATTGGTTGCCACTTTTTGCACTTTTTTCATTGGTCCATTGATGAGGTGGCAACTTCTCATTGGTCGATGGGGTGGCAACCCTAATTAGGGTTTTGAAGATCCAATCTAGACCGTTGATCTTATTTTGATCTCCATTGTCCGTTGTATTTTTGGCCCCTATAAAAGGCCATTTTCTCTCATTTGTAAAGTGTTGGAGAAATTGTTGCGAAGATAATACCAAAATTGCTCTCTTCTTCATTGTTGCGATTTGCATGTTGATTAAGAACATTTGGTGTTATTGCATGTTTTCTACTTCCACAATTAGATTTCTTTCAAGTTGTTGAAGTAAATTTCATTTCAAGTTGTTTAAGTTGTTTATGTGAAAGTAAAGTAGGTGGATAGTTGTATGGTAGCATTGGTAAATGTTTGATAGGGGTCAATACTCATCCTAGTGGCTCATTGGGAAGCTTTGTGTGGTAAACTAGTTTATTATTCATTCGAATCATTGCACCTATGGAAGTGAGGCCGCTGGTCAACTCTCATTAGGTTCGATCCCCGTCCATTTGCTAACCTTCCATTCATAGGAGTAGGAGTAGAATAGTGAGTAGCTAGGTAGTCGAAGCTTAGAGAAGGAAGGTAGGGAAGTAGATCAAGTATCAGAACACACCCATTCACCCTCCCCCACCATCGCTTTCCCATCAACATCACCATTGGCAGACACATCCTCGATCATCACCACCATCAACATTATTTGCCACCCGCATATTTCACAAACCCATCACCATCACCATCATTCCACCAAAGCCCAAGTCATCCTTGAATGAATAGTGTAAGGCCACCTACGTGATTACCAGCGAATCACATTGATAAAACTAAGCGAGTATCCAACGGTGTAAGGAACATTGGAGCTATTGCTTATGTCTTCATGAGTAATAACTTTTCAAGAGAGGAGTTGCATGTTTGATATCCCATATTGAATATTCAAATCCTAATATGTTATGTAAGTGATACAAAACTCGCATCAACAATAACAAGCAAGAGATCAAAAGGAAGTAGAATATATATTATTGTCGGTATGCCTTGTATAACAGCAAATAGGTTTTCTGTGACTTACTTAGGTATCATCCCTAATTTACAAAATCTTATGTATGAATGTCATTAGGAATGAAGGGGCCAATAGACGGTCTAGTGAGTATGCTGTAGCATAAATAATAGCTTATAGTAGCAAATCAATATATATGTATGTGTATAATAATAGCTTATAGTAGCAAATCAAGATATATCTATGCATGTATATAACAAAGTAACGAGAATCGGAATTGGATCAGAATCAGCAAGACCGAATCGAATCGCTAATCGGCCATTATTCGGAATCAAATCAACAAATTTAAAAAACCCTTGAAATTTTATGATTAACTTATTTCATAAACCTTTTATCACTGATTTGATTCACCGATTCACAAAAAATCGTTTGGCTTGAATCAAATCGCATGAATCGTCATGATTCTCGTTACTATGGTATATAATCATTCATAATTCAAATGTAGTTAGTTTATTTCATAACCTAATCCTTAATTGCTTGCTATAACCCCTAAAGAAGATAGGTTGGTGTTGTGTAGGAAGAGGTGGGGAAAAACCTCACAAGGTAGGTGAATCCCAAGATAGGATTAGGATGGGGTCCTAAAGCCTTGAGGGAGCCTGCTTATCTTGATGTCAAGCATCGTACGGCAAGTAAATCTCCATCCTCCTTAGGGTCGAATTTAGAAGATATGTAAAAAGGTGGGCTTAAATATACAAACTATCGAATGTATTATGAATTATTCATTATTTCCTTAAAATGAATTGATTTGGATGCATAGTAACATTGGAAACTGACAGCCTCCTAGTAGGGGACGTTACATGCTAGTTAAAAGTTTGAGTTAAAAGTGAAGAACAAAGAAGATGCCTCTAGATAACCAAGTTTAAGTTCACAATGGGTAAAGATAAAGGTAAAGCACCAAAGGAGACATCTCTTAAAGCGGCAAAGAACAGACTGAAATATAGGATGAAGACCAAAGCGAAGAACATTGGGAGCATGACTCACAAGAGCTTCCAACTGCTATAAAAGAAAGAGCTACCCCAAAAGGAACTCCACACATATCTACACTTGTTGCTATATCTGTATATACTATATCCCCTTGATACCAATGTAGATTCATTTTCCACTGTATATATCACCCATGTGGTCTCAGTTCAGTTAATTCCCTCTTCCTCTACCATTCAATTCATTCTCAATGCTCCACATGACAATCTCAAGAATGTTTTTTATTCTTTTCATCTTTTCATAATTTGTCTGAGGTAACCACTCTTGACAGCACTATAATAGACTTTGACAAGTTTATGTTTGATTCTATGCCAAATGTGCCAACTGTAGAAGCCACATCTGCAATCATGACACAAACCCCACCCATTTTGTCTACTATGGCACAGACCAATCAAACACTTATCACAAGTACCAAGACACTTTTGATCTTCCTCCATGGCTAGGAGCAATTACACCAAAAAGGAAGGAAGAAGTCATCTCCTAGATGACTTTGACTTCCCTCAACTTGCTCCAACCAAGCCTAAGGTGGCTAAAAGAGAAACTCTTTCCAAAGTTAATTTGCACAAGGCCAAAAAGAAATATGCATAGGTAGCTGAATCCTGATAAGAATGTTGATGAAGTTCAAATTTCAGATTATGCAATCAAGGGCGTCTAGCTTGGTTATCAAATGCATGAAAGTGATAAGGAGGATGCACATGCAGCTATCCAGGCACTGATTAAAAGGTATGATCAGGATAAAATTATCAAAAGTCAACTGAAACTCAAGGTTAATGTTACATCCCAATTTTTTGACCTAGTTTGAAATATAGACGTTGAAGTTCACATGAAGTCAGTTGGTAGTTTAATTTGATCTGGCGAAATGGTAAGATAGTTAGTCGTTATGATTTCAAGTGAAGATGACATGCTAGTTATTCGTTAATCGCGAATTCATGGAATTAAGACGAAAGGTTAACTAATATGATTATTTATAATTTATAGTTTAATTACAGAGAAATTCCTTGCAGGGAGCTTGTCGAAGGGGGTGGAAGCATTGTCAGAAAAGAATTAGGCAGGGCATCACCATCATTGGATAGACACGTAGAGGACCAAGCGATTTCTAACAGGATTCATCTCTGGAACTGCATGAGTTGTTAATAATTAATTAAGTTTAAATATAAACGTATTCTTAAAAGATTTTTAATTATCTTTTGTCGTATTATTTTTAATAATAGTTTATACATGTGCATTTGAATATAAAAATATTTTGGCATCTTTTAATAAATTAATAGATTGATGTTTTTAAAAAAAAATACTTATAAGTTTTTAATAAATTTTCGAATTGTAATAATATAACATTTAATAATATTAATAAAACCTTTTGTTCCAACGATTCATATTCCAATCGATGGAAATTCAAATCGCATTGTAGTCTTGTAATGGCAGAAGTTGTAAAGCCATGCAATATCAATTTATATGTGGTCTTTGTCGTTTTCGGGCAGTAACAACAACAAAATCCGTCTGTTCTTTCTCCCGCCATGGTCTTAGGTAATGTTTTCCTGTAACCCGAGCTAGTGTTTTAATGAAAGTATCTCTGTCGTGAGTGATTGGTTCCAAGACTTCCTTCTAAATATCCATCGATCTCTCTGCCCAAACTCTCATCGTTTGCCATAATATCTGGTTCCACCACGAAATCATTCACCTGAGATTACGTGAAGCCATCCTTGCATACTTTCTGAGCTACGGAATTCAGCGTAGGTTGAAGACTTCTCCAAGCAAGACGCACAGTATACTGCAGACAAGTAAGGGTGAACTGAAAACGTTTATATCTCCTTTGCATACGTTTTTCCATCTCTTTTTTTGTCTTCTTTTCTGAGTCAGGTCGATTCAAATACAAGAGATGCATGCATAGTATTGAGTCTTGTTGTTACCATACGTCCAGGTTATTTTAAGAATGCCAACAGAACTTGTTTAGAATTGTTGCTAATGAAGTAGTTGATGTTATGCAAACTATGGATGTAATAAAACTTTATGATCTCATCTTAATCATTGTCTGATATTACTGTTTGCCTTTATTTAATTCAAAAATACTTTGAATATAGATTAAACCTTTGTGAAACCACGAATGTCTAAAATTTGTAGATTTTGTCAAGAAATGTTCTGTTCTCAAATAAACAAACAGTAATAATGATCAACTCTGAATATCAAGGAAATTCTGAGGATGTAGAGTCTCATTCATATGAATAAGTGTAAGATGTAATGGTTCAAGCACCGAGGAGACACCGAACTAAAGATTTGTTGATGGTTAGTGAGTGCAATGAGTTGTTCTTTTCTAGTTGTAAGTTGGATATAATATGAGTTCATCCGCTATATCTGTGTGTATTGAGAATTTGTTTATCAAGGATATAGATATTGAAAAATTGGTCGAAGATATAAGCGTAGGAGACCAGTAAGAATGTTGCCAAATTTAGAATGGCCATTCGTGTTTTTCTTTCTAATGCAACTGTTGAATCAAGAATGTTCAATGTGTCTCTTTTTCATTAATACTATTGTAGATTGAATTGAGATGGTCAATAAAAGAATTCTTGTTCTTGGAAAAACTGTCTCAAACCATTAATGTTTCTTTATTCATAAGAGAGTATTAAACATGTATAAAAGATATGGATATTCAGTTCAAAATGTATTACAAACATTCATACCCTGCAAAAGTGAATTTAATGATATTAAACAAGCATCTGAAAATCACGGGCTTGGAGGCCTGATAAGATTGAGGGGGCGTGAGGAAAGATTCATCAACAATAAGAATCAGTAATATCAGTTATGACATTTTAATACATATCATTAATAATAGCTCATGCAAATTCCTATTATGATGATCTCCTGCTGCCAAGTCGTATGGCGTGTTATATATCATGATGCCTAGTGAATGGTAAGATGTTCCCTGTCAATTCCGGGTAGGGAGGGCCTTTCTCGTTAAGAGATCGTGTGGGGATATATATTGTGGTCCGAGGTTGGGTGGTAAAGCCCCTGGCAATGTTTCACCTCTCTCAAGATATCAGATATGCGTCAAACAGAGATGCCATGAAATCAATTGTCTAACGGAAACAGGAATTATCATTTTTGTTTATGAGAAGGTAAGATTAAATTGAGGTATTTCATTGTTATCATCATTTTACTTCATATAAATGTATATTGAATATAAGTAATTATCTAACTTTTGAGAAATTGTCACAGACAAGCAATCGGAAGGAAAAGAAATTTGAAGCCCTAATTGATTGTGCGACAGCTGGAACCTTAATTGATATGGTGGTATTGGTAGCCTAATTGAATCCGTGGTATCAAAAACCCTAGTTGAATCCGTGGTTGCAGAAGCCCTAAATTGAATCCGTCGTCACGAAAACCCTAGATAAATCCGTTGTCGCGGAAGCCCTAAATTGAATCCTTGGTCGTGGAAGCCCTAAGTGGTAAAGCAGTACCAAAAGCCCTAAATAAACCGATGGTGATTGATGCCCTAATTGGTAAGATGATATGTGATGCCCTAATTTAAGTTATAATTGTATCTAGTGATATTCATCAAATGATTTTTGAGATAGCAGTCGATTTGAGAAATTGTTAAAGAATATTTGTGGACTAACCCAGGTGGTTGCAAAAGCATACTTAGATGAATTTCAGTCTCAGTTTTTTTTCCGAGGTATGTAATTTCAATTTCTGAAGTAATTTCATTAAAAAGTATTTCAAGTATTTAGTTAAGAAATTTTGTTTAACTGACTTTAACGGTAATCTTCATCACATGAACATGAATGATGTAACTGCCTTCTTATAAAGTTGAAGTTAAAACTGTATTCTATGCTTATGATAGATGTTAAAACTAGACCCGGGAAAACCGGTTGTTATAGTTAATCAGCTTACTGCAATACTTCTGAAAATTAGTCGAGTCTCTGAAGTAAAAGAGCTTGTGACTACTACTACCAAAGAAAAGTCCATCAAAAAGGCTGAAAGGATTAAAAATTCAAGGTATGGTAGTAGATATATGGGCTGACAGGATGATTGAACTTGGCACTCATCTCCTGAACATAGCCATTCAGATGTTAGAAAACGTGCATGAAGTTTGGTCTGAATTGGATGTTGTCACAGGACTAGCAAGCACATGAAGATGATCTTGAAGCCTATTCAAGTTCAAAGATCTTGATTCCAAGATACTGTTGGAAATAATGTTATACCTTTCAAGAAGCAATATATCAAATGCAGGGAAACAATGAAGCATAGGAAGGGAATTCTTGATGATCTAAAAAAGAATTTGCAGAAAGCATAGAAAACTAGTGTTGAGAAAGGGCAAGATATTATTGTGAAAGTTGGAGCAATTTCCAGCAAGTTGCTGAATGAAAGTCAAGAGTTCCTTCCTGAAGATGCAATGATTCAAGAGTTTGTCTCATTGATCCAAGTAGAGATCAAGTTTGAGGACTTCTCAATATCTTCTATTGATAAGTTCGTAGACCTACAAGTAGCCTTGGATAATCTTAAGTACATTCTAGGAAAGTACAAGAAGACCTTCATTGGCATTGAAGACTCAATCACAGGAGTCAAAGCCATTGCTAGCTAGACACCGAGGATGGATGATGCTGAGATTCAAGTTTCTTAGCAGAAGTTGAGGTATAATGGCCATTAATGGAGATGATGAAAATAATTTGTTGCATTTTGTGTACAAAAAACCAAAAGTCCTACTGTAGCACAAAACAATCAGTCAAATTGTCAATAAATATATTTTTGTGAATTATTTCAAACACAATATATATTATAACTTTATAGATGCAAAAAGTACTTGAATAATAAACTGTTCTGATTGGACAAACAAATGGAAAAGTTGCACTTCCTACTGTAGCACAAAACAACCAATCTCATTGTCAATAAATATATTGTGTTGAATTATTTCAAATACAATAAATATTTAAACTTTATAGCTGCAAAAAGTAGTTGAATAATAAACTGTTCTAATTGGACAAACAAATTAAAAAGTTGCACTATATTGAATGCTATAGTTTCCTGCCTATGGCAGAAACTAATAATCATCTCTTAGCATATCCAACTAAACTTTATCGGTTTGAGCAGCATTGTAAAACTTTGTTTATAGAGTGCAAATAAGATTTAAGTCAATTAAAGGAGCCAATTGCATTCAATCTTTGAGTTGAAGCAAATTCTTATTCTCTTTAGTCATTATTTTTACATAAGCTTGAATTGATCTAAGATATTGAGGTGTTGTAAAGGTTTAAGAGAGCTTTCAAGCTTGGTTTTGCAATCTTTGAGCTGCATCATTGAATTTGAAAGATTGTTTTAAGTGTATGAATGAGAGAGAAACTTGTAGTCTTTGAGTTACAATTTAAAAATGTGTTTTGGGCTGTGATGAATACAAAAGTCTTTAAGATGCAATACATTACATCCTTGTTACTAAATTTTTTGTGAGTTTCTTGGTTGATTAAACTTACTGGTGTACACTTGTTATTCTTTCATTTAACCTTTGTTTATAGAGTGCAAATCAGATTTAAGTCAATTAAAGGAGCCAATTGCATTCAATCTTTGAGTTGAAGCAAATTCTTGTTCTCCTTAGTCATTTATTTTACATAAACTTGAATTGATCTAAGATATTTAGGTGTTGTAAAGGTTTAAGAGAGCTTTCAAGCTTGGTTTTGCAATCTTTGAGATGCACCATTGAATTTGAAAGATTGGTTTAAGTGTATGAATGAGAGATAAACTTGTAGTCTTTGAGCTACAATTTAAAAATGTGTTTTGGGCTGTGATGTATATGAAAGTCTTTGAGATGCAATACATTATATCCTTGTTACTAAATTTTTTGTGAGCTTCTTGGTTGATTAAACTTACTGGTGTACACTTGTTATTCTTTCATTTAACCTTTGTTTATAGAGTGCAAATCAGATTTAAGTCAATTAAAGGAGCCAATTGCATTCAATCTTTGAGTTGAAGCAAATTCTTATTCTCTTTAGTCATTATTTTTACATAAGCTTGAATTGATCTAAGATATTGAGGTGTTGTAAAGGTTTAAGAGAGCTTTCAAGCTTGGTTTTGCAATCTTTGAGCTGCATCATCGAATTTGAAAGATTGTTTTAAGTGTATGAATGAGAGATAAACTTGTAGTCTTTGAGCTACAATTTTAAAATGTGTTTTGGGCTGTGATGTATACGAAAGTCTTTGAGATGCAATACATTACATCCTTGTTACTAAATTTTTTGTGAGCTTCTTGGTTGATTAAACTTACTGGTGTACACTTGTTATTCTTTCATTTAACCTTTGTATATCAAAATTATTGCTCTAGTTAGCACTTTGTGGTAAAATCATTAAAATAACCAATTTATGTTGAAGTTTGTCATAAGTAATAGAACATCTTTCCTTAAAAAAGAGAAAATGATGAGTGTAACTCCCAATTGCTAGTCTAGTGTAAATATTTCTAGTTAAGTGCTTAATTATTCTTGACAGCAATAATAAGGGAGCCTCCTCTTTCTGAGAGGAAAGATTTTATCTCACACAATGTGATTGAAATAACCATTTTGTAGTCAGTTGAATTAAGTCGATTAAAAAATATTAATGCAACATTACTTAAAGATATTATTTCTAACAACCCATTAACCTACTACAATCCCTCTTGCCAAGCACACAAAGGTGTATGTGACTAGCAAATATTTACCACTTGCACATCGATAATGTTCCCTTTTTGGGATTGCCCTAAATTCTGCCCTACAAATCACAAATTCAATTACAATAAGAATTGTAAGATGGTTAGAGATATAACCTTACCACTTAGAAGACTTTTTAATAAGGTAAACACTGATTTAGGCCCTGCAATCATCAAACAAGGGACAAGTACATGCAAACTGACTATATTGTTACTGCAATATAATCTGCCTATATGGTTATGGATTCTCACTATAAATCTTCCATATGGACTATCCTTGACAAATAATGCCTTTGTATGATGTAGCTCATACCCTTTCCCCCCTCAAGCCTTATTCCCTTGCCTTCATATGATGCAGCTCGTGAACATTGCACCACAAGACTCTTGCCTTTGTATGAAGTAGCATGACCCATTCCATCGCAGCACTTATTCCCTTGCCTTTGTATAATTTAGCTCATGTCCATTCCACCGGAGGACTCTTGCCTTTGTATGATGTAGCATGGCCCATTCCACTACAGGACTTATCACTCGCCTTTGTATAACATAGCATGGTCCATTCCACTACAGGACTTACCTATCTCGCAAGGTATTAATACTAATTTTCATTGTTTCCTTTAAGAATAATATATTATCCTCGTAGTTGTATTCCCCTTTTTTATTTCTTCATTAAATAGAACCTTCTCCTCTGTAATATCTCCTTTGAGTGTAGGGAGTGATACACTTTCATTTGTCAATGCTATTATGAAAGGGTCAAGCCCTTTGCTTATGAAAAGATACATCTGTTTGACTCCAACTAACTATTACCCCTCTCATTCCTTTAATCTTCACCTTTCTCTCAGTAATCAAATCTATCTTTAGTACTTTTCAAATCAACACATATCGCATTAAGATCTGCATATCCTCTTCTTATTTTCTTCTTCTTTCTCAAGCCTTATTTGAGATCCCTCCTTATACTCCTGCTCTAAATCTGCACTAGATCTCCTCTACTCCTTTTTAGCCTATTTCATTTTATCATTCTTCGCCTTTATATCTTCCCATTTGACCTCTTCATCAAGTATGCCTTTAGCAAGAGTCATAACCACTCGTAGTTGACCCGCGTTCGAAGAGTCGCAACCCTTCATAATTATAACCCTTTTGAAGACTCACAACCTTCGTAATTACAACCCTTTCAAAAAGTCACAACCCTATTGAACATTCACAAACCTTCACCTTTTGAAAGGTCACTTTCTTTAAAAATTTCCCCTTTCCTTTCCCTCAATAAATCCTTAATTTCCTCCTTCCCTTTTTCCCCAACTGAAGTTCTCATGTCTCCCATTTATACCTCTCATTTAAGGGAGACACTACTTTTCTATTCATGACCTTTTGTTTAACTTAACTGATATTTAATTATTTTATATATTATCCTTTTATATTTTTAATTTATTTATTATTGTTTATTGTTTAATCCTGTTTCAAGAAGGGGACATGACAGCACCTGAGGAGATTCTTCTGGCAATTAGATTTATCCGTGGTTGCCTGTTGCTCCATTACTTCAACTAGATATAATTTCTATTCCAACAAACCAATTGGGATGGGGAATCCTCTTACCAAACATGCAAAGTTGAGACAACTGGTTAACTGCAAAGCTTGGGAACTTCCTTCTGCAAAATTTTCCAGACAGCACACTCAAAAATGATCTGCGATTTTGTTGGATTTGTTAATCACAGCTGTAGTCCAGATTTTCTAGAGAAGAAGTGTTTGGACACTAGAAAACTCTAAGCAACAATTGTAAACAAATATTCATGAAAATGTCCCAGGGGTTTGTCGAATATAATGGCAAATGGTAACTTTCATACCACAGACCCACAATGGAAACAGCTCGAGCTCGGGATTAATCTTATGACAACGCGTGGACCAAAGCCCACCTCTATGTGTCATCGTGTGAAGACACCCAGAGGCATACTGGAATGTAACTCTGTTAAGAATCAGGTAAAAACGCGGGGTTTCCATATGCTATGCAATGATGTTTGGCCCAACGTTCTAGTCAAGTGGGATACTCAAGCAGTTAGAAAAAGATTGAGATTGAAAGTGAAGGATCAGGATCATACCCAAGAAGCGTGTTAAAAATATCAAAAACATAAAGTGAGGTGCTACTAACAACATGATGCATGTTTAATTTGGATAAAATATAGCATCCAATATGCTCAGTGCAGATTGTGCAATAGAGTGTTGAAACTGGAAAAAAAATACAGCATCCAACATGCTGGATGTGACACACAGCAACGGACCAGACCAGATTCAAAGCATGTCTTACTTTGAGGAAATGGATACCCTATGCTAAAGGTTACACTAAAAAGGGAGAGTTTACCGATTCGAACAACAAAGGTGGAAAAGGGATGAGACAAAAATTTATAGCTAACTAGGTGGCACTCTAAATTTATTCATGCCAATTATAATTAAGATTTCTGAACAGGGCTGCAATCTAGACAATCTAACAACACAAGTATACGGACAATGTCAAAAGATATATTTAGATGGAATGGAGTGAAAAGAAAAAAACTCAACAAAACAAAAGAATCGATCGGATTAAACGAAAGCAGTGAGTTCGATGCAAACTTCAAAAGAATCGGGTTTTTGCGTTTTCAACAATCGATTACATATGAGATGGTTCAAAAAAATGAAGTAAACAAGTAAAAGATGCTCAAGATGAAACCGCTTACTCGTGAGGTCTGGAATACTTTTTGGAGTGGTGAGAAGCATTTGCAGCATCTGTGCCCATACTTCGAAATGTTTTGCTGCACCCGAATACTCGATTTCGAGGGAGTCGTTAAGGCTGGCACATGATTTATTTCCTATTTGTAGACTCCAAAAAGTTGTTATTCAGATTGATTAACTTTTCCTCTAGGAAACAATAGTTAAAACAAGGACGCAAAGCGTCTAGTTCCTGCGGAAATTGTTTTTAACTTCTTGCTACATGTGTTATGTTATTTTTATAATAAAAAAATCTGTTAGTGCATATGGTTAGGATTGAAAAAAATTATTTGATTAAATTTATTTAAGTTTAGTTCATTTGTTGTCAACTTTAACTAACATAAGTTAATAATTGACTTATATTAAGTTTGCAATTTTATTAAACAACATACTTATTAATTTACTATAGAGTTTGTAAATAGCAAAAAGAGTGAAAAAAAATAAAATTTATAGAAACCCAATAATTTTTTGCCCATTGCAATTTGTAAGTGATATTGGGTTTTTAAAAATTTTAAAGAATATTTTCTGCATTAAGCAAAAAAGCACGTAGAAGACGTTAGAACAACACATCTTTCAGAGAATCAAATGACCAGATCCATTTCAGATGAATATTGTAGCCTTCAATATTTGTCATATTCTCATAATTATTTCAATAGTAGCATTCCTCTTTTACGAACCTAAAATAATGCATATTATTAGACAAGTGAAAAAGTAAAAAGTGTCTTGCATATTATTAGACTTTGTTTGACATCTCTTGCTCTCTCATCCTGATGATGGATCACGTAGTGTGATTCAAAATGTTGATGGTAAAAATCTCAACACGATCTAATCCAGAAACTGATTTACATAACTATGATGGATTGTGGAAATCTGATCACATTAATAGAAGAGTAAAAGTTTGTCAAAATAATCTTAACCACAACATTGTTATAAAACTTCAATTATATATAATCGAATTTTTTCTCTCTAATTAATATAATCTTTGATTTAATAAATTATTTTACAAATTGAAAAAATATTACATAAATTAAATCAATTTTTTATTTTCCCCTATTCTTTATAATTGAAATAGTAGCATTTTTTTTACTAATTAAATAAATTATTTTTAAATCATTGTAATTGAAATAATTAATTTCAAAATTTACTGATTAAAAAATAAAAATTACTATTCTACTTACATATATTTTTCAAAACAAATAAATAGTATAATAATTAATATTTTCTTATCTTTTATTTTTTAAATTAATAAAAAAAATATTATACATACTAGACAAATCAAATGTCATCCATTCCTACAAATAATTTGATTGAAAAAAAGGAAGTATTAAAAAATCTAGGTAAAGTGATGGAGTTTGGTTAATAAAACAATCATAAATCCAACATTTAAGCATTGTATTGTTTTATTAATTAAAAATGATGGAAGTGGACAGAAGTGACTGCACCTATCATAAGTAAGCATTGTGAAAATCAAAAGTCCAAGCTCTATCAGCAAAGAAAGCGACAATTATTGTACTATGTCCACCATTAAACCAACATAGCATTGAATATATAATAAAGACAACTAAAATATTTACTTGTTCCTACATCAAAAAAAGTGAAAACCCTACTATTCAAAGTACGAGCCAATAAGAAAGTGACAATATTGTATATTTATATTATAGAAAATTGTGAGGAAAAACACAACATTAGAAAATAGTGTGCTAGAATTTAATACTATTTTACCATTGGTAGATATTAATTTGCACATAACATGCACCCGAATGCTATAGTATCCTGCCATGCGGCAGGAACTAATAAAATTTGAAACCTGCAGGCAATTCAATTTAAGAAAATTGTTGTTCTGTTATTCAAATTGATTAACTTTTCCTCTAGGAAACAATAGTTAAAATTAAATTTGAAACCTGCAGGCAATTCAATTTAAGAAAATTGTTGTTCTTATAAATATTATTGATGATTTTTAATCAATAGTTTTTTTATGGAGGTTTAGAGGGACTAGGGGTATCTATGCCCTTAAAATCTCTATCTATCTACATTTTTTTTCTAATGATGTGGGACTTGTAATCATTTAAATTATTATATTTTTTTGTTAATGGGCTTTAAAGCATTTGTCCTTATTCATATCATGTAAAGATAGTAAAAGATCAAGTGAGACAAAAGATGAATTAAATTTAACTTTGACCAAGTCTTTAAGGGTTTGTTTGGTTCGTGGAATTTAAAATACCCGGATTTCTACAAGCCTTGGTTTAGCCAAATCAAGGTTTTGTATATCTTCATTCCGATTTTTGAGATTTTACTGAAACCGTTTGTTTCACTTGGAAGATGCGTGTGAAGACAAATTTTTATGCGTAAGCTTGGAGTTGAAGGCAAATTTCAAAAAGTAGTCGAATCTATTGTTTTTGCACTCCTTAAAAAACAAAACCAAGTTTTGATTTTCAATTCCTACTTTTTTTAGGAAGTTGAAAAACCTGGTTTTGAGGCAAAATTGGAAGTCCTATATGCTAATTCCATTTTGCAAATTTTGAAACAAACGCATAAATTTTCAAATCCAGATTTTGAAAAAGCCAATTCCTGTCATCTTCCAGGAACCAAACAGACCCTAAGGGCTCGTTTGGTTGCTGGAATATAAATTAAGCATTGGCATTTAGAATGCTGGCTTTGGGATTCTAGAATTCAGAATCTAGTTTATGATTAGGGAATTCAATTTGGGACCATTTGGTTGACCAAGAATTCATTATGAGAATACAGATTTCCTCCATTTGGTTGCACATTGTGGAATTGGAATACCAACTAGAGTAAACATTATTCATTGATTAGTTATTGTTCCCAGCTTAAAATAAGCTTGTCATATGCAAGAACAATATGCATGATGTAATTAATCTTTTTAAACTCAATGATTCTTTGTTTACTCTAGATTTTTTAATTCTAAAGATGTCTTGGCACCAACTATATAAAATAATAGTAATAATATTGTTATTGCTTTATAAAAAACTGTAACAAATACATGTTAGGTCATCTAAGATTCCAATGGAGTAACACTTTCCAGGTAGCAATGGAATGGTTGAACAGTCCACACTCTAATTTGATTGGGTCAGTTGGAACTAAGATTTTGTACATTAAAGCAAGGATCTTGTATATTTAGGTCAAACATGAAGAAATTTCTACATGAAAGGAAAAGGCAGATTATCACTGTGTGTTAATTCAGGTCAAGCAATGTTTAAAAGAATGGGGGTGTCATTGAAGCAAAATTTGCAGAAGATCATAGCTCAGCACTTGCAGGAGATCGAAATAGCACTTAAAGAGATTGCTTCTCTGGCCAAGGAAAACAATCGCCTTGTGCCAGAAAGGGATGATGCAATCAAAAAGCTTCAAAATTGCTTGGAGTTGGGGACATGAATCAAACCCTCGACCTCCTCATCAAATAATCTTCTCTTCTATATTAGTGAAATAAGTTTCATCTATTTCCCTTAAGAATCTCTTAAACAGCGGCAACAAGCAGAGTAAATATGTGCACAGGCAACAATGGTGAAAAATTCTCGTGTTGCAAATGAGCGATCAAACGAGTAGAGCATACGTGAAAAATAATTTTATTTCAATAATGTGCAATGCTCATTTTTTGAAAAATGGAATTAAAACAGGTATTTGGACAATTCCACCTATTTAGATAGAATACCAAATCCTAGTTTTGGGGGGCAAATAAGGATACCGGATTCTAATTTTTTCTAATTCCCATTCCCATTTGTTGGACCCAAACAGTGGATTTGAAAATTTTGAAAATTTTGAATTATAATTCCTACTCTAATCCATGACCCAAACGGGCCCTAAGAGTTGGATGTATAGAGAAGGATAAAAAGGTAAACATTTTGACATTAGGAGCACAAAAAAAGAAAAGGGCACTAATAATATATGCAGGTAAAGGTTTCTTTGTTTGTCATAAACTTAGCAAGAAACTAAAATTGAAAGGTTACATATTAAAGGTGATTCTTATATCACCATAAACACAATTATCAATGATAGAGCCAAGCTTTATTGGCGATGGTGTTCTAGTCAGTCTCAGCTTTGGGCTCGTATCTTGTCACACAAGTATTTTCCTGGTGTTGAACCTTCAGATATTTCTAGGTTTTCTCTTGAGGGAAGAGGTTCTATGGTGTGGAATACCCTCAAGATTGGTGCTCACCTAGTGCAAAGAAGTGTATTTTGGATCTATAACCGAGGCACTGAGGCTCTATTTTGGAGTGATTCTTGGAATGGGCATCCTCCTCTCTTATCCTCTCATCCACACTTGCAATCTCTTTGTGATTTTTCCCTTTCTATTGGATGGAATAAGGTGGCTCGTTATAAGGAGGCTTATAATCTAGGCCTCAGTGTGGGTTATAGATGGAAGAATTCTTCTGATTGGCCACTGGGTGGGTCTTCGGGAGATTGGTTGGAACTATCTCAGATATTAGCTTCTAGGGAGTGCAGCTCTCTACATGACCCTGATGTTTTGGCTTGGGGAGGTGCTTCTTCTGGTAAGTATTATATTTCTTCAGGGTACCTTGTGCTAACGAAGCAACTTTTTGGTGAAGTGGAGGTCTCTTGGTGGAGGAAAGTTTGGAATAGGTTTTCATGGCCAAGTGTAACTTTTTCCTCTGGATTCTAGTTTACAATCATTGTCTTACTTGGGAGAATCTCTACAAGCGAGGCTTCTAGGGGCCTTCCATCTATGTTTTATGCCGTAAAAGTGAAGAGACTATTTCTCACCTTTTTTTCCAGTGCCCCTTTGCCAAATAGATTTGACACTTCTGGTGGAGTGTGTGGGGATGCACATGTTGGCATGTTTCCTCTCTATCTAAATCCTGGGTCCATCTAGGCCATCCCCCTTCCAAGACTTCTTTTCTTTAGGTTGCTTGGACTATTGGCCCTTCCTTTATATTATGGCATGTTTGGCTTGAGAGGAATAGGAGGATCTTTCATGATGTGCAGCTTGAGATCAGGCACCTGTGGGGGAAAATTGTTAATTCTCTTCATGAAACACTCCTAGCTAAATGTGACATTGGTGGAGGTTTTGATCCTAGAGATGTTGGTATTTACTCACGCCTATGCTTCCCTTTTCAGGGTAGCACTCCCTCGGTCCCCCACAGCCACTTTGGAAATAGAGTTAGGCAACACTTTCAACATGTTAATCATGAGAGGCATTGGTCTCCTCCTCAGGCGAGCATTCTTAAAATCAACATTGATGGCTCTTCTCAGGGAAATCTTGTTCTGGCTGGTATTGGGGGAGTTGGGCGTGATAGTTCCGATGATATTCAGTTTCTATTTTCTATACACAAGGGCCACCATACTAATAACCTCATGGAAGCCATGGCTATCCTAGTTGCAATGAAACAATGATGTCAACATGGTTGGAACAGAATTATTTGTGAGACCGATTCGCAAGTGGTTGTGAATTTATTGAATAGTCAAAACCTTGTGCATGTGGATTAGCATTTGGCTCTGGTTATTCAATAGATCATTCAGTTATGCAACTCTTTGGATTTTGTGTCTTTTATGCATATCCCTTGGGAGTGGAATGGTGTGGCTGATTGTTTGGCTAAATGGGCCTCTAAGCATGGACCAGATTGGAACATTATTGATAATACGATGCTTCCCCTTGATTTATCTCAGATGTTGGTTCAACTTGTGGACTAGGATAAAGCTTTGTAGTTCTCTTTGCTTCTTGTGTTGTTCTGCTCTCTTTGGTATTCAATAAAAATTTTACCCTTCTTTTAGTTTTTTAAATAAAATAAAAGTTCATTAATTTTAAAGAATTTTAAATAACCCACACTATATAAGAGGGCAAGTTAGCAGTTGACAAGATGAGAATCATGCAATTATTTCCTTACAAAAGAAAGATGTGAAATTTTGAAGAATTTTGAGGCATTTTTTTGGACGGGGAATGGTATGGGTATGATAAGGACTGTGCAAATCTTTTGCATCAAAATGATTGGGACATTTGTAAAGGAGATTCATGTGATGCCACTAAATTGGTTAATTTTGCAAACATAAACATCAGTGTTTTTCTCCGCAAATGGTAAGATAACTACTTTGATAGAGTTCAAATATGTTGGGCATTGACAAGAAGCAAAATTGATCAATAATAGAGGCCAAATTCAACTTGCGGACTAGGAAACAAAAGTTGGCCTTCTATGGGAAAATCACTAAGGACTAGTCAAAGAATACTTTTTAGGTGGATGATTCAATTTTTTTAAAAATATAAAAATGGTGTTTGGAGATGAATAAATGAATGAAAATTTCAAATATTAGACAAATGTAGATGTTGACTCCATGTTTGGGGGATGAAAGAGACATTAGGGGAATAATACAATTTTGTGAGAGGTATGAATAGTATTGGGGTTTGGATAACTTACTGTAGTCTTTGAACCAAGAGAGGCTTCAAGATGTAGGGTAGGACATGATTTCGTATCACAGAGTTTGCAATAGTCTTATGTCAATTCTCTTTATGAAGTGTAGTATAGAATAAAGAGTTGAGTGTGACTCATGCCTAATAATGGAAGTAATTTATCAAGGAATACATTGAGGAACAAAAAGAGGCACAATGAGCTAAGAGCTTCAAATGAGGAGATTTGAAGAAAGAAAAATGGAAATTATTGAAGGTAGAATAAGAGAATTAAGCAAAATTTGATTATTTTGGTAGGCTTTTGGTTTTTAAAAATTTAAAACTCCTGTCAATATTGAGTATAAATTTGACTTTTAAATGAAGAATCAAATGCAAATTTTGTATAAATTAGAATGGAAAGGGGATATAGAGAATGTATTTTCTTAAAACGTGGTATATGTTGGAATATATGTCTAGTTATTATTGTTTTGTGACATTGATGTCAAACATTATGGTCTAGAGGTATTTGTTGAAGGCATGTTTATGTATATCTAGTGGTCAAGATAATTTTAATAGAAGGGAGTTGGTCCAGAAGAAGTAAGGTCAAGTTTGCTGAATAGGATAGTGCTATAGAATAGTTAAATATAGGTATATTTTGGTGATCAGGTATGAATAATGTTTATTAGTCCTTTAGTGTTATATTCCTAGGTCATAAAATTAGTGTTTCAATAATATATCTATATACAATTGAAGATGACAGTTGTTTAGTTATGTTTCTCTAGTTTTTTGTAATGTCCTTGCTACGTATTAGTTTTGGACAAGAAAAATCTACAAAGAAATGTTAGATTTAAACAATAACTTGCTTAACTATAATGTTATAGGTTCAAGTGCTTGTTAGGAATTGAGAACTTGTTGGAACTTGGGTCAATAGTTTATGTGTTGTATTAATGACAAATTTTGTCATCGATGACAACATATGTTTGTATATTCATGACAAACAAAGATTTTGTATATCACAGGATGATTGTTGGCACATGTTAGGTTAAGCTATGTGAGCTTAGATTTGTGTAGAAGAAGGAGTATAGACATCATGTCTATGTTTTTTAGATCTTATGTTTAGTTCTGGTTGAGTTAAAATATCTAGTGAAGATTGGTAGTAGACCAATGTACATGAATTATTGACAAAGATAATTGGTGAAGATTGGTAGGTTGAAGTGCTTGTTAGGAATCGAGAACTTTTTGGTACTTGAGTCAATAGTTTATGTGCTATATTGATGACAGGTTTTGTCATTGATGAAAACATATGTTTGTATATTCATGACAGATAGAGATTTTGCATATCACAGGATAATTTTTGGCACATGAGAAGTTAAGCTATGTGAGCTTAGATTTGTGTAGAAGATGGAGTATAGACATCATGTCTATGTTTTTTAGATCTTATGTTTAGTTCTAGTTGAGTTACAATATATTTGGTGAAGATTGGTAGTAGACCAATGTACATGAATTATTGACAAAGATAATTGATTCTATATTTCTTGTATCTTATTAGTGAGGTGGAATTAGTTTCATTCATCTTGGATTATGGTATGAGACTTGTTTGTACACCTATTTTTATGATAGTGAGGCATATATATTATTCTAGAAAGGACTATATTGTATATCATGCATTGTATTTTACAAGTAGTCGATGGTATTGAGGAAACATATTGTTTATCATTTTAAAATGTAACATTTATATTGTAAGTGTGAGAACAATATTGTAACATTTGTAATGATTCTTATGAAGGTGTATGTGCCTTAGCATGGACCCATGTAATTAATTGTAAATCGAGGAATCCTTAACAAGATGACCTAATTAGAACATATTATGGAGTTGTTAGGCGGGAAGGGTAGAAGTGTAGATGCAGGGCATAGCAATGGAGATGTGACCTGCACTCTAGAAGGTGTCAAGGAGGAATCATAGGATGGTAAGGATGAAAAGTTTGAGGGGGAATCCCAGAAAGTGCAAAGTGATGCTCCTTGCGGCTCTATTGATCAAGGTTATGTTGGGGACCCACTTCAGCAAAATAGAGAAGACAGTCATTTACATCTAGTCAATCAAAAGATTGAGGTTGGACATGAATTTGGTGTGAAAGATAAAGTAGGGGATGCTAAGGTGAGAAAATGGTTGTTGCTTTTTGGTAAAAAGCCTACAGTTAAGTCATCTTTTCCCCTTGTTATTTCAAAATCTTGTTGGGAAAAGATGAGTTCCAAATATTTGTATCAAACCCCATTGTTGATTGATCTATCTCTTATATGGGCTTAACACTTGTTGGTAAATTTCGGGGGGCTCGATCGGATATTGATTCTTTGAGGAATATGGTCTAGAGAAAATGGGCCCTCCGGTATCAAGTGGGCATAGCAGTTATGTCTAAAGCTTTATTTTCCTTTGTGTTTACCTATAAGAAGGATTTCAATATGATTCTCTGTGTGAGACACTAGTATTTGGAAGCAGTTCCCTTATGGTTAGGAAATAGAAACCTAATCTAGATTTATCTGATGTCTTCTTCCTTAATACAACTATTAGGGTCTAGCTTCTAGGTCTTCCACTGGAATTCTGGCATGAAGATGTTTTTAAAGGGATTGTTGGTTCTTTTGAGGAGCTTATAGCTATTGATATTATGACTACTACTAGAACCAAACTTTTGTGTGCTAGGATTTGTATGGTAGTTTCTCAATTCAAGGATTTGCCTCAAAAAGTGGACATTTTTTCAAAACTAGGAAAGAGGTCTCGGGAGGTGGAATATGAAGATTTTCCTAATGCTTTTTTTGCTACAAGAAATTTGACTATTTGGCTAAAAAATGACCAAAAAAACCAAAAATATCGCTAAGGTGGTGCAAGAAAATAAGGTGATGCAAGAAAAGAAGAAACTCTCTACTCTGGTCTAGAAATCGAAGGATCTGTTGGCTTTTGAATTAACAATTTTTTAATAACCTAGTGACAAGAACACATACACCTAGGGGCAGTCAATTGTCATTGTTAATGCACCTATTCAGACACCAGGGTCAACTATAAGGTTATACTCTCTGTAGTGCCTCTCCCATTTGATTTATGTAAGTCATCTTGATGGATTCAACCTTGTTGATCTCTCCTTGAGATGGGATCGTGATTGGGATCGTGAGTGGTCTACACGCTTGAGGTGATTGGACTTATGTTACAATATCAATTACTTTGATTATGCTTATGGTTGAGTTATGAGATTATGATGTGATTTATGGTTTACTAAGGTTTGTGTCAATGATTACTAGGATTGATGTGGTATCATGGTGTTGTTCTGTAATTACCCAAAGATGTGTGTAGAGATTGAACTATTTACTATTATCCTGCTACACTAGACTAGGTTCTTGTTGCAGTGGTTAGTCATGTTTATGACTGTGTTTTCTTATGTGTTTTAAGTGCCTTTTCATGTTGTTTAAACAACCATTATTAAATTCTTAAATAATTAGAAATTAATTGTCCATGTTGGATTCATTGGTTATGTGTTGTGAATATTTACCTTGTTATATTTTAAAGAGATACTTGTTGCTCATGTTATGTTTTACATTTGAGATGACCTAAGGGTTAGATGTTATACTTTGATTTCAATATCATAGATGTTAGACTACTATGTTGTTCAATTGATCATATTGCATGATGATGCCATTTTGAGATGACAATGTATTTTATGATGATATCTGATTATTTAGTATTTGGACATATCTTTGATTATGTTATGTGGTGGATTTAATGTTATGAGTATTTACTTTATTCTTACTTCATTATGGTATATGCGAGCATGAGTGATGTAAATGGATGATTTCAGTATAATTGAATAAATGGTTAAATTAGTCATTTAATACATTTATTGCTTCAACTATGTTATTATATGCAATTGCACTTGATTGTGTTGTTTAGTGTGCAGGATTTGTATCCCTGGCAGTGCCATATGGAGTTAGTGATTCAGCTATTCATATTTTACCAAAGTCGTCCTTGTATGGTTAACACATCCTTATTTTAATTATTTAATTAATCCTTTTAGTGATTATTAAATTTGAACTTATTTTCATTATGTGATTAGACCAGTGAGTGTGTCTATGCATTTAGAGGTTCGCATTGTCACAAAAGTTGTTAAGGAAATTTTTTTGTTTTTGGGTTATTGGATTTTTAATTTTATTGAATTTAATTTCTAGCAGCTTTTCCATAGATGAATTCCTATTACTAGGAACAACCTTTTTTTGTTTGGGTCAATTTAGGGTTTAACTAGGTTGGCCGATTATTTGCCCTAATCGATTATTCACTCAAAAAGTGAATAAGCATTGAAAAAGGAATTTAATTCCTCACTTCTTACTTTTGAATTAGAAAGTTTGAGAGTAAAACCCAAAATCCTCTTCATGAGGAAATACTATTTTTTTCGTTGTGGGAGCTATGGTGTGAGATCATCATGAGGTCAATCTTATTGGATCTAGCTTGAGGAAACCTTAGATTGCTGCGATTTTTGGCTATTTTTTTGGGATTTTTATTTAATGGTTCAAAGTTCTATTTTTCCCTTTTGGCTGTGAGGTATAGCTCTCCCATTTTATTTTTTCTACTTCATTTCAGCTTCTATTTTTGGTAGTTGTTTGTTTGGAGGTTGAGAACTAGTGCTCCCCTCCATTTTTGTTTGCTAGTTCTACCTGGTTGGTTGGGTATGAACATTTTCCCTATTTTCAGGATGGGTGTTTGGGGTTTTGTGTTGTTATGCTAGTCATGTTTGCATATGGTTTCTAAACCCAAATTTTATTGGATTTTTGAGGTTTTGTGCCCAAAGACCAAATGGATTTTAATTTTAAAAATTTCCAATTTTGGGGGTTTTTACCTAATTTTGTGTGCCACCCTATTTTCTAAAGTTTTCTTGGCATGGGTTTGGTTGTGGACCGGGATCATCCATTTGGATGTCAGTCAGACCATTGTTGCACTTTTATGTTTGCATTGGGATATGTGTTAGATCTGTACTCTCGATGTTATATTTGGTTGAGTGATTTTATACTTGGTGATTTGGTTTCTTTTGGACCTTTGTTATTATTTCATGGACACTACGATTTGTGTAGAATCCATTCTCTTGGATTGAGGCTAGTTGAGTTAGTTCATGATGTTTGGTCTTGTTGCTTTAGTGGGATTTGTGTAAAATCCATACTCTCAGATTGAGGCTAGTTGAGTGAGTTCATGATGTATGGTTTTATTGTTCTTTGGGATTCATGTAGAATCTGTCCTCCTGAGCTTCTTTCGATTGAGTGATATTTTACTTGTGCTCTCATCCAGTCCTTGTGTTATGATCTTCGTGATGGTGGTATGCCACACATGAGTATGTGCGTCTATATTTGTTGGGTGACTTGTGAGGCTCGATCTTCCATGGACTTGCAAAAAGTTGTGATCATTTAGGATTGGGTTGGGAATATGCATGCCTACAGGCACACATCATTGGATGAGCATGGGTAGGGTAGGGTAGCACATGGAGGGGCTTCTATCTTGCAACCTAGTGACTATTTCTTGTTGGTTGGTAGGGGAATTTTAATACAAGTGATAACTAAAAAAAAATGTGTGAGTGGTATAAAAATTAAGATAATAAAAAGTAGGTTATGTGCCATCCATTGTGAAGAGTTACTACCTAGGTTGTGTGCCTTCTATTGGGAAGAGTATCTACTACTACTAGCTTGGGCTTGTCAATGCCAAGCGACTCTCCATGGTGTCAGCCCCTACATAACAACCCATTGATTGTCTGACCAAGACCTGTAGTTTATGCATTGTTTATGTTCTCGGTTTCAATCATCATGCTATCTTGTATGAGTGTTAGCCATGGACATTTGTTTTATGTGTGTTTGTGGTTGGATCATTATTTCCATTAGCATTATGGGAGTGGACCTACGAGTTCTACGTGGTTGGGAGGCATAGCTACCCATACTACTGGGGACTAGTGTATAGAGACAATCTTTTGTTCTAGTGCGACCGTTGCTAGATGTTTCCACTTGGTACTTTGGTTTCTGGAGTATGCTTTCTTGTGATTTATGCTTTCATTAGAATGCTTGGATATCATGTTTAGATGATGTTAGTTTATTTGATGCATTCCTATATTATGATGTTTAGCATATAATAGATGATGTCGTTGGTTTATTGGAATATCTAATGCTTTATTTTTAGCATGTTAGATTTCCTTTTTCTTATGTTGTAGCACATTGTAGTAGTGACATCCTCATAAGATAACATCAATGATCTAGTTGGTAGTTTGGGATGTTACACATGGGGGATGGCTAGGGCACGCGATGGTCTTATGATGCTATTATGGTTAGGAGGAACTGCATACTTAGTTTGGTTGTTTAGTTATTGTGACGTTATTTCTATACATTACGATGTTGCTTCTGTACATAGTGACATTGCTTTTAGTGTTTCCTTTTTACTGCTATGGTTTAGATGGATAGATTTTCCTCTTTCTTGTTTCATGTTATCTTGTTGTTTATGCACTCGAGTCTTCATTCCTTGATCTATGTGGATCTAGTACTCCCTGGTGTGGAGGTATGTTTCCCATTTTATCCCTTGTTTTGACCCTTAGAGTAATTCCTTCTTTCTCTAGGCGACCATGCATTAGCATTGGGTGATACTTTAAAGTATCACACATCCAAAGGAGAAGAATCATGTGATACTAAAAAGTATCGCATGCCCTTGTAAAATCTATTGTGTGACACTCTGTTGTATTGCACGCCTCTTGGAGAAAGGTCGTATGATACTGGTAAAGTATCACATACCTTCACAAGAAGTGATGCCTAAACCCTGATTGTATCACATGCCTTCTTTAGAAAGGTCATACAATACTAGAAAGTACCGTACCATGCTGATTTAAAGTATCACCTAGGTTTTGGAAAAACCTATCCAAGTGGATAGTGGGCACTTTTCGGTTTGTCCAAAAAAAAATTGGAGGTGTTTTGAATACCCTCTTTGGTGTTCTTGAATACCTTGAATTGGATTTACAATTCAGAATGTTTCATTTTTGGAATCATTTGCATTCCTCCATGGTTTGTTGTTTTTGTTTAGTACTGGCATTTGGAGATTCCTTGGTTGCTCGAATTATTGGTGAAGTCTTCTGTTGCGATCTTTGTGATCCCTGTATGATGTTGTCATGTGCATTCACACTTGTAAAAAAATTGTCTTGGCTTGAATTGAATCCTTTTTCCAAGGATCTCTAGGTGGGGCATTACACTCTCCTTCTTCTTCTTTAGGCTTTGCAATACCTAGGTGGGTGGACCTTAGATTCTTTATATGGTACCAACGTAAAGGCATATAACTAAATTTACGTAATTGATAAAACCACTGAATCTTCTATGTTTATGCAACCAATCACATACATGAAATAGCGATTGACATGACCTATGAACGCGATAAACTAAGTGAAGGTAACTCTTTTCAACTCTTAAACTAAAAGAGAAAAGATATTTGATTAAAGATTTGAATCAACATAACCTAGGTATGCAACAACAAGAACATGTAATCTCCAAATTGAGTAGTCCCTTATCCATTGGGCATAAACTAAGTCAAAACATACACATGGATACCTAAAATACTCATATACTCAGATATCTGATCTATCTATCTACCTTGCAAATGGACAGCAATGTTCATAAAGAACTCTCATACTTATTGAATATCCTCCTGGTAAAACTTGCAACCCTGTCAATGTAAATAAGCATTTACATGGCTCTTTGTTCCAATAGAAAATCTATCCAAACATACAACTTTAAGGGATTGCAAAAGGCTCTAAGATCTTTGTTCTTAAACACAAAACATTGCAGACAATAGAGGAATGAGGTGAGAATCAAAATGAAACTAAGAAAATGAATCTTTTGTATTAATCTCATTGAAACCAATATATCATCTATATGCCAAAACTTAGAGAATATACAATGAATGATTGTATCTTATGGATACTTCAAAAGAAACTGCAACATGTTCAGAATAGAGAAAATACTAAAAATATGGTCTCACAGTAGTTGGGGAGACTCTCAACCGAAAAACTAGAACCATTACAAAGAGAAAAGAGAATGAATATATAGACAAGAAGAGGTGCCTAGATATGAAATCTGATTCTGCCAAGTGCCCTATGAAAAACTCCTCTTTCTATTATTGTTGAACTCATCTCTTCCTTCCTTTACTAACAATCAAAACTAATTAATTGTTGTTTGCAGAATATTTGATATATCTTCTTAAAAGAAATCAAAAAAACATCTTTTGAAGGAAAATCTGATATCAAATAAGATGTGAGAAGTCTTCAATTTGATCTTGTTTGTACTCATTTTCCCCTTAGATGTGGATCCACAACTACTTCTTGTCAACAAACATACCACTTGCAAGTTCCTATTTAAATCATTCAATTCTTGCTTTATGGTTGTTAGTGCATCTAATCTTATCTCAATTTGATCATAATCTGGTTATATTCCCCTTTGAAAAAGAAAATCTTCAATATCACTAAGAATGCCCCAAAAATGCAAAACTACCTGTAGCTTCTTCCACTTAAGACCTATGCAAAATCTAACTACCAAAATGGAAAATTTGGATTCTCCCAATTTTGGCGGTATATAATAGTCCATATTTCTAATAACAATAGTGTCCTTTAATTCAATTTGAAAAATTGGGCCTTGGGCCATGAATAGGACATTAAAATGAAATTTTTTAAAGACTATATAGTTTCAACTATATAATATTTCATATTCAATTCAAATATTTCACTTTTGAATGCATGCTTACCTGGTAATATTTCATTTTATCCTTTATCCTATTTCCCCAATCCTAAAATGCCACATGTCAACTTCCTATTTTCCAAATCAGCTCTTAGTAGAACCCACCTTGCTTCATGCAATATTTGAATTTTTTAATTTTGTGATCTTACAAACTCATGATGTTATGACAATCTCGTAGCATCTTAAACTTCAATTTTTTTATCCTATGAGCTTACAACACTCTTTGATTTTTGTAGCATCTTAACACTTCAAACTTCACCTCTTGATCTTATGTCAACAGGCCCCCATCATAACATCTTAATATTTCATAGTCTCACTCTCAATCTTACAACAATCGTGACATCGTGTAATTGTATATTTTGGTGTTTACGATCTTACAAACTGGTTGTAATATCTTAAGCCTCCATCTTTCTTCTCCTGACTAGATGATCTTGTCATAGCATCACAACTCTCCCTATTTTTTCTTATGATCTCATGCAATCGTAAGTTCATAGCCCTAACTCACTACCTTTCCAATCTCACGAAGTCCTTAGGAATTTTTCCACATTACACTTTGTAAATTGTGTTCATTTGGTCAAAATAAGTCTTCGGTTGTAGCAAGCTTCCATGTATGCAAACCCCACCACAAAAGTTGCCTCTTCTTTCCAAGGTGTGTCCTCAACACACTTGATGGTTGTGTGTTTTAGTTTTTAAAGACTAAATAATATCATCCCACAAGCAATATGGGATATTACGATTTTCCTCCATTGTATTCATGCCCAAGAGTTTGTGCTCTCCACACCTCCCAATGGTTTCTTCTTCCATCCTCCTATAGCATGGTGGCCTCCTTGTAATGATAATGAGAAAAAGAGTCCTCAATAGCAATATAGAAGGCGATATAACAATGAAATCACAATGGTTGTGACACCTTTCTTACATGTGCAAGGAACCAAGTTGAAAGAATGAAGTCACTACTTAGCACAAGAATTCTAGTTTGTATCTCTCTATCCCATTTACTTGCATAGGAGCTCCTTTTGGTTGTTGATTAGCAACTTACTAACCCTTCCAAATCCACACTTCATTTGCAATCGCTTCTACCTATTTCTTGCACGTGGAACTCCTCCAACCTTTCTCTTGGCTCTACCATAATTTTTTTTTAGAGAAACACCCCCATTCTAGCATGGACTTTGCATATCTCATTCACGTGCATCATTGGGTGTTGTGTTCTGATACTTAGACAATTTTCTTCTGCAACTGAATGAGGCTAATCTACAAAACAAATATGTTGCCATAAATGACAACCATTACTTACTTTAACTGATTGCTTGGACATATTGCCAACAATCTCCCCCTTTGGCATTGATGGCAACATTTTGGGAAAATTGGCTAAGTCCCAAACATGTTGTCATGCCAATCAAAGAAAATAGTCATAACATAAGAACATAAAAAAGAAAGCATTTGTATTTATGTTATGAAAGACTACATTCCTTATTTCTTCCTATTTCAACTTATCGCTCCCCCTTACATACTATACATATTATAGTTTATTACAATACAATTTTCCATACATCTCCCCCTTTGACATCAATTACAAAGGTATCAAAAACTGTCAAAATCTGGTAGCTGCATATCAAAACTTGGAAAAACAATCACTGAAATTGGTCTTCAACTACTCTAATTATTTCTTCCAACTGTCCTTCAGTGCATTAGATACACTGATAAGTGCACATAAAGCATATGCTACTAATTCTACTGCATTTAAATCTATAGCCACAAATTTATCATATGAAGACTTTACAAACAAGCATTCTTCCAATTAATTTTCCAGTAATGTTATTTGAGGGAATAAGTGTACTCTCAAAAGATTGAACATGTTTAGAAGTTTCTCCTTCTCTGCTTGTATTTCCCTTATATTATCATCGAGTAGCTGAATTGTATGCTCAATGGTGTTTATTTTTTGATTCTGCTTCAAAAAGTTGTCAGTGACTGTCTAAAGCTCAATCACTTTATCCTTAATCTGATCATCATATTCTTTCAAATAAATGTATGCTAAGTTACTCTTAGCATATGCCTATTTTCCTTCCTCTATGCACTACCTTAATGCTTTAATACATATGTTTAGAGTTTCTGTATCATTTCTCATGTTAGTGCACATGGTGTTTAGAAGCTTACCATCGTGCTCAGTCTATGCTTGAATGGTAGCTACATTCATGAGTGTAGAAAACTCATCATCAAAAGCCTTGCACAAAATTTTTGCGCACTATTGAATATCAGCTGGGGTGTCAACAAGGCTTATTACCTTTTCCATTTTGTCCAAAATTGTGGTCAAAGTCTTCTCAAGTGACTTGACTGATTTCTTCTTTTCAAGAAGTCTGCTTAGAGAAGATATAAGGTTCTTCACCTCATCTTCTTCATCAAATTGAGATGGATCTATTGTTGCTGTTGTTTGGGTAGGAGGAGTGGAAGTTCCTACTACTGTTGTTTCTATCAAAGGCACACTTCAGATACCTACTACAGTGTTGGTCTCTATTTTCTATGTAACTTCTTTAGTAGTCTTCTGAATCTCTTCTTCATTAGAACTACTGTAATCCACAATATTGCCAATAATGCTGACACCAAAGTCCTTGAATGGATCTTCTGATTTGTCAATAGTCACTTTGGTGTTGTCTACTTGCATAGAGTCACTGCCAATAGTGATGTGAGGAGGAGAACTTGGTGTAGCTACTAGTTCAGTACTGTGAGGAGGGTTGTAAGCTATAAGACTATCCTGCTTTGTCTTTGCACTCTCCCTGGGTGTCTGGCTAGCTTCTACTAACTGCACACTTACTTCAGGCTTCTTACTTGCCTCTTCTATCTATGCACTTGATGTTAGCATTTGTGTGCTTACTTCAAGCATTTGCACCCTTACTCCAGGAATTTGGCTTGCCTCCTTAGTTTGTACACTGTCCTTGGGTATAGTGGACATGAAAGAAACTATAGCATCCTGAGTTTCTTTATTGACTTCCTCATAATTTCCTCCCATAATAAGAATGGATCTTTTCTTATGCCTCAGTAATGGTGCTATACCTTTCAAAATTTCTTTTATGTCTTGTTCACTATTTACAGTGCAAAACTTTCTCACCATGTTTATTCTTATCCATTTATCCTCTTCTATAACTCTACTTTTCCTATTTAGCAATCTATTGCACAAATCTTTGGGTATTTTCCCTTTTGTAGTATCAAACCTCTTATCTTTCAAAATCATGTTTCTAACTACAACATTTTCTAGCTGTCTCCTATCTATGTTATTGCACAAGTCATAGTATTTGTTTAACTATACAAAATTATTGTCATTTATAATTAGCATGTTAAGGTTTTCTACCTTTGGCTTCCATGCTCTGCATCCTACTGATGTCTTGGCTTCCTGATCAACTACTTCAACTGGTCTATTTCCAATCTTTTCCTCAAACTTAGATGAGCTAATCTATAGAGTTTTCCTGCTTTTGTTTGGGGCACTGATGGCTTGATTTACTCTCCTTTTAGGAGGGGTTGTTATCCTCATCGATTTTCTTGATGTTGATGTTTCCTCCCTCTTTACTGGTTTGCTTGGAGGTTGTTGCTACACAACTGCTGCATAAGGTACAAAAGGAGTTTGCGCATTTGTTTGGGCAACTGTGACCTCTTCAATAGGTCCTGTTGTTGCAATGGGTGTAGGGGTTAAGAGCTCAAATTTTCCACTGGCCTTCATCTCCATAGCTATTCCCTTAACCTCATCAAACTCTTTCCTTGTTATTCTAGATTCTTTAAAGATAGAATCAATAACTTTCTCTACCTTTTTCTTGGAGTCCTTCATGGCTTGACTGGTTTTCATTTCTCTCATTTTCTCTATATATGTTCCCCATCTAGGACAGTTAGAATCAATTTTAGAGTGAAGGATTATCTATGCATACCCTTCAATTAAGTCCTCGCTCATCTCATATCCCATAGGTTCAATAAATTTCACCCAAGGAACTACTGACTCCATGCATGTAAAATCTATCTCAACCATGAAACATAACTCATCCTTATATTTTTTCACTAGTGCTAGAGGTATTCTATACCTTTTCTTCATTTCTGTTTGAAAGGACTTCATTATTCTATCCAAATCACTATCTCTAATTGCTTCAAGTTTTGACCTATAAGCTCGAGTGATCTCCTGCATTGCGCACTCATTTTCATTCCATAATGTGATGCTAGGAAACTTCTTGATAGCATAGAAAAATGTGTGTGTTAGAAGGGATTCAAATCTGAATACTGCACTTCTTGATTTCTTGATTTTTGAGATATTATCCAACAGTTGTGTTCTGACAATATCACACATGTTCACTTCTTCACCTCTTACTACCAGGTAAGCTGCATGTAGAAATCCTATAGGGATTGAATCTATTCTTGATCCATGATTATACTTGTAACCCAAAATCTTGCAAATAAGTCTCACTCCATCATCTTGGATTGAGTTGACTTTCATGTTCCTTCCATCAAAATATGTGTTGAGATTTGCCTCAATAAGTTTGCACACATTCTTGATGTTTACTGGATTGTTGCCCTAATCGCTCAATCCCGTGACCTTGTGAATTAGGTCATTGTCAATGCTAATGATAGAATCTCCTAGCCATAGAAGATCATCATGTACTCTGCTAAGGATTATTCTTGTCCAATTGTTATTATCGAAATTCATCTAGAACATATGCTTAACTAGTTCAAGACGTTCTAGATACCTATGTTCAGATTTCAATGATAAATCATTGTTGCACAGCTTCTCCAAATCCTTGTGAATCTCTAAATCACTTATACTTTCAATCTTGCAATGTATATAACCTCTGATATCTTCCACATGAAGAACATTTTTTGAAACTCACAAAAATGCTCCAATGGGGTCATCGAGTAAAGAAACAAATGGGTGTTTCTTAAAATTATACCTAGGCCTATTGCTTACATTATAAACTTCTTGCTTTCCCATTCTTGAAGGATTATGCTCAACAAATCAAAAAAAATACCTCAAATTTTTCATTTTAGGGTTTGCGACAACTTCATGTGCTTGTAAGATTCTTTAATTCTCCAAATCTCGCTTCAATCTCATTTAAATCTTTCACAATCTGTACTACACAATAGATGCATATCTACCACTAGTTTAGTATATTGTCTCTATGCAATAAAGAGTTTGATCCTTTCATATATCCCCATCCTTATCATATCAAACAATGCGCACTTTACTGTAGACTTTCCTCAATGTCTACTTCCTACTATTAACTGTGCAACCCTTAATATTTCTTCTAGCATCAGTTATTAATAATTGATACTCTGTTCCACTGAGAATGCTCAATTCTAGTGAGAGGTGTCACAGATAATAAGTGACTTCATTGTCCTATCAGGTTCATTTTCTATAGCTGTATGAGAGCTTTATGGTTCCTTTTCCTTCACAAATGATTCCTTCAATTCATTTGGCTATTCTTTTACTTCATTTCTTCTATTGCTCCTTTTGAAATTCTAATTCCTATTTAGGTCTTTTCTGTCCATTCTGCAAAACTTCGTTGTGTGTCCAAAGTTATTACACAACTAACATATAGGTACATCTCTTTTCTATTCATTCAGCTTGTCATCAGGTGTTCTACAATTCCTTGTAATGTGTCCAAGATTTTTGCATTTGTAGCAAACAATCTGTCTTCTTTCTCCAGTATCATTACTGTAGGATCTTCTTCTGTTTCCTGCATGGTTAGCATTCCTATGCATTCTACTATTTACAGTATCACTATCAAATTTAGGTTTCTTACAATCTAGTGCATAATGACCATATCCATGACAATTATGAGAATAAAATTTTTAATTAGGTTTGAAAGACTTACCTTCACAATTGACTTTAGTGTCTTCAAGTTCATCACACCAGGCAAAAGATTCCTTTCCTTTGGTATTCATATCTTGCTTAGATTCTTTGTCTTTCTAAGAGTGAGCAATATTCACTTTGTCTTTAGATGTATCATTAGTCTTGCTTAGGTCCTTGTTGACTTTAGGAGTAATAGGTTCCTTTGTTTCAGCAATTTTCTTGGTGGATTGACCAAGAAAGAATCCAAGTCTAGTCTTATCATAACTTGGTCTTTGCACACATATTTGTTCTTCAATTTTATCACTATTGGTATATAATTTCTCAAGCTACTACTCGGTTTGTATCAACTCATCTTTCACAATGGTGTTGTATTTTTCTAATTTTTCATGTTCTAACTTAATAGATTCTAGTTCTGATGTTAGCTTGCTTAACTAGGATCTTAGATCTACATTTTTAGCTTTTATTTCAAAGTCAATCTTACCTCCATTTTTCTTTAGACTCAGCTTAAGTTCAACTATCTTTAATTCATGTTTTAGGATCTCATTTTTATTCTTCATATCTTCAATGTAATCATCACTAGTCTGATTAGTAGGTCCTTTATGTTTTAGGTCATCTATTTTGTCCTTCAAATCACCAATGTAGGCTTTTGCATCCTTGTATCTATGTTTGAGGCCATCTCTTTCATCAGTAAGAAGATCAATTTGTTCAAGTGCTTCTTCAAGATTTTTCTTTAGTTGTTCCATATCCATAGGGATCTTTTTCAAGCTATTAAGTCTCTTCTAAATAACTAGGCTCTAATACCAATTGTTAGAAATAGATAATACTGAGAGAAGGGGGGGGGGGGGGGCGTGAATCAGTATTTTCAATCTTTTTACCCACAATTAATATTATTATTTACTTTATCATGTGAATAAGAAAATAAACCAATAGTGCATAATAATGTAAACAACCATACACAAAGAGAGATCATGACACCATATTTTGTTAACTAGGGAAACCCTGGCCAAGGGAAAGCCCTGGTGGGGATGGAACCCACTAGATGATCCACTATATAAAGAATTTGATTAAGAATATTGACCCTGTTAGGAGTCTATAAAGCATGTATAGTGTCTTGAGTCCCTATTAGGAGACTAGGCCTTGTTAGAAGCCTCAACCCTGTTAGGAGTTGCTTCAGTTCTATTATGAGTTGGTGGATTACATACAAATGTGTGCAAGTAGAACCCACTACCCTAATGTGCAATTATACAATAAGTTCTTCAAGAAATAGGTATACATACAATATTGATTAGTTTGTTGTACTTCACAAATCTTATGATTGATGATTCTTCACACAAGAGTGACTGTGCACATATCAGATTGCATCATATCTTCACATCATATAGCAAAGTATCACATTCACTTGTTACTTACATTTCACAAGATCATATCGACTTCACATTTACTGATCACTAAATCATCATTCACTTTCGCACATATAAATTCACACACTTCACAAATAAAGTTCTTTACTTATACAAAGATTTTTGATAAATTCTTCCTTAGTCAGCTCATATAGCATTATTAGAGTCAGCTCAACAACAATTCATAACTCAATTTGTTAAACTCATTCTATTGATGTGCTCTATTCGGTGTTGTGTCATTATTGCATCACTAATTTCTTTATTACTTGAACTTGGTTGACTGTATGGACATGCACACTAGTATACGTCATCATTATGATATCATGCATCTTTGGTCAACAACACAAGGGAATATTTTGTTATCATCAAAACTGTCCTACTGCTATAACACTGTCTGATACTTAGACAATTTTCTTCTATAACTGAATGAGGCTAATTTGCAAAAAAAATATGTTGCCATAAATGACAACCATAATTTACGTTAACTGATTTCTTGGACATATTGCCAACATGCCACTCTCTTTGTTAAAAACATCTTCAATTCCCTCAATTTTATCAGTCTGGTGAAGTTAGTGAGAACCCAAAGTGGGTCTGGGTAGAAAAAAAGTTCAAATTGACATACCTGATATCCTAGAATTGATCCACTAAGATTTTAGCACTGACTAGATTCAAATTCGAGAACTGAATCATCATTTAGAACTTGTTTTCCCACTTTCTACAAACTAAGATTTTCTAAGAGGGAAGCCTACAGGTTGGCCTTAAAGACTGACCAAAATAGATAATTGGGATCTGAAAACTGACATGTTGATACTTTGTTCCACACTCTCACACGGTATCAGATTTTTTCTCATGATGACTTTGGAGTCAAAATATATTGACCATCAAATTTTTGGAGTCAAAACTACCTGCAAACAAACATGTTAGAAAGCAGGAAAGTGCATTTGGTTTTGACTTCAAAAATAGGGTAAATGAATACTTGAGGGTACAAAAACTGGGTTGTTAGTTTACTGTCATGAGGAGAATATTTTTTCTATGATTTGGGATTATGAAAAATAATAGTGCACATTTGGAAAATGGTTGAAGTTAAGTACTTAGAATTGTAGGACTGGAAACATCAGTAGAACAACAATTTTCACAATGGAATGGCCCTAGGAATGTGTGCAAATGGATTGGTCAAGACTCAAAAACTAACACACTTAGAAATTTTTTGTAGTAGAATATAGTGGTACAATCCATTTGGTTCATACGATCATGGATTCATAGATATGACATCCCGAACAAGGGTACTAATCAATCTGCACTTTAAGACTAGTAAAACTTTACAAGTTGCATTTGTAATCACATTTGCAAACTAATCAAATGAATTCTTCATAGGCTCAAATTTGAAACATAGCAAGTGTATGGAATCTAGAATATAATGAAAAGGGAATTTTCTTAGTATGGTCAACTGGATCAAAGTTATAATTGGTCAAACAGGGCCTTCCAGAATTTAGGGCAATTTGCATTAGCATGACAGAGATAAGTAACCAACTTTGATGGATTCAAAACCTATTCAAAACATATCAAAATGACTTGAAAATTGAAACATAGGTTTAGTGATATACATACTAAACACTCCCAAATTGGTGAGTCATGAAACATAACTAGGTATGAGATATTGAAATGCAAACTAGCTCTTGTTGTTGTTTGACACTTAGGCAAAAAATGTAGAACTAAACATTGCTCAAAGTGAAACTTCACAAAATGACTTAGAATGACAATTTATCATTATAAGACACATGAAAATAATGAATTAAAGGTGTTAGAAACATAAAACACCTCTTAGGAATCAAAAGGATAATCGGGTACACAAGCAAGAAAATGTGTTTATAGGGCTTAAAATGACTCAAAATTTTGGAATGGTACTCAAAACAAGAATGCAATTTTGAGTCCCATCAGTATCCAAAAGGAAAAGCCTATAATATTGTGAATAATACTATCAATATAACAAATAATGAGGTGGAAAAAGAGAAGCCAGGTTAAGATACTAATAGTAAGTTTGTTGAGAAGGCAGACAATGATACTGAGTTAGTGGGGGAGGAGAAAGGAGAATGTGTTGAGAACGAAGATCTACATGATATGGCCATGAGAAAGGTGGAATCATCTCCTAATTTTCCTCCCATAAATGATTCTAAGTCAAATATGGAGCAATCTAAACTAGATTGTTTGTCCCAAATATTGTTTGAAGACAAAGATGACTCTCCTTTGGAGGGTGAATTTGAGGATGGGAAAATTCGGGATGAGAACCTCATTGAGACCCTAGGAATGAGAATGGATATTTTTATTGATGAGGTTAATCCTCCCTTATCTATACTAATTATTTAAGAGTCTCTTATATAGAGGATTTTCTCAAGCAAGAGGACCAAAAAATTGCTAAAGATGTGAAAAAATAGAAGGCAAGATCAAAGAAGAAACCTTCAGTGTCATCTTCTAGAGTCTCCACTTAGAGGAATCAAATGTAGAATATCTCTCCTAAAATAAAGGTGAATTTCTGATCTTCAAGTAAAGTAGGAAGGAAAACCCTTAAGAAATTGAGGGAAATTGAGAGTTTTCAAAATATAGCAAATGGAAAGCAAGCTACTATTCTAGAATTTACCCCCCAAAAAATGAAGATTATCTCATGGAATATTAGGAGGTTGTTATAAATCTAGTTAGAGGTTATAAACCTGATATTTTAGTCATTCAAGAGACTAAAATGGATAAGGAAAAAGTGGAAAAGTTAAGGTTTTTCAAAAACTGTGAGGTGTTGGCTAGTACTTCTGAAGGGGCTTCAGGAGGAACTTTGATTATGTGGAATCAAGCTAGTGTTTCTAGATAGCTTATTGATTTGAATAAGAAATTCTTAGTGGTTAAGTTTTTAGCATTTACATTTAGGTGTCAAATGGAATCTAGTTAATATCTACACCCCTATTGTAAGAATTAGAGCGAAAAAAATTAGAATATATTGTTGAATCTTGAAAGTAAGTATTATAATGGTAGTTGGGTTATCTTGGGGCACTTCAATGTTCCTCTTTCATAACATGAAAAAATGGGAGGTAATCCAAGCCAGCTTGATGGTAGATTGGATCTAATGGATTTTATTAATGGTGAAGGGATGATAGATATGGATCTTCAAGTGATTTGTTATAACTAGACTATAAGAGAACAAGAGAGAATTGTATTCAAGCTCACCTAGATAGGGTCCTTATCTCACCTAATTAGGCTCAAGGGGTCTATTTCTCTTTTTTGCATATCTCTAAGGTGGCTTCTAACCATTTTCCACTAGTTTTGTGGTAGATTCAATTAAGAAAAAGAAAAGCTTTGCTTTTAGATTTGAAAAAATGTGGACCTGATGTAGTGCAAGGTGGGAGAATCCCCAAAGGAGATGTCATAGCCCCCACCTATAAAACCATGCAACAAAAACACAACACCAAGAAATAACAATGCAAGATCTGATACCAAGATATAATTCTTGATTCATAGATATATAACTGATTACATGCAATATGCCTAGTTGTAAGGCCTTTTGGGTTAGGGCCAAATACAAACAAAAATTACAAAAATACAATTAGTTCTGAAAGATCCAATAAGATCCAACTAAAACACTATCTAGTCCAAATCCACACTCTAGTGGAGACCCCCAAGGAAGATCTCAACTTGTGCTAGCAAGCCCACCAAGCAATCTCCTTGTTTTCCAAGCTGCAACTACTAGCTCTTCTCCGAATTCACTCCTCAATCTCCTTCTCTTCTCCATGATGGATGATTCATGAAAAAATAATTTCCCAAAACCCCTACTTATACCAATCTAAGCCATGAGTCAGCCTAGAACAAAAATTAAATACAAATACATAAATTAAATGCCACAAGTAAGCTTGCAACAACAATTAAATGTCCAAAAATTTATATCTGAGTAAAATAATGATATCTCCTAGCTCCAATTGAATTATAAATCATGATTTGAGGTAGAAATATAGGTCCTCTACAACCCCCTAAATTTGCAAAGGTTGATTCTCAAAGAAAAAGTGTGCATCCATCCTGAAAGTCACACACATCAGACTGTCATGTGAAACTGCCAGAAATTGATACTTTGGGAGAATTGTCATATCTCCCAACCTATAATGAATTAGAACTTTCACTCTTAACACAAGGAAATAATCTAGGCCCTCTTAAATCCCTAAAGTACACAACCTTTCGTTCATTAAGTATAATTAGTTATTTTCCTTGTAACAGGCACCTCGAAACCAAAAAAATATAGTTTCAACAGCAAGGTTCAAACAACTCAAACTTCAACTCAATCCATTGAATCTCTATGCAATCATGAGGAAAGGTTCCCTAATGTGTCTCCAACACATCGCTAACCATGAAAAGCATAACCCAACCAAAATCCAAACTCGATGCTCCTGCATCAGACTCCCCAGGTAAATAGAAAAATATGTCCCATACTTTGATGCCCAAAGAAAGATCAACAACCAACTTCATCTTTACCAAACGCTTCCACTTCATCAAAGTCAATAGAAAAAAACTGAAAATCCACCATCTATAATTCATCCACTGAAACATTAGAATCAAATACACATTAGCAACCCAATCAATGTGCTCAAACCCAAGAACAAACTGAACATAAAGCTTCATCAGCAAACCCTCATCCACATTAGCAACTAGTGAATCCACACCAACATAAAAAAACTCCATATCAATATGTAGATTAAAATCCCCAATAAGAAGAACATGTAAATATTCAGCCATGTCAACCATAGGAAAATCAAGAACATACAGATCCATAGTATCATGTAGATTCAAAACCAAATTAGCAATTAGTGAATCCAGACTAGCAAGATCAAACTCCACATCTATAAAAATATCTATACCCTCAATCATCTCAGCAACAACATATGAATTCAAATCCATATCAAAAACCATATGAAAATCCTCATAATTAGCAATCTCATTGCTCACTACAAGATGCTCTGCATGATACAACTCATCACCAACAACAACCAAATCATCCATGACCAAGTGCTTTGCAATTTCCATGTTAGATTCAACCAACTCATCATGAAAACCAACCTCTGTCTGAACATCAAAAAGGTTAGGAATATCTTTAGCAAAAACCTCCAAATGCTCTATAGGTTATGTATCAAACTTCAAAAACTAATCAACAAAATCAACCTCTTCCACCTTGACCTTATCATTCCATCTTCTCTCATGAACAAGTCTCCTAACCGGCCAAATAAATCTCTTCCAAATCGGTAGAATCTAGCTCCACAAAAATTTACAAAATGCCTTCCTCATCCTATCCTTATCTCAATCATCTAAACTAGTTTCAAACTAAGCAACCACTTTCTTAGTTTGATCAACCAAACTAGCTTCAAATCGAGAAGACATCTTAGAAAAATTCCTCTTCACCACATCACGAAGATTTGCAATAATCTCAGGGTCCAATCCTCTCAGAGCCATCTCCCAAGATCTTTGTAAACCCTCTGTAACAAGTCCTTCCCACACTCCTTGTGAAAATCTTGAATTTTTTGCAAGTCAGATCACAACCTCCCACCTCACATGAATAATCAAGAACCACATCACAAGTCCAAGACCATAGATTTGCAATCCACAAACTCTCTATAATCATGTCTCAACAAGATTAGTCTCCCATCTTTGCATCCATCATTCCATCTGTAAGCCCTCTATAGTTTCAAGTTAGAACCATGATCTACCACCTCGCAACCAAGAGATCTAGGACTCCAGAAAGAAAATCCACCAATAGATCAAGATCAAATTAGATCTACTTCTCTAACCCAAGTCCTAGTGTAAACTACCTCAACTTCGACGATCTGTCCATACACTTAGGAACAACCTCCACTCTAATACCACATGATGCAGTGCAAGGTGGAAGAATCCCCAAAGGAGATGTCCTAGCCCCTAGCTATACAACCACATAGTGAAAACACAACACCAAGGAACAATGATGCAAGATCTAATACCAAATTACAATTCTTGATTCATAGATATATAACTGATTACATGCAATATGCCCGACTATAAGGCCTTTCGGGTTAGGGCCAAATACAAATAGAATTTACAAAAATACAATCAGTTCTACAAGATCTAACTCAAACACTAGCTAGTACAAGATCCATCTTCTGGTAGAAACCCCCAAGGAAGATCTCAACTTGTGCTCGCAAGCCCACCAAGCAATCTCCTTGTTTTCCAAGCCGCAACTACTAGCTCTTCTCCAAATTCACTCCTCAAGCTCCTTCTCTTCTCCACAATGGATGATTCATGAAAAAAAACTTCTCCACAACCCCTGATTATACCAATCTAAGCCACAAGTCAACCCAAAACACAAATTAAATACAAATACATAAATTAAATGCCACAAGTTGGCCTACAACAACAATTAAATGTCCAAAAATTGATATCCAAAAAAAACCATGATATCTCCTAGCTCTAATTGAATTAGAACTCATGCTTTGAACCATAATTAGAAATCTAGGTCCTCTACAACCCCTTAAATGTACAAAGGTTGATTCCCCAAGGAAAAGTTTGCATCCATCCTGAAAGTCACATACAACAGACTTTCATGCAAAACTACCAAAAATCGATACTCTAGGAGAATTACCATATCTCCCAACCTATAATGAATTAGAACTTTTGATCTTGATACAAGGAATTATTCTAGGCCTTCTTAAATCCTTGAAGTGAATAGACTCTCATTCATTAAGGATAATTAGTTACATGCCTTGCAACAGGCACCCCAAAACCAAAAAAACACAGTTTCAGTAACAAGGTTCAAACAACTCAAACTTCAACTCAATCCATCCAGTCTCTATGCAATCATGAGGAAAGGTTCCCCAATGTGTCTCCAACACAACCCTCACCATGAAAAGCATAATCCACCCAAAATCCAAACTCAATGCTCCTACATTAGGACCCAGTACCTAGATTTTGTTTAGATATGCAAAAGTTGGTGTAATTTAAAGGTGGAAGGAATTGCTCTCTATTGATTAGCCAATAAACCAAGACCCAGATGGTTTTTCTATGTTTTTCTTCCAATTTTTATAGGAAGTGGTTGGAATTAATGTATATGATGTTGCTAAAGAATTTTTTGGAGCTAGAAAAATGCTAGGAGAGATCAACTCTATTTTTTTCTGCTTGATTCCTAAAAAAGTGGGAGTGGATGCTCTAGAGTTATTTAGACCTATTAGCCTTTGCAATTCGATTTATAAAATTATATCTAAAGTTTTAACAGTGCTCATTTTAAAGATTCTTATGGATCTAATATCTAAACAACAAAATAGTTTTGTTCTAGGTAGGCAAATTTTGAACTCTATATTTGTGGTGCATGAAAATATTCACTTTATGGCTTCCTCTAAAATAAAGGGTTTTGTGATGAAAGTAGATATTGCAAATGCCTATGGCTGTGTGGAATAGAGTTTCATTTTCATAGTTACGAAGTCTTTTGGTTTTAGTGATTGATGCTTGTAACTAATATCTCAATTAGTGATAATGACTTCTATTGTAGTTTTAGTTAATGGGGTCTCCAATAGTTTTTCAAACCTTCTAGAGGGCTAAGTTAAGGAGATCCTATATCTCTAATTTTGTTCACTATTATGGTTGAATGTTTGGGAAAGCATATTAGGGATCTTGTGGTTAAGGGAGATATTTGTTCTGTGGCAAGATTAATGTTCTGTGGCAAGATGTTTTGTCATGCATTCATGAGCATTCCATCCTTGATGGGAGATATAAAAGAGTGCATAATTTTCATTTTATTTTTTAAAATCACTTCAGATACAAGGTCAAGGTTTCTTTTTCATTCTACTTGAAGTATTCCTTTTTAAACAACCTCAATGCACATGGGAAAAGTATTTCTAGGCCTATTCTTAATGAAGGATTGATCCTTCTTATTGAGGAATATTGTAGCGAGAATGCTATCAAGCTCTCTTTGTCAACTAGTAAAAGAAAGGAGTCTAGTAGTAAGGAGATTATGGATAAATCTAGTGTTAAAAAAGTCAAAATGCACAATGTTAAAATTGAGCAGATTAAAGATATTAAAACTAAGTCAGATAGCAGTTGGACTAGTGAGAAGAAAAGTGCAAAGAAAAAGAATAACAAGAAGGTCAAAAGCAAAAGGAAAAGAAAGAAAAAACATGAGGTTAGAGAAGATAGCTTGGAAGAGGAAAAGGGCATCACAAAAGTAGAGAATAGGAATGAAGAGGAAGGTCAAATGGACAGTGGAGATTTTAGATCGAAGAATGATGGGTACTCCGGTAGTCAAGATGACTCTATGGCTAAGTCAAGTGGGATGGGGAGTACTATGGGTTCTTCAAACCTTGAAATTTCTTTGATTTCTAAGAAAAAAATGTATTGAGGTGAAAGATATTACACCCATAAAGAATGTTGCAGAGGATGAGGGGGGTTGACTGGAAACTAAGAAGGATGATAAAACTATGCTTACCACCCATGTGCCAAATGTTACTGATTCGACATAGATGATGGATAATGAGGAAAAGTATCTTGCTGGGGACACAAATTCAGAGCTAGAAGAGGCTACTCTGGAAGAGAGCCACATTTATTCTAGTCACCAAGAGTTGAAGAGTGTGAATGAGGAGACTAGGGTGAAGAAATTTAGTGGAAGTCTTTTGTTTCTTGACAAAGCTAAAACGAAGGGAGATGTTTCTTTGTAGGCTGAAACATGGCTCTATAATGAAATTGTTTCATCAAAGAATTTTTAAAAATATTTGCAGATTAATCTAGATATTGAAAGAAACAAAATAACTAAGCTCAAAGGGAAAGTTGGGAAAAAAACTAAGAAACTAATGGCCTATGAAGTCGAACTTAGGTAATTGGTCAAGGATAGTGGACAATAAATGTACATGATTACAAGAAACTTATGTGCGGTGATGGTTAGTTTGGATAGGAAGAGAAATGAGGAAATTATATCTCCTATGCATACCAAAATGTCTACTGGGCCTAGTAGAAGGACAAGGTGGAGAGCTGGAAGGGTCATTGAAGTTTCCCCTATCTCCATTGTTGAGGATCTCCTTTAAGGGATTGATGATACCACCAAATATCTAAGGCTATGGAAGAGCTCTAGTGATAGGGTTTTCCTAGTTTTCTTTTTTGGTCATGGTTGTTTGTCTAGGTTTTTGGTTTTGATTCTATACTTTTGAACTAGTTGTTTCTTACTATTTTTACTTTCCATCTGGTTGTTTTGTTAGAATGATACTTATAGGTTTTAGGTACTTGTAAAACCTAGCTTTTTGATGTTGTTATTGTAGGTTTCTAGTCCTTGTAAAGTTAGGTGGATTGTTTATTGTTTATCTTTAGTTTTTGTATGGGGTTTTGGGTCCCCTCAAAATCTAGTTTTACCTTAATTTGAAAAAATAAGATGACCCAATTAATTATTTGTAAGGGTATAAAGTAAGGATGTTTTGTTTGGTTTAGTGGTATCATGATAGTTGTATGGTTATTACAACACTACTACATTTAACATCATTTTTTGACCAAAAATTTTGACCATCAACTAAATAAATTTAGGGTGGTTGAAATGTAAGGGCAAATTTTTTGTTTTTTTACATATAAGACCATTTTGGTCAAAATTTTGACCAATATAGGGCTTATACATCTGAAAAGTGCAAAAAAAATTTGCCCAATTACGTTTTTCGTGCCCGATTTCATTTCATGTTTTTGGAGCATTTTTGCATGGTTATCTCTGCATTTTTGCATGGTTTTCTCTAAGCCCAATTTCGTTTCAGGTTTTCTCCACCCACTTGATTAATGACGCTTGCTAGCCCTGGGAATAATATGAAAGGGGGCCCTGCATTTGCATCAATATAGGAGGGGCGAAATAGTAGTTTGAAACTCTCAATATTGTCTTTCTTTCATTCTTCCTGATGTGCTCGACTTCAAAAGCTGTTCCATTCACGACCTCCAATCACACCCGCATCTCTAGTAGTCGAGGAGAGGGATTTGTCTTTGAGAATATTTCCATATGTACATGCGTATTTTTGTTGTAGGTTTTTATGATAATATTGAAGATCGAAGTGAATACTATTACTATCATTATTATTTTTTATGCCAAAGTTCAGCCATTGTTGTGTAATATAAATGGGAGAGTCTCCGCTCAAGTGTTTTTTCTCAGTGATGTTTTGATGATAAGTGTTAAAAAGAGTCTAGTTGCAAAAAGAATGTAATGTACTTGTTGTTTCATTTTATTGAAAGTGTGTAGATGCAGAATTATCATTTGGAATGTTGGTCTATTGTAACAACTATTATACTTTTTGTTATAGTAATGAAAGAAAAGAAAGGAAATGTATATGCAGAAGCTGTAGTTGTAAAAGCTTAGAAGAAATAATAATGTCAAATTTTTTGTTTTATAAATATAGTTGTGTTGGTATCATATTTTTCTTGTATTTTTGTTTTAATAATACATAATTATATTGTATCATTTAGACAACAATTTCATATTCAAAAAAAGAACAAAAAGAAAAAAAATTTGAGTGTGTTTCTCTCTTCAACTCTAGAACATTCAACTTAAACATCAACACATAAAGATAATAATTTGAAATCTAGTGTGTTTAGTGCTTGGAGTTGTACCCTCAATACCTAGGCCATGTGGGCTATAAAACATGATATTCATGTGATTCTATGTTAGATGATGATGATGATAATGAATAATCACCATCTACTACTAGCTCATGTAGTGATTAAAGGTCTTCAATGCACCTCTAACTACAAGTATGCCATGGAAAACTTGTGATGAAGATGACTCCTCAAACTAATAGACTATCATGGAAATTTTTTGATAAGACACCTACAAATACTGGACTATCTTCAAAAACTTATGATGAAGATGACACCTAAATTTACTAGACTATAATTGAATTGATGTACTTTGGATCCTTCACCAAAAGTCTCTATCATTTTGCTAGAAGATGATTTATCTTCTAGTTCAACCAAAAGAATCTCTCTCCTATGTTTCAACATTACATTTAATTGTTGCATTGCAATTAGGTCTTCCTACAAGGGTTTCCATTTGGATGAATAACAAACTTGTTGGTGTTTTAAAACTACTAAGCAACAAAATGCTTAATACCAAGATGAAAATACTCACACAGTCTAAAGACTAGCCAATTCTTATTATCAATTGTATGTGCACATCATTTGGGCCAAACTTCTACAAAACCAAGGGTGGTTTTCTACTCTTTTGGCTATGCAAAACCAGGGTGGGTATACCCAGGGATGATACAAGACTGGGAAAACTGTATGAGAATTATCTTAGTTTCATTCTGATTCTCATCTCAAATTCTCCAATACATGTACAATTCTTGATACTTTAATAAACACATCCCATATAACAGGTATGGCCAAAAAGCTTCTATAGGTCTGCAGATGTTCTCAGCAATAATGGCTAACTAAAGCTAAAACATTCCATGCAAACAAGTAGAGGCCAACTTTGAAGATCTACAGGAAATAAAAGTAAAGTTGATTATAATTTTGCATTTTGACAATCATGTGTGACACATTTCTCTTTCAGCTGGATTAAATTTGATTAGTGCTTAATCCATTGGGGTTCAGAGTCTACTACAAATCTCTAGATCTAATTTGTTGCCTTACAACAAATTTTATCAGCAATTCTTATTAGAAATTGTCATTCAAAATCCTTTCCACTACTGCAACAACCTTATCAAATTCATCAAAGCTTTTACTTAATCCATTGAATTAACAACCATGATAAACAGATATACAACCTAATTGAACTGCATTCAATTGCACAAGCCTTTACTTATACAACATCAAGATAACCAAGTAATCAAAAGGAGACAAAGTTCAGAAAGAACTGATATGGGGAAAATTCATAATTTGTATTCATTTTCCTTGAAAATTGTATACAATTTACAATAGACTCAGAATGACCTTCAGAAAGAAACACAGATCATTCTATATTCATGTATTCTCAAGATCTGACAAAGAAAATACATCACAAATTTTTGCTCAAAAATGGTGGACCAAAAACAGACTAAGTGTATCTCTTAGAAAATAGAATTTGGACCTTTTCTCTTGCCCTGGAATTTCACTTATATAGTGTGAAATGCAACAAGCTTCAGGCTAAGAGAAACTGACAGGTGTCTTTTACAAGGAATATCTACATACACCTATCACAAAATGACAAAACTATGGGTAATAGAAGATATCAAAATCAAATCATTCTTTTTGGTGGGTCAGCTTCTGTTACATGTTCTGATGTTGTTGAGTTGGCTATTGATCTGATTCATCTTCATATGTAACTGTTAAATTAGCCAATGATGAAGCTTGTTCTGATGAGGGCACATTAACCTCCACTTGCAGGCTTCCACCACCTTCATTCTGCATGGTAAGGACAACTTCTACCTTTTCCTTTTCTTTAATTGTATTGGCATCTTGTGGTCCCATTTCTGCAACTGAAAGTGACAGGTTTTTCTTGTCTTCTTCTTCTGATTGGGTTTGAGTAGTGATGGTATCAATGATTTGGACTTCCTCACCCTGCACCTCATCACTGTCAGTTTCATCTACATCAAACTGTTCACTAGAAGGCATTTCTACCATCCACCTGTCAAATAATGTGTCATCTGGCCAATTGAATTGCAAAATATCCTTTTGTTTCTTTATTATATAATCAGCCTCATTATCAATATCAAAAAATTCATGTTTTAAAGAATCAAAGAATATTTTGGCTTTCACCATTTCTTCTGTTGTGGTGGCCCACCATGCATGCCCTGTTTCATTTATGACTTGATTCATTCTTAAACAAAATAAATCATCAAGTTCCTTCGCCCATTCCTCTTTGCTTTTCAAACTATTTTTCTTATCTAGGGCATGAGGAAATAAATTGAATTTTTGGCTCTTATATTTGTCTAAGTAGCCTATTATTATCTTTTGTAAATGTATCCTTTTGCTATCAAAATCAACAAGATCAGAAACAATGTCAAAGGTTTTATCAATCTGATCACGAGAATTATTTATAACAGATAGACACAATAAGGTTATTGCTTTCTCCCTTCTCACCCACTTGTTCACAATAGGCTTTAGAGCCTCATCATCTGCTTTTAACTCCTCCCAGATGTTAATCACCCTAGCCAATTGATCATGGATTAGTGGCCATTCAACCTTGTCTCCTAGATATGTAAGAGTTGTTCTTAGTTTATCTTCATATTTAGATTCCAACTTTACATGTAAGGCCCACAGTTTACTCTTTTCTTCTTCAAAATCCTTAGCAGTGTAATACTGTGGCCCTTGGGGTGTGTCTGGTATTACAATGAGGGGGGTAGATTTGAAAGGTTCAACAGGGGGGTGAGGGTATGTTATTTTAGGCCTGGTGGATTTTCCCAGTAGCTTGTTCTCAAGCTCAACTCTCCTTTTTACCTCTTTATTGTAGGCATCCACAACTGCCTCATATTTACTTTGTAATTCAAACATTTCCTTTTCCTCCCTTTTAGCAGTAGCCAAGGCAAACTAAGAATAATCCACATTCATGTGGGCTGCCTGTACGTGTGAGGTATCGCCAACTCTCCTCACAATAATATTCCCTATCAGTCTTGAACCATCAGGCTATGCTAATACAATCCTGGATCCTCTTCTTAATGACCACATAACAAGAGCAGCTTGATCATCACTAAAAGTAGTCCTTGCAAATTCCTTTTTATTTGGGTCTTGTAACTCCAGTCTATTAGAAATAGAGTTGAAAATCAATGCATCTACAATATCCCAATTAGGCAACAATAGTATGTTAGAAGTTTTTACCATTTGCCTTCCCTCCTCATGGGTAATGTTCTGAAATTCTTGCATCATTTGCTCCTTTATTTGGTTTTGGATGGAGGCTTCATCCATTTCTGGATGCTCTATTTTCATGTTCTTACATCTTTCCTCAAAATTGTGGATGTTTGCCCTCCAAGAAAATTGATGGAAAGCCTTAGACCTTACAAAACTATCATCTGACAAAAATTGCTAGCTGACTTGTTCCAAAACAGGGTCTAATTCCCTTCCCTTAAAATCAGCTACAGTCAGCTCAAGGCTTGGCATAGGAGGTTCCCTTCATCGATCTCTGCTTGAGTGACAAAAACTCCCCCTTGTGATCCAATTTGTTCAATTTTCTCAATAGTGAGCTGCTCCTCCCTAGTTTTCAAAGGGGTCTGTGATGGTGAATACTCCTCAACATGAGAATCCTCCTCTCTTATTATTTTCCTCCTCTTAGGGGAGGGCTCAGTAGGCCTCTCTTCCAAAACCCTACTAGTGGACTCAATTATTTGTTTGCCTTTGTCCACTGTATTCTTTTTATTTTGAAAAATAGTATATCCCGACCTTTTTTGGACAGTTAATTGACCTGCCCTTATATTGGGAGTAAAACCCAATCTTCTCATTACTTCCCTGGCCTTATCCGGGTAGAACCTAATAAAGAATTTCTTCTTTTCATTCATTGCCTCTATTATTTCAGGAAAATTATTCATAAGTTTTCTCATCTTATCTACATTTGTAACTGCATCGTCCAAAGGACTATAATCTGGATCAAAACAATGAATGAAATCCAAAATTTTAGAAAAGACTTTCCACTTTTCTTTCCTAGTCTCTTGCTCCTGCAAGGAGTACTCATTCCTTATTAAGTCTTCAAGAAAATAAAATTCATGCTCAATTTTACCAAGCTTAATTCTCTGCCTTAGAGCCAAATGATAAAATCTTTCAGAATCACAAAAACGAGGATGGGAAGTGGCCATCTTATAAGGATTCAAAATCTTGTGCAGAGAAAGCCAATCTCCTTTTGTGATTACAAAATGATGAGCCACTGTGCAAGTAGGAAAAATTGACCCCTTTTGTCTTTTCAATAGAAGGGCTTCCTCCACTCCTCCCAGTTGCCACAATATCTCAGCAACTCCTACCTTCAAAGGCACTTGGTAAGGTAGTATGTGAGGGCTTCCTTTAAAACCATATATTCTAAATACAGTAGAAACAGAATATGGAATGACATCTCCCCAATTATGTGAAACTTTCAAACCACTTGGGTTGTCCATAGGCCTAATGAGATTCATTAATTCTTTGGGGATTCTGGGATTGTCCCTTAATAGGAGGCATCTCAGCTTTGAAGTGAAATACCTGTCAAACTTGACAAAACTGGCATTCTCTGCATCCCAAGTCATATCTACACTCCACAATTGAACTGGTAATGCTTCCCCACTCTCTTCTCTGTGTAATTCCATTTCTTTACTAAAATATGTTACTCCCTTGAATAAGAACATGTGCATTAACAGAGAATAATGGCCAAAATTTTTTTCCACCTTACCCTTAGCAATTCCAATCAGTCCAATGTGAATCTCCTTAGCTAAATAAGAAGCAAAATAAAAAATTATATCCACACCAAAAGAGGAAATCTGAGTAATCATATACATAAAATCCACAGGCATGTACTCTTCTTCATCTCTCCCAAAAACTTTACACAAGGACCTATATATTTCTATAGCCCTAGAATTGAAGTATGCCCTTTTGAAAGGCTCCCTAGAGGATGCTGTTATTGCTGGCAGTGTTCCAATTCTACCTATGTGTGCGCTCAACGCTCCTTGCCTAACTGCATCTCTCTTAGACATATACTCATTTTCTAACCCTTTCAAATCAATGGGCACATGATAATCAGTGACAGGCCCTAAACTGAAAACTTCCCTAATCTCCTCTACGCTGATTGTAATCAAGATTTCACCATTAGTTCTCCTCACTACCTTAAGGGCTTGGTCGTAATTCTTAGCTACAACTTCCAAAAGATCATAATCCATGAAAACACTAGGAACCACCGTTTTCCCTAGACCAAAATTCTAGATGTTAGCATGTGGGGCAAAAAGGTTCCTCTCTGAAAACCATTTTTTGAATAAAACAAGACCAGTATGTGAAGTTGTTGCATCCCTAACCCAGTTTCCTTTGTCATATAGCCCATCTGCTATTTTCAGCCTAGGGTTTAATGAAGTTAGCCTCTTAACTTCTACAGTTTCAATAATGGAAGAAGGGAGCAGTTCAAGCAAATCATCGTGGACATTCCTATCCAAATAGTTCTCTTGACCAGAAAATGCTTTCTACTTTGGAGCCATTTTAATTAACTCTCAAAGGAATTGAAATAGCAGGAGGATTATAATGCAATTACTTACTTTGAATTTCACTCTAGTTCTTCTCAGTGTTACTGCAATCTTTCTGCGAACAAACTGATTCACAATCTTATCGAATCTAGCACAATCTTCTCAACAACTGTTTCTGCTTAGAAATGCTCTGAATCTTTGTTCGAGTGTGGTTGAATTAAAAAAATCTTCTATGTTATACTCTATTTTTCTTCACACCTAAAGCTTTCATCTCTCATAAATGCACAGGGTGGCATCACCTTCTATATTCAAATTTACACCGTGGATTTATGAAAAATCCTATGATCCAAGGATGGAAGCAAAGATGACTCATGTTCCTCTTGACAAGCTGGTAGTCAACCCAATGAAAATTTTCCATGTGTACCTTTCCTTCATTGTTGGCGCCTCTGAACTAGACCCACAAAACTCTGAGGACACGTGTCACTTAGGTGCTATCTCGCTATACATAAAGAGTGAGCACCTTGCCATAGCGAGATAGCGCCCATCATTGATCCTGATTTGATCATGCAGATGACATTTGATGCATTACTCAAAAGAAATATGGTGGGCCCCTTGTCTCCATGTCGCTATTCGTAACCTTCGTGCAACTCACCATAGCGAGATAGCGACGATCATGGATCTGAGATAGATCTGACAATCAGTCTTTCATATACTTTGTGAACAGGGCGTGGGTCCAATCATTGATGATGTGATGAAATCCTGGCTATATTAGCTACTGCTTGGGGCCCATATTTGTTTATTTCTCGGCCGGGCGCTATGTCACTAACGGTGAGAAGAACAAGTTCCCGATAGCAACATAGCGAATCCCGGTGTCTTTGCTTTTCTCGGTGTATACGCGTAGCCCATTAGATGCCAGCGTGTTCCAAAGCTTTATAATTGATATATGATGGAGTACTTTCTGGCACCCACTTACTCTAAAAAGTTGTCGTAGTACTACTTTTCGTCTGGGCGCTATGTCGCTAACGGCGAGAGACACCAATTCTTTGATAGCGACATAGCGATTTCTAGTGACTCATCAAAATTCAGGGTCGGAAAGATAAAGGCGAGTGAAGTCATAACTACCCTTGTTAATGCATCTGACACATAATAAAACAACACATGCACCACACAGCCTGAAAAAACTTACGATCATTGAAAAATTTAAAAGTGACTGTCGGCCATTATTTTTGGTGAAGGCATCATGTCGCTAACGGCGAAGTGCCCAATTTCTTCGATAGCAACAAAGCGACTAATTGAAAAAGCTAAGATTTTTGTTGACACCTTTTGTACCTCAATGTTGTAATTCCTTTTCAGGTTTTGACATGTCTATTGTAAACATGATGAAATATCTCTGAAACAATACAATCTCCAGTCATCGTATTTCCACTTGACGGTACTCCTTTTCAACTTAGCAGTGGTCGCTATGTCGCTAAGGGTAAAATACTTGTATCTTTTCATAGCGAGATAGCGATTGCCGTAGCTCTTTTAGGGATTGGGCGGTCAGAAACACAAAAGAAAAGATGTGACTCAAGGTGCGAAAAGTTTGAAAAGGATGGGAATCTTTGCATATTTTTAGTTTTGCACCCAAAAAATTTAAAAGAAAACAAGACCTAGGGTTTTGACAAAAAATTGCTTCAAAGACCTACAAAATATGACTTGGCTAGAAACCCTATTCACCATAGGTGGATCCCAATCTGAATTTTTCTATACCTTGGACAAAGGAATTCGATTATGCAAAAATTCAGACCAACAAAACTATCATGGAAAAATTGTGACAAAGATGCCACCTGCAACTATTAGACTATCATAGAAAAATTGTGATGAAGATGACATTAAAAACTATAGGACTATCATGTGTACAAGTCACAAAATGATTCCAACATATGAAATTAAGTGTACTACATAGGATAGTGATGACTGAATTTCCATGCCCTCCAAATTTGGTGGTTGTAACATTTATACCAATTTCATTTGTGGGATACACACTCTTTAAATACTCCAGGCAATTCCTGAGTGCAGATGTTTCAATTCCTTAGTGTCAAAACTTGAATATATTTCATGCTTATCATTTCCTCTAGCAATTCTTATGCAAAACATCATTAAAATAATTGTTCCCTTTGACAGCGTCAAAGAGTGTATATATACAATATTTTTGAAGTTGTTTTGTGCCAAATGAACCTTTTGTGATCAAGTCTTGTAAATATCTTGGTTGGTACAACTGCAGATTTCTTACTGGCTTTGTACTAGTACCCAAGATTAACATTGATGACATTAGTAGAATTCCAAGTTTTGCTCTTGTATTCCTATTAATTGTACTTGATTGTCGAATATGTTAAAGAAGAAACAAATGCCAGTTAATTTACAGACTGTAACTGACCTGAATTGCTTGATATATATTTTAAATGTTGAGATGCATATACTAAGAATTTTTTGTTATTGCAGGCCAAGCCACAGCTGACAGACAGGTCAAAGCTTCCAACTATTGTGGATCCTGTCATTAAAGAGTTGCTGAACTTGAAATATCTTCAGCAAGTAAGTTGCATGCAAAATATTTCTTTTGAAGGGAATTGACATTATTTTTAAAAATACATTAAGTTTATACAATTTTACTCATGTTTTGGTGGAAAAAAACTTAACGTTCTTCCACATTTCTTGCCCATTTTATTGCATATCTGAAATAAGACATAATCTTGTCATTTTCCAATAGCTAAATGTCTTTAACTGTGATTGGAATTTGGCATAAAATGTATTTTTTAGGTTAGATTGTCAGCTAGTTCTGTTTGATCACCATTTGAAAATTAGAGGTGCTAATCCTTTCATTGAAGATAAAATTTATAGTGCACTACATATCATCACACTTACCCAAAAAAATTGAGCCAAACATTTGATTATCTAGATTGAAAGTCATTGTCCACTTCATAATCTTAGCAAGAAGAACACCATAAGTTATTGTGAACCAAGTATTTATGATGAAGCAAGAAGGAAAGAAAAATGAAAAAATGTGTTGAGTCAAGAGATAGACATTGGAAAGAAATCCATTGATTATAAAAAGTATTAAGATCAAGTTTAAAAATAATGTTTTAATTGACAAGCACAAAGCAAGATTAGTAGCTAAAGAGCAACAAACTTTCCTTGTACATCCATGCACTATCTCCGTGATTCCATGTTTGGTCCTTAGCCTCTTTGCAATAAACACATGATCAATAATTTCCAAATAGTGCCAACATACTATGTGGAGAGGCCCTTTCTAGATCATATTTCAATGCAACAATTTATCAAACGATGGCGCTTTGAGGGGACAATGATCATCTTCAACCGTGTGACTTTGGCTCATTGCTTCAAATTTGTTAGAGGATATAGAAACTTACTGACTATAAACAACAGGTATGTTCTTAGAAAAAAAAACCCATACTCATTGTAAATAGCAGGTATGGACTTAATGCATATTTCATGAGTTGTGGTTCATAAAAACCCATACTCATCAGCTTGAATTGTTTGTTTAATACCCAATGCATTGAGGTGATGCTTACAATTTGAATTCATAAAAACCATTTCTCATCAACTTAAATTGTTTGTTTAGTACCCATTGCATTGACGTGACACTTACAAGGTTGAAGTATTGCAACTTCCTAGAAGGTCTGCCTACTCAATTCCATGATGATCCAACTTTCCTTGATCCTTGGGAGAATGATGCAGGAGCATCAAGGTCAAGGTTGAAGGCATGAGAAGACATTAAGGTCTCAAGATAACCAACATGACTATGTTAGAACAATTGATGTAATAAGACCCTGCGAAGGTCCTTTTTGATATGTTTGTAATCATTTTAGTTACATTTGAAAACATTAATTAACAAAAACCATATGTGCAGATATAAACATTAATCACAACATGTCCAATTTATTTGTAGGTATGTTTTCCTATGAAGAAAGACCACACTTGACAATATGAATCTAGAAGAAAATAATGAGACAATGGCTGCATTGTGGGTTCAATTCTGAAGAAAACTTGATAAATGTTATTGTCCTTGCAAAAAGTGTATGGGTTTAAAGAATCGAAGAATTCTAATCATAACAGCCCAGAGTGATTGTAGGCAATATGGTCATGTTGAAGGGGGCCACGATTTTCATCCATTGCTCAATGTTGATTTCCTACTGGAGGAACATTGAGGTGTGAATATCCAAGCTAAGGATAACGCTCCCATGGAAGAAGATGATAATGTGCCAGAGGACATGATTGCAGAAGATGGTATTGGGGCAAGTGATGAAGAGGCTCACAATGATGGTACTAGCAAATCTGATAATAATGATGAAGATGGTCTTGATATACCTTTACTTGAGAAGGCATACGAGCCCTTATACCCAGGCTCCCAAACAACTCTACTATCAGCTATAGTGTTGTTGGTGAACTTAAAGGTTATGAATAGCATATCCAATGTAGCAATGTCATGTATGCTAAGGTATCTCATTTTTGTCATCTTCAAGGTTAGCATACAATTACTATTCATTATATTAACAATGCATATTTGTTGTTGTAGGTTGATTAGTGAGTTTTTGTTACCACCATCAAACATTTTGCCTCGTTTGTATCGAGAATTATCTAACATTATGGATCAAATTGGAATGAAGTATCAGACAATACATGCATGTCCCAATGATCACATTCTATATCATAAACAACATGAATTTGCAACAGAATGTCTTCATTGTCATGTTAGTAGATATCGGTCAGATCAAATAACAAAAAAAGTGCCTCACAAAGTTCTTTGGTACATTCCCATTATTCCACGTCCAGAACGGTTATTCAGGTGCACTAGCTTGGCACAATTTATGGATTACCATGCACGCAATAGAAGTCAGGATGATATTATGCGAATGCCTGCCGATGGTTCTGCATTTAAAGAGATAGAAGAAACATGGTCACACTTTAAAGAAGAACCTCGTAATTTGAAACTTTCATTAGCGGCGGATGGTGTTAATCCATATGGAGATATGAGATCTGTTTACTCAGTATGGCCTATTTTTGTTATTAACAATAACATTCCTCCTTGGATGTCCATAAAGAGGAATCACATAATGTTGTCAATGATTGTGCCAGGTTTTTATTTTATTTTATAGTTATCTAAATTAATTTATAAATAGTGCATGAAAATGGTTATAATAATTACATAATGTTTATGTTCATTCAATTGCTAGGTAAATACCAAGTTAAAGATATGAACGTGTATATTGAGCCCCTAATTGATGAGTTGTTGAAGTTATGGAATGGCATCACTATGTATGACATCTCTAGACCGATAAGACATCGACAATTTCAATTCCATGCAATGCTTGTATGGACAATACATGATGCCCCTGGGCTAACTCATTTTTGCAGTATGTTATATTGTTAAGATCACATATTTTTGGTCTGTTATAGTGCTTACACATTACTATCAAATGCTTAAGTTGCACATGATAATTGTACATGATCCAATTATACATGATCTTTTAGGTCTTCAGACAAAGGGAAAATTTGCATGTCCAGTTTGTGGTCCGAAGATGAAATGTCGTCATTCAAGAAGTTTAGGAAAGCAGGTGTTTGATGAGTTTAGACACTTTCTCCACAATAATCATAGGTGTCGAATTGCCAAAAAACATCTTTTCAATGGGAAAGAAGAGACATCATCAAGGCCACGAAGAATGACACCTCATTTATGGAAGTTGGAATACGATCAACTAAATCATCGAGGTAATGTCCAATTTGTTGTCCAAAGTTTACAATTTGTATTTTGATATTGTCTTATATTTACTAATGCTATAACTGATGCTCGTGAAGGTCGTTAAGGCATCAATGACCAACTTCCTAGAGGAATGAAAAGTTATCCTACTCAATTTAGTAGGTTACCATACTACAAGGATCTCCCAATCACGCATTTGTTTGATGCTATGCATATTGGAAAGAATGTAACAAAGACGCTATGGAAAATGTTGGATGGAAGGAGTGATAGAGAACAAATTGGTAAAATTTCTACTGACATTCATGAATCTAATCATGCACTAAAAGTTTTCATTGAATCAAATAGGAATGGAGATCGCATAAATACAAGTGCCCTTCCTTGGTTATTAATGGAGCAACAAAGTGATGCATTAAAAGAAGTCATAAAAAAAAACAAAATTTCCAACAGGATTTGTTGCAAATATAAGCACTCTTCTATCAAAGAAAGGTGATTTTGGGCCAGGGTTGAAGACACATGATTGGTATACCTTCCTCAAGGTAAGTCATGTTTTCTATTTACAGTATATTTGTAAGATTGAATGTAGTACCAGTTGCATTATTTAATAATATATTGAAATGATCATTTTTTAATGATTGCAGTTTGTCCTACCTCTATCCCTTCCACAATAGTTTGACAACAGTATTAAACAAGTTATATATGATCTTGGAAAATACATGAGGTTGGAAGAGTGTTTTTTCTTAGATTTGTAACTTTTTATCTAAAATCTATTGTATAATTTTATTTGAAATCTCCTCTATGTGTTTTTGCGTGTTGAATCCCATTTAGGTGGTTATCATCTAAAGAAATTGATAAAAAAGATATAAAATATTGGAAGAGAAAAATTCCACAGCTTATGTGTGAAATGCAAAAGTGTTTACCTCCAACGTTTTTCAATGCTCAAGAACACTACCTCATACATCAAGTTGAGGAGATTGAATTGTGTGGACTTGTACAAGCTAGATCAATGTGGATGGTTGAGAGGCATTTGAAATTTATGAAGGGCTTGGTTCGAAAAAGAGCACGTCCTGAGGGTTCTATGATAGAGAGATATATGATATACCAAACCATGGTGTATATCAATGAATATCTTCCAAAGTTTGCAGCAAGTATCCATCTAGATCGCATTTTGGATCCCAACTGTAATGAAAAATTCAAAGGGGAGTACCTGACGAGGAAAGGTAGATTGAGGAGGGTGAGAGGTAATTATAATTTTTTTTTTTATAATTTAACAATTCTTATCCATCATCAATATATATAAGTTGTTTCTAATTGGTGTAATTGTCTTCTTTATAGTTGGTCATGAGTGGGATGCACTACACTTGTATATTGCAAACAATCTTGATTGGATGACAGTGTGGATTGAATAGTCTCAAGAAAATGGTCACTCATTAACATGGGATGGTGTTGCATCGTTGGTTAAAGAAGCTCATCGTAATGGAGATCCCAACGTTACGCCAATGTTACTTGATCTAATATATGGCTTAAGAGATACAAAGGTATGCATAAGATTACTAATCATGAGACATAAGTTTAATATCAACTCACAGATCAATGAGAAGATTCTTGACATGTTTGAATAATTGTAGGTCAAACAACACAAAGCTATTTACTACCATGGCTATAAATTTCGCACAACAAAGCTAGATGAAATGAAGAAAATGTGTGATTCTGGGATAAGTGTTGTCTTCGCGGTCACCAATATTTCATCTAGAACTGACATACATCCTTAACAATTTGAAAATCAATACTATGGCATTTTGGATGATATACTTGAGTGCGACTTTAATTCATTCAAAATAGTTCTATTTGTCATCAAATGGTTTAGGTTACGACTGAATCAAAATGATCTTGATAGGACTGTTATTGAACACGATAGTGGATTTACTATGATTAATACAAGGTCATTTGAGCCAGTCGGAGATGAGCCATATGTTCTTCCAAGTCAATGCGAGCAAGTGTTTTACTTTGGTGTTCCAGAAAAACTAGGTTGGTCATTTATCGTTAGACATGACCCAAGAGGAAGGTCGATAAAGTATAATGTGATCGAAGAAGAAGATATTGAAGAAGCACAAGAGGAAGTAAATGATTATTAGGAACAACAGTTACCCAGTGATGAAGAAGAAGAAGATGGTGATGATTTTGGTCATGCTAACGATAATGGTGATAATGATGATGATGATGCTGATGACGATCATGATCATGGTGACAAAGATGGTGATGATCATGGCAATGATGGTCATGATGATGATAGTGATCAAGAGGATGATGATGGTGATGAAGATGGTGGTGGTGACGACGACAATCAAAGTGACGAGTACAATGATGGTGATGATGATGATGATGATGATGATGACATGGATGACGATCATGATGATCAATGAAATCTTCAGGTATGATCAATGTCAACTATGATGGGGTCTTGTATGACCAAATATTTCTTTCCAAACCATATGTGCACATATAAACATTAAGTAGAACATGCCAAATATTGTTTTAGATATAAACATTAGTTACGCTAAATTTTTAACTTAAGACAAATGATTTACATATACAATCTACTTTATTATTAATATATTTTTTGGTAAGTCTATTACTTTAATTTCGCTGCTGATTTCTAAGACTTACTAATTTTTTTCACAGGGTGATATGGATGCACCATGTTAGACACCTTCAGTAGAGGTAAACATTAATTATTGTAAATTTTAATGTTAATATAGAAACAAATTTCCTATTATTATGTTCTTTTCTTTATGGATTTAGAGTTATTTTAATGAGAGTATATGAATATTTGATGTCATAACTGATAGGAAAAAGCTACAATGATCGCTAATCAAATGCAATATGAAATACGAGCGTCATATCTACATGATATTGGCCTTAGTACTGACCCTGTATTCATCACCCAAAAAATTACACAAAGATACACTGATGAGCTTGTTCAAATTATCATCAAGGGTGACAGAAGTGAGGAGAAAGAGGCACTGAGAATAGAATCGGACCGTAGAATCCAATATTTGAAAGTAAGCAGTAATTCAACTAAAGCAGTAATAGAAGTTCAATAGATATTAATATTTTATAGTATTTTATGGATCATGATCTCTTATTTTATGTGTTCTTGTATAGACATATGTGCTAGTTGCGACATCACATGCTGAACATGGTCAGGGTTGTTTCACAGTACCTTTGTGTAAGTAACACTTTGTTTATTTTGATCAACATTATAACACTTACCTTTTTTTTTGTTGACGTTTCTCGCTAGTATCCCATTTGATCTTTATCCATTGCAAATGTCTTTGCTAACAATATTCTATTCTTCACCTCATGATTAAGTGCGGACTCCTCCTTCAGTTGGCGGTCCACTATTGTCTGCTGCATTGTTGGCAACAAGGACCATGCAAACATTATCGTCTATGCCCAATAGAACTGGTAAAACCTTGTTTTGCTATATTTTATAATGTTCTATATTTTGTAATGTCTTTCTACAAGTTGATGAACAACGAAGTAGCACATTAGTGCTTAAATGATGTCTACAGAAGCTTGCATACACACAAACACATGCATACACACACCATGCATACATACATACATACGTACATACGTACATACGTACATACATACATACATACATACATACATACATACATACATACATACATACATACATACATACATACATACATACATACATACATACATACATACATACATACATACATACATATATATATATATATATATATATATATATATATAGCCACACATAGAGAGACATGGACATAGGCAGGGAGATAGACCAACAGAGAGCAGTACTAAAATTGTCATTTAATTGTTATGATGTTTTAGTTGATAGAGCAACAGAGAGCAGTACTACTGAAGCTGATCCATTTCCTGGAGTAGTTCGTGTGATTAGTACTGGTTTGTATGAAGGGACATAGTTGCTGAATAAGAAAACTATGTTTCCATTAAGAGAACGAAAGCTTCCAAGTGCTTTAAAATTGATATTTTTTAAAGTGTAAATTTAGTTTACTTTTACATTACTCATTTTGGACTGATAAATCCTTTATGTTTTTGTAGGTAATAATGCTTTCTTTGAACATCTTTTTCATATGACATTGAGACTGTTTGGACCCACCATACGTAAAAGGTACGTAGTTTCATATCATTGCTACATAATTTTTATTTTCTTCTATTTATTGTAATATATTAAAGTTATTGATCTAACAATCTATTTGTTTTTAAAAAGGTGGAATTTACAAGCTGAGGAATTAAAGAATCAGCTGATTGCATCCATTGAGGAGAAATTTGGGAAAAATATTTTTGACACTGGCCTACTTCTGAAAAGAGCAGCAATGCATATAAAGATTATGAGGGATCAATATAGAAGGGGTCTTAAGGATAACCCAAAGTACGACCGTCCTCCTATGATTCCACCAATGGAGTGGAATGAAATAATAGAAGATGCAAAGGAGAAAAGGCTATGTGAAGATAGAGATAATGAAGTAGCACAGGGCAAAAAGAGGTATGTCATTATAGTATTAAGTACATTGTAATCATGCACTAATTATTGATATTTGTAAATATATAATCTAAGATGTTTGAAATTGTTCATAGATTGCAGGACACATTCGTGGCTACAAAAGCGAGAATAGAAAAGGTTGGCCAACACAAACTTGGCTCTGGTGGCTATATGAATTTGCAGTCTCGACTTGTAAGTAGAGCAATGAATTTTGTTTTTTTTTTTTAATATAATGTTGCAAACAATTTTGTTTAATGAAACCATACATGGAAAACTAATGTTATCAAGCAAAAACCACAGGGCACAGATTTCAATGTGGAGGTCACAGATGAAGATAGAAAAATTGCCTTGAAGAAAGGCTATAAAGTTGTGGTTGCACGCCTACATGAAGAATCTGTAAGCCTTGCCCAAGAATCCAGTGCACCAAATGATATCTCATAGGTAAATTGGTCAGATGAAAAGTAAATGAAATTAAATAGTTGAGAAGATTCTTTTTTGGTATTAGTTTTAAACGTAAATTGACTACATAACAATGTGCATAACATTTTACTGCAGCCTTCATATCCTACCATAGAACCTGCTCCTGATGAAGGCCATGATGTGCATTATAGTGGTGGAGGTATTAATTTGCTATTGGAAATTAATTATGCAATTATGAATACAATTTAACATCTTCAATTGGAATTTGACATGTATCCTTTTTTTGAATATTTTAGAGCATGTTGAACATCATGCTAAAGGACTATACCATGTTCCAAGTGTTCAACATGTTGACGCGGTGGCAGATCAAAATGTTAATGTACATGATGTGGCATTGTCAGGTAAGAAAAATGCATTTTATGTTGTACTCGTACTTAATTACAAACTTGTAGCAATTAGAAAAAGAAAAAGAGTATGCCAATTTATCGCATTCACTTGTTCTTGCAACAGAGCCCCCTTTAGTGCAAAAAACTCCTACTCCTCCAAAGAGAAGGAGCCATCATAATTTGACATTACACGTGCCAGACAAGGAGGAGAATGAAGTAGATATGGATGTCCCTATGAGCGCTTTTCTTAAGAAAGTTCAAAAAAACAAAAAAAAGAAATGATGTTTTAAAAATCTTCTTTGATAAACCTTGTTGGATAATGAAAGAACTTTATTTTAAGTAATTATGTATGAATGATGCGTATTAATATAAATTTTTATTTTATGTTAATGAATATTGTTATGTGTTAATGAAGTTTTGATTAGTATTGTGTATTAATGATTTTTATATCATATTAATGAATGTTATGTGATTGTATTGATTGAATGTTATAGTTCATAAATGGATGAATGAATGAATGAAGTATGTAATTAGATGATAATGGGTACTTTAGATTGATGTTAGGGGGAGGGGGGTGAGGCCAGATGAGCTTCCACCTTCACGTGGTTGGCCTTGTTAAGTAGAGAATATTATAGTATTCTTGAAACCAAGTGAACCTCAAAATGATCCTTCACGTGTCTGTTCACTTAGGTCTGATTTAGGTCTTCCACAAATTTGGCTTATAATTATGCTCTTGAATCTTTTAAAATGTTCTTTGTATTCAAATGATATTTAATGAATTGATTGATACAAATTTCCTCATACTTGAATCCAAATATCATTGTCATTGTCAAACATAACACATACATAAAATCATTTTGGTTATTCGCTTGTTATACAAGTTAGTCTTATCTTTTTGGTTTTCACAAGTCATGCACTTATGCATCTTTGGAATATCCACAAGCTATTAGAGATGTTTGGATGGTTCATATCCTTATTTTTTTTGTGTTGTTTGTAGGGTTTTTTCCATGAAGTCTAAGGACAAACATGTTGGATGTTTGTGATAGACATGTCCACCTATAAGAAAAGTATCAAATGTAGAAAAAATGCAAAGAAAAGCTTGTAAGGGTTTTACCTGTCTTTAGGCCTAGTACAACTCGTAAGGGTTTTAGGTGTCTTTGGAAGGGTTAGTGAAGTTATAAAACCTTTGAAAAGGTTAGTGAAATATATTAAAGGCATATATGATTGTAAGTTGTCGAAGTTGACACTTTGTGTCAACTAGACAACAAATTTCAGTTTATAACTAACTGGTAACAGTCAGATAGTTAGATAGCAGTGGTTGTTTACTATTGTTTGGTTATTTAGAAGGGATTTGTCGAGTGTTTGGGGGAGAAGTAGAGTTGGGGTAGTGAGACAAGGCATTGTGAAAAAATTATAATCAATAAAATAATCATGTTCTCTGCAATTCAGTCTCCGTCCCATGGAACAGTGAGTTCCTATGATGTATCAAATGCATTTTGACTAATATTTAATGTGAGAAAATTTTATTATTATTTTTATCTTGTCCATGCATTCTTTTAATTTTCATTGCGGGTTGAGTAAGGAATAATAGACTGGTGCATTCAAACCAGTGACTGGTTAGGCACAGTCAACTATACTTATTCTGAAGTTTCCAATGTAGATTCTCTCCTACCACCTGTAGTCACTGTTATTGGTGGGAGACAATGAGGTTGTGATAATTTATTTGTACTATATTAACCAAATTCAGGAGAGTGGGAAAACTTGGTATGATGATTGAAAATAATTTTGATTTTGTAAGATGATTTGATATGCAGCAGCAGAATTCATCCTTGTTTACTTCTGATTTATAGGACCAGTGCCTTATCCATTGGGCAAGAAATTGACTATTGGCAAGAGATCTAATTCAAATAACTTGTATAAGAATTAATCAACTGCAATCACCCATCTCCATTCTTATGAAATATCCCTTTTATGAACTCATAAACCCTACTGATTTACTAAAGCATTTATATAATTGCTTGAATTAAAAGCAACAATAAAACCAGCATACAACCCATCCAGACTGCATTCAGCCAAATAAACCTTATTTAAATGACTTCAAAGTAAAAAAACCCATAAACTGGAGACAAAAATTGATGATCCACAGATATAGTGTAAATACCCCTTTGTATTATCCTTTTCATATTTGAATGCCTAGAATAGATTGCCATTTCTATCACTTCAATTTTCTTATCAGAAAGTACAATGGAAGCAAACTCAAAACCTCTACATACTATTGGACCGACTGAATATGTACTCTTCTTGAAAAAAACAAAAAATTGCACAAGTCTCGAACCATCACAATGCCTTGAAAACTCATTTATATAGCATGAATTGCAACAAGAAAAGGGAAATTGCAATATGACAAGTGTCCAAGGAACAAAGCATCATACAAAAGACAAAAACAATCACAACAGAATGTCAGGCGTATCAAATATTCCTTCAAGTAGGCCCATTCCAGTTTTTGTTGTGAATCATCAACTTCTGATTTGTCTCTCATTATTTTGGCTCCTCAGAATATGTGGCTACCAAGCTGGCCAAAGAAGGATGATCTTGTGATACCTCCAAATAAATTTTCTCCTGCGGGTTCTCACTGCTTTCACCCTGAGCATGCATTATTACCTTTTCCCCTTCTTCTTTTTTTAGTTCTGGTGCAGAGGTGTCAATAACCTACACCTCACCTTCTAGTTTCTCATCATCATCTGAACTGTCCTCCTCTAACTGCTTGTCCAACAGAAGATCTGCCATCCAAGTGTCAAATTGTATATCATCCAGCTAGCTGAACTGTAGGATATCATTTTTAAAAAAAAAATATAACCAGCCTCCTTTTCAAAACCAACAAATTATTGCTTCAAAGAATCAAAAAATAATTAGACTTTAACCAATTCCTCTGTCGTGGTGGCCCACCAGGCATGCCCCTTTTCATTAATAACTTTATTTATCCTTGTGTAGAAAAGGTCATCCAATTCTTTACTCCACTCTTCCTTATTTTTCAATTTATTCTTTCTATCCAAGGCACAAGGAAATAGATCAAATTTTTGATTCTTGTACTTATTCAAATAAGAAACAATTTTCAATTGCAGAGCAACTCTCCTGTTATCAAAATCTAACAGGTCATTAGCAATATCATACAATTTTTCAACATGGTCATGGGAAGACTTTATAACTGAAAAACATAGAAGGGTGATTTCCTTTTCCCTTCTTCCCCATTTATTAACAATAGGCATCAGGGTATCATCATGAGTTTTCAATTCCTCCCATATATCTATTACTTTTACCAACTGATCAAAGAATAAGGGCCACTCAATTTTGTCCACTAAATACATTAGAGCCTTTCTGAGCTTATCCTCATACTGCGTATTTAACTCTACATGTAAGGTCCATAGTTTGCTCTTCTCTTCTTCAAATTCCTGAGCTGTATAATATTCAGGCCTTTGAGGTGTGTCTGGTATCTCTACAAGGGGGGTAGATTTAAAAGGTTCCACTGGAGGACGGGGGTATGTTATTCTTGGCCTTGTGGATTTCCCCATTGCCTTGTTTTCAAGTTCAATTCTCCTTTTTACCTCCCTATTATAGGCCTCAAGAAGTGTTTCATATTTATTCTGTAACTCAAACATAATCTGTTCCTCCTTCTTAGTAGTGGCCAACAAAAACTTAGAAGAATCCACATTCCAATATGCTGCCTATACATGTGAAGTGTCAGCAACCCTTCTTACAAGTATATTTCCCATCAACCCAGACTCATCTGATTGTGATGGTGTGGCTCTAGATCCCTTTCTCAACGACCATTTGACCAATGCAGCTTGATCTTCAATGAATGAAGTGCCTTGGAAGTCTCTTCTATTTGGGTCTTGCAAGTCCAATCTACTTGAAACAAAATTGAAAATTAATGCATCTGTAATATCCCAATTGGGCAATAATAAAATGTTAGATGCCTTTATCATTTTCCTCCCCTCCTTAGGGCTTATATTCTACAATTCCTTCATCATTTCTTCTTTAATTTGGTTTTGCATGGAAGTTTCATCCATTTTTGGATGCTCTGTTTTCATCTTTTTACATTTCTCCTCGAAAACATTCATGTTTGTCCTCCATGCAAACTGCTGAAAAGCCCTTGATTTCACAAAACTGTCATTCGTCAAAAATTGATGACTTGCCTACTCTAATACAGGGTCGAACTCCCTACCTCTATAATCAGCTATTGTTAGATCCAAACTTGGGAGAGGAAGTTCTAGAGGGTTACCCTCATCTAATTCTGATTGAGTAATAAAAATATCTCCCTGTGATCCCATTTGTTCAACCTGTTCACCAGTGAGCTGCTCTTCTCCAATCCTCAAAGGGGACTGGGTGGGTGAATATTCCTCATCTTGAGGCCTTTCTTCTATCATTACCTTTTGCCTCTTAGGACTAGGCTCTTCAGGTCTCTCCTCTTGGGCTATACTGGTAGATCCTATAATTTGTTTGCCCTTGTCTATAGGAACCCTTTTATTTTGAATTATAGTATATCTGAGCCTCTTTTGTACAATTATTTTATCAGTTCTCACGTTTGGAGTGAAAGCCAACCTCCTCATGACCTCTCTCGCCTTATCAGGATATGAATCAATAATTTTTTTTTTCTTTTCATTCATGACCTCCATTATTTCAGGGAAGGTATTCATGAGCTTACTTATTTTGTCAGCCTCTATAATAGCATTATCCAAAGGATCATATTTATTATCAAAATAATGAATGAATTCTAAGACCCGAGAATAAACTCTCCATTTTTCCTTTTTAGTTTCGTACTCTTGCAATGAGAATTCATTTCTTATAATATCCTTTGGATAATAAGAATCATGCTTGACCGGTCCCAACTTGATTCTATGCCTCAACATCTGATTGAAAAATCCCTCAGAATCATAAAAACGGGGATGAGAGACAACCATCATATACTGCTCCAAAATTTTATGCAAAAAGATCCATCCCCCTTTTGTAATCACAAACTGATGGGCCACTATGCAGGTAGGGAAAATTGACCCTAATTGCCCTTTCAACAAAAAACATTTCTTCCACTCCCCCTAACTGCCATAAAACTTCAGCCATTCCCACCTTCAAAGGAACTTGGTAAGGCAAAACACGAGGGTTCCCCTTGAAACCATAGATTCTAAAAATAGTAGAAACAGGGTAAGGGATGATATCTCCCCAATTATGTGAAACTTTCAAGTCATGGGGGTTATCCATAGGCCTGATGAGACTCATTAGTATCCTAGGGATTCTGGGATTGTCACTCAATATGAGGCATCTCAATTTAGCAGCAAAATATCTATCAAATTTGACAAAACTAGCATTACTTGCATCCTAGGTCATATCTGCACTCTACAACTAGACTAGAAATATTTCCCCATTCTCCTCTCTATTTAGTTCCATCTCATTACCAAAATATGTCACTCCTTTGAACAAAAACATATGCATTAATAGAGAGTAGTGACCAAAAGTTTTTTCCACCTTGCCCTTCGCAATCCCAACTAAACCAATGTGAATTTCTTCAGCCAAAAAGGAAGAAAAATCAAAAATAACATCTACACTGAAGGAAGCAATCTAAACCATCATGTACATGAAACCAATGGGCATAAATTCTTGCTCATCTTCACCAAAAACTTGGCATAAGGTCCTGTATATCTCTACAGCCCAGGAAGTGAAAAGAATCTTCTTAAAAGGCTCTCTAGAGCTGTAGTAATTACTGGCAAAGTTCCTATTATACCAATATGTGCCCTTAGTGCACCTCCCCTAATTACATCCTTCTTTGCTTTATATTCATTCTCTAATTCTAGCAGGTTGATTTGCACATGGTAGTCCGATAATGGTTCTAGGTGAAAAACCTCTCTAATTTCTTCAGGAGTAGTCGAGACCAGAGGCACACCATCCTTTCTTCTTACAACCCTAATGGCTTGGTCATAATTCTTAGCAATGGCTTCAAGCAAATCATAATCCATGAAAACACTTGGGACTACTAACTTTCCCAAATCAAAATTCTAGACATTACCATGCGAGGCAAACAACTTTCTTTCCGAAAACCACTTTTTAAACAAGATAAGGCCAATTTGAGTAGTTGTTGCATCCCTAACCCAGTTCCCCTTGTCATATAGGCCATCACCAATTTTAAGCCTAGGGTTTAAGGAAATTAACTTTGTAACTTGTGCAGGCTGTACAGTAGATTCTAGGAGTAATTCTAATAAATCATCGTGGACATTCCTATCCATATAATTAATTTGCCCAGAGAATGGTTTCTTAGGAGGCATTTTGACAATATTGAGAGAATTGGAATGCCACAGAGGTTATAATATGAGTACTTACTTGACTTGCTGAACTTGTTCTTCTCTGAACTTCTAAAATTTCTCTTGAACGATAGAAGAATAGTTTCATGTCTTTACCAAGCTTAACACGACACAATCAATCAGGCTCTTGTGCTCAGAAAATTTGTAATCTCTGTTCGCGTGGGACTGGAATTAATGAAAATCTCTATGTTATTCTCTGTTTCTCCCACACGTGAAGCTTTCACTTATCATAAATGTGTCAAACAGAAAAACAAAGTGGCGTCGCACTTTCTTTTTTAAACTTGTGCCATTGATCCTTGAAAAATCCTATGATCTGGGAATTACAACTAAGCTGACTCAGCTTTCTTCTTAACACATTGGCAGTCAAGCCAATAAAAAACCTCCACCTCTACCTTTTGTTCAAGGCTAGTGCTTCAAATCGGGCCCATGCATGACTACACACATGTGTCATCAACTCGCTAACTCGTTATACATAATTCTCGAGCACCTTTCCATAGTGAGCTAGCGATGATCACTGATCTTACTTTAATCATGTGGTAGACAATTGAAACAACCTTTAAGAACATGATGGTGGGTCCATTGCTCGTTAACTCGGTATACCTAATTTTTGTACATCTCTTTATAGCGAGTCAACGAGTGTCATTGATCCATACTTGATCTTGTGGATAGCAATTTTACTTCAACAGTAGTGGGCCACACTCGCTAACTCGCTATACTTAACTTCTGAGCACTTCTTCATAGCGAGTCAACGCCACCCTTTGATCCTGACTCGATCTCACGATAAAAAATCTTCGTACCTAGTACATGAGAAGTGGGTCCATGATATCACTGTCCATGATATGGGCCCTACAAATTTCTACCAAGCATTGGTCGAAAGTTCGACCAATGAATGGTAGAAAATGCGTTGACAATGCCAACATTTTTCGACCACCGTATTCGTCGAAGTTTCGACCAACCTATTGGATGGTCAAATTTTTGACCAAAAAGTTTTTAACCAATGCCATCGAGTTTTCCACCATGCATTGGTCAAAATTTTGACCAATGCCCCATAGATTTCTACCAAGCATTGGTCGAAAGTTCGACCAATGAATGGTAGAAAATGGCTCAACAACCTAGATATTTTTTGACCAACGTATTGGTCAAAATTTTGACCATCCAATAGGTTTGTCGAATTTTTGACCGAAAAATTATCAACCAATTCATTGGTCGAATTTGGTTGAAGATTGGTCAAAAAATGGGTCAAAATTTCGACCAATAAAGGTCGAAAAATGAGCCCAAATGTACTAGTGCAAGTATTTTGTATGCAATCTTTCATCTTAGATGATTAAAGAATAGAAATGATTGAGTTAGTTGATGGTGGTCTATTTGTTTCCTATTAGCCTTTAACAAGGTTGGAACCTTTTGACAAGGTTTCAAGGTCTCTTAATAGGGAGTTTTCCTCTAATAGGGATTATTGAACTAAATGTGTTGTAATTGACTCCTAACTATATATCAGTGCATTATCTTATGGGTTTCATTCCCACCAAGATTTTCCCTCTAATCAAGGGTTTCCCTAGTTAACAAAATCATTGTGTTATGATGTATGCTATTTTGTTGTGCATTAATATTTTAATTATTGGTGTTCATATTTATAGTTTAGTTTTCAAGTTTAATATGAGCAATTGATTCACCCCACTCCCCCTGCCCCCAGTTGTGTGGGGACTTTACTTCTTAACAATTGATATCAGAGCATCTGATCCTCTTTGAGAAGGAATTTTAGCAACATGAGTGGATCTATGGTTTACAAGAAGGAAATTCCTAAGTTTGATAGTGATGACTATGATAGTTGAAAGGACAAGATGCAAATACATTTGATTAGCATGGGATTTGATTTCTGGTTGATTATAAAGACACAAGTATGGGTTAAATTAGAGAGAAAATATCTTTGAGCATAAATAATGAGAAGAAGATATTCTAGTGTAACATTATTGCAATGGAGACACTAATCAAAGAATTGTCTAAGTTAGAATTCATTGAGTTAAAAGGAATTGATCTTACACATGATATTTGGATTAAGTTAGAAAAATTATATGACGGTGATGAATATACAAAGAAAAATAAGTTGATGAATTGGAAAACTAGGCTAGAGAATGCTAGAATGGAAGAAGATGAAATTGTAAGAGCATTTGTGTATAGGATTACTGAGACTACTCCATGTATGAGGATTTTGGGTGAAATTGCAATAGAAGATAAAGTTTGTCAAATGATTCTCAAATCCTTGACACCAACTTATGAGAATAAGGTAAATGTTACTAAAAAGGTTATTCCTCTTATTAAATATATTAATAGAGAAATGCTAGTTGGAGAATTGCAAGCTTTTGAAACTAGTAGATTCAAAATGTTAGCATGAATGTATGTGGTATTCCTATCAGGGAGTATTCTATCAGTGTTGGAGACATAATTTAGTGATTTTTTGTTGCATTCATGACAACATTTTTCATTGATGTCTCATACTAGTTATTGTGTGAAGATTAGTAATGCAACATATACAGATTGGCTTCATGTGGTTTGAGGATTAAAGATTAGCTTATGCACACTTCAGATTATATTCTAGAGTATGTATTGATGTTGTAGCTAAGAGCATGTAAAGAAATATGAAGACTAGACAAAATTACAAAGAATTTGATAAAGGGTACTTTCAGATAACATTTCTAGAAAGCAGGCATTATTGTTTGGATTTTATCTCCTATTACAGAATCTTATTGAGAAAGCTAAGATCTAGTTGAGCAAGATAAGATAGAGGTTAAAGACATATTGAAGATGCTTTGGTCAAACACACATAATCAAATAATCAACGAGTATGAAGTTATGAATACAATGAGCCGACAAATTACTTGTAATTGTGAAAAGATGTAATGATGTAAGGAAACATGTTTTGGAATATCTTAAGTTGGTCCTATATTATTATTTTAAATTGGGAAAGCCTCAAGACCAACTCAATAATTTTTTTTAGGACTTGATATAAAGAAAAGATCATTTCCTTAGACATAAAGTGTGATATGCAGTCATATCTGTGTTATGGATTATGCGATCTTGAATGCAAATGTCTTTTGAATTAGAGTAGAGATTGGTGCATTTGAGGCACTATGGTCTTACAAAGAATTGTAATTGGTAAGATAAGTTTATTTGTGATAATTTTTTATGTACACTTGTATTATTACATGAGGATAGTACTCAAGTTGTTTGGACATTGGGTCCACCCATCTTCCCTTCAACTCCTAATAGGGTTGGCACAACTTGTATTAGGGTTGGCACAACTCCTGACAAGGTTGGCACAACTAAGTGGAATCTCCTAATAGGGATTCAAAGTCTCCTAATAGGGACTCATATGTAATGATTTTATTTTATTAACTCCTAATAGGGCCCATCCTTTTATAGGGAACTTTTATCTTAGTACACCATCTTGTGGGTACCATCACCACTGAGGTTTTCCCTCTAATCAAGAGTTTCCCTAGTTAACAAATCTGATGTTACTTTTTATGGTTATCTTTCTATGGTTGTTGCATTTATTATTTACATGTTTCATAATTAAAAAATATATTGAGAGTTATTTTAATTGCATAATTGATTTTCCCCCACCCCCACCTCTCAGTTATCTTGGTGGACTTCACTTTCTAGCAATTGGTATCAGAGCATCATTTCCTTGAAGGAAAATATTTATAACTTAAGTAGATCTATGGCACATTTTAAGAAAGAAAGTCTAAGGTTTGATGGAGTTAACTATGATAGTTGAAAAGAAAATATGGAGACACATCTTCTATGCATGGGTCCAGATTATTGGTTGGTTGTACAAAGAAAAAGGTTGTGATTTAAGAAAAAGATCTAGAGGGCTATGAAGAAAAAGAGAAAGATACATTCATGCATGAAATGTTTTCTAGAGAAGCATTATTATCAACTCTTCCTGAAACAAAATTTGTTCAAGTAAAATCTTTATGACTTGCTTATGATGTTTTGAATGCTTTGCAAAGTACATTTGAAGGTGATAAACATGCTTAGAAGGTTAGATCATAGAGTTGGATATGTTTATTCCAAGATTCCTAAGATGATGGAAGATGAATCTATAAGAAGTTATTTTGGTAGAATATTAGAGATTGTTGCAGGAATTAAGACTTATGGAGGAGAGAAGTCAGAAGATGAAATTGTATGGAAGATATTGAAGACGTTGACACCTACATACAAATGAACAACACATATGATTGAACAAGCTATTCCCTACACAAATAATTTTACAAGAGAGATTCTTCTTGTGAGATTGCAATTAGTTGAAATGTGGATAAGAGAAAGTGGAGAATTTCCTATAGTTACAACTGCTTTCTGTGAATAAATGGATAGATCTATGTTAACAAGGAGAGCAAGTACAAGTGGAGATTATGCCAATAGTAGCCAAACAAAAGTGGATGAAGATAGGAAGATTGAGAAAGGACTTTTCCTACTTATGAAGAGAGAACCTAAATGTAACAAAAATTTAAAGTGTTAGACTTGCAATGAATTTGGTCATTATTATTCTAAATGCCCTAAGGGAGTAAGTAAGTTTTAAAAGTTCTATAAGTCAAGAGTACCTAAGGATTGTCTTTTTTCTGATTACAATAAATTTGATTCTTAGTTGGAAGAATTATTAAGTTAAAGTGATGATGAAATGGGATTTGTTTCTATTAGGAAGAAATTCCTGAGAAAGAAGAAGTTAGAGAAGAAAAACTATTAGTATTACAAGTCTAAAAGAAAAAATCTGATCGAATTATAGATAGTGATCGTTCCCATCACTAGACATGAGATATGAATAAGTTTGTTGAATTCAATAGCTACGATGGAGTAGTAGTTAGAGTTGGAAATAATGTAGCTTGTCATATAAAAGGAAAAGGATCTATTACACTTGATGGAAAGACTAACATTGATGTAATCTTTGAGTGTTGGACAACTAGTTAACAAGGTAAATCAATTGCAGTTTACAAAGAAGACTTGCATCATCAAAGATAAAATTACACATTGATTGGACTGGTACAAGGAAAAGAGGTAATATATTTTATTTGAATTCTACTGAGATGATATGTTTAGTTGCTAAGGTGGATCACAGTTGGTTATGACATAAGAGATTTTGTCATGTGAACTTTGATAATATTGTGAAGGTTAGCACTACATTTATAATTAGATATTTGTCTAAGATTGTGAAACCTACTAACATGATGTGTAAGGAATGTGTAATGGCAAAACCAAAGAAAAGTTTGTTTCCAAGCAAGAAATTTACCACCTCAATAAAGTTGAAGATTGTGTACATAGACTTGAGTGGTCCTACAAAGCCTAGAGAATTCTATGGTGAAAGGTATTTTATGATTCTTATTGATGATTTCACTAGAATTATGTGGGTAGCATTTATTAGAGAAAAATCTAAAGCTTTTGAGAAATTCAAGATATTTAAGAGTAGAGTTGAGAATGAATATGGTTGATTATATGCTTGAGATTTGATAGAGAAGGAGAGTTTACTTCAACTAAGTTTAACTTTTTTTAATGAAGATAATGGTATAAAGAGAAAACTTTTAACCCCTAAGACACATGAACATAATGAGATAGCAGAAAGGAGAAACAGATCAATAATAGAGGCAACAAGAACAATGATGCTTAAAATAATGTATCAAAAATCTTTTGGGAAGAAGCAATAAAGAAAATAGGATACACCATGGTACAAATCAGACAAGGTACTGGTAAGACACCCTATGAACTTTGGTTTGGACATGCACCTTCTGCGAAGTATTTTAGAATCTTTGGATATAAATGTTACATTAAAAGAGATGATGATGTTGGAAATTTTGATTCAAGAAATGATGAAGGTATATTTCTTGGATATCCATTGAAAAGAAATGCATATAGATTTTTTAATTAGAGATCTAAGACTATTGTTGAGAGCACTAATGTGAAAGTTGATGAAAATTTTAGAATTCAAGAAAGGATGCTTGATTATAATTCTAATTAAGAGACTAATCCAATAACTAACAAGAAGAATATTGAAAAGGAATTATTTTATGGGACTGATACTAGTTTGTAGACTGATATTCAAAGAGAAGAACCTAGAGGAAAAATCAAAGTTGAACAGTGAGACCTAATAGGAATTTGAAAAAGAATCATCCTGTTGAACAAATCATTGGAAGTAGAGATAAAGGAATGATGACAAGAAATATGATACAAGAAGAACCATGCTTAATTTCTCAAGTTGAACCTAAGAATCCTAATGAATCTTATAAGAATGATTATTGGATAAAAGATATGAAAGAAGAACTAGAGCATGTTGAGAAGAATAAGACGTGGGAATTGGTTCTTAGACCCAAGGATAAGAATGTTAATGGAACTAAATGAGTATTTAGAAACAAGATGAATGAACAAGGTAAATTTGTAAGAAGCAAAGAAATATCAGTATGTAAAGGTTACTCATAGCAAGAAGTAATTAATTTTGAAGAAATATTTGCACATGTTGCTAGACTAGAGGTAGTAATAATGTTTTTGGCATATGCAGCTAAAAAGAACTTTTAAGTTTATCAAATGGATGTCAAATTAGTTTTTTCTAAATCATTACCTTGAAAAAGAGGTATACATTGAGAAACTTAATGGTTTTTCCATGACAGACAAAGATGATATGGTTTTATGATTGAAAAGGCATTTTATGGATTCAAACAAGGACCTAGAGCCTAGTATACAAGATTGGATAAACACTTGAAAACTATGGGATTTTTGAAAGGTAATGTTGATAGCAACTTGCATTTGAGAAAAGATGATAAAGGATTACTGATTATTGTAGTATTTGTGGATGACATTACTTTTGGAGGAAATGAGGAATCAAGTGAGGCATTTCAGAGGAGATGAAGAAATAATTTCAAATGAGTATAATTGTTGAGATGAAATACTTCTTGGGATTGCATATTGTATAGATCCATGCTGGTATTTCCATATCACAAGCTAAGTATCTAAAAGATCTATTGAAAACATTTGGATCGGAAAGTTGTAAACCTGTTGGAACACCTATGGTAACTAGATGTAAATTGTTTGGAAAAGATGAATCCCCTTATGATGAATAGAAAATGTGAAGATCTATGCTTGGTAGATTGCAATATTTGATATACACTAGACTTGATATAGCTAATGTAGTTGGAATTGTGGAAAGATTTCAGATAGATCCTAAAGAGACACATTATGCAATAGTAAAAAGAATTTGTAATGCCCTGCCATGTGACCCAAAAGAAGTTAACCTAAAGTTTTACTAAGTTTTTCAAACATTTTTTTCAAAAATTAAAGATAATAATTTAACGACAATAGTTATAACATAGTGGAAGCAATTAACATTCACATAAACACATACCATAAAATAGATTACAATTCTTAAGGATCCCAAGATGTTGAGTCACATTTAAGTTTAATTAATAATAAATCTAATATATAATAAATCCACATCAAATAATAATATACTAGTATGAAACCATTTAAATAATATGCAATTATATATGATGCCACTTAACAATAAATAGAATGCACAATCATCCACTATATAGGTCATAGGGTATGAGAGGCTGAAATAATATACATCATGAAATAAATTACATCATCTTGTAAGATCTATGAAATCAAATAAAATACACTAAGTATAACCATCCATCATAGAAATACAAGAATAGATAGAAAGGAACATCTACACAAACACATCTAGTAGTGACATCTGACGGTTAGATCTCAATGGTATAAGAGAAAGCACTACCACCTAACCTTGTGGAACCTAAATGGTCCACTCCCATTATGCTGAGGAGATAGTCTCAATTCTCAAATAGGATAACAAACTCAAAAGTCGAAAACCAACATCTAGGTTCAAGGAATCACCTAAAAGTAAACTATCTCAAAGGGTACCAAGATACAAGTATCAACTAATCCCAGAGGCAACAATGACACATAGAAAATCTACTATGGAAGTGGGTAAGTGTCATTGCACAACCCAACTCTAGGGTTACTCGACTAGTCTTTTAATCCTCTAGCCCCCTAGTGACTCTATGCAACACTAGTATCCTTTCATATTGACAAGGCATACTAACGAGTCAACTCTAAGGTTACTCGACTAGTCTTTTAATACTCTAGCCCCTTAGTGAATTTTTGTGGGACTAATATCTTGTTAATTCATTTAAAACCTATTTAATTAAATGTTATCACTTATTAAATAACCTACTATGGGTTACCCTGGTAGGCACTTTGGGTCCCGACCTCCATTGCAAGCCACTTCCTAACATGACATATAGATAACCTACCCTAAGCTCAGTAAAATCAAAAGATCACATAAGACCACATGCCATACATCAATTCTTAAACAAGAAATTGACAAGTATTGAAAAACACTAAACATAATCAAAGATTCCACCAAAACAATCATCCTAATAGGACTGATCCGAAAATCAAGTATACATAAACCAATCCATGTCATAACATGACATCACCAAGACCAAATCATACAAACACCTCAATCCTATACAAGTGACTGGAAAGTAATCCAAAAATAACTGATCGAAGACTTAAAGGTTAAATTAGATGGGTCACACCATTTACCTCAGTTTCACACAAGAACACTAAAAAAGCAATAACAATCAATAGATCAAAACACCTCATAGAGCATACAAGACACATTACCATGGTTGAGCATAAAATATCGTATACAAACATCATCATTACATCATAGAACAAACCCCCAAGCCTTTGGTAAACATCCTGACTGGTCAAAGCTAAAAAAAACCCAAAAACCCCAACGCCAGTAAATCACACGTCACACAAAGCAAACACTAAAGTGAATTTCATAATTTATTAGGTTTTGAAAACCCTTAAGTTCAATATTTGTTAAAGGTTTTCAAATTAAATCATAGATAATTCTATAATGGAAATCAATTTTCTCAAACAAGAGTTTCAACCTAGAGAGCTTCTGAAAATAGAAACACAACAGACATGAAGAAGATAGGAATTTGAAGAACGAGAAACTACTGCACAAACCCACAAGATCCTACTTGGATTTGATGCTAAAATAATGAATGCACAGACACACAAGAATATTCCTTTTCTTTCAAAAACCCTCTTTTCGAAAATTGGCTCCTTCAAACCTATGTATCTAGAAATGAGCTTTAATTTCCTTAATAAAGAGTTTTTCCCCCAAATCAAGGCTTTGATCATGTAATCATGCAAAAACCCTTTGTCTTTAATTACAATATTTTAATTTTCATGCACACACTTTATGCAATTTAATTAAAATAAACTTTTATTAAATTAAAGCTTTCTCTCCCTTATTAAATCATGCAACATTTTTTTATATAATATTAATTAATTTAACTAATAATATTATTTAGCATTTATTAAAAAAAAACTCCTAAATAAATTATTATTAAATTAAATAAATATAAATATGCCTAACTTATAACTTTAATCAAATCTTTTTAATTTAATTCTTTCATGCACATTTAAAGAACTTTTAAATCAAAATATTCTTTTATGTTTTCTTTTCCTCCACTTATTAATTAGTGCAAGCACTATTTAAAGCATAGTTTATTATTTGAATTAATAAGAATAATTAAAGCTCATTATTTAAATGCACCTCTAATTTAATAATTATTAATTAAATAATCATAATAAAATAATATTTAATATTTAATCTTTTAATATTTTAATTCTATTTTTGTCCAACTTTTTAAATTAAAATTTTAAATTAAATATTTTAAAAAGTACATATTTAATAATTTAATTAAATAACATCATATGCTAATTTCTGTTTAACCAATCTTCTAAATTTATGCCTCTAATTTAGACTTCTAAATTTATACTTTTTATTTAAAGTATAAATTTAATTAGTTTTTAATTAATCAAATATTCACATATTTTAATATTTTCTTTTTAATCAAATAATATTTATTACTCAACTAATAATATTACTTAGAGTTTATTATTAAAATAAATAAATAAATATAAATATGCCAAAATTAAAACTTTAATTTAAACTTTTAAATTTAATTCTTTTATTTAATTAATTTTTTAATTAATTAAATATTATTAAATATTTAATTTTTAAGCCGAGAGGCTTTCTACAGTGGAAGCATTCATCAATGTAAACTTTTCCAACTTTGAAAAAAAATTGACGTGCAACTAGCTGTTCAAATTAACATTATTGTTAAAAAAAATTTATATATCTCTACAGTTACAAATCTAACTTGACAAAAATTGTTCATTATAGAAGTAAAGAAATCACTTCATTTGACAATTACATGCAATACCAATGAATACAAGAATGCTTTATCAAGTAGCATATCCTTTGAAAGCCCATTGTTGTGTGAGTCGACTAAAATTTGTTCGTGAGGAGAGCAACAAATTTGAGAAGAAGTTGAACCATTGCTAAATATCATTCATTTTGGTATCTTGCCAAGGAATTCTAGCATATCATATACTGAAATGAGAGTCCCTATGATCAAACACTACAAACTCAGACTACAACTGATCAACTTTTACCACAGTTTTGAGCAAGTAGCGAATGATGTATTTTTTTAACTAACACTAGAATAAGTCAAAATAGCTATTTATGCTTCATTGCATAACTTGAAATTTCCATACAAGTAAACCAAATGCAACAGAAATATAATTATAAGTTGGCTAAATTAGGTGACAAGGCAAACAAACTAAAAGCCATGCTTGAGGCTTGCAAGTAACACAATAGTTTGTCACAATTTTGCCTAAATAAATCCATAACCACTACTGTATTATTTATTAGTGTGATGCGTGCTGTATGATATGATACAGGATAATGAATACCCATTAGTGCCACTGTCACATTAATAATTTAGAACATACAAAAGCCATTGTAAGGTTATTATTGAAAATATATCATATACACACAATAACATCTTTCTCTGAGTATTGTCTACCAGTAACCACCTTACAAAAGCATCCATGAAGATTTACCAAAGAAAAATTATACATTAGATTAACTAAATGTTAGAGAAGACTACAATGACATCCCAACCATTATTATGTACTACTGGTATTGATGCCATGAGGAGGAACAACGCTCTCAAGATGAACATGGGAATCGCCATCAAAATAAGTGGAGGCGGCGAAAGAGATGGAAGTATCAAAGGAAGCAACAACAATAAAGTCGACAAAAAAAAATAGTATATTTCTACAAGATGAGGTATCTACACTACCATCAACTATTTCAAAACTGATTATTCCATGCTCTATTCCAACTGCAGCATTTGGATTACCTTGACCTTACCTGGATTCACTTGTCTCCACTTTCCTTTCATTCACATCTCCCAAACCTCACCATATTGACACATTTGAATCAATTATTGGCAAAAATAAACTGATTGAATCTCGCAGTGGCACTAGCCCAAAGTTTGAATAAATTGATTTATTTTCTTGCTCTATTTTAAGTTTGTTCTCATATGACTATCTGATCATGGTTTCATTTTTTCTTATGGTTAGAATTTGGAGTACCTTGACCTCAAAATTTTAAAAACATTCATTTTAAATAAACACAAGCATAATTTAATATACATTTTGCACTGACCAATATTAGATATTGTGATTATATAATCTAAAATGTTGGACTAAAATTGGATAAAGTAATTGTATAATAAAATTAAGAATATATCAAATAATGAAATTACAATATATTTTAAAAATTAGAACAAAATGTTAGATATTATATCAAATTTTGAAATGAGGTTGAAATTTATAAATTTGGGAAAATATTAAATTAATGAAGTTAAAATTTAAAATTAAAATTAAAAGAATGTTCAAAAGTGTTATAAAGTTAGCTATAAAATAAAGTTTAACTTTACAAATAAGATCAAGATTTATAAATTAATTCAAAATATAAGCATATAGTCAAATTTCAAAAGGGATGTGTGGGCGTGGGTGTGTGTGTATGAGAGAGAGGGGGGGAGAGGGAGAGTGGGGAGGGTCTATATTATGAGGAGTGGGATGGAGGGGGAGAGAGAGTGTAAAGAATGAAGGGAAGGTAAATTATAGAAGGCGACATGTGAGAGAGAGTGTGACAAGGGGATGAGGGTGAGGCATGAAGTAAACAATTTGAGAGAGAATGAAAGACAAAGATACATTAGATGAAGAGAGCAGGTAGTAGGGGACATGATAGAGGTTGTGGGGGTGGCATGAGAGACACAAGGTAGACATATAGAAAGAATTTGAAAGATAAAGAGATATGAGGAGGGGACATGAGAGTGAGATAAGAGGAAATATGGTGAGAGACATGTGCAAGAGAGATTGTGAGAGATAAAGATACATGAGTGAGAGATATGGGGTAGATATAGAGGATAAATAGGGGGAAGAGATTGTGAGAGGAGAGAGAGGAGAGACTTAAAGAGATTAAGGAGACAGGGAGGGAGATAGATGATGTAGAGATAAATGGTAATAAAGGAGAGGATATGGTAAGTAAGAGTGGAAATAGGACAAAGGGAGAAATGTAGGAAGTTATGAGGTAGAAAGAGACAATGTCAAAGGGGAGAGAGATTAGGTAGAGAGAGAATAATTAGGGCATCAAATGGATGGAAATGGTGATGTAGGTAGGGAGAGAGAGAGAGAGAGAGAGAGAGAGAGAGAGAGAGAGAGAGAGAGAGAGAGAGAGAGAGAGAGAGATGTGCTAATTAAGGGATGGATGAAAATTAGAACAAAATGTTAGAGATTATATCAAATTTTGAAATAAGGTTGAAATTTATAAATTTAGGAAAATATTAAATTAATGAAGTTAAACATATAAAACTAAAATTAAAAGAATGTTCTAAAGTAGTGTTAAATTTGTTACGAGAAAGTGCTATACAGTTACCTTTTAAATAAAGTTTAAGTTTACAAATAAAATCAAGCTTTATAAATTAATTCAAAATATATACATATATTCAAATTCCAAAAGGGATGTGTGGGTGTGTGTATGTGAGAGGGTGGCAGGAAAGAGGGAGTAGGGAAGGTCTACATTATGAGGAGGGGGGTGGAGGGGGAGAAAGTGTCTCGAGAAGGATGGGTGGGTAAATTATAGAAGGGTACATATACGAGAGAGTGTGACAAGGGTATAAGGGCGAGGCATGAAGTAAACACTATGAGAGAGAGTTGAGAGATAAAGATATATGAGACAAAGAGAGTAGGTAGTAGGGGACATGAGAGTGAGATAAGAGGAAATATGGTGAGAGACATGTGCAATAGAGATTGTGAGAGATAAAGATACACAAGTGAGAGATATGGGGAAGATATAAAGGGTAAATAGGGGGAAGAGATTGTGAGAGTGGGGGGAGGAAAGACTTAAAGAGATTAAGGAGGCAGGGAGGCAGAGAGATGATGTAGAGATAAATGGTAATAAAGGAGAGGATATGGTAACTAGGGATGGAAATAGGACAAAGGGAGAAATGTAGGAAGGTATGAGTTAGAAAGAGACAATGTCAAAGGGGAGATAGATTAGGTAGAGAGATAGAGAATAATTAGGGTATCAAATGGATGGAAATGGTGATGGGGGGAATTTGGGAGGGAGGGAGGAGAGAGAGAGAGAGAGAGAGAGAGAGAGAGAGAGAGAGAGAGAGAGAGAGAGAGAGAGAGATGGGCTAGGGATATATGGTAATCAAGAGGAATAAATGGTGAGAGGGGGAGGGATATAAGAGAAAGAGGGAATGGGAGAGGGCATAGGAGAGAGATGGGGTAAATATAATAATTAGGAAATATGATAGATGGACATGGTAATGAAGGCAGAGAGGATAATAGTGATAAGTGGGTGGAGGGGGGTTAAATAAGAGAACATATGTTGAGAGGAGGGTGGGGAGAGAGGAAAAGAGAGTAATTATGGGGGGAGATATATGTATTATATGTTTGGGAAAGAAGAGGTGTGAGAGAGAGTTAGACACATGATGTAAAAATATATAAGGTATTTAGGGGGAAAGCAATCGCTAGAGGGGCAAGGAGATGGAAGAAAGCTAGAAGGGGAAGTGCGAAGAGATAGAGCTAAATATAGAAATAGGATAATTTAGGCCCAAGATCGAGCGAGCGAGAGAGAGAGAGAGAGAGAGAGAGAGAGAGAGAGAGAGAGAGAGAGAGAGAGAGAGAGAGAGAGAGAGGAGAAGGAGGGTGAGGTGATTTCTAGAGTAATTTATTTAAAAAATTCCTTTGTCAAAAATAATAATATATAATAGAGAATAATTTGTTGCACTATACTTATTTTTTAAGAGAACACATCAAGTATGTAATATATCATATATGTGGTAAAGATATATTAAATATTACAATTATCATGTTCCTCTCTATGATTTTGACCTATGCTTTATGTAACCTTAGCGATCAAGCTTATATACACAATACTACAAACAAAAACTCTCCAATTCACCCTAATATAATCCTAATTAATTAAACTAAAAAAATGACAAGATGCAAATTGCTTTAATTTCAAATGAATTTATTGTGCTAAACACATGCTCAAAGTAAACATATAAAGTTGATAACATATCATAAAATTATTACATATTTGATAATTAAATTTTTCATTATAGATTAACTATAATAATAAAATAACAATGTCTTTCCTTTTGCATCGAGAATGCTACTAGCTTATATATATATTCTACATATATAAAATAAGCCAAGAGATATCTTTCTTGAGGCGCCTATTTTCATAAATTATCTCAGTGTAATAGGCGCCTGAGAAGGATATCTCTCGGCTTATTATATATATATATACATATATATATATACATATATATATATACATATATATATATACATATGTATACATATATATATATATACATATATATATATATATGTATATATACATATGTATACATATATATATACATATATATATATAGATAATATATATATATATATATACATATATGTATACATATATATATACATATATATATATTATATATATATATATATATATATATGTATAGATATATATATATATATATATAATATACATATATGTATACATATATATATTAATATATATATATATGTATATATATGTATACATATATGTATATATATATATATATATAATATATATATATATATGTATACATATGTATACATATATGTACATATGTATATATATGTATATACATATGTATACATATGTATATACATATGTATACATATATATATACATATGTATACATATATATATACATATGTATACATATATATATACATATGTATACACACATATATATATATTATACATATGTATACATATATATATATATATATACACATATGTGTACATATATATATGTATACATATATATATATACATATATATATACATATATATATATATGTACACATATATGTATATATACATACATATATATATGTATATATGTATATATATATGTATATGTATATGTATATGTATATATATCTATATCTATATCTATATCTATACATATACATATACATATACATATACATATATATATAAAAGCTAGTCTATATACAATTTTTAAGCAACAACTTTATGAAATTAAAATTAGAATATCTTTGTTAAATTAATTTTTTTTCTCACTTTAATTAATCATAAGACATTTTCAATATAATATTTATTAATTTGACTAATAATATTATTTAGAGTTTATTACTTAAAATAAAATTCCTAAATAAATTATTATTAAAATAGATAATTATAAATACGTCAAAATTAGAACTATAACTTTATCTTTAATTTTTATTCTTTTATTTAATTAATTTATGAAATGGTTTTAATAATATATATATATTAACTTAACTTAACTAATAACATTATTTAGAGTTTATTATTGGAATAAAACTCTTAAATAATTATCATTAAATTAAATAAATATAAATATGTCAAAAATAGAACTTTAATAAAATCTTTAAATTTAATTCTTTTTATTTAATTAATTTCTCAATTAATTAAATATCAAATTTCTTTATAAAATTTCTATTAAATTATCTTTTAATTTGATTTAATTATAGCAAAAAATAACTGCATACCCACAAAACCAAAAATGACAACTCAACTGAAGGCAAAGAACATAATCAGACTCCAGGGTCAAAATCATGAATTCATGTCACTTGATGAATTCGAATGGGTAAACTAACTCAGATTCTTGTCCTATTTTCTAGGACAATCGACTTAGGGTTTATTATTCAGACTTAAAGAGTTATCTCCTTACTTATAAAATTGAAATACTGTGATAGGGTATGCTCATCCTGACAATTCAAGGAAGTTGTTACCTGAAACTTGCAATCTGCATAAATTCCATGCATGTACAAACACAATATTCTAAACTAAACAGGCAATGGTAGAAAGTGGTTCATCGTGTAGATCTCGACTAGCAAGTGACTACACCTCCCTTCCTCAACCACATTTGAAATGTCAAACATAAAGAAAAAACACACACACACACACACACCATACACATGCAAGTATGGGGTAAGTATCCAATAAAACCACATAAAAATCATTCATATAACTAACATCATTTAATAATTGAAAGTCAATACATGAACATATATATCATCATTGAACATAATCATAGCACATGCCTAAAAGAATCCAGTCAAAAAAATTAGAAAAGTCAAGTAGGGGAAGGCATTATAGAATTTTTAGATATTTGAAAGGCATCCCTAATTATGGATTATGGTATGATAGATCACATGATTTTACTCTATGTGCATACATTGATGTAGATTGGGAAGGAAGTGTAGATGATAGAAAGAGCACCGATGGTGTTCTTCTTGGGAGGAAGATTGGTTTCTTGGCTAAGTAAGAAACAAGATTGTATCTCAAAGAGTATAGGAGAATCAGAGTATGTAGCAATAATAAATAGTTGTAATTAGATTATTTGGATGAAAAAAATGTCGAAAGACATTGGGAATGAGTCTAAAGATCCTATTATCATACATTGTGATAATACGAGTACAATGAGTATGCCAGAGAATATAGTTTTGCATTCAAAGAAAATATATATATCTATTAAGTATCACTTTTAGAGAGAAAAGTTACAGAGAAAGAGATCAGATTGGACTATGTTAGCACAAAGGAGTAGATAGAAAACATATTTAAAAAACTTTGGAAAAGGACACATTTTAGTACTTGAGAGGTATACTTGGGGTTATGCCTCAACCTACTTTTGAGTAGTTAATGCAGAGATTGCATCAGTCTAGTGGTAGCAAAGCATTATTTCTTTTATTTGGACTAGATGCTTGATGCTTCTCCTATGAGGGAGTATATGTGTTTGAGTTGATTCATGAAGGACTCTTGGTACTAGTATTTAATAGTGTCTTTGGATACTTGAGCTTACTGTAGATCATTCTTAGAGAATTGAAATAATGATATCTTTGTCATTAATGTCAATGGGGGAGAGAGTAATACATGAAAAACATCCCTTATACAAGTCTGGAAAAGATTCATGTTGATTGATATAGATGATTACAATGGGGGAGACAGTAATACATCAAAAACTTCCCTCATACAAGTCTAGAAAATATTCATGTTGATTGATGAAGATGATTTGAAAAATGTTGGTGTATGGGGGAGATTAATACCTTCATTATGTTAATTAATGACATTCATGGCCAACATGAATGGGGGAGTAGATGCAATAGAGATATATTTGGTATTCATGGAACTTAAATGTTTTTCATCTATGTTGCCATCAATGCCAAAGGAGGAGATTGTTAGCATGAATGTTGAGTATCCTAGCAGTGTTGGAGACAAATATTAAATGATTATATGTTGCATTCATGACATAGTTTGTCATTGATGTCAACATATTAGTAATTTTGTGAAGACTCGAAGTGAGACAGATAGAGATTGGCTTCATGTAGTTTGAGGATACAAGATTAACTTATGCACTTGAGATTATGTTCTAGAGTATGTCTAGATGCTACAACTAAGAACACATATGGAAATATGAAGACATGACAAAGTTTTGAAGAATTTGGTAAAGGAAGCTTTTAGACAACATTTCTAGAAAGTGGGTACTATTGTTTGGATTTTATCTCCTAATAGAGCTGAAATTTAGTTAAGTGAGATAAGACAAAGGTTAAAGACATGTTGAAGATGCTTTGGTCAAATAAACATAGTCAAATGATCAATGAGCATGAAGTTATGAAGACTGTGAGCTGACAGATTACTTGTGATTGTGAAAAGATGTAATGATGTAATGAAATGTATGTTATAATATTTTAAGTTGGTCCTATATTATTATTGTAAATTAGAAAATCTTCAAGGTCGACTGACTTGGTATAAAGGAAAGGTCATTTAATTGGATGTAAAGTGTGATATGCACTCATATCTATGTTAATAATTGTGTGAGCTTGAATGCAAATATATTTTGGATCAAAGAAAAGATTGGTGCAATTGAGGCATGATGAGCTTATAAAGATCTATATTTGGCAAGATAAGTTGTTGTTGGACAATTGTTGATGTGCACTTATATTATTCAATGCAGATAATACTAAAGTTATTTGGACACTGGGTCTATCGATGTTCCCTTAAACTTCTAACAAGGTTGGTACACCTACTAATGGTGTTGGAACCTCCTAACAAGGACTTATATGTACTGATCGTATTTTATTGACTCCTAACCTGGTCCATCCTTTCACAAGGAACTTTGATATTAGTAGATTATCTTTTGGGTACCATTCCCACCTGGGTTTTCCCTATTAGTAAGGGTTTCCCTAGTTAACAAATCTAGTTTTATTGTGTATGGTTATCTTTCTATGGTTGTTGCATCTATTGTTTACATATTTTATAATTAAAGAAGATATTGAGAATTTTTTTTAATTGCATAATTGATTCACCCCCCTTCCACCATAGTTATCTTGGTGGAATTTGCTTTCTAACACAAAGTTGTGTTTCCTATAGGTGAGACTTCTTTTAGAGCTAGTGCACATAAAGATAATAAAGTACTAACAAAAAGTGCAAGTACTTATTGAAGCCTTGGAGATTATGCAAGTGACTAGGAAGATGTTTAAGAAGAAGAGAGAAATATAGATGAGTTTGTATCACTAATTACAAGAAGATAACCAAAACGTAAGGTTATTTTCAAGAAAATATCTTCTTTTGTTTGTTGGCATTATAAGAAGATTGGTCATTTCTCTGCTAGATATCCTACAAGAGAATCTAAGGTAATGTAGTGCCTGCCCCTAGTTCACATTTTTGCTAACATTGTCGAACTCTTTTAGGGCTAGTTTTATGTTGATGGTTAGCAACATTGTTTTGAGACTATCAAATATTGTGCTATGGATTCAGTTATTATATGTGATGAGATCACTTAGACTTTACATTTCATGTATGCATGATGATTTTTACAGTATTTGCAATTATTGATGATGATTAATTAGAATGATTTATTATCATATGTGTTTTTATTATGGTTACTTACCCCATACTTGCATGTGTATAGTGTGCGTGTTTGTTCTTATGTATGGCGTGTCTGATGTGGTTAAGGAAGGGAGTCGTAGTCACCTGCTAGTCAGGATCTACACGATGCACCACTTCTTGCCACTGCCTATTTAGTTTAGTATATATTGTGCTTGTACATGCGTAGTTTTTATGCAGGTTGCAGGTACTGGGTATCGACTTCTCTGAATTGCCAGGATGAGCGTACCCTATCACATTATCTCAATGATAAGAGAGGGGAGATAAATTCTCAAGTCCAAATCCCAACCCTTTAAGCCATTTGTCCTAATTGAAAATTAGGACAAGTATCTGAGTTGAGTACCCTCCGAATATGTTGGATGACGTAATTCGTGATATTAACCCTTGGTTTGATTTTGTATGTATTTTGGCTATGATGAGTTTTCATATTTTTACCTAGTGAGTCTTTGGTGTATTTTCTATTATTTAAGCCTAATTAAAAGATTTAATTAATGGTTTAATTTAATGAAAAATTAATATGATATTTTAATATTTATTTTATTTAATTAATTAGGAAATTAATTAAATAAAATAATTAAATTTGAAGATAAAATTTATAATTTTAAAAGTTGGAATGTGATAATATTTATTTAAGTTAATAAATATTTATCAATTAAGTTTTGAAAATAAATGTAAAAGTAGAAAATATATTAAAATTATTAAAAGATTCTAGATTTCATGTGATTAAAATATAAATATATTAAGATAAAATCAAGTGGAATTATTAAAGTTAGTGCATGATATTTAATAAATAAATAAATAAAATTGAAAAAGAGTAAAGTAAATATTATATTAATTAATGTGCATTATTTTAATATTTAAGAGTTTGCAAAATCTCAGGAGTTGTCATGTAGACAACATAGGAGTTTGCACTCTAAGTATGCACATGTTGTCTACACTTAGGAGTTAGCATATTATTTTAGCACATGGTGTCTACAACCTTAAGACTTGTCTAGAAGGTTGGAGAATATTCATGCTTACTTGTCATGTTTATCTTCTAGTTCTTTCTAGAGACATTCTAGATGCATCTTAGAGGCCTTTAAATAGAGGCTCTCCTAGTGTGTTTGGACAAGCTTCAAAGTTTACACGCATTTGAGAAGCCCATATGCTTCTACATGCCATATGCTTCTATAAGCACTTCTAGTCACGTGGGAATTTTGGTTGGCTTGGATCTTGGAGGAATTGAAAATGTTGGAGAAGGAAGGGACTTTTCTATGGACTTCTGAGGCATGAAAAATTAGCATCAGTGTCCAGGTGCACTCGTGATTTTTGCTTATTCCATTTGCACTCTTTCTCTTACTGTCTTCATCGTGTCTGCTAGATGACTGCTTGGATAATTCTTGTGATGAATGTTTAATTCAGATTTGCATGTTGATTCTCTCCTTGTGTGAAGAAATCAATAGAGAACTCATTAGAAAACCCTAGCTTCAATTTAAGAAAGAAATTAGATCTTAATCGGATTTGGGTTTGAATTTATATTGTGAAATTAGATAGACAAGATTTGAAATTAAAATAGAAATTCTAAGTTGAAAATTTGAATAGTTAGATGTAATCTTTCTATCAAATTATATTTTTAGATGTGTATGGACAAACCTATTAGATGGATGAATGGGTAAATTTAGAGAACAATTACCTTTTAGGAGAAATTCTTAATTCATCACAAACTGCCCTGTCACTGTCCCTTGGATAGACCCGAACTCAGTCATTCATAACTTTTTATTGTGATCAAATTTATTCGATTGCTCCAATCAGAATTGGTGCAACTTGACCCTCTCCAACATATTTCAATTTCAGCCTGATCCAATGGTTCATTACGGAGATATGGCCCTCGTACTAAGACTGTTTTATTCAAGGACAGATCATTTCTCCATTTTCCATAACCAAGAGTTCTTTATGCTTAAACTTCACAAAAATAATATATCAAAGCATGGAATGAATTAAAGATATTATTGCAATCTTCCCTTAGTAGAATCTTATTTTTATCCATTAGTTTTATATGATTTATTAACTAATCTAATTTAATTAAGATTAGTTAATAGTAGAAGAAGTATAATTAATCTATTTATCAACCAACATAGGAGATATTTAGTTGAGATATTAATATTGGGGATTTATTATAATTTTTTATCAGTAAAGTAATAATTTGAACATTGATGGAATGATACATAGTTGACTCTTAATGAACGAAACTATTATCAGTTGATAATCATGTAGTTATTGACATAGCTACTAGTTAATTTAATCGTAGAATTAATTAGATTTAATTGATAATAGAGTTTTTAATTGTTTTATCAAAGAAATATTAGTATTCATTGAAAGAAATGACGAATGTGGTCATTATAGATTTATTAATAAGATTTCTAATATAACTTGTTATTAAATATTAACAAGTCATTATTAATATTAGAGAATTGGATTTGTAATTATTAATTAAATTAATTAATTAGAGTTAATTAAATTAAATTAATAATTAAGTTATGTAATAAAGTTTTAATTGATATGCTAATATCGATTCCTCTAGTGAAGTTGTGAAGTATATACATTGAAGTTGATAAGTTTTGCTTTAAGGACTTGAATAAAGACTTTAGTTATTTTAATGGTTGTTAGTGATTATTTAATTAAGAGACTTAAGTTTTAGTGATATTTAATTAAGAACTATTAGAATGATATAAAGTCATAGATTTTATACCTAGGTTAAATGATTGATTAAATTGATCATTTTAATAAAGTTATAATCTTCTTATTCGAAGATTGATAATTAGCTCTCTTATAATATAATGAATAATGATCCTTGATTTATGTTGAAAGTTGAAGTAACATTAAAGAAGAGTTAATCAATTAGAATATGGATCTTAGAGAACAATTTAATCAAAGGTCAATGATGATCAGTTTAATGAGTAAAGTATTTACCCTTAAGTTATTCTTAGAATATTATTTTAATTATGGAAGGATAATGTTATCGAGGGAACAACCGGCTGACTTGTAGGTCAAATGATAAATCATATACACTTGAAGTATACTTGCAAATAGAAAACTGAAAACCTCTACACTTAATTCAGCTATGTAATTTTAGTAAACCAAAACATGTGTCTGCATTGTGTATTCTCTATGCTTCTATTTTGGGTTTTTGGGTTGACTAGTGTTGACCAGTCTTAGGTTGTTATCAGAGGCTTGGAGGTTATGAGATGTGATGGCATGTTGATCTTATTTGGTCTTGATCTTTATAAACTCAACCATGGTAATGTGATGGTATGCTCTACGAGATGTTTGTATTTACTGATTGTTATTGCTTATCAGTCTTCTTGAGTGAAGCTGAGGTGTATGTATCCGAGACACTTGACTTAACCATTTTTGAGTCATCGATAAGTTATCCTTGGATTATTTTCTAGTCACCATGATGGGACTAAAATGTTGGATTATTTCTTGATGATGTCATGTTGTGACATGTTTTGACTCAACCATTTTGGAGTCTTCGATCAGTATGATTTTGGGATATTCTTGGTTGCTTGTTGAGAACCAATGGATATGGTGATTTATTTTGAGATATATTTTGGTTATTGAGGACCAATAATTATTATGATTATCAGTGATGCCTTCAGTTGCCAATAGAGAACTGTTGTGGTCATGATTTTCTATGGATGCTTTTCGGATGCTCATGGAGGTTTGATGATTCTTATTATGGATATTTGATGATTCTTATTATGGATATTTGATGATTCTTTTGTGGATTATCTTTTGGATTTTATTTCTAGTCGCTTGTATAGGACTAGGGTGATTTTATGATTCCATGAGCTTAGGGTAGGTTATCTACTTGTAGTGTCGAGAAGTGGCTTGCAATGGGGGCCGGGGCCCTAAGTGGCTGCCAGGGTAACTCATTGTAAGTTTTGTTAATAAGTGATAACATTTACACACTAAATGGGAATTAAATGAACCTAAAAAGATAATTTTTTTGATTCTTTCCCATGCCTCTAGTGCTTGTACAGACTAGGATGGGAGTAGAGAGAACGCATGGTTATGACCTTGCATTCTATAGTATGCCTCATCAGTATGAGATTATACTAGTGGTCACATGAGGATCAGTATGGACCCATGGAGTTTAGCTAACTACTAGGGTAACTTGTACATGATATATGCAATGACACTTTTTCGCTTGCATAGTAGGTTTCCTACATGTCATTGTTGTGCCTCTAGAAATTAGATGTCGGTTTTGTGATTGGAACCTTTGAGTTAGTATACTTTTAGGATTCCTAGATTTAGAGAGTATTTATGCTTTGTGATTTTGATAGCCTATTTGGGACTTGAGATTATCTCCTCAGCACAGTGGGAGTGGACCACTTAGGTACCACGCAGTCGAGTGGTAGTGTTTTTCCACTCTTATCATTTGAGATTCATTGAGACATCGTGGCTGATGCGTCCTTCATGATGGTGGATATGTATCCTTTCATTGATGATTAGCATATGTTAGATGATGTCATTTTATGCTTTACTTTGCATGTTAGATTAATTTATGCATATGATGTAGTATGTTTTAAGAGTGACATTCCTACTATGTTAATATCGATGATCTCTTCCGTGATTTGGAATGTTATGCACAGAGGGATGGCTAGGATCCACGATGGTCTAATGATGCTATTTATGGTTGGGAGGAACCGTGCACTTAGTTATTTATGTTTTTAATATATGGTTATCCTTTGTGATGAGGTATCATGTATGATATGTGGTTTCATTTACTTTAATTGCATCATGGATTAATACTAGATGATGATGTACTTTATTTATACGGATGTTTATTCTTTTAAGCTTTTCATACCTTGTAACATGCACAATGGATGATTGAGCAATCTAAAATGTAATTTATGAATGTTGGTTGTATCATTTTTATTTTATAAGGATGTGATGTTAGATGAATGGTTAATTTAGATGCGATTCAACGTTAAGGGATCTTTAAAGAATATAAGCTGTTATGTATGTATGTTATGTTTACTTTTAGTTGGATGTTACTATTGCTTCTGCGAATGTTATGAATGGTTTATGTTTCATGTTAAAAAAAAATTTGTTTGGCGAACTTAGTAAAATTTTAGATTAATTCTTTGGATCCCTTGGCGGGCCATTACAGATAAAACCTAGACCTTACAAATCTAGGATTCCTAAAGAATGATTTCATATTAGTGATGAAGAGATTTAACTTAAAGAGATAAATTTTCTACATAGTGATAATGAAGATGAAATTGAATTTGTTTCTATCAAGGAAGAAAGTCATGTTAAGAAAGAAAGAATACTTATTTCACATGTTGAGAAAATGAAATTAGATTGGATTATAGATAGTGGATGTTCAAAACACATGATAGGTGAAGAGATAAATTTATTGAATGTAAGAGTTATGGTGTAGTTGTTGTTAGAGTTGATTACAGTGCACCATATCCTATAAAAGGAAAAAGGATGTATTACTCTTGATGGTAATACTTACACTAAAGATATTATTTTTTTGATGCATTTAAACATAACTTGCTAGGTGTTGGACAACTTGTTCATAAGGGATATCATTTAAAATTTTCTAAGAAGAAATTTTCAATCATGGATAAGCATGGAAATGATATTTCCATAGGAACAAGGACAAGAGGTGATGTATTTAAGTTGAATCCTACTTAGATTAGTTGTCTTGTTGTAAATTTTGGTAAAAGTTGGCTAAGGCATATTATTTCATCAAATGAATTTTGATAATATAGTGAAGGTGATTAATTCTAATGGTCATATATCTACCTAAGATTGTGAAACTTTCTAACATGATTTGTAAGGAATGTGTGATCATTAAATAGAAAATAGTACTTTCCAAGAAAAATATTCACTACTTCAGAAAATTTAGAAATTGTTCATATAGATCTATGAGGTCCTACAAAGACAAAAAATTTATATGGTGGGAGGCATTTCACTCTTTTCATTGATGATTTCACTTGGATGATGTGGGTTTCTTTTTTGAGAGAAAAATATGAAGCTTTTAAATAAGTACAAGCTATTTAAGGAGAAAGTTAGGAATGAATTAGGTGTAAGGATACAATGTTTGAAGTCTTATGGAGATGGAGAGTTTACTTCTAATTAGTTCAATTTGTTTTGTGAGGAAAATGCTATTCACATGCATTTCAACACCTAAGACACTACAAATCAATGGTATAACAGAGAGAAGAAATAGAATAGTGAGTGACAGATAGAGTGATGTTAACTAAAGGTAAGGTGCCATATGTGCATTGCAAAGAAGTATTTGATACTATAGTATACACCATGAAGAGAGTTTAGAAAAAAATAAGGAACTTGTAAAACACCGTATGAACTATGATTTGGTCATACACCTATTTGTTGATCTTAGATTGGTTTTGACTAATGAGTGTCTACACACTTAAGTCATTTATTTAGTTCATTTCGAACAAGTAGTACATGTCGAGCACAACATGTATATAATAGTGTATGCCAAGTTCAAAGTGAGTGTCGAGCCACTCATGTGCTGAGTCACTCAAGTGCCAAGCAAACAGTGTATGCTAAGTGATTTAGGAACCAAGTAAGCAGGGCATCTTGAGTGATACAAAAGCTAAGTCACAATATAAAGAGTAGTATATGCTAAGCATCAAAAACTTCAAATGCCAAGTAGGACAGTTTTGTCATAATTTTTTGTAATGGCATAAATAATTATGTAAACCATTTTGGAGCCGAATTAAAGATTGAATTATGATATTTTGTAGATAAGGATAAATCTTAAGATGGGTTCCCAATAAATTGCATGTAGCCAATTATAAAAAGGGAAGGATTAGGCAACAAAATAGATGAATCATAGCCATTGATTCCTACTTAACCCTAAGTCACCCAAGTCTTCTTAAGAAGGACAAACCCTAAAATTTCTATGGAATATGGAGCAAAGAGAGAAGTTTACATATGAGAAATAGAGCATTCATGGTGACTAAGGAATTGTAAAGTGAGATTAAATTACATAATCAGTTGATGGAGAATAGAGGAAAGGAAAACCATATAAAAATGAGACATCTGATCAAGAAGGATCAAGAATACATCAGTTTAGAGGTGATATGTCATTAGACAATCAAGTGCTAACCACATGATCAATTTTGAATCATTCTAGTAGGTGAATCAATTAAATCTCTTAACAGAGTAGTCTTAACAAGCAGTATTGAAATCTCTTAGCATGGTGCTTACTTTAATTGTGAGTTGAAGTCCTTTAACAAAGCACACTTTTAACAGGGTGTTGAAATCCTTTAATAGGGTGAGACCTAATAGTATTTGTAAGCCTTTAATAGGGAAAACCTTTCATAGGGTAGATCATTTCTCATGATCAAACATTGTAACCTTCATTGGATACACTTTATTACTACAGTAGTGAAGATTTGTGGGCGTCATCCCCACCCCAATTTTACCTTCTCATTGGAGGGTTTCTAGGTAATCATATATGGTGTCATAAATGTGTGAATGTTTACTTGCTTTCATGATTTATAAGTACATTCTTTACATGGTATTTAAATTTACTTATCGAATGTATGAGATGGATGTGTGGTGAATGTTTTAAGGGTCAAAGTTTAAACTACTGATTCACCCCTCCCCCCCCAGAAGTTTACCTTTCCTATTGTAATTCCAACAATTGGTATCAAAGCCTTGTCCTTTGAAAGAGAAGCTTTGCAAATTTGAGGAAAGATCTTGAAAATGGAAGTCTACAAGTTGGAAAAGACCATTGAGAATTAGGGAATTGAAATAAAACTCATGCTACATCACCTAAATGAAGCAAGAGAAGAACTAAATAAATCTTTAGAGATTAGGAAGGAAATTGCTATTAAGGAAAATGACACACAATATAGAGAAATGAACAGTACTAAGCTATTTGCTAATGAAGACTCCAATGAATTTGATGTAGTAGTTGTAGATCTAATGGAAAAGAATAGAGTCCAAGTTGAAGAAATTAGGAATCTCAAATTGGAAGAAGAATCACAAGCCATATTGCTATGTGAAATGACCAAACAGAAGAAGAATGCTATGGAAGATAAAGCCATGGTTGAAGATGACAAAAGAGTTTGGATCAACAAACTAGAAGAGAAGTCAATAAAGCTAACTAAGATTTTCAACATGCAATTGGATACTTTGAGTCAAATGATGAATGCCAACTATGAATTGAATGTCAAGGACATTGAGATAACAACATTGAAACTACAAAATGAGCAATTGAAGAGTGGCCTAAAAAGGGAAAAGGAATTTTTTGAAAGCTTCAATAAACCTAATGAAGCCATCAAATACTTTAAGCAATTATTGAGATCCCCAAGATTCGATAATGATAGATTTGGACTGGGATACACAAGTACTAAAGAAGGAGAATCGTCCAAAAGTGCTGAAGAAATAACAAAGGTAAGAACTCTAAAGCTACTTGTCATAATTGTGGTAAGAAAGGACATACTACTAATATGTGTAGGAGCAGGACTATAAATCATAATATCAAGCATAAGAGCATGGTTCATTGTCATAAGTGCAACAAACAAGGTCATCAAGCACATGAATGCAAAACTATGACCATACACACACAAAGATTTGAAGGATATCATTACAACTTTCAGAAGTATAGACATAGAGCTTTTGAGTGTAGATCCAAACCCATGTGTTCATCAAATAGGCAAACAAAGGTAAGAAACAATGGCAACTCTTATAACTGGGATTATAATACAAGATATAGCTATCATTATTGTCAAGAATATGGACATGTTCCTGAAAATTGTATTAAAACAAACTTTGAGGTGACTACAAAAGGTGGTTGAGTCAAACCACATGTTTTAGTTGTTTAAAGATTGGACACATTAGTTGATATTGTCCAACAAGGTCAAAGGCACCAAGTTGTGAGTTTGATAAAGGAAAAGGCAAGGCAAATGTTGAAAATGTTAGAAATGAAATGAACAAGGCATGGAAGAAAAAGGGTGATTGCAACACATCAAATGGAGAGGGGATCATTTCACCCAATGGGTTAGGTAATCACACCTCATCAAACTAAGTAATCAAGAGGTATGTGGGACTGATATTTAAAGGTTATATCATACATCAGTTCCAAAGGATTTAGTACTATAAAGATTACATAAAAATGAACAAAGATACAAGATGTTATTAGAAATCTTTAAGTTTTTCATGTTATTGTCGAGCTTGTAATGGTTGCCAAATGAATAAAATCTAATGGATGCTGAGTGAGCCTAAAATTAGTTGATGCCAAGATTACAATTATGTAAGAACTCAACATTTATTGCAGGGTTTCAAAAGGGCATTTGATTAATTTTTAGCTCATTTTACATCATTTCAAAATTAAAAAAGAGTAAGGAGAGCAATAGATGATTAGAAAATTCATCAAAAGTGATTGTAGAAAGATTTGAGTAGTGATTTAACACCATTTTGTTAGATCTTGCAAGGTATTTATCAAGTGCTAAGTTACACTGTTTATATTTTTGTAAACCTTGGTTTTACACAATGACATCTAGTTCAAAGAATGTTGAGGGAAAGGAGGTTATGAATGTCCAACTAGTTAGTAATGTGGTTGAACAACCAATATTCAAGGCCATACCTGATATTTCATACAAACAAGACCCCTCCATTGGGTTATACATGATACCACTAAAAGTTTTAATGGTTCAAGATGTCAAGAAATGTTACAATTGCAAAATTGGAAGTATAGGTGATATGGAGATCAAACAAGCATATGATAGTCTGCATGAGAATTATGTGTTAAGGGAAGAATAAAAAATTGTAGAAAAGAAAGGGTTAACTTGTGCCCTAGATTTCCTAAATGTATTCAAAATTGAATGGATTAGGATTTTGTTAAGCAGAATTCATGATAGTTCTCTATGGTTAGACAATGAACCTATCAAAATTATCAAAAGGATAATCCATAGGGTAATAGGGTATCCAACCCTAGATGAGCCTAAGAATTTGAGGAGCAATTAAAAGGAGGTTATTGAGAAGAATATAGGAGCCATGTGGAATAAGAGAGGAATGACTATTGATACCATCACAAATCCATTGATAGATTTTGCAGTAAGGGTTATTGCACACAAATTTTACCAATCTAGTAGATTAAATAGTGTGCCCTGTATTGCAATAGATGTTTGTTACAAGAGTGTGAAAAAATATCACACATATGATCTTGTAGAGCTATAATTACAACAACTGGTTGAAAACCTAGGAGCCATAAAAAAAGACAAAGAGTGCACATTCCAAATTTTATTCTATTTTGATATGCATTTTCTTTTATGTCCAAAACACTTTTTCTACATTTGGCACAATTGCATGGAAGACAAACAGGTCAATGGCAGTACAAATAGGTGAGTTTATTGAACAATTGGGGGAGAACTTTGAGTCTGTAATGATAAGCTACTTTGAGGACTTTAAGCAATCAATGAAGAAAAGATTGAGAATTCCAGTATCACTAATAGAAAAGCATTATTATGATGTTTTTTTCTTGGTGAATGTTGATTACACTTTTGTTCAAGCAACAACTCCAAGGGTAAGATGGCTAAGGCCATCAAGATATGAAGTTAATGTAGATGAGGCCTCTAAAACTATTACAACTTTACTTGCAGAAGAAATATATAAAAATTCTATTGCATTTGGAAACTATGAGATGGTAAAATCTAAAATTACCATGGAAATCAAGATTGCCTCTGTCATAAAGAAAATGGAGAAGTTGGTGAAGAAATTGAAATCTAAATTTGGTGAAGGTGCTAAGAAGAAAGAAGATGAAGAGGAAGAACACATCTAGACCCAAGAACAACTTGCAATAACTCAAGGAATGGGAGAAGATTAGCCAGAGGAAGAGACAATTTTTTTTGAAGGTGCTGAGGGAGAAGAAGCCAAGGAAGCACCTACTCCCATAGATCAAAAGAAGAGAAAGGCTAAGGCCCAACTAGTGACAAAAGCCAAGAAAATTGCAAAACCAAGTCAACCTAAACCAACTGCACCAAGTACAAGGCCTAGTGTGTCATTGCAAAAAAAGGCAAAGGAGAAAGCCAAACCAGTTGAGCAGGAAGGAGGAGTGTAGAAAGGACCTAGGAGGAAGTACATTGCACAAGTTGAAATAGATGAAGAAAGAATTGAATCAGATGATAATATCTAATTTAAAGTGGTGAGTCACAACCCATTATCTGATTTAGAAAATCTATGTGAAAATGTTAAGAATAATGCAAATTTGTCAAGATTTTCACATGTTGATTTTGATAACCTTGGTAAAGTTGAGAAGAATAAAGTGGAGGAGGCTATATATGCCATGATGGGAAATTTTAAGAAAGCCCCACTAGAAATTGCTAAATCTATGCCCAAAATTTTATATGAGCGAGTTGAGCAAAAATGACATTATTGTTTAAACCTAGAAAGACAAATACAGGAAACATCACTTGCACAAGTTATGCTTGAACTCAATAAGGCACAAATAGCTAAGGCTATGAAGAAATATGCAGTTACATTTTTTCCATAATATAGAGCCTTCAACATACTACAAAACAATATTGAAGATGTTGTGAAGAAGTCCACACAAATGTGGAAAGTGACATACAAACTAGCAATAGTAAAGGTAGCTGAACAATAGCCCATTAAGGTAAAAGATGATGAAGAAGATGATGATAATAAAGACACTATTGAGGGAGATACATAAATTCAAGTAGATAACCAGGCAATAGCTAAAGCAGAGCAATAAGAAGAATAGAGTGTACAAGATACACAACTATTAGATGTCAGCCCTCAACATGTAACAAGTGTAAACACCAAAATAATAATAGTTAAGGATGTTTCTAATCACACTACTCAGAATATCAATCCCCTTACAAAGGAAGATTTGACAAAGATACTTGATCAGTCTACACTGCAGGCCAAATTATATGATAATCGTGTATTGGTGAGTGTAGATGAGATACAAAAAATAGTGACTGATACTACAAGGGAAGAGGAGAATACACAAGAACCACCTCCTATCACCCCTCAAGTCACTATTGTACAACCTTTAGATAAAGTACCTAAAGCTACATCAAAAAATGTTGATACAATTGGAAAGGACACAATGGAAACCCAAGCCACTATAGAAACACAGAGTGAAACAAGTTAGATAGACTTATCTGCACCTCCAACACAAGTACAAGGTGCATCACAAGGCATTGTGGAAGAAAAGGACAAGCCTGAAGAGGCTGAGTTGACACCAAAGGTGAAGGAGCAAGTAGCAATCTAAGCCCTAGTAACTTTACTAGAATTTGACACTCCTTCTAGTCACAATCTTCAGAAGCTAAGCATAGATGCAAAACCATTACAAATCTCAGTGCAGAGTTTGAGTTCATCAAAGGCTGAAGAAGAGATACAATATGGAGATGTAAGCCTTGATGAATAGATTATTTTACCAAAGTATGAATATGACACAATAATAATTGAGCAGATGGGCATATTGCAAGAAGCCCTAGCAAGAGAAAAAAGACAAGAACTGCTCAAAAAGGAGCATAGGTAGAAGAAAGCATTGCTAGAAATCAAAGACATATTTTTGGATGTATTTAGTCTCCCTACTCCAAAATGAAACCAAGCCACTCATGGAACAACTAAAAAATATAGTGGAAAAGGTTAGTGATGTAGACCTTGATACAAATGCTAAATTACTAGAATGGTCTAAAAAGAAATTTCAAAGTAAAATGAATGAGAAAATATCAAGTGATATAGTACTGATACAAGTTGCATTAGAAACTAAGGTTGATAGTGTGAAGAAGGTACTTGAGAACATTTTCTCACTATACACAAAATTGTGCAATCCAACACTCTTCACACAAGAGACAAGAAGTCACATTTTGAGTTTGAAAGTTAGATTAATGCATCAGGTGCAAAATTGCCTATGACACTAGCTCAAAGTGAGAAGCACTCCAAAACTTTGCTACAAACCTAGAGTTAGTTAGTTGCATTATCAACAGATGAAGCCAATATAAGGGCAAAACCTATTAGTGTCCAAACAATATTGACCCCCCAGATGGAAATTTTGCACAAGGAGTTAGGCTACACTGAAACACTTATGAAGAAAGACCCCAATCTTTCAAAATTAAATGGCCTAGTCCACCTTGCTATTGAGCTGGCCATCCAAATTAAGTCTTTGGATGTGGCATGTGAAAATTGGGATGTAGCTCTCAAGATTATACTAGAGTCCCATAAATCCTTTTTGTACAAACACACTATTAGCATATAACCCATTTGACATAAGTGTCAACAAGGGGGATAAATAAAAAGAGGGAGATACAAAATTAATTTAGCAAAGAACAAAAAGCAACTCAAAGAGTATCAATTGACACATTTACTTAGTAGAAGTAAAAAATTTTGAATACAAAACAAATATCAACTCAGGGGGAGTTATCAAATTTTGAGGTATTAGTTGTTACAAATATCAACTCAGGGGGAGTTATTAGATTTTGAGGTATTAGTTGTTACAAAATTTTGAAATTTTGAAGTTTTGTACATAAGTTGAATAAGAGATATGTTATGCTTGTAAGAATAAGGACAATAATGTATGACCAAGTGTTTTTTCCACTCATGTCAAAGGGGGAGATTGTTGATCTAATAATGGTTTTGACTAATGAGCATTTACACACTTAAGTCATTTACTAAGTTCATGTCAAACAAGTAGTACATGCTGAGCACAACATGTATATAATAGTGCATGTCGAGTTCAAAGTGAGTGTTGAGCCACTCATGTGTTGAGTCACTCAAGTGATGAGTAGACAGTGTATGATGAGTGATTTAGGAGTCGAGTAAGCAGAGCATGCTGAGTGATACAAAAGTTGAGTCATAGTATAGAGAATAGTACATGTCAAGCATTAGAAACTTCAGATACTAAGTAAGATAGTTTAGTCATAATTGTTTGTAATGGCACAAACAATTATGTAAACCATTTTTGAGCCAACTTAAAGATTGAATTATGATATTTTGGAGATAAGGATGAATCTTAAGATGGATTCCCAATGAATTGCATGCAGCCAATCAGAAAAAGGGAAGGATTAAGTGACAAAATTGATGAATCATAGCTATTGATTCATATCTAACCCTAAGTCACCCAAGTCTTCTTAAGGATGAAAAACCCTAAACGTTCTATGGAATATGAAGGAGCGAAGAGAGAAGTTTTTCAAGAAATAGAGCATTCATGGTGACTAAGGAATTGTGAAGTGAGATTACATTGTAGAATCAGTTAAAGGAGAATAGAGGAAAGGAAAAGCATACAACAACGAGACATATGATCAAGAAGGATCAAGAATACATCAGTTTAGAGGTGATTTCTCATCAGGCAACCAAGTGCTAACCGTAGGATCAATGCTGAATCATTCTAGTAGGTGAATCAATTAAGTCTATTAATAGAGTAGTCCTAACAGGTTATATTGAAATCCTTTAGTAGGGTGCTTACTTAATTGTGAATTGAAGTCTTTTAACAAGGTACATTTTTAACATGATGTTGAAATCCTTTAACAAAGTGAGACCTAATAGTCTTTGTAATTCTTTAACAGGGTAGAACTTTCATAGGGTAGATCATGTCTCATGATCAAACATTGTAACATTCATTGGATACACTTTATTACTGCAGTAGTGAAGATTTGTGGGTGTCATCCCCACCCCACTTTTATCTTCTCATTGGACGGTTTTTGGGTAATCATATCTAGTGTCATATATGTGTGAATGTTTATGTTCTTTCATGCTTTACATGTTATTTCAATTTACTTATTGAATGTATGAGATGGATGTGTGGTGAATGTTTTAAGGGTCAAAGTTTAAACTACTTATTCACCACCCCTCCTAGAATTTTACCTTTCCTATTGTAATTCCAACACTATTTTTAAATATTTCAAAAAAATTGCAAGAAATTGTTATATCAAAAGAGAAGATGAAATAGGGAAATTTGATCCTAGTTGTGATGAAAGCATATTCCTTGGATATTCAACTAAAAGTAAGGCTTATAGATGTTATAATTTGAGAATAAAGAAGATTATTGAGAGTTGAAATGCTAGAATTGATGAGATATTTCAAGTGCATGATAGAAATTTTGAATATGATTATGTTGATGATTCAACTCAGGCTAGTACAAGTTAGAGACCACTACAAAATTAGAACATAGAACATGAGTTGTTCTTTGAAAGTAACGATGGAATTTAGGTACATATTGAAGAACCTATCTCAAGGAATAGAGAAAACATAAGTATGTTGCAAGAAAGCATCCTGATGATCAGATCATTGGTGATGCAAGTAGAGGAGTATTAACAAGAAGAGAGGAAAGAGATAAAATTTGTTTGATTTCACATATTAAACCTAAGAGTACTGATGGAGCATGTAACAATGAATCTTGGATAAATGTTATTAAAGAAGAGCTTTAAAAAATTGAAAATAACAATATATGGGAATTGGTCCCTAGACATAAAAATAAGAATGTTATAGGTATAAAATGGGTTTTCACAAAAAAAATGAATGAGCAAGGAGATGTTTTGAGGAAAAAAACAAGGTTGGTATGTAAAGGTTATTTACCATAGGAAGATATAGTTTTTGAAGACACAATTTCGCTTGTAGCAAGATTAGAGGTTGTAAGAACATGTTTAGCTTATGCATATAACAAAAATTTCAAAGTGTATTAGATGGATGTTATTTAGCTTTTTTGAATGATGAAATTCAAGAAGTCTACATTGAACAACCTAATCAAATTCCATTAACAAGAGCCTGGTATGCAAGATTGGATAAAAACTTGTTGAGTTTGGGTTCTAAGAAATATAATGAAGACAATAATGTATATTTGAGAACTAATTTTTATTGTTCACTAATTCTTAGAGTATTTGTGGTTACTATTATTTTTGGAAGTAATAATGAGGAAAGTAATAACTTTTATGATGATGAAAGATAAATTTTAAATGTCTATTATTGCTAAGATTAAATACTTTCTAGGACTACAAATAACACAAAATAAAGATGAAATTTCCATATCTAATATTTAGCATCTTAAATATTTGTTGGTAAGATTTGGTATGGAGAATTACAAATCAATTGGAATACCTCTAGTGATAGGATACAAATTCACTAACAATAATGATTCACCTAGTTCTATGCAAACTAGATATAGATCAATGATCGGTTTCTTATAGTGTTTGATACATACAAGACCAAATATTGTTAATGCAGTTGGAATTGTAGTAAGGTATCAAGCTTATCCTAAGGAGACACACTTTCTAGTAGTAAAAAGGATTTTAAAATATTTGAAGGGAACATTGGAACTTGGCTTATGGTATGACAAATCTAATGATTTCACATTATATGCATGTACCAATGTTGATTGGGAAGGAAATATAGATGAAAGGAAGAACACAAGAAGAGGAGCATTTTTCCTTAGAGGAAGGTTAGTATCTTGGTTGAGCAAGAAAAAAGATTGTATTTGATGAAGTAGCATCCTTGGAATATTTGCAATCTTGCATTACCCAAAATGATATTTGTTGTTTTCTATTTTCCAGTTATTTATCTGAAAATTTGATTTGATGAACTCTTGTTTGTCCTTTCTAGATTATTTAAGCTTGGATTCATATTGTGGACATAACATGGAACATTATCCTAAGTGTACAAAATTTAATGTTACAACTATGAAATTTATGCTTCATATTCTTATGTGATGATTTCCCATGTTATTTTTTTATACAATATATGATATTTAATTCAACAAAGTTCTATATTAAAGAATTGGCTTACGTGCTCTTGGATCTAGGATATTGGTCAATGTGGACCTATACCTAAGCCCACATAATGTTTTTTAATTATTATGTATCTAGCCATTAATTATTTTAGGGATAGTCATATATTGTATAACACATTTCCTATTATTAGAGATTGCAAACTCAAAGCTGACCTATGTGCCCTAATGGATATAAATGTAATGTTCTTGAATCTTAGAATTATCATTCACTAGTGACCAAGGAGATACTCATATAAAGCCTAAGAGTAGCAAGTTTTCATTTATAATTGGAATTTATTGGTTGTAACTAGGAAGGCCTTACAACTTGACATATTGCAAGTTGAGTAATCAATAATTATTTATTGATGTATATGAAAATATCTTGTTAATAAAGTGTGTTATTTTCAATTATACTTTTGGTGTGTTATATTTTTGGGGGACTTGGTCATCTCCTTTAGAGGTATGTCTACCTTCTACTAGATTAGATGGTATCATAACTTGTGGTTGGATCTGATAGTTTTTTATTTGATCATCGTTGAGCTTGTGAAGACTTGAAATCCTTGGTTGTGAGGTGTAAAATCATAGTTATATCTTGCAATTACATAGGACTTGTTCAAGTGTTGTTTGGAATCCTATTATAGACCTATAGATCCTTCTTTGTGGAAAGACTATGAAAGTTAGAGGAAGTTGCATCCTATCATAATTTAGTATGTTGCCTAGAAGAATGAATCCTTGGAGGTTGCAACATATGTTTGAAGAATTCAAGGTTGAGATGAGGAATGAGATCCAAAATTTCTTGAATGGCATGAGAAGGAATCCTGAGACTGAAGATAAATATGTTGAAATTGCTAAAGATATTGAAGTACCTAATGTAGAGATTCATGTAGAAGAAGAAATATTATTGAAGGCTATAGCACAAGTTGGTAAGATTCATAGAATGGAAGTTTCAAATTATTCTGGTTCCTTGGATCCTAAGGAATTGATAGATTAGATTTAAAAAAATGAGGATTACTTTGAGCCTAAAAATATTGTAGATCCACAAAGGGTTAGATTACAACAAACTAGGTTGAAAAGTCATGTTGCCTTATGGGAATTGCAAAAGGATAGAGAAGATAATGATGAACCTAAGATTAGTATATGGAAACTAATGGTCTCTAGATTAAGCTTAATTCATCCCTGTAGACTATGAACTTAAATTGTTTAAGAAATTGCAAAAACTTGAAGCAAAATGATATTTTTGTAAAGGATTATATTGAAGAATTTTTTCAAGATACAAATCAGATTTAGACATCGTGAATCTTCTAAGGAAAAGGTTGCAAGGTATGTTAATGGCTTGAAATCCAATGTTCAAGATCAATTGAGAATTTTGAAACATGGTCCAGTTGAAGATGCTCACCAATATACACTTAAGGCTGAGGAAAAGTTAGGAAGAAAGCAAGGTAAACAAGAGACTAAGGTTGATAATGGTAAGCAAGTTGTTTATGATAAGAAGTTTGTATTCAGAGCTACTTTCTTTAAACATGGTAACGATAGAAACTAATCTTTTGAATTTCCTATTGTGAGGATTGACAAACTAAACTTGGTAGTATAGGAAGAATAGAAAGTGGGATCTTCTAATGTTGATTTAGCTTCACCAGAAATTGGAGAATGTATTTTGATGAGAAGAATCATGTTGGATAAGTATGAAGTGGAACTAGTGCAAAGAAGGAACTTATTCTAAACTATTTGTATATATGTAGGTAAATGTTGTAAAGTTATTATGGATGGAGGAAGTCTGATAATCTTGCTTTGAAAGAGATGCTTAGGAATCTTAGTTTACCAAGATTGAAGAATCCTACTCCTTATGGTATTAGGTGCTTTCTAGATTATCATTGGGTGTAGGTTAGAGAATAATGCTTAATTAATTTTAGTATTGGACCTTATAAGGATTAAGTTTTTTTGAAATGCAGTAGACATGAGTGTGTCATGTTTTACTTTGAAGACCTTAGCAATTTGATGGAGGATATATACATGATTCCATAAAAAAATTTGTTACAATTGAGAAAGATGGCAAGACATTTTTTTAAATCCTTTGAAGGATGAGGAAGATGTCAAAGCAAAGAACCTGAGTGTTTTCAAGACTTTCAATTTGAAGACAACATAACCTAGGGTTGGGGCTCCTAGACAGTCTGACATGAAGTTGTCTAATCCTATGATTAAGAGAAGAGGTAAAGGGAAGGAATATTCTAATAAAATGAAGGCATGTAGTTTGAATTATTCATTTGATATTGGAAGTGGAAGTAGTAGTAGATTTGATAGAATAGTTGGTTGCAGCAGTGAGCTTGGACAAACTTCTATGTTGATTGATGAAGAGGATTTGTGGATTAAGAATGAGCATGAGATTTAAGTCTTGAATTCTCTCAGATGTTCATTAGTCATTATGGAACTTCTTTTTGTCAGCTTGGGTGTTTGATGTAGGAGCATCCTTGGGTTGTTGGCAATCTTGCATTGCTCAAAATGATATTTCTTATTTTCTATTTTCCAGTTATCTATCTGACAGTTTGGTTCATCAAAATATTGTTTATCCTTTCTAGATTCCATGAGTTTGACTTCATATTGTGGACATATCATGGAAAATTATATTGAGTTCACATAATTTAATGTTACAACTAGCATAAGTTATGTGTTATATTGTCAAGTGTTGATTTCCTATGTTGTTCCTCATCTAATGTTTGGTATTTAATTTTGTAAGGTTCTATATTTAAAAGTTAGATTATGCGCCTTTAGATCTAGATAGTTAGTTAACCTATAAACCTATACTGAAGGTCACATAATGTTTTTTAATGTATTATGTATCTAGTCATTAATATTTGAGTGTCTGTCATATATTGTATAACATGTTTCCTATTATTGGAGATTGTGAACTTAAAGTTGACTTGTGCATCTTGATGACTATATATGTAATGTCCTTGAGTCTTACATAAATAATTTAGTAGTGATCAAGAAGATACTCAGATAAAACTCAAGAGTAACAGGTTTTGGTCTGTGATCTAGAATGTATTGGTCATAGCCAAGAAGGCCTTATAGCCCAACATGTTGCTTATCATTTTGTATGTGAATTGAGTAATTAATCAGTATCTAGTGATGTGTATGAACATATCTTGTTAATAAAGTGTGTTATTTGCAATTATACTTCTGATGCATTGTATTTTTTGGGGGCTTGGTCATCTCCTTAAGAAGTACACATGTCTTGTATTGCATGAAAAGGGAACATTGGAATTTGACTTGTGGTATGCCAAATGTTATGGTTTCACATTGTATGCATATAATAATGTTGATTGGGAAGAAAATGTAGATGAAAGGAAGAGAACAAGTGGAGGAGCATTTTTTCTTGGAGGAAGGCTAGTATCTTGGTTGAGCTAGAATTAAGATTGTAATTCTCAATCTACGATAGAAGAAAAATATGTTACAGTAGCAAATAATTGTAATTAGATAACGTGAATGAAATAGATGTTGAAGGATATTGGTACTACATTTTCTAAACCTACTATTATGTATTTCGATAATACAAAATTTAGTTAATATGTCTAAGAATCTAGTTTTTTTAGAGTAATAAGATATTTCCTTATTAATTAAATCATTTTAATTTAATTATTAAGTCATTTAATATCTCTAGTTTACTTAAGCTAAAATTTAGGCATATAATAATTAATTATTATCATGCAACCCAGGTTTTACCTGTTAGGGTTTTGATATCCTTTTATAAGGATTGATCTCTTTGTAATTTTATTCATTCAATTTTGATAATAGTAATTTCTATTTTTGCTCATCAAGAATGTCTCATCTATAGATTTGGGAATTCCAATATCCATAGCTTTTACTTCTCTCTTTCTATGACAGGTGTTTGCATGTAGGTGATTCTTAGGATCTGTGGGGTTGAACTTTCATCAACTTCAACATGGTATCAGAGCTCCAGATCTTCATACCCCTATTTTGTTTATTAGAAACTTGGCTTGGATTTTAGATTTGTCTTTTTTTTTTTTAATCTTTCAGAGGGTTTAATTTTTTAGAGTTTTTTGTAATAAATCTAGGGTTCACCATTTTTTAGTGCACTTTGACCCCAAACAAACATCCCCATTGAGCTCAAGGCACCCAAAACCCCTATTTTCATATAAAACTTGTCCAATTTGGATAGTTGGAACTTGAGGCTTAAAAAAATTATTCATAGATTTGGTATGTTTCCTGAGGCAACAATTTTGTGATTTTTGGCTCACAAGTTGAGATTTTTTGGCTTGAAATTTGAGATTTTTGGGCATAAAAATTGATATTTTTGGGCATATAAATAGAGATTTTTGTACTCAAATTGAGAATTTTGAGAAAATAAATATTTTGACATGCAAATTAAGATTTTTGGTGTGCAAGTTGAGATTTTTGGCATGCATCACAAGATTTTTTGGTGTGGAAATTGAAATTTTCTACACACAAATTGAGACAATTTTGGTACAAAAATGGTATGCTTCCTGAGGTAATTTATGGTATTGGTGGGCACATTTTTTGAGGCATTTTAGCATGGATCCTAAGGCGGTATTTTTTGTTTTGCCCTTCTTGTGCATTTTTGACCTACGTGTGGTTTTTTGGTTGTAATTTGCTCATCTAAACTCTGTTTTTCACAAACAAGATATCACCAAAAAGCTAGTTCCAAGCTTGTCATGATGGTGCAATTTATTTGGACTTTTGTTTCAATTTGGTTTCTAGTTTATGCAGTCAAAGTTAGAGGTTCTATTTTGCACTCTGAAAGACATATCTTGAGGCATTGTATTTTCCAGATTTTGCTCCAAGCACATCCCATTCAATTTTTTTCTTTTTTTGCATTCTGGTGGATTTCTTGGTTATTTTAGGTTTGAAGATTGATTTTTTTTAAATATCATTTTTCATGTTTTTTACTATTTTTTTTTATTAGCCTTATGTCTCTTGTAATCTTTGTTGACATCCTTTTGTAGTATTTTTGCAAATGCACTCAAATGAAGTGCCACTTTATTGCATTTTGAGATCTTGGACATCTTTATAATTTTGTGTACTCACACTAAATTATAAAATGCCTTTGGGGGTTTCGTGTTGTCTATATTTTTTATCTTCCTTTGTCAAGTGAGTGTTCCTTCCATGACATTAGCTTCATGATGTGTTGATGACATGTGCTGTTATAGGTATTTGTACTTCTTTTGCACTCTCAATGTTCCTAGTTCTTCTTTCTGCAGGAGAAATTACATTCAGTTTTAGTATTCATATCTTACCTCTTAGCATCATAGGGGTGATATGTTGGTTGCATTGCTTTCTTGGTTTGATGGAGTGAACTATGTATTCAATATTTGATCCTATGTACTAGGCGATTGCAGTGGCTAGATAACTATGCATTTTGGTGAGATGGATCATTTACCATATAGACATTCTTTCATTCTTGGTTTTGGAGGCCATGAAGATACCTTTCATCTTTGATTGATCAACTCTTCAAAATTAGTCTTCTCTACCTAGTCATATTCTATATAGTGGAGGTTCTTCAGATCAATAGTTTGGCAATGTTTGCAGCTTCATGCTTCAGTGGTGTTCTTCATGATCATCCTTTTGTTCCTATGTTTTGAAACATTTTACTTCCATCTCTTTATGGATTAGGGTTCTTCCCATGTGGTTTTCTCTATTTCTCCTTTTTATAGAGATTCACTTGTGCTTGGGTACCTTATCAAGCCTTGTTGTTGGGACCTAAATTTTATTAATTCGCTTTGATTATAGAAATCTATTTTTTTCCTCATCAAGAATTTCTTATCTATGGATCTAGCAATTCCATCCTCCGTAGCTTTTTTCTTCTCTCTTCTATGATAGGTGTTTGCATGTAGGTGATTCTTGGGAGCTATGGGGTTGATCTTTCATCAACTTCAACAGTTTTACATTCAAAGACTAAACACATTGCAATTAAGTATTTTTTTTGAGAGAGAAGGAAATCACATTGGAATATATGAGCATAAAAGAGAAGATAACATATATATTTACTAAATCATTGGCTAAAGATACCTTTAATTGTCTCAAAGGTGTGCTTGGGGTAATGGCCCTACCTAGTACATAGTACTTAATGTATATTTGCATCAGTTGAGTATATTTAGAGCATTATTCATTCATATGGACATGATGCTTGGTATTGCTTCTTATGGGGAGTGGTCATAGTGAGCAAAGCTATTTATAGAGCTCTTATGTAATTTTTTTTGTCATAAAGTGTTTTTTGGCACTTGACATATTTTTGGTTATAGATTGGCTTGATCCAATGCAAGTACTTTAATGGAGATATTCATCAAAGGAGGTTATTTTATAAGGACAATTGATATTTGGCATATTCACACCTTTTCCATTGATGTAAAAGAGGGAGAAGTTTAGTGAAAAATATAAGGGGTAGAAGATTGTAAAACCTAAGTAAAAGGAAGAAGAAGTACAATAAGTATTGCAAGATTGTATCAAAGTTTATAAAATTTGTATATGTTGAGGATATTCGAAAAATTGTATTAAGTTGTGAATAGGTTACAAGGTTACTTTGGGTTTGCTGGTTTTTCACCATATATTTTCATTAATTCCAAAGAGAGAGATTGTAAGGAATTTGGATCTATTTGGCACTTGGATTAGTGATTTATGTGTTATATTGATGATAGGTTTTGTCATTGATGACAACATATGTCTGTATGTTTATGATATATAGAGATTATTTATTAAAATTATTATTATGTTAATGGGCCCTTAGTTTACTAGTGAAGTTTAATGGCTCAAAATAAATGTACAAAGTATCAAGTATTCCTAAGTGCAAGGAAACATCATAAGTGATGAGGTAGGGATCGTGTCATGGAGTAATTTGAAAGAATGTATACCCCTCAATCCTTGGCTCTTATCTAAAGAGGTTTTATCTATAGGCTTGTGCTCCCATATCAAGCATAAAAAATTTCTTCATGGTGTCTCTTGTTGGGACTAGATTATTCACAGGCTTCATGCCTTCATTGGGCAACCCTGATTGTAGGTTTGAACCTCCATTCATTTTTATTTAATTGTTATCTATTTATTTATTTTTTACTAGTAGAAGGCATAATACCTTGTATATTATATTTAAAATAATTTATTAAAAAAACTACCTCATTCAAAGTGCAAGCACTAGATAGAAAAGAACGGGGAAGAAAACCCCCAATATTGCTTAAGACTTTAATGTCTTGTATATATGTACAGTTGCATTTGTCTTTGATTAGCCAAAAAAAATTTAGAGAGCATACCCTCCCTTAACTCATTTCTTCCCTTTTTAATTTGAGAGGATTTAGGAAGGAATAACTTCCTTTACATAAAGTATATTTTTAAAGGAAAATACCATTTTTTGGGGATGTATACAAGAACTGTATGCATCATTGGTTATACATTGATACTTTTCTCTAATTGTGTGTACATTCTTATAATCTTTTTGACTTTTGATTACTATTTTATGACTTCTTAATCCCTTACTAAATCTTGCAACTTCAACACACTTCCAACTTGCTTGAAATCTTTATCACCAAAGCATTAATGAAAGCAATAACACCAAATTCATTTATGGATTAACTTAGTTTTGAGTCACAATTAAAATAAAGAATTTTTAGTACCAAACTTTATAATAATGTTACTTTTTCTTAAACTATTTTTGTGTTAATAATTTACTTTAATTTATTTTTTTATGACTTTTAATCTTATTAAGGTTTGAAGATTTAGAATTTACTCTTGAATTTGTGATTTGTTCTTTTTCTTTGATCATTATCTTCTTGAATTATTATCTATTTTTAAATCTTATTTTACTAATAATATATAATATTGTATGTTAATGCTTAAATTATAATAATAAGTTTTAACTATTTCTCATTTTTTGAATTTTATTATTATTTTTAATAAATTATTTTATTATTATTTATTTAATAATGTTCTATTATTTAACTATCATTGATATTCTATCTTAAAATGGGGACATGATATTCACACTCCAAAAACAAGAGTGAAATGCATAGATGATATTTGTATTGTTGTTTTATATATTTCCTAGTTGTGGTGTTTCTTGGTGATCCGAAAATAATTTCTAGTGATAAAAAAATGTTATTACCAAGTGATGTAGTTATGATCATTTTATGTTCTATTCTAGAAATGTGTTATGATGGATTCTACCTTGGACAATTGGCAAGAGATATGGCATCTAGCATGGATCTTGAATCTCACCATAGTGCCTAATGGTCTAGATACAATTGGAAAGTGTTATGGTTATTTGGGCATTATGATGCTATACATTTGAGATGACTATGGAAGTTGTTTTGGTATTTATGGACCTAGTATTGGGTAGTGTTTAATTTGTTCATAGTCCCTATCTCATATAGTATATCATGCTTAATGGTTTTGGTTAAGGTATTGTATTTAATATTTTTCACTTATTTAGATGGGTTCATGTTATTTGTGACTTATGTTTTAGTTTGGATGCCCTTAGCATTTGTAATTATTGTAACTTGTTATTTGACATGGCTAGCTTTGAATTTATTTTGGCATGGTCAACCTTCTTGTAATTTTAATAAATTTTATTGTATATAAGTACAATGTGCTTCAAAAAAATTTAAGGGTGTAGTGAGAAAGAGAGTGAAGAGATCTATAAGAGGAGTTTTGGAAGAGAAAAGTTTAATTTTTGAGGTTCATATCCAGTTGTAGAGAAGTAAAGAAAAGAAAATATGTAGTTAAGATTGATAGAATTTCACAAGGTAGTTGTGTGATCAAGATAATTTCTCTTTATCTATTGCGATTTTTTTTTGTTCCTTTTCCCTATAACAATGAGTCTTCAATGAACAAGTTCCTTTTTGTATCTTGTTGTTTTTCTAGTGAGACTTTGTTTGCAAGTCTAGAGTAGTGAACTTCCATCTATATTTAATGTTATATTGGCAGTGAACCTCTAGTTGCAAGTTGAGAGAAGTTAGGTCCTACTATATTTGTAATCAGATCATATATCAGTGGTTTATCTATGTAAGCAAGTGTCGACCATGGTTTTTCTTAGTTTGAGTTTTCCACATATAAAAATCTTGTTGTTCAAGTGTTATTATTCCAATTTATTATTTACTTAATAAGTTGTATGATGATTAAAATTGGTTTTTGATTATCTAAGTAAGAGTTTTAGTTTATGTTGATTCACCTCCACCCCCCTCAACATATAATGTGTGTTTAACAACATAATGTGTAAAAATGGTTTTATTATCTATGGTCAAGCAACCAAAAATAGTGTGATTTTTAAAATATTAATATAATATGAAATAAGCTTTACTAATAAGAAAAACCTATAATAATATAAATGTGTATTTATTAATGCATTTTTAATAATTACATAAAAATATTACAATGTTATTATTAAATATTTTTATTAAATATATGTAATGATCAAATTTTGTTGAATATCCTAATCAATTTGCAAACATGCTGATACGAAATATTACAATATTAAAAATAAATTAAAGAAGCTACTTCTAAATTCATAGACGAGAAGAAATCATTTTAAGAACTTGTGGTGGCTTCACATGCCCTCCCTACTAGTGCTAACTTCTTAATTGGAAAATCCTCAAGAAATCTAGTACTTAACAATGGTAGAAGAGGAGGTAAGAGTTCTTACAATGATATTTTTAGAAAACCTAGAATATAGACGTTTGATGCTATTTCCTTTGAAAAAACTAGATTACATGATACTATAGGTAATTAATAAATGGTACTAGAATATAGGGTCTTGCACTTTTTCAAGGTTTTGTTTTGGTTGGATGAGGCAAATAAGGAAAAAAATTGGGCTTTGTCTAACCCTATATGGATGACTATAAATAATGTGGCCCCATTCCTTTAGAAAATCCTCCCTAGATCCCTCGACATTATTGAAAGGTTCATTTGAATAGAATGTTTTAGCACCCTTCTCCCTTAGTTAGATAGAAGAGTTCTAATGGTAGTCGATTCGGGAATTACTAGTCCTTATTGTCTTCAATTTGATTTAGATATAGAAGAAATATGTTTCCCTATCAAGATTTTTGGAGGGCTAAATGGTTGTTTCCTTTAGCACAAGGTAGGGCATAAGCAAAGGAATTATCCTATCCTCTAAAATTACAAAGCTCCTACTAAATAAAACAATAGGGGTTTGAATAAGGCTACCCCAAAAAAATCCTCATAAGGATAACCCTAATTTGGGGCCAAAATTAAAAGAAATGGATCTCCATGTCAATGTCGAAAAAATTCCCTTTGTCCCCGTGATGGGAGACTACAGCTTATTCCCTTGTAAGAAGCTTGATGACCTTAACAAGGTCATAAGGGGATTTTCCTCCATTGAAGTTGACCTTGTAGCTATTTCCCTCCCTTTAATCCTTCTTCTATATGTTAGAGAAAAAGGTTTATTTAATTTAATTTATTAAATTACCTTTTCTCCCTTCTTAATATTTCACCTTTATGCACTTTTACATTCACATTTAATAATTAATTAGTAATTATTAAATGGATTTTCCCTTTTAGGTTCCCTTTTTTTGGTTTTGATCTCCTTCTATAAGGATAGAATTTGTAATTATCTCTTAGCTTTTTCATTTCTAAGAATACAATTTGCATATTTTCAGAGCAAACCCTTGCCTCTTCTTGTCTTTTTCTTCTTTGTGATAGGTTTTTTAAGTGCATGTATTTTTCAAGATTTATGTATTTCTATTGCATATTGCTCAAATCCTTCATGGTATCAGAGCCATATCTTTTATAGCTTGTTTGGTATTTTTGGTATTTGGAGAAAAAAGAGAACGAGGGTTTGACAAATTAGATCTAGTATTTTTCAATTATTTTTGTGAAAATAGGGGGTCTCTAATTTTTAGAGCACTTCAAGGCAAAAAAAACCTCACAGTTAGATTTAGAAGGCATTGAAACCCCCATTTTCATATATAGTTTGTCCATTTTGGATGACGTTGACCTGGGAAGCAAAAAAAATGCCCAACAGGGTTGTACAACCTCTTGCATGTAGAACAAGGAAATTTAAAAAAATAAAAAACACAAAAATGGCCACAAGTGCCATTTTCAAACATCAGTGTCAATTTTCCAATGCAACAAACATTTTTCTGCCACCACAAGGTTTATCCAACACCTGCAAACATTTTTCAGCCCCTGTTGTAGGTTATTGGCCACAAAATTTCTTTGGCCATCATTCAAAGCTTTACCAGTGCAGACTTTGACACCACCATCAGTTTCTACCTCCATTGCTAGACTTTGCCACTAATAGACTCTATCTCCTCCATTGTAATCCACCACTTCTCCCTTGCACCACCAGCCACCACTGCCACTTTGCTCTAGTGGGGTGGTGATTTTTTTTTTAATATAACAAAATTCTTTTTTGATGCTCCTTTGGGGGCCTTGTCATTTTGTTGCAATAACTTGAGCATATGGGGGTCTTTTTTCAATCCAAAAGAAGTGCCAGAAAGATGGTTTTGAGACAGAGATGATGGAGCAGGTTTTTTTATGATCTTTTTCTTAGTTTGGTCCTTGTTTTTCTCTTGAAGTCTGTTGATGACTTCTATCTTCTGGGGGGGGCATAAATTCTTTATTATAGCTTCATTTTCTAATCTAAAAAAAGCATTGGAAAGCTCTTCTCAAGAAATTTACATATTCTCTATCATTTCACTAGTATTTTGTACTAGATATTTGTGACTCATTTCTGAAGCTTTTTTTATCTTCACTCATTTTTGCATTCCTTCTAGTAGCTGGGGTTTAGTTTTTTGCATTGTTGTGGGTGTTTTGTCTTATTAATTCTAATATTTACTCATGTAAACTAGAACTACATTAAAAAAAATCAACACCTTCAAAAACAATGGCTGAGACCTCTTCTTGTCTAGAATTTTTCACCCCTCATAAGTATCACACATGGAAGACCTTGATGACATGACTTTTCTGGTCAAAAGGGTTGTGGTCTTGTTTAGATGCAATGCAACTAGTTTTACATGCAACATAGGAACAAGATGGATGAGGCAACAAGATTGATTTCCTTACATGTCTCTAACAGTCTATAGTTTCATGTTGATGGGTGCAATGCCCCTCTAACTATGTGGACCAAGCTTGAAGGCTTGTTTGGTATAGTGAATGAGTTTAGGGAACTTCATATTAAGCCAGAGCTTAACTCTCTTGTAACATAGGAACAAGATGGATCAGGCAATAGCATTGATTTCCTTATAGGTCTTTAAAAGTCTACAGTTTCATCTTGATGGGTGCAATACCCCTCTAGCTATGTGGACCAAGCTTGAATGCTTGTTTGGTATAGTGAATGAGTTCAGGGCACTTCATATTAAGCCAGAGCTTACCTCTCTACACCAGATTATTTTCCTTCCATTGAGAAATTTTTGATGAAGTTCAATCAATATAGATCTTTATTGTAGGGTTGTGGAAAGACAAAAATAGCAATGAGCATATCTACCTAATTATTTCTAAGCTTTTTGGAAACTTTTAGGTTTTTTCTTCTACCTTCTATTTGACCAAAGATGCTTTGGGTAATAGATTTTCCATGCTATTGTTTGAGGTTTTTTTTGATCATTTGACTCAAGAGAAAGCTAAGCTCTCTTAGCTAGATTCTCTCATAGGCTCACAGACATATGTATTGGTAGCTCAATCATCTTTAGGGATGAAGAAGAAGACTTAGAAATCTCATTTTACAAAGTCTTAGATTGATTCTAGCACTCATAGTTCATCAAGGCCACCTCCTCCTAAAGGAGGTAAATCAAAGCTAGAAAGATTGAAATGTGCTTATTGTAATAAGTCTAATCATGATGAGTCACATTGCTATGAGAAGAAGTTAGATGACTCCAAACAGGTTTTAGATTTGATAGCTCTCCTTCAAAAGAGAAACATCGATATTCCTTCTACTTCTCATATACCTTCTTCATCATCATCCTTTTAGTTAGATGGTAAAGATACAGGAAATGGTCATAAACTATGTGCAACTACTATTCCTCATTCTTCTAGATGGTTAATAGATTCAAGAGCTTCACACCATATGGCATCTTCTCAAGATTTGTTCTCTTCTTTTGAGGCTTCTCCTACTTCACACATTTTAATGGGCAAAAACACTATTATGACTGTATGTGGGAAAGGTTCTATTGACATTGATGATGGTAAATTTCATGATGTACTTTGTTTTTCATCTTTAACCTCTAACCTTCTCTCTATTTATTAGATTACACACAATGGGACATGGAAGACATTTGAGTTTGCATAGGATTCAATGCATATTAGAGATAGTGAGGCATGTAATATTATTACTACAAGGACTATTGATCATGCTTCCCACCTATATTTCATCTCACATTTCGGTCCACCATCTCCACTAATGGAGACTCACTCTCTTTTTTTTATGAGAGTCTACTAAGGTGAAGTTAGGTCACTTGAACTTATGTGTTGTTCCTAAGACCAATGTTGTGACTTCTACAACTCCACCTCCTATTCAAATTTCATCTCTTGTACAATAATATTCTTCAAAATTGCCTACCATTGCATCTCTAGTCATCCAACCACCTACTATAGTTGTTGAGGATGTATCAAAGGACACACATCTCCTCATACATGATAGATTCAATACACCTATTATTCCAACTCCATTGGAGATTCCATTTTAGGATTCCCATGCTTTCTCCTTTGAGCATTAGATAGGACTTCTAGTTGCACCTTACATTTGGGTTTTATCATCCTTGGTCTTTATTTCCTTCAGATTGGAGTCACATTTGTATGCTCATTAACATGGGAGTTCTATCATTCTAGGGGGGCTATGGAGTCTCAAGCTTCTATCATGAAGGCTTTCATTGTACTTATGGTCTTGAGAGATTCTCTTGAGATATTTCATTTGTGCATCCTTTTCTATATCTTTTTGGAGTAGGGGTTTTCCCATTGGTTTTTCTCTAGTTCTCTATTTCATAGAGATTTTATTATGATTAGGTACCTCATCAGGTCTTGTTGTCAGGACCCAAGTTTTCTTTTTGCATTGCATTGTAGTTTCCTTGCTCTTTCTACATTGTTACTCATCTTAAGGGGGGGTGTTAGAGAAAACGTTTAATTATATTTTATTTATTAAATTACCTTTTCTCCCTTCTTAATATTTCATCTTTATGCAACTTTACATTCATATTTATAATTAATTAGTAATTATTAAATGGATTTTCCCTTTTAGGTTGCCCTTTTTGGGGTTTGATATCCTTCTATAAGGATAGATCATTTGTAATTATCTCTTATCTTTTTCATTTCTGAAAATACAATTTGCATATTTTCAGAGCAAACCCTTGCCTCTTCTTATCTTTTTCTTCTCTGTGATAGGTTTTTACATGTAGGTATTCTTCGGGATTTGTGGATTTGTATTGTGTTTTTCTCAAATCCTTCACTATATACCCATATTTTCATCCCTTACCTAGGCGCCTAAACTCCCAACAAATTATTGTTGATAAGATCAGAGATATCTCTAACCCCAATAGTAACCATTCCTCCTCCTTTTCCCATGTTGTTGAAAATGAGCCAATCTTTAAACTTGGACCTAATTTTGATTAACATTATAAAAATAACCCTTTATTCCTTAGGGGATTCATTATTAAGTATAAATATCTTACTTATACTAGTAGTGGTGAGGTAGGAGATAAAGTTGGAGAGAATACCTCAATTCTTTTTCCAAAATCTATTGATGTTGGTGTTTATAAATACAATTTAATTGTTCTCAATAGCATTAAGAATGCATATGATTCAGATGCTTCATAGTCTAATTACATTTTTATGGTTATTATGGAAGACTTGTCCCCCCTCCCTTTAAGTCTTGAAGACTGAAGTTGTATGGGTGTGTTAAGTTTGAAAGCCAAGAGAAGTATAAATAAGGGATAATTGCAAGGTGACAGACCATCCAATCATCTAGCCTCATCATTAATTTGTGCTTAAGAATTTTTGTCTCCAAACTAGGAATCAAGAAACAATCCAAGCATAAAGATGTGTGTGTCCTTAGGGGATCAAATGATCAGGCCTTCAAGATTGTTAGTAATCTAAGAAGAAATAAAAAAAGAGTGGGGATCAAGCATTGAGGATTGTTAGTAATCCAAAAATAGATCTAAAAATTTATAAAAATGTAAAACATAGTGCATGTGTGTGTAAAAATTATGAGTGGAGTGTATGCCCCCACATTAAATATATCGCAAGTGTCTTAATGGAAGAAATAACTTTAACAAAAGTGTACATGAATCCACTCGATATATTCCCACTATGAAAACTAAAATGTCCCCAAGAAAGGAAAAATCAAGGGAAATAAGCACATGACAAAAATAGATCACAAAAGGGATATACCAAATCTAGGGTCAGTATCATCAAGTGATAATATTATGTCTAAATTAAATGTCATCATTCCCCGAAGGAAGTAGAACTACAATATAATTGAAGAAAGACATGAAAGAGGCACAAAGAAGAGTCTTTCTAGGTTGACATTATAGAGACCAAAAGTAATAAGTGCTACCAAGTTGCATCATCCCAACACAAAGACACATTAACAAATAATGAGACATGTACAACATAACATGTAACAACATATAGAAGATGTAATGTACAAAGAAAATAATGATTAGACTATGTATGATTCCTTTATCACCTTACACCAATGGAGCAACAAGGATTTCTTTAAAAAATATAGAAAAACATATAACTTTACCATCTCAAAGTGGAAACATCCATTATTTAAGACATTTTATCTCTCATCCTTAAGTAACCTTATGGATCATGGATGAATTTGTTCTTAACTAGTTATTTATCTTAGTATGCCCCATGTCTTCCACTTTCACCAATACAACTCCCAAGATCTTGAGTCTAGATCCTTGTGGGATAACCTTAGAATAGGTCAACCTAGGTTGACCTATTCCCTGTGCATTTTAAGTCTTAGGTCCAATTCTATCTAGAAGAGATAAATTTTAAAATCAGGTGACCAAATCAGCTTGCTTTGCATATAGCCCAAAAATAGTATAAAAGAATCCTAGGCACCTCATTTTTATATCCATCAACATCACATACATTTTAAGACATTGATAAGGTACTCTAAGCACTCAATCAAGAAAATTTCTTAAGTAATTTCATGTATCCAAGCATTCAAGATTCCTGGATCCTCTATGAGAATTTATTTTTTAGGATCTAGCATTTTTTTGGTCATCAATGGAGGCAATTTACATTAGAGAATTCATCATCATCTTTGTTGTGTCGTGAGTCTTTAGTTTCTACATATTTTCCCTTATTTTTAGAAGTTTTTCCCCTAAGTGTTGGCCTTGAAATCCTCTTGATTTTCTAGAAAAACCTTGATTGTAAACCCTAGGGAAGATTTAAAAAACCTTGTTATATATTTTTCCCTTGATCACTTCTATTTCTTCATTACCTTTTTCCTTAGCTATGAGGGTCTCTTTTTCCTTTAAGTTGCAACCCATTGGTTAGGATTGATCACTTTAAGTCTTGAACCCACACACTTTCCTTTATTTTCTTTTCTGCATACTCCCACATTCTCTTAAGTTTAAAGCGCCTTCACTATGCCCCCTCTTTATGTTTGCAAGAGACTAAAGATCGAACAACCCACGTTGCATCTCAACTCTAATACTTCCCATGGCAACAATACCAGATGTAAATGCATGGAGTAAGGTAGGAACAACACAAAAAATAAATAAGACAAGATCTATAGTCCGCATTTATTTTTTCATCTGATTCATGCTTGTAACAAAGAAGCAAAATTATGACGTGTCACAAAGGGCCCCATGTCTTCAAACAAGAACAAAAGAGATCAATGACGTGTGTGTTTAGTTGTAGATATAACTTTTCTCATGGTGACTACACATGATGATGATAGATGGATCCTGACAGAGTTTAGTTTCAATGGGGTTTGGAATTGTGGGTAGGTACCAAAGATATGATTGGGCCATGTAGTTGTTAATTTTTTTTTTTGATGTGTCTTGATTCCAAGGCAAATACTAAGGATGATCAGATGGCTTGTGTTCTCTTCTAGAGGATCTTGAGCTTATAGTGAATAAATGAGATGAAGCCATTTGTCTCGCATTTGATGAAGATCCCTCACGTTGTTTTAAAATAAAAGGTTAAGCATGAAATCACATTGATAGACATGATTTAATCTTATGATTCATATGAGTTTTTGGTTTTGTCCAAAGTAGTAAAAAAGGATTGATGTCTTGTGTTGCTTTGCAAGCCTAACACATGAAGTTTGAGACTATGTGAGATGTTGGTGTGTGACACTCTTTAAAGGGCAATCTAGGAAGTGGGACCTAATGAAATGGCTAGACCTGAGTGCTAATTGGTCCACATTTGAAAAATGTTAGAGGGACCCATACACAAGGAGAAAATAAGGTATAAATAGTGTGTGATAAATCAACAACTTGCATTGTCTCGCAAGCTTGTAGGCTTTTCTTTAAGATACAACACATTTTTGTAATGTGTCCCACTCAATGTTGAAATATCTTAAGTGAAAATTTATGCATGAGGATATTTTGATGGTCTATATTTAATCTAGGATAAATCATAATCATCCATCCACTCACTACATGAATAGAAGATCAATGGATCTCATGCTATCTTAAGGAAAGGACACTTCTATGGTGATTGAGTGAGATTGTGAAACGTGTCCCACTCCTCCCAACCTTGAAGAATTTTCAACATTTACTAGCATGGTTGATGTCTTTGTTATTATTGGCTAGAAACTAGGCCCATTGGGAAATGTGGAATATCAACAAAAGTCAAAGAGAAATTTAGATCATTTGATCTGCCAACAAGACCTCATCTACAGTCAAAATTCAAATTCAGAGAAATAAGATGAAGCTTGAAAATTCAAAGTTTGCAAACATTGTATCACACGAATTGGTGATATCAATATTATAATAAAGAATGTCATCCTTCATAGATGGATACATTTTCTAAATTCTAACATCAAATGTAAAGATTTCAATTTGCAGAGCGGTCGATTTTGTCAAAGCTATAGGTTGGTGAATATTGGAGGAAGATGCATGCAAAGAAATCACAAGTAAATTGACTATGTTGCCTCCTTTCTTTGAAAATGAACTATGTGAATCATAAACAATCATTTGTGATATTTGAGGCCCTAGTTAATGTAAAAACTATAGGGAAGAAATAAACCCTAGTTGTGATCAAATTTCAAAATTAGAAAAGATGTCTCCTAGAGAGTATCCTAGTAAATTTAATTATGAGGATAGGAGTCTGTGAGATGATTTCCTTGAGCATTTTCCAAATTGAAGTCTACAAAACCTTATGAAATGAAACTTTCCCTAGTTTAAAGGATAGGTTTAGAATAATTTTCAATATTGATAAGCCAACCAAAGGTTTACAAATATTTAGATAGTGGTATGACCAGGAAAATGTAGGGAGTCCACTCAGTAATGTATGGCAACATGATTTACGTAAATTGGAAGTCCCCCACTATATTTCTAGACATTGACTTACTTCTTGAGTTGGTGGAAAAGTATGACCCCGCAACACATGAGACAAGATATGTAGATGGGAATATTCTAAAAAATGATGTAGATTCAATTAGGAAAGCCTTCAAGTTGTATTCTACTGATGAAGTAACTAATAGAGTTGATTTCAAAAAGGTTGATGAAGCTTTTGACCATGCAAAAGACGATAGACAATAGAAATTGATTATGTCCTTTGTTAAAGAAGTGGATGATGTAAAATTGTCACATTTGGCTATCTCACACAGTTTAGGAAACTGTGAGCATTACAATGATGCCTTTGTGAATACACACACAACCTTGTATCAGGTTATATGATTGCAAAATAACAAGAAATTTAGTAAGACTACATTATGGAAGTATTTGGGACTCCAAAAGGATGGAAAAATATTGATTTTTGATTTCCTAGGTTATTTAGAGAACAATACCAATGAGACATTGGCAATTTTGATGATGAGGAAGTTCTCAAATTTTAGATCTGGTTCTCACTATTAATGCTTTTGATTCTATTTCACAATAAAGATTATTTTGCACAATATACAGATTTAGAGTTTGAAAGAGATGGTGAACCACTACCAAATCAATTATGGACTACCACTTTCTCTTCTAATTAGGAGGGATCTAATGTTCTTCTTTTTTAAAATGAGTTTGGATCAGAATTGAGGAAGAGAATCTTGCAAAATTTGAGGAATTTTCCTCAAGTTCTAAGGGCATTTTTTAGGCCAATTGAATGTGATGCCAAACCAAAGATGTGCCACTAGTGGGGGGATATCTAATTTTACAAGCACACAATAGTTATCAAAATATATGGTTTTCTAGGGAGACCAAATGTGTTTCCTAGATATGTTCCTTTGAGAATGAGATTCTTGAGGTCATCCAGTAGATTGCAATGCTATGGGACACCAATTTCCCACCAAATAAAGCAAGAAAATGAACTTTCTTCTCTATCCTCACCTTATTCTATCACGTTGCAATTATGAAAGAAGGTAGGAATCAATTGGTTCATTTTTTAAGGCCTTACAATATGGATGTCAATTCAAAAAGGTTAAATGATATTGAGGGTTTTTATGCTAGGTTAATACGAAAGATAAACATGAACCTAGGGGTGCCCATCAATTTGATTTTCTGAAGATATATTAAAAAATGATGAAGATTTGGAGTCTCAAAAGATAAAAAAATATTGGATGGCATTTTTATCAAGATATGTTGAATGAGATCCATGAAGAAGACCCCATCTTATGACCCTCTCTCAAATTGTTAAATTTTGGAGTTGAGATTGAGGATAATTTTGAATAATTTTATAGAAATATATAGCATAATGAATGAGAAGTTAGGGAAAAGAAAGAAGACAAAGCTCATAGTTCTGGATAATGTAGAAAGCCTTAATGCTTTATTATAGCCAACTAATATAGTCCCAAAGGATAAGAGGGGACAAAAGAGGACTAGAGAGGAAGCACTAGCCCTTGGTACAAAAAAATAAAGATCCCAAAGCTCAAACTAGTTTGAGGATATATCAGAGGAGAAAATTGGTAGAGAAGCCTGTTGATCCAAACATAGTTGAAGTCCCAACCATGGAAAGGAGATCTCCATCCCCTAAATCAACTAGTCCACTTCCTATAGCTCCTAATGCCATAGAAGCCCATGTTGAAGATGTATCTAAAGGAAAGTAAGTGAAAAAATAAGGAGGGAACTTATTATAGAAAAGAGCATGCTTAATGGAAAGAGCCACAAGAGGGATTAAAATTTCCTTATGATGAAGAAGAAGAAGAATATATATATATATATATATATATATATACATATATATATATATATATATATATATATATATATATATATATATATATATATACACACACACACCCCTAATGAGTTGTTGAGGGTAACAATTCCTCAAACCCCTACAACCCTTATTTCTGACAACACCACTCAAGAGATAAAATGCATTGTCCCAAGAAAATAGAAGAAAGAGGCATGTGATGTAAATATGGAGGATGAAAAATGTGTAAAATCAGTAGCATTCAAAGAATTGTTGTGGAAACATCATAGAGAGTAGTCTATGAAAATAATTGAATAAAAGAGAATGAAGAAACCGGATGTTGACCCATATGATTTGGAACAAGTGGTAAAGAATGAGATGATGATTATGCTTGAGAAAATCACTCCAAAAGAAGGGAGGCCGATATTCAAGAAAACATGGGTCTAGCTGGCACCTATTCTCAAGATTATTGATGCTATTGCATTTGATTTAATCACAAAGAATATGAGATTTAAAAGACCACATCTAAAGGGGTTAGAAGACATGTCAAGTGGCACATACTATTGTAAAGATTTGGGTGCCTTGTCAACATAGAATTTTATTGCATCTAGATTAGAAAGAGGAGATGAGAAATGTATTGGGGTCAGAGGGAATATCATTATACAAAGGGTAAAGGATGCTAAGTGTTAGATTGTGGTGACTGATTAGGAAAGTACTGTACATATTCCATAATTTTGTGGGGTTCGGGGCATCGCCCCAAATTTTTTTTTGGTACTATTCGTAGATTTTCCACTAAAGTTATGGCTAATTTATGGCCGGCATGTTATAACCCTAAAGTGGTTTAATACTTATATAAAAGGGCTTAGGGTTAGGGATTGTTTGATAGTGTGATGTGAAATTGGTTCTTGCAGCAGTATTGAGTTGTAAGGGATTACAGATTGTAATCAGGTTGTAATTACTAGATTGTAATAAGATCAAACTTTTTGTTTGGTAGACGTAGCCCAGGGATTGGGTGAACCACATTAAATCTTGGTGCCTTGTGTTCATTTTTGTGTGATCTATTATTTTTCTATTATTGGTTATATTTACATGTAGTTTTATTTATTTCTATCCATGGTTTTATCCTAACACTAAGCACTCTAATTCAATCACGAGTCTACTTGAACAAGTTTCCTATCTTCATGATGTTTCCCTAGGCAAAGGAAAGATATATAAAGATTTGCAAGAATAATGTAGACATGTCTATTCTACTTATGAGAAAAGAACAAGAGAAGCAATCCACCTGCTAAAAAAAAAAAACTTGTTCAAAGGAAGAATTTATGAGTTAGAGACTATTAAAGTCACTAGTGTTGTCAAGCCATCTATCAGAGATTAGGGAGGTCCATCCAAGTAGCTGAGAATTGTTCCATTTTCCCAATAAGGCAAATAGTAATAGACCTGGGGTAAAAGAAGTAAAGAAGATGACGCATTGATAAAATAAGTGGTAGACTTGAAAATGTAGTTGGAGAATAGTAAAGACAAAAATGAATTTGATAAAGAAATCAATGTCAGAATTGCATTGATGGTAGCACATGAGAGAATAAATGTAAAATTATTCAACCTCTATGAAGCATGCACGATACTATACTTTTAAATTAGTAAGATGAAAGATGATAGGATGTTGGTTAAGCCTGCCTTTCAAAAATGGATCACCTAGGTGCAAAAAATGAAGAAGGTAGAATTATGTGCAACTTCCCAAAATGCCATGCCAACTACTAAGATTGTCAAGTCATTGAAGAGTTTCTCAATTTTGTCTGATCATAGTGAGAATAGACTGATGGAGCTAAAAGATGCAATAGAGAGTTACCAAAACACCTTGGTCCCACCACTTATAGATACAAATAAAAATATCAAATAATTCACTAAATGTTAAACATAGACTATTACCAAGGTAAATGATATGGTAAAACTTATAGTGAGTGGTATGAATATGGCACTTTTTCAAGAGTTTATTTCCAAGTTGGTAAGTTCTAGCACTTTTTATGAGAATTTTGAGAAGGAGGTTACTTAGTCTACAATAACATATAATTCCTAGAGATAGATGGAAAATTAGATCCTTGAGCACACATGGCCAACAGATGAAGAATATCATGAATAGGTAAAGAAATATGATTTAGATGATGATTCAAATCACAATAACCCACTAGAATAACTAATTATGAAATCAATATTCTCTCATAGATAGGGAATATTCTTTATAAAGGTGGTTGTACCTCACATTTCACATCAAGATTATTTGTAATTTTGGGAATTATTTGTAAGTGACGTGTTCTAGTTGTAACAAGTAAATTGTCAAATCAATGGATGGTATGTGTCCTTCTTTGTAGTCTGAAGATTATTTGTAACTCACCTATATAATTGAGTTTCCAAGGCTATCTAAAGGTCTAACAATCATTTTGTTAAATTAGTTTTGTTCATCTTTTGAGTCAGTACATGTATGTGTTGAGTTTAGTTAAGAATCTTTGCAATAAAATTGATATTGAAATGTATATTTTCCAATGAAGATAATACAAAGGCATTAATAGAATGGTTATTCAATATGAATCTTGTCTCTTCTTTCTAAATTTTGATTTTCTATGATTTTATAGAAAATTTTATTGAGTCCTAGTTATGATTCTTTCTAGAATTGTATTTCAATTTATGTTTTGCTAGTAATCTAATGGATTATGTAAATTCTTTATGTGGCTTGAGAGAATTATTGGTTATCTTAAGATGATTCTAATGAGAATGAGATTTCTAATTGAATATTGATTTCTTTTTACAAAGTGTTGATATAGACTTGATAATAAATGTCATGTTTCTATGAGATAGTAGCCCAATGGATAAGGCACTAGTCATCATCAAAATTGAAATAGCTTGGAATTTTATATGGTGTATAAATTTATAAAACAATTCTTTTAATTTTTCTTTGTTGAAAGTCTGGAAGTGAGCTCAAGCTTGATTCATGGAGTCTTAGGGTTGGATAGACTAGCTATTTGTCATCCCTTTGATAATCCTAGAATTGGAAGAATATGAGGAAAATCATATGTTATATTGGAATTCATATTGAGACATGAGAATTGGAGGAAGAGAGTGAATTACTATGTAAACGCACCTAAATTTTGTAGACTTCAAAGTGGAGAAGACATTGCACTATCTTGTCAGTTGGTCCTTTTAATTTATTCCTCAAAATACTTGTTATGGTTTTTAGCAAACTCCTAGGTATTCTCTTCTTTTAAAAGGTTGTTAAAATTATATCAAATTAGAAGCCAACAAAATGGCAACACTATTGGGGATGCATTGATTTCTTTTAAGTAGATAAACCTTGAGAATCTAAAAAGTTTCAATACAACAGGAAGAAAGGCATGGCATGGGTTATGTCCCAAATCATGGTAGGTCATGTGTTAGAATAGTGCCTTATCTATGTGACAAAGTTTTCATTACATGAGGTTCATTGTGATAAAGCTATTTTGTGTATTGGGCCCTTGTGTTAGATCTATGGGCAACATTCCACTCTCATGGTAGTTTCCTATTTTTAGGCCATATTAAAGTTTTCCCTTCAGTGGGAGGTGACTCAGTCAAAGGTTTAATAATGAGTGTTATATTTTACATGTTGTTTAAAATGGCTGATAGAAGGAAAATTATGAGAGAATATATGAAGGAAAATGTATAGATTCCTTTATACACAGAACTACCTCATGTTTGTAGGAAGAACCAACTTAAGAAGAAAGGAGATTCTAGCCATACATTAAAGCCCTGAGATAATACCTCAACCTATTCATAGTATCAACATGTGATAGAAAGAGAATGCTCATTCATGAATTCTTAATCTAAGAATACTAATCTTATGTGTGAAATATTCACTACTCCATTACTTGAGGATAGAGTATACCAGGATAAAATTATTTCTTCCATAGGACTACTTTCAGACCCAATATGTGTAAGGAGGTAAATCAACAATTGGGATATAAGAATACCCTAGATATTATACCAAACCTTAGGAAAGTTCCATATGTTGAAAAAAATCCCATAACTCTAGATGATCCCATAGATTCAAAAACCACCTCTCTAGATCCTGATGATTTGTTATATAAAATTGAAACACTTAGGAAAAAGATTGTAGAGATGCCAAACACATACATTTGGAGAAAGAAAAAAAAGTAATTGCTATGAATTCCCTCATAGAGAGGGAAAGCTTTCTTAGAAGAATGGAAGCATTCAAAGAGTAGAAAAGGAAGTTGGATGAGAAATATTCTACTTTACACTCATATATATTTGGGGATATAGGAGAAATAAGGACTAAGATCCAAGATCAAGAACATGTTTTAAGAGAAAAAGAAGGAACTAACATTTCTCAAGTTCAACCTTATAAACCCACTAAGGAAAATGTGATAGATCTCACCAATAGGAATGTTGATAAAGGAAAGTAGAAGGTAACATATACATTTGGAGAAAGAAGAAAAACTAATCACTATGAATTCCCTCATAGAGAGGGAAAGCTTGCTCAAAAGAATGGAAGCACTGAAGTTGGATGAGAAATCTTTTACTTTACACTCAGATATATTTGGGGATATGGAAGAAATAAGGACTAAGATCCAAGATCAAGAGCATGTTTTAAGAGAAAAATAAGGACATACAATTTCTCAAGTTCAACCTTATAAACCCATTGAGGAAAATGTGATAGATCTCACCAATAAGAATTTTGATAAAGGAAAGAAAAAGGTTGTAGGTGTACAAATCAACGAGCCTAAGGTTGCCCCTAAGAACATTGTTATTTCTAAGATTGACTTAGAGTTGGAAAGAGATAAGAAGGAGAGGGAAGATCTCGAAAAGGAATTGGAGAAATTTGAAAATGACGCTAAAGAAATAAAAATGTAAATAGAAAAATACATTTCCTTAAATCCACCTTTGGATTAACAACATGGAAAAAATAGACTTCACAAGGTGTGTCTTCTATCCCAACTTGTGGTCCTTTGATAAAAAGTCAAGGATTATCCCAATAAATATCGGTTTATTCTTCTTTTACTACATCTCAATTAGCTATAACCCAACAAAGAAAATTTTCCATACAAAACTAAGTTGGTGGACCTAGTTCCTCCACTATTTTAGGATCTCATAAGAGACCCATCTATATGGAAAGGTATAAGAAGATGTATTTTATAGGTATTCTTGGCTTTCCTCATGCTATTCCAAAGGAGCTGAGAGATAAAGTCACAAATTTCCTTGGAAACAATGCCATTAGTGGTGAAGAACATCTCATAAAATGTATTGACATGTTAAATGATTATGAAGTTGAACATGAAGATGTTGTTATGAAATTATTTGTACATTAATTAATAGAGGATGCTAGAGACTAGTTTAGAAGACTCCTTGATGATAGTATTGGATTGTGGGATGATTTGGAGAAGTGTTTCAAGGAATAAAATGGAGACAACACTAATGTCAATTTTGTGTTGAATGAATTTAACAATATCAAGAAGAATCAAAATGGATCTTCTTTTGATTTTAATGTGAGGTTCCAAAAGGGAATGTACAAGTTATTCCAATTCATGAGATTAGGTGAGAATGTGTGCTTGAACACCTTTTTCAATTCTTTTTACAGAAAGATGGTTTATATATCAAGACACAAATATCCTGAGACATTGAGGGATGCTTTCAAGATATCTATCAATATTGAGAATAATAGGAAAGCATATAGAAAACTTGGAAGGAGAGATTATCCCAATTTGTTTATTCGTAGGGAAAACAAGAAGGAAAGAGATAAACCTGTCACAACCAAAAAGCCTAAGGAAGACAAAATAGGTCAATTGTTGAACCTGCTTAAGAAGTTAAAACCTCCAATTACCAATGCAAGAAATCCTAATATTGGTGAGAAACCATAGTTTAACAACAATTATAAAATACAAAATAGACTACAAAATGTCTCATATAATAAACAATGGAAAGATGGCAGGCCCATTAATAACCCTATGCAAGGTACAAATGATAAAAGTACACCAAGATCCACTACAGAGGAGTTCTATGAATATGGTGGAAGAAATTCCTTGGTCTATTATTTTACAATCACCTCATTCTCTTGGTTGCTATGCAATTGCCTAGTCATTTTCTACATCTCAACAAACATTGTTTGAAGAGGGGGAGGCAGAAAAGAATCATGATGATGTGGCCCATAACATGACTAATTCTTATGATAACTATGAAGAATCTGATGATGACAAATCTAAAATGGATGTGAGTAGTCAGTGAAATATGTATTAGGTATACCACCAACAAATTTTTAGATGTAAAAATAAAGTTGATGAAAAAACATGCAACATGATTTTAGAGGTTGAACACATGAATCTTAGAAAACCTTCCAAGGAAGAAATTGACAAAATTATTGCTGAGATGATTTCTCAAGTTCATATTACTTATAACCTAAGGAATAAAATAGTAAAAAATATTGCTGGAAAAGCTTTAAGCATCTTCATTAAAGATATAACCCACCAAATGAAAAATGACAAAAAAGGAGAGGATCAAATGGTTGTCAAGATCAAGGACAATAAAGCCAAGAAATGGGAACTCAAGAAGAAGGTGCAAATCTAGGATGTAGATGCAGTCAAGACAAATGCAGTAGAGAGAAAGTTAAGATGTTATGTTATAAGATAAATTGAGGACCATATTACTCAAGTGCAAGAAACTAAGGGTAATTCATAAAACCCCTTGTTTACGACCCTACTGATTTGATATCTATGTTATCACAAATTACTATGAAGGTTCCCTTGTTTTAAATTTTTAGGATAGAGAAACATAAAACCAAAGCCCTCACTTGGTTAAGGGGAATTGGGAGCAGTAATGTCATTAAGGGAGAGTCATTATTAGGACATGCGTTACAAATTGTATCAAAAGAAAAGGAAGAGAAAGGAGTGATATCCCTAATACACCAAATGTATTTGGATAGTTCATCAGCGGCATATATAGAGACCCTTTCTTCCTTAGCCTGGTTATAAATGAAAAAACCTTGAAAAATTATATGATTGATTCAGGAGCCTCTAATACTGCCATGTCTTTTAAAGTCATAGAATTCCTTGGTCTAAAAGTAGATACTAAATAGGGTAGATGTCAAGCCATGGATGCAAGGGAAGTCCCTATCATAGGTACCATTAATGCATTGCCATATAGGTTAGCTACTTATCCTAATGTTGACTTAACCATGATTATCTTAGTAGTCAATATTCCTCCTCAGTATGGAATGTTACTCTCAAGAAAGTGTAGTGTTGCAATAGGAGGGAGCCTACAATGTGACCTATCTTTTGTTACTTTTCATATAGATGGTAAAGCTTTCAAGGTCAATGGGGAACCAAGAGTAATACATATGATTTAGGACAACATACTAATGCTACACGTTTCTTAAACATAGAGGTAAATACTTTTAGGGCTGAAATTACTATTCTAGAAACTAAAAAGATAGTTCCATGATTTCACAAGTAGTAAAATGTATAAATTCATAGAAGGTTTGGACAATGTATTTTGATGGGACTAGTTCTAAAGAAGGGTCAAGGGCTGAAGTAGTTTTTATCTCACTAGAAAAGAACACATCTAGGTACTCTTTTAATTTGAACTTCACTTGCACCAAAAACATAGCAGAGTATGAAGCACTTTTACTTGGATTGAAAGTAGCTCCATGGGGAACTTATGTGTATATGTTTACCAAGATGATTTGACAACCTATTCCAAGAAAATAGAAGATCACTACAAATATTTTTTAAAAATATTTTTAAAAGCTTTGGAATATAGAATTTATTTAAACCTAAAGAAATGTGCATTTGGAGTCATAGAGGGGAAACTATTGGGCCACATAGTATCTAAAGATGGAGTTAAAATTGATCTAGAGAGGGTTACAACAATAGATAAAGTTTCTGAACCAAAAAATGTCAAAGGTATTCAATCATTCTTTGGCAAAGTAAATTTCTTAATGAGTTTTGTAACAAGTTTTGCAAAGATTAGCAAGCCAATATCTAAGATGCTTAAGAAAGGGGCAAAAATCAAATGGGAAGGTGAGGCATAAATTTTTTTTCAAGAAATAAAAGATGTAATAAAGAATTTCCTAGTGCTTAGGACACCTAATTACACAAAATCAATGCAGCTTTTAGGTATTACTTGGTTGGTGCTATTGTCATAGCTTTTGTTCCTAGTGTTGTTGTGAAGGAAATTTTCTCTCAATAGGAGGGATTTGGTAGGATATGTAGATGGATAAATAGAATCCAAGAATTAAATATAGAGATCTAAATAAAAAAATTGGTGTGAGGCCAAGGATTGGCCAAGATAATGGCCCAATCTAATTTAGATGCCAACCAAATAAATCTTGTCGATGAAGATCACCAACCCTATACTTGTGATATGGATTATTGTGATTGGTACAAGAATATAATCTACTACCTACAATACCTGGAAGCCCCACCCAATTAAAATTAAAATTGAAAAAAGATCTGTGAAGCTGTAGGCAATCAAATATATTATTATTGATGGGAAACTCTGGTGGAGAGTGTTGGTGTAATTAAATATTCACTAATTACACGTACTTAAGAGTACTTGGGATAATGCATTGCATAGTAGTTTGTGATTGAGATACTTGGGAGTTTGTACCTCAATTAAACACATGGTGTAGGAGAATTCCACTCTAGGTGGTCATAGTTGTTATCTTATTGCACCTTTAGTGTACTTATCAGATTATCATCCTCATCATCACACATAATTCATTGCACAATGGAGGATGATCCACCTTTGGTGGACATGTGATTCTACCTTGTGTGGGTGATAGCTTATCTTTTCCTTATTATCATCTCTTATCGCCTCTCCTATATAAGGAGATCTAGTATGCACATTTTAAATCAATCTATTAGATGTCAATCAAGTCCATTATCAATAATAGCATTCTTGCATCTTCATGCAATTGTCTTGCCAAACTCTTGTGGAAGTTGTCTTGGTCTTTCATTTGATCCTAGGGGTTTTGTAGAGTCACCTAAAACTATAATAGAGAGACTTTGAAGGAGTACTATTGAAATGTGTTAATTATGAATAGTCAACCAAGATACTTATTGAAATGTATTCAAGAGCTTGTGGAGGGCATTATATAGCCAAGACAATAACCCATAATGTAATGAGAGCTGGGGCAAGCCCTTTTAAAGATGATCATTGTTTAGTAATAAAATGTGACCCTTGTTAGAGGTTTATTGGCAAGTTGAAATTTTATGGGAACATCCCATTGAAACTAATTGAAGTTCAAGCACCATTTTAGTAGTGGGGAATGGATTTCATAGGAGAGATAGTACATAAGTCTAGCACTAACTATTTGTGGATTCTTGTAGCAAATGTCTATTTCACAAAATGGGTAGAAGCCATTCCCACCAAAAAAGCAACTAGAAAAGTTGTGAAAAATTTCTTGCTAAATAATATAATAGCCAAATGTAGATGTCCAAAAAGAATTGTAACTAATAATGCCATGTGCTTCAAATCAGATGAATTCACAAAATTTCATGACAAATATGACATTACTAGATCAATATCATCTCCATATTATCCACAAGGAAATGGGTAGATTGAGTATATAATTACAATTTTGTTGAAAATCATCAAAAAGACTATGGATGACAAAAAAAAGGTACGAGACTCCAAGTTACATCTGATAGAGTAATAATCAAGAAAGTAATAGGAGTATCTCCTTTTGATTTGTTGTATGGGATTCAAGCAAGAATTCCTGAGAACAATTTGATTGGTCTATACAACTACATCTAGAGATATGATGAAGATGTCATAGACAATACGCAGGAGAGGATTGATGAACTTGTTGGGTTAAGTGAGCACAGAAGAGAAGCCTTTGCCAGAATTGCTAAGTTGCAGTTGCAGATGAAGCACCTATTTGATAAGAAGGTTGTGGAGAGAAAATTTGAGCCTAAAGACCTGGTCTTAATGTGGAATGCAAGAATAGAGAAAGGGGAAGCATGGAAAGTTTAACCCTATATGGCTTGGACCTTATCAAATAGACTCCATTTGGGGAGAAGATTCATACATCTTAAGAGAACTTAGTAGAGATATTATGTAACTACCAGTTTGTGGGCAGTTCTTAAAAATATATCTCTCATTAAGGGGTGCCTCTCTTTTCCATGAATAATAAATTAGTCTTCTATAATTTTTCTTTGTTTATAGGTGTGTTGTTTTCTTGTTATGTGTGCATTGTTCTCTCGTAGAGTTGTCATATTTTTAGTTTGCTTAAACCATAGATTTTGAATCCTTATATGAACAAGAAAGCATCCACTATCCCCAAAAAGAATCACCATTGGTGAGTCTTCAATTTTTTCATGTTTTCCATTATTTTTAGAAGTTATTTTCCCTAAGCATTGGCCTTGAGATCCTATTGTTTATCAAAAAACCCTAATTGTAAACCCTAGGAAAGAGAGGAAAACCTTGTTATATATTTTGCCCTTCGCCACTTCTATTTATTCATTACCTTTTTCCTTAGCCTTGAGGGTCCCTTTTCCTTTAGGTTACATCCCTTTGGATAGGATTTCTCACTTTAAGTTTTGACTCTACACACTTTGCTTTAGTTTCTCTATTGCATAGTCCTGTATTTTCCTAAGTTTAACGTGCCTTCACTAGGTCCCCTCTTTATGATTTTAAGAGATTGAAGATTGGACAACCCAAGTTGCATCTCAACTGTAATACTTCCCATGGAAAACACACGAGATGAAAACATGTGGAGGAAAGTGGGAACAATGCAGAAAATAAAGAAGACAAGATCTACGGTCCACATTCCTTCATTGTTCTGATCCAAGCTCATAGTGAAGAAGTAGGATTCTAATGTGTGTCACAAAGGGCCCCATGTCTCTAAACAAGAACAAAGGATATCAATGACACATATTTAGTCACAAATCTAACTTTTCTTGTGATGACTACATGTGATGATGACATGTGGACCCTGATAGAGTCCAGTTTCAGTGGGACCTAGTGTTGTCAGCAAGGATTTGAGATATGATTGGGCCATGTAGTTGTTAAATTTTTTTGGTGATGTGTCTTGACTGCAAGGAAAATACTAAGGGTGATTAGATGACTCACATTCTCTTGCAACAAATCTTGAGCTAATAGTGAATAAACAAGATGAAGCCACATGTCTCATATTTGATGAAGATCCCTCACATTGTTTTAAAATTAAAGGTCAAGCATAAAATTACATTGATGATCATGATTTAATCTTGTGATTTATCCAAGCCATTGGTTTTACTCAAAGTAATAAAGAGGATTAATTGCTTGCATTTCTTCACAAACTTGACATGTGAAGTTTGAGACTATGTGAGATGTTGATGTAACTCTAGAATGTCTCCTTACAAGATTTGAGCTAATTGTAAGTGAAGGGTTGATTTTTTTGGTGAATTCTAATTATTTGCTAGAAAACCCTAATTGTAAACCATAATTTTATGAATTCTAACATCAAACACAAAGATTTCAGTTTGCACAATGGTCAAGTTTTTTGAAACTATTGGTAGGCAAAGATTTGAGGAAGATGCATGTAGAGAAATCACAAGTAAAATTGACTCTATTGCCTCCTTTCTTTGAAAAAATTACTAGATGAATCATAGACATTCATTTGTGATATTTGGTGTCGTAGTTAAAGTAAAAAATATAAGGAATAAATAAAACCTAGTTAAATTTCAAAATTAGTAAAGATGCCTCTTAGAAAGTATCCCAGTAAATTTAGTTAGGAGGGTAGGAGATTCAAGATGATTTCCTGAGAAATTTCCATATTCTAAGGAGGGTAAAGAGGAAACTAAGTTCTAGAAAAACCATAGGAAATGAAACACACCTTGGTTTAAAGGATAGGTTTAGAAGCATTGTCAATAATCAAATGCCAACCAAAGGTTTAAAAATATTTAAGGAAAATGCAACAGTCCACTCAGTAATGTATAGCAACATGATTTAGGTAAATTGGTAGTCCCCACTCTATTTTTAGACATTGACTTACTCCTTTAGTTGGTGGAAAAGTATGACCCCATAACACATGAGATTAGTGATGTAGATAGGAATTCCCTCCTCAAAATTGATGTAGATTCAATCAAAAAACCTTCAACTTGCATTCACCTGATGAAGTAACTATCAGAGTTAATTTCAAAATGCTCAATGAAGCTTTTGACCATGCAGGGGTTGATAGTCAATAGAAATTGATTATGTCCTTTGTTAAAGAAGTTAATAGTGTAAAATTGTCACGTTTGGGTATCTCACATAGTTTCAGAAATAATGAGCATTATAATGATGCCTTTGTGAATACACACACAACCCTATATCAAGTTATAGGATTTCAAAATAACAGGAAATTCTATAAGGCTACATCACGGATGTATTTTGGACTCGAAAAGAATGGAGAAGCAGATATTTTTGATTTCCTAGGTTATTTAGTGAATAATATCAATGGGGCATTGGCAATACTAAAGATAGGGACATCCTCAGATTTATGATGGTTCTCACTATTGATGCATTTGATTTTGTTTCATAATAAATATTATTTTGCACAATATATGGATTTGGAGTTTGAAAGAGATGGTGAACCACTACTATTCAATTATGGGCTACCAATTTATCTTATGATTGGGAGGGATCTAATTTTCTTTTTTTTGAAAATGAGTTTGGATCAATATTGAGGAAAAGAATCTTGCAAAGTGTGAGGAATTTCCCTCAAGCTATAAGGGTATTTTTTAGGCCAATTATAGTGCTAGTGGAGGTATATTATCATCTACTTACCACCCTGCTTCATAATGTTGAGGTAGATGTCCCCTCCAATAAGTTGTTGTGGGTAGGATACGCTCAAGGGCCATTATTCTATAGTTCCAAACCCACACGTGAAATTTTACTTTGTACTTTCCCACCCACTGCCATACTATGCCTGGAAAGGATGTTGGGTAAACTACTAATGAAACCATGAGTGCCTTTGTTGCTTGCTCCCTTGTTCTTGGTTTAGGAATTGCTTGCTTTGGTGCTTATACTTATGCATGTTATGGATCAGGGATCTATGATGTTAAACCAAAGATGTGTCATTAGTGGAGGGATATGTAATTTTACAAGCACACAATAGTTATCTGAACATATGGTTTTCCAAAGAGAATAGATGTGTTTCCTAGGTATGTTCCTTTGAGGATGGGATTCTTGGAGGTCATCAGGTAGATTGCAATGTTGCAAGACACTAATTTCCCACCAAATAAATAAAGAAAAGGAACTTTCTTCCCTAACCTCACCTTATTCTATCACTTTGCAATAATAAAAGCAGATAGGAATCAATTGGTTCATTTGTTAAGGCTAGACAATATGGATGTTAGTTCAAAAGGGTTAAATAATATTGAGGGTTTTAATGCTAGGTTAATACAAAAGGTAAACATGAACCCTAGGGATGCCCATGAATTTGATTTTCCTGAAGATATAATTAGAAATGATGAAGATTTGGAGTCTCAAAAGAGAAAAATATTGGATGGCATGTTTATCAAGATATGTTGAATGAGATCCATGAAGAAGACACTGGCTTATGACCCTCTCTCAAATTGAAAATTTTTAGAGAAGAGATTGAGGATAATTTTAAATAATTTATAGAAATATATGGTAGAATGAATGAGAAGCTAGAGAAGAGTAAGAAGAAAAAGCTTACAGTTGTGGACAATGAAGAAATTCTTAATGCTTTATTACAGTCAAATAGTATAGTCCCAAAGGAGAAGAGGGGACAAAAGAGGACTAGAGAAGAAGCACTAGCCCCTACTATTGAAACAAATTAAGATCCCAAAGCTCAAATTAGTTTGAGGATATATTAGAGGAGAAAATTGGGAGAGGATCATGTTGATACAAACATAGTTGAAGTCCCAAGAATGGAAGCTATCACAATAGAGGATCCTGAAAGGAGATCTCCATCCCCTAAATCTCCTAGTCCACCTCCTATAGATCCTCATGCCATAGAAGCCCATGTTGAAGATTTATTTGAAGGAAAGGAAGTGAAAACCCAAGGAGGGAAGCTTACTATAGAAAAAGAGCATGCTCAACAGATAGAGCCACCAGAGGGATTAAACTTTCCTTATGATGACAATAAAGAAGAAAAGTATATATATACCTCTGAAGAGTTGTTGAGGGGAATGGATCCTCAAACCCCTACAACCATTATTTCTAACATCACCACTCAAGAGATAAAAGACATTATCCATAGAGAATTTAAGAAATAGGCATGTGATGTAAATGTGGAGGATGATGAATTCATAAAATTAGTAGCATTCAAGAAATTATTGTAGAAACATTATAAAGAGGATTCTCTGAAGAGAGTTGAGGGAAAAAGAAAGCAAAAACCAATTGTTGACCTAGATGATTTGGAACAAGAGGTAAAGAATGAGTTGATTTTTATGTTTGAGAAAATCACTCTAGAAGAAGGGAGGTAAATAGTCAAGCAAACAAGGGTCCAGCTAACACCTAATCTCAAGATTGCTAATGTCATTGCATTTGATTCAATTGTGAAGAATATAAGATTTAAAAGACCACATCTAAAGGGGTTAGAAGACATGTCAAGTGGAACATACTATAGTAAATATTTGGATGCCTTGGACACATGGAGTTTTATTGCATCTAGATCAGAAAGAGGAGATGATACAAGTAATGGGGTTAGAGGGAATATCATTATACAAAGGGTAAAGGATGCTAAGATCTTTGATTCAACCATGAGTTAGAGGTTGGAAGGAATAATATTTGAGTTAGAGGGTTTTAAAGTCCCTAGTGTTGTTGAGCCATCTATTGTAAATTAGGGAGGTCCATCCAAGCAATTGAGCATTGTGTCATTTTCCCAACAAGGTCAAGTACAAAAGACCCAGGGTAAAAGAAGCAAAGCAGATGATGCATTGATAAAAGAAGTAGTAGACTTGAATATGCAGTTGGAGAATAGTAAATACAAACATGAATTTGATGAATAAATCATTGTTAGAATTGCATCGATGGTGTCACATGAGAGAATAAATGTAAAATTATTCAGCCCCTATGAAGCATGCAAGATACTATACTTTTAAATTAGTAAGATGGAAGATGACAAGATGTTGGTTAAGCCTACCTATCAAAAATGGATCACCTAGGTGCAAAAAATGAAGAAGGTATAATTATGTGCAAGGATAGATCCTTATGCTTCCCAAAATGCCATGCCAATTGCTAAGATTGTCAAGTCATTGAAGAATTTCTCAATTTGTCCTAATCAAATTGAGAATAGATTGATGGAGCTAAAAGATGAAATATAAAGTTACTAGAGCACCTTGGTCCCATCACTTATATATACAAATAAAAATATCAAATAATTCACTGATTAGAAAACATAGACTATTACCAAGGTAAATTATATGGTAAAAATTATAGTGAGTGATATGAATATGACACTTTTTCAAAAGTGTATTTCCAGGTTGGTAAGTTCTAGCACTTTTTATGAGAATTTTAAGATGGAGGTTACTCAAGCTATGATAAAGTATAATTCCTGCACACAAGTGGTAGATCATATCCTTGAGCACACATGGCCAACGGATGAAGAATATCATGAATGGGTAAAGAAATATGATCTAGGTGATAATTCAAATCATGAGGACCTGCCAAAATAACTAATTATGAAATAAATTCTCTCATGAATAGGGAATATTCTTTATAAAGGTGGTTGTATCTTGCATGTCACATCAAGAGTATTTATCATTTTGGGAATTTTTTGTATATTGATGTAAGTCACATTTTCTAGTTGTATAAAGTAAATTATCAAATCAATGGATGACATACGTGTGTCCTTCTTTGTATCTTGAAGCTTGTTTGCAACTCACCTATACAAGTGAGCTTACAAGGCTATCAAAAGGTCCAAGAATCATTTTGTCAAACTAGTTTTATGCATTTTTTGAGTCAATTCATGTATACTATTTAGTGACTTTCATAGTTAAAATGATAAAGATGGTTGGCAATATTGAGTCTATTTGAGCATCTCTGCAATAAAATTGACATTGAAATGTATATTTTTGAATGAAGATAATACAAAGGAATTAATAGAATTTTTATTAAATCTTATTCTTGTCTCTTCTTTGTAACTTTTGATTGTCTAAGATTTGATAGAAAAATTTATTGAGTCCCAGTTATGATTCTTTATGGAATTTTATATTTTGTTGATAATACAATAGATTATGTAAATGCTTGATGTGGGTTGAGAGAATATCTAGTTATCATAAGAAGATTATGATGAGAATGAGATAACTGAATATTGATTTCTTTTCATAAAGTGTTGAAATAGATTTGATAGTAAATGCCAATTTTTTGTGAGATAGTAGCCCAATGGATAAGGCACAAGTCGTAATCAAAATTGAAATAGCTTAGAAGTTTATATGGTGTATCAATTTATAAATAAAATCTTTTTAATTTTTCTTTGTTGAAATTATAGAAGTGAGCCTTTTCTTTATTCATGGAGTCTTAGGGTTCGATAGACTAGCTATTTTTCATTTCTTTGATAATCCTAGAATTAGAAGAATATGAGGCAAATCATATGTTATATTGGAATTCATATTGAGATATGGGAATTGGAGGAAGAGAGTGACTTCCTAGGTAAATCCACCTAAATTTTGTAGAGTTCAAAGTGGAGAAGATATTGCAATGTCTTGTCTGTTAGTCCTTTTAATTTGTTCCTTAGAATACTTTTTATGGTTTTTAGCTGACTCCTATGTATTCTCTACTTTTAAAATGTTGTTAAAATTCTATCAAACTAGAAGCCAACATGTTGATTCAAATTTTCATCTATAGATCTATAATGTTCTTTTCATTTATCCATTATATTTGTGTTTACCTTATACATTCTTCATTGCAAATTCATCACCTACAACATACAAGTATTATTAATAGGGTTTTCAACAAGAAAGGTGAATACTTAAATTTGTATTGATTTCCTTTACACATTTACATTTCAATTTTCAATTTGGTTCCATAATCTAGGGCTTCAATGAGATAAACCCTCATCCACCCAAAACAAAAAATGTGTGTTTTACTAGGATAGTCAAATTGTGACAACAAATTTGGAAACTACTCCCTAAAACATTTTTAAAGAAGTTTGGTCAGGATTTCTATAGTGTCTTAGGAATAGGTTGACTTTGTTTTAAATCATTTTGGCACATTACCACTAGTTCAATGTCTTTTTGAGGTCCTAGGAAAAATAACATTTTTAGGTTTTCCATTATGATTGTGAATCCACAACCAATTTTTTTTCATAGATTAATATCCATGATTTTTAGAGTAAAAAGACATTATTCTACACATTTCAAGGTTGGTACTTTACCATTTTTTTACTTTTTATCCTATACCTATTAATGTATTTTAATTGGGATAATTGCACAAATTTAGCACCTAGAGCTATCTTACTCTTCTCATTTAATCAATTACATATTTATCTTTACACATATTTAATCAAACTTTACATTGCATTAAATAGGAATTTATTTCATACTTCCTTGATGTATTTTGGGTTTAGCATTGACATCCCTTTTATTGGAAATGATTGAAAAGATCATGAGGGAGATTTTTGGAAATGACTGAAGAGATCATACATAACAAGTAATGGAACTGGTAAAGAATGTTCTTAATCATTGTTTTGTCATTGATGTCAAACTTGCTATTTGCAGGAATGACAATTGCTTTAGTGATCCAAATACTATCAATTGGTTGATTGACAAGGAGGAGGCAATCAATAAAGATGTAACTAGAACACCTAGAGAAAGGTTGAAGTTATGATGTTGTAATGAAGTACAAGGATCAGCTAAGCCATTGATAAAAAAGTGTATTGATGACATACTCTAAGACACAGAGAATGGGCACACGAAAACATATCAAAGATGTAAGGTTTTAGCTAAGTCATTTGTAAAGCCTAACTAAGTTCATTAGAGAGAGAGAGCTGAGCAAGCTATTAAGTGTTAAACAAATTCCTAGTTGAAGCCGAGCAAGTTCAACATCAAGTGTCGAGTGAACTTTAGATGCCGATCAAGATACAAGTGCAGAGTAGAATCAAGTGCCAAGCAGATACAAGTGTCGAGCAGAATCAAGTGCCAAGCAGAATCAAGTGTCATGCAGATATAAGTGCTGAGTAGATACAAGTGCCAAGCAGAAACAAGTGCTGAGAAAATGCAAGTGTTGAGTAACACAGAGGTGCCGAGCATCAGTAATCCAATAGTGCCAAGTTGTTGCATTATTTCAAAAATCAAAGATTCACCAAAACTAAGCCAACAAGGTTGTTATCTTGAATTCTGTGAATTAAATAGAAGATAAAAATGGTGAGCTGGTGGCACAGTACACCGTGTAGAACATTTTCGGAGAATACAACTAGACTCTAGACAAAGTTTCTAGATAAGAGCAAGATATGGGGTAGATACATTATATCTTACCTAATTCATTTTGAAACCCTAAAATTGGAGAGGGAGAATTGAGCAGCAAAGGCAAACCAGATTCTATTTAAGGAGTCATAAGGTCACGAAGCAAAAAGAGAGAGAGGAGGTCAAGAATGAAAACATAAAGTTTTGAAGGAGGTGCTAAGGAGTAAGAAAGCACAGTTACTCTGCTTCAACAAATGACCATAGATATGATTGCATTGGTATGATGAGTAAGAAGACTCATGGAGACAAAGCTTGAGATGACAAGCTGTCAGAGCTGAAGTGATTAAAGCCAAGCAAAGGATTGAGCTGAAGTGTGATCTGAAATCTGCAAGATATGTTGTAAGTTGTATCAGATCAAAAAGCCATTCTTGTTACTCTCTAGCAATTGTAATAGATAGTTGAAATCCTATGGACTTAGGTTGGTTTAATAGCCATGTTGTAAATCCTTTAATAGGGTGACATTCCAAGTGAATATTCTAAAGTCCTTTGACCAGGCCCATTCCTAATAGTATGGTGAAATCCTCTAACAAGGTCACATTTAACAATGTGTTGTAAGCCTTTAAGAGGGCATCACTTTAGAAGAGTGAAAATCAAGTAGCATGTTACTAGTGGTTTTTCCCAAATTGGGTTTCCACGTAAATCATTGTGTCATGTGTTGATCTTTCATGTTTTATTCCTACATATTGATTTACTGTAATTTGCTGATTGATTTAAGTTTGGATTGATGAAAAGTTTATGGGCTCATTATAAGTTGTGAAAAAGTATTATTAGGGCATTTGGACCTTGAATAATTGATTCATTCCCCCCCCCCCCCCCCCCCCGCTCTCAGTTATTCTAAAGAATTCTAACACCTTTATCCATTTGGGTTTTTCTAATCTAGCTTGGGTTATATTAAGAGTTATGTTTGGAAGCCCCTCTTTATTGAATGTAAATATGAAAGTGAAATCCTTATATGTACACATCTTATTAAGCACTTCCATTCCCCCCTTAAATTTTTTGGTAAACTTGACACTAATCTCCACTTTTTGATTGTGGAGTTAGATCTCTTAATATCCCTTATTTGTATTGGTTTCACCCAAAAAATTTGGTGAACCCAACTTTTGATCCTTTCTTATTGGAGTTAGATTTTTTATGTACATTGTGTGTTCACCTTATTTTGGTGAACCTCACACTTTCCCTCCTTTTTTTGATTTTGGAGTTAAATTTCTTCTTCGTACATCTAGATTAACTCTTCTTTTCATTAGTAGTATTTAGAGCTTCTTATCTAGCTCTCCTTTTAATGGTATTCACTGTTGGTCAAAAGAATAGTCTTGACAATTGAGTGTTAACACACTTAACCATTTTCACTATATATGCCAAGTACACAATGTATGCCAAGCCTAAATTTCAATAGGTGTTAAGCCACAGTTGGTGCTAAGCAAGTCAGAATGTAGTATGTGTTGAGTAACTCAAGAAAAGTTCATGTGCTGAGTAATCCAAAAATGTTCAGATGTCAAGTAATACAAAACATACATGTGTTGAGCAATATAGTGTTTAATAGGTGCCAAGCAAACTAGAAAAGCAATAGATGACAAGCAACCCAGGAATTAGTTCATGCTAAGCATCAGTAATGTAATGAGTGCTGAGTAACTTAGGATTAGCATAAGAGTTTGTGCTTTCACAAACTAAGATGTAAACCATTTTTGGAGCTGACTTAGAGAGATTTCATAGGAGAAAAAGGATAAGGACAAATAATTTACATTCCCTATGCAATCTGCATGCAACCAATTAGAAAAATGGAGAAGGCATGCAACCAAAGAGAAAAATGCAAGGTATGAGCTTGAATTTTAGATTCAATATGGATCATAGATCCATACCTAACCTTAACTCTTCACATTCTTTAAAAAGAAGGTTGAAAACCCATTGCATGTGTGGAAGAAAATAGTAAATGGAGAGATTATAGCAAAATTTTAGTGAGAAGAAGAACAGACTTAGAGGAACAAAGCAATAATTTCATATCCAGTTGATCATAATAGCACAAGGGACAAGGAACACATACAGAGATCAGATCAAGCAAGGATCAAAATGAGAAGAGTAAATCTAGTACCTAAACCTAGCAATTTGAGATTGCATTCAATTAGGTCAAATGTTCTAATACTCTCTCACAATTGTATTAGAGGTTGAAATACTATATTGCTAGGTTAGCTTAATAGCTAGGTAGGAGAACCTTTGGAGAATGTGATTGAAAATCCTATGTATTAGGTGGGTTTAACAACCTATTGTAAATCCTTTAAAAAGGTGACACTTCATGAAAGTGTTTGTAAATCCTCTAACTAGGTCACTATTGACACAGTGTAAAGCCATTAACAAGTAGGCCTTTCACAGGGCAGACCATCAGAAATGGTTGAACATTGATTGCTGCAGTGATTTTGTGGGTGTCATCCCCACCCTAGTTTTACCTTGTTATTCATGGAGGGTCTCTGGGTTAACAAATATTTGTGTTATGTGTTATTGCATGTGATTGATTTTATGTTCTTTTATATGTTTACATGCATGCAATTTGTTTTTGATTTATATGTTTAAAGGATTGAAAAAAATGAGGTACTTCTGATTCACACCCCCCTCTTAGAAGTACTCTTCCCATTTTGAACACTCCAACAATTGGTATCAAAGCTTTGGTTCTCACAAGCAGAAGCCTAAAAACTTGGAGAAAAAGGTCAGAAGATGGAAGTCTTGAAACTTGGGAAGATCATTGATAATCAGGTGATTGATGTGCAACTAGCTCTACACAAAGTAGAGGAAGCCAGGGAGGAACTAGGAAAATACTTGAAAAGAAGAAAGGAGATAGCCATAGATAAAAATGACATACACTACAAGTAGATTGACACCACACAAGTATTTTCCAATGGAGATTCCAAGGAATTTGATGCAACAATAGCAGAATTAATAGAGAAAAATAGAGCACAAGCTGAAGAAATCAGATTACTCAAGCTTGAACAAGAATCACAAGCCATAATGCTTTGTGAAGTGACTGAACAAAAGAAAAGAGCTATTGAAGACAAGGCCATGATAGAAGATGACAAGAGAAATCTCACCAATAGGCTGGAAGAGAAGACAATTGAATTTGAAAAGAGCTCAAACATGCAGCTAGACACCTTAAGCCAGATGATGAATGCTCACCATGAGCTAAACATGAAGGACATTGAGATCTCCACTTTGAAGATGTAGAATGAATTGAAGAGAGAAAAGGAAATAGTAGAAAGTTACAATGAACCCAATGAGGCCATCAAGTACTCTGAGCAATTGCTAAAATCACCAAAGGCTAGTAATGATACTTCAGGACTTGGCTACATTAGCACTGAACAAGGAAAATCATCCAAAGCTATAGAAGAAAGAATAAACAAAGGTAAGAACACTAAACCTACTTGTCATTTCTATGGTAAAAAGGGACATACCTATAATGTGTGCAGAAGCAAGAATAGTCATCAACATGATAAGCCTACAAATGCAAACTTTTGTCACAAGTGCAAAAAGAAAGGACATTCAACACAAGACTATAGAACTAAGACCATGGGGACACCAACATTTGAAGGTCACTACTACAACTGCAAAAATTATGGACATAAAGTATTTGAATGCAGATCAAAGCCTATGTGGACACCTAATTAGCCTACAAGAGGAATCAATCATGCACATCACTACAATTGGGATTACAATACCAGGTATAGCTGTTACTATTGTCAAGAGTATGGACACATTCCTAAAAATTTCATAAGGACACATTTCAAGGGAAGTTACAGTAGGTGGCTAAACCAAACTACATGTTTTAGTTTCTTGAAGACTGGTCATATCAGTAGAAACTATCCTACAAAGTCAAAGCACCAAAGACTGAAGTCAACAAAAGAAAAGAGAAGATTGATGTTGAACAAATAAGAGGACAAATGAACAAGATATGGAAGAAGAAAGGTGAATGCATCACATCAAATGGAGAGATCACTTCACCCAAGAGGTCAAGTGATCACATTTCATTCAATTAAGTACAAGACAGATACATGGGGCTAATACATATAAAAGATATATCATACATCAGCCTAATAAAACATAGAAGTATTGGAAAGAATAAATATGCATGAGAAAAGATGCCTAGTTAAAGGTTAGAAGATGATGCCTAGCTACCTTTGGTTTCCATGTAAAACTTTAGTACATGCCGAGTTGAACAAACTAGTGGATGTAGAGTAAGACATGTTAGTGGTTGTTGAGCAATTGACAATTTTAGTTGATGTTGAATAATATGTGATAGTGGATGCCGAGTTTACAGCTGTAATCACAAATGCAATAAATGCTAGGTTTTTGAACCTAATAAAGTTGAAAATCATTCATTCTTGAATCATTCAAACACAAAGCAAAGTTGACTAGAGTGAAGAGGTGATTCTACAGTGATTTGTAGTGATTCCAATAGCAATTCAACTCGATTTCATCAATTCATAGGTATTTCATTCAAGTGCTGAGCTATGCAGAGTTTGAAAGCCTATTTAATTTTAAACCCTAGCGTGGTAAACAATGATATCTGGGTCAAAATATACCAAAGGAAAGGAAGGTCTTGAAATTCAACTAGTCAATAATGAAGTCAAATATCCTGAGTTTAGACGCATCCCTAAAGTTGCCTATAAGAATGATCTCTCTGGTGCCCTATCTATGATACCTAATAAATTTGTTATGGTTCAAGATGTTCAAAAGTATTATAACTGTAAAGTTGGAGCCATACGAGATTTGGAGATTTTTAATGCATTTGATAAACTATGTAATAATGGAAAACTTAAAGATGAATTCTCCAAGGTTGAGAAGATGGGTTTGACCAAAGCCCTAGTTTTCCCTATTATTTTCAAAATGGAATGGATACACATAGTGTTGATCAAAATCCATGATGGAGCCTTCTTGTTAGAAATAGGGCTAGTGAAGTTTACAAAGAAAACTGTCTATAGGGTTACTGGTATTCCAACCCTAGATCAGCCAAAGACCCTGAGAAGCGACAAATAGGAAGCCATAGAAAAGAATGTAGGTGCAAAATGGAATAATAGGGGAATGACAATAGATAGCATTATAGAACCCCTACTAGATTTTGCTATGAGAGTCATATCCCACAAATTCTACCAGTCAAGAAGACTAAACAGTGTACCATGTATTATAGTGGATGTAGCTTATAAATTGGTGAAGAAAAATCATACATATGATCTTACAGAGTTCATGTTATAGTAGATCAATGAGAATCTAGAAGCTATAAGGAAGTCTAAGGGAGCTCAATGCAAATTTGGCTCCATTTTGTTTTGTATGTTTTTCTATATTATGAAAGAATTCCCTTCAGTAGGAAAAGGGACATGGGATCAAAATAAGACCATTGTTGAGCAAATAAATGGATTCATTGAGAAGATGGGTGATAATTTTGACGCCCAAATGACTAACTACTTTGAGGACTTCAAGAAGTCCATGAAACAAAGAATGAGGATACCAATCTCACTAGTTGAGCAGAATGAAAAGGACATTTTCTTTCTTGTGGATATTGATTATACTTATATACAAGTAGTTAGACCTAGAGTGAGATGGCTTAGGCCACTAGGATATGAACTTGATGTTGATTAGGCCTCAACAACAATAACAACACTCCTTGCAGAGGAAATTGACAAGACTGTAAAACATTTTGGAACTTATGACATTGTCAAATCAAGGGTGGTGAAAATCCTTAAGACAACCACAATAATGAAAAAGAAGGACAAATTGATCAAGAAGATCAAGAAGAAATTTGGTGTTGAAGAAGTAGGCACAATAGAGGAAGAGGAAGCAGATGAAGAAGAGGATGACAATGAAAATGAAAAAGATGAGCCTCTACAACTGACACAAGGTCTAGGTGAGGACAAGGAAGAAGGTGCAGAGGAAGAAGAAGTTGAGGAAGCACCTATCAGAACTAAAGTCACTAAGAGGAAGGCTAAAACTCCACCCGCTCCTCAACCCAAAGCAAAGAAAGTGGCAAAACCTGCACTAAAGAAGCCTACTATTAGAGCCACAACACAAAAGGTCAAAGAAGAGGAAGAAAACTACCAAGAAGATTAATGAGGAGCCAAGGAAGAGAAGAAAATATGTAGCTCAGCTTGATTTAGATGAAGAAAAGACAGAGACAAATGATAACAGTTAGTTCAAAGTCATAAGTCATCCACCCAAGTCTACCATAGATAAATTGTGTACAAAGATTAGAAATGATGACTTAAAAGATTTGAAGAATTTAGATTTTAATAAGCTCTCTAAGGAAGAGCAAAATAAAATAGAGGAATCTGTGTATGCTATGATGGTCAAGTACAAGCACACACCTCTAGAGCTAGATGGTTCAATGCCCAAAGAATTGTACAAAATAGTAGAAGACAAATGGCATTTTTGCTTACAAATGAAAAAGGAAATAAGGGAATCTACTTTAGCTAGATTGTTTCTTGATTTGACTAAGGGTCAAACAACTAATGTAGTTAAGAGGCACAATAGTAGATTTACTCCAAAGCATAGGGCATTTAGTATTTTGCAAAATAAAATTGAACTTGTTGTGAGAAAATCCACACAGTTGTGGAAAATAATTTATAAGAAAATTAATGATGTTTTTGATGAGGAATACAAGGTAGAATCAAGTGCCAAGATAAAGGAAATAAAAACAAAAGGAAAGAAGGAAGAAAAGAAGAAGGTTGAGGAAGAGAAGAAAGTAGAAGAAGAGAAGAAAGATGAAGAGGAGAATAAAGAGGAGAAAGAGGAAGAAAAGGGTATAGATGTGCAGTAAGAACAAAGTGTGCAAGACACACAACTATCACCTCCTAGACCTCCTCATGCTATTATCACACCTACAGAGATTATCAAGATTAAGGATGTTATTGACACTTCTGGTCAAAACATCAATCCATTAATTGTAGAGGATCTAGCAAAGATCCTTGACCAATCAACACAAGCAACTAGATTATGTTCAAGCCCAATACCGATCAATGTTGATGAATTGCAAAAGGTAGTAGTAAAATCAAAGGAAGCTGAGGTGCAAACACAAGAACCACCTTCAACCACTCAAACTACTAGAATCCTATTCCTTCCTCCACCATCTCCACCAAGAACAATAGCAGATGCACTTCAAGTGTCGAGTGCAATAGTAGAGGTAAAAACAAGAAAAATAGAATAGCCAGCAAGCACACCCCTAGCCATTGATAGTGAAAAGGAGAAACAAGCTAAAGAGAAGGAAGAGATAAGAGATAAGGAGGAATTTGCAATACAAACTTTGGTTGAATTACCAAAAACAAGTACTCCCACTCAAACTTTTCAGAAGCCGAGCACTAAAATTCTAGCATTTCAAGTTAGAACACCAAGCTTAAGCTCAACAAAAGTAGCCAGGAAACTTCATTATGGAATTCTTGAGCTTGATGAGGAAATCAAAATACCTTACTATGAATCCAACACTCTCACTGAGGAGAAGGTTAATGAAATACAGAGTGCACTGGATAGAAGAAGAAGAAGACAAGAGGTATTGAGAAAAGAATATAAATATAGGCAAGCACTGAATGAGATAAAGGACATCTTTATGGATGCCTTCAACTTGCAAACACCTGATGAGTCAAGGCTAATAGTAGAGCAACTATTTGACATAGTTGAGTAGGTGAAAAATGAAGACCATGATACAAATGAAAAAATTAATGGAATGGTCAGAAAGGAAGTTCCAAGGAAAGGTAAATGAGAAAATATCTGGCAATATAGCACTATCTCAAGTTGAGTTGGCTAAGAAATTGGATAGAGTCAAGATTGTACTTGGGAATATATTCTCCCTATACAACAAGTTGTGTGATTTTTCCAACTTCACACAGGAGACTAGCTAGAGAATAATAAGCTTGGAAAGAAATCTAAAGATTTCTAGTATGCAACTCCCCACCAATCCAACTCAAAGTGAGAAGCATTTTGCTCAGACACTTCACACCCAAAGAGAATTAGTTGTATTAATAGTAGAGGAGGCTAATACAAAAGCTAAGTTCATGCAAATTCAATCCTCTATAACCCCTCACTTGGAGGTACTCCACAAGGAGCAAATGTATGTAGAAATAGTCCTCAAGAAAGATTCCAATCTTTCTACCTTATATGGACTTGTACATCTAGTAGTAGAGATTGCCATCCAACATAAGTCATTGGACATTGAACTAGCAAATTGGGATGCATCTCTGAAAATACCCCTAGAGGTAAATAGCATATTTTTGGCTAAACATGGTGTTATTCCATAGAACCCTTTGACATCAGTGTCAAAAATGGGGGAGATAAAATTAGGAGATATATGTATAAGAGGAGATATGTATATATGTAGATACTATGGGAGAATACCAAATTTTGAAGATACTATGGGAGAATACCAAATTTTGAAGAGAATAATAAATTTTTGAACCATTTTTTATTACACTCTTTCATTCATTTTGAGAATAAACTGGAAAGTTTGGAAATGGCCAAAAAGGGGGAGACTAGAAATAAAGGAGAAAGGGGGAGATGCAAAATTTTGAACTTCACACAGATCAGATATAGAACACGGGCTCAGAATGCAAAAACAAGACAAAGGATAGAGAGAATCAGGTACATCAAGGCCTTTTCACCAACTATCCAGAAGACTGACAGACTGACTCAAAACAAACACGCAAGGATTGCCCCAGCATCACACATGAATCCCAGAGGAAGCAACATGGAAATGACACTGGGTAACCCACAAGCAGAAAAGAAAACAAGCAAAAGACATGATCAAGACCTTACACTCAGATTGCCCCATTCGTAGCATACCATGATATGGAAGATCATGGCAACCTTGAGGAGGGAACAAAAATATTTCTTGGAAAAGATACTTCAAGACCCAAAAGGGAAGATTCCAAATCAAAAGAAAGCGAAAATCCAAAAGAGAACCGTTTGCCAATGAGATGGGTAGGACGAGGTACTAACGGACCAAGATCAGACATGAGGAAAGCTATATCCTACAAGGATCTATCAGAGAGCACCTAAGCTGATGGATCTAGATGATGCATCTGGCAAGCTGAACTAAGAAGGATAACACTTTGGTGACAGGAGATCTAGCTAAAGGATGCATTGGAATAGCTAACCAAGGGTTGTGCGATGTGTGTAAGATGCTGATCAAGGAGGAACTAACACAAAAGCTGGATAGATACAATGGTACTAAGATAAAGAGGATGTACAAGCTGACTGACCAAAATATTTACAAGCTAAAGCTGACCAAGATATTTACAAGCTAAAGCTAACCAAGATAGTTACAAGCAGGAAAAAGCTCAGGATGATAGGATAGCAGGATGATTCGATGTTGTGCAAGATGCGAAAGCTAAGGATGGGGTGATAACAGAAGATATGGATTTGGGGAGGATGCATCCCAATGATGATGAGAGATTTTGTGACCAAGGATAGCTAGATGAGTAGGATGAGATGGCTGGATAGGATGGTAGATAGCTAGGATTATGATGGATATAAAGAGATGACATTAAGTTTGCATGAGGATAGCCTAGAGCTAGATACCAATGAAAAGGGAGGATGGACAAGACAAGATCTCCAAGGAATATAGTGCCCCTAATCAGAAGATGACATGTGGAAGGAGGTCTTATGATGGATGAGATAGGATTGAAGCTAGGATGGAAAAAGCTAAAGGGGCTAGGGAGATGGATGATAGCTGCGATGGTTGGTTGAAGCAGCAGGAGATAAGTGGATGGTGTGAGATGGAAGCTGGAGGGTGGAGGATAGGTGGATAGATTGGAAGATGGAGTTGGATGGCAAGAGATGACCCAAAGCATGAGGGTGATAGGCTAAGCTGGGGATGGCGGGATTACGCATGACGCTTGTTTGCCAAGTTTTCATCATGGTACTTGTCCAAGGCGCTTGAATTGCCAAGTTTTCACCAGTGGACGCTTTATTTTTCTTTTCTTTTTTGACTTTTTGACTTTGGACTTAGCTGGAATGATTTTGGCTTTCCTCAGCTATTTTTGGCTTTTTTGGGATTTTTCACTAGCTGTTGGAATGTTCAATTTTGTTGCTAGCTGTTGGTACACCAGATGTGTGATTTATGCAATAGATTGGATTAGATGGGATTGATGGTAGGAGATGGAGGGATGAAAAGGCTCAAAAGGAGCATGAGATGGGGATGCTTGCAAGATCAACATTGGCACATGTTGGGATAGGTGTGAAAAGAGCATATGGGGGATAGATGGTAGATGCGGGCGTGATGGAGGATTTTTGGAAGTGCTCTTGGGGATATAGGCACCCAAGATGGAGTTAGGAGATGGGGGACATGAGTCACTAGATGGGGGATTAGCAATGGTGGATGCCATTATGCATTGGGTTTCAACTTTTTTCTTTGGGATCCACATGGTTTTGGATTTTCTTTTCATAGGCTTTTGCATTGTTTTGCATTCTTTGATTGGATTTTTCCTTTTTGGAGCATATCCTTTAGAATAGACATATGATTGCCTATGATGTGGATTTTTAGGTTTATGCATTTTGAAGTTGGCATTCACATTGTTGTGGTAAGCTTTGGGAAGATGGTTAGGAGAAGCTTTGTGAGATGAAGAGGATATGGAAGAGCATGTAGGGGGATGATGATGGATGATGTGCCCTGATATGTGCCTTTGTTGATCTTGCGTAGTAATGGATGGAATAGGATTTTTATGATGGCTGATAGGAGGATGGAGGATGGTAGATTTTGGGACATAGGGACCCAAAATGGATTTAGTGGATGAAGGGGGGATATGATAGGTTGTTTTGGGTTGCAAAGACGGTGGAGGGGGGATGACATAAGATTTCTTGAAGGAGTGATGGGAGGCTGGCATGGTGGGTTTGGAGATAGGCTTGGTCTGGGGGTGTGGTGTACCAACACATTTAGATGGTGAGCCTTTGGATACATATCCAAGACCAGGAAATCCTGGATTCTTTTGTGCAATAATAGGCTTTCTAATTCCTTGCTCTTGTGGTCCTAAACCTTGACCTTGATAATGCCACCGATTGAGCATTTGAACTAGCGGAGGATACTTTTTGCTTGCAGAAAATGGTGGAAGTGCTTTATCAGATGTACTGCAATAGGGAGATATTGTTCTTAATTCTTTTGCTGAGAGGAGGCCACCATGGATGAATGTAAGTGAACCAAGAGGGTAGATTATAGATGGTGGAATAGCTTGGATAGGTGGTAAGATGGAAGCATGGAGTGGAGGAGATGGTAGGATAGGATCTTGATTGACCTAAGGAGATGAAAAGATATTTTGTAGTAGAGGAGGTATGGCTTGAGGTTTGCGAGATGGAGGGGATGGTGAATGCACTATGGATGGAAGACATGATACAATGATATCTTCATTTATGCTTTGGGGGATGTCAACATGCTTTTGGGCAGGATCTTGATAGGATTGGTTTGGAGTGGATGGTGCGATGGGAGGTGAAGGGATGGATTCTTCAAAGGCAGTGGATGGATAGATGGGAGATTTGATAGTGGAGATGCGTGAATAGAAGATGGATGCATAAGGGTCATTACGGGAGATGTGGGAAATGCTTGGAGGTGAGGTGGATAGGATTTGGAGGGATTTGACAGGTGTTGGGATTTTGACACTTGTGGGAAGTGGAAGGATTTTAAGAAATTTGATGGATGGTATGGGGATGGTAGCTATGGGAGATGGAGGTGATATTATAGATGGGGAAGCTTCATTACTGACTACTTCACATGGTTGGATTAGATGACATGGCTTATCGACTTCTGTAGGTGACTTTTCTTGTATTTCCTCTAGGAGATTCCTTGGAGACTCATGTGTCGGAGGTGGAGGTGGATTGATAGGAATAGCTAGTGTGATGGGGGTGGAAGATTGGAAGCTTGGTTGATTGGGTGATGGAGGAGAAGCTGGGATATCAGATGGCCTAACTAGATAGTTTGGAAGAATACATGGATTTTGGGGGATGCTTGGGGGAATGTTTCTAAGACTTTCAATATACTCATCATAGTCAACAAGATTTTCATCATCATTGGAATAGGAGGTGGCAGGAACAAGGAAAATACGACCAAACACATCATGATAGGTTTGAGATTTCATGTTTTGATGATGGTTTGATGGGGATGGGGTCTTGCATATGGATGAACACAGAAGCTCATGGTCAGATTTGGATTAAGCTCAGATTTTGGATTGGTTGATGAAATATTTCCTAGGGAGAGTCAAAGTTGTATGATAGACCTAAGGAGGATTGGCTGGAGATTTTTGGCTTTCCTGTGGATGGAAGACTTCAAGGGCATGCTGTCAAAAGGTGAGAGTTTTGCTTTCCTATGTGCAGGATTGGTGGAGATTGTGTCAACTTAAGGATAGACTAATGATCCTATGGGCATGACATGATATTGACCACTTGTGGATCCCAACCTTTAGCTCAAGGTAATGAGGGATAACAAGTGACAAAGCTACATTACCCTAGACAATGCTCTGTCAGAGGGATAACCTTGGTGAGATTGGTTGATTGGTAGGATTGATTAGATAGCAAATTCTGGCAGAATGACAACAACTCTCTAAAGGCTTGGGTGTGATTTTGGATTGGGTTGCTAGCTAGCTGGGGGGGATGTTTTGGATGGACTTTGGATTTGGGATTGTTCTAAGGAAAACAACCAAGGGAGCTTCGATGATCTTCTGATGAGGCAGTGACTACGCTAAGTATGCCTTGAGCTAGGATATTTTTACTTTTCTGAGATTTTGACCAAAGTTGGCAAACATTCTTTCAAAAGCTATGAACAAACAAGCAGACAAAATTTTGGAGCAAGCACGTCAAACACACCAACATCCTAAGAAGCTTTCTACAAGGATTAAATTTGGTTTAGCTAGGGAGTCCTCGATGTACGCAAGGTATGTGAGGCCCAAATCCGTAGATCAAACCAAAAAGATGTCACACAGCCGAGAGGAGCGGTAACCCACTTCTCCTCTTTCACTTCTCAAGGGTATAAAGTTCCTTGAGGCTTAGCCCGAGTGACAGAATTTTGATCCCAAGAGAGGTGTCTTTGGATTCACCTCCCAATTTTTATACTCCCCCAAAACCTTGGAGTTGAGGTCGTCCAAGGGGTGATGAAATCCCCAAGCAGGCCTCCTAAAAAGTGTAAAACAAGACCACATACATGATCTTGGGTTTTAAAAGACACGCGCTCATTTCAATTGACGATTTTAGATTTTGCAAGTTATGATTGAAGACACTTGTGATTATGGCATACAATGTTTATTCCAACTTGACAGCATCATCAACGTAATGGAAGTCGAGAGATCGTCAACGTAAGAAATGTGAGCGTCACTAAAAATGCGTCAAGACCATGCGATGTTCATTGATTGTTAGGCATTCAAGATTGAATGTGAGTTTGTTTTAAGCCCAAAACAAAGATATGTGAAACTCGATTTGTCAAGCACACGCTTGGAGGCCCTCCACATCAATAGTTGTTCAATCTTAGTGCCCAAACTTGAAGTGTGATCGATTTAGTCTAGAGTTTTGGTCATTTAAGAATTTTGATAAAGTTAAAGCAAACGTTCAAAGACCAAATGAGTGAGTTAGATTGTGGAACATTTAACACCTTTTTCAAGTAGACCCATCCCCATAGATGGCGCTGAGATTGCAACCAATGGTTGAATTGATGGGTGATTAGAAAAGAGGTGAGTCCAAGGAACTACTCAAATTGATTTTTGCAAATTTGTATTTAACTTAACGAAATTTCTTAAATGTCCAAAAATCAAACTTTACCTAAATTACATGTGGAAAAGAGATTTGTTTTGTTCAATTTTAGAAGCTCCAAATGAAGTGTTTAATATTGCAATGGTTAATTGATCCTTGGCATTCAAGATTGGATTTGTTGTTTTAATCATGCATTCAAGGAAAATTTGATTTTAATCCATGGCATTCAAGAGTGTGTTTTGAGCAATATTTATTCAATGGAAAATGTGTTTAACCATTCAAGTTCATTCCATGAATAACCTAAAAAACATGATTAAGTTTGTTGCTCCAACCTGCAATAAGACAAAAAAAAAAATTGATTAGTTACCCAAAATCTTTCAAAATAAAAGCTTAACTATGGGAAAAAAAATTTAAACTTTTTTTGTTGTTTTTCTTATGCGTAAAAATGCTTAGAATGGTCTAAATCCTACGGAACCACTAAGAACTGATATGCTAAAATAGAAATGCAACATAAACAAGTAGAGACGACAGTTTATCAGGCGGAGACGCCAAACTACGAAAATGCTGAACTACGAAGACGCTAGTCTGCGAAGACGACAGGTCAGATTTGTGGCGTAGAAAATAGGAGACAAGCAGAGACGCTGATTTGCGGAGACGCAGATTTTTGGAGACGATGATTTGGGTTGGCAGTGGCGGAGATGACAGAATAGGAGAGGCATGGTGGAGACGATAGAGTATCTAGCGGAGATGCTGCTCTGCGGAGACGACAGTTGAGAATGCATAGATGACAGTCTAGTAGCGACGCCGACAGCAGAAAACCAGGTGAAGACGCCAAATTGCGAAGACATCGATTTGGTTGCAGAGACGACAGAGTAGCTAATAGAGATGATAGTTTGCATGCACAGATGCCAAACTGTGGAGACGACACTGCACGAAAAGAGTTGAAAAATGTGGATTTTTTTCAAAATTTTTTAAATTTTTTGCTATTTTCAGATTTTTAGAGGGTATTTCTTCTTCCTAAGTGCGTTCTTTAACCTGTAAAAACAAGAAAAACAGCCTACAACACACTCAAACAACAACAAACATTAGATGGTTAGTTTATAAGAACAAAACATAGGGTGAAATGGATGAATGAATGACCCATAGTGGGGTCCCACTGGGCGTACCAAAATGTATATGAAAAATATGTTAGCAAGTAATACTAATCTATTAAGAGAACAAAGCATTAACTAGCATAAAAACCATAACATATAAGAGAGACAAAATGAAACCCTCAAATGAGAATATGAACCATGGAATGGCTCTCTCAATGAGAATGGTCACTTGATTTAGAGATGAGTCTATTATGTGGATGTGGGATGTATGCTCAAGGTTCTCAAAATAGCTTCAATGGAGATGAAAATAGAAAATTGGTAGCTTTGTGAGCTCTCAATTTGGCATTATAAGAGTATGGTTAAGGCTTTTGCTTCTCAAAACTAGCATTATAACTTTAGCTCAAAGGTTGTTATGAAATGGCTTGGGAGGGGATTCAATTTATAGGCTAAGGGCTTGAGGGATGGAGGGCTAAGATGGAAGGAAAGATAAAAGCTTAAGGAGGGCTAGGATGCACTCAAAGGGGAGCACATGGATTGTGCTTGTTTAGCACCAACCAGGGAGTGACACATGTCATAGGGTGAGTGGATAGAGGAAAGGGGATGGATGAGTCAACAAAGGAGGCTCAAGGGATAATATCTTCATAAAGACCCTCATAATGGCTTGTAAGAGCAATAAAAGAGCTTGGAAGAGTCATTTATGGCCTAGTGGGCTTCATAAAGTTTTATGGTTGGGATATTTTGAAAGAGATGAGAGGAATTTTGACTTGGGCTTGATTAGGAAGGTTTTAAGCTTGCTTAGGATTGTGCAAATGATTAGAGGATGGATTAGGATGGTTTAGGATTAGCTTAGGGATAGGCAAGTGGATGGCATTTAATGAGGGTGGGTGAAGGAGGAGATATTTGTTAACTTTGGCTTGGGTTAGTAATTCTTAACCCATGTTTAGAGAATGTGACAAGGTTAGGAGGGGATTAGGATTAGGTTTAAAGACATCTTCTAGAAGAGTCTAGACTTTGGATGAGGATAAAGACTTTCTAGAATAGTCTAGAACTTCCTAGGATGAGGATGAAGACTTTCTAGAAGAGTCTAGAACATCTTAGGATGAGGATAAATTAGATTTTTAGAAAATAAATAAAGTTTTATTTATTTCAAGGGTTTGGGTTGAGGAGATATTTATTAAAACTTTTTTAATAAACATGAGGATTAATATTTAATCTTAATTAAATATTTTGAGTTGGGATTAGGGGTAGGAAATGATGGGATTTGCCTTTAATCAAAATTAAAGAAGGATTAGAAGATTTTGGAAGAGGTTAGTGGTCTTAAGGAAATTGGGCAAGTTTTGGGCAAAAAAATTTTTTTAAATTTATTTTGGGTTTTTTGGTCAATTTCTTAATTAAATAATTAATAAATAAGGAAATAATATTTAAATAAGATTTAAACATTTTTTGGAGGGATTCCTTAATTAAATATTTTTAATTAAGATAAAGGGATTTAATGGCATAAAAATAAATAAATTAATTAAATAATTAATTAACTAATAAATGATGATGTCATCAGGAATTTTTCAGAAAATAAAAATACTTTATTTTCTAAAGGTTTTTAGGTGTCTACACCGAGCAATACAGTGTTTAATAGGTGCTAAGCAAACTAGGAAAGTAATAGATGTCGAGCAACCTAGGAATCAAATCATGCTAAGCATTAGTAATGTAATGAGTGTTGAGTAAATCAGAATTAGCATAAGAGTTTGTGATTTCACAAACTAAGATGTAAACCATTTTTGGAATCGACTTAGAGAGATTTCGTAGGAGAAAAAGGATAAGGATGAATCATTTACATTCCCTATGCAATCTGCATGCAACCAATCAAAAAAATGGAGAAGACATGCAACCAATGAGAAAAAATGCAAGGTATGAGTGGGAATTTGAGATTCAATATGGATCATAGATCCATACCTAACCCTAAGTCTTCACATTCTTTAAAAAGGAGGTCAAAGACCCATTGCATGTGTGGAAGAAAATAGCAAATGGAGAGATTATAGCAAAATTTTAGTGAGAAGAAGGAAAGACTTAGAGGAACAGAGCAACAATTTTATATCCAGTTGATTAGAATAGCACAAGGGACAAGGAACACATATAGAGATTAGATCAAGCAAGGATCAAAATGAGAAGAGCAGATCTAGTACCTAAACCCAAAAATTCGAGATTGCATTCAATTAGGTCAAATGTTCTAATACTCTCTCACAATTTTATTAGAGGTTGAAATTCTATATTGATAGGTTAGCTTAACAGCTAGGCAGGAGAACCTTTGGAGAAGGCGATTGAAAATCCTATGTATTAGGTGCGTTTAACAACCTATTGTAAATCCTTTAAAAGGGTGACACTTCATTTAAGTGTTTATAAATCCTCTAACCAGGCCACTATTGACATAGTGTAAAGTCATTAACAAGGCATGCCTTTCATAGGGTAGACCATTAGAAATGGTTGAACATTGATTGCTGCAGTGATTTTTGTGGGTGTCATCCCCACCCTAGTTTTACCTTCTTATTCCTGGAGGGTTTCTGGGTTACCAAATCTTTGTGTTATGTGTTATTGCATGTGATTGATTTTATGTTCTTTTATATGTTTACATGCATGCAATTTTTTTTTTAGTTATACGTTTAAAGGATTGAAAAAAATGTGGTACTTCTGATTCGCACCCCCCTCTCAAAAGTACTCTTCCCATTTTGAACACTCCAACAATTCACATAATTGGGTATGTACTTTTCATGCATTATTTCTTGATGGTTCATTGGATCTTGCATACATTTCAATGAAAAAATAGTTAGTTGAATCTACTTTATTTGCACTTCTCTTTTTGTCATGTTGCATAAGTTATTTAAAATGTTTTTCAAACATCATTCGATTATCTTTGACATTAAACACCAACCCCTTATCAACTTATCTTTACGATGTGATCTTTATGAAGGTGAGTGTAAGAATGATATTTTTCCTTCTCTTAATTTAGGTATTAACTATGGGGATACACTCATTGATGGTGGTCTTATGTCTCCTTTCAATCCTTCCCACTTTATGGACCTCACTTTAACTCATGACAATTAGTCTTCTATAGTCTGCTTTATTGATAGAGATGTTCCTTCCATTAATAATATCATTATTTGGGATGAACCTCTAGATGATAATGTTGACTATTCTTTTCCTCGTGAAAAATCCAACATAATAAATATTGCCTTTTATTTTTGACATAAAAACCTTGATGTTTCTTCTTCTCCTAATAAATGTTCTCCTCTTAGTAATATTTAAGAGAAAGAAGAAGACATTATAACTGCTTTTATCAATGTGACCTTTTTATTCATTTTTTGGTATGAATTCCTTGGGAAAAGGGATAATGAAAATCTCCAATAAATGTTCTCCCTTCCAGTTATGAGCCTATGGAGAAGAAAGATCCTAATCAAGTTAATGTTGCTCAACCTATTCTCACTCTCAAAGGTTACCCTCCATTAAATAAACCTCTCATTGCCGTTAAAGGTTGACCTTCCATAACTCTTAAAGGGGAGTCTAGTGAATCTTTGGATTATCATGTGGTATCTCATACCTATCATACATAATCCTCAACCTACTAATTCTTTCCCATGTTATCAACACATTCTTCCTCCTCCACTTTGTCTTTCTCAAAATCTTCAAATGAAACATGATTTTACATCATAATTACGTAATACCCCTACCAAGATTTCTCTTTGGGAACTTCTTTAAACATCTCATACATGTCATGAGGCCTTGAAAAAATAAATAGCCACTCTTCTAACTCCACCTCCTATTCAATATATCATTACGCCTTCTTAAAATGCATGAATTATACACATGCCCCACCTCAAATTGTGTTTACTCAAGATGATTTTCCTCTTAAAGAGATTCAATATTTTCATGAGTTTCGTATGGTAGCTTTCTTTATCAATTGTAACCTCATTCATATAACCTTAATTGATAATGGATCTAGGATTAATATTTGTAGTATGCACGTGGTCAAATAAATAAAAGATAAATTTTCAAACATAAAACCTAAAAATGTGCCTATACGTGGTTGTGATAATGTTTCTAAGAAAACTTTAGGCACCATCACTTTACCTATCAATGTAGGTCTAGTTATTTCAAATGCTCCCATTAATTTCATGCCTTGACCTCTTAATTACAACCTTCATTTGGGTAGACCATGGTTATATTCTATGCATGTTATTCCTTCAACTCATCAAAAAGTCAAGTTTATCTATAATAATGTGATGTACACTCTTCATATGATACTAATCTAGATAGTTGTCTAAATCTTGAGGAGAGATAAGATGAAGACTCTAAAAATAATCCTCATACAAGTGTATTTTCAGAACACGGTTGGGGATCCTTATATTTCACACCAACTTTTATTGGAGAATAATCTAAAATAACTCCTTGAATTTGCCAAACCTAGTGGTATGGCTCCTTATTATTATCTTGGTTACCATGGATTCATTGATAATGGATTTAGTAAACAAGAACAAGGAAATCAAAATCCCTTAGGATATGGGGGAATGAGCACTCTTATAAGCCACAAGCTATCAACTCGATTTCTGATCATAATTCAAGATCAATCTCATACTTTGTGTATATTCTCTACTTCATCATCTAATGTCGATCAAGAAATCATTTTTCCTAAACTTATTTGTATTAAGGTGATTACTAGACCTAAACATAAATTATTTTCAACAAATTATGAATCTTCTATTTTTCATGCATCATCATTATCATGATCACTCTACTAATGATTGTCAATCTTTACATGAAATTCAGCAACTCATTAACAATGAGGTTATTCATATATCTTCTTATGATGACCTCTATTTTAATCATTATTTATTTAAATAACATCTAAGTCCCTATTATGTTTCTTTACACCATGTAACATTGTTAGCCTATCTCTTGGGCTCTCATTGTCATACATAGTTTTCTTTGTGAGTAAAATAATAGGTATTATCTTCCCTTGTTCGTATACTTGGGGGGCAAGGGAATCATATCTATATTTATCATTCTCTCAAGTATTCACTATTCCTTTAGTTGTGTGCTATTTGTGTATCATGTGACATCCAATGTTATATCATTTGAAATTCATTTTCTATGGTAGATACATATCTTATCTTGGAACTGTATAATAGTGTGTTGTGCTTTATAGGGATTTACTTTTCCACTTCTTGCATGGTGTCTCATTTCATTATTCCCTTTAATGATATCATAGGATTTGTGACCTCTTTGGTTTGGAATAGTTTTCACTTTTAGATACTATCTTGATGTTAAAATTTCTTTATCCTTAAGATGGAAAAATAAGCACTTATTTGTCCATCCTAAGTGGAGGCATATTATTACCATGAATGTTGATGATATTCTTATGGGGGAGTATCCTATCAATTTTGGAGACATGATTTAATTATTATATGTTGCATTCATGACAAATTTTGTCATTGATGTCTATATGTTGGTTACTCAATGAAGATTGGCAGAGAAACATATAGAGTTTGGTTCTGTATGTGCAATTCAAGGATTGAATATCAACTTATGCTAACTTGGGATTATGTTCTAGAGCATGCCTAGATGCTACAGTTAAGAGTGTTGGAAATAAAAGAGGAGTAACTAAGAGGGGAGGGGTGAATCAGTTACCACTAAAATAAATCCCAGATCCCTTAGATGTTAGAACAAAACATAAAATTCACTAAAAACATTGTTTCTTGGTAAACACATAGGCACTCAGTTAATATTGATAATATGTTGTAACTTGATAACCACTGAAATAACAATTGTAACTCGGTAAATGCTCTACATGAAAATCTTAGGATATTACCTATGATTAACCTTAATTAAATTAGTTACATACACATAAAATAAATAGCATGAACACAAATGACACCAAGATTTAATGTGAAAACCCAATTTGGGAAAAACTACCAATTGAAACTAGTTATTGATTTTTACTCTTCTGAAGTAAGCCCTGTTAGGAGCCAACCTTGTTAAGGGTTACAAAATACACTATTAAGTGTGATCCTCTTAGAGGATTTAATCACCTTTTTAGGAGTGCCCTTGTTAGAGATCTTTAGACACTTCAATCTAGAAATACCACCTTGTTAGAGGATTTACAAATAGATGTTAAGCCAACTCTATTAAGAGGCTTAGATCACTACTACAATGGCTATAGATTAACAATGAGATGACCTGATTTATGATGCAATTGTATTACTGATTTCAAATCTCAATTCTAGCTTGAATACTTGATCCTTTCTAATCTAATGTATCTTTGCAGCTCCACAAGAATATTTTACTTATCCTTCTAATTTTCTTCCTCTTACCATCTTCTATTCTTCCATATACTTGAACACACTCAATACTCAACCTAACCTTATACTTATACCTTATGCATTATCAAGTTAGCTTGAATACAACTTAGAATAATTAATATTCATCTCCTCATTCAACTAGAACCAAAAAATAAAACAATTAAACTCAATATGTCAAAACAAGAAAATCCTTCATTAGCCAACCCTACTCCATAGACACTAACATCAAAGACAATACACAATTAACCAATTTTTTTCATCAAAGAGTACATATGGAAATATGAGGACTAGATAGAGTTATGAAGAATTTGGTGAAGATGACTTTCAGACAACGTTTCTGGAAAGTGGGTACTGATGTTTAGATTTTATCTCCTATCAGAGATGAAATCTAGTTGAGAAAGTTAAAAAAAAAGTTGATTAATCACACATAATTAGATGACCAAAAAGTGTGAAGTTATGAAGACTGTGATTCAACAAATTTCTTGTAATTGTGAAAAGATGTAATATTGTAATGTAATATCTTAAGTTGGTTGTATATTATTATTATAAATTGCAAAAACATCAAGGATGATTCAATAATTTATTCTAGGACTTGGTATAAAAGAAATTTTATTTTCTTGTTGATAGGTATCTATTGTGGATAATATGATATTGTGTATTGTGTGAGTTTGAATGAGAATACCTTTTGAACCATAGAAGAGTTTGGTACAGTTGAGGCACAAAGAGCTTACAAGGAACTATATTTGGAAAGAGAAGTTGATGTTGGATAGTAGTTGATATGAATGTGTATTAATTAGTGAGGATAGTATTGAAGCTATTTGAACAATGGTTCCATCTATCTTTCTTTCAACTCCTAACAAGGTTGGCACAACTCCTAATAGGTTTGGAATCTCCTAACAAGGATTCAAAGTCTCCTAACAGGGACTCATATTTATTGATTGTATTTCATTGACTCCTAATAGGGTCCATCCTTTTACAAGAAATGTTTATAATAGTACATAATCTTGTGGGTACGATCACCACTGAGTTTTTCCCTATGATCAACAGTTTCCCTAGTTAACAAATCTAGTTATTGTGTATGGTTATCGTTCTATTATGGTTACACATATTGTTTAAATCTTTCAAAATTAAAAAAATATATTGAGAGTTATTTTAATTGCATAAAAAATTTACCCCCCCAGTTACCTTGGTGGACTTTACTTTCTAACACATACATGGTCCCCTTATTTACATATTCTTTTGTCTATTTCAAGTGCAACATATAGAGTATCCTAGCATGCCACACATAATTGTGAGACCATTTAACCTATCCTAGAAGATACACAAACCATTCTCATAGCATAGGAGTACTATATCATGGGGATAGCGTGGGGATATCAAGTCATTGTAAGGTGTAAAATTTATAGGTTGACTATCAGGCACACTAACTTGCTAGAACATTTGATCCTACCCCTTTTTCTTTGTGGGATTGAGTATCAAGCACACAAATTCTAGACCACTTGATCCTAACCCCCCTTGTATGGGATTGTCTACCAGGCACACAAATCTACTAGACTATACAATATTATCTCTGTGGTATGAATAGCAATAATGAACAAAACTTTATTTGGAATGTTGACCAAACTCACTCTCACTCCCTCTCTTTTTTGTAAGTGAAATCTCTCTTGTTATGATTTTTGATGCAAGGGAGACTCAAGTCTATTTGGAACTTGGTAGTTTCTTTTTCTCCTTAGTCGTGATGAGATCAACTCTTGTATTTTATCAACTTTACCATGAGTATGAGGTAGCTCATACTCCTACTAAGGTGGGGGTTAAATGTACCATCTTAAAATGGAAGCAACCATATTTTATACCTTTACCTCTTGTCCTTTAGTGACATTATGGACCATGGATGTGTTCTCTCCAACTAATATTGTAATAGATTGTTAAGTGATGATGTTATTAATATATGTAAAAGAGTCATAATAGTTGTTATATCATCGTTGATGTCAAAGTCTCAACTGGCCAAACATTATGCTAACTCAAGAAAGTACCATATCATTTGATTGATGAAGAGGATTTAAAGAAAGCATAATTAAGTTAGAGTTGATATTATAAGGTATTCAATGAGTACTTGAATGAGCTAGACAATGATTATGCAATATTGGTTTGGTAATTTTACAATTATGTATTGAAGATCACAAGCTTAACTGAGTCACGAGGTTAATAAAGGGAGACTATATTCTTCAAGTGACTACAATATTGTTTGAGTGATTGTAAAAAGGAATGAAGAACATAGTTTTTCCTAAGAGAATTAGTATTAGCTAAGTTATATGTTGTCTAAGTAAATGTAATGTTTACTGAGTGAAAACCAAAAGAATGAGATTGATAAACTAGAATATGAGGCTGACTTTTGATGGAAATTTGGAAAGTTCAAGAAGGTCTATTGTACGAGTCAAATTTTGTTGCAAGATCAATGATGGAGAAAAATTGAGAAGGATTTGACAAAGTAAATTGAAGAACGATAAGGATGGACACAAAGTTTTATGTAAATTTATATTTTCTATGTGTCTAAATTTTTTGTATCAAGGAATTCTATTATAAACCTAAGATCAATGATTATGATTAAGAAGAAAGAGATGGAAGGATTTGGAAGCATTGAGAAATCTATTTAAGGAGGAGAAAATGATAGTTTAGGTTGCTAATGTGAGATAATTCAAAGTTGATGCTAGAGTTGAAGAAATGATTGAAGGTTGTTGTGGAATGCAAAGTTGTTAAAGGTGAAGAATAAATGGTTAAGTCAAGTGAGCCAAGCATAATAGAGAGAAGAAAAAGGAGTTTTTGGAAGAGAGAATCAGTAGAGTAAGTATAAGACAAAGAAATTGTGAGAATCAAGATCCGATCAAGCAAAGATGGTTTCTATTCTTATAGATCACTTTATACTATTACTATTTAACCATTGTAGTAGAAAATCTTGGAAGTACTGAGTTGACCTCAAAATTTTGTGAAATCCAATGGTAACATTGATTAGTGACTTTTGTAAGTCCTTCAAATCAAACCACTCTTTTTAGTCCTAGACAAGTAGTGATAAGGTCTAGATGATCTTTGGTGAAATCCTCTAACAAGGTCACTTTAACAAGGTAGTCTCCTAATAGAGATCACTTCAAAATAGTGAAATTTTTGGGGTTTTGGTCTTGTTTCATTTTTCCCTAAATAGGGTTTCCACGTTAAATATTGGTATCAAAATTGTGTGAATGTTATTTGTGTTGCAAGTTGATTTACATGTTTTACAGTTTACTACAACTTGGTAATAACTAAAGTATCATTAGTGAATAACTAGAAATTTACTGATAGTTGGTAATGCAAGGAAAAATTTGATAATAATTTGGAAAGAAGTTGATGAATGAGTTAATTTTTATGTCGGATATGTCTAACAAGTTATTGGATGTATTGAAGTTATTGTTGTTGATGTTTATGTTTCTTTCATGGTGATGAAATATTTGAAGGGACTATGAGACAATTAGACATAACTGATTCAACCTCCCTCTTAGTTATCTAACAATTTGGTATTAAAGCTCAAAGTGCTTGAAGGAAGAATTTTAAAGGTGCTTAAGCAAACAATCAAGATGGATAAAAGAGAGCCACCAAAGCTAAAAAAGGTAAACTTTTCCTCATGGAAAGAATGAATGAAGCTACATCTTTAGATATTGGAGATGATGTTACACATTGGTTAGAAAATGAATATATCACACTCGTTGGTCCTCTAACCATGGATCAAATGAATGAAAAGAGGAATAATAATACTATGATGATTGATATTGCATTTTCTCTAACTAATGTTGAATTTGATGATGTTAAGACTTTTACCATTGCAAAAAAAAATGTGGGATAAACTGAAGCTAGTCTATAGAGGAGATGACAATGTAAGAAGAGCTAAAGTTGAAAGCTTGAGAGGTAAGTACAATGACATGAGAATGAAAGAAGGTGAAAATGTTGCACAATATGTGAACAAAATTAAGGATGTTGTGAGCATAATAAGAGTTATTGGAGGACAAATCTTGGAAAATTGTAAGTAAAATCTTGAGAACTCTTTTGCATGTTTATGCTATCAAAGTTTTTGTTATTCAAGAAGCATTATACCTAGTAATGATCTAACACTTGATGGTCTAGTTGGTTGGGTTGACTATATTTGAGTTGAGAAATTATGATAACAGTATGGTTATGATTGGAAATGCTTTCAAGTCTTCACTAACCATCAAAAATTCAAAGAAAGAGAAGAAAACCAAAGAAGAAAGTGAGTCTGAAACTAAAGATGACCAAGATGAGATTGAAACACTACTTGCAAGAAGGTTATCAAGAAGTAAAGGTGAATACAAAGGTAAACTACCCTTGATCTATTTTAGCTGTAATGAGGTTGGTCACTTTTCTACTAAATGTCCTAATTGAGGTAAGTCTGATAGAAATGATAAGAAAGACCATAAGTATAGGAAGAACATGGATTACAAAGACAAAGACAAAAATTCATGCTATATTGTTGAAGAAGATCATATCAAGATAAGTTCTGAAGATGATAAGGAAATAGTTGAAATGATCAATGTTGCAATCAAGGAAGAGCCAAATGGTGAAAGGTATAAAAATGGAACTGCCCTTATTTCACATGTTACAAAGAATGATTCTTGGATTATTGATAGTGGTTGTTCACACAATATGACTAGTGATCTAAATAACTTTGAAAAAAATGAAGAAATTGATGATGGTGGAATTGTTAAGTTTGGTACTAATGTTCCATACTTGGTAAAAGGTAAAGGATCATTAATGTTGAATAATACGATCATATGTGATTATGGATATTGGGTTCAAGGATTCAAATATAATATGTTGAGTGTATCTTAGTTGAATAACTCAGGTCACAAGCTTGAATTTGAGAAAAAGGAAGTTCAAAATCTTTGATGATGAAGGTTATTTGATTGCAATAGGAATGCAAACCAAAGGTAACTTATTCTACCTTTATCCTATAGTAGATACTTGTTTATTTGATATAACTGAGGATGTGTGGTTATGGCATAAAAGGTTGTGTCATGTAAACTTTGAAAATACGGTGAAAATCAATAGAAATAAAAGAGTAAGAGACTTACTAAATCTGTAAAAGCCTGATAATTTTGTGTGTAATGTTAGATCAGTAAGATGAAAAAGTCTAGTTTTTCTAGCAAGTCACACACTTCCAATGATAATCTAGAATTAGTACATACAGATTTATGTAGTCCAATTGGAGTTGATATTTATTATGGTGATAGATGATTTATATTGCTTGTGGATGATTATTCAAGGATGATGATTGTAATGTTCATGAAAGTGAAATCACATGCTTTTGACATGTTGAAATGGTACGAAGAAAGATTTGAAAAGGAAATAGGTAAAGCTTTGAAATGTTTAAGATCTTATATATGTGGTGAATTTATGTCTACTAAATTCACTAACTTTTGTGCTAGGAATGGTATCAAAAGACACTTATTTGCATCAAGGACTCCACAAATGAATGATATTTCCAAAAGGAGAAATAGATCTATCATGGACTATGCGAGGCCATTGATGATTGAGAAGGAGGTATCTCAGATATTCTGGAGAGAAGCAATCAATATTGTTGTGAACAAACTCAACTAAGTACAATTGAAGAAAGGAACAAAAAAGACAAATTATGAGCTATGGTATGGTCATACACTGAATGTGAGATATTTCAAAATAATTGGAAGTAGATTGTTATATTCATAAGGATGCTAGGAATGGCAAACTTGAAGTTAAAGGAGATGAAGATATATTCCTAGGATGTTCATCTAAGAGAAAGGATTACAAATGTTTCAACAAGGTTACTAACAAGATGATTGAAAGTGTGAATGTAAGATTTTATGAGTTTGCAAATAAGAATGATTTGGAAAGAAAGAAGAAATGCAAAGATTACAAGAAGTTTTTTTATGTCTATGATGATGCACTAGATACTCTACTCAAACTTTACGACACATGCTTATCGAGGATCAAACCGTAATACCTAATTCATGGAAATGTGTATCCAAACATTAGATAGATACCCTTGAGCATCAAATAGTGGTTATCGAGTCATAGAATGTTACACCAAAGCACTAGATAATACAACTCAAGCAAGAAGTTGAACTCCCACCGAGTGAAGGAAATGTTGAAAATCATAGAACTGAACCTATATTATCCAAATATGTCAAAAAGAACTATTCACCTAAACAAATAATTAGAGATAGAAGTGTAGGAGTATAAACAGGAAGAAAAATAAGAGAAGGTACACATCTAATACCTAATTTTGAGCCTAGATCAATTAAAGTTGCATTGAATGATGACTATCGGATTAATGTTATAAATGAGAAGATTGATAAAATTGAGAAAATTAATACATGGATGCTTATATCGAGACCTACTAATAAGAATGTGATTCAAAAAAGGTGGATTTTCATAAACAAATTGAATGAGAATGGAGAAGTGGTAAGAAACAAGGCTAGATTGGCTTGCAAACATTATGCCCAAGAAGAAAGAATTGACTATGGTGAGACTTTTGCACTTGTTGCAAAGATTGGAAGGATTTGTTGGAAATATAATAGGGAAAGTAAACTCTAAGGGAGGGGTGAATCAACACTTAAAAATTTGAACCATAAAACCATTCACCTCACATCCATCTCATAATTCAATAAGTAAATTGCAATATCAAATTAAGCATATACATCCATAGCATGAAAGTAAAACATTCAATCACATATATGACACAAGATATTTGGTTATCCAAAAACCCTTCATGGAGAAGGTAAAATTGGGGTGGGGATGACACCCACAAATCTTCACTACTATAGTAATAAAGTGTATCTAATGACACTTATGTCTCTTTCATTGACTCCCTCAAAAATATTTGCTACTCTCTCTTTCTCTTATGTCTTCCCCTATCTTGTTTCTCCCCTTTTCTTATTTCTTCCCCTTTTTGACACTTATGTCAAAGGGTTATACACTAATAGTGTGTTTATCCAAAAAAAAATTATGGATCTCAAGCATAAACTTCAAAGAAACATCCCAATTATCACAAGCTACCTCCAATGATTTGAATTAGATGGCCAGATTGGTAGCAAGGTGTACTAAGCCTTCATGAGTAGAAAGATGTAGATCTTTCTTCATGAGTTTTTTAGCAAAGGTTAGTTCCTTGTGAAATATCTCCATATGTGGAGCCAACATAGACTAGATGTTGATCAATTTAGCTTTACTATTTTCTTTATTTGCATCTAAAATTGGTAACTGACTTTGGGAGTTCAGGAGATTCCTGAAATGTTACTCACTTTGAGCTAGAGACCTTGGTAGAGTTATGCCAGATGAATGCATATGACTCTCCAAATTCAATATGTGGCTCCTGACTTCCTATGTGAACAGTGTTAGATTGCATAATTTTTTGTATAAAGAGAAAATTTTCTCTTCATATCGTCAATTTTGGTTGCTAACTTAACCAGTGATAGTGCAATAACACTTCATACCTTTTCATTGACCTTAATCTAAAACTTTTTTTCAAACCATTCAAGTAATTTCACATTTAAATCTAGGTCTACATCATTTACCTTCTCAACTAGGTTGGTTAACTGCTCTATGATTAGCTTGGTTTCTTCTAGTGCTAGAAGACTAAATGCATCAAGAAAAATTTCCTGGATATCTAGCAATGCTTGCTTCTGCCTATGCTCCCATCTGAGCAGTTCTTGGTGTTTCTTCTTTGCAAGAGCATCCTATAGTATGCTCATTTTTTTAATAGTGATAGTTGCAAAATCAAACTTGGGAAACTCAATCACTTCATCCAAGTTTACATCACCAATTGATGTAACTTTATCTACTTTGGATGTGTTTGGACTCGACCTTGATGATTATAGAGGTATAACTTCTATACTTTCTCTATGAAGGGCTTGACAAGGAGTAGTAGTTCCTAGTAAAGTCACCAGTGTATGTATGCTAGTTGATCCTTAGGCTTTGTGGTCAAATTTGTCTCTTTAGTCCTATCCTTGGTTGGCTCTACTTGCTTAGTTGCACCTTGTGCTTGTGTTGTAGGTGTAGGAGTATCTACTTGACCTATTAGAACTTGTTTTGTTTCCTATGCATTTTTAGCAACTTTTGGTACAGACACATTGTGTACCAATTTGCTGATATGGATTATGGATGGCTCTTTCCTTTGATACACTACAAGGGGTAATGTAGGTTGTATCAAGGTGAATTAAGGAGGGGTTATAGATGTCTCTTGTGTCTAAACTTTCTCCCCTACAGATGCCTTATCTGCCTTCTCAATCTCATCAACACTTACCACTATAGGATGTTCACATAGTTTTTCCTAGGTATTTGATGAGGGTACACTCTAATACCACTAATGAGGGCACAAAACAAGACAAAATAATCACAATACGAAAAGGGGACTATTATTATTAGATTCTAGAGAAAACCCTTCTCACAATACCTTCTCTCAAACTACACCAAAAATTGCATTCACAATGTCAGAAATGTTCTTCAGTAACCCAAATCAGGTTTAGGGTTATGAATAAATTTTAGAATATGCCATTTGGCATCCACTACCAAAACAAAAGGTTCTAGAAAACTTGTCAAAAGTCGGTGTAAAATTAGAAGAATCCAGAAATGGTAGTCCAACTTTCGAGAGGCATAACTTTTGATCTAGGACTCCAATTGATGAAACATTTACATAGAAAGCTCTCTAAGGGCTCTATATCCCTATGAATAGGCACTTTTCATCCCCCATTATTTGGTTCTTCATGAGGCCATTTAGTGCCTCAAATCTAACTTTGAAGTGCTCTTAGGGGGTCTCTAGGCAACTTAAAAATGTAATAACTTTCAAACCGTAAAGTCTTTTGACCTAATTCTTTTTTTAGAGTGCTTTAAATTATAAGTATAATCATCCCTCCAAATTAAATGCTCTAACTCATCATAATTATGGCTCAATTACAAAATAACTTATTTTCTACGTTGGCATGTATCGCAAGGTGCTCAAAAACTCTAACCCAAAAAACCAATAGTAGAACTATGAGAGTTGAAATATCTCTTTGACCCAAATGTGTATCTAAAAATGAAAACACATTAAATGGAAACTAACAGTAAGCATGTTTTTGGGTCATACAGGATTGCCCTTACACCACTGGATGCTCCTGCATCAGACACCCAGGATAGATTGAAAAGTGACCCTATCACTTTATAGCTGGTAGAGCAAAACCCAAATGGGAAACCTCCACTACAGATATCCAAGTTAAATCTTCTACTAGTTGTCCTTTCCACTTCACTAGGCATTCTTCATACTATTTATTTCTGGTACTCTATCCGACACAACTATCCAAAATTTCTCCAATCTCTTGCTTCTCAGAAGATGGAATCAAACATGGCTCCAATGTTAACTCCTCTACACCATCATCATGATATTTTGTTAAGTCTATAATATTGAAAATAAGAGAAATGTGAATCTTATCTAGCAACTCAACCTTATATGCATTTCCTAAATCATTTTTCTTCAAAAATTTGTAAGGACCAAATTTCTTCATCTTCAGCTTGTTGTAGGTACTCACTAGAAAACATTGCTTCCTTGATCAAGTATACCATAACTAGATCCCCAACTTGGAACTCCTTATGTGTCCTCTTTTTCTTTTCCCTAGCCTTATAATATAGGTTCATCTTAGTAATATGTGCATGTACCTCTTCATGTAGATTCTTGAAATGTTTAGCAAAGGTTTCTACCTCAGCACTTGTCCTCTCTCCTTGCTCCATCTTCCTTAGCTCTGATGCAATCCTTGGACTACCCCCATACACAATTTGGAATAGTGATCTACTAGTACTTCTATTTACATAATTATTGTAAGAAAATTCTTCTTGTGCTAGAATCAAATCCCATCCCTTACCTCCTAATAAACACCTCAACAAATTGCCCACACTTCTATTTGCTACTTCTATTTGTCTGTTAGTCTGTAGATGATGTGCAAAACTAAAATTTAATTCTATCTTCAAGTTCTTCCATAAAGTCCTCCAGAAATACCCAACAAATTTAGTATCTCTATCAAAAACAATATTTTTTGGGAGACCATGTAGCCTCACCACCTCTATGGAATTTTTTTTTTGCAATTTGCACTACATCATGAGTCTTGTGGCATGGAATAAAATGTGTCATCCTAGAGAACCTATCAACCACCACAAATACTAAGCCATTGCCCCCTTGTGTCCTTAGCAATCCAAGAACAAAATCCATAATTATGTCCTCCCAAGGCTTCAATGGAATAGGCATTGGCTGATAGATTCCATTATTGTGACTAAATCCTTTTGTTTTTTGACATACTTGACAACTCTGCACAAACTTCTTTACATCCTATGACAATTGAGGCCAAAAATAATGTTCTCTAATAATGGAAATGGTCTTATCTCAACTAAAGTGTCCTACCATTCCTCCATTGTGCTTCTCCTTGATCAAGTTCTCCCTCATGGAACTCCTTGGAGTACACAATTGACTTCCCTTGAACAACATACTATTGTGGTGTCCACAACACACACCCCATTCCTCACTACGAATGGGGACCCCCTACTACTTTTTCAAAATCTTGGACTCACAATTTGAGATTCGGGAGAAAATTGTTAGAGTTAAAAGTATTAGAGTCATCAAAAATTTAAAAACACAAAAAAAAAAAAAATCAAATCACATGCATGTGCATGCATGCGGGTGGAGTGCACGCCATGCACCGATGCATGGACCAAGGTGCACCATGCACCCAACCTGGCATGGAGTGGGGGGTTATAAAACCCATGCCCAAACCCATCAACACATCATTTTTCATTTTTCTCCAAGGGAACCGCGAACTTAAGGTATGTGGCACATTGTTCTCTCTTGGCAACCCGTGGGCACCCCAACTTCAGTGCCACCTTTTGTTTTAAAATTTCCACAGGTGCCTTATCACCTGGCTTCACTAAATGCCCCATGCACTAGCCTTAGCATCGCTCATCCAGCCTCGATGTCGCATGTGCCCAACCTCAATGCAGTGTCAAACCCTCATGCCTGCGGCACACCTTTCACACATCTTGCACGATGCGCACACAACCACTCCACACACATTTTTTTGATTTAATTTTTCAAAAATTAAAAAAATAAAAAAAATTAAAAATAAAAAGAAATATATATATATATATAATTTTAAAAAGATTTTAAAGAAAAGATAGAATAAAATAATGACAAAAAATAAAAGTATAAAAATACCCAAATTGGGCTTTTTTTTCTTTATGCTTATTTTAATTCATAGTTTTTTACATTTTATCTTTGGCATAAAAAATATTTTTCTTAGTTTGTGTAGGTGATCAAATGACATCCACATCCAGAGTAGCACCCAAACCAGTAGTTTTCAAATTCCAAGATGTACCCTCTAAGTCAAGATTCCATAATGACCACACAAAAATTTGAGATACTAATTTAGGGCACACAAATCTAGGAGAATTCCTCAAAATTTGCAACAAGCCCATCAAGAGATCGGCTAAACTAATCATGGCCTTGTCATAGCATTTTATTCCTGAAGAGATAATTGTCAAGAGTGTCATTGGAGAGGTGGTGTTGGATCTACGACTCGATAACATTGAGAGGGTCTTTCATCTTTTGAGAGAGGACCAGTTCATTAGGATCTCCTATGGAACAACTGAAAGATGGTATAGGGAGCACTAATAGGAGGCAATTGATATCATACAATTCTCATACCTCATTAAGAAGCCTCCTTAGGGAAGAATAATGAGAAAAGTGGATATGACTCAGGGATATATGAAGGAAGATATTGGATACTCTATCATTCTCCTAAGTAGAGTCATGGGCTTACCTGTAGCAGGTCACCTCAACACCTTCATGATCAATTTCATTGAGACCATTAGAGAGGTAAAGATACCACTAGATTGGGCCACCACACTAAGTGAGAACTTGTGCGAGCAACTGAGGATGGTGAAGGGTAAGAAGAATTTTTATATGAATTCTTACATAGTGTACTTACTTGCAATGAGGGCAACAAACTATCTTGGTTTGTATAGAAGGGACAGTATGTAGGATCCCAATGCTTGGCCATACATAGTCTACCCTCAATTGGTGAAGAAGAAGCTCTCAACACAGAGCAAGGAATATATAATTGTGAATGACGGGTTCATCTTTGTGAGCATTCGATTCATTGAGGGAGACTATGGGAAGAGGTTATCTGATGAAGCCATAGCACAAATCATTGCTCTTGGAGCCTACTTCATCCAGTTCAAGACATTCACATATCTTTAGGTAGCTGGTGCCTCCATCAATCCTAAGAAGCTCCCAAGATACCCAAGTGACAAACTGGTACTGTTGAATATTTCCTGGCAAATTGAGTTATCCTATGAGAAGATAAAGAGGTAATGGAGACCTTGTTGGGCATGGTCATTGGTCATTGGACCATATCAGGTAAAGAGGAAGTAAGATATTTCATCCTTTGAGTGGGAATGAGAGAACTATCCCCTTGAAGAATACAACTCTCCTCAGCCCAATTTTGATAATGTCAGAAGAGTGGAGAGTCTGGTAGGAAAGGACTTCCAACATGAGGATGTTATTGGAGATCACTGGATGAATGCCACAAATGACTACAATGTCTACATTAGGGACTATTGTAGGATGGCTTTGTATCTAGCAAAAAAGGCTCTCCAATTGAACATCTCAAAGGAGATAAAGCAATGGGATTCTAAAGAGTTACTAGACCCCCTATTCACTATTGAAAAAATTGGTGAAAGACCCATTATGAATGCTGAGATTGATAGGGAGGAGGCCAATGACATTAATCATTGAGTGAGGCATGTCATTAGAATGAAGAAAGATTGAATCAAGAAACCTTTTCCACTTGATCCAATTCCTAATATAGTAATCTTCCACGTATATGCTCACCTTGAAAGAGGTAGAGGAGAGAAAGTAACAATTCCTACCTTCGCAACTCAATCTCCTATCAGGCCAGAGATAGTGTACCAGCTTGAATGCCTAGTTGGATATTATCACCCTTTTGAGAGGAGGGGAAAGAACAAAAGAAAGAGGACCTCTCCTCAAAGGATTTAGACATAATAGGTGCCTCCCCAGTAGTAGGAACAGAGTCCACAAGGGTCCCAAGATACTGGAGCCACCAAAGTCCAAGATGAACTATAGTTGCCTCCTTTTGTGTCTAGCCAACTAGAAGAGGGAGAGATCCCACAAGTCTCCATTCCTTCTGCACAAGATGAGCTAGCTTCTCCTTCTACCTCCAAGAAAAAAAAGAAAAGAATTAAGATTTGGATGAAGAAAAGGCAAAGGATCAGTAGAAGATTAGTGAATAATCCATCTATTCCCAAAAGTATTCTAGAGGGAGAAAAAGAGGAGGAAGAAGAAGAATCAAAAAAGGAAGAGGAACAAGTGCCCCTATAGGGAGGAACTCAGCTAGCTAGAGCCATAAAGTTGTGAAGGAGAAAGATTTCCATGGGTACCTCACCATCCACTCAAGCAGAACACTTAGAGCTCTCTTCTTTAGAAGATGAAGTATAGCAATGGGTAGATAATCAAAGTGAAGAGGGAAATGATGTTTTTTCAATGTCAAAATTTGATTACATGCTCATAGGTACAAAGTTGATCAGGGATAAAATCAGGGACACCCCTATAGGTGAACCTCAACAAGAAGACTGGATGCAAATGCCGCCAAATACATAGGGTCCTAATCTTACTCCTCCATCTCCATCATGAGTTATAATGGTAGAATAGGGCTTGGTGACCCCTCTATGTCAGAGTTTAGAGGAAGAGCAAGTTTAGAAGGAACCATCATTGAAGGAGAGACCGAAACAAATGACAATCGATGAAGTGTTGAAGGAGGGAAAAATAGTGCAATATTCACAACTGCCTTCCCAAGACATCAAGGTTCAAGCTATAGGATCCACAAAGACTAAGGCTACAGAAGAAGAGCCCTCCCAATAGGATACAACTTCAAGTAGGAGTGACAAAGGGAAGGAAATTGCAAAACATACTCCTTCATCACCAAGAGCTAGGTCCTCAATAGGGTGCATCCCTAGATGGATCTGAAAGGAAATAATGAGGATTACCAAGCCTCAATTCCATGCCTTAGAGGAAGACATTTGTGATATTGTAGAGATCCTGAATAAGCCTGAGTCTCCATCACATGAGGCAACTCCACTGGTGTTTATCACTAGCATAAGGGACCAAGATTTATTTGCAAAAGTGGCTCTCCCTCATGAAGGCACAGATGCAGAAGGCCTTAGCCTCGAGGATTATAAATTAAAGGATGTTATGCTGGGAAGGCCTACATGGGATTTAGCCCAAAGAATGATGATTATGAGAGTCAAAGAGGTTCTTGAGCACATGGAACAAGAGGAGGCCAAACTCCAAGCACTTCAAAGGTAGGTTGAGATCCTAAAGGGATATCTAGCTAAAGTAGTTGGTCCTCTTGATCTTGAGCACCCCAAGAAAACTCTAAATACCATACTTAGAGAAGGGGGAGGTGTGCAACTTGACCCATTTTTGAAAGCTTGTTAGAAGTGGTGAGAAAGTTTTGAGGAGAAAGGTGTTACCATTATCACGGGGAATTTGAAGTTACTGCATGCTAGATAGGAGAACGTGAATAAGATCATAGAAATTTTGAAGCAGGACTTCAGTATCATGAATGAGGTACATGCCTGGAGTCAGGATTTAAAAACTCTCCAAGCCATAAAGGGCCAAAGATACCAGGTTTTGATTGATGTATATATCATAGAAGAATTAGATATGATTGATGACTGGATAGAAAAGATAGTAGATAGCAATAAAGTAATGAAAACATTACACGAGGAGATTCATCAGCTCAAGGACCAATCCTGAGAGAAAATTTTGGAAGCAGAGAGACACTATAATGATGCATGCTTGGATATTTTTGAAGACGAGGAATGAGAAAAGTTGTTACCTATAGAGATAGTAGTGGATAATTTCAAGAAGATCTTTGTGGAGGTTGCTAATGATGAGGACATTTGACAAGCCTTTTAGACTAAAGAAGCCTTGTTAAAATTGGATACCAAACTCGAGGATTGTGTTGATACCTAAATTGAAGTAGACAATTATAGATAGAAGGTAAAAGATAAATATGAGGCTTTAGATCTTCCAAATGTGCCTAAGATTACTGAGATGATAGAGAAATTCAAGGGCAAACATCCAAACATAGCTTTGGGATGAAGAAGAACAAAACCCAGATGCCAAAATTTTAGTTTTGACAGTTATTAAAATTTTGAGATTTTCACCTTGTCAAGGTCCATAGCTCTGCAGGTGTGCAGGTCTGTAGGTACACAGGTCTGCATCTCTACAATTCAAAGGTGCACCAATAGTTAACTGCGTGTTCTAAAAATAGCACTTTCCATGAAACAAGAATGCATTCTGACTATAGATTAACTTTGACACATGCCTGGTAAAGGACTGGCTTCCATTTTTGGCACCTCCAAATGCTCCTCCTTTGACTCCTCCTACTTTCTCTCTCATATTTTCTTTTTTTTGACATGTAAAGGCTCATGCATCCAATTAATGAATAAAATATGGATGGAGTACCTCTAAGCACCAGATTAATTATTAGTTTGTTTTAATGTTTTAAAAGCATTTTATTGCATGAAGATATCTCTTACTCTCAACACGAATTAAGGAGACAATTTCTTATAAATACCCTATTGTAAAATGTAACAAGGGCCACCATTATTATGTAATAAAATTATGCTTTTGGTGCTCATGTTTGGAGAGTAGTGATTCTTGCCTAAATGTGTCATTATTTTGTGAATTTTGTTCATGGAATTGTGATTGAACCAAAGGTTTATTTTGTTGTTTTTGGTTGTGTGATCTTTTAATTCTGGTGTTCGCTACAGATTTATGAATTTTGCTAACATATCAAGCTTGAGAAGAGATCATTGAATTGTGTCTACATAGCCTTTTGTCTCACATGAGTGCACTTTTCATGGCCTTGTGATTTTATGAAAGGTGAAATATCATACGATTGTTAAAGTTTTTCACTAACGATTGCATCAGTGGATTCTAGGAAGTGCTGCTCCTATTTTCATTGGTTTCTTACCGATTTATTCGAAAGCTTAACTCGTTGCATGTTGTTTTCTATAGCTTATGTTGATTAGGATTTCAATTTCATGTTATTTTTTTTCAATTTCATGTTATTTTCTTTCAATTTCATTATTTTCTTTGCTAACCCCTTATTACACTAGGAACTCATTTTAGTTGCATTGTTAGAACTACATTCATTAAAAAACTAAAAAATACAAAAACATTTTTCTTTTGTGTGTTATTTTGAGATAGCCAACAAATTTACTTCATTCCAAGATCATAATAGAAATAGCAAAGGCCTCCTCATGAACAATCACATTTATCTTGAACTAAGCAAATTTTGGTATGTCGCAAGACAAATACTGAACCTTGGAGTTGATCCCAAAAGATTAGCTTTTCAAGAGAGGAATTGCGCAATGGATTCTTTCCATTGACCTCATGCAAAATGACTGCCCAACACATACCATCTTGAATCATGCAATCTAGCCATGTGGTCCGCAGCTTTGCAGGTATGTAGATCTGTAGGTCTACAACTATGTAGCTCTGCAGATCCACAACTTTGCAAGTGCGCAAAACCTTGTCATGTGCAAAATTTAGAGATGTGAGAAAGTGTACTTCTATAGAGAGGTGCACTTTTTCTAGAATTGATGCAAGTTGGAGGATATTGATCCAAAATCTCTATTTTAGCGAGCATTAATGGCTACGCTAACTGCACACAAGTTTCTCAAGCTTACCCACTTCTACAAACCATGTAGTGACAGAGGAATACCCCAAATTCAACCACTTTCATTTGAACTTTCATCATCTTCTTCAACTCCACCTCTACTCCAACCACCTAGTGGACCACCACACATTCTGATAGCTACTTCTCAACAACCACTGTTAGGTCTGCCAAACCCTCCAATGGCCTTTTTTGCAAATGTTGTAGACTCACCAATAAACTTGAGAGGTGCACTCCATGACCTCCCTAAGAACCCCAAAAAATTTTGCCCCAGATTCATCTATGGTGAAACCAAACTACTGAACGTCATGTCAAGGTCTTCAAGGAAATTTTGCAATCGCAAGAAGATTGCTAATGAGGATGTGGTTCTTTGTTTATTCCCTTACTCTTTGGGGGAAATTGCCTTCAATTGGTATGTTAATTTGCCATCTGGATGCATTGGAGATTGGGACACATTCAAGAAATTTCTTGGAACAATTCAAAACAGTCATCAACCCAACTGTGATACATCAAAATTTCATATCAATCAGAAGGGACCCAGCTGAGATAGTTTCTCACTTCAACCATCACTTTCATATGGCATATCACAAGCTAGAAACACCATACACCATACTAGTTGAAGCCGCTATTCAGACTTATCTGAATGCTATGAACCATCTTACTATAATTTTTTTGAGAAGACTTCCTACAACAAATATCGACACATTAGACAAATTCTTTACAGAGGCAATCACATTTATGAAGCAAGCCAATCCTAGTGGAGGAGGAATGATGCTTCCAGTACAAGTAGTCACTATGATGCCAACATACCCTATGGGAGCACCCATGGTGCCTAGCCAGTTCATACATATGAATCTAGTTCCATTACAATAGGTACCCACTCCACAAAATTATGTGATAACATATCTAGGGTATGAGCCTCCAAAAATAGCTTTCTTTGAACAGAAGGCCATAGTTCCCATGTAAATAGACAATAACCTCATTTCAGAAGTTGGTCAAATGAAGAAGACTATGTCACAAATGAAAAATGAATTGGCACACCTTAGATCATTACAAGGACAAAATAACAACTTCCAAAGACACAATGTTGGCCCCTACAACAACAATTATGGCCATAATTACAACAGGAACAATAACAATAACAATGTAGGAAACAACAGTGGAGGAAACAACTTCAATCCTCCTAATCACAACAGTGGCTTCCAAATGCAAAACTAAGAATGGAACACCTATTTGAATAATGGAAGCATTCCTACTGAATATCAATCAGTATGATGATAGCCAAAATGCACTTAACACTGATGGTTCTTAATATAATGGTAATCAGGAGATGAATCAAAATTCACAGGTAAATGACAATCCTCCTCCTATACAATTCAATGCTATGCTATTGGAATCCTATGATTCTACACAGAATACACAAGTGGAACAACCAGCAAGTGAGGAAATCTCATTCCCATTTAGCCAAGAACCAAATATTCAACATGATGAGATGTTTTCCTTTCGCAATGACAATTGAAATACGTATAATCTAAGAAATAGAAAGGAACCTTTGATGGATGAGATTCCCCTGGTCTGTAACCAACTCCACCTAATCCAAGAGCAAGTAATAATCTGCCACTAGTAAGACTAGTGTATGGAGGACAATAGAATTAGAATCAAGTGAATGTACCAACAATACTGAAGAATCCTGCTTAGTCCACTGAAAAGTACAATGTAGTAGAGGACTTGAAAAGGACTAAGGCCAATATGTCCATGTTTGACATGCTATAGAATTGTCCACAACAACAAAAAGCTCTTATGAAGACATTGGATCATACAAAGGTTTCCCACAATATGACTATTATTCCTCAAAATATAGTATCTCAACAAGAGAATGCTATAGAAGTGATGCCCACTATGTTCAAAGAGAATGTTCAGATACCCTCATTTTTTCTTAGCATCAAGATATATGGGAAGAATCTTCACAATTGCCTCATTGATTCAGGAGCTTCATGTAATGTAATGCCATTATCAATAGCTCAAAGGCTAGGAGTTAGTCCTCAACCCTCTAATCGAGTGGTGATACAATTGGATAAAATGAAGGTAAAAGTCATTGGTGTATTGAAAGATGTGTGGATACAGTTCACAGTTGACCCTCAAATTCAGGATGTTATTGATATACATGTAGTTGATATCCCAAAAAAATATGAATTGCTTTTAAGCATAGAATGGATGAAATGTTTGAGAGGATGGTTTTCTATAGACTTCACTCAGTTGTGGTTGCCATGGAAAGGATTGAATAATCAAATCAAGATAGATGTTGAGCCCAAATTGAAAATGATGATTACAGATTACAATGCCCCGAATAAGATAGCATTCTTGCAATTGGATTTTGGTTCATATAAAGTAATGGTATTGAATATGGCTCCAACCAATACACCTCAAGATCAAAATGAAGATCCTAAAGTGTCAGTACCCAAAAGAGAAATAGTGACACAATTCATAGATAGTATGGTGACTAATTTACATTGTTTAGGAGAGGAAGCTAATCCCAACATCCTCCTTCCAGGATTTTTTTGGTTACACAAAGTTAGTCACTCTGAGTTTGAATGCTCATCATGTTAAGAAGTAGTAGAAAAGGTACTAACACACATAATGGAAAACAAGGATAAAAGGACCTCAACAGCTAAATTCACAGAAAGCCAATATTTGGTGAACTCATCTAGCCTTGTTGAAAAGATCAAAGAATAAATTGAGGATCTAAATGTGTCATACAGTGATACCTCTTCAAATGGGGGAGGTTTGTCTTCTCCTCCTCTAGGGATGATTAAATTTCAAAGGAGAAGATGATATGTGAAAGGTAAAGGATGGACTTCAGTAGTCATTCATCCTAAACCTAAAGTTGAGGAAATCAAAGAACTGATAGGGGAAATTCAAGAAAAATAAGAAAAATATACACTTCCTCTATCCATAGAATATGAAGGGAAATCATCGAGTCCTACACAAGGAAAGTTAAAATGGATTCCTAAGAAATAGTCATTCAAGGCTCAAGTGAAAGAAAAGTTAAGGATGAATAAGCATAAAGTTAGAAAACCCAAGGAAAATGTGAATTGGACACTCTGCTTTGATGGTACCAGGTGCAAGATGGGAGCCAGTGCAAGTATCGAATTGGTCAACCCAAAAGGTATGTCTTTATATGCCACATATTGATTAAAATTTAGATGTACTAACAATGCTACAAAATATGAAGCATTAATTCGATGACTTCTCTCTACATTGGAGAAAGGAGTCATAGCTCTCATAATCGAAGGGGATTCTCAATTGGTCATACGACAAGTAAAATCCATATACTCTTGCAATGATAAAATATTACTTGCTTATAGAAAAAGGGTATGGGATATATTGGATGACTTTGAAGCTTTAAACATCAAATCCATTCCAAGAAGAAAGAACATGGTAGTAGATGCTCTTGCCATTTCAGAAAGTGCTTTGCAACTAGTTGAAAGAACCAAGTTGAAAAGATTCTTAGTAGAATTGGTTTTTGTTTCGTCCATTCTTGATAATATCACCAGCTTTCAAGTCTTTTAGGATGATCAACATATACTTGAGTTTATCATGTGCAGTCACCATTTTGAGGGACAAGAAATTGATGATACACCAGATGACAAACCTAGAGATGATAAGTTTGAGGATGAGGATGGGATTCTGAATTTAAAAACTAACACAATTCTAAAAGGAATGGTTTAACTAGAATGCATCTTTGATCATGATGAATCAGCACTCAATAAAAGGGTAAACCAAGAAAAGGGAATCAAAGAATGTGACTTGTATAATCTAGGTACTGATGAAGAACCAAGAATGGTACATATAGGAAAAGCATGCAACTCACAAGAAAGGGAAGACATGCTCAAATTACTCACCGAGTATAAGGATGTCATCACTCAGAGTTATGAAGAGTTGAAGACATATGATCTTAAGATTATCACACTGACAAAGACAAAGACTTGTAAATCCTATCATTGAAGCATTTATCATTAAAGAAGTGAAGAAGAAACTAGATGCTAAGATCATATTTCCTATCCACCATTCCACATGGGTGGCAAATTTGGTTCTCATGTAGAAGAAGACTGGAGAGATTTCTCTTTGTGTTGATTTTCATAACTTGAACCTGGCATCTCAAAAGGACAATTATTCTCTACCCTCACTTGATGAGGTTTTGAAAATTGTAAATGACTTAAAAATGATATCTTTCCTAGATAGATATTCAAGATATAATAAGGTGATGGTTGATGAAGAAGATAAGCTAAAAATGGCCTTCACAACAAAGTGGAGAACTTTTTCCTATAGAAGAATGCCCTTTGCACTAATTAATGCGGGAGCTACAATTCAATGAGTGATGGATGAAGCTTTAAAAGGATTAATTAACATATGTGTAGTCATCTACATGGATGACTGACTGTCTTTTAAAAAGATCGAAGTACCCACATTGCTGATCTAAGACAGGTATTTGATAGGTGTCATAAATATGGTACATCTCTCAATCCCAAGAAATGTTCATTTGGCGTTACTAAAGGAAAGCTCTTGGGACATGTTATTTCTAAAGCTGGAATCTCCATTGATCTGGATAGAGTTGAATCTATTTTGAAATTAGCACCTTCACATAGTTAGAAGGAATTGAAGTCTTTCTTTGGGAAGATAAACTTTGTGCAAAAATTAATAAGTGGATTTGTAGAGATAGTTTATCCCCTTAATGATTTTCTCAAGAAGGGGGCTAAGATGGAATGGGTGCTTGAGATAAAGAAGTCATTCAAAGATATCAAGGTTTCCATTTCTATGGCCCTAGTTTTGGTGAGCCTTGATTACAAGTTGCCTTTTAAGATCTATTCCTTTGCTTTCAAACATTCTTGTGCAGGGATCCTAACACAAAAAAAGGAAAAGGAAGATGAAAGACCAATTGCTTTTATGAGTTTTCCTTTGAAGAATGCAGAGTTGAATTATTCAAACCTTGATAAACAATCCTTTGTGTTAATCAAGGTAGTAAAGAAGTTTTGTCACTACATATTAAGAAGTAAGATGTATGCAACTGTACCTAATCTAGCAGTAAAGACACTTTTAATGCAGAATGAACTTGGTGAAAGAAGAGGAAAGTTGATGCCTATACTTCAAGAGTTTGATCTTGAAATTCAATCTATGAGATTAGTCAAAGGTCAAGAGTTGTTAAAGATGATAGCTAATAACCAAGATGGAAATGAAAATGAATTCAAGTTTGACGATGAAACAAATGACGATGATTAGAAGAAGAAGGTTGTGTCACAAGTTGACATGAATCAGGGTTTGGTAGACATTGTTTACTATCTCCTATAAGACTAATGCCCAAAGTGGATGAATAGTTCATAATGTAGGGGACTTAGAATGAAATGTGAGTCCTACATGTTACATGACAACAAGTTGTACAAGATAAACTATGAAGGTATTTATCTGAAGTGTTTAGGCTGTGAGAAAGCAAAGGAAGTCTTAGAACACTTTCATGATAAGTATGTTATAGGACATGGTTCAGCAGAAGCAATGACCCACATGATTCTAAGATTGGGTTATTTTTGGCCCTCGATATTCAAAGAAACTTTTGAGCATGTACACTCTTGCTATATCTGTCAAACCAGTGCCAACGGAAAAAGGAATCTGGCAATGCCTTTGCAGCCTATGTACAAGATACGCCCCTTTGCAAAGTGGGGGCTAGATTTCATTAGTTTGGTCAACCCACCATCATCAACTAGACATGCATTTATTCTCATATCTACAAATTATTGCACTAATCGATGAAAGTAGAAACATTAAAAAATTGCACCACTAAGTTGGTGATAGAATTTTTAGAAGAACATATTGTTACCAGGTTCAAAATGCCATTCACCCTTGTATGTGATAATAGGTCTTCTTTTGCATCAGCATTCTTGACTCAATGGGAATTTTAAAATAAGTCATTATCAAGTTCTCTTCAAATTACTACCTGCAAGGAAATGGTGTAGGAAAATCTACAAACAAGAACTTGATCATAGTAATAAGATGGTTGCTAAAAGAAAATCCTAGGGACTGGCGTACACAACTCAAATATGCCTTATGAACAGATCAGGTGAGAGTCAAAAATGCTTTGGGAACTTCTCAATACTTGCTTGTTTACAAACAAGAGCCAGTATTTTCACTCAATCTCAAAATTCTTATTTTGAAGTTCATGAGTGGGTACACTGAAGATGCTAACAAAGTAAAAATTAGATTGATGAATCTTCTAGAGATGGATGAGAAATAGATAGCTGCATTGGAGCACATGGCCAAAGATCAAGCTGTTGTGAAAAGATGATTTGACAAGAGAGCCATGATTAAGTCATTCAGGATTTTGGACCTTGTTCTACTCTAGGATAAGGTGAAAGAAAAGATGGGCATCCATACCAAGTTTCAACACTTGTGGATGAGCCCTTATCAAATTGTAGAAATTCTTGGAGAAAACATTTTTAGGCTTAGTTCCTTACCAGGGGAATTTCTTCCCTTGCCTGTAAATGGGCAATTTCTGAAGCATTATTTTGAAGCCTAAAAGACACACACACAAAAAAAAAAAAAGTTAGATTTTATTTCTACATTTACCTTAGATTTTTATTCCTACAAGCATTTTTATTTTTGCAAGTGTGTTTTCTTTCATGTTGCATGTTTGCTTTCAATCATGTGTTTCCTTTCAAAGTTGTGTCAGTCCTGGGGGGTAAGGTGTACTTGAGATTTTCAATCAAGATTTTACTAACCACTTTTGGTTCTAATTTCAAGAAGAGGTATTTCTTTATCAAAACATTTGGACAATTGTGTGTCTTATACCAACCAAGCGACTGACATTTCTTGTGGAAATAATGATTTTCAATCTAGAAATTAGAATCCTAGACCAACAAGCTCTCAACACTTTGCAAATTTAAAAATTTGATTGTTTTGGGTGTTGTTGAATTGAAGTCAAAGATGACAAGGGATGATCCAAACTTCAACTAGTTCAAATAGGAGGGGTCTCCTCAAAAGGTTGCTAAGGTCATTATTTGGCATAAGAGTTTCTAAAAGTTTTAAAAGAGGAAAGCAAGGGATGTTCACAAGAGATCAAATCCAAGAAATGACATCGATGTCCTAACTACATAGTCTAAGCGTAGTCAAGATACAAAAAAGAAAAAAAAATGAAAGAAAATATGGTGTTAAGACTGAAGGATTCTAAAGATTTGAAATGGAAAAAGATACATTCTCAAAACAAAGTATCTTGTATTTTAAAAATTGCTTCATCCAAAAAGTAACATTTTGAATGACATGGAGCAATTATTCAAATGGCCAAAAAATTAAAAAAATATGGCATCCCTCCAAGAGCCCTCAAACTGATTCTATCATCTGGTCAAGTAATCGATTGATGAAAAGCCTTCATAGAGATTCTAAATGAATGAGCTGGGAGGAATGGAAGATTGTTTTGAGTTGTTAGAAAAATTTGATAGATTGTATCCTAAGGCATCAAAGGGAATGAATACACAACACAGACTGAGTTTGAAGGTTTCAAATTCTAAGATTTTTTATTGTAAAGTCATCCAAAAGATGCTTGAGATGTTCAAAGTTTGGTTGGTGTTTGACACACATTGGAAATATTTTTTTACTAATGAAGAAATGCCTTGGTCATTTCTTCCTTTTTTTGGGGCTATTTGTTGTGGTCTCCACAATAGATGCCCCATTCCTCACCAGGAATGAGGACCTTCTACTTTTTTTTCAAACTCCCAAACTCATAGTTTGAGAGTTGGGAGAAAATTGTTAGACTTAAAAGTATTAGAGTCATTGAAAATAAAAAAACACAATTTAAAAAAAAAATCAAATCACGTGCATGTGTGCACATGGAGTGCATGCCGCACACTGGTGCGCTCATCAAGGTGCACTATGTACCCAACCTAGCATGGGGTGGGGGGGTATAAAACCCCCACCCAAACCCATCAACACATCATTTTTCATTTTTCTCCAAGCTAACTATGAACTTAAGGTATGTGGCACATTGTTTTCTCTTGGCGTTGTGCCCCGCGCACAACCCGCGGGCGCCCCAACTTCGATGTTGCCTTTTGTTTCAAAATCACTACAGGTGCCTTATCTCCCAACTCCACTAAATGCCCCATGCACTAGCCTTGGTGCTGCGTGCACTTGACCATGGCATCGCATGCCCAGCCTTAGCACCACATGCCTAGCCTCAGTGCTGTACACCCAACCTCGATGTTGCATCAAACCTTCACACCTGCAAAATGCCTTTTATGACCATGGTGCGACTTTCGCATGTCATGCGAAGCACACACACTCCACACACACTTTTTTTTATTTAATTTTTCAAAAAAAGAAAAAGAAAAATATATATCAAATTTTAAAAAGATTAAAAAAAAGATAGAAGAAAATAATGACAAAAAATAAAAGTATAAAAATACCCAAATTGGGCATTTTTTTTTCTTTATGCTTATTTTAATTCATAATTTCTTAGGTTTTATCTTTTAACTAATAAATGTTTTTCTCACAATGTGTAGGTGATCAAATGGCGTCCACATCCAGAGTAGCACCCAAACCAGTTGTTTTCAAATTCCAAGGTGTACCCTCTAAGTCAAAATTCCATGATGACCATGCAAAAATATGAGATACTAATTTAGGGCACATGAATCTAGGAGAATTCCTTAGAATTTGCAATAAGCCCACTGAGAGATTAGCCTTGGTATTCACATTGATCTATTTCATATTGGTAAATTTAGTGTCTCACCCTATGTCAGTGCAGTTGGCTAAACTAATCATGGCCTTGTCATAGCATTTTATTCCTAAAGAGAGAATTGTCAAGAGTGTCACTAGAGAGGTGGTGTTGGATCTACGACTCGATAACATCGAGAGGGTCTTTCATCTTCTGAGAGCAGACTAGTTTATTAGGATCTCCTATGAAATAGCTAAAAGATGGTATAGGGAGCACCAGCAAGAGGCAATTGATATCATACAATCCTCAAACCTCAAACCTCATTGAGAAGTCTCCTCGGGGAAGGATAATGGGAAAAGTGGATATGACTCAGGGATACATGAAGGAAGATATTGGATACTCTATCATCTCCTGATTAGAGTCATGGGCTTGCAATAGGTCACCTCAGCACCTTTATGGTCCATTTCATTTAGACCATCAGAGAGGCGAAGATACCACTAGATTGGGCTACCACACTAAGTGAGAACTTGTGTGAGCAATTGAGGATGGTGAAGGATGAGAAGAAGTTTTATATGACTTCTTACATAGTGCACCTACTTGAATCAAGGGCAACAAACTATCTCAATTTGTAGAGAAGGGGTAGTATGTAGGATCCTAATGCCTAGCCATACATAGTCTACCATCAACTGGTGAAGAAGAAGCTCTCAACACATAGCAAGGAATGTAGAATAGTGAATGATACGTTCATCTTTGTGACAATTTGATTCATTGAGGGAGACTATGGGAAGAGGTTATGTGATGAAGCCAAAGCACAAATCACTGCTCTTGGAGTCTACTTCATCCAGTTCAAGACATTCACATATCTTTAAGTAGTTGGTGCCTCCATCAATCCTAAGAAGCTCCCAAGATACCCAAGTGACAAACTGGTACTATTGAAGATTTCTTGGAAAATTGAGTTAGCCTATGAGAAGAGAAAGAGGCAACAAAAACCTTTTTGGGCATGGCCATTGGTCATTGGACCATATTAGGTAAAGAGGAATCAAGATATTTCATCCTTTGAGTGGGAATGGGAGAACTATCGCCTTGAAGAATACAACTCTCCTTGGCCCAATTTTGATAATGTCAGAAGAGTGGAGAGTCTAGCAAGAAAGGACTTCCATCATGAGGATGTTGTTGAAGATCATTAGATGAATGCCACAAATGACTATGATGTCTATATTAGGGACTATTATAGGATGACTTTATATCTAGTCAAAAAGGCTCTCCAGTTGAACATCCTAGAGGAGATAAAGCAACAAGATTCTAAAGAGTTACTAGACCCCCTGTTCAACATTGACAAAATTGGTGAAAGACCCATTATGAATGTTGAGATTGACAAGGAGGAGGTCGATGATATTAATCATCGAGAAAGGCATGTCATTAGAATAATGAAGGATTGGATCAAGAAACCTTTTCCACTTGATCCAATTCTTGATATAGTAATCTTTCATACACATGCTTGCCCAGAAAGAGGTAGAGGAAAGAAAGTAGCAATTCCTACCTTTGAAACTTAGTCTCCTATTAGGCTAGAGATAGTGTACCAGCTTGATCACCTGGTTGGATATTATCACCCTCCTAAGAGGAGGGGAAAGAAAAAAAGAAAGAGGACCTCTCCTCAGCGGATTTAGATAGAACAGACACCTCCCCAACAATAGGAACATAGTCCACAAGGGTCCAAAGATACTGGAGTGACCCAAGTCTAGGATGAACTGTGGTTGCCTCCTGTTGTGTCTAGCCAACCAAAAGAGGGAGAGATTCCAAAAGTCTCCATTCCTCCTATGCAAGATGAGCCAACTTCTCCTTCTACCTCCAAGAAACAAAAGAAAAGAATTAAGATTCGGATGAAGGTAAGGAAAAGGATCAGTAGAATATTAGTGCCTAATCCATCTATTCCCAAAAGTATTTTGGAGGGATATGAAGAGGAGGAAGAAGAAGAATCAAAAGAGGAAGAAGAACAAGTGCCCCTATAGGGAAGAACTCAGCTAGCTAGAGCCATAGAGTTGCAAAGGAGAAGAGTTCCATGGGTACTCTGCCATCCACTCAAGCAGAACCCTTAGAACTCTCTTCTTCAAAAGATGAAGTACAATAGTGGGTGGATGAGAAAAGTGAAGAGGGAAATGATGTTTTTTCAATGTCAAATTTTGATTTCATGCCCATAGGTACAGAGTTGATCAAGGATAAGATTAGGGACACCCCTATAGGTGAACCTCAATAAGAAGACTAGATGCAAATGCCACCGGATACACAGGGTCATTATCTTACTTCTCCATCTCCACCATGAGTTATAGTGGTAGAACAAGGCTCGGTGACCCCTCCACCTCAGAGTTCAGAGGAAGAGAAGATTTAGAAAGAACCATCATCAAAGGAGAGACTAGAACAAATGATGACCGATGAAGTGTCAAAGGAGGGACAAATAGTGCAATATTCTCAACCACCTTCCCAAGACACCAAGGTTTAGGCTATAAGATCCATGGAGACTGAGGCTATAGAAGAAGAGCCCTCCTAATAGGATACAACTCTAAGCAAGAGCGACAAAGGGAAGGAAATTGTATAACACACTCCTTCATCATCAAGAGCCAGGTCCTCAATAGGAAACATCCCTAGATGGATCTAAAAAGAAATAATGAGGAGTACTAAGCCTCAATTCCATGCCTCAGAGGAAGACATATGTGATATTGTAGAGATCCTGAATAAACCTAAGTCTCCATCACATGAGGCAACTCCATTGGTGTTTATCACTAGCATAAGGAACCAAGATTTATTTGTACAAGTGTCTCTCCCTTCTGAAGGCATAGATGTAGAAGGCCTTAGCCTTGAGGATTATGAATTAAAAGATGTTATGTTGGGAAGGCCTACATGGGATTCAGCCTTACAAATGATAGCTATGGGAGTCAAAGAGGTTCTTAAGCACATGGAACAAGAGGAGGCCAAACTCTAAGCACTTTGAAGGTAGGTTGAGATCTTAAAGGGATATCTAGCCAAAGTAGTTGGTCCTCTTGATCCTAAGAACCCTGAGAAAACTCTAAATACCATACTTAGAGAAAGGGGAGGGGTGTGCAACTTGACCCATTTTTGAAAGCTTGTTAGGAGTGGTGAGAAAGTTTTGACAAAAAAGGTGTTACCATTGTCATAGGGAATTTGAAGTTATTGCATGCTACACAGGAGAACATGAATAAGATCATAGCAATTTTGAAACAAGACTTCAATATCATGGATGAGGTACATGCCTAGAGTAAGGATTTATAGACTCTACAAGCCATAAAGGGCCAAAGATACCAGGTTTTGATTGATGTATATACTAGAGAAGAATTAGATATGATTGATGACTGGATAGAAAAGATAGTAGATAGCAATAAAGTAATGGAAACATTACATGAGGAGATTCATTGGCTCAAGGACCAAGCTTGAGAGTAAATTTTGGAAGCAAAGAGACACTATAGTGATGCATGCTTGGATATTTTTGAAGATGAAGAATGAGAAAAGTTGTTACCTGTAGAGACAGTAGTGGAGAATTTTAGGAAGATCTTTGTAGAGGTTGCTGATGATGAGGACATTTGACAAGCCTTTAGAACTAAAGAAGCCTTGTTAGAATTGGATACCAAACTCGAGGATTTTGTTGATACTTGAATTGAGGTAGACAATTACAGATAGAAGGTAAAAGAGAAATTTACTAAGATTACTGAGATGATAGAGAAATTTAAGGATAAACATCCAAACGTAGCTTTGGGATGAAGAAGAACAAAACCTAGATGCTAGAATTTCAATTTTGACATTGAGTAAAATTTTGAGATTTTGACCCTGTCAAGGTCTACAGCTCCATAGGTGCACAGGTGCACAAGTACACAGGTTCACAAGTTCACAATTCAAAGGTGCATCGACAGTTAACTACTTGTTCCGAAAATTTCACTTTCCATGCAATAGGAATGCATTCTAGTGATAGTTTAAATTTGACACATGCCTTGTAAAGGACTAGGCTCTATTTTTGGCACCTCCAAATGCTCCTACTTTGACTAAAGGCTTCCTCCTACTTTCTCTGTCATATTTTCTTTGTTTTTGACATGTAAAGGCTCATGCATCCAATTAATGAATAAAATATGGATGGAGTCCCTCTAAGCACCAGATTAACTGTTAGTTTGTATATATTTAGTTTGTTTTAATGTTTTAAAAAAAAATTATTGCATGAGGATATCTCTCTCTCAACCTGAATTGAGGAGATGATTTCCTAAAAATACCCTATTGTAAAATGTAACAAGGGCTGTTGTTATTATGTAATAAAAATTTTCTTTTGGTGCTTGCATTTGGAGTGTAGTGATTCTTGCCTAAATGTGTCATTATTTTGTGAATTTTTTTCATGGAATTGTGATTGAGCGAAAGGTTTATTTTGTTGGTTTTGGTTGAGCGATCTTTTAGTTTTGGTGTTTGCTAAAGATTTACAAATTCTACTAACATATCAAGCTTGAGAAGAGATCACTAAGTTGTGTCTACATATCCTTTTGTCTCGCATGAGCACACTTTCTATGGCCTTGAAATTTGATGAAAGGTGAAATATCATATGATTGTTAAAGTTTCTCACTGACGATTGCATCAATGGATTCTAGCAAGCACTGCTCCCATTTTCATTGGTTTCCTACCAATTTACTCAAAAGATTAACTTGTAGCATGTTGTTTTCTATAGCTTATGTTTGTTAGGATTTCAATTTCATGTTATTTTCTTTCAATTTCATGTTATTTTCTTTCAGTTTCATTATTTTCTTTGCTAACCCCTTGTTAGATTAGGAACTCATTTTAGTTGCATTATTAGAACTGCATTCATTAAAAAACTAGAAAATACAAAAACATTGTTCTTTTGTGTGTAATTTTGAGATAGCAAACAAATTTACTTCATTCTGAGATCATAATAGAAGCAGTAAAGGCCTTCTCATGAAAAATCGCATTTATCTTCAACTGAGTGGATTTTGGTACGTCGCAAGACAAATACTGAACCTTGGGGTTGATCCCAAAAGATTAGCTTTTCAAGAGAGGAATTATGCAATGGATTCTTGTCATTGACCTCATGCAAAATGACTGCCTAATACATACCATGCTCAATCATGCAATCTAGCCACCTAGTCCTATCTAGAGCAACATATTCTTTACAAGCCTTCTAAGCCTTTGCAAAATCAGGATCCTCAAGGTACAGATACTTGAGTTCATCAAACCCAACCACTTCAACCTGCATTACTCTCAGCAACAACAATCTTCTACTCAATGCATTTGCAACCCTATTAGACCTTCTACTTCTATGTTTCAATAAAAATGTATAGCTTTGCATGAACTCTACCCATTTCAAATGTCTTTGATTCAATTTACCTTGGCTATTTAGGTACTACAATGTCTAATGATTAGTATACAAGAAAAATTCTTTTGGCAACAAATAATGCCTCCATTTCTTTAAGGCTCGAACTATTGCATAGAAATCCTAATCATAAATAGGACACTTCTTCTTCGCATCATTCAATTTTTCACTAAAGAAGGGCAATAGGATTACCTTCTTGGCTCAACATAGCCCCACTAGCATCGCAATCCCCCTAGAACACTTTGTTCAAATGAAGAAATGCCAACATAGGTTGTTTTTTCACCTTCTTCTTGAACAATTCAAAACCCCTTGCAACTCTTGTAGTCTACTTGAACTCTTTTCTATCCCCCCTTAGTGTTTTAGTTAGGGGTGCACAAATACTACTAAAATTTATAATGAACTTCTTATAAAAACTAGCCAAACCATGGAATGGCCTCACCTCAGTGGCAGACCTTGAAGTAGGCCATTCCAAGATGACCTTCACCTTCTTTGGGTCCATTTTCAGACCTTCAACTAATGCAACAAACCCCAAATAGACTAACTCCCTTTTTTAAAGCTACACTTCTTCAAATTAATCAATAATTTCTCTTCCCTCAACCTTTCAAGGACACTAAAAATGTGCAATAAATGTTCATCCAAATACATACTAAAAATCAAAATATCATCCAGATAGACAATAACAAATTTTCCAAGAAAATTCTTTAGTACCCCATTCATAAGCCGCTTGAAGGTGCTCAGTGCATTGATCAATCCAAACGGCATGACTAACCACTCATATAGACCCTCCTTGGTCTTAAATGTGGTCTTTCACTCATCTCCCTCTTGTTTCTATATCTGGTGATAGCCACTCTTGAGATCTATCTTTGTGAAGTACTAAGATCCACTTAAGCAATCCATAAGATCATCCATCCTTGGCAAAGGAAATTGGTATTTGATAGTTTTTTTTAATAGCCTAAGACTCTGTATAGATTCTCTACTCTCTATCCTTCTTTGGTTTTAGCACTACAAGTATTGCACATGGACTCAAGCTCTCTTGAATTAAACATTTCCTCAACAGCTCCTGAACTTATCTATTTAGCTCCTTAGTCTTAGTAGGAGTCATCCTATGAGAAGCCTTGTAAGGTAAACTAGCTCCAAGGACTAAATATATTTGATGACTAATTTTCCTTATTGGTAGCAACCCTTCTGCCACATTATCATAGATGGCATCTCCATACTAACTTAATACACCTGAAACTTCAAGTGGAACTTCACTACTACCTTCCTTATCCTTTCTAGGAATTAAAGCATAGCACATATGCTAATGCTTCATGCCATCTAGAAATTTTCTTCCATCAACAAGATATGCCCTAGCACTACTACATACCTTTTCACCCTCCTTTATCAAGGCCTTCAATTTGTGGCAAACTCCATCCTTTGTCAGAGAGTATGTATTAGCATGACCATCATGTATAGCATGTCTATCAAACTACCATGGCCTTCCCAATAATAAATGGTAGACATCCATTAGGATAATCTCACAGATAACCTCATCATGGTAGCTCCCAATCTTGAACTTTACCAAACATCGCTCACTAACCAAGACCTTATGATCATCCTGTAGCCAAGTAACATGATAGGGTTAGGGGTGTTGTTGAATAATGTTGTCCTTGATGTCACAAAAATTTCATATCAGTCATCAGTCTCAAGTTCACCGAGCTCAGACAGTCTACAATGCAATTTACAGTGCCAACTGAGCTCACTCGGTCATCAAAAGAAATGTGGAAGACAATATTAACCGAGCTAACTCGGTCAACAAAGGAAATGTGAAAAGTCAGTGTTAACCGAGCTTCACTCGGTCTCCAAAGGTTAGTTTCCTCTGAGCTCAATCGGTCATCAAATGAATCATAGAAAAGTTAGTGTTAACCGAGCTTCACTCGATCTCCAAAAGATAGTTTCCACTGAGCTCACTCGGTTATCTCAGGAAACTCAGTACTTACTGAGTTCTCCCGGCGATGTAAGGATTGTCACAAAGTTCCTTGTATCAACTGAGCTCAGTCGGTTAACACAAGAATTATTTTTTGAACAAAGTTCACCGTGCAGGGTCGGCCAGTATAGGGATTTGCTAATTAATTACTTTTAGCCAACTGTTGTAATTGTTTGTTTTAGTCAGTGATTTGAGCCGACTAAGATAATCTGAAAGGTATATATGGTCATGAATTAAAGTGTGTGATTACGAAAAAAAGAAGTTATGAATGCGAATTATAGTATGAATAGGCGAATGTTGAGAAAAGTCTGATGAAGGATCAGATGTGTTGAAGGAGCTGCAAAGTTGTATTTGATCAATAAGGATTTAGTCAAGCATAACAGAGATCTGCAATCAGCAAAGATAAGTTGTACCTTATGTCAGGTCACTTCATTGTTGCTTTCTAACCATTGTAACAGTGTATTCAAAATCTCTTAATAGAGTTGGTTTAACAGCCATTCAATAAATCCTCTAACAAGGTGACAGTTCAGTTGAATTGTTCTAAAGACCTCTCGCAAGGCCACTCCTAACAAGCTGATTAAATCCTTTAACAGGGTCACACCTAACAGTGTGTTTTTGTAACCTTTAACAGGGTTGGCTCCTAACAAGGCTCACTTTAGAAGAGTGAAAAATAGTATCTAGTTACATTGGTGGTTTTTTCCATATTGGCTTTCCACGTTAAATCTGATGTCTCCTGCATTCTTAATTTCTAAATTGCTTTGTGCATGATAACATATCAGTTCTTAATATTTGACATTTGCTGCATTATCAAGTTTCAGCATTTTATTAATTATATCAAGGGTATATTCAGACATCTTAGGGACTGCAGAAATTTTTTGGAATAACTGATTCACCCCCTCCCCCTCTCAGTTACTCTATTCTAATTTCCAACAATTGGTATCAGCGCTTTTGGTGCTTGCAAGAAAATATTTCAAGGATCTAAGTCAAAGATCAAGATGTCTTACAAAAGAGAAATTCCAAAACTCAACAGAGATAACTTCTCTGCATGGCAAGGATTGATGAGACTTCATCTGGCTACTGTTGGTGATACTGGACTAAAATACCTTGAAGAGAAATATGAAGAACCTCCTAGCACATTGTCTTTCAATGACATTGCTGAAAAGAAGACTCACAACAATATGATGATAGACATAGCATCCACTCTCAGTTATGAAGAATTTGATGACATTAAGGACTGCACAACTGCCTTTGAGATGTGGAACAAGCTAAAAGAGATCTATGGAGGGGATGATAATGTAAGAAGAGCAAAAGTAGAAAGTCTAAGAGGACAATTTGATCAAATGAGGATGAAAGAGGATGAAAACATTGCAAAGTATGTTGAAAGAGTTAAATCATGTGTGAGTGCAATCAGAGCATCCGAAGGTGATATCAAAGGAGAAACAGTTATAAGCAAAGTTCTCAGAACCTTGCTTCCTGTTTATGCAATCAGAGTTTCTGCAATTCAGGAAAGAAGGTGTGAAGCAAATCATCAGATAAATCTTGAGGCCATAGTTGGAAGACTAACTGCATTTGAACTAGATAACTTTGATAACTATGTTCCAGCCTCCAAAAAAATTGAATCAACATTTCAAGCCAAGCTCTCACTCAAAGGGAAAAACAAAAAGGAGAAGGAATCTCAGTCAAAAAGAGAAGATGAATCAAGCCAAAGTTCAGACAATGACCTCGAAGTGATTGAAGCTCTACTAGCAAGGAAATACTCTAGAGGCAGAGGAAAATACAAAGGTAAAGTTCCTCTAATCTGTTTTTCTTGTGAAGAAATTGGTCATATTGCAGCAAGGTGTCCAAACAAGCAAAACAATGATGAAAAGAAAGATTACAAATGGAATGGCAAGAAAGACTTCAAATCATCTAAGAACAAAGGTAAGAAATCATGCTTCATGGCTGAAAATTCTAAAGATTCTGATAATAGTGAAGATGAAATTGTTTATATTATCATTAAAGATGATTCTGACAGTGATGAAGAAGATAAAATGACACTTGTCTCTCATATAAGTAAGAATGATACATGGATTATAGACAGTGGTTGCTCACATCATATGACTGGTGATAAAACTAAGTTTGATCAGTTTGAAGACTATGATGGTGGCAGTGTAAGGTTTGGTAATAATGAGCCTTGTTTCATAAAAGGAAGAGGAAGAATCTATCTAACCAAAGAACTTGTATGTAATAATGCCTATTGGGTTGAAGGTCTTAAACATAATTTGCTAAGTGTGGCACAGTTACTCAATACTGGATTCAAGGTGGAATTCATGCATGGAAAGGCAAGACTATTGAATGAGCAAGGAAAGCTGATAGGATCTGGCACCCAAACTAAAGGTAACTTGTTTTATCTAGAACTTAGTGAATGCTCATGTTTTATTACTCAAATTGAAGAAAGTTGGTTATGGCATAAAAGGTTGTGTCATGTCAATTTTGATAACCTGGTAAAAATAAGAAAATTCAAGAAAGTAAGAGGCATTCCTAACATTAAGAAACCTAAGGTTGGTCTATGCAAGAATTGTCAGATTGGTAAAATGGGTAAGACTAGTTTTAAAAGTAAAAACTATTAGTTGAAGATATATTAGAAATTGTGCATACTGATTTGTGTGGACCCATTGGAATAGAAAGCTATATTGGAGAAAAGTTCTTTATTCTTTTTGTTGATGACTACTCAAGAATGATGACTGTCATGTATCTAAGGAACAAATCAGAAGCATTTGAGAAATTCAAATGGTATTTGGCAAGAGTAGAAAAAGAAACAAGAAAAAGACTAAAATGCTTAAGGTCAGATAGAGTTGGTGAATTCATCTCACATGAATTCAACAACTTTTGCATTGAAAAAGGTATTAAAAGACAAGTCTCAGCACCTGGAACTCCTGAACAAAATGGAATAGCTGAAAGAAGAAATAGATCCATCATGGATTGTGCAAGAACCCTGATGATAGAAAAGAACATTGCTATCAAATACCAGAAGGAAGCCATCAGCACTGCAGTTCATACCTTAAACCGAGTACAGTTGAAAAAGGAATCATTCAAAACTCCCTATGAATTATGGTATGGCTACAAACCCAATGTAAGTTATCTGAAAGTATTTGGAAGCAAATGTTATATTTTGAAAGAATTTAGAAAAGGAAAATTTGATGTAAAAGGTGATGAAGGAATATTTTTAGGATATTCTTGCAAAAGCAAAGCATATAGATGTTTAAATCTATCCACTCACAAAGTCATAGAAAGTGCACGTGTGAAAGTTGGTGAGTTTGCAAAAAAATCTGAGGAAGAAAGTAAAAAGGTACCTGAAGATTACAGAAGATTTGTTTACATTGAACCAGATACTATACCAAGCATACCGTTCACTCAAGAATCCTCAACTCCTGAGTCATCAGTAACCAAGTTGCAAAAAGTTCAAACCGAGCCACAGCAACATTCAGACACTACCGAGCAAGTGTCTACTGAGTCTAAAGTGCCCGAGCCAATTCTTACCGAGCCAGAATAGCCTAAACATGAAATTGAAACACAAAGAGATAGAAATGAAACTCATTCAAGAGGCAAAGAACCTATATTAGCTAAATATGTCAGAAGACATCATGCACCAGATCAGATCATTGGAGACAAATCTGAAGGAACCTTGACAAGAAGCAAGAAAAATACTTGTTTACTTGCTGATTTTGAACCTAGAAGCATTAAAGATGCATTGGCAAATGATAGTTGGATTGAGGCAATGAATGAGGAAATAGAACAGATAGAGAAGAACAAGACATGGACTCTTGTACCCAGGCCCAAAAATAAGAATGTAATTGGAACCAAGCGGGTATTCAGAAACAAGTTGACTGAAGATGGTAAGGTATCCAGAAATAAAGCTAGATTAGTATGCAAAGGATACTCTCAAGAAGAAGGCATAGATTATGGAGAAACCTTTGCTCCTGTTGCAAGATTGGAAGGAGTCAGAACCTTACTTGCATATGCTGCTCACAAAGGATTCAAAGTTTATCAGATGGATCTCAAGTCAACATTCCTCAATGGAATACTAGATGAAGAGGTTTACATTGAAAAACCTGAAGGTTTTGTTGATCCAGATAAAAGGAACATGGTCTGCAAATTACATAAGGCACTGTATGGTCTGAAACAAGCCCCTAGAGCATGGTATGAAAGATTGCATAACTATCTTATTCAAATTGGTTTTCAAAGAACTAATGATAATAGTAGCTTGTATATAAAGGAAGGACCAAATAATAAGATTGTCCTAGCAGAAATATTTGTAGATGATACTGTCTTCACAGGGCATGATGATCTTTGCAAAGAATTTTTAGAACAAATGAACAAGGAATTTGAAATGTCTATGTTTGGTGAAATAAAATTCTTTTTTGGTCTCCAAATTCAACAAAATAAGAATGGCATCTACATCACTTAATCAAAATACATCAAAGAGATATTGAAAAATTTTGGTATGGAGGACTGTAAACCTGTTGGAACTCCTATGTGTACTGGATTGAAACTTACCAAAGATGATGAATCCAAAGAGGTAGATCAAACATATATAGATCTACGATTGGAAAATTGCAATACGTAGTTCACACCAGGCCAGATATTGCCCTTGCAGTTGGTATTGTTGCAAGATTTTTAGCAAAACCAAGAGAAACTCATCTGATGGAAATCAAAAGAATAATGAGATATTTGAAAGGAAATGAAGATTATGGTTTATGGTACAAATTTGGAGGTAATTTAGATTTGAAAGTGTTTATTGATGTTGATTGGGTAGGAAACCTTGATGATAGAAAAAGCACAAGTGGAGGAGCATTCTTTCTTGGAAAAAGATTGGTTTCTTGGACAAGCAAAAAGCAGAATTGTACATCTGAATCTACCGCAGAGGCAGAGTATGTTGCTGCAGTAGTAAACTATTCAAATATTGTTTGGTTTAAGCAGTTATTCTAAGGACTAAATCTATTTGATGACTAATTTTCCTTATTGGTAGCAACCCTTCTGCCACATTATCATAGATGGCATCTCCATACTAACTTAATACACCTGAAACTTCAAGTGGAACTTCACTACTACCTTCCTTATCCTTTCTAGGAATTAAAGCATAGCACATATGCTAATGCTTCATGCCATCCAAAAATTTTCTTCCATTCAACAAGATATGCCCTGGCACTATTACATACCTTTTCACCCTCTTTTATCAAGGCCTTCAATTTGTGGCAAACTCCATCCTTTGTCAGAGAGTATCTATTACCATGACCATCATGTATAGCATGTCTATCAAACTACCATGTCCTTCCCAATAATAAATGGCAGACATCCATTAGGATAATCTCACAGATAACCTCATCATGGTAGCTCCCAATCTTGAACTTTACCAAACATTGCTTACTAACCAAGACCTTATGATCATCATGTAGCCAAGTAACATGATAGGGTTAATGGTGTTGTTGAATAATTTTGTCCTTGATGTCACACAAATGTCATATCAGTCATTAGTCTCAAGTTCACCAAGCTCAGACAGTCTGCAATGCAATTTACAGTGCCAACCGAGCTCCCTCGGTCATCAAAGGAAATGTGGAAGACAGTGTTAACCGAGCTAACTTGGTCAATGAAGGAAATGTGAAAAGTCAGTGTTAACCAAGATTCACTCGGTCTCCAAAGGTTAGTTTCCACCAAGCTCACTCAGTCATCAAATGAATCATGGAAAAGTCAGTGTTAACCGAACTTCACTCGGTCTCCAAAGGATAGTTTCCACCGAGCTCACTCGGTTATCTCAGGAAACTCAGTACTTACCGAGTTTTCTCAGTGATTGAAGGATTTTCACGAAGTTTGTTGTATCAACCAAGCTTAGTCGGTTAACACAAGAATTATTTTCTGAACAAAGTTCATTGTGCAGGGTCGGCCAATATAGGGATTTGCTAATTAATTACTTTTAGCCGACTGTTGTAATTGTTTTTTTTAGTCAATGATTTGAGCCGACTAAGATAATCTGAAAGGTATATATGGTCATGAATTAAAGTGTGTGATTATGAAAAAAAGAAGTTATGAATGTGAATTATAGTATGAAGAGGTGAATGTTGAGAAAAGTCTGATGAAGGATCAGATGTGTTGAAGGAGCTGCAAAGTTGTATTTGATCAGTAAGGATTCAGTCAAGCATAATAGAGATCTGCAATCAGCAAAGATAAGTTGTACCTTATGTCAGGTCACTTCATTGTTGCTTTCTAACCATTGTAACAGTGTATTCAAAATCTCTTAACAGAGTTGGTTTAACAGCCATTCAATAAATCCTCCAACAAGGTGACAGTTCAGTTGAATTGTTCTAAAGACCTCTAGCAAGGCCACTCCTAACAGGGTGATTAAATCCTTTAACAGGGTCACACCTAACAGTGTGTTTTTGTAACCTTTAATAGGGTTGGCTCCTAACAGGGCTCTCTTCAGAAGAGTGAAAAACGGTATCTAGTTACATTGGTGGTTTTTCCCATATTGGGTTTCCACGTTAAATCTGGTGTCTCCTGCATTCTTAATTACTAAATTTTTTTGTGCATGATAACATATCAGTTCTTAATATTTGTCATTTGCTGCATTATCAAGTTTCAGCATTTTATTGATCAGATCAAGGGTATATTCAGACATCTTAGGGACTGTGGAAAGTTTTTGGAATAACTGATTCACCCCCTCCCCCTCTCAGTTACTCTATTCTCATTTCCAACAGGTGTTTCTCCCTCTTGAGCTTTAGCTTTTAGACCATCTCCTCTGACACCAAGTTGGCAGTGCTTCCAACATTAACAATCACATCATAATATTTACCCTCACACTTGCACCTAGTACAAAACAAACTCCTTTTTCCAAGTTCAATCTCACTGCACAGTAAGACCTTTTCATTTACTAGAAACTCATCTCTTTCTACATCCTTTGAATGTGATTACTATGCATCATCATCCACATGAACAACCCTTGCTTGACCATCAACTCTTCTATCTGTCCTTCCTTGGCATTGAGGGCATTTGTAGGCATAATGACCTTCTTCATTGCAATGAAAATAGGTACCACAAAAGCCTCATCTTCCTAAAAAATTTAAACATTCTCTACCCCTTCCTCTCTAATCTCTAAAGTTTGATCACGGGAGCAATGGAAATCCTCATTCCTCTGATTTCAGCTAATACCCACATCTTCATTTTTCTTTTAGCTCTCATTTTTTCCTCCAAATGACCTACCACCGCCCCTTCCTCGTTGACTACACCCCCTTTGCCTTCCATCAAGCTTTTTTTTTAGCTTCTCCTTAACTTGTAAGGAAAACTAGTATGCCTCTTCAATGCTAGTTATTCTAACCAGACTTAACTCCTCCTAAATGCTAGGTCTTAACCCATTAAGGTAATGGGCAACCTTCTCCTTGTTTGCTCCTACATGCCCTACCCTAATAAGGACTCAATAAAATTCTTATGTGTATTCTTGGATAGATTTTTGCACTTGCTTTAACCCTTACATCTTCTTGAACAAATCAAGCTTGTAATCAACAAGAATGAACTGCTTCTTTAGTTTGTCCACCATGCGATCCCATCTTGTGATTTTCTCCTTTCCTCTTTTATTTCTTTCCAACTGAATGTCTTGCCACCAAATTTTGGATGGCCTTTCACTTTTTCCTTCATAAACTTAACCCTATTAGGGTTCTTAATATCCTCATACTCAAAATATTCTTTTAGCTCATTGATCTAGTCAATCAACTCACCCAAGATTAGATTTCTCGTAAATATGCCGACGTTAATTTTAGGTCTTTTTCCAAGCTTGGCAATGGCCCTAAAAGCTTCTTCTCTACCTAGTTTAGGAATTCTTAATCTCCTTCCCCTTCCTACCTAATATTTCCTTTTTCTTCATTTTCCTCATCACATCCATTGCCTATGGCAATATTCATCCCTCTACGAATTTCCTCTTGCAATTCTTGAACTTGTCTCTAGAGGGTTCTAACCTCAAGTGGAACAACTTTAGCCCTTCCACCATGATCTCTTCATGGAGGAATCTTCTTTCTATATCAAAACCCACAACCACACAATCCTAGTGCAAACAGCCTCATAGTTAGCACTCTATCTACATACTTAGAAAAACCTACTCTGATACCACTAATGAGGGCACAACCCAAGACAAAATGAATACAATAGGAAAAGAGGAATATTATTATTAGAAGTAATATGCTATTACATTTAATACAACAAAAATAGACTCCAAAATATGCCCTATGGGCTTATAATGTTATCAGATTCTAGAGAAAACCCTTATCATAGTACCTTCTCCCAAACTCCACCAAAAACTACATTTACAATCCCAGAAATGTTCTTAAGTAACCAAAATTAGGTTTAGGGTTAGGAATAAATTTTATAATATTCCATTTGGAATCCACCTCCAAAACAAAAGGTTCTAGAAAACTCATCAAAAGGATTCCAGAAATGGTAGTCCAACTTTTGGGAGGCATAACTTTTGATCTGCGACTCTAATTGGCAAACTGTTTACATTTCTAAAAAGATCTCCAAGCACTCTATAGATCTATTGAAAAAATTTATTCTCTCCCATTTTTGGGTCCACACAAGGTCATTTAGTGCCTCAGATTTGACTTTGAAGTGCTCTTAGGGGGTCTCCAGGCAACTTTAAACTGTAATAACTTTCAAACTGTAAAGCCTTTTAACCTGATTCTTTTTTTTGAACACTTTAAATTATAATTATAATAATCCCTTTAACTCATCATAATTATGGCTCAATTACAAAATAACCTATTTTCTACATTGGCATGTATCCAAAGGTGCTCAAAAACTCTAACCTAGAAAACTAATTATAGAAATATGAGAGTTGGAATCTCTATTTGACCCAAATGGGTATCCAAAAATGAAAACATATTAAATAGAAACTAACACTAAGCATTTTTTTGGGTGATACAAGATTCCCCTTACACCATTGGATGCTCCTGCATTAGTAGTGGATTCTACCAATATCTTCTTCAAGTCTTCCTCTATAAGGGGGTTGATGTTCTAAGTGATAGTATTAGAAACATCATTAATCTTTATAGCATCAGTATTTGTATTAAAATCTTGTGGAGGATTGGAACTTGACATTAGTGTATCTTGTACACTTTGTTATCTCTATTGCTTATAAGTCAGTTGTAGCCTGTGTATCTTCATGTGTCTCAGTGCTTTCCTCTTGTGTAATTGTCTTAGTGTCAACTATGGTAACCTCAGTTACTTTTTGGTGTTCATTATTGTCCTCACCTACCTCAATAGGTGTTTACTCTATTGCCTTGGGTGTTGTCAAACCATATAGTGATTTCCAAATTTGAGTGGTCTTTTATACAACATCCTCAATGTTATTCTACAATATGTTGAATGCTCTATATCTTGGTGCAAATTTCCTTGCATTCTTCTTCATTGCCTTTGACATTTTTACCCTATCCAATTCTAGCATTACTTGGGTAAGTGTAGTCTCTCTAATTTTTCTTTCTGTGTTGAGACTATATTGCCACTTTTTCTCAACTCAATCATAAAGATCTTTTGGTAATGAGTTGGAAATCTATTTTTGAGTCTATTTGAATATTGCCATCATGATATATATTGACTCCTCTACTTGGTTCATATCAACTTTTCCAAGTTTACCAAACTCAATATGTTTGAGACCAAATAAATCAATAGTATTCCTTATGTTTTTACACATATTGTCTAAGTCTAAGGAGGAACTATGACTTACCACTTTGAATTGGCCGTCATCAGATTTGATCCTTTCTTCATTATATTCACCTGGAGCTATATACTTTCTCCTCAGTCTCTTCTCAGAGTCTTCTTCTTTGGTAGTTGGCCCTCTTCTCTTTTGTCTTATCTACTTCTTGATCTTTCTTGGTAGTAGCTCTTTTTTTGGTTCGAGTAGCTTGAACTATAGGATTAGGTTTTGCAACCTTGCTTGGTTTGCTAATTATTGAAGTTTTTGTTTTCCTCTTCTTTGTCTTAGATGCTTCACTAGCTTCTTCTCCCTTGGCACCTTCTTTAATTTCCACCTCTTCTACTTGGTCTTCATCTTGACCTTGAGTTAAGGCTAGTGGTTCTTGGGAAGTAACATCTTCTTCATCATCATCATCATCATGTTCTTCTTCATTTTCTTCTGCACCTTTAACAAATTTCTCTTTGAGTTTCTTAACAATCTTATTCTTCTTTCTCATGCCTAAGGCAGTCCTTAAATCCATTGTGATCTTAGATTTATCCACATCATAGTTCCCAAAGGTGGTAGCCTCAGCATCTATATCTTCTACAAGTAATGTTGTGATTGTTGCAGAGGCTTCATCCACATTGATTTCATATCTTAGTGGTCTTAGCCACTTTACCCTTGGAACTACAGCTTGAACATATGTAAAATCAGTGTCAACTAGAAAGAAAACATCATTGAAATGTTTCTCAACTAATGAAACTCATATCCTTAGTCTTTTCTTCATTGATTGCTTGAAATCTTCAAAGTATCTAGTCATTACTGAATCAAAATTCTCTCCAAGCTACTCAATAAACTCACAAATTTGTATTACAATAGATCTATTTGTTTTCCACACAACTTTACCAAAAGTAGGGAATGTATTATGTACATAAAAGAATTTACATTGTGCACTCTTGGTCTTCCTTATTGCTCCCAATTTTTTCATTAATTGTTGGAATTGCAGCTTGGCAAGGTCATAGGTATGATCCTTCTTAACTATTTTATAGCCTATGTCAACAACAATACATGGTACACTATTGAGCCTGCTAGATTGATAAAATTTGTTTGTTATAATCCTCACTACAAAAGCAATTAGGAAATCTGAGATAGTGTCAATTATCATCCCTTGTTTCTTTCACATAGCCCTTGTATTCTTCTCAATAACTTCCATAGCTTCACTCCTCATAGTTTTAGGTAAGTATAGGCTTGGATACCTAGTCACCATGAGTAAAATCTTCTTAGTGATTTTCACCAGTACATTATCTAACCATATAGAATTATCATGGATTCTTCTTAGAATTATCTTTATCCATTCAATTGTGAAAATGTTGGGGAAATCTAGGGAATGGGTTAACCCTTTTGACTTTACAATTTTCAATTCATCTCTTAATGCACCATTTTCTCATTTCTTATCAATGATACATTCAAAATTTCTTTACCCTCTTTAACCTTTTTTGTTGAAGAATTAGATGCCATTATGAAAATCTAAGCTTTGCAAAAATTCGAACTACATAGCTTGGCACACGATAAATGCCTTTGTAAATCTACTAAGATGATGTCAAGCAATTGTTGAATCCTATTTGCAAATTCTTGGAATGATCTCTTCAATTCACCTTTAGTTCTTTGAGTTATCCTTCAAATTCAAATGAGTAGAAATTGATTGTATAGACATTAAAACCTTGCATTTAATGCTTCATGTTTACAAAACTATAAGCTTGGCTTCAATAGAGATTTCAACTCACTTGGCTTCCATGAAGTTCCCTTTATGCTTGACAACTACTATGAGCTCGACCAAAACTATCACTAATGATAGCTCAACATCAACTAACATTTCACTCGATAGTAACATGAAAACTATCACAACTTTAATATTTCTTCTATATTATAACCAACACTTTGCATCTTACTTTTTCAATATATAAATCTTTTCAAAACTAAATTCTTGGAAGTGATGTATAGTATGTCTTTTAAATATCAGTCCTAACATACCTCTTGATTGCTTAATTGGAAGTGGTGTGATCACCTGACCCATTGGGTGAAGTGACCTCATCTGAACTTGGAGTGTTGCAATCTTCCTTTCTCTTCCATGTCTTGTTCATCTCATCTTTGACATTCTTAACATCTACCTTTCCTTCACCTTTATTGAATTCATTGCTAGGTGCCTCTAACCTTGTTGGACAAAACCTGCTTATGTGACTAGTCTTCAAACATCTAAAATATGTGCTTTGGCTCAACCATCTTTTGTAGTCACTTTTGAAATGTTTTCTTATGCAATTTTTAGTAGCATTTCCATACTCTTGACAATAGTGATAACTATACCTAGTATTATAATCCCAATTATAAGAGTTGTCATTTTGCATTACCTTAGTCTACTTGTTTGATGACCATTTAGGCTTGGATCTGCACTCATATGCTCTATATCCATACTTTTGATAGTTGTAGCAATAGCCTTCAAATCTTCGTGTGCTTACAGTCTTGGTTTTACATTCATGCACCTGATGTCCTTGTTGGTTGCATTTGTGGCAGTGACCCATTAACTTATGCTTAAGATTTTGATTTGTAGTCTTTCTTTTGCAAACATTAGCAGTATGACCTATCTTCCCACGATTATGACAAGTAGGTTTGGAGTTCTTACCTTTGTTACTTCTTTCTTCACCACTTTTGGATGATTCTCTTTCTTTAGTACTAGTGTAGCCTAATCTAGTGTTATCATTGTTGAATTTAGGAGATCTCATCAATTACTCAAAGTACTTGATACCTTCACTAGGTCTATTAAAACTTTCAGCAAACTATTTTTCTCTTTTCAAATCATTTCTTAGTTTTTCATTTTGTAACTTCAGTGTTGAGATATGAATATCCTTTGCATTCAATTCATGATTAGCAATCACCATTTGACTCAATGTTTCCAATTGCATGTTAGCAATCCTATTTACCTATGATGTTTTCTCTTAAAGTCTATTGGTCAAAATCCTTTTCTCATCTTCAATCATGACTTTGTCTTTAATGACTTTCTTTTTCTATTTAGTGATTTTACAAAGCAATACTGATTGGACTTCTTGTTCTATCTTGAGATTTTTGACCTCTTCAGTTAGGGTTCCATTTTTTCCATTAGATCTACAACTGCTGCATCAAATTCACTTATGCTTCCATTTTCTAACAATTCAATAGTGTCAATCTCTAGGTAATATGTGTCATTCTCTTCAATAGCCATTTTCTTCCTTCTTTTCAATGATCACTTTAACTCATCTCTTGCTTCATTCATTTGATGTAGGGCAAGTTGTATTTCAATCTTTAGGTTTTCAATAGTTTTTCCCAACTTGTAGACTTCCATCTCGAATATCTTTCCTCAAAGCTACAAAAGCTTTACTTCTAGAGAACTCTTTTGTGATACCAATTATTGGAAATACACTAGGGAAAGTAAACTCTAGGGGAGGGGAGGGGAGGAGGGGGTGAATCAACACTTAAAACTTTTAACCATAAAAACTTTCACCTCACATCCATCTTATAATTCAATAAGTAAACTAAAATACCAAATTAAGCATATACATCTATAGCATGAAAGTAAAACATTCAATCACATATATGACACAAGGTATTTGGTTACCCAAAAATACTTCAAGGAGAAGGTAAAATTGGGATGGGGATGACACCCACAAATCTTCACTGCTGCAATAATAAAGTGTATTTAATGAAGGTTACAATATTTTGATCATGAGACATGATCTACCTTGTGAAAACTCTACCCTGTTAAAGGCTATTAGGTGTTACCCTATTAAAGGATTTCTACACCTTGTAAGAAATGCACCCAATAAAAGGACTTCAACTCACAATGAAGTAAGAACCCTGTTAAAGGATTACAACAGTCTGTTAAGACTACTCTATTAAGAGAGTTAACGGATTCAGCTATTAGAATGTCTCAACAATGATCCTTTAGTTAGCACTATGTTTCTTGATGATAAATCACCTCTTTTCTTATGTGTTCTTGATCCTTTCTAATCAAATGTATCTCTCTTGTCTTCTAATTCCTTTCCTCTATTCTCCTCTAATTGATTATGCAATGTATCTATTTTCACAACTCCTTAGTCACCATGAAAGCTTTGTTTGCACATGCAAACGTATTCTATTTTCTCCTTCCACACTCATAAAATGTTTAGGGTTTTTCCTCCTAAAGAAAACCTTGGTGACTTAGGGTTAGTTATGAATCAACAATTATAATTCTTCCATGTAGCCGCTTAAACCTTCCCTTTTTCTGATTAGATGCATGTACTACATAGGTATTCACAATAAAGATTCATTCTTATCATCTAATATTGCAAAACAATATTTATGTTAGCTCCAAATGGTTTACATATAATTTTGTGCCATTACAGAAAACTATGTCAAAACTATATAACTTGGATTCTGAAGTCCTTGATGCTTGACATCAACTATAACTTTGATGATGTAACTTAGCCTCTAAATGACTTGGCATCCATTGATTACTCAACATCTGAATAAATTGGCACATATTTATCTACTCGGCACTTGAGTGACTTGGCATGTATTGTTTGACAAGTTATGGTCAAAATGCATTATTTGTTTGGCATGAACTAAGTACACAACTTATAAATGACTAAAGTGTATAGATACTCATTTGTCAAAACTAATCTAAGATTAATAGGAGTAAGAACCCTATTAGCTTATGATACATACAAGAAATTCAAGGTATATAAAATGGATGTTAAATCTATAATTTTTAATGGAATTTGAAGAGAAAATTCTACATTGAATATCTAGAAGAATTTTTTGAACTTGGAAATAAGGACATGGTCTACAAGTTGAACAAAGCAAAATATGGATTAAAAAACTCCCCAAGAACATGGTATCAAAGGTTACACCCTTATTTGATTAAGATAGGATTTGCTAGAACAAGTGAGAATAGTAATCTATATTTAAAAAATGAAGCATAAGATATGGCATTGATTGCTGAAATATTTGTTGATGGCATAATTTTCTAAGGAAATGATATGTTGAGTAAGTGATTTTCTGATCAAATGAGTACTAAATTTGAAATGTCAATGTTTGGAGAGATTTAAAAAAAATTATTGGATTACAATTTTTTCAAACACCAAAAGGCATGTATGTTACTCAATCAACGTATGTGAAGGAAATCTTGAAAACATTTGGGATGGATGAATCTAAACCAGTCAGTACACCTATGGTGATTGGAGTGAAATTATCAAAGGCAGACACTACTAATGAAGTTGATCAAAATAATATAGATCTATGATTGGAAAGTTACAACAATTTGTACATAGTAGACCGGATATTTCGATAGCTATTGGAATAGTTGCAATATTTTCATCTAATCTAAAGGAAACACATTTGACTATTGTAGAAAGGATATTCAAATATCTCAAAGGAATTGAAGATTTTTTCCTATGGTATAAATAAGAAGATGAATTCAATCTTAAAGTCTACATAGATGTTGATTGGGCTAGAAATGTTGATGATAAAAAAAGCACAAGTAGAGGAGCATTCTTTTAGGAGAAAACTTGATCACATGGATGAACAAGAAACAAATTTGTATTTCACATTCTACCATTGAAGCTAAATATGTTGTTGTTGCAATCAATTGTTCAAATATTGTATGGATCAAATAATTGTTGGAAGGAATATAAGATGAATTAATTGAGTCTATCACTATTTACTATAATAATGCAAGTGCTATAAATATATCAAAAAATCTAGTGATGCATGCAAAGACAAAGAACATATCAATCAAGTATCATTACTTGAGGGAGCAAGTTCAAGAAAAGAAAGTCAGGCTTGAGTATGTAAAGTCTAAGGAGAAAATTATAAAAATATTTACCAAGCCATTGCCTAAGGATGCTTTTGATTATCTAAGAGATAAACTATGGATCTTGACCCTATCCAAAATTCACTAAGTGAAGTTGCATGTTGCATCAATTCATGAATGAATTGAAATATCTTATGGAGTTTATGTAGAAGTGTTTGCACTTTAGGAGTATTTTTGAAGTTGTGATGTTATATGTGATGAATCTAATGTAATCGATGCATGTAAGGTACAAAGGTAATTACAAGGTTTTATAAATTTCACATTGAAATGTTTAATGACCTTAGGTATTGTTGTCAAAGGGGGAGAACATACCCATAAGGGGAAAATATATCAAATGTTGAATATGCCCAAGAGGGAGAGGATAACCTAGAAAGGTGGAGAAGTGTAACTAAGGGAGAAAAAATATTGTAAAGGGGAGAATAGACTAAACCTTAGCAAGAGACCATAATCAAAGGGGCAGAAATGTTGAAGATGTTGCAAAGTTTTTCTACTGCTAAAGATACAAGTCGAGTGTCAATTTGAAGAACTAGAGTTGTGTACTTGTCTTGTTGACAATGCATACTTTTAATTATCTTATGTAATGTTTTGTAACATATAATCTTATGTTATGTTTTGCCCTCAATTCCAAAGAGCGAGATTCTTAGCCCTAACTGATATTGTAATAGATTGTTAGGTGATGATGCTATGAATGTATATAAAAGAGTCATATTAGTTGTCATATTGTCATTGATATCAAAGTCTAAATTGGCTAGACATTATGGTAACTTAGGAAAGCACCATATCATTTGATTAATGAAGGGGATTTAAAGAAAGTATGATGAAGACAGAGTTAATATTGTCAAGTATTCAATGGGTACTTGAATGAGCTAGACAATGATTATACAATATTGGTTTGATTTTTTTATAATCACGTATTGTTCCAATGTATTGAAGATCACAAGTTTAACCAAGTCAGAAGATTAATGAAGGGAGATTTTATTCATTGAGTGAGTACAATATTACCCAAAAAATTACAAAAAGGAATGAAGAACACAGTGTTGCCTGAGTGAATCAATATTAATCAAGCTATATATTACTGAATTAAATGTAATATTTACCAAGTAACAACTAGAACAACAATGTTGAGAAATTAGAATATGAGGTCAACTTTTGATGAAAATTTGGAAAGTTCAAGAAGGTCTTTGTGCGAGTCAATGTTTGTTGTAAGATCAACAATGAAAAAAAATCAAGAAGGGTCTAACAAAGGAGATTGAAGAAGGATAAGGATGGACACAGAGTTCTATGCAAATTTATATATTCCTATGTGTGTAAATTAATTGTATGAAGGAATTATGTTGTAAACCTAAGATCAATGATTCTAATAAGCAAAAAAAGATGAAAGGATTTGGAAGCATTAAGAAATCTATTTAAGGAGGAGGAAATGATAGTTTAGGTTGTTGATCTATTGAGTGTAATCACTCAAAAATGCTCATCTAGATGATGAACCTCCTTTCTAGAAATTCTACATAATTTATCCATTGCTTATCTTTGATCAAACCTCAAAAATATATTTATTCAATTTTAACCTATGGTTTGATCACTTTATTCTAAGTCTCTTATTTAATTAAAAGAAATTGATCCCTTTTAATTAAATAAAAATTCCCAATTACCACTTATCCTAAATGTGCACACATAAAGCACTTTTCCTATTTTCAAAATAAAATAAAAGCTTTTTATCGCACATGAGGTGCACACTTTCCAAGTTGGATGGAATATTCATTCTCCTCCACACTATTGATCTCTAAGCCTAAGTTTCCTATTAGTGTCTAACACTTAGTCATTTCCAAGGTAGCTTTGGATGGTCATCATTGCTATTGAGCCATCCAGAGAAGGTCGAGCTACATAGGATGTGTTTATTTATCAACACTTTTCCAGCAATTCAAAGGTTGTCAAGCACCCTAGTTGAGGTCGAGCAAACATGCAAGCCAAGTAATTCAGTTGTGACCAAGAAATCAAAAAGTTAGTTATTGACAAGTGACATAATATATTAAGCTTCTAGAAGTTGAATGAAAGCATAAATGTTAGTTATGAACAAGCATCAGAACATTCAAGTGTTGAGTAAACTAGTATTGACATATGAGTTTTTAATTACATAAATATTTATGTAAATAATTCCATCTAACTTCTACATGACATTTAAAGATCGAAGAGATAATTAAAGAAGAAATTAACCATTTTTTAGATGTTATTAATCCCTAGGCAAGAAGAGTAACCAATCAAAAAATTAGAATGGAAAATGACAAAAGGATGAAATATGGATCATTGATCCTACTCTAAACTTTCAAGGATTACCTATTTAAGGAGGATTCCTAACTTGGAAAGGATCTGAGTGAAATTAAATCATATACAAAAGCATGTGTAAGAAAGGAAGCAAAGTGAAGGAGAAAACAAGCTAAGTAAAGAGTGAATAAGTTTAGACATTGCAACCAGAGCAATGAAGGATAGGACAGAGATATCATATAAGGAAAATAGATTGAAATTATGAAGAGAGGAGATTTGTAATCATCTTTTAGAGAAAACTAAAGGGTCAAGTAGTGAATCATTTTTATAGATTGAGTCAGGGAAAATTTCTTAACAGAGTGGTTCTAACAAACCTTTGTAAATCTCTTAATTGAGTCCTTACTTTACTGTAAGTGTAAAATATTTTAACATGGTAATATCTAATAGTCATAAATGATTTTGATAGAGCTGACCCCTCATAGGGTAGATCATTTGATATGATCAAAATTGTAACCCTAAAAAGTTAACTTTGTTGTAGCAACAATGAAGATTTATGGGTTTCATCCCCACCCCAATTTTACCTTAATATTGAAGTGTTTCTAGGTAACCAAAATCATTGTGTTATGTATTGATGATTTTCATGGATGTTATGTTTAGATAGATTTCATTTTAACATTACATGTTTATGGTTATATGGTATAAGTTTAGAGATATGAGATGATTAGGTGTGAATTGTTCTATCAATAAAAGGCATTACAATCTTGATTCACCCCCCACCCTCTTAGTATCTTATTTCCCATTAAGATTTTCAAAAATTGGTATCAGACCGTAGATCTCTTGAAAAAATCTAAGAACTTAAGAGGATAAGATCTTGAAGATGGAGGAATAAAAGATGGGAAAAATCATTGAGAACTAGATGATTGAAATCTAGATCATATCATGACAACTTGAAGGAGAAAAAGATGAGTTAAGGGAATCCTTAAAGAAAAGAAAAGAAATTTTCATTCAACAAAATGATACACAATTCAAGGAATTTGATACACAAGGATTGCTTAACAATGGGTATAATGATGATAGTGATGCAGTAATAACATATCTACTAGAGATGAACAACATTCTAAACAAGGAAGTCTAAGAACTCAAGAGAGAACAAGAAATTCAATCAATAAGATTATGTGAAATGACCAAAAAAAGAAAGAAAAAAAGAAGAAGAATACAAAATCATGGTTGAAGAAGTTAAAAGAAAAATGACTGCTAGACTTGAAGAAAGATCATATCAGGTGGAAAAGCTCACAAAAAATCAGTTGGACATGATGAACCAGCTAATAGTTACAAATTAAAATTTGAAAAAAAGGACATGGAAATAAAAAATATAAGATTACAAAGTAACCAACTAAGAAATTAATTGAGATCTAAAAAGGAAATACTGGAGAGAATGAACAAACCAAGTGAAGCTATCAAATACTTTTAAGAACTTATGAGATCATCAAGGTCATCTAGTGCTACTTCTATTCTAGGACATGATAAGAACTTTTCATCTACTAAGGTAGGAGATTCATCAAAGAATGGAGAGATAAGAAATGAAAAATCCAAAGGAAAACCTACTTGTCATTATTGTGGTCAACTTGGACACACTGCCAACATATGCAGGAGCAAAAATGGTATGCAAAGCCCTTAACCTAAATTTGTTGGTAACTGCTTTAATTGTAAGAAGCAATGAAACCAAGCACATGAGTGTAGATCAAAGAAAAGTGATGCATCCACTATGTCTAGATTTGAAGGACATTGTTATCATTTCTGAAAATATGGACATAGAGCTCGTGAATACAGATCCAAGGTAAAATCTAACTGGATATCTAAAAAGAAAACACATACACCTAATCAAGGTAACTCTTACAATTCAGATTACAACACATGGTATAATCATCATTATTGTGGAGAGTATAGGTACATTCCAAAGAATTGCATAATGACACATTTTAGAGGAAACTATAAGAAATGATTGAATGGAAACCTAGTTTTTTTGAGTTGTCTCAAAGTTGGACATGTTAGAAAGAATTGTAGGACCTAAGCACCAACACCAAATAATGGAAACAACAAAGGAAAGAAAAAAGTTGAGATGAAGAAGACATGTAAAGAGATAGTAGAAGCTAGAAGAAGTGGAGAAATAAAAGTTGAGATCACCCAATCCAATGGATCAGGTGATCACACCTCATCCAACTAAGAAGAAGAAGGTATGTAGGGACAAAATATTTAATGAAGTATCATACATTAGTTCCTAAGAATTAAATGATTAAACTTCCATATCAATGAGCATAAAGATCCATTAGGACAAATTTGTGAAAAGTATTGGGCAATGAAATATGTTTTACTATCAAGTGCCAAGCATCAATAATTCAGTTTGTATTGACTGAGCATTGCAATATAGACCAAGAACTTAAATTGACCAACATGATTTATTGATTGAGCAAATTGGTATTAACCAAGTGAGGTGATAGTGACTGAATATTTGAAAAGAGGCATGAAAGCTGGAGATAGATATTGTGTACCTACTAGGGTGCAAACACATTTATTATAGACCTACTTGGAAAAATTGAAGAAATATATCAAATTTGGACATTCTTTATCACTTTATCAAGAAAATTCTAGTTCACAAGCAATCAAGGCAAATTTAGCAACAATGCAAGTGAATCATTGTGTACTATTGGTGATTTGATAGAATTTAGTAAGTGAAAACCTTATTTTTGAGCTAGTTATTTTCAAAGGTTATTGGGGAAAAGTTTGTTTCAGAACCCTAGCTTGAAATGACATCAACTGTGAGTGGAATGTTAGAGGAGAGAAACATACAGATTGTGAGGAATGATCAGTGGCCCCCACCTAATTCCAAGAATCATTCATATTTTGAAGCAACAAAAGATGAAATTGGTGCTTTATCATCAATTCCACCAAAGTTTCTAACAATTAAAAATGTATGAACTTGTTACATGTGAAAAATTGGAGAACTTGGAGATTTTAAGGTGAGAGAAGCTTATGAGGAGTTGTGTGATAATGGAGTATTAAAAGATGAGCATAAGGTTGTTGCCAAGAAGGGGCTTACCCATTCCCTAGGTTTTCCTAAAGTGTTCAAAGTGAAATGGATAAAAAATAATGTTGAGTCATATTCATCACATGAAGGTACGGATAAAAGGTAGACTAATTATAATTAATAAGGCCATCATATGTAGAGTAACAAGATACCCTACTCTAGATAGAACGAAGTCAATAAGATGAACAACAAGAAATGAAGTTGAGAAATTGACAAAAGCTATCTGGAACGATTGAGGCATGTTAATTGATGGGATTGAACACCTTGTTGTTGAATTTGTAGTAAGAGTGATAACACATAAGTTTTATTAGTCGAGTTGAGTGTGCCATGCATTATATTAGAGCTAGGCTACAAAATTATTAAAAAGGATCATAGTAATGACCTTGACAAGCTGCAACTACAACAATTGACAAAGAATCTTGGAACTATAAGGAAAGCAAAAAATGCATCATTTAAGTTTGTATTTTTTTCTATGTAAAAAATTCATTTCCTACCTTTGGCACAGTAGCATGGGATAGAAGAAAGCTAGATATTGATAAAATTAATGATTTAATAAGTTAGCTAGGAGAAACTTTTGAGGCAATTATGGATAATTATTTTGAGGAGTTCAAGAATAAAATGAGAAATCATATGAGGATTCCTAAATTGATTGTAGATAAGTATTTTGATTATATATGTTTCATGGTAGATATGTATTTTGTTTCTGCCGAGGTTGTACAACCCAGAGTTTCATGGTTAAGGCCAATACCTTATGAAGTAAATGTTGATGAAGTCATTGCAGTAGTGAGTACACTTTTGTTAGAGGATATTGATGTGAATGTTCAGCCATTTGACACATATGATACAATAAAGAATCAAATGACTACAAAGAAAAGTAAGCCCAAGAAAGATAAGAAGAGAACATAGACAATCAAAGGTCTTGAGGGAAAAGATGACAAAGAGGAAGGATCTAAAGGTATAGTTGAAGCCAAGGAATCTAAAGGCAAAGAGCTAATTGTTGTTGAGCCCAAGGCAACAAAGCACAAGAAAATAATAATTGTTGATACAAAGGTTAAAGAAGATCTCAAGAAAGGTGTGCAAATGTTTGTCACACACTAAGAGTTGAAAAGAAGAATTATAACAAGATCAAAGACAACTCAACCCTTGGTTGCTAAACCAAAAGAAAGTCTAGAAAAGAGAAAACTAACCAATTCACCAAAGTAGAAATTATCTAAGAGGTTGAAGAGGAAATTAGTTGTATAATAGGAGGAAGAAGATGATGAAGAAGAAAAGTTTGATGACGTGAGAAAATTTCACATTGTGTTGAGACCACCTCCTATGATTGTGGATAAGGTAAGTCAAGAGATAATTGAATTAGCAAGTTTGATAGGATTCAAAAACATCAATTTTAATTCTTAAAATAAAGAAGATCAAGAAAAGATTGAAAAATATTTAATAGAAATGATGATACAATTTAAATCTACACCTATAGAGTAGTGTTAGGGTGTTCTAGAAAATAAATGTATAATAAGATTGATGCTAATTAGAAGTGTGTGTTGTCCACTAAAAGATAAGTCAGGGAGACCACATTAACACAAACAATGCTAGATTTAGAAAAGACACATATGTTTATTTTCCTAAAAGACTTTTAAAGAAATTTATACCTGTAAGAATTTGGCTTAGGCTAGAATTCACCCAAGATCAAGGAACTCAAACACAAGCACAACAGTAGACCAATAGAGAGAGTATGATCAAAATGAGGATATATTTATTCAATATGCCATATATGCCATATCAGAGTACACTAGGAGTGATTGTATATAAAGGCCTCTACAGAGCTTCTAGAATGCATAGAAGTTAGTATCATGATAAGTCATACAACCAGGCAAATGTCCACTAGATATGGGTTATCCTCCATTAAGCATGGAAATAACTGTGATGATGTGAGGACAAGTGTACAATGATGTAGCATGCAAATCAATGATGTAGACAAAATTGGCTAAATTAGGAGTGTGAATAACTGTGTTGTCTACATGACAACTTAGTGAACGATGCAAAATCCAGTATTGTAGACACCATGTACTTAATTAGAGTTGCATACTTCTATGAGAGTACACAAACTCCTAAGTGTCTCACCTAAATAAATAATAAATAATGTAAAATAATTAAATAATGCATTAACTTAAGTAAGTGTAAATAGTGAATACTTATTTACACCAACACCCCCCCTTAAGTGTAACTTAGGGGAATGCCCTTAAGCTTACAAAATCTAGAATGCAATGCATGATGGGTCCCAGCTACTAGACCATGTTAGGTACCCATATACATAATGATATGCAATCTCTCATAAAGTAAAGAAAGAGGGAAAACCTCATGGGAAAAAACCCTCCACCAAAAACAGAGATAAATAAGGATGCATGGATGGATGGAGTAATCAAGACCCCCCCATTATGACATACATCTAATATATACATAAGAAAATGATGAGAAGAGGAAGAGAGACAGGATAGGCTCCCCCCCCCCCCCCCCCCTCAAAGAAGAATGCCTACCAATGATTGCTCTGATGAAGAAGTTGATCCAAGATTGCAGAATGGTGTTCCTCCCCTTAGGAAGAAACAAGGCCAAAGGTACACATGAGATGCTTCCACTATGCATGGAAAGAATCCCATAGATAAGTGAAGTATCTGAAACCTGCTCAACTGGCTGAAGAACTTGTATCAAAGAACTATCAGGTCTTGGCTCTACAATTTCAAATTTGTATATATTATTTCCACAGGAAATATTTCAATTTATGTGGGCTCATTAATCAAATCGGGCCATACCATTAATTCTAAAAACCTCAAAATTTCCCATCGACAGCTAAGGAAAATTACAGCGCAACAAACTACATTTGGTGGCCGCATAATCTTTCCCTAGTGGGAAGTTTATTTTTTATGCGAGGGTTGTGTTTTTTAAACGTAGGGCAAACTCCTTGGACTAAAGGGACAAAATCTGACCCACAGAAAGTAAAAATAGATGACACTAAGGATCCCAGCCCCTGCCTAAGCATATTTTAGCATCGCTTTAAAATATCTAGTGGCATCGCATTTTCAAACCCTCTGGCAACACAAAAGAAATATTCGGCAACTGAAACATTTTTCTAGCAATCGTAATTAAAAATAGTCTGACACTGCTTGAAGGATATTTTGGCAAGTGCAAAAGTTCTGGCCTACGCAAAAAGCTCACAATGGTAAAGAATATTCTGGTTACTATAGAAAATACCATCATCAAAAAATTTAATCCTTTTGACCATTGCCACCAAACACGCGGTGTTGTTTTATTCGCTATAGCCTATGGACACATGTCATCATTTCACTTGTATGTCAGCAGTGATTGGATTGACTCATCAGTTGCCATGTCACCTAAACAATCAACAACCATACCCTACCACATTGGATTTTTTTGCACCATCCGTACGAGTCGTACAGCTAATGTCATGAGATGCTTGAAGGTGTGTTGATGTCATCAAGTTCATAAGCTTAAATTTGACAGCCATCTGACCATCATACCAGGCCAAATTTGAACTGCTACGATGGTCGTATGATCTTCAAATTTAACCTCATCTTTTGTTGATGCAACCCATCTCCAGATTGATTTTTGATTTTGTAGTTCAACTTTGGGAGGCCATATCTCAGTCATTTGAACTCTAAATCAATTGCATTTTTTTTTAAATTAGGTAGAATTTCAATAGTGCAGCTCTTTTCTAGTTTTGGTGCATAGATTTGTCAGAAATTGCATTTTTTGGTGACTATATGTGTATAATCTTGCATTTTGTAACTTTAAACACTTCATATGGGCACATGTGGAGTCGAAAATAGGTTCCATTTTTTTAAAAGTGTGTTATTTTTTTGTCTACTTTCCAAATTTGCTATCAGATTGTAGGGTTGTGTGGACAAAAGTCTCACTTTTAGCAATAGGGCCTTTCTTTGCTTTGTATTGCTTCAGAATTGTAGCACATTGTAAAATTCCAGAGTTGTAATCCATTAAGAAGTTGTAACAAGCAAAATCAGAAGTCCACAAAGGCTAAAAATTGGCAAGTGGCCATTGTAATCGCACTACTGATAAAGCACCAAGAGCGTCTATTTTGAGGGGTTTCTTGATTTAGTGAAAAGGAGGGGTGTTCTTGGTGTCATGTTCTCTCTTTTTTGCACTTTTATTTTATTTTCTACATTATGGGAAACTTTAAGTTTCTTAAATTAATAACTCATAACTATGCTACATGGTCCATAAAAATGTGGTATCACTTAATGCATAATGGAGTTTCATAATATGTAGATGGTACTCTTCCTAAACTAACAAGCGATAATGTATCAGCAAGTGATATTTTAGCTTGGGTAGCAATGGATAGGAAAGCCCTAGGTGATATATGTTTGGGGGTTGATGACAAGATCATGTATCAAATCAATAAGTGTTCAACATCCAAAGAAGCTTGGGATACCCTCGAAAACCTTTATGGTAAAGTGTTTGAAGAGGATGTTTCCAAAATCAAAGATGAGCTTGTCTCCTTAGATCCTAAGTTATATGACTCTATATAGGATTTCATCATCAAGGTGAATGGATTAAGGACAATGCTTACTGATTGTGGGAGTTCTATCAAAGATGACAGATTGATCTATCTTATTCATAACAAGTTGCCATTCAAATATTCCATATTTGTATCTTCTTTTAACACATCAAAGACTACTTTAGGGTTTGCCTACAAGAAAGTCACTTTTGATGAATATGTTGATTTGTTGGATACTGAAGAAAAGAAGTTGAAATCAATGGGGATTCTCAAATCACCTAAGTCTAAAGCATTGGTGGCCAACAATGAGGATTCTTAAAACTCAGCTGGACAATCTTCAAATAAAGGAAAGGGTAAGAAGAAGTGGAAGAACAAATCAGAGGATGCAGAAAAGACAACACCACAATCAATCAACAAGGCAAGTCTTCCTCAAATTCGAACAAGAATGGGGATAACAACAACAAGGAGAAGAAAAAGTGTGTCTATTGCAAGAAATTGGGTCATGAAGAGCATGAGTATTATCTTAAGAAGATTGATAAGTTGACCAACATCATGAAGAAACATAATGTTCCATTACCTAATGCTTATAAGGATAAAGGGTCTTCTTCAGATTCAAAGGGCAAAGGGCAAGCACTCATGGAAAATTCAAATTCTTCAAAGGATTGGATTTTTGACTCTGGTGCCTCTTATCATATGGGTTCTTCAAAGTAGTATTTTTCTTCAATGAAGCAATCAAAAGTATGGCACATCTTCGTCAGAGATGGTACCAAGATGGAAGTTGAAGGGAAGGGAATGTGGAAATGGAAAAAAGAGACTTTCAAGATGTTCTTTATGTTCCAAATCTAAGTTCAAATCTTTTATCAATCAACCAAATCACTCACCTTGGAGATGGACATAGAGTTGAGTTCCTTCCAAACTCAGTACAGGTGTACAGTCTTAAAGATGATCCATTGGTTGCAGTGGGGAAAGTGAATCATAAAAAAAGGTTATAATATTTCTCTCATTTTATGCCCAAGTCTCCTTTAAAGGCCTTGTTATCACAATAAAATTCAACAATGCAATTATGGTATCAATGGTATGGTCACCTTGACTTTCGCTACCTTCAACAACTATGCACATACCAAATGGTCAAAGGTCTACCTCAAATTAACTTTTCTAAAAGGTGAATGTTCAATAGATTCAATGGATATGCATCTAGAGGGGAAGTTATAGAAAGGGAAGTCTTCAAGAGTATCAGGTGTTCTATAGATAGTTCACATGGTATTAACAAGTCCTTTTGCATTTAGCCAAGGTCGCTACATACTAACTTTCGTTGATGACATTTCAAGATACACTTGGATCTATTTTCTTCATAATAAGAATGAAATGTTGGACAAGTTTCTAGCCTTCAAGACTCATGCAAAGAAGAAATCGAGGAAAGCCATCAAAGTTCTTCAAATGGACAATGGAAGCATGTATGTTAACTAAAGACTTATGGAATTTTGCTGACTTGAGGGAATTGATCTTCAGAATCCACCAGCATTCATTCCACATAAGACAGATGTTGCAGCATTGAGGATCTGCACTCTTAACTCTATGGAAAGTTGCATGATACAAGCCAAGTCTCTAGATCCATCACTTGAATTCAAAGTAATAAGTAGTGCCACTCACATTCTTAATCGATCTCCTCATCTAGCCTTAGATGGAAAGACTCCTTTTGAGGCATAGTGCAGTAGAAAACCTATTGTGATGCACTTCAGAGTCTTTGGTTTTCTTGCATGGGCAAAGATATCTTCCAAGGGATGCAAGGCACAATCACTTTGACCTTATACTTTCATTGGTTATGAAGATGGTGTGAAGGCATATAGACTCATGGATCCTAAGACACATCAAACTTTTGTGGAGAAGGATGTCCACTTTGAGGAAAGTTCACCAAGCTTGTCCTCTACTCCTCTCTACACATCATACAGTATGGAAACTGATAGTGACACCAGCGATAGTAGACCATGTAAGAATTTGTCTTAGGCCATAATTCACCCAAGATCAAGGAACTAAAACATAAGCACAATAGTAGACCAATAGAGAGAGTATGATCAGAATGACGATATATTCATTCAATATGCCATATATGCCATATCAGAGTACACTAGGAGTGCATGTATATAAAGGCCTTTGGAGAGCTTCTACAATGCATAGAATTCAACATCATGATAATTCATACAATAGGCACATGTCCACCAGATATGCGTTATCCTCCATTAAGCATAGAAATAAGTGTGATGATGTGAGGATAAGCCTACAATGGTGTAGCACACAAATCAATGGTGTAGACAACATGTGCTAAATTAGGAGTGTGAATAATTGTGTTGTCTACATGACAACTCATTGAATGATGCAAACTCGAGTGTTGTAGACACCATTTTCTTAATTAGAGTTGCATACTTCTGTGAGAGTACATAAACTCCTAAGTGTCTCACCTAAATAAATAATAAAATAATGCAAAATAATTAAATAATGCATTAACCTAAGTAAACTTAAAGTAAGTGTAAATAGTGAATACTTATTTACACCAAAAACACCTAAGGAGAGGGCTTATAAAATTTTGATGAATAAATCTCATTAAGTTGAGCAAGAGAGCATAAAGATATGGAAGGAAGCATTTGATTTTCTTATTCCATCGGCTAATTAAGGAAATGAGGAAGGAAAAGATAGAGGTGAAGAAGTTCAAGAAGAAGAGGATGATGCAATAGATGTTGCAAAAATTGTAGAGGAAATTAGACAATTAGAAGGTTGTGAACAATAAGATGTCGTCACAATTGAGGATATTCTTGATTCAACCCCACAAGATCATAATGTGTTGACAAAAGAAGACCTTAAAAATGTTGAATTAGATACATCCTTCCAAAGCACCAATCTAGTAATACTCAAATGAAGGAATATCCAAGGATTGAGAATTTCAAAATTGATAACTTTGATGTTACATTACTTATTGTTGATACAAGTGTCAGGCAACAAGGCAAGGTTGTCATTGTGTTTCCACAATTTACTTGTATCCCAATGGGCCATATAGTTGAGAAGGTTGAAGAAGAAAAGAGAAAAGAAAAGGTAGAAGAAGTTCATACCCCCAAAGAACAAGAGGCTACTAAAGCTCTTATACAACTATCGAGTGTCAAGTTAGTAAAGATACTAATTGCTACACCTAAACAACATGTTATGTCTACTCAATAGGAGCATACACAAGTATCTAGATTCCTTGAAAAGGGTAAACAATTATAGCTATCACTACCCATTTATACAACCCCTCAATCTCAAATAGTGCCAAAATTTGATGGCATGATAGAGGAGTCAATAAGTCTAGATGAGGTAATCACTTTACCCTTATATGACTTAAATAATTTGAAATTGGAACAAATGTAGGAGTTGAAAACCTTGTTGAGTTGTAAGGAAAAGCAAGAGAAACTATAGAGAGAGCACAAAAAGAAGCAAGTATTACATAACATTAAGGACATTTTTGTTGATGCATTTGGAATCATTGGTGTTAATAGTCATCATCCAATTTTGGATTAGTTGGTGTACATAATTAACAATGCTCAAATAGATAATATTGATATTATTGACCTGGCTTTTCACCCTTTATGAAATTTTGTTCTTCATAATGAAAAACCCTAGGGTTATAATCCAAAATTAGTGTTTTTTAGTTGAAAACCCTAGTGAAAATTTCCTAAAGGCCTTTTAAACCCTCATTGTGTGCCCTAGTTTTCAAAAAAGATAATTGACTATAATTTCCTTTTTCAAAATTACGCAGGACATGGTTATCCAAATTTTTCATTTTTATAAAGATTACTTTATTAGTTCCCTTGAATTAAACCTTTTAATTCGCTCATTGGCTACTATGATTGACTCAACACTGAATGATGTAAATATGTTCTATTGTTGATCTTGGTAAGATCAACAAATGGCACTTACTTGCAATGTAAGGTTGCATGGTTTTTAGCAAAGTGAGCAAGCACCTTGATGATAGATGTCCCTAATGATGCCATGATTGGTGCTTCACGCAGTTCAAAAGCTATAGGTTGTAAATTGTTGATCTTTCCATGATCAATAGATGGTACTTTACTATTATAAGAAAGTGTGTGACAGTTACACATTATGGGAAAGTGCCAACAGGATGCGTGGCACATGGTGATGCTATGGACCCACTTCTTTCAAATGTAGTAGTGAAGTTTGTACTGTGGTAGTTTTTAGACATGTTGGCAAAAAAGGAATCATTCTATTGGTTAGTATGGCTAACTAGATGTTATAAAAGCATGATTTCATAGCACTGTTGATCTTGGTCAGATCAAAGATTGGTGCTTACCTACAATGTAAAGTTCCATGGTTTTTAAGAAAAGCGAGGAAGCGTCATTCTTCCATGTGGCAAGGTGGGACCTATTGTAATAAAAAGTTGCTGACTCGTGGTAGGCTGGAAAAGGCACTGAGATGGAGTGAATTAATTGGCCAGATAAATTACTGCTAGCCAAGTTGGAGATGAGTGTGCCAAAGGGGCTGCTTTTCAAAAGGTTTTATTAATAAGATATTGTTATTTCCTATGATCGTCGATCTTGGTAAGATCAATGATTGGTGCTTCACTGCAATATGAATATGCATGAACTTTAAGCAAAGCGGGGAAGCACCTACTTGACATGTGGTGAGGATCTCAAAACTTTAAGAAAGCTTTTCTCTTTCAAGTAAAGTCATCCAATGCTATGTGATCAACAAATGAATTTCAAATCTGAGGCACAACACAAAAATTAATGATTAGAAACATAAATGCTTTGCAGGTCTCCTTCGTGTGACCTTAATGCTACAGTATAACTTGCAAATTCACTACTACTAAACCACACAATTGCAAATATCTCAAAGTACAAGGGTTTCTAGAGCTAGGGCACCAAATTTTGTAAGGTTTTCAGCAATCTACAATGCAATTTATAGAGAAAAAGAAGTAGAACTCAGCAGGTAAGTGGTCTGTGACTTATGAAAATCAAAGAAATTATAATTGTGTAAAGTTGAATTTTTAAAATGCCTCCACAAAGGATTTCTCTAGTTTGATTGATTATCTTAAAAGGTCTATTCATGATGATTTCCTAGAACAATTACCTTTGTCTATGAATGAATTACCAAAAAGGAAAGAACTCATCCCCAAAAGCCCTAGGTTGGTTGTCGGTGAGGGTTTCTATGATAGAGCTAATTGGGTATGAGATTCACAAGTTTCAGTTGGGGGTTTAGAATTGTTTAAGAAATGGTTTGCAGAATGCAACTTGGATACCCCATTGAGTAATGTTTGTGAGTTTCACATTGGAAAATTGGTTGTTCTTGGGGTATCTTTTGACAGTGACCTATTATCTGATATGGCCAAGAAATATGACCGCATCACTAGAATTATAAAGAATCATGCTAGAGATAACCTCTTTAGGGTTTCACCTACCTTGATCAGAGAGGTATTCAAGGTTAACCCCAACTAAGAAATCCATGAGAAAATTGATATGGACAAATTTTAGGCAAGATATGATGCACAGAGGCTATGCTTGAGGACAAGGCCACTACAACAACATGTTGTAAAAATTGGGTCATTACCTTTGGTTACATCTAATACCCCAGAACCTCTGATGAAGAAATACTTTAATCCTAGGGCATAGGCCCTATATTTTACTCTTTGAAAAATATTTGGGATGGATGGGGAGGAATATATCCCAAACTCTATTTTTCTCATTATGGCTCAGACTTTTCAATTTGGAATGAGCACAATTCTTGATTTTGCTACTTTCCTAGCTAAGGAAATTCATAATGGTTTAGTGGGAATAGCTCAAGGTAAGGTGAATAGGCCTTTTTTCTGGTATTCTTTGTTGATGTACATATGTCTTTACAAAGGAGTTACCTTTTTCTCCAAGGAAATGAAGTTAGAACTAGAAAGAGATGGAAAGAAACTCCCAGTTCATTTGTAGAGCATTGACATGACTTGGCAAGTCACAGATGCCAACTATGTCAGATTTGATAGGTACTTTGCTTCAAGGCTTAGATTTCTCTTGAAAGGGGATAGTCCAAGAATCTCACAACCTTTATTAGAGATAATTAGACCCAAGGACCATGCCAAGGGGCTATTGGTCAGTCATAATTGGGGGGATATAATCCCATACCCTGTTTCTACTGTAATCAAAGTTTATAGTTTTTTGGGAAAACCCCATGTATTACCTTTCCATGTGCCTTTGAAGATAGGAATTGTAGATTGCTATGGAAGAGTGGATCAGTTGAGGAAAGGGATACATTGGGCAAAGGTAAAGGCACTTTCTTCCCTGTTGTGACTGCCATACATGACTTTGTTTTTGTTAAGAAAGGATGAAGAAATTTAAGTTTGTTTCTAGATAGATATCATATGGCCCAATCTCATGCTAGGTGCATTGATCCAGAAGGATTTTATGACCTCCTTAGAGAGAGAACCAAAGCTAAGGTTATTGAACAAGTTGTATATTTCTCAGAGGATGTTATTTGAAATATTTTTTCATTACAAGAATAAGAAGTCAAAAAAGAAAAGTGGGTAGTTTTCAATAAAGTTTTAGAATTTATCAATGCTTTTGATCCCAATTATAACCCCTTGGAAGATAAGAAGTATTGGGGGGCCAAAATGAATGCACTGATGAATAATTTTGATGTGATAATGCAAACTTTGAATGAGAAGAAGAGCATCTTGGTCAAAGCATATCTTGATAAGTCTACAAAAGTAGAGAGAAGGATAAATAGTAGAATGGTGGTTACTCAAGGCCAGTATACACTATAGAGGAGGGCTGGATATATTGTGGCTCAAAATATACAACACATTCCCCCTACAAAAAGCCAAGATTAGAGAATCCACCTGATACCAGTGCACCCAAGAGACAGAGATTAGAATAGGGATCCTCTTCTCATGTAGGAGAGTATTCACCATCTCAAACCCCACTCAGAATAGAAGATGAAACATCTCTGAGAGAACAACTAAACCAAATGGGAGGGGAGGGAGATACCATTGTTAACAATGCTAATATAGAAAGAGGAGTGCTTGAGGAGCCTCTGATGCCATCCTTTGAGCTCATTGTTGCTAATTACAGAGGTAAGGAGATAGACCCCATCATTTCTCAAGCCTCTCAAAAATTCATAGATGATGATAATTTTGTTAAATCTAGGGCCTCTGCACAATTTTTGTGGAGGAAAAATATAGGCAATTTTGAGGAAAATTGTAAAAAAATAAAGGCAGAGCAACCAAACAAATTGGACTCTGAAGTCAAGGAAGAGGCAAATTTTTGGAGGACTTTGCCCAGCTAACACCTAAGGCCAGGAGATAATTAGTTAGAGAATTAGGATTTTTGGTTTTGCATGAATGGGACATAGATAATGCTATGATTTTTTACTCCATTAGAAAAGAGAAAGATGTGTAATATAAAAATGAAGAAGAAATTTTGCAAGCACATAGAGGGGTGAAATTTAGTAATGATCACCAAGCCCTAGTCATATGGTCTATTGAAAAAAGAAATAAGACTAGGATGCAAGAGATTTCAAGTGCTAAGCATACTAGTACACTCACAATGTATAGAGTAGATGAGGTTGATGGTGGAGAAGTCACCAAAATGGCTAAAGAAATGCTAGCTTTTGGAGATGTGGTAGCTGGGAATGAAAAGAGTAGATTCTTAGAGCTCAATGCTAAGTTTGAAGAAATACTTAAGGCATATGAGGAAAGAGGAAAGAGAAAAGAGGATACAATTGCTGGAAAATCAAGTATCCCAGATGGACAAACAACTTGGAAAAAGGAAAGTAGAAGAGTCCAGCAAGCCAAGAATTGCATATCCTCACCCCCTAGTTGAACCAATTAAATCCACCCCCATTGTTGAGTTACTAGATACCCCACACAGACCTAAGTTTTATACTACAAAGGAATTTGAAGAGGAAAAGAATAAATTCTGGGAAATGCATGTTGAGTTGAAAAATCAATATGAAGAAAAGCTCAGGAAAACAATTTTGTATTTAGTGTTGGAAATCTGATTGAAAAGATCACTATTGAAGAAGGTAGATTGTTTTCAAAGAGGGAGATTATTGATAAAGAATATTTTCAATCATTTTTTTGTCACTGATGTTAAACTTTCTATTTGCTAGAATGGTAATTGCTTATAAGATCCAAGTACTATCACTTAGTTGATTGATGAAGATGATTTAATCAACAAGATGTAACAAAAGTACCTAAGGGAAAGATTGAATTATGGTTTTGTAATAAAGTGCAAGGATCAGTTAAGACAAGGTTAAAATGATGTATTCATAATACACTTGACGATACTAAGGTTGGACACACTTAGAAACTTTAGAAGTATAAGTTGTAACAACACTATGTGTAAAGCTTGACTAAGTTCATTAGTGAGTGTCAAGCAAGCTAGTTCATGCCAAGCAAATTTTTAGTTAGCGTCAAGAAAAAGATAAATTTAGTGTGTGCCGAGTGATACTAAAGGAGCCAAGAAAAATGAAGTGTTGAGTAAGTAATAAGTGATGAGCATCAAAAAAACTTAGTGGATGCCAAGTGAATCCACAGTAGGTGTTGAGCATCAGTAAAACGTAGTTGGTGCTAAGTAACACAGTATGTGTTGAGCACTAGAATTTCAATAGTATCAAGCTGTTACATTATTTAAAAAGTCAAAGATTCACCAAATCTAAGCTGAAAAGTTTGTTACCCTAAATTTTGTGAACTAGATGGAGGATAAGGATGATGAGCTGGAGGCACAAAATTTTAGGTAAACTATTTTTGGGAAAATTCAAGAGGATTCTTTATGATGTTTCTAGAAGAAACAAGATATGGGGTAGATTCATTAAATCCTACCTAATCCATTCAAACTAAAATTAAAAGTAGAAGATTCTAGAGGGAAAAGTATTTCCAGACTTCTATTTAAGGAGTCATAGGCCAAGAAGCAAGAGTGGAAGAGTGGTTGTGGTGCCAAGTTGTGAAGTTGTTGAAGTGTATCAAGGAGAAGGCATTAAGAAGGAAGGACAAAGCATAGATACTTTTCTTTGATAAGTGGTCATATAGGAGATTGCACTGGTACATCGAGTATGGAGACTCAAGGAGACAAAGCTTGAAAGGAGGACAAGCTGTCAGAGCTAAAGAGATTGAAAGTCAGGAAATGTTGTGATTTGAACAAAGATCTAAAATCTGCAAGTTAAGTTGTGAGTTATATCAAGTCAAAAGACCTTGTTGTTACTCTCTAACAGTTGTATCAGTTAGGGTAAAATCCTATGGACTTAGTTTGGTTTAATAGCCATTTGTAAATCCTTTAAAAGGGTGGCATTCCAAGTGAATATTCTATAGTCCTCTAACCAAGCCCACTTCTAAAAGGGTGGTTAAATTCTTTAACTGGGACACATTTTAACAATGTGTTGTAGCCTTTAATAGGGCAAGGCATCACTTCAAAAGAGTGAGAATTGAGTAGCATGTTGCTAGTGGTTTTTCTCACATTGATTTTTTACGTAAATCACTATGTTATGTGTTGATCTTTCATGTGTTATTCTTGCATGTTAATTTTACAGTAACTTGTTGAGTAGGAAAGTGTAAGCTTGGATGCATGAACAATTTAATGTGCTCACTTTAGTTGATGAAAAAGTTTTATTAGGAGATTTGGACCTTGAATAACTGAGTCACCCTCCTAGTTATTCTAAATCATTTCTAATATTTAGTAGAAAAAATTGATTGGCCAGAATTTTATGACCATCTGGTACAAATCCTAGAGATGTGGGATGAAATAAAGATAAATGAAGACACATTAAAGTCCATTGTTCAGAAATGGAGCGAGAGAGATAATGATGTCACTTCTATTTGTATCTCCATCATCAAGTTATCTTGTGATTAGATAGAAATTCTTTTTTATATAATTAATAATCTAATAGAATTTAGTGAAAGAAGGGCTTTTTTTTAGAAAATGATGAGAATTTTTTTTTCTAAATATATAGCAAAGAAGTTTGATCTTTTTCCTAATGTGCTTAGAAAGGTTGACAAAATAAAAGAAAAAGAAGAGTGGGGAAAAGAATTAGATGAATTGTTATGCCACAAGATGAACAATGTTATAAATGAAAAGGGTCATATACTATGGGCAATGACTGATGAAGAACTTCTTATTTATGCTTCTGGTGAGATTGTGTGTAAGTTTATCTGCATCAATATTTTAGATCATACTCTATGATCCATCATCAGGATGAGAGAGCTAAGAAAAAACATGAAGAACTTGTCAAAGTAAATTTTTTCTATAATACTATTAGAAAAGATTTTGTTGAAATCAAAAAGATTGAGAATTTTGTAATAAAAAAGTAGCAAAAAATCCTAAATTTTGATTGGCCTGATGATACTATTTTCAACAAATGGAAGGAAGAACTTTTGTCTTCAAAATAGGTGGTAGCAAAAGAAGATGATGTAGCAGCTAAGGATTTAGAAATAACTATTACCCTAATAGTTCATGATGAGGCCAATAGAGATCCCCAAGTTGAGGTAAACTTGCAAACATCATAACTAGACACATCATTAGCAAGTTTGATAGCTACATATTCCGAGTCATTAGAATAGCACAACAGCCAATCATGGAATCAAAGCATTTGAAGATGTAATAGAAAATGACCCCACCAAGAATAATACTTTGATATAAAAAAAAATTTACATAAATTTTTATTTTTTGTGATAGCAACAAATGTAAATATCTTTTGTCAAAATGATAGCTATCAGTTCTCTGTGCCTAAAGCTTGTTGCATCTCACATTATTTAAGTGAGATTCTAGGGCTAGAGAAAGGGTCTGAATTATTGCATATTTTAATCTTTACAAAGACTTGTTTGGTCCAATTTTCTTGATGTACACTTTGTGACATGTTTTCTCTACAAGTTTACGAGAATACATTAATTTGGTAGGATTTAGATGTTTTATCTTGAGTCATTCTAAGTCTTGTTCAGTTGTATATAATTTTCAAAGGAAATTAATACAAAATTAAACTATCCCCATATCTATTCTAGTTGAATCTTGTCTCCATTTTATTACTTGGTTATGTTGATATTGTATGAGCAAGGCTTATTCAACTGAATGCAATTAAATCTAATTGTATGTCAATTCACTATTGCCTTTAATTCAATGAATTAAGTAGATGCTTCAGTGAGATTGATTGGATTTCCATGGTAATGGGAAGGATGTTTGTAAGAATGTGTTTCAATGAGAATTGCTTATAGTATTGATTGTAATGCAATCAATTAGATCTAAGAATAGAATGGACTCTGAGTCCCAATGGATGAGGCACTAATATGATTGAATCAGTTTGTAGATGGAAAGATCATAAATAAGCATCAAGTTTAAATTCAAAATCAATTTTACTTTATTGTGTGAAGAATATCAATGTTGGTCAGCACTTTTTTGCATTTGATCTATGAGTCTTAGCTAGCTAGTATTGCAAGAAGTACTTGTAAACCTTAGAAGAATTGTGACCAATTATGTTGTAAATGGTGTGTGTTTGTAGTAAAATGTCATGAAATAAACTAAATATGTATGCAATATCAAGTTGAAATCTCTCCCATCCCTAAGGTATACCCACCTTGGTTTTGTAGAGCCTAAAGAGTAGAAAATCTATCTTGATTTTGTTGAAGTTGGGTCCTGATATAAAACATAGATAATTGTTTAAAAGAAGTAGCTAATCCTTAGATTATTTGTGAATTTATTATCTTGGTATTGAGTATTTTGTTGCTCAATAGTTGAAAAACACCAACAGATACCAATGATAAATTGATGCAATGGTCTGAGAGAAAGTTTGAGCACAAAGTTTTAGTGAAAGTCCCTAGGGAACTTGTATATAGACAGGTAGAGCTTTCTAATCTAGTGAACTAGGTGGAAGAAATTTTGAAGATTATTCCTTCTTTGTATATGAAACTTTGTGATGTTGAGTTCTTCAAATTGGAGAATTAAAGATCAATTGATATAATTCATGCATATATGAAAGAATGTTCACATTCATTGGGCAAGGATGCAAGTTCAAGCTCACCTTCATATAATAAGTTGACATTTGGTCAACAAAGATTAGCTAAGATAGTGGCATAGAAACCAAATTTATTTCAATTCAATTCATGTTATTACCACATTTTGGAGATTATTCAAAAGGAGTTATCTATAGCTCAAAGTCTATTAAAGAAAGACACGTATCTTTCAAACGTTGAGAGCTTAATTAATGTATTTGTCAAGCTAAAGATTCGTATTCAAGTCATGGAATCCATGAGAAATATATGGAATAAAGGACTTGAAAGTAATTTTGGCTACTCATCAAACATTTTTTGATAAGTACAAGATAGTCGTAGCAAACCCCAAGCCATAAGTGAAAAGAATAAGGGGGAAATATACTAAGAAATATATCAAGGGGGAAATAAGGAAATAAGCAATGAATTATGTAGAGACAAGAAATTACTTACATGACAAACATAATACAAAGGGAAATATAGAAGATGATAGAAAGCAGAAGACCGAGTTAGAGTCTCAGGGGGAGTATTATTTTTGCATGGAAATCTAAGCTATGTTATGATAAAGTATTTTTGCCACTAATGTCAAAGGGGGAGATTGTTTATCTCTAAGCCTAAATTTCCTATTATTGTCTAAAACTTAGTCATTTCCAAGGCAATGTTGGATGATCATCATTGTGACTAAGCCATCTAGAGAAGGCCGAGATACATAGGATGTGTTTATTTATCAACACATGTCAAGCAAGTCAAATGTTTCCAAGCATCCCAGTTGAGGCTGCACAAGCATGCAAGTTGAGTAATTCAATTGAAATTAAGCAATAGAAAAGTTAGTTATTGTTGAGTGATAGAATATATTAAGTTTGTAGAAGTTGAGTGACAACATGAATGTTAGTTATGACCGAGCATTAGAACATTCAAGTGACAAATAAACCAGTATTGATATATGAGTTTGCAATTGCAAAAACACTTATATAAATCATTCTAGCCAACTTTTACATGAAATTTAAAGACTAAAGAGACAATAAAGGATGAAATTAGGCATTTTTTTAGATGGTATTAATCCCTAGAAAAGTAGAGTAACCAATCAAAAAATCAAAATGGAAAATGACAAAAGGATGAAATATGGATCGTTGATCCTAATCTAAATTTTTTGAGGATTACCTACTTAAGGAGGGTTCCTAACCTAGAAAGGATGTGAGTGAAATTGAATCATATAGAGACATGTGTATGAGAAAGGAAGCAAAATGAAGGAGCAAACAAGCTAAGTAAAGAGAGAATAAGTTTAGATAGTGAAACTAGAGCAGTGGAGGACACGAGAAGATATCAGATAAGGAGATCATATTGAGATTTTGAAGACAGGGGATCTATAATCATCTTTCAGAGCAAGCTAAAGGGTCAAATGTTGAATCAATTTTTACAAATTGAGTCAAGGAAAATATATTAATAGAGTAGTTTTAACAAATCTTTGAAAATCTCTTAATTGAGTCCTTACTTTATTATAAGTGTAAAATCCTTTAACAGGGTAAGACCTAATAGTCTTAAACACTTTTGACAGACTAGACCCCTTACAAGGTAGATCATCTTATATGATCAAAATTGTAAACCTAATAGGTTAACTTTTTTGTTGCAATAGTGAATATTTGTGGGTTTCATCCCCCCCACAGTTTTACCTTCATATTGAAGTGTTTCTGGGTAACCAAAATAATTGTGTTATGTGTTGATGATTTTCATGGATGTTATATTGATTTAATTTCAACATTACATGTTTATGGTTATATGGTATAAGTTTAGAGATATGAGATAGATTAGGTGTGAATTGTTTTATTAGTAATAGGCATTACATATCTTGATTTACCCCCACCCCCCCTCTTAGTATCTTGTTTCCCTTTAAGATTTCCAACACACACATCTCTCATCTTTTTGAACTCCATTGTTGATCTTGATTATGTGAAATGCTTGTGCACATGGATCACTCAAAATGTATCCTTCACCCTTGATTAAGCCTCTCTTAGATTTTGATCTAAACTATCCATTTTCCTTTAAAAGAGAGGGCTCTCTCCTCATTCTCCATCTTTGGTGTTTATGCTAATATTGTGATACAAGTTTTCTTGGTGATTTTGGAGCACCTAGAGCACTCATTTGGCATTCATCTTGCATCTTCATTCTCTTTCTTGCATTGTAGTTTTCATCGCATACTAGCTTAGGTTTTCCTTCATGCTCATAGCTTAACTCACAAAGCTTAATCAGGAAGACTTGTAATTGTTAGAGTAATAAGATATTGCCTTATTAATTAGATCAATTTGATTTAATTATTAAGTCACCTATTATCTATAGTTTTCTTAAGCTAAACTTTAGGCATATAATTAATTATTATCATGCAACCTAGGTTTTCCCTATTAATGTTTTCATCTCCTTTTATAAGGACTGATCTCTTAGTAATTTCATTCATTTAGTTTTGGTAATAACAATTTCTCTTTTTGTTCATCAAGAATGTCTCATTTGTGGATCTGGGAATTCCAGCCTCCATAACTTTGTCTTGTTAGGATAAACCACGGACAGAAATGAAAACTACATGCAAATATAACCAATAACAGAAAATAATAGATCACACAGAAATAAACACAAGGCACCAAGATTTAACGTGGTTCACCCAATCCCTGGGCTACATCCACCAAATAGCAAATCTGATCTTATTACAATCCAGTGATTACAACCTGATTACAATCTGTAATCCCTTACAACTCAATACCGCCGCAAGAACCAATTTCGCATCACAACATCATGAAAAATGCCTAACCCTAAACCCTTTTATACAAGTATTTTATTCATTTTAGGGTTACAACATGTCGGCCATATATGTCGACTACCATGTCAGCCACTATTTATGAAGTATGTACAGTACTTTCCTGATCAATCACCATAATCTAACAATCTCCCACTTGGGGGACTGATCAGGCTCCACATTAAACAACAATCTCCCACTTGGAGACTGATCCTGTAGCAATACCACTACCACATGGGGCTCCCACTAGATCAAACCACCCTGGACTATGTTGTTCTTTTATTCATGTTCAATCTAAAAGACCAACCGAAGCTGAAGAGGAGTTCAGCTTCTCCCATGTTACAACCTTTGTCAACATATCTTCTGGATTGTCATTGGTATGTATCTTCTCCAACTTTAACTGTCCATCCTCCAAAATGGACCAAATTAAATGGTACCGCAACTGTATGTGTTTGGTCTTAGAATGCAGAGCTGAATTCTTTGCAAGATGAATGGCACTCTGACTATCTATGAAAAAATAATTATCCTGCTAAGGATGTCCCAATTCTTCTAAGAAGAAATGAAGCCATATCATCTCCTTGGCTGTCTCTGTAGCAGCAACATACTCTGCCTCTGTAGTGGATAAAGCATTAATCTTCTGTAACCTAGAAACCCAGCTCACGACTACCCCACCAATAGTAAAGACATAACCTATAGTACTCCGCCTGGTATCAATATCCCCTGCCAAATCTGAGTCAACATAGCCCTGTAAATTAGTAGTAGAGCCCCCAAAGTGTAAACACTTATTGGATGTCCCTCTCAAATATCTGAGAATCCACTTGACAGCATTCCAATGCTCAAATCTTGGATGACTCATATACCTGCTAACGACTCCCACTGCATGTGCAATATCTGGCCTAGTGCATACCATAGCATACATCAAACTTCCTACAGCTAAAGCATAGGGTAACTTGGACATCTTATCCTCCTCTTCTTATGTCTTGGGACACATCTCCTTAGTCAATTTCAAATGACCAGGTAAAGGTGTGCTGACAGCTTTAGCATTCTTCATAGAGAAACATTGCAACACCATCTCAACATAATATACCTGAGATAGCATCAAGGTTCTATTTTTCCTATCTCTACAAATATTCATACCAAGGATTTGTTTTACTTCCTCCAAATCCTTCATAGCAAATGCATGTGCTAACTGGCGTTTGAGCCCCTTAATATGATCCATGTTAGACCCAGCTACAAGCATATCATCAACATATAGACATAAAATAATGTAGCTATCATCATCCAACCTATTAAAATAAACATAGTAATCTGAATGACACCTATTATATCCATGCTCATGCATAAAACTATCAAATTTCAGATACCATTGCCAAGGTGCTTGCTTTAAGCCATATAAACTTTTCTTCAATTTGCACACTAAGTTCTCCTTACCTTTGACCTCAAAAACCCTGTGGCTGAGCCATATATATTTCTTCATCCAAATCACCATGAAGAAAGGTTGTTTTAACATCCAAATTCTCTAAATGCAAATCTTCAGTAGCCACAAGACTTAAAACAGTACGAATAGAAGTCATTTTAACAACAAGAGAAATATCTCATCAAAATCAATTCCCTTTTCTGTGCAAATCCTTTTACAACTAACTTGGTCTTAAATCTTTTCCTCTTCTTTCAACCTGTAAACCCACTTATTCTGTAAAGCCTTTTTACTTGTAGGAAAATTGCACAAATCCCATGTCTTATTTTTCAGCAAAGAGTCCATTTCATCTTTCATTGTAGACTCCCATTGAATCTTAGTATCCACCTGCACAGCTTCATCATAACTTTCAGGTTCACCAGCATTACTAAGTAAAATAGAATACAAAGAGGGAGAAAACCTTTGTAGAGGTCTAATTTGCCTCATTGACCATCTAACATTCACTAGTGTGTGTCGTATTTGTTGTTGTGGTTGTTGCACATCATGAGGAATGGTTGTAACATCAGCTTTTGGAGTATCATCTAGCACTACATAATCATCTTCTTTCTTCTCATGTTGCTGCAACAGATCTTTGTACAACACTTTCTCATTGAATATGACATCCCAGCTTCTTATAATTTTATGATTTTCAAAATCCCAAAGCCTATAACCAAATTCATTAATGCCATATGAAACAAAGACACATTTCTTTGACTTAGCTTCTAGCTTGGTTCTATTTTTAGAGTCTATATGAGCAAAAGCTTCACAACTGCAGGTCTTGAGAAAAGAATAACTCACCTTCTTCCTATTCCATGCCTCCTCTAAAATACCACAGCCCAAAGGAGTAGAGGGACCTCTATTAATCAAATATATTGCATTATTGATAGCCTCCACCCACATGTGTAAGGGCAACCCAGCATGCAACCTCATGCTCCTTACGCGCTCCATTATAGTCTTGTTCATGTGTTCAGCCACTCCATTTTCTTGTGGAGTCCTTGGAACAATTTTCTATCTACGAATACCATTAGTGGAGCAATAATCTTCAAATTCATGACTACAATACTCACCACCATTATCAGATCTGAGACATTTTAATTTCTTACCAGTCTCATTTTCAACCAAGCATATCCATTTCTTAAAAGTTTGAAATACATTAGATTTCTGTCTAAGGAAATAAACTCATACTTTTCTAGTTGCATCATCAATAAATGTAACATAATAATGAGAGCCACCAAGGGAAGATACCTGAGCTGGTCCCCATACATCTATATGCACAAGCTCTAATTTCTCCTTTTTATTTTCCTTCCCAGTCTTTACAAAACTCACTCTCTTTTGTTTTCCATACACACAACTTTCATAGAAATCCATATTCACACATTTTAGACCTAGTAAAACTTTCTTTAAATGAAGTACTTTCATACCTTTCTCACTCATGTGCCCAAGTCTATTGTGCCATAGTGCTATATCAGAATCTACAGTAGCTATTTTTCTCCCTGCTCAACTGCAGCAATTGTTCCTGAAATTCATTTTTCTCTGAAACAATCAAAGTAGAAGGAACACAAAGATATAAGGTGCCTACTTTCATACCTTTTTCTACTACAAGGGAACCTTTTGAAACCTTCCAATTTTTATCATTAAAAGTAACTACACAACCCTCATCACTGAGTTGCCCTGTTGAAATTAAATTCCTATTTAGTTTTGGAACATGTCTTACCTCATGTAGTAGCCAATGATTCCCATTCTGCAACTTAATCTTAAATTTTCCCTTTCCAACAATTTGACAGGGTTCATTATCCGCCAATTAAACAAGCCCAAAATCCCCTTGGACATAATTTGTGAAATAACCTCTATGAGGTGTAGCATGAAATGAAGCACCAGAATCTAAAACCCATGAATCATCAACACTTTCTAAAGATAGAAGCAAAGCATCCTCATCGGTTTTGTTACTTACCACATTTTCCTCCTTGTCTCCATCTGATTTATCTCCTTCATTTTTCTTGTGATTCCAACAATCTTTCTTTTTATGACCTAGTTTCCCATAGTACTAGCAATCGTTTGGTCCTCTTGATTGAGACCTCTTCCCCTTTGACTTTCCTCTTGATTTCCCACGATTTCTAGAGTTACTTCCTCTCTCAGTATTTTTTCCCCTGCTTTGTGCATTCAAAGCACTTCCTCATGTAGATCCACCTGAGGATTTCCTATGAGTTTCTTCACTCAAAACAACACCGATCACATCATCATATTTTAGAGTACTAGATCTGGGAACAAAATTACTCACTGTCATTACCAAGCCATTCCAGCTTTCAGGCAAAGAACACAAAATCAAGAGAGCCCTAATTTCTTCATCAAAATTGATACCCACAGAAGATAACTAACTAGTAATAGTATTAAACTCATTTAAATGATCTGCAACAGATCCACCTTCTACCATTTTCATATTAAATAAATGCTTCATGAGAAATACCTTGTTTGAAGCGGAGGGCTTTTCATACAGTGTCGCTAGGGTTTTCATCAAATCTTCTGTCGTCTTTGCTTTTGTAATATTAAATGCCACCGATGGTGCTAGGCATAACCGAATGCTTCTGAGTGCCTTTCTGTCCAAAAGATCCCATTCAGCCTCTGACATAGTTCCCTGATTCTTGGCTTTGCCTTCTAATGGCTTCCATAAATCCTTCTGATATAGATAGTCTTCCATTTGCATCTTCCATAACTGAAAGTTCTGCCCATTAAACTTGTCAACCCTCAGCTTACCCTCATCTTCCATTGCTCCCACTCAACCATGAGACTCCCACTTAACCGTGAGACTTTCTTGCAGAGGATAACTGAAAGACAACCTTGCTCTGATACCACTTGTTAGGATAAACCACGGATAGAAATGAAAACTACATGCAAGTATAACCAATAACAGAAAATAATAGATCACATAGAAATAAACACAAGGCACCAAGATTTAACGTGGTTCACCCAATCCCTGGGCTATGTCCGCCAAAAAACAAATCTGATCTTATTACAATCCAGTGATTACAACTTGATTACAATCTGTAATCCCTTACAGCTCAATACTGCCGCAAGAACCAATTTCGCATCACAACATCATGAAAAATACCTAACCCTAAACCCTTTTATACAAGTATTTTATTCATTTTAGGGTTACAACATGTCAGCCATATATGTCAGCTACCATGTCGGCCACTATTTATGAAGTATGTACAGTACTTTCCTGATCAGTCACCACAATTCTTCTCTATTTCTGTAATAGGTGTTTGCATGCAGGTGATTCTTGGGAGCTATGGGGTTGATCTTTCATCAAATTTAACATGGTATCAAAGTTTTAGATCTTCATGCCCCTATTCTGTTTATGAGAAATTTGTCTTGGCTTTCAAATCTATGCTTTTTGTTTAGAGGGTTTCATTTTTCAAAGTTTTTTTGTATTGAATCTAAGGGGTCACCATTTTTTAGTGTACTATGAGCCCAAAAAAACATCACTGTTGAGCTCAAAGTGCCCCAAAACCCCTATTTTCATATAAAAATTTTCCAATTTGGACACAATTGGAATTTGAGGCTAAACATTTTGCTCCTAGATTGGACATGTTTCTCGAGACAACAATTTGCTAATTTTTTCGCAAATTTCTCGAGGTAGTGATTTTTATTTTTTGGCATACAATCAAGTTTTTCGTTCAAAATTTAGGGTTTTGGCATGTTTATCGAGGTGGTGATTTTCTAAATTTTGCAAGCAAATCAAGATTTTGGCACATTTCTCGAGGTGCCAATTTTGTGATTTTGGTACAAAATCAAGTTTTTTGCACAAAAATCAAAATTTTGGGGCATGCAATTTGAGATTTTTTTAATTAGGAATTTGGCACGTTTCTTGAGGCACAATTTTGTGATTTTTGACACAAAAAATGAGAATTTTTTTGCATGCAAATCAAGCTTTTGGGATACACAAATTGAGATAGTTTTGGTAATTTTTGGCACTAGTGGACACACTTTTTTAGACAATTTTGACATGGATCTTGAGGTGGTAAATTTTATTTTATTTCCTTTTGCAGTGCTTTTTTGACCTACATGTGGTTTTTTGGCCATAACTTGCTCATCCGGACTGTGTTTTTCAATTCAAAAGAAGTGCTAAAAATTGAATATGAGCTTGTTATGATGGTGTAGTTTATTTGAATTTTTTATGTTATTTTAAGGCCTATTTTGGCTGTCAGAGTTAGAAGTTTTATTTTTCACTCTAAGAGACATATCTTGATACATTCTATTTTCCAAATTCTACTCTAGGTACATCCCATTCAATTTTTTGCTTTTCTGCATTCTAATGGATATCTTGGTTTTTTCAGGTTTGGGGATCAACTTTGTTGTTTCAGATGATTTTTAATGGGTTTTACTATCTCTTGTATCAGCCTTATGTCTCTTTTGATCTTTTTTGACATCCTTTTATAGTATTTTTGCAAACGCATGAAAATCAATTGCCACTCTATTGCATTTTAGGATCTTGGACATCTTTGTGTTTTCTTGTACATGCACTACACTATAAATTGCCTTAGGGGGTTTTATTTTGGCCATATTTTCTATCTTCCTTTTTCAAGTGAGTGTTCCTTCCATGATATTAGCCTCATGATGTGTCAATGACATGTTCCATTATAGGTGTTTGTACTTATTTTGCACTCTTGATGTTCCTAGTTCTTCTTTCTGTAGGAGATATTGCATTTAGTTTCAGTGTTCATGTCTTGCTTCTCAATATTATAGGGTATTATTAAGGTTTTATTGCTTTCTTGGTTTGATGGAGTGAGCTATGTATTCAGTATTTGATCCTATGTACTAGGCGATTGCAGTGGCTGGATACCTATGTATTTTGATGAGATGGATCATTTACCATATAAACATTCTTTCATTCTTATTTTTGGAGGTCATGAACATACCTTCCATATTTGATTTATTAGCTCTTTAGACTTAGTCTTCTCTACCTGGTCATATTCTATATAGTGGAGGTTCTTCGTATCAATAGTTTGGTAGTGTTTGCAACTTCATGCTTCAGTGATGTCTTTATGATCATCATTTTGTTCCTATCTTTTGGAACATTCTTTCCATATCTTTTTGGAATAGGATTTTTCCAATGTGGTTTTCTCTATTTCTCCTCTTTTTAGAGATATGTTTGTACTTAGGTACCTCATCAGGCCTTGTTGTTGGGACCCAAATTTTCTTTTAGTAGTAGTTTCTAGGTTTTTAGCTACTCCCTAAGTTTATCTTAGGGGGGTGTTAGAGTAATAAGATATTGCCTTATTAATTAAATTATTTTGATTTAATTATTAGGTCACCTATTCTCTCTAGTTTTCTCAGGCTAAAATTTAGGCATATAATTATTTATTTTATTAATTATTATCATGCGACTTAGATTTTCCTTGTTAGGGTTTTGATCTCTTTTTATAAGGATTGATCTCTTAGTAATTTCATTCATTCACTTTTGATAATAGAAATTTCTCTTTTTTCTCATCAAGAATATCTTATCTTTGGATTTGGAAATTCAAGCCTCCATAGTTTTTCCTTCTCTCTTTCTGTGATAGGTGTTTGCATGCAGGTGATTCTTGGGAGTTGTGGGGTTGATCTTTCATGAACTTCAACAGTAACTCTCCATTTTTGTTAGCTTGCATCTTGTATATCATTTTAGTGTAGCTTTCACTATGATTCTTGGATGCTAGCATTCTTGCTCCCATCTTAGAATCTTTTGTTCTATGGTGCACTTTGCAAGAGTTACATAAGCTAGGTTCATTTGAGAGCCACCATTTCACTACTTGCACATTTTTACATCATAGATAGGAAGCTATATGATCCTTCTTGAGACTCCCTCTTCCATGTGTTCACTCAAGTGTAATGGTTTAGAGAAGTGTGTTTGATTTTTGGTATACATTTTTTGTGCCCACCATGGAGCTAGACAACCTTGTCTAGCTCTTTTTTTTTGCATTTTTGTCACTTTATTTGTTTATTGTTTTGGGTATTTTTTTAAGACAATATTATTTTGTGATACTTTTTTATTATTGTGTGATACTTTACATAACTACAGTATGATACTTTACTAGTTATTTTATCACATTATCTCTTTCTATTCTATCACACTTCTATTCTACACAATATTGCATGATTTGACAAAGATTATCGTATAAGGAAATTCTATTGCCTGATTATATAGGGAAGTGTCACATGATATAGGTGTTGCCAAAAGTATCTTCCATCCTATTTTAGCTAGCTATTTTAGTTCTCAATTTGTATTTTCTATTTTTAAAGCTTTCCATTTTGGATTTCTAGTTTTCTAATAGTCCTAACAAGTGGTTTTGCAAGGTTTATTTCAAATTTTGATAACCTTGTTATTTCCTAATGATTATTTTTTAGGTGCTCTTGCTTGCTTTGCTCCAAGGAAAAATTTCCAAAAAAAAATCTCCAAAATAGGGAGGGAGCTACTAACATTTTTTGTAGGTTTGCCCAAGCAAAAACAAAACAAAGATTGTGTGTGTCTTATTTCAATTTGAAGTGTGATATTATATTATTTGTTTTCTTTCATTAGGCACATAAAACTCACAATTAGGGGTTCATTATTGGTAGGAGAGTATGCTCTTCACATTTTAGGTGAATTAGAAATCTTGACCCTTCATTGGATCATGAAAGTGGGTGGGATACTCCACTCTTTAGTGGTTTTAATTAACTTGCTTGGCATGTTTGGTGGAAGTATTAGGGAGTGAGAGAGTATACTCTTCACCTAAAGGGTGAATTAGAAATCTTGACCTCCTTACTATAGATCCATTTTTATCTAATCTCCTAATGAGAGTCATACCCTTAGAGGGCCTTCTATTAATGGAAAAACACTAATAGGAATGACTCGAAGTGGGAACAAGCAAAACCTAGCTAACTTGACCCGCTATAATCACAAACCTCTTGACAAAGGCTAAAGCCTTGGGGGAATAACACTTGTATTCATCTAGAGAGAGTAGTTGTGGGATTGGGACCATGAGGAAATCACTAGGTGAGAATTCTTAAGGTACTCCTATGATTGTGAGTTTGTTACTTATCATGATTATAATTGTGATAAGGTTTTCTATATTAGGTCCAAGAGGGGTGTTTACTAGACATTCTAGGATTTAGAAACCACCCTTTTTAGCCACTCAATATCTTGGTGCCAGAATCAATCCTAGTGGACTACTCAAATCACCCCAAGATTTTACACTCACCATGTGTTCCTTTGGTTGTGTTGATAACACTTCCATGACAAAGTCAATAATTATTATGGTTGACCACTTTGTGTGAAGTGAAGGGGAATCAAGCATGGCCAAGGTATTGAGTAATGAACTATGAATTTTAGATAGATATTACTTGGCATGTTTTCAATTTGTGTTAGACCCATGGAAATTGTTATTGTTGTGGAGTTTGATCAGTCTCCAAGTGGGAGATTGTTGTAATGTGGATCCTAATTAAACTTAGAGGTTTATTCAATGTAGTTCCCCCCCAAGATTATTTTAGGGGTTTGGGGGAAACGAGCCCAAAATGGGCTCAAGGGGTGTCAGTTGTTATTTTTCTTCTGGATGACTTATTCTAGCCCTAATATTGTAAGCAAAAAAAAGCTTGTGTAAATTGGCTTAGGATTAGGGATTTCATAATGTGTGATGATATTGTAGCTTCTTTTAATAGTACTGAGTTGTAAGGGATTGTAGATTGTAATCACTAAATAATAATAATAATATTGGACTTGTTGTTGGTGGATGTAACCCAAGGATTGGGTGAACCATATTAAATCTTTGTTTCTTGTGTTCTCTTTTATGAGATCTATTATTTTCTGATATTGGTTATATTTGCATGTAATTGTTATTTCTAACCATGGTTAATCCTAACAAGTGGTATCAGAGGAACGTGTCATTTTATTTTTAGCTATCCTCTATAGGAAGGTCTCATAATTGAGTGGGAGTCTTGTAGTTGAGTGGGAACAATGACAAATGAGGGTAAGCTAAAGGTTGAGAATTTTAATGGGCAAAAATTTTAGTTATGGAAGATGTAAATGAAGGACTGTCTTTATTAGAAGGATTTGTGATGACCATTACAAGGAAATACTAAGAAACAAACTACTATGATAGATGAGGACTGGGAAATTATGGATTGCAAAACACTTGGAAGTATTCATTCATACCTAGTGCAATCAATGGCATTTAATATTACAAAAGCAAAGACAATCGAAGAGTTGATGCAAACCCTAGAAAAATTATATGAAAAGCCCTATGCTTCAAACAAGGTATTTCTCATGAAGCATTTATTTAATAAGAAGATGGTAGAAGGTGGATTTATTGTAAATCATTTAAATGAGTTTAATACGGTTACTAGTCATTTATCCTCTGTGGATGTTAATTTTGATCAAGAAATTAGGGCTCTCTTCCTTTTGTGTTATTTTTCTAAAAGATAGAATGGCTTGGTCATGGATGTGAGTAATTTTGTTTCTATGTCTAATACCTCACAATTTGATGATGTGATTGGTGTTATTTTGAGTGAGAAAGCTCGTAAAAAAAGCTTAAGTGGATCTACATCAGGTAGTGTTTTGAATGCACAAAGTAGAGATAAAATGATTGAGAGGAATTTTTTTTTGGAAATTGTGAGAAATCAAGAGGAAAATCAAAGGGGAATAGGTCTCAATAAAGAGGACCAAAACATTATTGGTACTATGAAAAACTAGGGCATAAGAAGAAAGATTGAAGAACTCAAAACACAAATGAAGGTGGTAAATAAGAAGGGAACAAGGAGGAAAATGTGGTAAGTAATAAATTTGAAGAGGATGCTTTACCTCTTTCTTTAGAAAGCATTGATGATTCATGGGTTTTATATTCAGAGGCTTCATTTCATGCTACTCCCCATAGAGGTTATTTCCTAGATTATGTCCAAGGGAATTTTGGGCTTGTTTATTTGGTAGATAATGAACCCTGTCAAATTGTTTAAAAGGGAAAAATTAAGATTAAGTTGCAGAATGAAAATCATTGACTACTACAAGAGGTAAGACAATTTCCAAGGTTGAGTAGGAATTTAATTTCAATAGGGCAACTAGGTGATGAGGGTTGCATAGTTACTTTAAATGATAAAAATTGGAAGGTTTTAAAATGCTCCCTTATAGTAGAAAAATATGTGAAAGTAGGTACCTTATATCTTTTTACAAGTCATAATGTTCCTTCTACTTTAATTATTTTAAAGAAAAATGAATGTTTAGGAACAATTACTACAATTGAGCAAGGAGAACAAATAATTATTGTAGATTACAACTCTATGGCATAATAGAGTTTGGCACATGAGTGATAAAGGTATGAAATTACTTCGTTCAAAGAAATTTTTACCAGGTCTAAAGTATGTTAATATGGATTTCTATAAAAGTTGTTTGTATGGGAAATAAAAGAGAGTTTTGTGAATATTGGGAAGGAAAAAAGAGAGAGAGAAATTAGTGCTTGTGCATACAAATGTATGGGGACCAACCTAGGCATATTCCCTTAGTGGCTCTCATTATTATGTTAAATTCATTGATGATGCAACTAAAAAGCATGGGTTTATTTCCTTAGACAAAAATCTAATGTATTTAAAACTTTTAAGAAATGGAAATGCTTGGTTAAGAATGAGATTGATAAAAAGTTAACATGTCTCAGATCTAATAATGATGGTGAGTATTGTAGTAAATAATTTGAATGTTATTGTTCCACTAATAATTTTCATAGATAGAAAATTATTCCAAGTTCTCCACAGGAAAATGGAGTGGTTGAATGCATGAACAAGATAATAATGGAGCATGCAAGGAGCATGAAGCTGCATGTTAGGCTACCCTCAAACATGTGGGTTGAGGTTGTCAATACTAATATATATTTGATCAATAAAGGTCCCTCTACTCTTTTGGGTTGTGGTGTTCAAGAGGAAGCATGGACTAGTAAGAAGGTGAGTTATTCTTCTCTCAAAATCTTTGGTTGTAAAGCTTTTGCACATATAGATTCTAAAAATAGAACCAAACTAGAAGATAAGTAAAAGAAATGTATATTTTTTGGAAAAGGCATTGATGAATTTGGTTAGAGGTTTTGGGATTTTGAAAATCATAAAATTGTAAGAGGCAGGGATGTCATATTCAATGAGAAGGTGTTGTACAAAGATTTGTTGCAATAATATGAGAAGGAAAAAAATGATTATGTAGTATAGGATGATACTCAAAATGATGATGTTCCAATAGTTCCTCGTGCTTTTCTATAACCACAACAAAAAATACCACACATCTCAATGAATGTTAGATGGTCAACAAGGATAATTAGACCTCCAAACATATTTTCTCCCTCTTTGTATTCTATTTTATTAATAGATGGTGGTGAACTTGAATGTTATGATGAAGTTGTGTAAGTGGATACAAAGGTTTAGTGGGAGTCAACAATGACAGAAGAAATGGACTACTTGTTGAAAAATAAGACTTGGGATTTATGCAAGTTTCCTATAGGTAAAAGGGATTTACAGAATAAATGGGTTTACAAGTCAAAAGAAGAGGATGTAGGTAAGAAAAGATTTAAGGTCAGGTTAGTGGTAAAAGGATTTGCACAGAAGGGCATTGATTTTGATGAGATATTTTCTCTTGTTATTAAAATGACTTCTATTTGTACTATTTTAAGTATTGTGGCTACTAAAGATTTTCATTTAGAGAAGATTTATTGTAAAACAACCTTTCTTCATGGTGATTTGGATGAATAAATATATATGGTACATCCATAGGGATTTGAGGTCAAAGATAAGAAGAATCTAGTGTGCAGATTGAAGAAAACTTTGTATGGCTTGAAGCAAGCACCTCAGCAATGGTATCTTAATTTGATAGTTTTATGAATGAGAATGGTTATACTTAGTGTCATTCTCACCATTGTTTTTATTTTAAGAAGTTAGATAATTACAACTACATTATTTTATGTTTATATATTGATGTTATGCTTGTAGTTGGGTCTAACATGGATCACATTAAGGGGTTAAAAGAACAGTTAGTACATTCATTTTCTATGAATGATTTGAGGGTAGCAAAAAAAATTCTTGGTATAAAAATTTGTAGAAACAGAAAAAATAGAAAATTGACATTATCTTAGGCTGATTATATTGATAAGGTGTTGTAAAGTTTCTCTATGGTGAATGTTAAAGTTGGGTCATTTAAAATTTACTAAGGAGATGTATCATAAAACACAATAAGAGGAGGCTAAAATGTCCAAGGTACCTTATGGTTTAGTTATATGAAGTTTAATGTATGCTATGGTATGTACTAGGCTAGATATTGTACATGCAGTGGGAGTTGTTAGCAGGTATATGAGTCATCTGGGGATTGAGCATTGGAATGCAATTAAATTGATTCTTTGGTATTTAAGAGGAACATCCAGTAAGTGTTTACATTTTGGAGGCTCTACCACTGATTTATAGGGCTATGTCGACTTAGATTTGGTAGGGGGTCCTAATACTAGGAGTACTAAAGGTTATGTATTTACTATTGGTGGGACAATAGTGAGTTGGATTTCTTGGTTGTAGAAGATTAATGGTTTATCCACTACATAGGTAGAGTATGTTGTTGCTATAGATGAAGCCAAGGGGATGATATGGCTCCAATTCTTCATGGGAGAGTTGGGAGACCCATAGATGGACAATTATTTATTTACATATAGCCAGAGTGACATTCATCTTGCTAAGAATTATGCTCTACATTCAAAGAAAAAGACATATAGTTGTAGTACTGTTTCATTCAATCATTTTTGGATGATGGACAGTTAAAGCTAGAGAAGACACATAAAGATGATAATCCAACATATATGTTTTCCAAGGTAGTGACAAGAGAGAAGCTAAACTCCTCTTCAACTTTGGTTGGTCTTCTAGATTGAACAAATTCAATGAACAACAAAGTCTAGGGTGATTTTATATTCCAGTGGCAGTTATAGGTATAACAATGCTATGATCAGTCTCGAAGTGGGAGGTTATTGTTGTGGAGTCTGATCAGTCTCCAAGAGGGTGATTTTTGTGATGTGGAACCTAATTAGACTCAAAATTTTATAGATTATTTCTACAAGGGTTTGTGGGAAACACCCCTAAAACACTGTCAAGGGGTAACACTCTCTATCACATTACAGGGTATTGACAAGGTTTCTTTGTCCCTTGTCCAATTGCTTGAATACATGTGTTTGTGCCACATGATTTTTTTCAAAACACTACCTTGTTGTTACCAACTTAAAATGATCTGCTACAATAGTCAAATTTGCCTAGTAAAAAAATTGAGTCAAAACATAGGTATTTTAGGCACAAAGTCACAAAATATTGTCTCTGCTAAACTTCTATCATATTGTACTTATGAGAAGTATTTTACAATACTTCAGGAATTTGAAAACTATTGCACTATCATTGAAATTGTATCATTTTTCTATATAGCATTCTATGGAACTTCTTTTGATAAACTATCACATAGTCATATTCTATCACATGAGTTTTTTGTAAACTATCACATGATATTATTTGTTGAACTTGTATTGCCTAAATTTTTGAACTCTATTGCCTAGGTATTTTGCTTGTAAAATATGAACTTTTACTTCATTCCAGATTAGTAGGAGTTTCTAAACTTGGTCCTATTGTGTCCCTAGGCTGAAACCTACATGTCTGGCTACATTCTAGACTAAAAATATTAAGCTTGGCTCCTTGGATGAAGACTTAATTTCATAGATTGTTCACTTATCAAACCCATTTTCTTCTCCTTTTTGGCTATTTGCTATTGGACTTCTTTCTAGCTCTTGGCTCAAGTCACTAGTGTCATAAATTTCCTAGATACTTTTGATAGGGTACCATCTTCGCTACATTTTTTTGACAAGTGAATGTCTTGATTTTTACAAGTTTAATTCCAAAGTGTTTTGTGTCATCTTATTAAGCTAAGAATTTTTTATTACATGTTGGTTACAACTAGGCTGCAATTTGGTCAAGGTAGTCATCCTTCTTTTAGTTTTAAACAATTGGCTACTTCCACTAGGCATCCATGTAAGAAAAACTTTGAAGAAAAATCTATTTGAGATAAGTTAAATTAAGACAAGCTTTCCACTTGGTATGACCCTATTAGTCACTTTGGTAGCCCCTTTGATAGCCTAATTGATTCTCCTAGAGCATAAAATGATGTGTCTTTCATCATGAACCGAGAAGAGAGACTTCACCACTTAGATGAGTTCTTCCACATTATGAGAGAAGATATTGAAAGAGGGAAAAAGACCACTTAAGATGAATAAGGTATGCTAGAGAAAGAGAAACTTTAACAAGCTAGACACTAGCCTCTAGGATAGCTACACATGCTTATGAAGGAAATGATATACACAATAATAACACTCAAGGCTTTGCAAATGAATACACATATGTCTATGAAAACCAAAATTGTAAAGATTCTTTTAACAACCCCTTTATGAATCATGCACATTTTGGAAACAATGGAAATAATACCCCACCTAGAACTCCAAGGTCACATATTGAGGGGTATACCTCACCACCTAGACACTCACAACCTTTACATCATGAAAGTGTGGTGAATAAAAAAGTTACTAGTGAAGACCTCATTAGATTCCAACAAGAAAAATTTATAAAAGGCCCATGCTAAGGAACTAGAAAAAAACAATGATCAATACTTTGAATATACGGAAAAATAGAGGATGGAAAATACCCCATGACTTTGATGTCCAACAAATCATTCGAAAGAGAGAACCAACTAAAACTAAGATCTTGAAAACTCAAGTCCAAGACATACAAAATCAAGTCATGCACATGCAAATGGAAAAAGAAAAACCTAAGACCTCATTTGTTGAGACTATATGTGCTCTTCCCTTTCATAGAAATCTATACATGATGGAAATGGTGACCCTTATGATCATGTAAGATAATTTTATTCACTTAGCATGGATTGTTCCCAAGAAGACACATACCTCGTGAGGCTATTTCCAAGAAGTTTAAATGGACAAGCTATGGAATGGTTTACTAATATCTCCTACCTCTCAAATCTTTTGATGACCTTTTCCAATGTTTTATTCAGCACTATTCTTACAACATACAATATCCCATAGCCATGCTAGATCTATGCAATATTAAGAAAAAACAAGTGGAATTCTTTGTTACCTATTTACAAAGGTGGAGAAGATTACATGCTAGATATCCACGACAAATCACTGGAAATGAGAAGATTGATATCTTTGTTAACACTCTTGTTCCTGAGCTATATTATGACCTTAGAAAATGAGTATTCACTGCATTCAATGATATGATTGGGAGTGCTTATCACATTGATTATTTTTCTATTAAGAAGGGTGACATAGGGTTGAACAAAGACAAGAATGGCAATGGTAATGGAAAATATATAAATAAGTCTTGGAATAAAAAAAAATGTCATCAATGATGGGGTGGTGGATGTTCCTAAGACAAAAGAACCTACTTTTCACTTGGCTAATGTTATTCTTTCCACTAAGAAATAAGAGGAAACAAGTTCTAGTGACTCCAACAAATATCAAGAATATGATAAATGCAAGTTCACAAAGTTCTCTAAGCCTAGGGATAGCTTTACCCCATTGGTGGATTCATATGATGTGATCTTGAAGAGATTACTTGCTAACAAGCTCATAACACTACTTGAAAAATTGAGGCCCTATGACCCCACTATCAAACCTCCTTGTTGGAGAGAGTATCACTTTTGCAATTATCATAGAAACAAGGTTCATAGTATGGATAATTGTCCCAAGCTTAAGGATGTAATACAAGATCTCATTGGAGGAAAGGTGGTCAATGACGGGTTGGTTAAGAACTCTGATCATAAAGAATTCAAATATCCTATCCCACATTATGAACAAGGATAATATTTGTAAAAAAGGGTATTGATGCTTAAATTAATTATTCATATGCCAACACTAACAATGTCATAAACATGTTTGAGCCTATTAAGAAGAGTATATACATGATGGGGCCTAAATTTGATGAAGAACCTAACTATGACATGAATGATGAAAGGCCTAAGGTAGTCTTGAGGACTTGTGACCCCTCTCAACATTTTGATAACAACATACCTCTGGTAACACTTAGGTTAGTGGATCTCTCTTCTTCTTATGGTGAGACACTAAATATTGTTACTAGGGGGCAATCCAAGATTGTCTTTAAAATGACAAATAATTCCAAACAAGATTCATCTTCTAAGCAACCTACTACATATGCTATATCCAATTATGATCTTTTGATTTATTTTCAATTAACCCCCACTCAAGTATCCATTTTTTAGTTGCTAGAGTTGTCTCCCTTGCACAAGGAGATTTTAGACAAAAACCTTATGCTCATCTAGTGTTCCTATGAATATTGATGCAAATAAGTTACAAACTGTGGCAAACCATATATCCTCACCACATTACCTTACATTATCTAAAGAAGATGAAAAATCTCTTAGTCAGCCATATAATATTGCACTCCACATTGAGGTTCAAGTCTGCCATAACTGAGTCAGACGAGTACTAATAGAAAATGGTGTAGGGTTGAACATCATTTGTTTTAGTGTTTTTCAACAATTGGGGATATCTGAATTTGCTATCAAGCCTAGGTGCAAAACCACTATAAAAGCATATGATGAGGTCTAGCATTCTTCCAAGGGTCTTATTGCATTTCCTATTTGAGTTGGTCCTCTGGAGAAGGATGTGGCTTTCAAGTCCTTGACATTATACTTGCATATAACCTTTTTCTAGGGAGACCATGGATACATGACATGCAATTTGTGCCATCAATCTTTCATTGATATATTAAATTCCCCTTCAATGGTACCAAACTTGTGATTCTAGGGGATAACTCTATGTCCATAATAAGCATCCCCTTGTTTAACCAATGAGTCATACTAAAGGTCACAAGAGTGAGGACACATCTAGATTAGGCTATAGGATTGAGAAAAATCTTCTCATCTATGATGAAGAACCTCCTATAGCTAGCGATTTAGATGATGAGGATCAACCTTTAGTTGTTGCTACTCCAACGGATGATTTCATTCCATTTACTTCCCTTCTTTGGAGAGATGATGAATTTCTTAATAATCATATTTTTGAAGCTTCAACTTCTAGGCAACCCGAATTTGATGGATCTAACACAGAAGATCCTAATCGGGAGAAAGTTAGAAAAAATATTACTTTGTCTTGTGGCTCATAATAAAAGCACTGATTCTTTTGAATATAAGTGGGAATATCTTTTGTACACATCTTGTAAAATGGGAATAGATGTATTACATGATTATACTAACAAAACCAATGTAGTTAATGAGTCTTTCATAGGGTTTGATGAGTTAGACTCTCAATGTGCTTTGGTGGATCAGATTGGTGCTCCTAGGTCTTACCCTGATTTGGGTACCTTTGGAGAATTCCTTATAGACTCAAACTCTCTCATCACTAGAGATAATTACTTCCATGTTAATATCCTTGAAGCTTTCCCATCATTGTCATTCATAAACCTTGACCTCATTGATTGGTCCTTGCAAAATCAAAGACCCAAGCTTCCATCATTCAAAAATGACTATGAGATCGCTTGTTATCTAAACACTATTGAACCAATAGTCTCTTCCACTAGTGAACCAAAAATTAATAAGATTGAGTCAAATATCAAGTACCTTAATCATAAATTAAAATGAAAAGTGAAAAGGACATGATCTAATGGTAAAAACCACTTTATGGTGATGTCAGAGCCAAAAAATAGTAAAAATAAAGACATATATGTAGGTAAAAACCTCTTTGAAGTCCAAAAAATGAGGTACTTGGTAGTATTAATCATTTCTATAATAGATAATTGACTTTGATTGAACCTATGCAACCTACTAATCTGGGTAAATAAGAATCTCGTAAGATCATACACTTAACTCAATCATTATCAACTGAAGAAAAGGCACAGTTCACTTAGTTCTTCGAAGAAAAGAAAAGAAAAGAATTATTGGACATATGTTGACATGTTTGGTCTTGACACAAATCTCATTATGCATCACCTTTCTATAGCTTCTAGTGTCAAGATTTTCAAGTAGAAACTAAGGAAGATGCACCCACATGTTGCTTTGCTAGTTAAGGTTGAACTTGAAAAATAATTAAACAAAATTTTTATTAGAGTTGTAGACTATGTTGAATAGATCTCCAACATTTTTGTTGTCTCAAAACATGAGAATTCCATTTGAGTTTGCACAGACTTGCAAGACTTAAACAAGGCTTACCCTTAGGATTACTTTCCAACCTCCAAAAATTGACATGATAGTGGATATGATAGTGGGATATGAAATGTATTCCATAATGGATGGATTCTCAAGATATAATTAGATAAAAATAGATCCTAAAGACCAAGACAAGATAGCTTTCATGATAGGACTAGGATAGGGTAATGTACATAGTGGATGAACACTCCTACATATCCCCTACTTACACAAGTAATCCCTAATCTACTAGGAACAACTTTTCCCTTATCCTAACCTACCTTTTCAAGCTTGCTCATGAACTAGGAACTTCATTCTAGGCCTTCCTACTGAGTGACTTATTCTTGCAAGGGTTGGAATCTCTTCCCAAGGTGTATTAGACTCCTTTACAACCATTTTCCACAATCTAAACATTTGGCATTTATACAATCCCCTCAAATTCATTCAAATCCTCTATTAGACCTAGTAGCCCTTAATTAGCCCTCGTAATGGACTAAATTGGGGTTTATACAAAAATTTCCTTAATGAGGCTCCAAAAAAACTCTAGATGATGATACCCTTTTCCAAGACCCTCAAGATTCTTGAAGTTTTATGATCTCAACTCCTACCTGGTGCTCTAACCCTATTTTTAAGGGTTTGGTAGGGTTTATTGGCCTTTTACACTAGTCAACAGTAAAAACACTCTTGCTCCTTTCCTAGGGATCTTGGAGACTTCTCCTTCCACATGTAGTGACTCCATTCAATGTTTTACTAGGTCATAACACCCATTCAACCCAAAAAACTCTACCCTTTCAAGTGTATCAATTTCCCTGGCTCAATTTCTAGTCGAGTACCTCAATGTCTCACCTAGGGCTTCCAAGGAATTAGCTTGGCCTATCACTTCCAACTCCATGCTTTTTCCCATATAACATACATGATATATAATAGAATTTATCAAGGTTTCATGAGGTTTCAACCATGGGGAATGTTGGTAGACATATTTTTGTCCAGTTTGCCCAATACAAGCCACCAAGAAAACTATTTTCTAAAACATTTATTGTGCACTCAAAACATATACCCTAGTTCTTATAGACAAAAATAAAAGAAGATAATTACAATGTGGAAACTAGATAAAATAGAAAAAACATGAATTTAATCCTTTTGCAATCAAAAACTTCAATTTCGCATTGAACTATGATGGATTTCTTCAAGTGATGCATGCATTTGTACATTCCCAAAAACTTGAACCATACAAAAATGTTTTAGAGGGCTTTACATACCAATTCCAAAACTAACTCAGCCATAATTTTCTTGTTCAAAACCTCTTAATAACTTCTAACCAATTTTGCAACTTTTGACAAGAAAAGTTGCACTTTTGCAAAATTGTCAATATGTTATTTTTGCAAGATTGACAATTTTTGCATTTTTACAACTTGGACCTAGTCAGACTAAACCTTATGACTCCAAAAAATATATGAAAGGTATTTAGGTCATATCTAGACCATTTCCATTCCTACCTACCCTTCTTTCCCTATTTATCTCTCTAAAATAGCATTATTCACTTTTCTCCTAATTGAACAACAAATGCAATATTGTACCAACTTGCTCATCCCATGCATACATTAGTGTTCGGTCTTTCACATGCATGAATCATGACTAGTCATGACTCTTTATTTATATCTACTAATTCTTATGTCTTATCTAGAATCCTAGACCCTTATTTTATTTTTAGACACCTAACCTAGGTGCTCCTGCACCATACTCCCCAATGAGTTGAAAAGTCCTTCTAGGACTTTAAGAGGGAATGAGAGAAAGGTTAATTCCCTTCTTCCTAAAATCTCCTTCTGCAGCCCAAGTAGCCTCACTATCTAGTTTTCCCTACCACTTGACAAGATGTTTCATGTAGGTTTTGTTCCTAGTCACCTTATGCTCTTTCGAACTTAGAATCTTTCTAGCTTGCAACTTGTTTGTAGATGGCTTTGGTAGAGTTACTACAATGTCTTATAGGTCTACATCCTCTGTTGGAGTAGAAGATGGAGTGGGACCCTTGTATGCTACTAGATCTACAACATTGAAAGTAGTGGAGATCCCAATATCTGAGGGTAGATCAATTTGGTAGGCATTGGCCCCATATTTGGCTAGAATTTTGCATGGCCCCACCTTCCTTATCTAAAGTTTATGTGATTCTTCTTTGGATAATTTTTTGTCATTGAGATGGACCATAACATAGTCCCAAACTTGAAACTACACATACCTCTTCTTGGCATCTTCCCTTTGCTTCATGGTTGTTGTATTCTGCTCCAAGCTTTGTTTGACCATGTCATGAACCTCTTTCATTGAAAGAGAAAAGTCCTCAACCACTCCACTAACCTATGCACCTACCTTCATGTACCTTAGCTCAAGAATGCCTCTAGGATGCACTCCATACACCACTTCAAATGGACTCTTTCCGGTGGACCTTTTGATAGTATCATTGTAAGCATACTCCACTTGTGCAATGATTTGGTCCTAACTCTGACCATACTCTTTGGTCAAATACCTTAAGATGTTTCCCAAGCTCCTTTTGACCACTTCTATCTACCTATCCATTTAAGGATGATAGGCATATCCAAATGAGAGATTACTACCAAATTTATACCATAGAGTTTTCCAAAAATGACTCATAAATTTAGTATCCCTATCAGACACTATGTTAAAAGAAAATCCATGTATTCTTACAACCTCACTAAAAAATATATCAGCAATAGTACATGCATCATGTGTGATCTTGCATGGCAAAAATGAGCCATCTTATTGAATATATCCATAATGACATAGACATTGTCTTATCCCTTCTTTTTCTTAGATAGCCCCACCACAAAATCCATGCTCAAACATTCCCAAGGCCCTTGAGTTATGGGAAATTGTTGTTATAACCCTGCATTGGTGGTAACTTCCTTATTTTATTGACAAACAATGTAGCACTCCATAGATTTCTCCATATCCTTGCTAAGTGGAGGCCAGTAGTAGAATCTTTGTACCAAATCTATTTTTTTATGAACTCTAAAATGTTCACTTAAAGCATCATTATGCTTCTCTTGATGAGGTTTTCCCTGATAGAGCCCCTTGGCACACATAGTTGATTGCCCTTGAACAAGAGGCCCTCCTACAAGGTAAAATTAGAGTATTCATGATGAAAATGGTTAGTATAATCAATGCACACCTTGTAAGGTTTAGCAAAGTCTATTTCATCAGGATACATCTCCTTGAAGCTCTCAATTCCCACACTCCTAATATGCACTTCATGTGCAATCAACAACCTACAACTAAGTACATTCACAACCCTATTTGTAATACCTCTTTATGTTTTATGGTGAAGGTATAGGCTTGAATGTACTCCACCTACTTCATGTGTTTGTGACTCAACTTGTCTTGGGAATTGAGAAAGTTTAAAGCTTGATTATCAGAATACAACACAAACTCTTTAGGAAATAGGTAATGCCTCCATTTCCTCAAGACATGAACCAAGGCATATAACTCAAGGTCATAGGAAGAATACTTCCTCTTGGCTTCATTCAACTTTTCACTATGAAATGCAATTGGTTTACCCTCCTAGCTAAGTATTGCTCCAATAGCAAGGTTACTAGCATCACATTCAATAATGAATAATTTCTCAAAGCTAGGTAGGACCAATATAGGTTGGGTGGCAATCTAATGTTTTAACTCATCAAAATTCCTAGTGGCTTCATCAATCCATTTAAACTTGGCTCTAATCCCACCTTTTATAGCCTCTAGCAATGGTGCACAAATATAACTAAAATGTTTAATTAACTTCCTATAGAACTATGCTCAGCCATGGAAGCACAAAGCCCAAGTAGACCAACTCCTCCTTCATAAAATCATACTTTTCCAAGTTGATGGTGAGTTGAGCATCAGATAACCTTTTCAAAACTAGACTTAAATGCCTTAAATGTTCTTCCTTTTTACTAGTGAAAATCAAGATATCATCAAGGCAAATTACAACAAACTCACCGAAGTAATCAACAAACACTTCATTCATGAGCCTCATGAATGTGGAGGGGGCATTTGACAAACCAAAGGGCATCACTAGCCACTCATACTATTGAAACCTTTATATTTGGTCTTTTATTGTTGTCATTGATGTCAATAATGAGCATATGGTATGGCTAAAATCATGTAATTATCTTATTTGATGTCCTTCAATATTGTTCAAAACATACTCAAGGCAAAAACTTAAGTGATATACAATTAACACTTATTTTCACATTGTCTTTGAAAATGGATATAAAAAAAATAGTTTCAGTCTATTAGAAATTTGACAAGCTTTTTTATCAGATAGACCCCAACTATATACCTTTTTGGGAAGGTCTCAAAGTTAGCTAAAATGGGTCTTTGTTAGTTTTTGCATAACATATGTATGGAAAGAGAAAAAGTTTGTTTATCAAAAACAAGTACCAAATTGTGATGACAGTTTTGGTAGTTTTGAGCAGTTTTGGTCTAATGGAAGTTTTGGATATGTAACTACCTCCAAAATTTCAACTTTCATGGTTTATAAGTAGAAGATAAATTCCTCTAAAACATCCAATAGGTGGTTTTGATAGAAGTTGCAGAATTGGTGTGAAATTCCTTGTAGACTGAATAGTTTGCAGGCACATTTTTAACAGCAAAGAAGAGGAGATGACCCTCTAATTTTATATCTCATTTTTTCATCTTGGAAGTTAGTGCTTCTTTTATTCATGAATTTGGTGCTTCAAGTGTAAGGAATTGGTGCTCCTTGAAACTGGTGTTTCCAAAATAGGGTGTTGGTGCTTCCCAAAGTTGTAGCTCTAAAAACTTTACCCAAGAGGCCAATAAAGTTTCAGATTCAAAGTGGTTTTTTACCCTATGGGGTTTTCTACATTAAAATATTGTGTCACTTTGTTATTCATTGACTATCTTGCTCATGTGTTAAATTTTTATAACTTGTAATTGTTTCAAATTTTAAAAGTATTTTAAACCACTGATTCATTGCACCCCCCTCCCCCCCCCCCCCACCCTCAGTGGTGTTTGTATTACAACATCATAAAACCCTTTAGTAGTCTTAAAAAATTTCTTCCACTCATCTCCCTCAATCCTTATTTGATGATATTGACTCTTCAAGTCAATTTTGGTGAAGTACTTTGCATTACCCAAACAATCAAATAAGTCTTTAATTCTTCGAATTGGGAATCTGTACCTAATTGTTATCTTGTTGATTTATTTTGAATCCATACACATCCTCCAAGTACCTTCCTTCTTTGGTACCAAGATAGTGGATACTACACATGGGCTTGCACTTTTCCTTACTAAGCCATGGTCTAACAACTCCTACACTTGCTTGGAAATCTCCTCATGTTGGTTAGGTGCCATTTTATAAGCAGCTTTATAAGGAAAGGCTTCTCTAAGGATGAAGTCTCTATCTAATGGTTGATATCTCTCTTAGGTAGCAATGTGTGCTCTCTATCACCTTTGATGTCATTGAATTGATTCAACAGTTCCTGCACTTCTTTAAGTAATTGTGATCTGATTGTACTTTTTGCATTTTGGTGCTTGACAAAAATAGCATACCTTGTGCCTTCACCTTCCTTCATGCTGTTAAGGAACTCCTTCTCACCTACCATGATTCCATTAAGTTCCATCATTATTTCTCTCCCCTTCTAAAAAATATTGTATAGTGTAGGACTCTTCACCTTTCTTAATTTTATATATATTCTTTGTTGCAATATATTGTGCCTGCCTATCATATTGTCATGGTCTCCCTAAAAGGAGATGGCATGTATCCATGGGTAGTATATAACAAAGAAATCTTTACTTATACCTTCTAATATTAAAGTCTACCCATGCTTTCTCTTTCACCTCTACATGTTGACCCTTATTTAGCCATGTGACCCTATAAGGATTGTTATGAGGAAGCTTTTTAAGTTTCAACTTATCTACTTCCTCTTCTAACACTATGTTATTAGTAGAACTAGAGTTAATGATAATATTACATACCTTGTTTGGTACCTTTCATTTGACCCTAAATAGGGCTCTCTAAATCCAATGGGAGATCTACTACTTTCTTACCTCCACCTTCTTCTTGAGCTCAAGCCACCTTCTGTTCCCCTAATGAAGAATCCTTCTTTGGACACCTATAAAAGGGATGTCCCAATTGGTTGCAAGTATGACACTTCATGGTGGCAAAATATGAAGGTCCCCAGCCTTGATTGTTACCCCTACCACTAAAATTATTACTACCTATGCCTCTTTAATTGAATCCTCTTCTTAGACTATTTGAACCACTTGCTTCAATTTTTTATAATTCCCTTGGGTTCTAGTTTCTTTGCCTCTTCCACCACCAATGTTCCCTCTTTGGTTACCTTGTTCTCTACCTTTACCTCTATTTCTATCTTCTTTAATTTTTCCTCAACCTTAAGTGCTAACTAATAACACTTTTTGATGTAGTGCAAGGTAGTGTAGACACCTAAAATCCTTTAGAAAATAAAGTATTTTTATTTTCTAAAAAATTCCTGATGACATCATCATTTATTAATTAATTAATTATTTTATTTATTTATTTATTTTTATGCCATTAAATCCCTTTATCTTAATTAAAAATATTTAATTAAGGAATCCCTCCCAAAAATGTTTAAATCTTATTTAAACATTATTTCCTTATTTATTAATTATTTAATTAATAAATTGACCAAAAAACCCAAAATAAATTTAAAAAATTATTTTTTGCCAAAAACTTGGCCAATTTCCTTAAGACCATTAACCTCTTCCAAAATCCTCTAATCCTTCTTTAATTTTGATTAAAGGCTAATCCCATCATTTCCTACCCCTAATCCCAACTCAAAATATTTAATTAAGATTAAATATTAATCCTCATGTTTATTAAAAAAGTTTTAATAAATATCTCCTCAACCCAAACCCTTGAAATAAATAAAACTTTATTTATTTCCTAAAATCTAATTTATCCTCATCCTAAGAAGTTCTAGACTCTTCTAGAAAGTCTTCATCCTCATCCTAGGAAGTTTTAGACTATTCTAGAAAGTCTTTATCCTCATCCAAAGTCTAGACTCTTCTAGAAGATGTCTTTAAACCTAATCCTAATCCCCTCCTAACCTTGTCACATTCCCTAAAAATGGGTTAAGACTTACTAACCCAAGCCAAAGTTAACAAATATCTCCTCCTTCACCCACCCTCATTAAATGCCATCCACTTGCCTATCCCTAAGCTAATCCTAAACCATCCTAATACATCCTCTAATCATTTGCACAATCCTAAGCAAGCTTAAAACCTTCCTAATCAAGTCCAAGTCGAAATTCCTCTCATCTCCCTCAAAATATCCCAACCATAAAACTTTATGAAGCCCACTAGGCCATAAATGACTCTTCCAAGCCCTTTCATTGCTCTTAAAGCCATTATGAGGGTCTTTATGAAGATTTTATCCCTTGAGCCTCCTTTGTTGATTCATCCTTCCCCTTTCCTCCATCCTCTCACCCTATGACATGTGTCACTCCCTGATTGGCTGTAAAGAAGCACAATCCATGTGCTCTCCTCTCATGCAATCTAAGCCCTCCATGAGTTTTTCCCCATCCTTGCATCTTAGCCCTCCATCCCTCAAGCCTTTTGCCTATTTAAGGAATCCTCTACCAAGCCATTTTAACACAATCCATGAAGTAAAGTCATAATGCCATTTTAAGAAGCCATTTTACATCAAAACCATACACTCACACCCAAATTCCAACTCCATTTGAAGCCCTTTTTGAAGCATAAGCTTGAGAATACATCCTATCTATTTAGACAAATCCACTCAACAAGAGAGCTTCTCATTGAGAGAGCCCATTAATGGCTCATATTCTCAATTGAGAGCTCATCTTAGTCTATCTTGAAGTTTATGAATTTTGTTTAGTTTGTAGAAGCTTTATTTAAATTTGGTTTCTATTAGCATACTAACATTGCTCATATATAGGTATGAGAATCCCCAAAGGAGATGTCCTACCCCCTAGCAAATAACTAAATAGTGGAAACAAAACACAAGATAACAACAATGCATGATCTAATATCAAATCACAACTCTTTACTTATAAAATAATTGTTTACATGTAATATGCCGAGCTACAAGGCCTTCTGGGTTAGGGCCAAATATAAACAATAATTACAAAATTAGTTATGCAAGATCCAAAAAGACATAATCCAAAACCCTAGCTAGTCCAAATCTGTAACACAACAACAATTTGGTAGACACCTCCAAGATCTCAACTTGTGCTCGCAAGCCACCAAGCAACCTCCTTGTTTCTAAACCATAGCCACTAGCTCTTCTCACAAACTCATGATTCTACCACAATCTAGCTATAAACTACCTCACATTTTGTGCTATATCCATAGACTTAGGAAAACTTTCCCTTCAGCTACTCTCCAGACTCACTCCTCCAAGATTAATGAATCACTCCATTAATGAATTGCCAAAAGACTCCATAAGACCCCCTACTTATACCCAACTAAGCCACAAGTCATATAGCAATTAAAAATTTAATAAACCCCTTGCATTAAATACATATTAAGCCATAAGTCAGCTCACAACACTGAATTAAATACCCATATAGAAATTAATTACCAAATGTTGGCTCATGGACAACTCAACATCCACAAGGACCAAGACCAAACTAAGTGTCAACAAAACCAAGCTGAGCACTAGTAAATTTGATGCAATGCAGAGTGAGAGAATCCCTAAAGGAGATTTCCTAGCCCCCAACTATATAACCACATAGTAGAAACACAACAATAAGAAACAATAATGCAAGATCTAATGCCAACTCACAATAATTTGTTCATAAATATAACTGATTACATGCAATATGCTCGGCTATAAGGCCTTCCAGGTTTGGGCCAAATACAAATAGAAAATTACAAAATCAATTTTGCAAGATCTATCAAGATCTAACTTACAACCAATCTCAACTAGTATAGATACACAACTAGATATGAACACCAAGAAGAATCCACACTTGTACCTGTAAGTCCACCAAGAGATCTCTAGTTCCTAAGTCGCAGCTCTAGCTCTTCAAATTCACATCTATCTTTCCTTTTGTCCCAACTCAATATGACTAAAAGAATCCATAAGACCCATACTTAAACCAATCTAAGCCACAATTTGGCCTAGAACAAAAATTAAATACAAATACATGAATTAAATGCCAACAAGTTGGCCTGCAATAGCAATTAAATGTCCAAACATTGATATCCAAGTAAAATCATGATATCTCCTAGCTCTGATTGAATTAGAACTCATGCTTTGAACCATAGGTATAAATTTAGGTCCTCTATAACCCCTTAAATGTGAAAAGTCTGATTCCCTAAGGAAAAGTGGGCATTTATCCTGAAAGTCACATACAATAGACTATCACGCAAAACTACCAAAAATTGATACTCCAAGAGAATTGTCATATCTCCCAACTTATATTAAATTGGGACTTGCACCCTTAATAAAAGATATTATTTTAGGCCCTCTTCAATTTCTAATGTGTGAAGCCTCTCATTAATTATGAAAAATTAGTTACACGCCCTGCAACAGGCACCCAGAAACCAAAAAAATACAGTTCAACAAGGTTCAAACAGCTCAAACTAAGAACTAGGAGGACGAGAATGGTGAGCGACAAGAGAGCTCAGAGGAGACATTGGTGGTGGGCATCTATAGTTTTTTGCAGAGGTAGGGTAGTCGTGCCCTAGCTTCTCTCTGCTGGCTCTAGAACGGTGGGAAGGTCAGCGTGCGTGCGGGCATTCTTTTTGCTGGTGTGCAGGGTGTCTGCTCCTCTCACCCACGGGTTTGGGCTTTGTGTTGGGCTTGACTCTCTCCTGCTGTGTGGTGAGTACGAGCTCATGGTAGTGGGGGATTGAGGGGCATTCGCCCCTTCTTTTCCTTGGCTAGAGTATTAGGCCCAGGCTCGGGTGAATGGGGGATCTAGGGGTCGCCTTTCCTCAGCCTTCGAGTGTAGATCTGGTGATGGGAGAACTTGGTCCAGGGATGCATGATAGTAGCAAAGATAAGAAGGTTAAATCCCAATTAAATGATGGAGAGTCCTCCTCTAATGGAATGCTTTGACTTCAAAAAATTAATGGGTGTCTACAGAAAGCTGAGGTTCATCCTATTCTTGTAATTCAACCTAAACAAGTTGCGGAGGATGTCGAGTACTGGAATAATCATGCTCTCATATGCAAATTTTTGGGCCTTCACCTTTCATTTCTGGTGCTGGAGTCTTGGGCCCATCAGGTGTGGAGTCCAAAAGTAGATATGGAGATCCTGTTAGCAGCTAATAACTACTTTATGGTTATATTCTCTTGCATGTCAGATAGGAACAGGGTATTCGAAGGTGGCCCTTATTTTTTTAACCAGGTGGGGCTATTTATCAAGCCATGGCACTCGGGCTTTAATTCTGCAGAGGAAATCCCCTCTTGGGTGCCGGTCTGGGTTCGCCTACCAAGACTTCCATTGGAATTCTGGAGGGAGGATATTCTTCACTCAATTTCGATGCTTCTCAGAAAACCTATCGGATCTTCTACACAGATGCAAGATCGCAAGGTAATCTCTTTTGCTTGTATTTGTGTTGAAGTTGATTAGAATAATCCATTGCTGCTAGATTCTATAGAGATTTGTATGGGCGTTGTTTCTTGGATCCAATAGTTGGATTATGAAACCCTCCCATTCAGATGCAGAATCTGCCATGAGTATGGACACCTACTACGCCGATGCCCCAAGTATAAGAATCCTTCCCTGGATGCTCTTGTCCCTCCTAGGGAGGACAAAGGAAAGGCTAAAGTTTCTAATGGACTGGTTGACAGTGAGGGATTTACTCAGGTTAAATCTCGTGACAAGGGCAAAGGAAAGAGGAGAACCTGGACAGAAAGGTGGACCGATGACACTTTTAATAGGTTCGATGCTCTTGAGAACACGGACCAAGATGAAGGTATCCCAGTTGAGCTCTCCCAGGAAGTCTTCATTCAACAAGAAAATCTCGAGGGAGATATGTAGAGAGAGGATCAGCCTCTTGGTATAGGGGATCTACAGGCTGAGCAGTTAGTTACTGATGGATCTCCTCTTGTTCAGAATATTGGGGATCTTTGTGGAAATCAGGGTCCATAGGGACCAACAGGGGTGTCCAATGTACCTCATAAGCCTAAAGGGGCATCTGATCTAGCTAAGAAGGCTTCTCTTGCTTTAGGAATTCAACAGAATCCCTTCAAAAAGGGGCCTTTAGATAAACCAATAAAAAGTGGCAGGAAGACTGATCAGGAGAAAGTGAAGATAATGGGTGAAAATTTGGTGGAGTCTGGGTCGGTATGTCCCATTGATGCTCATTTCTCCCAGCCCCATAAATGATTTTTTTATCTTGGAATGTAAGGGGGTTGAACAACATCCCCAGAAAAAAGGTTGTTCGCAGATTAATTGAGTCTCAGTCTCCTGATATGGTTTTCATTCAGGAAACTAAGCTTTCTTTGGATGCTTTGGCTAAGTGTGCTGCATATATTTGGCCCTATGGCTCTTGGCAGGGGGTGGGTGCCTTGAATAGTTCTGGACGGGTGGCTTGCTTTTGGGACCCTAGGAAATTTTCCCCTCTTTGGTGTTTCTCCAGTAGGTCATCCATTTCGTTGATAGCTACTAGTTGTGAGAATGGTGAAAGATGCTTCATATCCAACATTTATGCTCCTACAAACTTTGCAGGTAAAGTTTAGGTATGGGCTCATATTAGATTCATCCAGTCCTTGGAGCCCTTTCTTCCATGGATAATAGCAGGAGACTTCAATGCTATCCTTAGCTTGGAGGAAAAAAGGGGTGGGTTAGCAAAGCTGGATCAATCATCTAATCTGCTCAGAGATATGATTAGCTTATTACATCTCATTGATGTGAAGCCAAATAATGGAGTTTTTACTTGGAATAATTGGAGATACGGTGGTGAGGCTATCTCGGAAAGGCTTGATAGATTTTTGGTTTCAAGTTACTGGATGGACAACATGTGGGTTACCAATTCTAAAATTCTGGATTGGAGGGGATCGGATCACTGGCCTATTAAGCTTTCCATCACTTCACACAAAATCATCAGGAATCCCTCTTTCAAATTCCAGTTGATGTGGTTATGTGACTCATCTTTACCTGATCTAATGGCCACCTAGTGGTATGAGGGTATGCCTGATCATGGTACGGCTATGTATACTTTTAGTAAGAGGCTTCAGCATGTAAAACTTAGGCTTAAGAGATGGAATAAACATTGCTTTGGCTACCTACAAGATTAAAAGACTGCTGCTCAAACCAAGCTTGATATTATTACCCGACAGATTCAGGACCATGGGTTGAGTTCTGAGCTGAGTGGAGCTGAGACTTTAGCCCTTAAGGTGCTGGAAGAATGAGAGCTTCAGGAGGAGATTTTTTGGAAATAGAAATCTCGCATCAATTAGCTTCAGGAAGGGGATAGGAACACTGCTTTCTTCCACAACTCTGTCAAGGCATGATGTCATGGGAATTCCCTTTCCTCTCTTGTTTTACCAGATGGAACTCGGATCTATTCTTGTGAAGCTATCTCTAGGGAAGCAATTAATTATTTCTCTGATCTCTTTTCTAGAGAGGACTCTGGAGTTGGGCATGAGGAGCGTGACATTTTGGATTGCATCCCTCATCTTGTCTCTGTAGAAATGAATGAAGCCCTATTAGACCCTATCTCGCTTCTAGAATTGGAGAAGATTGTGTTTAAAATGAAGACGGGTAAGGCCCCTGGTCCAGATGGGTTCCCAATTGAATTTTTCCAAGAATTCTGGGAGATAATAAAGTTTGATCTTCTAGATGTGATCCAAGAATCACATAGGAATAAACAGATGTTGAAGTCTTTGAACTCAACCTTCTTGGCCCTCATACCTAAGAAGGAAGGGGCTGACAGGTTGGATCAATTCAGGCCCATAGCCTTGTGTAATGTGGTCTTTAAGATCATCACCAAGCTGATTGCAGAGAGGCTCAAACCTTTCCTCGGTTCTTTAATCTCTACAGAATAGGGTGGCTTTGTGGAGGGAAGACAAATTTTGGATGGAGTTGTGATAGCATTTGAGGCTATCCACTCTATGGCCAACTCTAAGGGGAAAGCTATGTTTATAAAACTTGACATGGCCAAGGCCTATGATCAGGTGAGTTGGGATTTCCTTCATAAAATTCTTTTGAAGTTTGGATTTTTTGTGGAATGGGTTGATTGGGTTCTTAGCTGCGTGTCCTCAACCTCCTTCTCTGTTCTCATTAATGGAGAACCTTCTGAGCTCTTTGGTGCCTCTCAAGGACTTCGGCAAGGTGACCCTTTATCTCCTTACTTATTTATTATCATGGTAGAAGGACTTGGCAGATTTTTAGAAGCTCAGGTTCGACAGGGGTTTATCCAAGGGTGGAGTTGGAGTAATAACCTTCCTTCTTATTCCCACCTTCAATTTGTGGATGATACTGGTCTTTTGGGCAAGGCTAGAATCAGCGAGGCAGTTAATATCAGGAAAGCTCTAGATAACTATTTGAAAGCCTCAGGTCAGAAAATTAATGATAATAAGTCTTCTATCTATTTCTTCAACACTCCTAGGCTCATCCAGAATAGGATTGTTGGAATTCTTAGGTTCCAGATTGGCTCTCTCCCCTTAATGTACCTTGGGGTTCCTCTGTCCTTGGGTGCTCAATGGAGAGATTATTGGCAGGGGATTTTGGATAAATTCAGAAGTAAGGTTAGTCATTGAACTTATAGATGGTTATCTTCTGCTGGGAGAGTGGTTTTGCTTAAATTCATGGTGCAGTCTCTTCCCATCTACAGGTGTGGTGTCCAGATTCCCCCTTCTAGTTTTGCTAATGATTTTGATGCATTATCTTGTCAATTCCTTTGGTCCGGCAATCTGCTTTCCTCGAAGTGGAGTCTTGTTAAGTGGGAGACTGTGTGTAGGCCAAACCATGCAGGTGGCCTCGGGCTTCGGTCGATGGACCTTGTTGTCACTGCATTGGCTGCCAAATTATACTGGCGTTGGTGTAACAGTCAAGATCAAGAGTGGGCCAAGATTATCACCCACAAGTACTTTCCTTGTGCAGATTGCTCTAAGGTGCCTCATCTTCCTTTGGTGGGTAAAGGCTCCTATATTTGGAATACTCTCAAGAGGGGAGCAAAAATTATAGAGGAGGGGCTCTTTTGGATTTGTAACAAAGGCTCGGAAACTCTTTTTTGGTAGGACTCATGGGATGGCAATCCTCCTATTCTTTCTAGTTATCCCCAACTTATCCCCCTCTCCCAATCCTTTTCTAATGCTGGTTGGATTAAGGTGAAGTACTTTAAGACGGTTAAGAGCCTAGGACAGGTTGAGATTACCTGCTGGAAGGATCCCCAGGAGTGGCCGATGGATGGATCTGTTGAAGATCGGACTCTCCTCTCTAGCGTTCTGGAGGGTAGAGCATGTAGCTCTCTCAATAGGAGGGACATTTTAGCTTGGGGTCCAAGTCCAAAAGGTAAATTCACAGTGGCTCAAGGCTTTGCGGTTCTTGATAGGAACCTTCATGGGCAGGCAGAAGTGCACTGGTGGAAGAAAGCTTGGAATAGCTTTTCATGGCCCAAGTGTAACTTCTTTATATGGGTGTTGGCTCAGAAGAAATGCCTTACTTGGGAGAATCTCTACAAAAGAGGTTTTCAAGGTCCCTCGATCTGTGTTCTTTGTTAGTATAACGAGGAGTGTGTCTCACACTTGTTTTTTCTCTGCCCCTTCTCAAGAGAGATATGGCATAGATGGTGGGAGGCTTGGGGTCATGGCTACTTTCATGCCAATTCTCTTATCGAATTTTGGGAAAGCTTGGGCAAACCTCCTGTGAGGACCTCTTTCTTACAGGTTGCTTGGTTGGTTGGCCCAGTCTTCATTCTCTGGAACCTTTGGCTGGAACGAAATCGTAGGATTTCTTGTGATACCAAATCTAGCAGTACCCATTTGTGGAAGTTGACTCTTAACAGGATTCAGGAGATGTTATATGCTAAGTGTGATATGTCTACTAATATTGATCCTGGGGATCAAGTTATTGTGAAGAATTTGAACCTGCAGGATAGCAAGCAGGGAGGTAGTCCCAGCAACAAACTGAGTTAGCAAAAGCGGTAGGTGTGTAGAGATGGGAGGTGGTCCCCTCCTCCGACTGGGTTCTTGAAGATCAATACAGATGGGTCTTCTCAGGGGAATCCTGGACATACTGGTATTGGAGCTATTGGTAGAAGCGATGATGGAGATGTAGTTTTTCTTCTCTCTGTTTACAAGGGTGAGCATTCTAATAACCTGATGGAGGTCCTTGCCATTAAGGTTGCTATTGAGCGTGGATGCTTGTTAGGGTGGCAAAATTTCATCTGTGAGTCTGACTCACAAATTTTGGTGGATATGTTGAACAACCAAAGGCTGGATAATGTTAGTTGGAAACTTGCCTCTTTAGCCAGAAAAATCTTTGCCTTTGTAGGTTGGTGGACTCTATTTCCTTTCGTCATATTCCTCAAGAGTGGAACAGGGTGGCCGATTGTCTGGCTAAGTGGGCTTCAGAGAATGTGGGTGAGTGGAATATTAATGGTAGGGATGAGTTACCTACTCAGTACTGTGAGATTATTAAATAGTTGGTCCTGGAGGATAGGAGTTTGTAGTGTTGTTTTGGGCCATTGGCTCTGATTTTGCTCTTGGCTTTTGATTGAATAAATTTTTACCCCTCTTTTCAAAAAAAAAAAATAGCTCAAACTTCAACTCAATCCATCCAATCTCTATGAAATCATGAGGAAAGGTTCCCCAATGTGTCTCGAATACATCCCTAACCATGAAAACATAACTCCACCAAAATCCAAACTCGATGCTCCTCAACACTTAACCAAAATCCCTCCAAACATGTAGGATTGTAGGAAAGCCTAGAATGCTACTGCATCAAACACCCCAGGTTTGAAAAGATGTTCTAGTAACTGGAAGAATATCTTTTGAGATTTAGCACATAAATCCCAAACTAGTTCTTCACATACACGTCCTCCAATTCTTCAACTTGCACACTCTTTCCCTTGTTTTTCTTCTTCTTCTTCACATCCACCATAGGTGTTTCATAAGCTTGCTTTCCATGTTTATCTGCAATCAACTCAGAATCTACAAACTCAACTTGGCTACCAATACTCAAGTTTCTCCTACTAAGCTCTTCATTCTACAAAGTAATCAAGAAAAAATTCCTACCACCTTTCTCAAAAGTAAACGCATTCCTAACACAATCATGCACAATGCTACAATCATACTGCCAAGGTCTACCAAATAACACATGACAATTGTTCATATCCACAATATCACACAACACTTGATCCTTATACTACCCAATCTAGAAATCAACAAGGTATTGCTCCCTCACTTCCAAAGCATGCTCACCTTGCAACTAGCCAATCCTATAATGATAAGGATGTCTCATTCTCTTCAAACCAAGTTTTGGAACCATCTCTTTAGTAATAAGGTTATCAGCACTACCACCATCCACAATCACCTTGTAGATCTTGGCACCAAACTTAAAACAAGTCCTAAACAAACTAGTTCTCTAACAAGAATCCAATGTCCTCTCACCAATCAGTAGTTTTCAAGCCAACAAACTCTCTCCTTGCTCAGGTTGATTGTCATGGACTGCAACCTCATTCACAATAGCATTTGTCCTACCAATCGGACATTCAAAAGATCTATGTCATTCTCGACCACACTTGAAACAATTACCTCTAAACCCACCTCCACTTGTCCTCCTTTTCTATTCAACAAGTTTTGGTTCACCTTTTGCTTTTGATTTAGCTTGTGTTGAACTATCTTGCTTCTCCTTCCCTTGGGAACTACCTTGATTCTTCCTCTTTAATTTCTCCTCTACTCTCAAAGCATATTGATAAGCATCCTCAACTAAAGAAATATTTAGCATACTAACCTCATCTTGAATATTGAATCTCAAACCATTAATGTACCGAGCTACCTTATCTTTTGACAATTCTTTATGCCCAAACCAAATAGTCAACTTGTAGAACTCCTTTGTATAATATTTCATTTTCATATCCTTTTGCTTTAGATTTTGCAATCTCTTAAACAACTAAAGTTCATAATCAATAGGAATGAACCTAGCCTTCAACTTAGTCACCATCAATTTCCATGTAGTGATCTTAATTTCACCTTCCTCTTCTCTATCTCTGTGTAGTTCTTTCTACCAAAGAGTAGCATGCCCCTTTACCTTAGTTTGTGCCAACCTTACTCTGAGTAGATCCTCAATATCCTAAAGCTCAAAGTAGTCTTCCAACTCACCAATCCAATCAATCAAATCTTTAAGATTCAGAGTACCCAAAAAATTAGAAACCTCCATCTTATGCTTCAAATTCAACTGAGATTCAGGTCGAGCAAACTGACCAACCCTATTTCCCATAGGTCTCTCCAAATAATCAATTCTAGCCTCACCACTAGATTCAACAAATTCAAAGTCTTCAGCAGCTTCCTCATAACCATCTTCAGTACCCACATGTTTAGGTACACCACCTAAAGCACTTACAATTTCAGCAATCGTGTCACTTCATCAATGCAATCTTAGATCTAAATTCTACTCTCATCTTCTTTGAGATCCATTCTTCTACAACATCACTAAGATCATCAATCACCCTAGGGTCTAATTTTCTTGGAGGAATCTTCCAAAATTTTAGCAAAATCTAAGAAAAAAATCCATCAATCAAGAAGATCAATTAGCCACAAGATCAACCTTCTATGCAAATCTTGGTGTAAACTGCCTTAGCTTCAGTGATATGTCAACACACTTAGGAACAACCTTCACACTAATACCACCTAACACAATACAAGGTAGGAGAATCTCCAAAGGAGATTTCCTAGCCCCAAACTATATAGCCATATAGTAGAAACACACCAACAAGAAACAATAATGCAAGATCTGATACCAACTCACAATAATTTGTTCATAAATGTAACTGATTACATGCAATATGCCTGCTTGTAAGGCCTTCCAAATTTGGGCCAAATACAAATAGAAAATTAAAAAATTAGTTCTACATGATCCAACAAGATCCAACTTACAAGCAATATTAGCTAGTCCAGATACACAACTAGATAAGAACACCAAGAAGAATCCACACTTGTACCCATGGATCCTCTAGTTCCTAAGCTGTAGCTCTAGCTCTACAAATTCACATCCATCCTTCCTTCCATCCAAACTCAATATGACTAAAAGACTCCACAAGACCCTTAATTATACCAATCTAAGCCACAAGTTTGCCTAAAACACAAATTAAATATGAATACATAAATTAAATGCCACAAGTCGGCCTGCAACAGCAATTAAATGCCTAGAAATTGATATCCGAGTAAAATCATGATATCTCCTAGCTTCGATTGAATTAGAACTTGTACTTCAAACTAGAGGTATAACTTTAGGTCCTCTATAATTCCTTAAATGTGCGAAGGTTTATTCCCCAAGGAAAAGTGTACATCCATCTTGAAAGTCACACATAGCAGACTATCATGCAAAACTGCCAAAAATTGATACTCCAGGAGAATTGTCATATATCCCAACCTATAATAAATTAGAAATTTTACCCTTGATAAAAGATATTAATATAAGCCCTCTTCAATCCTTAAAGTCTTAAGACTCTCATTCATTATGCAAAATTAGTTACATGCCCTACAATAGGCACCTAAAAACTAGAAAAACACAGTTTTAGCAGCAAGGTTCAAACAACTCAAACTTCAACTCAATCCATCCAATCTCAATAAAATAATGAGGAAAGGTTCTCCAATGTGTCTCTAACACATTCCTAACCATGAAAACATAACTCCACCAAAATCCAAGCTCGATGCTCCTCAACACTTAACAAAAATCCCTCCAAACATGTAGGATTGTAGGAAAGCCTAGGATGATCCTGCATCAAAATTCCTAAGCATCACTAAGCTCATAGTGAAAAATGAGCACTACAGACCATGTCAAGCTCCAAGACCATGCTAAGATCCCAAACCATGCCAAGCTCCATAGACCATGCCAAGCTCCTAGACCATGCCGAGCTCTCAGAGCATGTTGAGCACTAGTCAAAGAACCTTCCAAAGCAACTCTGGAGCCTCCTCCCATGAACTCCAAAGTAGTCACCGACAAAACCCAAGATGCTTCTGCATCATAATCCATAGGTAAATAGAAAACTGTGTCCCAAACTTTGATTCCCAAACAAAGATCAACAACAATCTTCATCTTCACCAAAGGCTTCTACTCCAATAGGGACAAGAAAACCAATCTGTACATCATCCACATCTGTATCATTCTGTCAAACACCAAAATCTCAACTGTCCAATCAACATGCTCACTCCTAGGAACAAGCTAAACATAATGCTTCATCAAAAAACTCTCATCCACATTAGCAACTAGTGAATCCACACCAATAATAAAAAAATCTATATCAATAGCAACATGTATCTCTCCATCAACACATTCCAAACTCACAACACCACTAGTCTCATTGCTCACAACAAGATGCTTTGCGACATACAAGTCACCACCAATAGCAATTGGATCATCCACAACCAAGTGCTTTGTAATCTCCATTTCAGCCTCAAACAATTAATCATGAAAACCAATCTCCCTCCTAACATCAACAAGATTAGGAATATCCTTAGCAACAACCTCTAGTTGCTTTACAGGTTCTATATCACACTCCACGAATTGATCAACAAAACCAACCTCTTCCACCTTAACCTTGTAATGCCATCTTCTCTCTCTATAAGTCTTTTAGTTGACCAGACAACTCTCTTCTAGATTAGAAAACTCCATCTCCACAAACATATATGGAGTGCCTTCCTCATCCTATCCTTATCTAAATTAGCTAAACTAGTTTCAAACTGAGAAACTACCTCCTTAGCTTGAACATCCAAACTAGCTTCAAACCAAGCAGACATCTCAAAAACCATCCTCTCCACCACATCACAAATATTTACAATCATCCCAGGGTCCAATCCTCCTAGAGCCATCTCCCAAGCTCTTCGTAAACCCTTTGTAACAAATCACCAACATATCAATCTTCTCAAACAAGATCAACCTTCCATCTTTGCATCCATTGATCCATCTGTAAGCCATCTACAATGTGCAAGTTAGAACCATGATCTGCCACCTTGCAAACAAGAGATCTAGGACTTTAGAAAGAAAATCCACCACCAGATCAAGATCTTCATAGATTTGCTTCTCTCAACCCAAATCCTAGTGTAAACTGCCACAACTTTGACAATCTATCTACACACTCAAGAACAACCTTGGCTCTGATACCACTTAATGTAGTGCAAGGTAGGAGAATCCTTAAAGGAGATTTCCTAGCCCCAAAAAATAACTAGACAGTGGAAACACAACACAAGATAACAACAATGCACAATCTAATATCAAATCACAACTCTTTGCTTATAAAATAACTATTTACATGCAATTTGTTCATCTATAAGGCCTTCTAGGTTAGGGCCAAATACAAACAATAATTATAAAATTAGTTATACAATATCCAATAAGACCTAATCCCAAACCCTAGCTAGTCCAAATCTATAACACAATAGAAATCTAGCAAAAACCTCCAAGATCTCAACTTGTGCTCACAAGCCACCAAGAAACCTCCTTGTTTCTAAACCACAACCACTAGCTCTTCTCACAAACTTGCAATTCTACCACAATCCTATTGTAAACTACCTCACATTCAACACTCTATCCATAAACTTAGGAAAAATTTCCCTTCAACTACTCTCCAAACTCACTCCTCCAAAATGAATTAATTACTCCATTAATAAATTGCCAAAAGACACCACAAGACCCCCTACTTATAACTAACTAAGCCACAAGTTAGCCTAGAAATTTAAAATTAAATAAACCCCTCGCATTAAATGCATATTAAGCCACAAGTCAACTCACAACACTAAATTAAATACCCATATAGAAATTAAATACCAAAAGTGAACTCACAGACAACTCAACACCCATAGGGACCAAGACCAAACCAAGTGTCAACAAAACCAAGCTGAGCACCACTAAATTCCTAAGCATCACCAAGCTTCTAGTGCAAACTGAGCACTATAGACCATGTTGATCTCCAAGACCATAATGAGCTCCATAGACTATGCCAAGCTCCTAGACCATATCAAGCTCTTAGAGCATGTCGAGCATTAGTCAAAGAACCTTCCAAAGCAACTACAGAGCCTCCTCCCATGAACTCCAAAGTAGTCACTAAGAAAACCCAAGATGGTCCTACATCACTTTTGTACTAAGTTAGGAGTCCATAATTGAATATCCTCCTGAATATTCCACCTTAAGCCTTTGATATACCTTGCTACCTTGATACTTTTAGCTTCTTGCACCTTGGATCTAAAGGATAGCTTTTGGAATTCTTCAATATAGTTTTTCACATCATTATCTCTTTGCTTGAGATTCTTCCTTTTAGTATGCATTTGTATTTCAAAGTCTCCTAGAAGGTAGGTCTATTGTATTTGGCTCACCATACTCTTCCAATTGGCATAGGCTTCTTATCCTCTTTCACTCTTTCATCTTGAACAAAATTCCACCATGTGAGAGCTTCTCCTCTCATTCTTGCCTTTGCTACTTTCATCTTTTGTGCTTATGTCACATTCTCACATTCAAAGTAGTTATCCATGCCTTCCAACCATTCAAAGACATGGTCTATATCCAACTTTCCCTAAAAAAGTGGTACTCCTTCGAATGCCTTTTGATTCAATTCTTTGATGGCCCTAAGAAAACATTCCTCTACTATCTCAGGATCAGGTGTGTGTGCCACCTCTTCATCAGACACTTGCTACTTTGCCTACTATGTTCCTCTAGCTAATTGACCTTATTGGTTGCTACTTCAATATTGAGAGCTTCTCTCTCATGAGTTTTCTTCAAGGATGTTATCCTAGCCTTCAACTCTACATTCTCCTCATCCTGCTCCTAAACCTTCTTAGCCAACTCTACATTTGTCACCATGGTGGATCCTATAGAGGTTTCTCCTTCACTACCAGACATGCACTCTTATTCCAAAAATCAAACTTTCTCTAATACCAATTTGATTGGAATGCGATAGGGTAATGTTGATAGTGGATGAACACTCCTAGATATCCCCTACTTACACAAGTAATCCCTAATCCACCAGGAATCACTTTTCCCTTATCCTAACCCACCCATTCAAGCTTTCTCATGAACTAGAAACTTCATTATAGACCTCCCTTTTGAGTAACTTATTCTTGCAAGGGTTGGAGGCTCTTCCTAGTGTGTATTAGACTCCTTTACAACCATTTTTCACAATCTAAACATTTGGCTTCTATACAATCCCCTCAAATTCATTGAAATCATTTATTAGGCCTAGTAGCTCTCAATTAGCCCTCCTAATGGACTAAATTGAGGTTTGTGAAAAAATTTCCTTTATGACAGTAAAAATAAACTCTAGATTCAGATACCCTTTTCCAAGACCCTCAATATTCTTGAGGTTTTAGGTTCTCAACTCCTACCTAGTGCCCCAACCCTCTTTTTAAGGGTTTGCTAGGGTTTAGTGGCCTTTAAGACCAGTCAGCAATAAAAACTCTCTTGCTCCTTTCCTAGGGATCTTGGAAACTTTTCCTTCCACATGTAGTGAATTCATTTAAATATTTACCAGGTCATAGCACCAATTCAACCCAAACAACTCTACCCTTACAAATATCACTTTCCTTGGCTCAATTTCTAGCCGAGTACTTCAATGTCTCGCCTAGGGATTCCAAGAAATTTTCTTGAACCATCACTTCCAACTCCATGATTTTTCCCATATAAAATACATGATTTCTACTAGCATTCCTCAAGGTTTCATGAAGTTTCAACCATGGGGAATGTTTGTAGACATCATTTTCTCTAGTCTGCCCAATACAAGCCAGCAAGTAGACTATTTTCTAAAACATTTAGTGTACACTCAAAATAGATACCCTAGTTCTTCTATATAAAAAAATAAGGTAATTAAAATGTGGAAACTAGATCCAATAGCCAAAACATGAATCCAATCCTTTTGCAGTAAAAAAAACCTCAGTTTCTCAATGAATTGTGATGGATTTCTTCAACTACTGCATGCATCTGTACATTCCCAAAAACTCCAACTGTACAAAAATGCTTTAGAGGGATTTAAATAACCATTCCAAAACTAACTCAACCAACCTTTTATATTTGGTAACCTCTTAAAAAATTCTAACCAATTTTGCAACTTTTGACAAGAATGGTTGCACTTTTGCAAAATTGTCAATATGCAATTTTTGCATTTTTACAACTTGGACCTGGTAGGAATAAGCCTTATGACTCCAAAACATATATGTAAGGTATATAGGTCATATCTATACCATGTTCATTCCTACCTAACCTTCTTTCCCTATTTATCCCTCTAAAAAAACATTTTGCACTTTTCTCCTAATTGAACAACAAATGCAATATTGCACCAACTTGCTCATCCCATGCATACATTAGTGTTTGATGTTTCACATTCATGATTCATGACTAATAATTACTCTTTATTTCTATCTACTAGGTCCTATGTCTTATCCAGAATCGTAGACCCTTATTTGCTTCTTAGAGACCTAACCTAGGTGCTCCTACACCATATCACTTGTACATGAGGTACCTTTTGTTGGAACATTATGCCTTTTGGTCTCAAGAATGCAGGTGCTACATATCAAAGGGCTATGACAACTATCTTTCATGATATGATGCATATAAATATGGAAGACTATGTGTATGACACCCTAGCTTAGTCTAAACAAAGAAATACTCACTTAGATGACTTGAGTTTGATATTGGACCACATGGAACAATTTCAACTTACGCTCAATCCTAAAAAGTGTTCTTTTGGAGTCTCTTCCAAAAAAATACAAGGCTACATCATATCATCCAAGGGTATTGAGATTGATCTATAGAAAGCCCAAACTATAATGGAAATTCCACCTCCTAAAAACATAAGTCAATTGAGAATTTTTCAAGAAAGTTTGCAATCTAGAAGGAGATTTATCTCTTAGTAGGTTGATAGGTCTCAACCATTTAACAAAAATATGCATAAGAGATCTACATGTGTGTAGAATGATGAATGTGATTAGAGCCTTACTAAAATCAAAAAATATTTGGCTAAACCACCTATTCTCATGCCTCCTATTCATAGGAAACCCTTGATACTCTACATCTCATGATGTAATGAGAGTGCACAGAGAGAATCTAAAACAACATGTATAATAAACTGAACTTGCAACCTTCAAACCCCTACTTAGAGTTATGTACACAATCTACACATTAATAAAATGAAACCACAGAAAAAATAAGGCTAGATGTAGCATATATGTAGGTGTAATAATTTAACTTCACATAAAGAACAACCATAACATACCTGCCTATGAGGTCTTTTGAGCTACGACTTTATAAAAATAAGAATTCATCAATCTTAGAGCCTTAGCTCTCATCTTCTATCTTCTAAAATCTAAGAAATCTCCTTTCCTACATCTAACCAAGCTTCTTTTATAACTAACCAAGCCACAAATCAACTAATCAAGCATTAATTACAAACTTAGGACTATGCTTGGAAGGGTAAATGAAAATCCATGAAAATGGTAATATGAAATCATGTGTACTTTAAGGAAGCTCCACATGTGTGTTAGAAGTTGGCTCCTATTGCACAAGATGCCACATAAGAAACTAAAATTGTGCCAATCGGATCAACATATTACATAAGGTGAAAACAATGGGAAAATATGACTACAAAGAGTGAAATAGAAGTTGAGAAATATCCCACATAAGAATTTGTAAACTTAGGACAAGGATCTAGGATAGGTCCTCGACATGATGACAATTGCACATCACATGAAAATAAAAACAACATTGATTACTTCATGAACAAAAGACTAGTATAAAAAACTAGAAATATTTTTGGTTGACACTTTTTTCAAGGTTGCTTAGGGATAGTTAGTATTGGCTATGCTAAATATTGTAAAAAGTGTCAGCTACATGGAAACCTAATTCATGTTTGGGGAGAATAATTGATTCCCTCTATCATGCATTGACCTTTCCAACAATGGGCCTTTGACCTAGTTGTCAAGATAAACCCTAGCTAATCAAGTGGACATAAGTTTATCATCACCGTGACAAAGTACTTCACAAAGTGGGTTGAAATTGTTCTACTTTTTGCTGCTATAAGGAAACACATTGCCCTATTTATTTTGAATCACATCATCTACCACTATGGAATTCCCTCTTCAATAGTTACCAATGATGTAGGATAGTTCAAGAATAAGGACCTTAGGCAACTATGCAAAAGGTTCAAAATCAAGCAGCATTGGTCCTCTATTTATTTTCCCCAAGGAAATGATCAAGATGAGGCTTCAAATAGAATATTGGTCAAATTCTTGCATAAAACTATACACAAGTTTGGGAGAGATTGGAATTTGCAAATTAATCCCACACTCTAGGTATATCAAACTAGCATATGTACTCCCATTGGGGCTAGTCCCTTTTCTCTAGTCTATGGTTCTAAGGTTGTTTTACCACTTGAGGTTGAGATTTCATCTCTATGAATCTCCTTAAAAGGGTTGATCACTGATGAATATGATAGGGCTATGAGAATACATTAGCTTGAGGTCTTGGATGGATGTAATAAGGCCTCTTTCGATCACATGAGGGCTTATAGAAAATGCATATCTACAAGCTACAACAAGGAATGTTATCCTAGAGAGTTTCAAGTTGGAGATCTCTTCCTTAGAGAAAATCCAAAAATTTAGAAAAACAATAAACAAAAAGGTAAGTTCAAACCTATTTGGCTAGGTCCCTATATTGGCACTATTGCATTTGGATTTAGTACATATCATCTTTCTACACCTAAGGGATAATAGCTCCCTGAGCCCATCAATATATTACACATCAAAAAAGTTATATGCTTAGTTCTTTTGTTGCTCAACACTAGTACATAAATTATGATCCTGAAAATATACAATTTTATTATTATTCAAAGTTTTGGAAACAAATCATGCCAAGTAGTGAAAATTTGGAAATAGGTGCTATTTGAGGCCCTTGCACCTACTTCTATTAGTCTCTCTCTTTGTGGTCACCAACCATTCATTCCATATTTCTTTTTTTGTCATGCCTAACTTGGAACTAACTATCATCTAGGTCTAGGAAGCACAAACTATATAGCTTATCATGGGTCTCCTTGTTGCATTAGTTTCTCTTTGGTAGCTTGCTAAACAATGTTTTTCAACACTTCCCTCCCCTTGACATTGAGTTTTTATCAAAACTCATTGGACACTTTAGCTACAATCTAGGATGTTCCATTTGAAAACTTTAGATTTAAAGAAATAGTCATGTGACTTTCACATACACACTTAAATACTACTACTAGTTGAGATATATTGGGTTTATTTAACTTTGTGTATTATCTATAATGATTTCTTTACTGAGTGTTCTTGCCCTAATAGTCTCTCAATGATGTCATGCACTAGAAGACTGAGGGCATGGGGCATGTTTTCTTTCACTTTCTACTTGTGGGTATACCTTGACGACCTTAGTTGTCTTGAGCATCTTGCTTTTCCCATTTGACACTCAAGATCTATAATGTATCACCCTTTTTTATTTTGGAAGTGCATGCATTTGGCCATCTTGACATTTTTTATCTCAATGCAAGCATAATCTTTCTACACTAAACCTAGGGAATCTAACTGCACTAGCCATCTTGACCTATATGTCTTTGATGTTAGGTTCAGTTCCCAAATACCTATTTGATATAGATCATATTCATATCTCCATAAATATATTAGTGATTATTGTATGATCTTTTTTTGTCCCTAATAAGGCTTGATCGTAAAAACTGGGAGCTACTTATATAACCCTTTTATTTGCACCTTTGCATACTAGCTTGCATTTTAGGGTTCATTGTAGCTTAGTTTTGCACTTGAATGTTGAGAGAGTCTTCTTCATCTTTTATGGATGTGTCAACTAACTACATTCATCTTCTCTCACTTCTCCTTGATCATATCTTATCATCTCCTTTTGGCTTTTACTCGCCTCTTTTCTTTTCCTATCATCAAAACAGTTAATCTTATCATCACATCTATCTACCTTTTTGGACCTATTTTTGACCTAATTTTTGAACTCCTTGGATTTATGAAAAATTTTGCACCCCTATCTGATTTTGACATCCTAGATCCAGTTTTGGATTGAAATCAAAATTTGTGTTCATCTTGATGGTCAAAATTGCATCTAAAAATTATTCCTTCTTCTATGTAGTTGGCTAACTTTTTGAGGCTTAATCTTCGAATCTTACTAAGGTAACCATAATTTCTTCATTTCTTCATCATTTCTACTCCCTTTTACTCTTCTTATTCATTTCATTTTGTTTTATTTTTCCATTCTTCTTGCTTTGACCTAATTTTGATGCTTTATCTTCTTAGTCAAACTAGGGCATAATATCACTTCTTGGTGGTCTCTCTTAAGTTTTTAACATATATCTGCCATCATGACCTATATCTTATCTTGATTTTATCACATCTAGATCATTTATGCATCTCCTCTATCTCATTTCATTTTTTTAAAATTTTTTTTTAGACTGTAGGAATCGAGTGCAGCACGGCCCCCCCTATAAACTGCAATGCGTCAGGTAAACTTTTTAACATGACCGGTAGCACTGGCGCGATATGCCTACCGGTACCATGGGTATGGGGGAGACTAAAACCCATGACCAACCCCCTGCAATAGGAAAGATTTAGCCAACCGAGCTAGGGCCCTTGCCCCATCTCATTTCAATTTCAATCCCGAGGGAGTAGGAATATTCTATCATTGCTACAAATTGCTTTCCTTCTATGGCTATCTATTGGCTCTTTCTACTTTCTTTGGCTACTTGGATTAACATATTAGTGTTCATCTTGGGTATTGGTATTATCTATTTCTCTTTCCTAGTGCTCAACACTTCCACTAACTAACTATGCCACTAATTGACTATGCATTTAGGATATGCTATCTCTCTATCCTTTGGTCTTTGGAGCCAGATCTATCTATCTTTTACTTTCTTGACTTCTTCATTCTTTGATGTGATATGGTCCAAGATCAATAAATATTATTCAAAGAGGGACACATTTAATCACTCAAAAATGGTCATCTAGACTATGAACCCCCTTTCTAGAAATTTTGCACAATTTATTCATTGCTTATCATTGATCAAATCTTTAAAAATCTATTTTTTCAATTATAACCTATGGTTTGATCATTTTATCCCAATTATCTTATTTAATTAAAATAATTTGCTCCATTTTAATTAAATAAAATTCCCTCTCCCCACTTATCGTAAGTGTGAACACATAAAGCATAATTCCTATTTTAAAAATAAAATAAAAGCTTTTTGCCTCACATGAGGTGTAGACTTTCCATGGTGGGTGGAATTTTCATTCTCCTCCACACATCTCTCACATTTTTGAACTTCATCTTTGATCTTGATTAGGTGAGATGCTTGTGCATATTTATCACTTGAGATGCATCCTCCACCCTTGATTAAGCCTCTCTAGGCTTTTGATCTCAATTGTCTAGTTTTCTTTAAAAGAGAGGGCTCTCTTCTCATTCTCCATCTTTGGTGTTTTATGCTAACATTATGCTACAAGTTTTCTTGGTGATTTTGGAGCACTCATTTTGAATTCATCTTTCAACTTTATTCTCTTTCTTGTATTTTAGTTTTCATGGCACAATAGCTTAGATTTTCCTTTATACTCATAGCTTAGGTTACATATCTTAATTAGGAAGGATTGTAACTCCTCATTTTTGTTAGCTTGCATCTTGCATATCATTTTAGTGTAGCTTGCATTGTATTTTTAGTGTTAATCTTGGATGCTAGAATTCTTTCTCCCATCTTTGAATCTTCTAATCTATGGTGCACCTTGCAAGGCTTGCATAAGTTAGGTTCATTTGAGAGCCATCATTTCACCACTTGCACCTTTTCACATCATAGATAGGAAGCTATAAGCTGTATCTTGAGGTACTCTTCATCATGAGTATTCTCAAGTACAATGGTTTATAGAGGTGTGCCACATTTTTGGTATACACTAAATTCAAAGTTGATTCTAAAGTTGAAGAATTAATTGAAGGTTGTTGTGGAATATAAAGTTGTTAAAGGTGAAGAAGAAAGAGTTGAGCCGAGTAAGCCAAGTATAAGAAAGAGAAAAAAAAGGAGTTTGTGGAAGATAGAATTGGTTGAGTGAGTAAAAGACAAAGAAAGAGCAAGAATTGAGATCTAATCAAGAAAAGGTAGTTTCTATTCTTATAGATCACTTTATATTGTTACTTTTTAACCATTGTAGTAGAAAATCTTGGAAGTATCTAGCAGACCTAACAAGTCTATGAAATCCTATATGGTATCATTTATTAGTGGTGTTTGTAAGTCCTTTAAATCAAGCTACTCTTTTTATTCCTAGATAGGGAGTGATAAGGTCTAGATAATATTTTGGTGAAATCCTCTAACAAGGTCACTCTAACAAAGCGTATGTGACCTTTAGCAAGGTAGTATTCTAACATAGATCACTTCAAAAGAGTGAAATTTTTGGGTTGTTGGTCCTAGTTGGTTTTTCCCTTAACATGGTTTCCATGTTGAATATTGATGTCAAAATTATATGAATTTTATTTGTGTTGCAAGTTCATTTATATTTTTTACAATTTACTGCAACTTGATAATGACTAAATTATCATTGGGTAATAACTAGAAATTTACTGATAGTTCGTAAGGCAGCAAATAGTTTGATAATATTTTCGAAAGAAGTTGATGTATGGATTAAGTGTTATGATGGATATGTCTACAAAGTGATTGGTTGAATCTAAGTTATTATTGTTGATGTTTATGTTGCTTTGATGGTGATGAAATGTTTGAAGGGACTATTAGATAATTGGACATAATTGATTCGTCTCCCTCACCCCCTCTCAATTATCTAATAGGATGAATTCATGCTCAATTAGTTCTTTCTCCTATTTTTTCCCATATCTTTCACTTTTTTCACCAATTCATTTCCTAAGACCTCAAGGATAGCTCGTTATGGGCCAACCCTTGAACAAGTCAACCTAGATCAAGATATTCTAGAATAGTTCTAACCCATACCAACTTGTTCTAGAAAATATCAACCTAGGTCAATATATTCCCTAAATATTTTAAGTCTCAAAGCAAGTTTTGTCTTAGGGAAAAAGTTTTAAAATTGGGTGACCCCATTAGCTTGCTTTATTTTTAGCTTGAAAACTAGCACAAAAGAAATCCAAGGAACCTCATTTTCACATCCATCAACATCACATGACATAAATAAGTGAATCCATGAACCCATGTAAGCATATTTCCTAAGGCATCTTAAGCATTCATCCAAGCATTCAAGATTCAAGGATCCTTTGTGAGAATTTATTCTTCAAGATCTAAATTTGTGTTAGTTATCAATGGAGGAGATCTACATTGATGAATTATTCATTGATGCACATTTTTATATATAGATCCATGATTTCATTTTAGTAGATCTATTGCATTTGTAGAGAATTCGTACATTATTCATTCCAAATTCAACATTTACAACATGCAAGCATTATTGACAAGGCTTCCTACAAGAAAGGTGAATATTGCATTTTTCTTGTTTTCCTTTAGACATTTACATTTCAATTCCAAGGTTTATTCAACAATATATGGCTTGAATAATGAAAACCCTCATCCACCCAAAACAAAACAAAACCAAGTTATATTATGTACAAGAGTAAGATAGAAGAATTCCAACCATAGATTTGGAAACTACTTGTTGAGACATATCTAGAGAAGTTGGGTCAATTTTGCTACTATGTATTAGGAACATGGTCACTTCCTCATAAAGAGTTTGTACACATTAGCATTACGCTAATATCTTCCTAAGGCTTTGAAAAAAATGTCATTTTCTAGGTTTTCTCTTGTGATTGCGAATATGCAGTCAAAAGTTTTGTCACAAGTTTAGACTGGTGACTTCCAAAGTGAAAAGACATATATATTCCTATACACATTAAAAGGTAAGTAATTCATCATTAATTTTACTTTTTCATCTAGGCCTATTTCTATGTCTTAATTGGGTTGATTTGATTTATTTAGCACCCAGATCTATCTTACTCTTCTCATTTGATCACTTAACTCTATTGCACATTTACATTTACACATTTTTAATCAAATTTTACATTGCATGAAAGAGGATTTTCTTGTGTACTTCCTTGATTTGATTTGGTTTTATCATTGAAATATCTTTATCCCTTTTGATTTTCCTAATATGACTTGGGATATAGTGAGAGTTATGTTTGGAAGCCCCCTTTCTCTTGTATTGAGTGTTAATGTGAAAATGAAAGCCTTATATTTACACACCTCATTAAGAACTTCTATTTTCGCATAATAAATAACAAGAATCACATCACAAGGGAAGCACATTATAATAGGAAAGCACATAAATTCTACCATGTAAGAGAATCAAATCAAGCATATCACAATTTTCACAATTTTACTTAAAAAGATAATTTGCAGTTATAACTTTCATCGCTGAGGAAGGGTTAACTAGGACAAAACAAGAAGGAATACATGTCACCTTAGAAATAATGTAAAGATGACCATTAGGTGATTTAATCATCTTGTCATGATCAAAGGTAATGCAAGTCTTAGGCTTTTGATGCTCAATATGGTTAACACCATGATTGGCTTCTTCAACTTTATCATCGTAAATATTATGTGTAGTAGAGGATGAGGGTCGGAAAATAATATTGGTAGAATGAGATGATAAGGAATTAGTGTCAATTTGAAAATTCTAATTAGAAGGTGTAAAAAAAATATTTTCATTATTAATGTTAGTATCAACAAATATAGAATTAGAATCAATAAGGTCTTGAATAATATTATAAAGAAAAAACATCTTTTAGTGTCATGATCAATTTGACGATGGTATTGGAGAAAATATTTATGATAAAAGGATCTAGGAAGAGGTTTTCTTGGGTCAATTTCTATGACAGGTGGAATCTTAATAATGTTAGCATTAAATAATTGTATCCTCACAATATGCAAGTATTGATACAATAGAGTGTAAGTATTGTTAGGTCTAAAAAAAAAGGAAAAGGGAGTCACACCTTTGGATATTTTTACCACTTAATCATTTTATATATTGGATGATTTTTTCATCTTCATGTATGTCTTAGGCTTATATTACTTGTTGGGATGAGAATAAATATCACTCTTATCAACAGAAACATGAGCAATTCAAGCATTTCTCTCAAATTGGCTTAATTGTAGTTGATATGAAGCACTCCACACAATTGTGAAAAGGGTTAAATTTAGTAATGAGAATCTTATCTCTAATGCCATTTTGTAAATTATAAATAAATATGCATTATATATTAACATCAAGAACTAGATAAGAAATATGAGAATGAAAATGTTCAAACCTTCCAATAAAGTCATTTTTAACCCCTTGCTTACAATGCTTTAAGTAAAATAATTTTGAGGACCAATATTATTTTGAAATAATTGGATGATGTTGGCCTAAGTGTCTTGAAGAAATACCAATAGACAAACTTTTAGACTTAATTATCAAAAATCTTGTCATTAATGTCAACATATGTGAAGGAAGCAAGACTGGTAGAGAGGAATGACCAACAAAGCATATTGATGTATGAATGTAGTTTACAAGGGTGATCAGAGAAGATAAGATGTGTAGAACCAATAGAGAAAATGATAGAGGTGATCTACCTAGATAAAGTATGCTAAGTAAAGTCAGCATAAGCAGAAGGACACTAAGAAGAAGGGAAAGTTGATAGACTAGTAAGTTGGTTTTGCCAAGTCATTGAGAAGAATATGGAGCAAGATACCCATGACTACTTAGTCATGTAGAGGGTAAGAGTGCACTCAACATTAGATTTACTAGTGATGGGGGAATAGATTGAGGAGAAGTCAAAAGAATTAAAATTCAAATACAATAAGTCATCAAAGACACATGAAACCCGCAACTCTTGTACGAGCATGCTACATTTAACAAGAGTGACACACTACTGCAACAAGAAGTTTAGCTAATAGTAGGGGTGGGAATTCAAATTTTGAATTCATGGATTAGGGCTTTTAAGTGAAGATGGAGGAAAGTATAATAAGAGGTAGAATTGAAATAGGAAATGTTAGATTGCAAAGTGATCAACCAAAGAGCCAAAAAAGCTGAGCTAAGTGTAATCTCAAGGACTAAAGAGGCGTAACAAGATTGAAGTCACCTTCAAAGAGTTATCATTTTAAGGAAAAGCTAGAAATATTGAACTTCCCTTGAACTTCATTCTTAAACAACAACCATCCCATAAATACATCTCTAATCCAAGAGAAATAAACATCACCATCATCTCTAAGTATTTGTGAGAACCTATAACCAATCAATCCATGTCAACTCCAAATGCAACATTAAAATGTCAAGAAGTATCTAGTGAATGATAAATGTACTTGGTGTCACAAAAAATTGCAGCCTTGTCTAAAGTTTTTACCTAAGGATAACCTTGTGAAACATGGAAATAACTTCTAAGTTGTGGGACTTGAACGATGAGGTTGAGTCTCTGGGGAAGGCCGACTTCCTTTTCTATCAAGATGCACCTAGACTACACTTGGAGAGGAAAAGGGGGAAGGAATGCATAAAAGAAAGCTACCTAATCTATTCTAAGGAGGGGATGCACCAAAATAGAGTATTCAAACCAACCTCTACCATACATGAACAATACAACTATCATAACAATCCAAAGATATACAAATTCAAACTTGATTTAACCCAATAACCACATGCAAATTAGACAACCAAATGAGTGACATAAGGAAGAAGAGATTCACGTTATATCATTCATAGGCCAAAAGCAGTACACTTATGTAGGTTACAGATATCCACAATACATTGAAGAGAGAAAAATAAAGCTTGTACAATACATCAATGACTGAAAGAGATAAGATAGAGTGTCATATAGTTCAAAGGTGAAGAGAATTTATAGTAGTATACCAAAGTAATACTAGAGAAATAAAGAATATTTGACTATTTAAAAGATTACAAAATGTGCTTTTACAACTTAAGCATAACTTAGATAGCTTCTACCCAATGGTAGAACCCAACAACTATATTCAAGACTATAGAGAATAGTTATTACAAATCTAGGAAAGATCTGATCATGACACACATCTAGAAGAGGGAAAATCATTTCTTCACCAAATAGAGCTCTGAGAAGATAGAAACAATGATCATAGATGTTCTGACTGATTAGATAGACCAACTAGTAGCAATGGAGTGTCTTTCTTCATTTATCAAATATGGGGAATGATGAAAGTGGTTGTAGGAGATCAAAAAGATTAGATCTACCATCAAAGAGCTACTTCCTTTACCATTAGCATGCCAAATCAACCATGTCATTAGTCAAATAGAGCCAAACCTTAGACTTTTCCATGTGGACCAATCATATTTTATCATCCTACCACTCTGCAAAGTCTTCCTTCTTTGACCATCTCATGTGATCATGGCTTTGCCATCTTTCCTTTTAAGTAACATTAGATGCCTGCAACCGAGTGATGAACTATGATTCAAACTGCTAAGATGATATTTCTGTTGTCACGACAGGAACCTTGACTTAACATGAAGTGCTCACGATCGAGTAAATAATCATTATTGTTACTTTACAGCTCACCCTCAACATTTCAAACTGACTGCTATGACCCTACAAAGATCAAGATCCTTACCTACATTTGTGGTATTACTATCTTGACTTGAGGTTCATTTCTTAACCTTGTGACCAAGAAAAACAAAGGGAATCACTCGATCATAGCTCTAACTATAGTCTCCTCTTTAACCATTACAATAGCACGCTGGTCATAGATCTGAAAGATCTAATGATATGAAATGCATCTTTGAAGCACTAAAGGTTGTGTCCTTACCACACTATTGCAACTTAAACCATGGTCTACCAAATTAACCTTGCAACCTAGCAAAACATAATGCAGTCACCCTATCAGGACTCTAACTTTGGTTGATCCAACTAACTTGGCAACAATGTGAACATAGTATAATTGCACCTTTGCCACTTAAACTCTAGTTAACACTTACTCCACCATGACTATGCGAAGCAAAGGGTGATTTGCATGGTTGTAACTCAAAATATTTCAAAGGCATAACATAAGAGACCATCTAGACTTATGATGAAAAAGATATAGCCAATGTTAAAATATTTCATGAAACCTTTTAATATTTGAAATTTGAAACCTTAGGTGACCATTGAGCAATTTATCATTTGAATTTGATTGTTTGGTAGGAGGGAATTTTAGCTAACAGTACCCAATATAAAGAAACTAAACCAAGATCAATGTCAAAGTTCCAACCATGGCCTCAAGAACAGAAACATGACAACATGATCTAACCATCTCAACTAAAGAGATAGCATGATCCATATGAACACATCATAACATGTCATAACTTTAGAGGCTTATTATGAGTATGCCATGATTTAATAAGGAGACCATCTTAATACCAAGGATAACATGTGAAATCAAAGCATACACCACACTCCTACCAAGAACCCCATGAGTCCTTAAGATACAACCATCTCCACACACCATGAAGATAACCACAACCAACATCTGCACCATGCAAATGTCAAAGATGATTTTGAAAAAACATGATCTAATGCATTTTCCAACATCTTCAAACACTCAATAAATATATAAATTCCAATAACTCCCACTCAATTGTGCTAACAAGTTACCCATGGCATCATAAAATCCATCTCCTATGTGAATATGTTATAGGTATACACACAACTAAAGTGTCAATACCAAGTGAAACCAAGATCTCCAAACCAAAAGAATATAAACCAATCCTAACCACCACATCATCACTATCATAAGCTCCTATTGAGCTATGTATCTAATCTCTCCATGAGCTATGTATCTAATCTATCCATGATGTCATGATGAAAACCATTCTCTAACCATGAGAATCAACCAAACATCAAACCATCAAAGAACTCAAACTGCACATCATGAGCTCCTTGGAAAGAAAAAAAACTAGATAACCATGATCTCCAACCAAGAAGATACATACCATCATAATCAAGTTAGGAATCCTGACCAATGAACATCAAAAAGTACCTACATATCGAATCATGTCATGCCAAAATCCATGACACCATGATCACATCCATGAACCAAACATCTAACTCTCAAAGTTTCCAACCTGTTGACATAAAATAGTCAACCATAATCCTCCACCATGAATGCATCTAGTTACAACATCTCATACCATCTATATGAAGACAAATTAGCAAATCATATGACCAAGGGCATAGACAAACCAAATTCAAGAAACCAATATGAATGTGCATCAATAATGAAAGATCAATGGGCAAAGACAACCCATATCCAAGTCAAAAATGGAATATGTAAGTATAGACCACTCACAACACTACAAAACATGTAGACCCAAGAAGTCATCATCCATATCCAAATCAAACATAGATAACAATGTCAACAAGATATCAATTTAAAATACAAGTTGAGTATATAATTACATCACAATCCAAATCTCCATATATACCATGTCATAAACTCACAATGTTACCATAGTCAATATAAATCATAAACTATTAAGATCAATATATCACCTAATAAACTATGCTAAACCTACACCAAATTTGAATCAATGTATAGAGCTCTCTACGAGCTTTTCATTGACTTTTTGAAATCATAAATTTGAATCAATATGCCCAAGATATATCCAAAACTGTGCAATAAAGAACATCTAACTTCTAGGTTTGTAAAGCTTGACAAAATGTCAAAAACAAAGAATCGAACCTATACCATTATTAAGCTCTCTCAATCAACTTTCCAATGACTATAAGATATTTAAAATATGACATCCTAATTGAAAGTTATGGTCATTTGAACAAGACAGCCTATTTTCTCATATAAACCACTTTCAATTTTATTTTTTTTATAAAAGAATTCAACAAGATTAAATTTAACAACCTTCTGAAGAGTTCATAGTTTTAAGAACTGGGCTTCCAGTGGGGGGAATTAAATTTAGAAAAGAGAAAAAATTGGAATGTTGCACTTAAGAAATTCCCAAAAACCCCTAAAGAAGAAAAGAAATTGGTGAAGGAGGGGAACTTCTTTGATCTTCACCAGATTAAGAAAATTTGGCAAGATGTGTAATTATGTATTCATGAATACTTCATTCTAGATGGGCATTCTAAATGTGTGCTTTACTTCCACTTTTTTTTTTTTGAATCATTTCAGATACAAGGATATGGTTTATTTTCCCTTTTATATGAAGCAATACCTGTTAAACAATTGTAGGGCTCATAGGAAAAAAAAAGGAGTAGGCTCATTCTTCATGAAGGGATCATTTTGTTGATTGAAGAATATTATAAAGAGAATGTTGTGAAGTTGTCTCCTTTAGTGAGGAAAAGAAATAAAAATTCATAGAAGGGCACTCTGAATAAACCTACTGTGAAAAAATAAAGCCTCGTAATGTGAAGATTAAGGAGATAAGTGGAGAGGGAATGGAAATTCAGTCAAATAGAGATTTTGAAGGTGATGAGGATTCTATGAAGAATAAAAATAAGAAGAGCAAGAAGGAAGGTAGAGTTCATATAAGCAAGATGGATGTCAGACTTGAAGAATCCTTAGAGGATGACAAAGGTACTTTAGAGAAGGAGAAGGACGATGAAGAGGAGAGGAAGACAAAGAGTGGGGTTTATAGTTCAAACAATGAAGGGTATTTTAGTAATCATAGTGATTCCTCAGTTAAATCTAGTAGCACAGGAAGTATTGTGGGTTCTTTGATGTTGGGGAGAAAGGAATAGACTATGTTTATGTACCCCTCTATGGACAAAGACAACACTGTAAATGAGAACCTAATGACCCTTGAAGCTGGACATGAGAAGGCACATCATGTGGTCACCATATCTAATTAAAAAGATATGAATACTTCTTCTATTACTCTTGAGACAAAAATTGATGATGCAAATTAGAAGGTTGAAGATGAGAAAGATGCCTTTGCTAGGGAGAGAAAGTTAGTGTCTGATGATGTCAAAGAAAACATTGACTATCCCGAGGACAACACTACTAATGGGGATAATGGGGAGGTGAAGACCAGTGGGAGAAATTTGTTCCTTTGCAAAGTCAAACTAAAGGCAAATGCCTCTCTCCAAGTCAATTCATGACTTTGTAATGAGATCATTTCCTTGAAGAAAAATGTAAGGGATTTACAAGACAACCTAGAAAATGAGAAAACCAAAAGAATTAAGTTGGAAAGTAAAGTTGGGAACATCCTAGAGAAACTCATGGCCTATGAAGTTGGGTTAAGGCAATAACGAACAACAAATGGACATGGTTACCTCTAGTTTGTGTATGTCAGTGATGAGTATTAGAAAGACAAGTGATGAGGAAATCATTTCCCCTGTGGCTACTCAGCTAATTGGTGGCCCAAGAATGAGGACAAGGCAGAGCACAAAATGGACCATTAAAGTTGCTCCTAGTTCGACTATTGAAGACCTCCTTCTGGAGGTTGTTAATACTAGTAAAGAATTGGCTAAGGCAACAAAGGAGTTGATGTAAATTTTCTTTATTTTTGTAGGTTATGGTTGCTAGTCTTTGCTCTTACTACTAAATATTTTGCAAAATTTATTTTCTAGCTTTCATTCAATATATTTGACAATTTAGGTTTTAGGTCCTTGTAAAAGCTTTTTTTGGCTTGATGTCGTACTTGTAGGTTCTAGGTCCTTCTAAAACCTAGTCAGAATTTTATCTTGGTATTCTAGTTTTTTAGTTTTTGTATGGGGCTTCAGGTCTCCTAAAAACCTATTTTTATGTTAATCTCAAAAAAATTAACAAGCATCACAGTCTGTGTTGGAAATGATTGAAAAGATCATGAGGAATATTGTTGGAAATGACTGAAGAGGCCATATATAAAAAGTAATTGAACTAGTAAAGAATGTTCTCAATCATTGTTTTGTCATTGATGTCAAACTTGCTACCTATAGGAATGACAATTGCTTTAGTGATCCAAATACTATCAATTGGTTGATTGATAAGGAGGAGGCAATCAATAAGATGTAACTAGAACACCTAGAGAAAGGTTGAAGTTATGATGGTGTAATAAAGTAGAAGGATCAGCTAAGCCATTGATGAAATAGTGTATTGATGACATACTCTAAGACACAGAGAATGGGCACACTGAAACATATCAAAGATGTAAGGTTTTAGCTAAGTCATTTGTAAAGCCTAACTAAGTTCATTAGAGAGAGGGAGTTGAGCAAGCTATTAAGTGCCAAACAGATTCCTAGTTAAAGCCAAGCAAGTTCAACTTCAAGTGTCGAGTGAACTTCAGATGCCGAGCAGATACAAGTGCCGAGCAGATACAAGTGCCGAGCAAAAACAAGTGCCGAGTAACACAGAGTTACTGAGCATCGGTAAACCAATAGTATCGAGTTGCTGCATTATTTCAAAAAATTGAAGATTCACCAAAACTAAGCCGACAAGGTTATTATCTTGAATTCTGTGAATTAAATAGAAAGATAAGAATGATGAGTTGGTGGCACAGAACACCATGTAGAACATTTTTGGAGAATACAACTGGACTCTAGATGAAGTTTTCTAGATAAAAGCAAGATATGGGGTAGATACATTGTATCTTACCTAATCCATTTGAAACCCTAAAGTTGGAGAGGGAGAATCGAGTGGCAAAGGCAATCCAGATTTCTATTTAAGGAGTCATAAGGTTACGAAGCAAAGAGAGAGAGGAGGTCAAGCATGAAAGCATAAAGTGTTGAAAGAGGTGCTAAGGAGTAAGAAAGCACAGTTACTTTGCTTCAACAGATGACCACAGATATGATTGCATTGGTATGATGAGTAAGAAGACTCAAGGAGACGAAGCTTGAGATGACAAGCTGTTAGAGCTGAAGTGATTAAAGCCAAGCAAAGGATTGAGCTAAAGTGTGATATGAAATCTGCAAGATATGTTGTAAGTTGTATCAGATAAAAAAGCCATTATTATCACTCTCTAGCAATTGTAAGAGATAGTTTAAATCCTATGGACTTAGGTTGGTTTAATAGCCATGTTATAAATCCTTTAACGGGGTGACATTCCAAGTGAATGTTCTAAAGTCCTTTGACCAGGCCCATTCCTAACAGTATGGTGAAATCCTCTAACAAGGTCACATTTAACAGTGTGTTGTAAGCCTTTAACAGGGCATCACTTTAGAAGAGTGAAAATCAAGTAGCATGTTACTGGTGGTTTTTTTCAAATTGGGTTTCCATGTAAATCACTGTGTCATGTGTTGATCTTGCATGTTTTATTCCTGCATATTGATTTGCTAAGATGATTGATTTAAGTTTGGATAGATGAAAAGTTTATGGGCTCATTATAAGTTGTGAAAAAGTATTATTAGGGCATTTGGACATTGGATAACTGATTCAACCCCCCCCCCCCCCCCCCCCCCCCCTCAGTTATTCTAAAGAATTCTAATAGTCTGCATCTACAAAACTTTTGTATTTTCTCTAAACATGGCCAAACTAGGGAAAAGTATGTATCAAAGTTTATAGAAAGGCCAACCCAGATCCAATTGTGAGGTATATTTTTGTCCAAGAGGTCATTTCTACAAGCACCCCTGTAAAACCCTCATTTAAATGAATCATCCAAAAAAATCTTTTCACCAACAATTTTACATGGCCAAAATCTACCTGCAACCCATCATAAGATCAAATTCAAAACCCTTAGATCTGCAAAAAGAAACCCACAAAACCCATATACCTTGCCCTTTCTTTTTATCTTTGATGTATTCCCATGGATTCAATCAAAGCTATCAACACCAAAATCATATCTTTGATACCACTTGTAAGGAAACTTACAACAAAAAATATCACATTCCATAACCCACAATAGATCTGAATCAAATAAACACTTTGAATCTAAATGAAAAAGAATGGTTAACATATCCAATAAAATTTGACACATGACATGTGTTGAGAAACCCTCATTGATGAAAAAAACTCAACCTTGAAAAACATCCATCACCATGTATTATTCAACAAAGCACCATTGTAATACAAAAATGGAAGCCTTCAAAGCCATAACCACAACGAAGAAATCCATGTGAAAAAGCATAAATCCACACATCCCATGCCATGCTTCCAATCACCATAAATGTTAACTTGGCTAAACTATCTTTCTTGTCTCTCATCAACAACTACTCTTGTTGTTTCTTTTATAGATGTAAATTCCTACAAAACCACCAAGTAGGATTACATAAATCATGTGCTACTGAACCCCCATTGACCCACATTTAATATTGGAAATTTAATTTTTGTTTTCCAATATTAAATAATTAGATAAACTATTATCACTACAACTCATTGAAGATATTCCACAAGAATCTCTACATCATGCATGTCTATCTAGGTGCTCCTACATGCAATATTACATAATGAAATAAAATAATAGAATATGAGCAATATTATGTAATGTGTGCAACACATAATCTCAACAATGTAAACCCAACATTTTAAACCCACACCTAATAAAACCAATTATTCAAAAACTTTGTGGTAGGAAGCCTTGCGAGATCTAGTGCCACAAGGAAGATGACAACATTTTTAAGTTTGAATATTCAATGCTTAACTCTTTAATCATTTCAAAGTTATGAACAATGTATAAGGTTAGACTAAAAGGCTTAGCCATGGGTCTTCCATCTTCATAGGCTTGCATAGGGCCTTTGGAAACAAGGAAGGGAATCCTTATCTTGTTCTCTTTGTCACCTATACCTAAAATAAAGGAGTGTGGGGTAGTAAATGAGGTGTACGAGTAAGGGCAGAAGAAGCCTCCTCTTCTATGCCCTTAATATTATTGTATATAGGGTTATTAATAGTCAACTTGTGGCTACCTTAAACCTTAATTAAGTCATGTTATAATTATTATATTGTAATTTAGGTAGGTAGGTTTGCCTAAGTGTTATGAAGGGTTTTGTCTATTCAACCTAACCATAATTGGGTGTATATAGGAGGTTGTGAGTCTTATTTCATCATCATATTGTGAAGTGTGTTCTCATTGGAGATATTTGGAGGTTGCCCCCTCAAAGTGGCCTATTACTCTTAGCTTTTTTTCAAGTATTTTTATAATATCTCATATTATTCCTTCTAACTAAGTGGTATCAGAGCATGATCTTGGCATAATAGAGGCAAGATTTTTTCTCAACATTGGGGTGATTTTGTGAAGAGCATAACTTTCAAATTTTAATGAATTTTTCAAAGATGTTTAAAGGGTTCTTGAAGAAAATATTAAAGAAGCTATAGTACAAACTTTAGAGGAATTGGATGAAATTTGAGGAAATTATTGCAGAATTACTCTTTCTACACAATTTTTTAAGATCTTCATATCTCTCACATCCTATCGAATTGGAGTATAACTTGTATTGGGTTTTTCAATACATAGTAGAGGAGCCTAAATTCAAAGCTTGGAGAAATTGGAAAAAAAAAAAAGCAAGATATTCTCTCTCAAGGTAGCAAATTTGATTTTTTTTGGGGAATTTTTTCTAAGTAAGGATTTCTTGGCCCAAGTAAGTTATAGTAAAAAATAAATAAATTAGAGAATTTACATTTCATTTATGTGATTTATTTCAAAAAATTTGGTTTCCATCATGACAGGGCCTCCAACAGGTGGCAAAAAGAATTCTACCACGCCAGGGAAATCCTCTAATCAAGATTGGGAAGCAACAAAGGATAGTAAGCCCAATTAGGAACTTTGTAAGTTCAAGGAAGAGGTTAAGAAGGATATGTGTGACCAATGAGGAGATATATCAGATATACGGAGCATGTTAAGCACCTATATGAATGAAACAAGGAAGGAGCTCTCAAGAAATCAAGGTGAAACCTTCAAGTCAACTAATAATGACACAAATTTTATTAATCCTATGGGATCTAGGAATTTTTTTCCAAAGGTGGATATGCGCAAATTTGATGGCAAGGATCCTCTAACATGGATAAATCAAATGGAGAATTTTTTTGAAATGCATCAAATACCATATGGACAAAAGGCTGTAATGGTTTCCTTATATCTAGAACCAGATCAATTCATTTGGTATCATTGGCTTTGTACTCATAGGAGGAAAAAGGGTCTCACTATATCATGGCCAATTTTTGCAAAACTCCAAGTACAATATAGCAATAGTGTGATAGAAAACTTCTTTAGCCAACTTGCTAAGCTTCAACAAATAGGATTAGTTAAAGATTATATTTAAAAATTCCAAAATATATCCTTAAGAGTGGATACAATTACAGAGGAGAACTTGAATGATTTATTCTTGGGTGGTCTCAACGATCACATTCAACATGAGGTACACATGTTTTGTCTCAGTTCAGTAAATGAGTCTTTTATATTAGCACACAAGGTAGAGGAGAAGTTCTTGATTTCTAGAAAGTAGAGGGCTAATGTGACAAGAGATAAAGGATATTCAACACCTTATCTTCCTCAACCTACTAGGTTGACTCCACAACAAATTGAGGAGAAAAGAGCAAAAGGGTTGTGTTTCAATTGTGATAGCAAATATAGTCAAGGACATACATGCAGTGAAAAGAAATTGTTCTATATTGAAGGTCCAAGTGAAGAAGAAGAGGATGAGCCCATATTAGAGGAGGATAGGGAGTCAAGTGAGGAATCACATGATTCTTAACCAATCATTTCTTGTCATGCACTTTCAAGTTTTAGTGCACCACAAATTCTCAAGGTAGTGGGTTTCTTAAAGAAGCAGAAAGTAACATTGTTGACCGACTCAAGTAGTACTCATAATTTCATCAACCAAAAGTTGGTAACTCTTCTAAATTGTTTTATATATCCAACCCCAGAGTTTCAGGTTTTTATTGCAGATGGGGGCATAGTTATTTGTTTAGGGAAGTGTCAAAGCATCAAATTACCCATGGGAGATTATCAACTTGATACCCCAATGTATGTGATATCCATGGGTGCAACAACTATTGTTTTGGAAGTACAATGGCTTACTACATTGGGAAAAATTGAGATGAACTTCTAAGAACTATTTGTGTGATTTCAATCACAAGGAAAGGTAGTGGAGCTAAGGGGATTGAAAGCAAAATCCCCATAGATGGTAAGCTCTCATCAAATGCAATAACTTCTTGAGAAAGGTGTGCATGGATTTGTGGCCTAGTTATGTTCATTAGAAGTCTCTCAATCTAATGCTCTTACTCATCTAGATTTACAAGTAATAATTGATCGTCACTCAGTGATTCTTAGAGATATGCCTAAAGGGCTTCCTCCTAAGAGGGATCATGACCATGACATACAACTAGTTCTAGGGAGTCAGCCACCAAACATTAGGCCTTCTAGGTACCCACACATACAAAAAAGTGAGATAGAAAAAATTGTTAAGGAAATGCTAAAGGCAAGAATTATCAGGCATAACCAAAGTGCTTACTCCGCACCTATTATGCCAGTGCATAAGAAGGATGAAACTTGGTGCATGTGTCTAGATTATAGAGTGCTCAAAAAGTACACCATTAAAGATAAGTTTCCTATTCTAGTCATTGATGATCTTCTAGATGAATTAAATGGAGCTATGTATTTTACCAAGTTAGATCTTAGATCGGGTTATCACCAAATTTGGATTAAGGAGGAAGATATTTGTACGAAAACATTTCAAACTCATGAAGGTCATTATGAATTTTTTGTGATGCCATTCGGTCTTACCAATGCACCATCTACATTCCAAATTTTGATGAATTACATTTTTAAGAAGCTCTTGACAAAGTTTGTGTTAGTGTTTTTTGATGATATATAATTTATAGCAAGACTTGGGAAGAACATTTGCAAAATGTAGATCAAGCATTACAATTTCTCAAAGATCATCAACTCTATGCTAAGCCATCCAAGTGTGCTTTTGGTCTTAAGGAGGTGGAGTATTTGGGACACATAGTTTCACGTGAAGGAGTAAAGGTGGACCCTAACAAAATTAAGGCTATCATGGAATGGCCTATTCCAAAAACTATTATGAAGTTGAGGGGTTTCTTGGGATTGATAGGATACTATAGAAGATTTGTGAAGAATTATGGACATATGGGAGCACCCCTTACAACTCTATTGAAGAAGGATTCTTTTCATTGGAATGAATTTGCTATTGTATCATTTAAGCAATTGAAGAAGGTTATGTGTACAACTCTAGTGTTTGCCACTCTAGACTTCACTAAGGAATTCATTATGGAATGTGATGCTTCTGGAAATGGGATAGGAGTAGTTCTCATGCAAGAAGGTCAACCAATTGCTTTTGAGAGTCATCAATTAAAAGGTAAGAATCAACTCAAACCTATTTACGAGAAGGAAATGTTAGCAATCCTTCATGCAGTTAAAAAATGGAGGCCTTATTCAATGGGTCGACACTTCAAGGTTAAGATAGATCATGGTAGCCAAAAATATTTTTTGGAACAAAGACTATCATCAAAAGAGCAACAAAAGTGGGTCATTAAGATGTTGGGATATGACTTTGAAATTGTATACAAGAAAGGGAAGGAAAATATTGTAGCTGATGCACTTTCTAGGAAGGATGAAAAAAATGAAACCTTATTGTGTGCCCTTTCAATATTACAAGAAAATTGGGTGATAGAAGCCAAAGAAGAGTGGAAAAATGATGTTGCAACAAGTAATCTCATCCAGCAATTAAAAAGTGACCCTAGTAGTTTAGATAAGTTTTATTTAAAGGGGAATATTCTTTGGTATAAAGAGCGCTTATATCTCTGCAAGAATTCCATTCTTAAACACAAGATTCTCAAAGAACTACATGAGTCCCTAATTAGTGGTCATTTGGGATTTTTGAAGACATATCATAGGGTCAAGCAAGATTTTTTTGGGAAGGGCTAAAAGGTGATGTTCAGAAGTTTATGGTTGAATGTTTGGTTTGTCAAAGAAAAAAGGGGCAAACAATTAAGACACTAGGTCTCTTGTAGCCTTTATCTATTCCTAGCCAACATTGGGAAGAGGTATCCATGGACTTCATCACACGGTTCCCCAAATCTAATGGTTATAATGTCATCATGGTAATAGTTGATCACCTCGCTAAATATGCACATTTTATTGCATTGTCACATCCTTTAACAACAAGTATAGTGGCAAAAGTTTTCTTGGAGAATATCCAAAAGCTACATGGTACACCTAAGGTTATTGTTAGTGATTATGATCCTATCTTTACTAGTTACTTTTGGAAAGATTTATTCTTGTGTTTGGGTACTTAATTGGCTCATAGTTCTTCATACCATCCACAATCAGATGACCAAACTAAGGTGGTTAATAAATGCTTGGAAGGATATCTACGTTGTTTCACTTCAGAAAAAAAAATCTCAATGGGTAGATTAGCTACCTCTTGCAGAATGGTGGTACAATACTTCCTTTCATAGCTCATCAAAAATGTCTCCATTTTTGGCACTTTATGGATATCATCCTCCTTCCATCACATCATCATTAAAGGTGTCACCAAGAGTTCAAGTAGTAGAGGATCACTTGATTCATCAATAGCAGGTAGTTTCAAGACTCAAGGAGAATTTAGCTATGGCACAAAATCAAATCAAACAACAAGCGGACCAACATCGTAGTGAAAGAAATTTTGAAGTTGGGAACTGGGTCTTCTTGAGATTGTAGCCTTATAAAAAAATCTCAATGAAGCAACAAAAAAAGAATAATAAGTTGTCTCCAAGATATTATGGACCATACCAAACCATGCAAAAGATTCGTAGTGTTGCCTACAAGCTTGAGTTTCCACCAACAACAAAGATACATCTAGTTTTTCATGTTTCTTGTTTGAAGAAGGTAATTGGGCAGAAAATTCCTACTCGAACAATACTATCAGAACTTGATGAAGAAGGAAAAATAATTTTGGAACCAGAGTGCATTCTTCAAACATGCACAAAGAAGTTGAGGAAAAAAACCCTGACTTAGTATCTCATCCATTGAAAGAATTTACTAGTTGAAGAGGCGACATGGGAGGATGAGGAATTCATTCAAAACAATCCACACTTGGTTAGCATTGAGGACAATGCTTCTTTCAAGAGAGGGGGCATGTTATGCCCTTAATATTATTGTATATAGGGTTATGAATAGTCAACTTGTGGCTATCTTAATCCTTAATTAAGTCTTGTTATCATTATTATATTATAATTTAGGTAGGTAGGTCGGCCTAGGTGTTATGAAGGGTTGTGCATATTCAACCTAAACATAATTAGGTATATATAGGAGGTTGTGAGTCTTATTTCATCATCATATTGTGAAGTGTGTTCTTATTGGAGATATTTGGAGGTTGCCCCCTTGAAGTGGCCTATTACTCTCAGTTATTATCAAGTATTTATATAATATCTCATATTGTTCCTTCTATTATGCAAGTTATTTCATTACATCCTCTCCCTACGGGGAGCAATTGCTCAATCATGCTAGTTTGACCTATCTAAATAAATAAAAAACAAGTTGTTGAACTATCTTTCCTTTCTTCCCAATCAAATATAAAAATATTAAATTGTAAATAAATGAAAAATATCAAATATATTAATAAACTTCTTCTAGTTTTTACAATTGTATTATAAAATCTATGACTTATATATATATATATATATATATATAAAAGTTCTCAAGATTACAACACTCCAAATAATATACCAATTAAACAAATAATAGCAAGAGCTCTAGAGAGCTTCAATCCCCCTTGTGTAAGAGAAGGACAAAATCTAAACATGTTTCAAAATTAACAACTAAGAAAATATTGAAATTGGAAAATAATTCTAAAAATTCATAGCACATATTAAACTAGTTAAAGTAATTAACAAAGTAATAAAAAGGTATAAGTAATTTTCTATTTAGTAAGTAGGAGATAATTTTCACAGTAAGTCAAATTGTAATATTGCAATCAAGATTTGATTGTGTAAGAGATAATTCTCTCCTTACTTAGGTTTAAAATACCTAGTAAATAAGCAAGAGTCCAATCACAACTTGTAAAAGAATTTGGGTTCAAGTCTAATTGATTTTAACAAATAATAGTAAGTAATTTCAACAAATACTATTAATTATTTTAAGCTTTGACCCATTATCTATTTAAAATAATTATGAAAAAATTAATATACTTCAAAATTTTTTTATTTTTTAAAGTTATTTTGTTATGCTTATGTAATTTTTTATTGAAATTAAAATATTAAAGAATTTTTTAATTAAAAATACTAATATTAAATTTTTTCTAAGTTTCATAAATTATAAGTATTTGGAATATTGTTCTAATTAATAAAATGGTATGTAATTTGCCATACATTGGAAAAAACTTTAATTGTTTATCATTTTTGTATTAGCAATAGTAGTACTTTAAAGTTTTTTTAGAAAATATTGATAATCATATGAAATGAAATACAAAACTATACATTTTTCCCTATAGATGATGGGTTGGATTATTACTAAAAAAAAAATCTCACTTTTTAACCAAATTACAATGCTCCATCCTCCCTTAAAGTACACATCAATTAATTCCAATCTCCCATTAACAAAACTTGTCACTATAATTTAATTGCGCAATTAGTTTTACCATTAATTTGCCATGTAATTTATGTTTTAAATAATTACGCAACCAATAAGGGGGGTGGCCCTTCATAACAAGAAAGAAATAGAGAAGACCATTAACACAACAACCATGGTGTTGCACTGTCAAAATGACAACACATGGTCATGACATACCAATTATAGTGCAAGTGCCACCAAAAGGGGCACATGAGATAACAAGAAACCAATAGAGCCATCTTATACACAAACAAAAAAATAATTTAAATCTTCCCACTTTTGAACCTTGAACAACCTTGAGGAGATAAAAGTGCCCCAATGGTGAAAGAAAACATCTCCAAAGAGATCCAACTTCTAGTTGCACAACCCCTTTCCACCTCAATAGCAAAGAGGCCCACCTTGATAGGAATAATGAAGAGGTACACCAAAAGGAAGAAAAAGAGACACTAGATCCCCTTCCTATCCATCCAAGTACTAGGCTCAATTACAAGGTTGGGAAAAGCCCCAAAACTAGTTGCCCAAATTACCCAAAAACACCAATCCAAAAAAAGCCCCTGAAAACTAGCAACAATTGTCCGAAATCTATTAAAGACAGAACAACTCTCCCATATAAGCATAAGGGAGAGGCCACTAAACACAAAAGTCAAAGACAAGCCTTTCAACCCCACTCATAATTTGAAAAGGAAAGCCATCACCTTCCAACAACATATTAGAGTAACTTGGGTAAAACCACAATACGTCCCATCCCAACAACATTAACCCCAAGGAGTTGTTTCCAAATCCATCCAAAATGGTTCACATCAACAAAAAAATGAAAACAAAAAAAATCTTTTGCTGCCTTTCATCTAGTCTCCCCTCAAATAGGGTAACTACTATCTAAAGAGGTAGTGACCCACTGAATAACATGGTGTCGACCAAAACCCACAAGTGTGCAACCAAACAACACATCTTTAGTAGCTAACATTGGGGAACCAAAACCAAACCCCCCAATATTTCCTCTAGGAACAACATTTGGACAACCAAGCACCCTCCTGTCAACCATAATAAATTTTCTACAAGTAGAGACTACCCCAGGCCATCCCTAAGACCATGTCAAGAATTTGGGTCGAAATCCCATCATAGTCCCTAAGCGCAATGTTCATTGTTCTTTACTAGAGAAAGCTATAAAACTGAGCTCGAGACTTGGGAAACTCCACATAACTAGAAGCTTGGGTTCTCCAAATCCTCATAGTAGTCCAAATCATCACAACAACCATGCCATACTATTACCACTAGCTCCTTAGAAGAAAGTGTGACCCAAAACAGTTCACCTCAACAACAACGAGAGAAAATGCTTTGGCAGGCAAACCCTACAAAAGGAGTGAAATGGCCTTCCATAGAATAAAACACCAACTAATTCCAAATAAAAAATGGTAAAAAAATGATAGCTTGAGCATTAATCATTAGGGTGCTAGAATCTAAGATGTCAAATCTCCACCCAACATAGCCATTAGGCAAATGAGCACAATACTCTTGACAACCTATTGCAAGTAAACAATACTCTAGGGTCAAAAAAAGCCACAAGTAGTATTCTAGCATGAATCCCTAACACACACTAATGAATAGCAATAGTTGATAGCAAACCATTGCAAAAAACCATCTTGGTAGCAACTGTTGACCACATTTATAGACAACAAGTAAGCACCAACAAAGGCTCTGAACACATAAGACCCGCACCCCAATAGAAACACTCCACAATAGTTGTATGTTAGGATTAACCTTAGACAAAAATAATAATTACATGCAAATATAAATAATATAAGAAATAAAAGATCACACAGAAGAGAACACAAGACACCAAGTTTTAACGTGGTTCATCCAATCCCTAGGCTACGTCCACCAAACAACAAGTCCAATCTTATTACAATCTAGTGATTACAACCTTATTACAATCTGTAATTCCCTTACAACTCAATAGCGCTACAAGAAGCAATTTTTTCATCACACCTTATGGAAATATCCCTAACCCTAAGCCCTTTTATACAAGTATTTTTGTCACCTTATGGTTATAGTTAATTAAAATATGTCAATAGAAAATTATCGATAAAATATTCATAATAAAATAGGCCTCGATAAAATAGGGCCCAAATTATTTTTTGAGTCGATGTCCTGAACCTCAAAGAATTATGAAGTATGTATACTAATTCCCTAATTAGTCACCACAAACTAACATTGTAGCCACAAGGGAGGACAATAGTCAACATCAACTATGAGCACTCACACACCGTAGTGTCAAAATAGATCAAGGTCATGAAAAGAGGAGAATGAGAGCCACCTCTAAAACCATCATCTAGAACCTTGCATGTCATTTTCCATGAAGCCACCTAATATATTTATGAAAACCAGATGTGGGAAGTAGATAAACCAACTTCAACAAAACCCCTACCATTTCAAATCCTAGGGAACTAGCAAAGACTTGAAGCTCCCATAATATTATTGAAAGGAGGCATAACAGAGGGACCAAATCCTTCTGAAAGTAGGTCTTTGCACTTGAAGGAAGTCTCCATATAGCTCCAGACCAAACCTTCTCCATCATGAGCATGCAACTAAAGAGAAGGGGAACCCATAATGAAGGGAACACAACCAGAGAACTCGACCAAGATAGAAGACCAAACATTCATATAAGGATGTAAGCACCTCAAAAATGCCAGAAGATAAATGATCCACCTATAAGAAACTTGAGAGGCTAAAATGACCCAAAAAAAAAAAATCCTACCAGAAAGCTCCAAATGCAACAAAGAAGGAGAAGAACAAGTCCCCCTATGCACAAAATCCTTCCCAAATCCTCCTGGACCATTCTCTAGTCCTCATCTGCATCTTCCTCCTTAAATAGCTTAGAATTTGAAAACCCATTCCTACTTCTCTTCCCTCTTAGAGCCATTTCTTCCTCCCTAGTGCCATGCAAGAGTTGTTTCTTATTTATTTAATTAATAAGTACTTTAAAATTGTGTTATCAACACATCCATTTCCTTCACAATCTATATGTCTTAAAGAAATCCTCAACATGAACAAAAGTGTAGATTTAAATCCTCACCTACTGCAATAAACATCTATTTAAGTCTAACAAAATAAATTCGATCTTTAGGATTTGTTAATTACTTACAGGGATTTGACAGATTTAAATCCTCACCTAGCACACCATAAACATTTATTAAAGTCTAATGACAAATTTAAGTTATCCAGAGCTTTATATTTCTATATATTTCTTCTAGAGAATAAAATATGTACATGTTTCAAAATTAACAACTAAGAAAATATTGAAATTGGAAAATAATTCTAAAAATTCATAGCACATATTAAACTAGTTAAAGTAATTAACAGTGTAATAAAAAGGTATATGTAATTTTCTATTTAGTAAGTAGGAGATAATTTTCACAAGTCAAATTGTAATATTGCTATCAGGATTTAATTGTGTAGGAAATAATTCTCTATTTAGTTAGATTTAAAATACTTAGCAAATAAGCAAGAGTCCAATCACAGCTTCTAAAAGAATTTGGGTTCAAGTCAAATTGATTTTAACAAATAATAGTAATTAATTTCAAAAAATAATATTAATTAATCTAAGCTTTGACCCATTATCTATTTAAAATAATTAGCAAAAAAAATTTAATATACTTCAAAAGTTTTTTTTTAAAAAGTTATTTCATTATACTTATGTAATTTTTTATTGAAATTAATTTTAATAAAATAAAAATATTAAAGATTTTTTTATTAGAAATATTAATAGTAGATACTTTTCTAAGTTTCATAAATTATAAGTATTTGGAATATTATTCTAGTTAATAAAATGGTATGTAATTTGCCATACATTGGAAAAAACTTTAATTGTTTGTCATTTTTGTATTAGCAAGAGTAGTACTTTAAAGTTTTTTAAGAAAATATTGATAATCATATGAAATGAAATACAAAACTATACATTTTCCCCTATAGATGATAGGTTGAATTATTAATAAAAAGAAAATTATCACTTTTTAACCAAATTACGGTGCTTCATCCTCCCTTAAAGTACTCATCAATTAATTCCAATCTCCCATTAACAGAAATTGTCACTATAATTTAATTGTGCAAGTAGGTTTTACCATTAATTTTCCATGTAATAATCAATGCGAAGATATCCATCATTAAAATATGATGGTTAAGATGTAAACCATTAGAGTTAAAACAGCTACTGTGAACAAATTTATGTTTTTAATAATTAAGCAACCAATAAGGGGGATGACCCTTTACAACAAGAAAGAAATAGAGAAAACGATTAACACAACAACCATGGTGTTGCACTATCAATAGGATAACACATGGTAATGACATACAGATTACAATGCAGTTTCCAAAAGGGGCACATGAGATAACAAGAAACTAATAGAGCCATCTTATACACAACCAAAAAAATAATTTAAATCTTCCCACTTTTGAACCTTGAACAACCTTGAGGAGAGAAAAGTTCCCCAATGGTGAAAGAAAACATCTCCAAAGAGATCCAACTTCCAGTTGCACAACCCCTTTCCACCTCAATAGCAAAGAGGCCCACCTCAATAGGAATAATGAAGAGGTACACCAAAAGAAAGAACAAGAGACACCATATCTCCTTCCTAGCCATCCAAGTACTAGGCTCAACTACAAGGTTGGGAAAAGCCCCAAAACTAGTTTCCCAAATTACCCAAAAACACCAATCCAAAAAAAGCCCTTGAAAACTAGCAACAATTGTTTGACATCTATCAAAGAAAGAACAACTCTCCCATATAAGCCTAAGGGAGAGGCCACTCAACATGAAAGTTAGAAATGAGCCTTTCAACCCCACCCACACTCTAAAAAGGAGATCCATCACCTTCCAACAACATATTAGAGTAACTTAGTTAAAACCACAATACCTCCCATCTCAACAACATTAGCCCCAAGGAGTTGTTTCCAAATCCATCCAAAATGGTTCACATCAACAACAAAATGAAAAAAAAACTTTTGTTGCCTTTTGTTTAGTCTCCCCTCAAATAGGGTAATGACTATCTGAAGAGGTAGTGACCTATCGAATAACATGGTGTTAGCCAGACCCGACAAGTGTGCAACCAAACAACACATTTTTAGTAGCTAACATTGGGGAACCAGAACCAAAGCCCCAATATTTCCTCTAGGAACATTGTTTGGACAACTAAGCACCTTCCTATCAACCATAATAAATTTTCTACAAGTAGAGACTACCCCAGGCCATCCCTAAGACCATGTCAAGAATTTGGGTCGAAACCCCATCATAGTCCCTAAGTGCAATATTTGTCATTCTCTGCTAGAGCAAGTTGTAATACCAATATCAAGACTTGGGAAACTCCACATAATAGAAGCTTGGGTTCTCCAAGTCCTCATAGTGGTCCAAATCATCACAACAACCATGCCATACTATTACCACCAACTCATTAGAAGAAAGTGTGACCCAAAATAATTCACCTCAACAACAGAGGGAGAAAACCCTTTGGCAGGAAAACCCTGCAAAAGGAGTACAATGGCCTTCCATAAAATAAAACAACAACCAATTCCAAATAAAAAATAGTAAAAAATGATAGCTTAATCATTAATCATTGGGATGCTAGAATCTAAGACATCAAATCTCCACCCAACATAGCCATTAGGCAAATGAGAACAATAGTCTTGACAACCTATTGCAAGTAAACACTACTCTAGCGACAAATAAAGCCACAAGTAGTATTCTAGGATGAATCCCTAACACACACAACATGTGCAACAACAATTGATAGAAAACCACTGTAGAAAACATCCTGGTAGCAACCGTTGACAACATTTATAGATAATAAGTAAGCACTAGCAAAGGCTCTAAGCACATAAAACCCACATCCCTAATATAAACACTCCATAATAGTCATATATTAGGAGTAAACTCAGACATAAATTGTTAGAAATAATAGTCCACCAAGATAACTAAGAGGGAGGGGGGGGGTTTGAATTAGTTATCCAATAATTAAAACATTTATCTTTTTTAAACAAACTTAACCATTCATCTAAAGTAAACAAAAACCATAATAAGATGCACATAGACAATTAAACTATATATGTTAACTAGGGAAACCCTTGATCAGAGGGAAAACCCACGTGGGAATGATTCCCATAAGATGATATATTGATATATAAGTTCCTTGTTTGAGGATGGACCCTGTTAGGAGTCTGTTACAACATTCAACACATATGAGTCCACGTTAGGAGAGTTTGAATCCCTGTTAGGAGATTCCAACCCTATTAGGAGTTGTGCCAGCCTTGTTAGGATTTGTAGTACAATGTATGCAAGAAGAACCCATTGCCTAAACATGCAATTTCAACTACAAGAAGAGTTCACTCCTCAAACATGTAATTTATTGTTATGTTCTTTTCTTTGCTCTATCAACCAAACCAAACATTGTCAAATCTTGTAGACCAGGTCACAAACCTTGGATCCAAATATCAAACATTGAATCACTCATGAAAACATTGGCAATGAAGTTTCCTTCACTTCCACTCTGCTTTGCTCAACTTCGCATTTCGCTCTTTTTTGGTTACAATCACTTCATCCTCACATGTATCACACTCTTATGATAAAGGAAAATGTGCTTCCTTTATATCGAGTCCATAAAACAATTCCTTGAGTCTGTTGTTGGACCTTATCAATTTAATTATGATAGGACCACATTAAGAACACATTACGCATAGTGATAACATTAATCTTCTGCTTTGCAACTTGAATATCTTTTCATTCAAGTAATATTATGATGAGTGAACTTAACCATGTCATCACCAACATTTCTTCTTCACATCCTCAACCTCAATTCTCAAGATAACAAATATGCTAAGAGATATAACAAGTTTACCAAAATATGCCTCTATAAACTCTATCTTAGAACAGACATCACCAAAACTTACATAACTTCTTCCAAACTTATAATTTCTTCATTTGATGTTAACTACATATACTAGATACTTAGAAGTGTCTCCCATAACCTCGGATAATGAGAATACTCAACTAGTAATCTGTACTAACTTGATCTTTCTATTGTTCTTCTATTAGATACCACTAAAAATTGTTATGTTCACATCAATGACAAAATTAGTAATGAATGTAACATATCTTCATAGTAACATATCTATAATACTCCCCCATGGGAATATCATCAACATTCATGCTTCCAACAATCTCTCAATAATCTTCCCCTTTGGGATTGATGGCAACAAAGACGAAAAACATCTAGCTCCAAGAATACCAACAAAAGATTGTTCATCTTTTATTTTCAAATCCTCTTCATCAATAATTCTCCCCTTTGATATACCTCAATGTGCTTCTTGTCAAACTATCATTCCATGTTGTACTTCTTTCGAACATGTTATACTTGTTCTTTCTTGTCTTCTCCTTGTGATGTTCTTCCTCATGATTTTCTTATGATGTTTTTCATGCCAAACTTCTGCCACATTGACATCAATGTCAAAGGTTTCAGCAACCAACTTTACTGCATCAAACTCTGCAACAACTGATTCTTACTTAGCTCAAGTGTCCAAAGACATTGTTTAAAAACAAAATCTAACAAGAGTCCTAGATCACTCTATCCATCATAGATACTCCCCCATACAAGAAGCATCAACATTTAGTCTAGAGAAACAATGGTGCTCTTTTACACTAGATTGATGCACTCTTGCATCTTCTACTTTGATGTAGGAAGGGGCATAACCCCTACCATACCTCGTAAATACTCAAAAGTCTCTTTGCAAAGAGGCTTAGTGAATATATCTACAATCTATTCTTTAGTGCTCACATACTCTAATCTAATTTCCTTTTTTGTAACTTTCTCTCTCAACATGTGACACTTAATAGAAATGTGCTTGGTCTTCAAATGCAACACTGGATTCTTAAACATATTTACTGTGCTTGTGTTGTCATGATGTATGACAATAGGTTCACTAATTTCTATCTTTATGTCCTTCAGTATCTGCTTCATCCAAATAACTTGATTGCAATTGTTGGATGTTGCAACATATTCTGCTTCGATTGTACTTTGTGATGTACAATCCTACTTCTTTCTTAGCTAAGAAACCAATCTTCCTCTAAAAAAGAAGGCTCCACCACTGGTGCTTTTTCTATCATCCATATTGCTTGCCCAATCAACATTAATATAGGCACATAAAGTGAAATCATTAGATCTATCATACCACAATCTGAACTCTGATGTTCCTTTCAAATATCTAAATATCATTTTGACTACTGCATAATGTGCTTCTCTAGAATCAACTAGAAATCTTGCAACAATTCCAACTACATTTGTTGTATTCAGCCTTGAGCGAGTTAGATATTGCAATGCTCCAATCATAGATTTGTACTTCTTCTACTCAATAGTAGGTGTCTCATCCTTGGAAGATAACTTGTTTCCAATTACCATAGGTGCTCCAATGGGTTTACTTTTTTCCAGACTAACCATTTTCAGTAAATCCTTCTAGTACTTACTTTGAGAAATGAAGATCCCTTCTTTATTCTTTACAATTTGCAAAATCCTAGAAAATATTTCATTTCTCCTATCATACTCATCTCAAATTCTTTCTTCATCTCTTCTGCAAACTTCTCACTTTCCTCATCATTTCCTCCAAATATGATATCATCAACAAATATTACCAAAATCATCAAACCATCATCAATTTTTTTCCAGTATAGATTATTGTATGCCATACCTTTATTATAACCAAGCTTTGTCAAATGTTTGTCCAACCTTGCATACTAGTGTTGGAATGTCTTAATGGAAAGAATGCTTCCATTCATCTCAGATACAATGAGATTTTGTCTTCCTTATAAAGACATTCGAAGACTTAGGGTTAGATGTGGATCTATGATCCATATTGAATCTCTGTTTCCCGCTCATTCCTTGCACTTTTATTAATGGTTGCATGCCTTCTCCATTTTTCTTATTGGCTGCATGTAGATTGCATAGGAAATACAAAATATTCGATCTTATCACTTAGATCCTTTGAGATTCATCATATGTCAGCCATAAAAATGTTTTACATCTGAGTTTGTGCCTTTTCAAACTCATATATGCATTCTATGTTACTCGGCACTTACTGATTCCTGATGCTTGGCATAGATAAGAAACTAGCTCACTCGGTTGTTGTAATGATTCGATCCTACTTGGCATCATCTATGACTTGGCACCTAAAGGCTGCTCGGCACCTGAAGATCACTCGGCACCTGTTGAATTTTCTAACTAGGCTCATGTTGTGACTTTCTAACTTGGCATACATGGTGTGCTCGACTCAAATGTAGAAAGTGGTTAAGTGTGTTTGCACTCAAATGTCAAAACCATTATGAGACTAACAACTAGGGTTTGGGTGCTCGCTTCAAGCCATACAATCCTTTCTTCAATTTGCATACGATGTCCTTGTCATCTGTTAAAAGACAACCTTCAATGTACACTTCTTCTTCAAGTTCTCCATTCAGAAATGTTGATTTGACATCCATCTAATACACTTTGAATTTCCTTTGTGTTACACAGGCTAAGAATAATCTTACTGCTTCTATTCTAGCCACTGGAGCATAGGTCTCATCATAGTCTATTCCTTCTTGCTATGAGTAACCTTTACATACCAATCTTGCCTTTTTTCTTACAACTTCTCCTTGCTCATTCATCTTGTTCCTGAATACCCATTTAGTTCCTATCACATTCTTGTCTGTTGGTCTTGGGACCAATTCTCATGTGTCATTCTTTACTATCTAATCCAATTCCTCTTTCATAGCATGTTTCCAATAGTCATATTTACATGCTTCATCTACATTCTTAGGTTCAACTTGAGATATCAAATATACTTCTTCATTGACTCTACTTCTTGTCATCACACCTTTATCTTTGCTTCCAATGACCTTTTCGAATGGGTGATTCTTTATCATATTCTTTTCCAAAGTAGGAGTTGCTATCTCAACTCTTGGCTCTACTAAAGGTTTTGAGCTTTGTTCCCACATTGGCTCTCCTTCATTCTGAAAATCATCGTTAGTCTCAAGAAATACTTCATCATGCCTTGTTTAGTAACAACATCATCATTTGAATTGTAGTCAATCATTCTTTCTTATATCCTAAAATTCTCGTCAATTCTTACATTTTCACTTTCCATAATAGTCTTTTTTCTCATATTATAACATCTATAAGCCTTTCTTTTCAATGAATAACCAAAAAAAATACTTCATCACTTCTAGCATCAAATTTGCCAATATTGTCATCTCTTTTGATTTAACACTTACTCCCAAAAATTCTTAAATACTTAACTTTAGGAGACTGACCAAACCACATTTCATAAGGGGTCTTGTTTGTGTCTTTCCTGACTTGCACTTTGTTCATAGTGTAGACTGTTGTATTCACAACTTCTCTCCAAAACATCTTGGATACATCATTCTCTACTGACATAGCTCTTGTTGCTTATGTAATTGACTTGTTCCTTCTCTCTACAATGCTATTCTGTTCAAGGGTTCTTGAAGCTGATAACTGTCTTTTGATTCCATTTTCTTCACAAAACATGCTAAACTCATTTGAAGTAAATTGTCCTCCTCTATTTGATCTTAAACATTTAATCTTCATACCAAATTCATTCTCAACTCTATTCTTAAATATCTTGAACTTATCAAAATGCCTTAGATTTCTCTTTAAGAAATGCAACTCACATCATTCTAGAAAAATCATCAACTAGAATCATAAAATACCTTTCTCCATAGAATCCTTTAGTCATCATAGAACCACTAAGATCTGTGTGTACAGTCTCCAATGTTGCTCTAGTAGTAAACTTCTCATAGGGAAAATAAGTCTTTTTATGCTTTGCCAACACACATTCTTTGCAAATTGTGTTAGTAGGATTTACATTCTTAGGCAAATCTCTAACTGCAAACATACTACTAGTCTTCAGAATACTGTCAAAGTTTATATGACAAAATCTCTTATGCAATAACCAACTGTCATCTACCTTTGCAACCAAACATGTCATTTTAGTAGGATTCAACTAAAATGCATTACCTCTAGATTTGGTTCCTATTCTAATTATCTTTCCATCTTTGTCTTTGATCATGCATGTCTTCTCTATGAACTACAACTAATAACCTTTGTCCACTAGTTGTTCAACACCTTTAACTTGGCATGTTGCATTGTTTCCAACTCTAACAATGCCTCCATCCTGACTTTTGAAGTCAACAAACTTATTCATATCACCAGTCATATGATGTGAACAGCCATTATCAATTATCTAATCAGAATTCTTTTCAATTTGTGACACTAAAGCTACTTTCTCTAGACTTTCTTCTTTAATTGCCACAAATCCAATTTCATCATCACTAGCACTTATAGCTTATTCATCAGATTCATTTTCTTCATTTGCATACAAACACCCTCTATCTTTTCTAGGTTTGTAATTTCCTTTTTACTTTTTCTCTCTTTTAGGACACGTAGATGCATAATGACCATATTCATCACAAGTCCAACATTTAAAGATTTTCTTACCTCCTTTTTCTCTTCTTACCAGAAGGGCTACTCCTTTCAATTTTCCTGTCTTCCTTAGATCTACTGTTGCTAGCAAAATCTCCTCTAGCACTTGTGATCCTTGATAAACTATGTTGAATATTCAAGGCACTAAAAGTTGTCTCTATTCTAGTTAATTCTCCAAAATGTCTAAGTTCATTCTCAACTACTTCAAGTCTTCCAAGAAATGTCTCCTTTGTGAAATCTTTGGTAAAAGATATCAACAATTGTATAATTTGAATTGCTCACTTAAATGGTGGTGTTAATCTCTTCAATATCTTTCATATAACCTCATCATCTTCTTTGGTTCCTCCTTGAGATCTGATACTTGCAGTAATTTCTTATATTCTACCTACAAATGTTCTTATAGATTCATCTTCCATCATTCTAGCATCTTGAAATGCACAAATCAAACTTTGTAATCTCAATTTCTTAGAATGTGCATCACCTTCAAAACTAGTTTCCAAAGCTTTCCAAATCAAATGTGAAGTAGCAAGCGACTCTACCTGATTGTATTCAATTTTAGGAAGTGCAGTCAATAGGGCTTCTCTAGCTCTCATGTTACACATAAAAATATATCTTTCTTCCTCAATAAAAGTTTCCAAATCATTTTCATCAATGATTGTCTTTGCTGATTTTTTCAAGATCCAATATCTCGGACCCATACACAATAGATGTGTCTTTGTCTTTTCTTTCTAGCTATCATAATTTGTTCCATCAAACTTTGGACTATCTTTCCTAAACATGCTCACCATAGATCTCCCAAAGTTGTTAAACTTTATCTTGAAGGACATGAAGCTGTAATACCAATTCTTAGAAAAAATAGTCCACCAGGATAAATGAGAGCAGGGGGGGTGGTGAATTAGTTATCTAACAATTAAAACATTTATCTTCTTTAAAAAAACTTAACCATTCAACCAAAGTAAACAACAACCATAATAAGATGCACATAGACGATTACACCAGATATGTTAACTAGGGAAACCCTTGATTAGAGTGAAAACCTTAGTGGGAATGATGCCCTCAAGATAATATACTGATATATAAGTTCCTTGTTAAAGGATGGACCTTGTTACAACATTCAGTACATATGATTCCCTATTAGGAGACTTTGAATCCCTATTAGGAGATTCCAACCTTGTTAGGAGTTGTAGTACAATGTATGCAAGAAGAGCCCACTATCAAACATGCAATTTAAACTACAAGAAGAGCTCACTGCTCAAACATGTAATTTACTTTTATGTTATTCTTTCCTTCATTTTTTAAATTGAACCAAACACTATTAGACCTTGTAGACCAGGTCACAAACCTCATATCCAAATATCAAACCTTGGATCACTCAGCAAAACCTCGGTAATGAAGTTTCCTTCACTTTCATTCTACTCTTCTCAAATTCGCATTTTTCTCTCTATGCTACTTACAATCACTTCATCCTCACATATATCACACTCTTATGATAAAGGAAAATGTCCTTCCTTTATATCGAGTCCATAAAACAATTCCCTAAGTTGGCTGTTAGACCTTCTTAGTTAATCATTATAGGACCACATTAAGAACACGTTACGCTTAGCAATAACATTAATCTTTTGCCTTGCAACTTGAATATCTTTCTATACACGTAATATTATGATGAGCGAACTTGGCCACGTTATCACCAACATGTCTTCTTCACATCCTTAACCTCAATTCTCAAGATAACAAGTCTGCTAAGAGATATAATAAGTTTACTAGAACATGCCTCTATGATGTAGGAGCATCTAGTGGTGTAAGGGCAATCCTGCATCACACAAAAATATGCTTAGAGATAGTTTTTGTTTAATGTGTTTTTATTTCTGGATACCCATTTGGGTCAAATTGGGATATGTGTAAATGTAGAAAAAGGGTTATTTTGTAATTAAGCCAAAATTATGATGAGTTAGAGGGTGTAAGTTGAAGGGATAATTATAATTGTAATTTAAAGCGCTCTAGAAAAAGAATTAGGCCAAAAGGCTTTACGATTAGAAAGTTATTGAAATTTTAATTTTTCTAGAGACCTCCTAAGAGCACTTCAAAGTTAGATTCAGGGCACTAAATGACCTTGTACGAGGTCAAAAAATTGGGGACAAGCAAAGCCTATCAATAGGGTTGTAGAGCTCTTCAAGAGTTTTCTGGAAATGTAAACGGTTCGTCAATCAAAGTCATGGTTCAAAAGTTATGCCTCCCAAAAGTTGGACTATCGTTTCTGGATTCTTCTAATTTTACACTAACTTCTAACGTGATTTTTGGAACCTTCTATTTTTGTGGTGGATGCCAACTAACATATTTTAGAATGTATTCCTAACCCTAAACCATTTGGGGCTTATTTAAGAACATTGTTGGCACTGTAAAGGCAGTTCTCAGTGGAGTTAGAGAGAAGGTATTGTGCAGAGGATTTCTTTCTCTAGAATCATACTATTGTAAGCCCGTAGGGCATTTTTCATTGATAATAATATTTCCCTTTTCCTATGTGGTCATTCTGGTCTTTGGTTGTGTCTCCATCACTCTGTAAACTTTATCTAATAACAAACATCACCAAAACTTACATAACTTCTTCCAAACTTATCATTTCTTCATTTGACATTAACTGCATATACTAGATACTTAGAAGTATCTCCCATAACCTCAAATAGTGAGAATACTCAACTAGCTGTCCATACCAACTTGATCTTTCCATTGTTCTTCTGTCAGATACCACAAAAAATGCTATGCTGACATCAATGACAAATTCAATCATGAATGTAACATATCTACAATACTCCCCCATAGGAATATCATCAGTATTCATGCTTCCAACAATCTCTAAACATAAATAACAATTATATGCAAATATAAACAATATCAAAATATAATAGATCACACAGAGGAGAACACATGACACCAAGATTCAAAGTGCTTCACCCAAACCCTAGGCTACATCCACCAAACAACAAGTCCAATCTTATTACAATCTACTGATTACAACTTGATTACAATTTGCATTGTAAGAGGCAATTTTCACATCACACCTTACTGGGAAAAATCCCTAACCCTAAGCTCTTTTATACAAGTATTTTTGTCGCTTTAGGGTTATAATTAATTACAATATATCGGCCCAAAATTATCGATAAAATAGAGCCCAACATATTTTTGGGTCGATGCCTCGAACCCTAAAGAATTATGAAGTATGTACAATACTTCCCTAATTAGTCACCACAAACTAACACCATAGCCACAAGAGAGGACAATAGTCAACATCAACTATGAGCACTCACACACTGTAGTAAATAGATCAAGGTCATGAAAAGAGGAGAATGAGAGCCACTTTTAAAACCCTCATCTAGAACCTTGCATGTTTCTTGCCATGAAGCCACCCAATATATTTATGGAAACTAGACGTGGGAAGTAGACAAACCAACTTCAACAAAACCCCTATCATTGTAAATCCTAGGGAACCACCGAAGGCTTGAAGCTCCCATAATATTATTGAAAGGATACATAACAGAGGGACCAAATCCTTCTGAAAGAAAGTCTTTGCACTTGGAGAAAGTCTCCATATAGGTCTAGACCAAACCTTCTCCATCATGAGCATGCAATCAAAGAGAAGGGGAATCCATAATGAAGGGAACACAACCAAAGAACTCCACCAAGATAGAAGACCAAGCATTCAAATAAGGATGTAAGCACCCCAAAAATGCCAGAAGATCAATGATCCACCTATAATAAAACTTAGATGCTAAAAGGAACTAAAAAACACAAATCCCACCAAAAACCTCCAAATGCAACAAAGAAGGAGAAGAACAAGTCCCCCTATGTACAAAATCCTTCCCAAATCCTCTTGGACCATCCTCCTCATCTGCATCTTTCTCCTTAAATAGCTTAGAGTTTGAAAACCCATCCTTGCTTCTCTTCCCGTTCAAAGCCATTTCTTCCTCCCCAATACCATGCAAGAGTTGTTTCTTATTTATTTAATTAATAAGTACTTTAAAATTGTTTTATCAAAATATCCATTTCCTTCACAATATATATGTCTTAAACAAATCCTCAACACAAACAAAAGTACTAATTTAAATCCTCACCTAGTGCCATATACATCTATTTAAGTCTAACAAAATAAATTTGATTTTCAAGATTTGTTAATTACTTATAGGGATTTGACAGATTTAAATCCTCACCTAGCACAACATAAACATATATTAAAGTCTAGTGACAAATTTAAGTTAGCCAGAGCTTTACATTTCTATATATTTCTCCTAGATAATAAATTATGTACTTGATCCAAAGGCTTCTTTGAATAATCTATTAAAATATATTTTGACTATTTTAAATTTTAGATTAAGAAAAACAATATAAACCCTAGCAAAATTATAAAGACCCAATCAACAATACAAATATTCTCAAAGAAATGAATATAAAAATAAACAATGAACCAAACATTAGAAATCGAGTGGAAAGCAATTTATTCTAGCTAAACAAATACAAGAGGCATTCAATCAAAAATATTAGATCCTGCCTATAGATAGAAACCCACACACATCCCGCAATAGAGGCACTCCACAACAATTGTAGCCACAAGGGAGGACAATAGTTAGCATTAGTTATGAGCACTTGTACACTGTAGTGTCAAAACATATCAGGGTCATGAAAAGAGGAGAACAAGAGCCACCTCTAAAACCCTCATCTAGAACCTTGCACTCTGCTTGCCACAAACCCACCCAATAAATTTGTGGAAACTAGATGTGGAAAGTAGACAAACCCACTTCAACAGAACCCCAACCACTGAAAATCCTTAGGGGGCACCAAGGACTTGAAGCTCCCATAATATTATTGAAAGGAGGCATAACAAAGGGACCAAATCCTTCTGAAAGCAAGTCTTTGCACTTGGAGAAAGTCTCCATATGGGTCCAGAGCACACCTTCTCCATCATGAGCATACAACCAAAGAGAAGGGGAACCCACAACGAAGGGTATACAACTAGAGAAATCCACCAAGATAGGAGACCAAGCATTCAAACAAGGATGAAAGTACCCAAAAAATACTAGAAGATCAATGATCCACCTATAGGAAACCTTAGAGGCCAAAAGGTCCTAATAAACACAAATCTCATTAGAAAACCTCCAAATGCAACAAAGAAGGAGAAGAACAAGTCCTCCTCTACGCAAAGCCCTTCCCAAATCCTCCTCCTCATCCACATCTTCCTCCTCAGAGAGCTCATAATTTGAAAACCCACCCCAACTCCTCTTCCCGCTCAGAGCCATTTCTTCCTCCTCAACACCATGCACAAGAGTTGTTTCTTATTTATTTAATTAGTAAGTACTCTAAAATTGTCTTATCAACATATTCGTTTCCTTCACAATCTATACGTCTTAAACAAATCCTCCACACAAACAAAAATGCATTTTTAAATTCTCGCCTAGCGTTATAAACATCTATTAAAGTTTAATAGAAGAAGTTTGACTTTCAAGATTTGGTAATTATTTATAGGGATTTGACAATTTAAATCCTCACATAGCATGCCATAAACATCTATTAAAGTCTAGTGACAAATTTATGTTATCTAGAGCTTTACATTTCCATATATTTCTTCTAGAGAATAAAATATTTATTCGATCCAAAGATTTCTTTGAATAAACTATTAAAATATATTTTGACTATTTTGAATTTTTGATTAAGAAAAACAATATAAACCCTAGAAAAATTATAAAGACCCAATCAAATATACAATGAATACAAAAGTAAACGATGAACCAAACATTTAAGATCGAGTGGAAAAAAATTACAGTAGCCAAACTAATACAAGATACCACCTATAGATAGGCGGGACTTAAAAAAAAAAAAAAAATACTATGTACTACCCAAAGCAATGAGTAGCCCTGTTATAACACCTGTCTTTTGTTTACGCATATATTCTGGAAGCCAATTAAATTACAAGGTTGATAAAATAGAAACTACTTTTGGTTGTACAGAATTAAATTTTCCAAGCTTACCAAAACACTTAAAATACGAAACATTGATAATATGTATTTCTGAATTTGTTTCAGAGTTCGTTGTAATGCTGTGAAGAACGACTTATCTGATTATTTTATTTTCCATAAAATCAAGGGTAATTTATTTTTGGTTTATGAATTTTGTTTGACGCTCAAATCAATCATCGCAGATCACTAGAAAGGGGAAGACAGCGACCAAAACGGAGGTCGTCAATGTCCATGTAAGTCTTCACAATTTTCCTTTCTATATTTATATATAACATAAATTCAATAAATCTTTAAAATAGAACATTTGCAACTGTTAGGAGGATGCTTGAAATTTAACAGTAATCCAGTTCGAGGGATATGTATTGAAGGAAGTATTTGGTTTTAATTATAAGAGTTATGATCGATACTTAGCTGGCTTGAAACTAGATAAAATTGCAGTTTGGTATTGGTTTCTTTTGTTTGATTGTCAAATGCAGATGGGCGACTGATTTCTGCATTCAAACTTATAATCAGGGCATCTTCTGTCCATTACATGGCAAACTGTTGATATGCTGATTTTGGCCCTGAGAAAGAGTAGCCACATTTGAATTTTCGACACCATCTTAATTTTTCTTTGTTTCTTGGTCTTTTTCAAATTTCTATCACCCCGAGAGTAATCAGCATTCCAACTCGGCAACACGCGATCTCTTGAAATGATTTTTATTGTGGTAAAAGGACTTTTGGAAAATATTTGCATTAATTGTTTGAATCATTGCGTTTTGGATCATTCTACTATATGAGGGATCGAGTACCGCGAAGCAAAAAACAACGGTTCAAAAATCTATTTACGATTTCTTTATATCTCAGATCATAGATGTCTTTGTTCCATAATTTTGTATGGTGAGAGGTTTAAAAATCTTATGGTTTTAGGTACTTCCGTAAAATCCAACTATTTATGTGACAACCAGTGTTCTATCTGTGTCAACTCCCAGTGGGACTGAAATTCCGACAAAATTGCCTATTTACGATGCTTGGTTCTTCTAGTAATTTGTACCAGAATTTCTCTGCTTTCCTTTGTTCTCACTTCTCTAAATGCTTTCAATTGCTGTCCATATTAAGGTCCCTATTCAAAATTGAAAAGTTTAAGTTTAGTGCTCAATCCGGTGATGGACTCAAAAATTAGGAGTAGAAAATTTCAACATATACAAGTTAAATGAGAAACAATGTTTTTGTAGGCTTTCAGTAGTGGGTCTTATTTACCACATTCCTGTTTCGATTGGTGATAATCTGAAAGACCACAATTACCTTTTACCTTTATATTGCTAATCCAACTGCCATTGTAGGCTGTGCATCCGTTGTTTTAATGTTTCCTGTTTCTATCCTTCACTGAACATCTCTCCACTTTTCCTATTCCTCTTTAGGGAGGCCATTATGAATCTCAGACCTAAGTCTGTGAACTAATCCTTATTTGTGTTATAAATACTTTCTCTCCTTTTTAAAGTTTTTCCCCATAATATGCCCTTTTCTCTTATCTTATATAGCTTGTTTAATGTTTTTTCAGCAATTAGGCTTCTATTCCATGGCAAAGTTCTGTGGTATGGTAAAGCTTAGAAGCTAACTGAACTTTGTCAATTGAACTGCACTGGGACTGTGGCAAGATGATTTAATGCAGTCATTTTGGAGTGGGACAGTTTGATTATTTATGTCATGGCAGGATACACACACAGACACAGACACAGACACACACACACAACACTTGTGGGGCACGTTTGCAGAAATGTGTTTATTTTGTGGGACCTAATCCATGATATTAATGAAGATTCCAAAATAGAAACGAGTTCTGGAGCATCATCGTTCTCTACTACAGGTTAATCAAGGTGGGCTCAAAACTTTGATAATACTTTGTGAAAACCTCACACGAAGAAAAATGGAAAAATAAAAAGGAAAACTATACATGTAATCCCTTTTAACTTGGTGCATCTTGGTTGAAGGTAAGGGTCACCGCTTAAGTGGTGTTGGGTGAGCTTGGAGCACATTCTCTTAAGTTTTTATAAACAAAAGTCATGCTTGAATGTACCTGGAGGCTGAAATTAATTCCTCCACAACCCCACATGTCTGCTGGATTAATGGGCCTCATTATTGTGGCATGCAGATTTGAGCCTATATTCCTTTTTTACAAAGGTCTACCCTAACCATTACACTTAAATTGTTGGAGTTGAGCATCTTAAGCAAGCATATAGTTTTTTAATTAGGTAGCTACATTTTTGTGAATTTAGTTGTGTATGGATAATTTGCAAAGTTTATTCATTAAATTGAACATTTTGTAGGTTGTGATGTTGATACATTTTTCTATCTTTTAGATCCTTGTGCTCTGTTGAAATATGACAGTTCATATGTGAGAATATCTTGAGCGAGTTCAATGACAGTATGCTCAAAGATTGTAGCTGTATTTTATACAGACTTAAATGTAATAAAAAACAGTAGCCTAGAGTATCTGTCATCAGGACTTATCTTGTTTGCCTTGATCAGTCATATTTATAAGATGTCTATCCATATAGCAGGTGGTCAGACATTGAACTGAATATGAAGATTGTTTGAGGATGCAATTATTTGATCCCTTAGACTGTCCAGTGTTTTGGACATCATTAAAATTGTTCATTCAAAGATTTGTAATTTAGTAAACTGACTGTTTATAAACCACAAAAGTCAGTGAAGATCTGTTTTGCCTCTCATATTTTAGTATATACAAGGGCATCTTACAAAACTCTTAAGTTGTTTTTCTCGTTGATAAATTTCACCCCATGGCGAGGGCTTACTTTCAGCATTGTTACTTATGATTGACTATTATGTTGCTATATGATTCTATTGAAATTTCACTGCCCTCAAAAATTGAGTGGTGCTGCTTCCAGTATCGATGCATTGTGTTACCTAATTGATATGCCCTTTTGGGATCTGAATTTGGACCTTTGCGAGATTGATCACATGAGCCCAACCCAATTGACTGAAGACTGTGATTATATTTCTCTTGAAAATCAATGTATATGTTAGGATTACAGAAGTAGTTGGCACTTGGATATGTTGTTTATGTGTTGTATTGATGACAGGTTTGTCATTGATGTCAACATATAGGGTTGTGTTCATGACAGACTGTGATTCTATACACTGCAGAGGTTGGATTGATCAGCGAAGTTGGGATCTGATAGGTCAAGCTATGCCAGCTTACATTCATGATCAAGAATTTATTCAGATACTACATCTGTGTTCGTGTATGTTTATATGGAGAATTGGATAAGTTACAATTCATTTTGTAAAGATTGGTAGCAGGCCAGTGTGCAGAAAAACAGGTTACAGATGATTGGCTATATCTTATGAGTGAATGTAATTAAGGTGAGCGAGCTTAGATCGTGGTTGAAGACATGTTTGTGATGATATTCTCGTGTTAGCACAACTTGATGATCATTCTGGTAAGGTCGCTGAAGTGTAACATATGATATGTTCACCAGGAACCAACTCTTGTATTGGGAATTATTTTGGAAGTTGTAAAGTGTGGGAACTTAATGTAATATCTTAGTGAAGTCCTATGTAATTAATTGTACATTGGGGAAGCTCAAAAGGCTGACCTAATTAGTTTTTAGGACAAGGTATAAAGGAAAGTTGTTTCTTTGATTTGTAAGTGTGCTGTTGTACTATTATGTGATCGTATGGTCAGAGGATGCAAATTTGATTAGAGCAGAGCAGAGGATTATCTTGATGTTGGTTTGGGAACTTCAAAGGAACTGTATTGGCAATTGAGTTGCTGTCTTGGTCAGTTCACTACTTCGATTTGCTATCCTGAAGATTTGTTTGTATTCAGTTGCAGAAATAATTTGGACAGTGGGTTCAGTTGTGTTCCTTAAGGCTCCTAACAGGGCTATAACTTTTTGACAAGGGTTCAAAGTCTCCTTATAGGGACTAATGTACTGATTGTATTGTAATTGGTTCCTAACAGGGTCACATCCTTTTACAAGAAAGAAATTTTTATATTAGTACATCATATTGTGGGTTCCATCCCCACCAGGGTTTTCCCTTTGATCAAGTGTTTCCCTAGTTAACAAACCATTTTGTCATCATGCATGTTTTATCTCTTGGCATTGCTCACTGTTTTGGTATTAAAAATTGGATTTATGTTATAATTGGCACACAACCGATTTACCCCCATGCCCACCCCCCCTCCCTAGTTTTGTTAGTGGACTTTTCTTTGTAACAGTATATACCTTTTGTAGAAGTCAACAATCTTTGCTATTATAACTTGGATTGTTTGTTGTATACATGAAACTTGTGGGTGTGAATGAGCATCCATTCGGAATAAGCATCTCTATAACAGCTTATGGCAAGAATAAAAACACACAACCTCAATTAGACCTGCAGCTCTTGGTTGAGCATTTTAATTTTATAATCAGAAATCTTCTGCTAGCACATAGCGAGAGTTGGTGTTTCTTAAGCTTATATTAGAAGACATATGGTTATATTGTATGGACCAAGATACTGTAGCATTATATTAAAGCTTTTGTCATTTAGGGGCATAAAACAAATGAGAGGTGCCTCTATGATATATTTTCAATTCTTTTAATATTTACACCATGAATCTTTTGCTTATTAACTTCTTTAAGTTTTAAAACACGTGTAGAAGTCTAAGGATAACTTTGTACCTTATAATTATTATTAACAATGTTTAGACTTTTGAAGCAGACTAATTTTCAAATAGCACCAACTGTTGTAGCATTGTATTCATTCAAAATTTTTTCTATTAGTCTAACAATGAGATTTATTGAAAGAAAGATTTTTTTTTAAAACACATTCTATTCAAGCTTCTTGAATTATTTCCAAAAACAATGTTTTTATTTATATTTATTTATTTATTTTCTGATAAGTAAAATGAGGGATCTGTTTGGGGTCCCCACTCATCAACAGAAGAATTAGAAGTGGTTTTTGTACAAACAATGGAGAAAACTGTCAGCTACAAATCTGGGGGGGATTGCTATTAACAAATAGGGAAAATGACAAACAATTTGACCTACCATAATGCAGAAACAAATCTCATCATACTTACAAAGAGAACAAATGTGTCACTTCTGGAACACCCATCCATAGAGACATAAACAAGCGACTGGCCTCACCTATTAATGCCATCTGCAAAGCCAGTATCATCATACAATCAAGCACTCACCATAGCACACACACCCTGCCTTCACGGTCTGTTTTAGTATCAACCACACTTGAATCAATAACCTCCTTGCCTGACATCCTGAAGAGATCCAACAGACTCCCTAGAGCTCCATGAAATCCTTCTTGAGTTAGTGTCAGGAGAGTAACTGTAGTAGCACCACCCAAGTGCCTATCCTAATGAACAAACACAAACTTTCACATATATTGAAAACTATTGATAAAAATGCTTTAGGACTACCACATTGTTCTGCAAGCTGAGCACTTCCCTACTGGGACCTAGATGTAACTTACTTTCTACACTCTTCTTCCACCTAGAGAGTAGCCCTCAATTCTCCCTCTGGCAAACTTCACTTCTCAAAAGAAAAATCTTCCTCTTTCCTCGTTAGAGTATGCAAGAGATATTCCTAAACTATGTCATCTTGAATTATTGCTTTCAAATTCAACTGGATATTCCTCGCTATGGAAGCTGATGTCTTCTGTCCACTAGTATTTCCTGCTATTTCCATGCACACGTAGTGTTTCTTGTTGGGACCTTACACAATTTATCTCAGATTTCTGGATTGAACTTTGCTGACTAATTCCATATATCTTCTTTTCCCTTCCGAATCCCTTTTTGGGTGATTTAATATTTCTTTATATACCTTTATATGATAAAGGTGTGCTTTTTCATTTAATTATTTATTAACATTAATATTGTTGTTATGTTATTATTTATTATAATACTAATAATATTATTAATAATATTAATATTATTATATAATGCATAATATAAATACTTCACTTTATATATTATGTTTATTAATGTAAATATTATATTTTATCGTTTTATATAATAATATTTAATTCTAATACTTTTATTAATATAATATGTAATATTATATTATGATTATTGATATTATATTATAATTATTTATCCTGGAGATTGAAGATCTTCAAAAAATTTGTCAAGCAACGACTGACCATTAGAAGGAATTGGTTCTTTCTTCTGTTTATTTTACATGTTTGGGTGATACCAAATTGGTGAGGGATGAACTAGTTTATTACTGCTGATAAAGTGGGTGATAGTGAAACGAAATTTGAAGAGGATGCTAATATCTAGATAGTCGGTATTTCAAAGAGTCTTTCTTATATATACTGTCTAGTTAGCTGGTAGTGAGGTTGATTAGACGTCTTTTGTTAGATATATACTCTAGTCTATCGCAGTCACCTGCTTGGTTTTCCATTTAGGTATTTTGTAATTTTCTCAGCATGTCAACAAATGTTGGAAGCATGTAGATTTTGTTATATTCTGGTCAAATTATGATAAATGATGACAATACTTACTTAATGACACTTGGCTATTGTTTTCTTTCCTTAAATCTGATTAAGATTAGTTTTCTATAGGTTAATTTATTTGATGGCAAGAAAATTCTTAATATACTGTTAAAGAGTATATTATCAATTATCTAATTACTTTTTTCTGATAAAAAAACACTGACAGTTGTCTCTATCAATGATTTTAGATATTTGCATTAACAATAAGTATTAATCTGGATTGGAATTTTATTAACATTTGTAAGAAATAGTTCCAGTAGATTTTAAATTCCCTCCTTTAGCAATTTATTTCTGCTGTATCATTTCCATAAAACTTTTCTGTCACTTAGGGCCCCTATATCAGGGTTTGCAGGACTTGAATAATACCCTCTTGCCCGAACTTCATTTGAAGGGCAACACCCTATCTTTGCTAGGTCGTAAGCCCTTTTACCATGCCCCAAAACTATTCCCTTTATGCAAGAGTCACCATTAGTTAGTATTTGAGAAAATTGGAATGAACCTGATAACTTGTTTCTTGCTTTTTTGATATGTAACTCAGAATAATTCTGGGTTTTAGGCGTCATCCCAATGTGTTATCCTTGTTTCTAATGCTGCTTCCCTGGTGTTGAGTTTCCATTGTCATCCCTTTGTGTTATTTCTTCTTTCTTGTCCTACTATTTCTGTCTACTTTTTGCATGGCTTGTTCTTTGTTTCATTTCCATTCTTGTGTTTTTGCTTCTTTCCCCTTTTCTGTCGGTCTTCTTAAACTTGTTTCGATTCTGGTGGTTCGTTGCTTCCTCTCTGTCATTCCTAAATTATATTTGTACTTCCCCCGTTTTTGGGTTCTTTCTCTTTCTCTTCTTTTTAGCTTTTTCTAGTCCTTTTAACTATCTAAGATTCTTTGTCATTGTCTCGTCTTGGTGTCCCTTAGGTTCTTCTTAATTGTCTCTTGGCCTTCTATGGCTCAAGTATTTCTATTACTTGGCTGGATGATTGTTAATTTTCTTTCCCAGTTCTCAATTGAAATCTTTAGTTGATTACTATGAGCCTGTCTGTTTAGATTCATATGGATCTTTAACCCTTTGTAAACTAAGCAAGATCTCAACCTATCCCTGTGTAGTCCTCACAATGGATACTCTTATCAAGCTTCAAGGACCCACGTCCCAAATTGCTTTCGATGAGCCAATTACAGGGGAGAAACTGAAAGAAGTCGTCTTGTCCACACACTTTCTGGTGTTGAGAGCAGTTTTCAGAATTCTAGGAAAAGAGTTCATCATCAATACTGATAGTTATAGGGTAAATAGTGACATTCGTTTAATGTTCATCGCCATAGGAAATTTGGTAGAGGTGGACAAATTTAGCATCAATACTCTTTGTAGACGACTCTTCAAATTTGAGTCCTTAGGAGATCTGGAAAAGGTCATAGCTAATATTGGAGATGACCTCAGTATTCCTAAGCCCTGCCACCATGACTTTCCTTTGATTGATGACCAATTTGTTCCTTGTTATCCGATTTTCTCAACAATGGATCCAATTAGGCTTATTGTGTGGCTACCCATTGTCAAAAGAAATTTGTATTTCTTGTAATAACCCTCAGCTGGTTATAGTTCAACAATTAGCTTTAACACATTTATTTCCTTATGAAATCAGACGTTTGACATTTTGTCAAATAGTTGGCGAAGAACTCTCCAACAGTGTGATTGAAAAATCAAATATTTTTAATGCTCTTTGAAATTTTGGATATGAAGAGAATGGAGAATTACAATAGTAGTATAACAGTAACAACTTTGTCATTCTAATTTCAAATTGATGAAGATAATAACAATGACCCTTCAGCAACTGTTTTTCAGATTAATTAGAACAACAATTCACTGAAATATATATGAAATGCTACTGATTTTATCAAATGCCAAAGTGGAACCTGATATAATTTGTTGCATCCAATATTGGTGCTGTAAGCCACTTCTTGATAGTATTGCTGCGAGAAATAATGCCCGAATACATGCAATGAGTGGACGTGACCCTTGGATAATGCTAGTTAGCTGCCTTATTGCTGAATGCAGCCCAGTACACCCAAAACATAGGACCTTAATGGAATACAATGACGTCCACAATGAACCGGCAAGCCCAAATATAAATCGCAGATCAGAAATGAATAGACGCAGGCCTCTTCCAATACTCACACAGCCCGTAATTTGTTACCAATTATCAAAATTGTAAATCGCAGGTCCAGTAATTATGCTGCCTAGTCTTCTAATGCAAATTGGAATCAAAGTTTACCACTTGGCATTTATAATAATGGTGTTACTGCCTCACACATTGAATTGGCAACCTGTAGCATAGAAATTCTGTCCTCTAGCAATTAAATTCACAATCCTGAACACTAAATAACTTCTCAATGATTCCCTTCAGAAATTCGATCTCCAAGGCATAGTAAATACAGTAGGAGAATCAGACAATTGTATACTTCAGCACAATTGCTTATGACAACCTCAAATCTGAATCTCAGATCTTCTCAGAAATTTAGAGACTCTTATCTTCAGCAAGGGCACAAAGCGAGAAACTCAGGAAAGCCACAAAGGCAGCAAAAACAAGAGATAAACAATAATCAAATGCTTCACTCATCAAATGGGCTCATATTTATTATCTCCAAATGGCACAAAGTTTCCCAAATGAACTTCACTTAAGAAGCTTCCCACACACAACATTAAGATGTAGTAAAGTGCCATTATAAATGAATTTAATAATTGCTTTTGGCTCCGAAAATGACCTTCTCCACCATAATTTCAAATTCTGACATGTAAGGCCACTGTTTCTTGTTCCTATGATTTAAAACTTTTCGTCTCGGTTCCAACGAGCTATGATACCGAGGTGACCAACCAACAACACCAACAAAAATAGCAACCTCAGCGTATTTAGATGAATCCAAATAATAATTCACCCATCTTGCGAAAACAATTGAAGAAGCATCAAAATCGAAATTTGACAACACCAAAGTGATCCTGATGATGAAAGACGATGAATGAATTTGACAGGGTGACTTACTATAAATAGACACTCCCTCCAAGATTCTTGGAGCCCAAACTAGAAGCCCAAAATAAAAACTGAGAGCATCCTCCAACTCCTTCGACTCAATTGAGCTCATTGGGACCAACAAATTGACTTATTATGAATAGTAAGTCCGTCAAATGGAGCCAAAACACACCATAGGTTGCTGGAAAGCTTATAACCACACAACTGAGACCCTCAAATCCTACTGTCAGGTCATGAGGGTTGCGATGGTGAACTGACCTGACCAACTGCAGGAACTTGCTAAAAATGGGGACATTACATTTCCTTTTCAATTTTCCGCATTTTAGAATTCCAATCCTAGCTAATTAGATAGATAAATTTATTATTGGGGATAGGGTAGGGTCGTGGGCAATGAATCAGAAATTAGTCTTGAACTATTGGATCCATTCATTATCATGCCAAGGGATAACCGAGAAGATGAATAATCTCATTCCCCTCAAAACATGCCTCTAGATTAAAGATATATCTAGTATCTATGTATGACAATATGAATTTAATTAATCCAAGAAAATTTGTATAAACTATTAATTTGTGTAAGGGATATTTCAACTCGTCACACTGAAGAAGTTCAAGGCCAGATCTTGACTTTGATTATAGAGGTATGCATTCTCAGATAAAAAGGGCTTTCACCCATGTTCATTACATGGAGGATGTTTGGGTTGATTTACTAAGTGACGTGGATGTTGCTAGAATAGATTGCTGTAGGCTTACTTTGCAACAAATCATTGATCTCAACATGATTCATGTTCCAAAAGTGATTGAGGATGATAATACTATCTTGGATCTGGAATTTCACAATAGCCAACTGGAGAAGCTTTTTCCTACTCCCATTTAACAGCAACAGAAAGAAGCAACTTCTATCTTGGATAGATTCTAGTCGATCTTGCTGAATACCAACACATTGCTGAAAAGAAAGGGTCTAAAGAGAGTCCATCTAAAAGTTGGAGTAGATTGCAGTCATTTCGGACCAATTGGAAGGAAATTTCAAGTGGAGGTGAAAAGGAAAGACATATCATCCACCTCAGAGCCAAATTGAAGCTCAAAGAAGGAAAAGTTGTCATTCCACCCTCACATTCATCTCAAGCACCTCTCCAAGCACAAGAATTCGATGAAGAAGAAGAAGAGGGTGAAATAATGATCATATCTCCTCCACAACCCCCAAGCAACCAAGAACTGTCTACCCAAAGAGAAACCATTCTTGGCTACCATATACAATGACTTGGACTCATTTTCCACCGTATTCATGCTTGCTATTCCTATTTATGATTTGAATACGCTAGCGCTGCCTATCTCTTTTGCTACTCCACCTATTCTCACAACAGAGCAATGTGAAAACCTCGGAAATGTGTTTGACAATTTTCCAACTCTCACAGAGGGACAAGTTTCCCAACTTGATACCTTGGTCGTAGGGTTTAAGATGTTCATGACAGAGTCATCCTAAATAATACCCGTGGTTCTAATTGTGCAAATGAAGACATGCACTATGACAACAAAAATACAATTAGGATCAATGTCTGTCATAGTCACCATCCAAGTCTTAGTGGATGAGAGTTTTAGCTTGCCTGCATGGTTAAGAAACATTACCTTGAAGAGGAGAAAGATTGAGCTGCCTCTAGATGATCTTCCTTTGAAAAAGAACAAGTCTAAGCTTCCCATGCAAAGGGAAAAAGTTGTCTCAAGAATCCTTGTTGATTCTGAGAAAACTAAATATGCTGAGATTGCAGAACCTCTAGCGGATAAACCAAGCGAAGAGCTTAATCGCTCTGATTATAAGTTCACCAAAATTGAACTTGGCAAATAATCGTGGTTGGGGTGTCAGTAGGATGCCCAAGATGCAATTACTACTTTGTCAAAGAAGAATGACAAACTTTGGGAAAAGAAAACTCAGCTGAAGTTGGAGAATGCTTGCCTTCACGAGATCATTCAACAACAATCTTCACAGTCTGTAGTCATCACATCACAAACAATTTAGCTGAATCAAAGGGCTGAAGCGGCTAAGGCTTGGTTCGAGGAAATTATCATAGAGGGAGTCCATTCAATTAAAGATGCGCTTTGTAAAAACCCTCACTGGCAATAACTTGAACAGCTTTGATTTCACCAACTTTTCTCACAAATCAGATTGTTGGCATTCTGTCAAACACTTGACAAACCACTCTCCAGTGAAGTAAATGGAAATGCGAGTATATCTAATGCTGTCTAGAACTAAATTTTGAGAGGGAACAAATTTGATCTTGTATTTTATTGGTTTTGAATGAATGATAACAAAGTGGAGAGAGCATACAGAATTAAGACTCCAATTTATTTCTTATTCAAGGGTCAAGTGCAATGCATTTCAAATTTCATACCTAAACAACTGAATTGAGTAAATAGAAATTGATTCGTATTTTTTGATCTTTAGCCGACCCTCTATATGTATTGACAGTGTGCTAATTGGATTTTATTATGCAAGCTGCAACTGTTGATTGGTTACGCCAAGGAGACACGTCACCAATCTCAAACTGATCCACGTCTATTAGAATTCGCCCAATAGAAACTAAAAGTCCAAATCTTAATTACTGAAAAAGCTGATTTGCTATAACACAAGCGTAGACCTTGTCAAGGGGAGTGACATCCAATATGCAGCAACCGTTTGTTAGTATCCATCTTCCATGCCTCACCTAGGCTTGACGTCCAATGCTGAAGTCCCTTGTTACATCCCAATTATCAATAGCCGGCAGAAGGAAAGACGTCTAGTTTTTAGTCTGAAGCCGTGAGTTGCACACGTGATCACAGAAAGGAGAATAATGCCTTGCAGGCAACAACTAATGCCCAACATGATTTGCTAATGATATGCGGTTCCCAACTAAAAAAAATGCCACACGTGTATCCAAGTCACAATAACCGCCAACAGTCTTCACAAACAAACTCACTTCGAACATTAAGTGCCATACTCCAATTTCAGCTAATACTCTTCAACAACTATCTCCTTAACTACAATAATCACAGCAGGAGATTTGACAGATTTATACCTCAGCACAAATGTCAATGAAAAGAACTTAGAAATTCTTCAGAACCCTAGCCAGATGATATGAGCAAAATATATAAAATTAAAGATCCTTCTCCTTAGCCACAAAAATAAAGTAGGAGAATTTTGGCCAATTGTATACTTCAACACAATTGCCAAGAACTTCTCAAACAAGACCTTTATACTTCAGCAAGGGCTCATAGGTCAAAAATCAGGAAAAAAAGCCACAAAGACACAAAAGCAAATATATAATCAAAACATGCCTTTTTCAATGAAATGAGCTCTCATTTATAAGCTTTTGTTGGCCAAAGTTTTCTTAAAACTCCACTTCAGAGATTGTGGAAGTTTCCCAAAAGAACTCAACACTAGAAACTTTCCAACTTGCTTTTTAGAAATATCTCTTAAAGTTATTATTATAATAATATAAACATTATTATAATAATGCAACTCAGTGATTAATAAATAAATAAGAGCTCACGCAATTATTAATTTGATTAACTGCAGGTGATGACCAACTAGCAATAATAGACTTGGGGCGTGTTTCCAGCCCTAAGCCTTGAGTTTCAAAAACCTTCCCCATTTTGGGGACTTGGGGATGACTGGAAATGTTTCCAAGCCGTCCCCACCCAAGCAAGAAAATCGGAAACCTGTCCCCGAAACTTTGGAAATGGTCAACACGTTTTCAGAGGGTGTTGACTGTCCCGGGGACTCCATAGCCGTTTCTTATCCGTCCTGGGAACTGCTTGAAGTTTTTGATTTTAAAATAAAATTCAACTTAAAAAAAATAATAAACAGTGATTTTCTGCCCATTTGCTGGCCCCACATTAAAATAATAAAATATGTTAATATAATCCATGTTGAAAGATTATTTTTTTTTGGAAGCCGTTATGCACTTAGCATCCAACTAGGACTGAAAATTAAAACTTCAATTTTTGTTCAACGAACTAGACCTGAAAATGATTGTAAATCAGACTTTTATTTGATATTCATATTGCAGACTTGGAAATGATTGCTGCTGGGTTGAGGAATACTAAGATTGTTTTCACCTTTGATAATGCTCTAATAGCAGCAATAATTGTCTAGAAATAAATTGTTGTAGCTGATTACTGCTCAAACAAGATGGTTGCTACTCGTCTAGGAAGATTTGACACAACAAATTCAGTTTTCCTCCAAAACCCACAAGAAAAGGCCCTAATGTCTAATCTATAGCAGAATGATTCTCTCATTTGATGCCATCCTATGTTCCAATTCTTAAACGATGATTCAGTTTGATGCCATGTTCTATGCTGATTTGATGAATGAAATTGATAATTTTAAACTATGTTTTGATATGATGAATGTGACAATGTTATGTAATTCTGAAATTCATGAATATATATATATAGCCATCCCCTGCCGTCCACTATTTTAGTAAAAGAAAAATCGTCTTAGAAACCCGTTTCCTCGTCCCCCCCGTCCCTCTGTCTTGGAAACTCAGGGTAACATAAAAAAATAGCAAGTCCACAACTGAGACCCCCAAAATACCCTGTTAGCTCACGAGGGTCGCTATGATGAGCTAACTCCATCAACTAAGTAGACATGCCATAAACAGGGACATTACATGCCCAAAGTCCTTGAACATATAAAAAGTGTTGAAGGAAGGCTTCATGATATGATTGCCTCTTTTAATCAAGAGGCCAATGTCCTGAAAGAAGATATGAGCACATGGGACCAAATGTCAGAGGCTGATTTGGATGTTTTAATCACATACAACATCATTCCATCTATGAACAAGTTCTATGAGTATTCGAGACTCATTGGTCACAAAGTACAGGTAATAGAAAATCTTTTGACAAAGACTCAATAAGCCCTCAAAAACTGCCAGACTGCGGAAATGGAGATCATGGGTTATCTAATATTCATGGGATGCAAGGTGCTCATGGAGGATGACAACTTGTTCACTGAAGAAGGCATGACTTCATAATTTACTGACAGAGTTAATGCTGAACTTGATTCAGATGATTTTGGAGCACACACAATGAACAAGTCCGCAACATATAAATTTGTGGCAAAACACTTGTGGGATTCCATTGTAGAGAACTATTGGGTTATAAAAATATCTCATGCTAATGCAGTGAAGATGGACACCATTTCACAAAAGATGAAGATTCCAGATCTTCTAATGCTTCATGATTGTATTGCCAAATATAAGGCTTTTGTTGACAATCTTCGAGATTGATTCAACTTTCTCCATCTTTTTCTTTTAGTTTTTTAGCATTTTCAGCTTTGTAGTTGCAGAAGATAGATTACGTGTAATCCAATTCCATGAACCTTCAGTCATGTAATCCAGTAAATCTTCTTTCCTAGTGAACCCTCATTGTAAAAATCATCTTTTACTATATGCAAGAGAGGTCTGCCAAACTTGTGCAAGCATAACTTTGCTTGTGTAGTGCTAATTTGAGAGAAAAGTGATAGAATGAAGTAGTTGGATTTGAAGCTTTGACGGGAAACCATTGCGATATAACAAATTGGAAGCTTTGATTGTGATTTGTTTCCATTATATTTCATTCATGTTATTATTGTATGTTTACTAGAGCATAGTAAATACAAGAAACAATTGGAGCCGAAGCTTTGACTAGGAGCAATTGTGGTAATATATAGACTAGAAGCTTTGGCTGTAGCTTATATTACCATCTCAAATTCACACAAATAGTTAGAATTAAATTATAGATTAAAAAATTTCTACTTCTAGAAGCTTGTGCGCTGCAATGGTAGAGATTTTTCTTATAGAATAGATAAAACCAAATATAGATTTAAGCCGTTACACTCTCAATCAACCTTTGAGTTGGTGCTTGGTATCGGTATCATTGTTTCCAGCTTTTAGATAGAAGTGTAGTGTAAGAGATCCAACTTGCCCATTACCCACTCCGTGAGTAAGTGGATTCTTTCTTGAAAAAAGAGGAAAGAATATTAGTAACAGCCTATAGTGCATCTCTTACCCTCTTGCTTATCTTGAGTTGATCCAAGGAATGGTGAGAAGGGGGAGCCTTCCTTTTAAGGTAGGAGAGACTTTGTCTCACATATGTGGCTAGTCAACCTATTTTGCGACAGAATTTGCATAATTTGTCGGTTGCGAAATATCCACCCAACACCAATCATTTGAATGCTACCTAGAATCAGCCGTAATCAATGTAGGGTGTAATTTCTGGTAGACTTGATCCAGGTTTTAAATAGATTATAGTACTTTATTCTTACTGATATTTTCGGTTATGAATTCTATCTCAGGAAGTCTTCTTAATAACAGGCTTTATGCATGTGGTTTCTGGCCTTGTTCTACCTGCTGTCATTTCCAACATTCTAGCCTAATTGCTGTTCTTGATAACATATAGGACTACATTTTCTCTAGATATAAATTAAATGATACAAAAAAAGTTAACGATTACGACCATGAGTCCACACTATATTAGTCAACTGTCAATTATTATTATTTTTTTGTTATCATAACACAAAACCATGCATATCGTGTCATACTTTGTTGGGTAGTTAAACTGCATGATAATTTCGAAAGTGGCATTAGGTATTAAAACACTTTGTTTTCTGTAAAGTTCTGACATTCTAGATGGAAAGTATGTTCCGTGCTTTCTTAGGATTATCAACATGAATTGATATGTTTTCTTTAGCATAAAGACAATTTGTTTTTTTAAATCAACTGGTTACATAGTAGGCTTGCCAGTTTCTAAAGTACTCATGGTACACCAATTCTAGAGAATCAGGAAAACTCTTATGGACAGAAAACATACAATCATTAAGATGGAGAAACTTTTCAAACCCAATAGACAAGGCACAAGCACTTGTTCCCTTGAAGATTGTACATGCTCTGTATTAGAAGTAATGTTTGCCTGTACATTAAAAAAGCAAAAGAAATACAGCAGCAGGAATACAAAATCCAGAGAGGCATGGTAGTCAATATCTCTAAATCGCTGGATTCTTTGCTCATAATCAGAAGCTGATTTAGTGGAAAAATAAGCAACTTTATTTCCTTACTCTTTTAGTATGGGTTCACTTAACAACATTGAACTGTAAATGAGCATGTTGATGTCTTTCTTAAATTTATCTAGCTGCCATTGTTGGAAGTGAAAGGAAGGCATTTTTTTTGAAATGATCGACTGAAATTTTAGAGTCACATTGCAGAATAATATTTATTAAAGATTACCTTAGCTTAGCTTCTAAAAGGGCCTGACAAATGGTCATAGCCTCAGCAAAAGTAGTAGAAGCAACAGCAAGACTACTACCAACCAGGACTTAACTTTGCCATTAGAATCACAAACAACTCCCATGCTAGCATTTCCAGGATTGGCTTTTGAACTTTGATCAGCATTAATTTTAACCAAGCCGAGATGGGGATGTTTCCATTTGGTGAAGTGATATTAGTGAGGAATATTATTGGAAGAGGTGGAAGAGCCAGAAGCCACAGGGATGCTAATGCTCTTCAAAACTGTATATTTGCACCAAGAACTTGCTTGATAACCTTGAACTGCCATATTGACATCGTGAGTATGTAAAATGGGAGCTCAAGTGCAAATTTCTTATCAGGCGAGTGATTTCTTAATCTAGTATGAATACCTTTGATTGATAGTTCACTGTTTTTTATTGATTGAGTTTGAAATCTGAAACATGATGATAATTATGGAGATACGACTGATTAATAAGTACCTTCTCCATGCTTGTTTTGAACTTGGGATGTATGCACATCATATTGAGGCAAAAGACAGTTTTTCTTTGGGTAAACTGAAGGGATCCATCAAATCACGAGCAATCACATACTATATTTGGTTTTCAGTGAAATAATGGTGTGTTTGCAATGGTGTTAATACCAGATAAGTGATTTTCTATCTTTGTTAATTGATTGTGAAAATAGTATTGTGATGTTCTCCAAGACATTGCTTCTTGATTGAAATGAATGCAGACAAATGATCGGTATCTCATAACTGGATGGTGAAAATAATTAGCAAAAGTCTCAAGCATCTGATACATGAATTCTATCCATTTTTCCAGCCTACAATTTGTGGTAGTTGACTTAGATGAACAATTTGTGTGATGAGAATATGATTTGTCAAACAGCACCTTGAAGTCTTGATTGGATAAAATTCTTTTATCATTTTGCTACTGTTTTAATAATGGCAGTTAACAACGTTGTTATAAACATAATGAGTTCCTTTTACTATTCAAGCAGCAAGCTTACAAGTACTTATCTAGACCTTAATTACTTGGTCTATTTGTTGTCTAGACTCTAAACATTTGTTAAATGAAGAGAACAGTTTTGGTTGGTAAAATGGTACATGGCATTTGATATCATCTATATCTATTCAGTTTTTAAGTACTTGTACATAGTAAAGTCAAACTCAGTATAGTTTAAAAGACCAATTAAAGCTACGATTCTATATAGCCTTGTTAGCTTCTTTTATTTAGATTTTAAAACTTTTTGGAAGAAATTAATGATCCTCTTTTTTTCTAAAGGAAAGCACCTTCTGATGATAAGGAAATTGATTATGAAGGTTGGCAGCATGTAGAACATGAATACGATTTCCATTCTGCTTTTGCAAGGTAAATGGGGTTGTATACATTTAGCTTCTACTTTTCTTAGTATTACACATGAATGCTTGTACATCTTATTTATTATATACATTGATTTGCATACAAACTGTTGAACTCAACTTTTTTTTTTTGGCTTTTCAAAATTTTTAGTGGAAAGAAGAGATTATCTTAGTATACAGAGTATACAAAAGTATCAGTTACAAAGATCAGAGAAATGGAAACAATCATCATCCAGAATCTGATGCAAAAGACCAAAGGCTAATGCGATCAGTAGAGGATTTGCTTTTCCTCAACAATAGAAAACCAAAGCCTGTCCATATCCAATAGACTAGAGCATGGTGTCAGAGAGAGCCAAAGGAACATGATGCAAAAACAAACTATTACATATTAGGAAAGAGCCAGATCTCCAACTATTGAGGATTGAGAGTGATCCCTATATCTGCGATTGTATGAGCCTCTTTATTATATTTACTGTATGTGTGAACAAGATCAATCCTGTTATACTGTTTTGAGATGAGCTTAATCAGCTTGATTTCATTATAAAGACTGATAGACTCATAATAACAGCTTTGATAACCAGATTTGAATCTCCAAAAATCTTCAAATTATTGCAACCTATTTTAAGTGCAATAAACATTCCCAAACTCAAAGCTTTAGCTTCAGAAAAGTTATTGGTGGAAGTACCCAGACAGAGACTAATTCCAAAATTGATGCAAAGATGACCATTTAGGAATAATGTAATTCCACTTACTCCAGCAATACTGGGGTTCGTCTTGGAAGCCCCATTGAAGAGAAGACAGTAATCTTCATGGGACAATGGAGCAGAATCAGATATTTTTGAGAGGCTTCTTTTTAGAAACAAACCAAGAAGAAGCTTCATTCAAAAGACTAAGTATTTATATTTAATTGCTGTTGTAATATTAATATATATATTCTTGCTAGAAATATTCTTAACGGAAGACTTATGTTCCAATTTATTTTTGTATTCTGTAGTTTCTCAAACATGCCCTCTCAAATGAGTTTTTTCTACATTTATATTTTAGTTTATCTTCATTTTCTAAGGGTTACCTCTCTTCATGAAGCGTTTCTTGGAGGTGATGAATGGTAATTGCTGCACGAGGTCATTTAATCCAGTTGGCCACCTTTGATAATAACCAATTTTCTTTTTTAAAATTTCCTAGTCAGCCTTTTAATAATTTCCATGCTTATCATATTGGGAAAATTATTTATTTATGATTTTTTGAGAGAACAATGCCTTCCTGGCAGGGGCATGGCAGTATACTCTTCCCAAGATTACTTGTTCACAATCAATTTTAGGTTAGAATGATAATTTTTTTCCTCCTCCCTAGATGGCATCCTCCATAGGTGAATTCTTTCCTTTTACCAAACATTCTTGAATAACCTTGTTCCTAAATTTCTTCTCTCGCATATGAAGGATAGCTTCACATTCCAAAATTAAATTTTTGGAAATGCTGTCCTAACACTTTCTTGAGGCAAGATATATTGGAGACGTTGTGAGTCAAAAGCTTGTTGGTCCCTCCAATTCATAAGCAACTTTGCCGATGCTTTGTACAATCTTATATGATCCATAGAATCATGGCTTGAGTTTTCTCACCTTCACCCCTCTTTATAGAAGACTGTTATGGGGTTACAATCCTCAACTATTCTTTCATATTTTTGAAAGTTAGCATAGATATTTTGTTGCTTTCATGCATGATGCAATTTTTCTCTAAATTCATTGAGAATATCTAGACTTTGATGCACCAAGTCCCTTGCTATTGGAACTCTACTTTTGGTAAGAATGAGATCCTCAAATGATAATTGATTCTGTTGGTTCCCAAAACCGCAGATTGGAAATCCAAGAGCTTGCCACTTCTCCAACAAAATTCTGCAATCAATTTTGGCCAACGAACGAGAATCACCTTGATTCCTTTGCACTATAGGCTCTGTTACAGCTAGGCGGGTAGACCTTCACCTGAGACGCTGATTGCCTAGTTCAAGGCTTTTCTATAGTGAATTTAAGCTTTGGAGTTCTCTGGCTGTCAGGGTCTTTGAATTCAATTAATATGGAGCTCTGCGATAATTTGAAATGAATGTTTTTGAAAAGGTTTTAACAATGGATTTCAGGTTTGTAAGGAGGTTATAGATTTTTTGACTTCAAATATAAATCCAATACTTCAATGATAAAAATACCAGTGCTTTAGCTTATTCATGCAACAGAGTCAACTACAATGATGATTATAACATACAACTTTATAATGTTCTATGCACAAACTATAAACAATTTAATAATCAAGATACGATGGATCAAATATATATATGCAATTCCAAACTAGTCTAGACTCTAGATTGCACTTTAACTCCTAAGTTCGGGGAGATAGACTAGACACAGAATTGGAAACAATTAAATATTTTACCATATCTGCAATGATCGAGTTTAAAATGCCATAGATGACCTCATCTATTGATCTGACTAAAATTGTTTATTGAATTAAAAAGATGATTATAAAGGACGAATCAACTGCAATTTTAATCTCCATGCCTTTAATAAAAATAAAAGGCTTTTTATTTATCATTAGAATATTATATTTGAATTTATATTACAAAGCCATCTCAAAACTCCTTATTTCTCCTTGCAAATAATTATATGAAGCTCTTTTTTTTCCGAACGTGTCTTAGATTATGTCTTCTACAATTAAAGAATCTCTTATTTATATCCTTTGAATATGAAAGTGACCTTTTAAAGTCAATAGTCATATTATTACAAATAAATAATCACACCCTTTCAATAAATCTCTTTAATCACCTATCTTTTTAAACATACCATATACTTAGATTTATTAATTTCTCACATTATCCATGCCTTGCAAAGTTTTGTAGACTCGATCATATTTTCCCAAAGTTTGTTCAACACATGAAAACAATGATGGATGACTCGTTGAATCCTCTGTGTAACCTTCCAAATATATGCCACGTTCTGTGTAATCATCCTGTAGAATATTTCAAGATGTGCATAATTTCCAAGGATATTGTCATCTTCTGTTTGTGGCAATTTGTCTTCAAAGCTTTCAATATTTTGAATACTCTCGGAGCCCTCTATCACATCGATGATATATGTGATTACATATATATTTTTGCATTCAAACTTCTTCCCACGTGTGTTCCACCTAGTCGTTATTTGGTTGTCGTGTTTGTTCTTCCTTTTACAGGTCATTGAGCTCAGGTATGTGAGAGACATCATATAATAGTGAAATCTGGAAGTATTTCAATTTTGGGTAAAAAGGCCACCACGAAACCTTTTACTTCGATGTGTCACAAAATCATCCTCATCTAAATTTGGGATGAAATTTCCGTCAACTTAGTGGTCCATGAATGATCGCTATGTCTTTCAACGACCTTTCCATGTCTTCATTTTCTTATTATTACGGGAAATGTCATCTGATGGACTCTTCTTGAACGCACATAATATTTGACTTAGTTTGATGCCAGGACTTGGAATGGTGCTGTTCGGGCAAATCCCACATGATTTGATTCCTTGGATGCTCACGACAATATCTAGTATATTAACGTTGACTGTAGCAATGAATTACTTCCCTCGTGAATCAAGATGGATGTCAGTATTTGTCAGCACCCATGTTTAGACAATCTCGCCTGCCAGTAATTTAGCAAATTATCACACACGAATACTAATTTTGGTCTATTTGACTTTGTCATTCTAGTCAGATAGTTTTTCCTTTTCTTTTTATTTTACTTTTGACAGCCTTTGAATTCATCTAGATGCTGAGTGTGGTGAAGTTATTATCGGGCCACTCAGTATATGCAAGTTCTCCTATTGGGCACCTTACCATTCATTGCCATCTTGCTATTGCTTTCTGTCAATGATAGGGCCTTTTGGCTGTAACTTTATTAGTGGGAGTCCTCATTGGATATTTCATGTCTTTTAGTATTGGCTACTTATATTTCTTTGATGCATTTATACAATCTGTACCTTAGCGTTTGATGTTAAAGTCTCCTTTAATCTTTGCCACATGAAAATATACACTTTTCATAAAATGATTATATTCATTTCAATGAGCCGACGCAATGGATAATTGGTCAATCTTCCATATGCTAAACTTCTCTTGAATCTAGTTATCTACTGATGAAATGAGATCCAGTTTGTTGCTTCTGCATGATCATTACCACTTGCGGGCATTCTGGAGTCACATATATATTCTGTTCATACACTACAACCATTGCATTCTGTAGGTGATAATATTTGTAAGGCATTTGGCTATACAAGCATGTTTGTTCATCTGATAATTGCGCTCCATCTCTAGACTTGGTAGTCGTAGATTTTCTCTGCAAGATCACTTCAAATTTCACACCTGCAAGTAGCCTAGGCCAATCTTGTATAATTTGAGAATTATCAGCTGAATGATTACAGTTGGGAGAAGTAATGATGGCATCACTCCTCCAATTCTATCCTTTTGTATTTTGCATGAGATTGATTAAATTCATATCATATACCATCTTGAGGTGAAGATTATATAACTCATAGAAGGTAGCATAAATGAAAAGAAAGGGACAAACAAGGTTAGAAAGAGTTTAAAATGGAGGTCTTTATTTGTAAAAATTAGAGCTCCATCAAATTCATACCCATGTAATGCCTTGAAAGGACTCATCCCTATTGGCATGTGACATGTGGTATCATAACAATACTCCCCGAGATGTAGCCATTGAATCCATGCAGTTTTCTGTCCTTTGACATAGTTTTCTAAATATTCTTCAAGCCACTTGTTTACAATTGCAGCCTACCCATTATTTGTAATTGTTAACTATGTTGGCAGTGGGCCAATGTCCCTTTGTAGTAACCCCAACAGGTTATAACTTCTTCAAACACCAAAATTCTCTATATTTCAGTTGTTTGACATTTCGTCAAACACTTTACAAGCAAGCTCTGATACCAATGTAGTATCCTCTCAAGGAACTAATATTCAAATGCAATTCGTTTGGTATTATTAGTGCAAATACATGGAAACGAGATGCAAACAATGATGCCAAAATTTTGATTCTGAATTATCACAGGCAAATCATATGCTGATGAGTACAATGATAATAGTGATGCCCTAGAGTGAAAATGAATCAAACAAAGACACTGTAGCACGGCATCGTGCATGCGTACTGTAGCAATCAAAATCTATTCTCCAATTTTAGCACAAAATAGAACTCCTGAATTGAAGCTTTCCCAAATACCAAATTCAATGGATATTTCACCACCTCAAATGGTTGCAACATTGAAGAGTTGACGTTCTCCAATGGCTGACTGAAATTGAAAACCTTAGTTTCTTCTCCCAACTTGATATCAAATGCAATTCACAAAATCGGATGCTAAACAATGAAGCTATCACCTCTATTTATACTTTTCCTTGACCCTCGTAAAAGGAAAAAAAAATATTAAATAGTTGAATTCTCTTGGAGTTTCTCCCTTTCCAATAATTAATGCACTCGCTAGAAGCTTCCCTCTTGCAATACAATAATTTAATAAAATATTTAATAATTGCATTATTTAGAAGTTTCCCCCTTTCAATAATTAATGCACTTACTAGAAGCTTCTCCCTTGCAATACAATAATTAATTGTGCTTTTAGAAAATTAAATTACTAGAAGCTTCCCCCTTCCAATAATTAATGCATTCTCCAATAAATTAAATATAAAGTCACTTTTTTTTTTTTGGACTTTATAAGAAATTAATTTAATCAATTTCTCCTTATTTCTCCACTTAGCCTTCGGAGAATGTAAAGGCTAAGAATTCCACTGATATGCTAAAAAGATGGGGACATTACAGTTCGCCCTCCCTGAAATTGCTTGTCCTCAAGCAACTTTAAGTTTGGATGTTGCAAAATCTCCTCATTCTCCCATGTCACATCCTCTACTGGGAGGTCCTTCCATTTCACCAAATACTCCCTTATAGTGTGCCACCTCAAGTTCATTTCCTTGAAATCAATGATAGCCTCTGGCACCAATATCAATTTCCCCTCATCATCCAAGAGTGGGAGCATTGTAGAAGGAACAATATGATGTCCTAGCGCCTTCTTGAGGCGTGACACATGAAAAACATTGTGCACCTTGCTCTCGGCTGGCAAATCTAACTCATAAGCCACCTCTCCCACTTTCCTAATAATCCTGAATGGACCATAGTATCGTGGCTTAAGCTTCTCGGCACTACTCTTCTTGAGAGTGGATTGACGGTAAGGTTGCAACATAAGATACACCATATCTCCAACCTCAAAAGTCCGCTTTGTCCTCTTCTGGTCTGCATACTGCTTCTGTTGATTTTGTGCCTTGGTTATATTATCCTTGAGAGTCTTAACAATGTCTTGACTTTCCTGTAACAAATCACCTGCACTGGGCACTCTATTGTCACTCAAAAGCAGATCCATAAAATTGGGTGCCTCATACCCATATGGGGCCATAAAGGGTGACATCTGAATAGACATGTGATAAGTAGTATTGTAGCAATACTCACAGAGATAAATCCACTTTACCCATGCCTTCTGTTGCCCTGCTATATAATTTCTGAGATATCCCTCCACCCATTTATTCACTATCTCTGTCTGACCATCTGTCTGAGGGTGGTAGCTAGTACTCGAAGTGAGCTCTGTCGCACACAACTTGAATAGCTCTTGCCAAAAATGACTTATAAACTTGCTGTCTTTGTCACTCACAATGCTCTGAGGTAAGCCATGTCGTTTGAATATCTCCTTGAAGAATAACTCTACCACCTGTGTAGCAGTGTATGTAGCAGTGATCGGAAAGAAGTTTGTAAACTTAGTAAGGCGATCCACAACCACATATATGCAGTCCCTGCCTTGGGCTCTAGGCAGTCCTGTGATAAAGTCCATAGATAAACACTCCCTACTTCCTATCAGGAATTGGAAGTGGCTGAAGTAATTTGCCTGGATAGGAGTGTTTTTGCTTGTTCTGCTGGCAGGTGGGACACTCCCTAATATATTGAAGTACTTCTGCTTTAAGCCCTTTCCATGTGAAGCGCTCTCTAATCTGCCGATGTGTCTTGTAGAAACCAGGATGTCCCGCCATAGGTGAATTATGAAAAGATTTCAGAACCATCCTCTTCACTATTGAGCCTGGAACCAAAAACATCCGCCCTTTGTAAATGATGAGCTCATTCACAAGGGTGTATTTGCTATCCTGAATAGTTCCATCTATGAATCCGATGGTCCACACATCCTTTGCATACTCTGCAAGGATCAAGTGTCTCCAATCCTTTGATATATCTGTCAATAAGCTCAAATGGGGCCTATGCGATAAAGCATCAACAACTACATTTTGTGTCCCTTTAAAATATGTAATATCAAAGTCATAGGACTATAACTTGCTCACCCACTTTTGCTGCCTATCATTGAGATCTCGCTGCCCCAAAAAGTGTTTTAGGCTATTATGGTCGGTTTTGATACAAAATTTGCTACCTACCAAATATTGCCTGAATTTAACCAAAGCATGCATAATGGCTAACATCTCCTTATCATATATGTTGAATCTCCACTCCGACCCTCTTAATTTCTTGCTCTCATAAGCAATAGGGTGCTTCTCTTGTATAACTATCGCTCTAATGCCCTCTAACTTCCTCTACACTACTCTGATCTCATCTTCAGCATGCCAAAAGTGGTGAAGCAAACCAATGGGACCCATCCAATACATCGTGTTGAACCTATCGCCACCTGGATCCCAAAACAACTGATCCCCACATCCATTTGCCATATAGCGATAAAAATATCTGGGAGTGTCTATAACACAACATCTCTCTACAACTCCTGCTAAACTCCCATGGATGTGATAACTAACCAAACCATCATGCCAACCGACACCATAGTTGTCCTGTAACCATGTACCCATAAGAAAACTTTGTGACATAGGCGTAGCAAACCTTGTTGGATACATATCAACATGATATATAACTAACAGCTGTCCCTGCAAGTAATCCCCCACAAACAACTGAGTCAGATGCTTGTAGCCGTTAATCCCATCTTCTGAAGATGGTGAATACCCATCCCACAAAGGATGATATAATTCTAGAACCAATCCATACCGATGAATCATCAAGTCCTCCGTGCGTGGGTCAAAAGAAAAGTGATGGGCACTCCTCACTGTATATTCGTGATAAAATGCGCCAACCTCTATCAATGGCTCATCACTAACAACACTTGAATCAAGGAGTTGATCCCTCTGACTCTGAAAAACAAGAAGCTAGCATCCAAAATCAGTTGCATGGAATGAAGTGACAGATTTGCTTCTAGGAGATGGAAACAAATCAATATGAGAGCCATACTCCCAACCAGATGATACTTTGCGGATGCCCTGTGTGGATGAAGGAGTGGTGTCATGTACTACCACACAACTCTCAGGAGAATCCACCATTGTGACACAAGAGCTACCAGTAAATTGTCCTGTATCAACTATCATGGTGCTAACCTCAGGAGAACTCGATACAACCGAGGTACTCATCCTTACTGAAACTTTTGTACCTATATCTGTGATAGATGTAACCACATCCCCACTACAACCCGTGGATATAAGATCCTTATCAACTACCTCTGTATGGAACTATACTATATCTGCAGTTGGTGGAGACTGTGCCAAACTCAACTCCTCTGTAAGCTTCTCAATCTGTAATTGTGACTCTTGAAGGGCCAACTAGGCACTCTGCAATGAGTCCATAGTCACCTCAAGCCCATGAGTGAGCTTATCAACCTTCTCCTCCTTTCCCTGCAATGCAACATAACAAATGCAATCCCGCTCGAGAAGAAAATCTCTATCTACAAGTAGTTGTAAGTAATTTTGTTTCATCATTCCAATCGCTTCTCGGAGTGCATGTATCTCTGCAAGGGAAAAAACACTATCACCGTGCTCATCGGTCAAAGTAGTACTCCAACCATAGGTGGCCAACATTTGATGAGTAACATCAAAATGCTCAATGGTTGTGGCAACCATCCTGTCATTAACCTTCAATTGGCTTGCTAAATGATGATTCCCTTGTGATGAAACATTTCCACACAAATCTTCCAATTTATCATCCGCACTGTTATATGAGGCTTAATCAATGTCACTGACCATATGATAAGCAACATCGTGTATGCTATCATCTATGCACAACTCAATATCTAGTGTTCTGTTGCTATGCACCTCATAGGATGGCTCAACTGGCGAGATAGAAGTTGCTGATATAACAGTATCTTTAAGCACTTCCACTTCCAAGGTGACTGCGTGTCCATCCACATCGTGATCTTGGGATTCATTGTCATCAAATAAATTTTCTGATTCGTTTTCTAAGGTCTGATTTTTGCTCTCCATCAGGTCAATTGTATGATGTTCACTAATTGTTGGTAATTCATCATGGAGGCTTCTAGATACTATAGAGACCTCTTGATCCTCTTTCTCTTTGTTCTGTGATGTAGTCCTCTTAAAAATGGAAACCATCAATTCATTCATCCCTTTCTGATTTTCATCCAACCTTTTCAAATTTTGTTTAAGCTTCTTCATATCCTTGTCCCACTGCTTCTGGGTACTTGAAGTAAACATGATTAACTAACTGATTTGATGTCCAATCTACCCAACAGGATAGTAGGTCAATAGATTTGATACCATTGTAGTAACTCCAACAGGTTATAACTTCTTCAAACACCAAAATTCTCTATATTTCAGTTGTTTGACATTTCGTCAAACACTTTACAAGAAAGCTCTGGTACCAATGTAGTATCCTCTCAAGGAACTAATATTCAAATGCAATTCTTTTGGTATTATTAGTGCAAATACATGGAAACGAGATGCAAACAATGATGCCAAAATTTTGATTCCAAATTATCACAGCCAAATCATATGCTGATGAGTACAATGATAATAGTGATGCCCGAGAGTGGAAATGAATGAAACAAAGACACTGTAGCGCGGCATCGTGCATGCGTACTGTAGCAATCAAAATCTATTCTTCAATTTTAGCACAACATAGAACTCTTGAATTGAAGCTTTCTCAAATACCAAATTCAATGGATATTTCACCACCTCAAATGGTTGCAACACTGAAGAGTTGACGTTCTCCAATGGCTGACTGAAATCGGAAACCTTAGTTTCTTCTCCCAACTTGATATCAAATGCAATTCACAAAATCGGATGCTAAACAATGAAGCTCTCACCTCTATTTATACTTTTCCTTGACCCTCGTAGAAGGAAAAAAATATTAAATAATTGCATTCTTTAGAAGTTTCTCCCTTTCCAATAATTAATGCACTCGCTACAAGCTTCCCTCTTGCAATACAATAATTAAATAAAATATTTAATAATTGCATTCTCTAAAAGTTTCCCCCTTCCAATTATTAATGCACTTGCTAGAAGCTTCTGCCTTGCAATATAATAATTAATTGTGCTTCTAGAAAATTAAATTACTAGAAGCTTCCCCCTTCCAATAATTAATGCATTCTCCAATAAATTAAATATAAAGTCACTTTTTTTTTTTTTTGCACTTTATAAGAAATTAATTTAATCAATTTCTCTTTATTTCTCCACTTAGCCTTCGGAGAATGTAAAGGCTAAGAATTCCACTGATATGCTAAAAAGATGGGGACATTACACCCTTGCAGGATTTGCAACATGGCTTAACTACCTTCTGTGGTTCTATAGGACTATTGGTTGTATTAGGCATTGACAGGTCAATCTTTTGGTGCAACGACGACCCTGACCTTTCTAACAATTTGTATCAGAGTTTGGTCACATGTTTGAATCTCGTAGACCACGGTGAGTGAGGGGAGGGGGAATTGGTGGTAGTGGGCTAGTGTCCCTCGCAGGATTTGCGACATGGTTTAACCACTTCTTGTGGTTCTATGAAACTATTGGTTGTATCGGGCATTGATAGGTTGATCTTTTGGTGCAACACCAACCTTGGCCTGGGGTAATCTTAGTTCCAGTCGAGTTGAAGAGTTCTTGCCAAGATAGAGTAAGGAATTTGCTATTTTGTCATTGACAATGTTTTTGGATAGCCCATGTAGCTTGAAGATTTTTTTGAAGAAGACGGCTAAACTTGTGGTGCTTTATATTTTGATATTCCAAGAAAATGGGCATACCATTTTAGCTGATCGACTACCAAAGATATACAATCTTTACCCTGTACAATAATCCTGTCAAGAATTGTTTGTTCTAATTTTGTTGCTTTGACATGCACGTCAATATATTTAAAAGCTTTTCTTTTTGCCTTGGCAGAGGCCGAGATTGAGACTCACTTTATCTTTAGTTGTTACACCTATTACAAGATTAGGAGTAGGTTTCATTGCTTGTTCAGAGAGTGCAGACTCCTTTCATCTTTCTTTAGATATATCGATCAGTGGCATCTTGCTCTTTACCTCCAAGAGGCCATGCAACTTCATGATCACACTTTGCAAGACCTATTCCCTTCAAGACAAACTTCAAATCAACTTATCCCCTTTGTTTTCTCACTGATGTCTTCTGCCCGAGGCACGAAGTGGCCAATTTACCCTCCTACTTCCAGTTACACTAGGATTGTGAGACTCGCAATGGGCTCACTTGTCAATGAAACTCCACCTCGAACAATATTCTGAGATAGTCTAGGGCTCACCCCCATCCTAGACCTTATACTTTGGTGCTAGACCTTTTCTCGCTTAGGAAAGACCTCTAGTCTTCCTTCGTTGGGTCTTTCCCTTTCCTGTTTGTTCTTTTTTCAGTTATTGTTTGGTGTTCTTACCTTTGGTAGTTGCCTTTGTTGTATGCTTTTACTCCCATAGACCCTTTAGTGGTCTCTTGTTGGACATTAATAAATTTATCTTATCTAAGATAATATCTCCCTCACTTGTTTAAATGTTTTGTAGTATACTTGATGCTTTGCTAAAGGGGTGTCATGGTACACTCTTAAAATTGTTCCTTTCATTTTTGATTGTAGGACAATAGATATTCTATCTTTAAAGAGGATGAGTTCCTCTACCACCTTATATATGTCATATTGCAGCTTCCCTTCCAAAATGTCAATTGCCCGTGCATGCTTAGCATACTCGGCAAGGGTTGGATTGTATCAGTTTGTAGAGATATCCATAGTAGAGCACAGATAAGGTCTTCGATATAGAGTGTTAACCACAAAGTTTTGTCCCTTTTTATATATTCTATGTCAAAGTCTTAGGCTTGCAACTTGATAACCCACTTTTGTTATTTGCCATTTAAATCTTTTGGATTCATTAAGAATCTTAGGCTATTATGGTCAATTTTGATGTCAAACATTCCACAAATCGGATTTTGCCTAAATTTAGTTGAGGCATGCATGATAGCCAACATTTCCTTATCATACTTGGACTAGTTTTGTTCTATTTCTTTGAAGTTTTGGAACTTTCAAAAGCTACGAGGTGTGCATTAGTACAACCCTAATACTTTCTTTTGAAGCATCATTCTAGCTCAAATGATGGTGAGAAGTCCAGAATGTTAACATTGCTGTGAGCTCTTCAAGTGCTTGTTGGGCCTATGCACTCACATGAGAAAGTACATATCTTAGGGGATAGGGACCATTAGTCATGAGGGCTAACTTTGTCAACATATAGTTATTGCATGGAATATCATAAAACTAAGGTTTGAAGGTGTGAGCCATCACACAACTCATTAAAATTGCATGCCCAGGGAAATGTGTCGAGAAAATGACTTTTTAAAGATTCGACCAAAACACAATCTAAAAATTCCTATTAGTTGAAATTTAAAATATAATTTGTTATTAGTAATATTATAGATGGAAAACTCTCACTTGGCAAAAACTCACCAACCGCTCCCCCCCCCCCCCCCTCACCCCCCCACCCCACAAAAAAAAAGAAAAAAAGAAAAAAAGGAAAAAAGAAAACACTCTGGAAAAATTCAGCCAATATTTAAAAAAACTCAGGGAAAAATTCAAAAACCTAAAAAATAGTTTAAGTTTAATTAAAAATACTTTTTTTTTGCCAAATTCAATGAGAAGACGCATCCAATGAGTTAATTAATGAGAACACAAAATAAACAAATAGAGCTTAGATATATATAAATGCAAAGTGGGTAGAAAATCACATTCTCATGCGGAATGCTGATGGCGGAAAATAGTAAATAGTTTCTATTAAACTAGAAGTAAATACATCATTGCAATTTAGTTTTTTATAAAACTAGAAGTAAATACATCATAGTATGCAGTTTCTATAAAACTAGATGAAAATACATCATAGTAAAACAATCCAAGAGTGAGTTTGAGTAATTTTGGCTTGCTGGAAAGTAATGCTCGTATTGTGTCTGAGCAAGTGGTTTAGCTAAGTCTATTAGGACTCAGGAGTATAAAATTGAAACCAAGCAAGTTTCTAAGAAAATGAGTTAGAATCATTAGAAAATCCTTTTTTCAGCTTCAAATTCACCTCAGTTAACCAGGACAGGTTGTGGGAGATAACACTGTTGAAGGCATGCTGGATTCTTAAATTTGGCCAAGTGTATTTTTTTTGAAAACCCTCAAAATCTATAATCTATATTTTAACTCCTATGTAGCTGAAATCTATCTCAAACATCTTGACAATATTTATACAAATATAACTTGAAGTATAACTAAAATGTTATATTTGTATAAATCCTTTTCCTAGCTCTAGTAAAAACTAAGGGAAAGGTATAAGTAGAGGGTCTAGTCCTAGAAGTTTGTAATGGGCATGACTGTGTGTCCTTGCTTAGTATGTCTAACTCAGTCTATGGCTTGTCCTCCATCCTGGATGTAGCCTTGCCTCTAGCTTCTCCTAGCATTAGCAATGACTACTAATTCAACTCAATGTTATCCAATATGGAACTAAATACAACACCCTCCTTCATAGCTTGCCTCTCCAAAACATTTATGTCATTGTCTTCAAAAACTACCACAAATCAACCTCAAATCTACCTTGAGTCGATAGAAATTAGTTTGCAAGTGTTTGGAGTACAAGGGTTTGGAAGACTATTCCCCACCTCCCCAGCAAAATACAAGCGGAGAAATGAGAAATGCAATCAATTTGGGCTGTTTTTTTCCTTTAAGTGCTGTTATAAAATTATGACGGAGTTTTTAATAAAAGCTTGCCGAGTTTTACTAGTTTTTACCAAAAATTCAGAGTGCTTTTGGTGCTAGTAAAAGATTTAAAAACTCACCAGGCCAGAAAACATAGCCAATTTTTGCAACTCCGCCAGTAGTACATCTATGAAGTAGATAGAAAGAATACAAAAGCACCTTATCATTACTAACCTTAAAGTCAAATTATTAATACCTTATGAAATCTTCTTGGCTGAAGTAGGGATGTTCCTGATCGAAGCCTCTACGATTATTCATTTGCTAAGTTATTTAAACAGATTTAAAAATATGGATGTGCAATGCTGGCCCAAGTTTGTGGTTGAAGAGGGTTTAGATTAGAGAAAGAAAACGTAGACGAAGCATAATGAAAATTGATTAAATAAGTTGGACATTGACATTCTAAAATGCCCCAACACTAATGAAGAGAAAAACCTGTGTTGGAAAAGTTTAAAACTGCCATGTGGACAAAACAAAAGGGGAGGAAAATGATCCATTATGTAAAAGAGTTCAATCCCACATGATGCCAATGAGATTAAAGGTTACCTATGGGTGGACATGAAAGGTAAAAATAGGATGCTTGTGTCATAGTTAAGTACAGGATCCCATCATCTGTGGTGTGAGACATGTAGATGGACGATTCCCAAAAAGGTTTGGGAAGAAATAATGTGCATCTTTTGCAGTAAAGGGTGCGTTGAAACATAATGACACTTTATTTTTGAGTTCGCTGCCTACCAGGATATCCAGGGACAATTTGAGGACAATCTGATGGTGGGCCACCTGCATCAACTCTTTGTGGAAGCCAAACTACACAACAACTAGTTTTCTGAGGCAGATTCATGACAGGTGGGTTGACATTGAAAAGAACATGAAAATGGTCCCGTAGGCTAGTTGGCCTTGTGGATGTTATAAAAATACCTTCATTCATGAGTAAAATTTTGTATAACTATATAAAATATACCATATATGCAACTTAGATGGACCAAATACCCATTAGTAATCTTAGATATTTGTTATATTTAACTTTTATATCCAACACAAAAGGACTAATACTTAGCACAAAAAAACCATTTGTTATAAAAATAACACATTTATATAAAATACAACCTATATCCAACACAAAGGGACCAATGATTGAACACTAAAACTTTCTTACATTCTCGTACATTTAAATGGGAAAACACGAGGCATTTGTTGCATTCATGTCATGAGCCCAAATTTAAGGATATATGAATATTCGAATAACATATTATACAATGATAATAATTAAGAATAATAATATTATAATCCATTATAATAGTGATATATTTGACAATATAAAACAATATATAAGATTATAGCATAATTGTAATGTAAAATATTATATTAAGTAAGAAATAAATAATTTGATTATAAATGATATCAAACACTAATAATAATTTTATAATGTACCTAGATGGGATAATATTATAATATAATTGAGAATTACATATTATTATAAATAATATACAAAGAAATATACTACATAATAGTATTATGAATAATGATATTATTAATATTATATATATTATTCATATTATTAATATTATATATAGTGTGTTATATGTTATAATTACATTATAAATCTATAGCTGATAATATATCTAACTATTATCACATTGATAACTAAAGGTAATGAATTGATTAATTAATTTAATATAGCAACGTACTATATTATGATCTAATAATATAGTTAATATAATCAATTAATATATTGATATGATAATTAGTTAATAAATAATCAATTAATATTAATGCAAAGAAATCATTATACTAATAGCTATTAGATAAAACAATTGTCAAGGAGAGGTGCCCGTTGCTTAAAGAAAGGTACAAGTTTGAAAAGACGCATCTCTAGTAATTTGCCCTTTCCAGCATATATATAGGAGTTTAAACTCATTGTTGGGGAATCATCGGAGAAAATATAATACAAAGGATACAAATAAGACATTAAGTCGGAAATAAATGATGGACCCCCAAATCGGGTTCATTACAATTCACCTTTTATATTTTTGATAAGACAAATTGTAAATATGAAGTACTTTAATGCATATATGTTGCTACCCCAATAGTTGTACACATAAGAATAGTATTTGAAGACTAAGATAACAATACTTGTTTAAGTGAACACCTTATTTTATTAAGTGAGCATATTATTTTTGAAGTGACACACATATAATAGATGCTTTTAATTTTTTATTTGAAACAAAAAGTTATTTCTTTACTTGTCAATGAATTTATTTATGTGTTTTTATAGGTTCTCATTTATTCAAGTATTGGTCCATTTTTATCAACATTTGGATTTTTTGATTTACATGTGGTTTATTTAATTACAATATTTAGTAAAAATGTGTGGTAACATTGAATAATATATTCGCAAGTAGGTTATCAACTATTGGATCCTAATGAACTATTTGCCCCTCTTCCCTAGTTGGATTGGCCATCGAGCATTTCGCTCCGGAAATTGTTAACAAATCTTCTACAATAGCTAGAGAGCCCTAGAAATCCTCTTAGAAGAGTTGAGGTTCTTGGTTATGGCCAATCTATTATTGCTTTGTTTTTTTCTTCATCTGCATTGATTCTTGGGCATTGATTTTGTGTGCTAAATACAAAATCAAGGCACAAAATCTTGTCCATTCGAAAGTCACATGTGGACATCTTAGCAAATAATGCTGTTCTTAAGAATCCTTGATACTTCATCAGTGTGGCTTAGGTGGTCTTCCTAGAATTTCTATAAATCAATATGTTGTCAAAGAATACTGAGAGGAATATTCTTAAGTGTTTGCTAAACATGTGGTTCATGTACATGGAAAGTACTGGGGTATTAGATAGATCGAATGGTAAGATCAGGAATTTGAAATGCCCTAAATGACATTTGAAGATTGTTTAGGAAACATTTTTGCTCATCCTAAGTTGATGATACCTAGGATGTAAGTCTATCTTTGGGGAGTATGCTACCCCTTGAAGTTCATCTATTAACTCATCTACTTTAGGAATGGGGTAATGGTTCTTACTGGCTTTTTAATAAAGGGCTCTATAAGCAATACACATCCTCATAGTGTTATCCTTTTTTTACTAGTACTATGGAGGAAGCAAAATGACTAGATCTAGGGTGAATGTGTCCCATTTCAAGTAACACTTTATTGGTTTTCTCAATTTCTTTTTTATATTTTCATAGTGTTAGTAGGTTGTGGTAACAATGCACTTTGTCTTTTCTTCCAACTCAAGAGCATGACCAAAATCCCTCTTAGGAGGAGTTATATTAGAATGCCAATTAAAACTTTCTTATGCTTGTGTAGAATAGATTTAACATCATGTATAGTCTTACCTTTTTAACATGAATATTAATCAAGGATCATCCATTGTGCTCGCCCATTCTACTTGTCCATGCCTAAAACACTCTTTCCATTCTTTTTGATGTTACCACTCTTGGAGATCCATCCAATAGGCCTAGGACAATTACTTCTTGATCATTATGTTGGAAATAGGATTCCATCTTTTGAAATTCTTGGTAATATGTCACTAAAGAATATATCTACTGGATGCCCAAAACCATGTTTATCTCTCATATTCACTAAAAATAAGTCTTCACTTATTTTATTTTTACCTAATCTCATGCTTAGATGTTGTACTCTTTGTGCACATGGAGTAGTAAATCCATCCGTCATAACTACCTCAAAGCCTAAAAAATCCGCAACTTCTAACTTCATCCTTTTTATTAATCCTTCATCTATGAAATTATGTGTAGCACCACTATCATATAAAGTAATCACCTTTTGTCTTGCAACATACTTCAAATTTTGAAGGGGTGATGCTTAGGTGCTCCTGATAGAGTGGCGAATGTACTATTTGGAATTTTATTCATTATCTTGTTTACTCTATTTTCTTTGAGTTTTAAATTCTTCTTCATTGATTTCCTCATCTTTCATTGCTTCTAAGTTGTGTACACGACTTCTTTTTGCACATCAATGAATTGATTCTCACTTTTCCGTAAAATCCCAACTGTTACTTTATAAGTTGTCTTCAAATGGTTTCTTCTGCTATGTAGGATTTAGAAGGCAATGTGTTTGATACATTATAAACCTAATTAATTTTGTTTGGTTATTAGTAATCATGACTAGAAGACATGGTTAGTCACCGTGGCATGTCCAATGAAACATGCTTTGTAATCTACGTATAAATTGTTGGAGAAAGGTTGTCATTGATGTCAAAGGTGCTGGTCAGTTTTGTCATTAATGTTAAAGCATCTGGAAGAAGTGCAAGGTATTCAAAAGAGTGGAATTACTGTCATGTCTATGTCTAAGCATTTGAGTTTTGGAGTACAGTGATAAGTTATGTTGGTATTATTGGTTGAAGTATGTTTGTGATAACATCTTGCATCCATTACTATTGTTGAGGGTGATCTGGAAATGTACTTCTAGACAATGAGCTTTCTCTTGCAATTTGTTTTGTTTTGCATTCAACCACAATTGAGTGTTATAATTGCGAATTGGAAGGAGAGTATGCCTATACGTGGAATGTCAAATTTTAAAGCTGTAGTGGCTAAGCTCTAGTAGACAAAAGCTAGAAGTGATAGAGTATTGACTAGTCGATTGGGTTGATATTCCAGATTGATGCACTAGAGGATCGGAACATGTGCTCTTCGGAGCTAGCTTGTGGATGCCCGTTGGAAGAGAATGGGTCTACATTGGGTAATGTGTAGCACGTTCCTTCTTTTGGAGTAATTTGTCCGCTTTTGGACCTGGTTTGTTAGACATTTTGCAAAGGGTTATTCGTGTGTTCGACATGTAAATGTTTTTTTAAATCTTTTTCTAGGTTGACATGTGAAAATTGTTATCATTGTAAGTCCTATATATAGGTGACCTAGGTTCATTGCAAATGTGTGCATGTCCAAAATGTTACGATTTCATATTTTTTATTGGAGCTATGCAATGTGAGTCGCATCCCAATCATTGTGTGGTTGTATTAGATTGCATGTTTAGTATGAGTTTTTTGAAGATGATTAGATTAGGTGGAAGTTGAGTTCTCATGTATTGAGCTTTTTCTATTCGTAGCTTTCGTATGCTTGAGGAGATGGGTGTCTCACATACTGAGTTGATGCTTAGATTGAGTATTAGGGTATTGGTGTATCCGATAGGTTGGTGTGTACTTCTTATTATAAGGTTGGATTTGGAGAGTAGATCTAAGTAGCTATTCTCACTATTGTTTTTTCCTTTTAGGTTCCTTGGCATATTTGGTCTTCTTGTGTGGATGTGTGTTTGTGTTAATTGTTTGAAATTTAAATAGGTAATTTAATGATAAGGTAAGATGTGATAATAATGCTAATGATAAGCTGAATTTAGAGTTGAGATTTTTTATATACTAATTCACCCCCTCTCAATATATCTATACATCTAACATAAGCAACATTTTATACGATTCATTTTCTTGCATTAGTTAGTACATTCTCACTTTAGCTTCAATATGTAGATGTTACATAATTATTGTGTATTTACCAGGTCTATGTCATCCGTTGTTCTTACACCAATGAGCAGCAATAACTAGCATATGGTTCTTGTTCACAATATGATCATGCATGTAAAATTCAAGGATTTGTGCCCTTTTACTAGGCTTCTTACCCTAGTTAATTTTGTCATTTCTTTCCTCGTAACATGTGGCATCATTACTGTTTCTTCATGACCACAATCGGCCAACGCAATCTAACAACATTGTTGTGGTAAAATGACAGTTTTACACCAGTGAGGTTTATTAGGATACGAATGTGTCATCCTAAGTCACCTGTTTAGCCTTCCAAACTTTCTAGTCAAGTTTAATTCATTTGTGGTTTAGGTCCTCATTTAATTTTGTTGAGTGCAAAAATTGTGTGATGAATTTCATGCTTTTTATGATACCACAATTTTCTATCGCATACTTTGAAGATATAATTGGAATTTGGATATATAATTTATGTGTTTTGCATGGACGAATTTTAAAAGGACAGAACCCAAATTTCCTTTGGGTAAAACTTTGTAATTTTGTTTTCAGTACTTAAAATAAGGGAATTTGTTTAGTATTAACTAGATGTACATACACAATTTAATTTACAACATCATCTCTAATAGAGAAGCTTGTATATTTTCTAATGTTCATAACAATAACTAACTAAATAAGAACAATTTGGCAGGAATAGTCTCTTAATCGATGGCAGTTGGAATGCACATAGAAGTTGTTGAGATGATATTTTGATCATTTACCACCATCATGCAGGTTCTATAAGAGACATGCGGAAGATATTTATAAGGATGAATGTGAAGAAATGAGATTGAGAGGGGAATGATGCACTTTAGAGAGCAATGAGGTACTACACAGAGTGTGGTCCTAATTATTTATTATATCAAAGAAGGGGTTACAAACTAGTTATGATGCAAAGCTATAATGAAAATGTGCATGGAAGCTAAGTCATAGGATTTGTCGAATTTCATCCATGAGATCCGAATTTCAGAGAATTTTTACTCTTTCCAAACTTCATCCAAATTCTATGATATTTAATATAATATGTTAATATAATACAATATAATTCTATTTTAAACTGATATTGAGTTATTTAGTTAAATTATTTAACAATGTTAAAACTATTTTGAGAATTTTGTGGATATATTACTAATATTTAAAAATACATAAATATATATAACTAAAACTTAATGTCCAATTTTTTTTTTTTCTGAATTTTTGCCCTTGCTGAATTTCATTTGAATTTTATGATTGACGAACTCGAATTTGAATTCGAACCTTGTGACTTAGCACAAAAGTATTTGATTAACATGTTTATATAAACATATCTTTATTATTTAATAACCCCTTGGAATGAATAAAGCTAAAACAACTCTTTGTCCCATAATTTGATGAAGTAAACATGACCATGAGGTATAGTTATTAGATGAAGAGATGAAAAAGCCCGCTTAAGCTTGTACAAGGACAATTGATTTGCAAACAAGAGGATTGCATCTAAGTACCTAGAAACCTATAGCTTTTACCATGTAAACCTGTTCATCCAAATATCCATTTGAGAAGGCACTTTTGACATTGAGTTGATACTTCTAGCCAAATTGAAGTGCAATAGAGAGAAGCAAGCGAATCACCATATTTGTTGTTGGAACAAAAGTCTCCTCATAGTCTATCCCCTCTTGTTGTGAATATCGTTTTGCAATAAGATGAGCCTTTGATTATCATGTTTATATAAAAATATTTTTATTATAAAAAATAACCCCTCTGTAAAGACTAAAGCTAAACAACCTTAAGTTTGTTCGAGAACTTAACAATGAAAATGCGACCAAGATGTTTTGTGATTAGATAAATAGATGAAACAGCCTATTGTGGGAGTATTTGGTTAACATGTTTATATAACCATATATTAATTATTTAAGGTAATATACTCCCTTATTTTAAGTTTTGTTTTCGATTCGAGTTTGATTAGAGAAGTAGATGGAGACACATAGAAGGGTTTTTTAATAATCTTATTTGTAGCAAATAAATAAACAAAATAACTCTTCAAATTACAATGACAGAAATACCCACAACCAATAATATTTCAGATTTACTTTCAGAGTTGAAAATACAACACATAATCAAAATGTTTGATACCCAGATTATAAAATTATATAATAATCTCAATGTGGACATATTCATTTTCTTTTTCACAAATAACTTCCATTAATGTCGTAGAATCCACAAATTGGCAACTCAAACTGGACACTAATCTCACAAGTCTGCTCCACAGTGAATAGAATGGAGGTATTCTGATCCCAATATGCTAAGCACCTCCTTCCAGCAATAAACCAACACCAAAATATGCACCCAACTTCACCAAGCACCTGTGTCCTCTCTCACCTAAGTGGCTAGACAAAAATTGTATGACCAACTTAGGAAGAGAAAAATATATAGTAAACTCTCCAATAACATTTCCAAATCTCCTGAAGGGTTTGCGTTCTTGGCTGCAGATGGAATCTGGAAATATATGCAGATATACTCTTGGAATCTAAGTTGCCGGTTTGGATTACGGTTCGGAATCAGGTTTGACATTCAGGTTCAAAGTTCGTCCAATTTTTTAGGTTGGGTTCTGGTTCACTTTGGGTTCGTTAGTACAAGATATAAATTATATATATATATATATATATAAGCTGCAGCGAACAAGTTGAGATTAGAGTTTCCAGTGCTAAAAACACTTGCCCTTGCAGCCATTCTATGACTTCGTATCTACAAACAAGTTTCAAGTGATATTAAATATTAAATAATTATAAACAAAAACATGCAAAAAAAAAAGAAAATGCATGGTTCATACAGTATACTATATACTGTTATACAGATACAAAAGATATGTAAAAAGAATATCTTATGGGGTACTGCTGAGAAAATTCACTGAGGTATTTCAAAATCCAGAATTATGAAAAATAAATTATATGCTGACAGGATTAGTAAGAACATTTTATATAAAGCAATGTGTTTTAACACAATTAAAAATATTATTTCAAATTAATTATTAATTTAAAATATCTATTTAATTAATTATTATTTTTGCAATAAGTAAATAATATAATAAAAAATTTGATATTTATCGTTTTCTCAAAAAACTATCATATTATAATGTTCTATTTATTAATTGATTTGAAGAATTTTCTAAAATTAAGTATTAGTTTAAAAAAATAATATTAAAAATAGAAAAAGTCTGCATATAAATATAGATTAGACTATATGACCTAGAAAATCATATTAAAATATATTCTCTTTTCAATGTATAAATATAATGGCAACAACACAAAATTCAACTCTTGGTGAGAATTGGCATCTCTGTGCGGATGAGAACTCTGTACAAGCATTGGGGAAAGTTACAACTCTATCTACAACTTTTCTAATTTCTTCAATTAGTTTTAATAGGTTTAAACTTTATAATTAGGCTTTTCTTCATCGGCTATTCAGCTAATATGATCATAGTTGCAATGACTTACTCATACCAAAAACGATTTGGGACCAAATTCACATTGCATTCGAATGTCAACTAGGGACCTATGTTGCGACTTGGCAACGACTTACTCAGACCAAAAACGATTTGGGACCGAATTTCTACCGTATTCGAATGTTGACTGAATCAAGTTCCAAATTCCATGGTTGACCAGCGATAAATCACCAATAAATCTCCAATTTAGATCTTTCACTAATGAAGGGAATGTTCATTGCAAGGGCTTTCATCCTCACAAAGCAAAGAAATGAAGAAGTTCAATTTCAAATAAACCAGTTCTCAAAATATCAATCCCAACCTAATGAAAAATGGTCTCCAAATGCATTCATAAAAGCTTCCAAATCCCAAGCTCACTTTAGGGTTACATCATTTTACTTTATTTTAAATCACCTAATGACTCCCAAAAATTGTGTCCATTGTATATTTCTGGGATTGTTTCCGCAAATGTAAAATCACAGCCATTGTTATTGATAATTTCCAAATGCAGATTTGGATCTCAAATAAGTATGAGAGGAGACATGTCTGTCTCTACAATTAATCATCACTAGTTAACATATTCAATAGTAATATAAATAATCATATTTGTAATATATTATTATATTATTACATATATATATATATCTTAAAGATGGTTTACCATCAACAAGGTATCTCATGATAAAATCATTCTGACAAAAACTACAACCTTAACACTCCCTCTTAGCTAGTGAGGATTTATAGAACACATTATGCTCTTAAGAATATGAAGAGATATCATCTCAGTATGATATTCAATTCACACTGAGGCTAAATTTCTCACCTTTCATAACACACAATTTAAGCAATTTCCATAACTTTAATATAACCTTAAACACCACCTTAAGTGTGGTCTATAATAGAAACTATGTCATAGTGTCTGACAAGATCCGACCCAAAGAACCATAACAAGTTGTTTATCATGGTGTCTGACAAAATCTGGCCCAAAGAACTATGATAACAGGTCTAACATTTATAAGATCGCCATCTTACAATGGTTACCTTCTATCTGTTCGTTCATCATGACTTATTAGCACTCTGGGACAACAATTTAATGAAGTCCGTTATGATAACAGGTCTACTATTTATAAGATCGTCAACTTATAATGATTACCTTTTGTTTATATATGTCAATTAAAGATCGTCACCTTTCATTACATATCATATGTGAAATAATAACCACCACGAACCAAGTCAGAGGGTGGTGCAAAGGCTTTCACCTCAATTCTCTCTCATAGAGAAGAATGCATTTCAAGGAATTTCAACTTAGAACTTTTTCTCATAGAGAAGATATCATTCACAAAGGATTGCACCTCAAAAATTCTCCTTCTGAACAAAGATCCTGGGAAGTTAGTTCTAGTAGTTACTCCCTTAGAGACTTTCTTCCCCAAGGATTCTTGTCAGACTCACTCTAAGTCTGACATCAATTTTCTGATTTTCTGGTGATAAGTCATCACTTCCTCATGATATACATAGAAGTAGGCCCATCAAAATCATGTCGTCACACACATGTATTTCTAGACTCCTTATGAGTATCAATCTTCTAAGCTCATGTGTTGCCTTCAAAGAATTGCCATACTTCCTCGTAATGTAGAATAATCTCATAATCTTAATCATCAAGGATTTTTGCTTCAAGAGTCTCACTTTATCCATCTTGATCATTAGGGTCTTTGGAGCTACTATCATTAGATTTAGTCTGCACAATATTTGGTAGCATATGTAAAGTACTAACCTTCTTTTCCTGTAAGAATATCCTCAAATATAAATGAAAAGATGAAAGAAAATAACCCTTATAGGTATGTATAAATTTGGAAATAAATGAATAGATAAATGTAAATGATACAAGTACTTATCTACCCATGAGGGTCATGGAACATCTCCTTTTCTAAGGATGGTTCAAGTGGGAATGAAACATTGGTTATTATTCCCCCCCCCCCCCCCCCCCCCCCCACAATGTAAAATTCCCACTTTTATATCTTTGAACACTTTTGCATTACAACAAATATGACAATTTCTTTCTAAGTCCCAACTTGCTCCTTTCATCCATTGAGGATCCAAACGTTCAATGAGCTTAACAGTAGAAGCAAACTCATGCACAATTTGCAATATATAGATTGAGTATGACTGTGCCACATGAATGAATCTACAACTTATATGTTAAGTTTCATTCATCAAAGAGAGACTTGTAGATGGTTCAAATAAATTCTTAAAAGCTTCATTAACGTCTCACAACAACTCAAATTTCCTTTGTTAATGCAAAGGTATTTGTTAACTCTTTTGATTAATCATATATTATGCATCACATAAGAACGTCATCATATATCGGGGGCAAGCCCATTAAAATCACATAGTCACGAGGTATATTCATAAATCACGGTCCTCTTGACTGCTACATTTCATTGATCACTGGAGATTCCATCTCAACATGGTTTACTCCCTCTGGATCAATGTGATTGAGCCTAGTCCCTCGCTTTCAAGGTTGCCTTTAATGTAATGTCAGGCTCCCTCTGAATCTCAATCTCCCTCTTCCTGTAATAACATTCTTAATATACCCAAGTCACGTGGTGGGGTCCGATATCACTTTATCCCTAATGCTTATTATTCCAACCTAAATTGCTTTGGTAATGTACTTTCATTGGTTGTTAACTTCTCTTTTTCTGCTGTTCTCATGCAACAATATTAGGTAAGAGGTTGGTGCCCTTGGTTATCTAGTCAAATAAAATGATCCCCGAGTATTATTTCACTTGCACAAGCAGTAATAATATCTTGCGTTGACTAAGGGCATTTCAAGATGGGCTCAAAAGTTTTGACAGATAAGTCCGCTTGGTCTATGGAGATAGTCCAGCAAGGGGTTTTGTGCTTGATTTGCTCAGTGATTGCGCATGATGCCCTCTTAATGAAATCCAACTGGATCAGAGGGTCAAGTTTGGGTTGTGCGCGTTTGGGTAGGCTTGTGTGTGGCAAAGTGCCTCTTTGCTTAGTATCAAGGTCTTGCTAATGTGCTACGTGGATGATAGAATTGCAGGTGTTGAGACTAAATCACCTCCTATGGATCTGTGATGGGAATGTCAATGTGGACAATGAGACGAGCTTGGTCTACCCATGCCACTGTGGGATGAAATTTGATTAAAAAGATGGTATTATCAAATTGTGTACTTGACAAGGGGCTACTGAGTATATGTAGGTCAAGTCTCTCATTACAGTATGCAATGTGACAATGGTATGGCATCTGAAAACCAATAATAACTCATTTGCATTGTTTGGTGTCACTATGTCAGCAAATGTAGGATTTCCATGGCTGCCCATGATGATTGGATTGTGGCATTCCTTACCACGATATGTGTCATGTCATAAGGACTGGTTTTCTAATAGACTTCTCCAAACCGACTTTAGAGAACACCAAATCTGCTTAAAAAATTAGCAAAGTCAACTATATCATGTCCCAGTATTAAGTATTAAGGCAGAAACACAATCAAGGAGGCCATTATGTACAAGTTGTGGAGATGTACTTCCATAAAAAAATTATCATCATTGTCAAGTCTCTTGATTTTGAGAAATGATGCGAAATCTATACATGGGAACCACCACCACCAAACAAATGGGAACTCGACGCATTGTAGTCTACATCTTTAAGTTGTCATTATGCACATGAGAGGCATGGTAGTGGCCATTCAATTTGGCTTTATGTTTATCAATTACACTTGCTCAAAAGGATTTAAATCCCTTTTAAAAGATCTATCTTCTAGATGCTACGTACATTTTTTCTTTGTTAGATTTGCAGTTGGCTCTAATACCATGTTAATTTCTGGGATTGTTTCTGCAAATGTAGAATCATAGCCATTGTTATTGATAATTTCCAAATGCAGATTTGAATCTCATATAAATATGAGAGGAGACATGTCTCATGAAGAGACATGTCTCTACGATTAATCATCACTAGGTAACATATTTAATAGTAATATAAATAATCATATATGTAATATATTATTATATAATAAGATATAATATATATTATATTACATATATATAATATATTATATACATATAAGATATTTATCTTAAAGATGATTTACCATCAACAAGGTATCTCATGATAAAATCAATCCGACAGAAGCTACAACTTTAACATCCATATCCCAAAGTTTACTTTATTTAATATTTCTCAAAATGTCATATCCCCGTTTTAAGATAGAATTTTAGTAATAATTAGATAATACAATGTTATTAAATAAATAATGATAATAAAGTTAAATTAAAACTAATACTAAAATATAAAAATACGAAATAATTTTTTTATCTATATTATCAATGAAATAATATTTAGTATTTTTAAATTAAAAAAATAATAATATTACAATGAATAAATAAACAAATAAAATTAAATATAAGAGATAATATTGTAGAAAGTATGTTAACTTTCTAAATAGAATTTAATAATAATTAGAAAAGGAAGAATTTTAGAAAGTAAATATAGAGTTGAGAATGAATAATTCATTGAAGGGCTGACTAAGGATAGAGCCACATGGACTAAGCAAAGAGGAAGGTAAAAAAGGTATGTTTGTGGATTATATTGGTTTAATAATGTTTATGAATTTATTTATATAAATGAATCATACTTGGGATAATTTATGTAAAGGTGGAATTCAAAATGGATAACACACATGACTTAATGGTTTAAGATACAAATAGTCCCTTTTTAGATTAATAAATAATCTTAATGTTCATTAAAGGTTACGTGATCAATGAAATCTCTTATGGGGAGAAGATTTGATCATAATTTCTATAGTGGCAGTATCAGAGATGGGCGTAACCTCCCATTTGGTTGACATGATGAAGTAGATCACAAAGTCTCAGTGTCAATATCAAAGATGGGTATAACTACCCATTTGGCTGACAGAATAGAAATGGACTTATAGTGTTGGTATCAGAGATGGGTGAAATGCCCATTTGACCAAATACTACCTAAAAGGATATGACCTCTATAATATTGGTACGTGAGAAATTTATCTCCATTTGACCAACATGCTTGAGGAAATATAATAGTAAGAATATTTTGATGGTGTCAACATATGCATATGTGAGCCTTAAGGGGTGCATTCTAGAAAGACGGTTGAATAACTAAGGGTTAGGATAGATGATAGAACAGTAAAATATATTTTATTATTGCATAAATTCTAACATTGCTTTTGTAGGTATTATTGTCCTCACTAGTGGGGACATTACACAAAAGCACCTTACTGCTCTTAGCATCGCCTTAGTCACTTTATTAAATTAAATAAAGCCAAGATTTAACTTTAATGTAATACTATCTAAAGTACATGCTTTAGACCACATCAAGTGCCAAGATATCAACATAGAATGCATTCATTGACATTCCTATAATAGGAATACTACTAATTGACCTAATTGGTGTCTAGCTTGTCACTTACTAAAACAACAAAAATGGATAAGATGCTTGCATCCACTCTAGAAAATGCTGTAATGCACTCTCAAATGATTGAGCTCAATGGGACACTTGTGTGAAAATTAACTATTGCAGTCACTGATTATTAATCTCCTATCATAAACGATTGTTAAACTGCTGAAAACAAATTCGCAGTTAATATCGAAAAATAACATAACTGCAATTTCACCAATAAAAATACGAAAAGAAATGTGCAACACAATGAACACAATATTTTTGGATAAATTGTCCCTGAAAAAACCCCTAAGGGAAAACCAGTTCTACAGATGACAAATTATATTAAACTTCAGCAAATCAAGAGATACAAAATTCCTTGCCTCACACTGGCAGAACTTCGACAACCTCCTAATTTCTCCTGCTGATATTCCCCATTGCTATTCCCACGCTAACATTGCGCCCTTGCTAACACTGCAAACTTACAAACTCATTTGCTAGCACTGCAAATGTTTCTCCAAACTTCTTGTTCTCCAAATGCCCCCCCTGACCTCCTTTTATACTACTCCTGTTGGGAACAACTTAACAACCCTAACCAAGTCGGTTTCTAGTTGTTTCCAAAAGTGGTCAATTATTTAACAAATATTTCTCTCTAATCTAACCAATTTGTTAGCAAAACAATTACTTGCTAAATAATAGCAAATGGATGAACAGCTGTCCGAAGCTAACTAAACTAACACTCCCTCTTAGCGAGGAAGCTATTATGCATGACACCCAACTTATCTCTGAAGAAGATAAATTTTGCCTTCCCCAATGCCTTAGTCAGAATGTTTGCTACCTGCTCCTCTGTAGGTATGTACTATAGTTGAACAACTCTCCGTTGTACACAATCTCTGATGAAGTGATATCTGATATCTATATGTTTAGACCTATCATGAAACATTGGATTTTTAGATAACTTGATGCAACTTTGATTATCACAATGTATCACAGTAGTCTCAAACTTCTGACCAAACAAAGCTACTAACAACTTCCAAAGCCATATAGCTTCACATGTCGCCATGCTCGTTGCTATGTATTCAGCTTCTGCTGAACTCAGAGCCACAAATTTTTGCTTCCTGCTGAACCAAGAAACAACTCCTGATCCCAAGTTGAAACAACACCCTGAAGTGCTCCTTTTGTCCGTTGTACTTCCTGCCCAATCTGCGTCAATATAGCCTATCAACTTGATATCTTCACCTCGAACATATCTAATCCCATACTCAACTATACCACGCAAGTAACGCGATACATGCTTGGCCGCTATCCAATGCATTCTCTTTGGTTCAACCATGAACTGACTAAGAGAGTTTACTGCAAATGCTATATCTGGCCTAGTGTTGACCAAATACATAAGCGAACCAATCAACTGTCTATATAAAGTGGGATCTACATCCTTCTCCTTGGATGTATCTACCTTCCTCCAATTTGTGATCATGGGTGTAAACATGGCTTTGCAATCCTCCATCTCAAATTTCTTCAAGATTTCAATGCAGTATTTCCCTTAAGGAAAATCGCCCCATTTGTCTGCCACACTTCCATGCTTAGAAAGTAGTTCATAAGTCTCAAATCCTTCATCTCGAACTCTTTTACAAGGTTCCTCTTGCAATCCACTACGAGCCCTAGTGAACCTGTAAGAAACAGGTCATCCACATCAAGAACAAGAATGAGGATCTCACCCCCAACCATCAAGTAGTAGAGGTTAGCATCTGCTTCACTCTTTACAAAGTCCATTTTCTACAAGTATGTATCAATGCCCTCATACCACGCTCTAGGAGCCTGCTTGAGTCCGTACAATGCTTTCTTCAATCTGCACACGTGGGTCTCTTTGCTGTGTGCTACAAAGCCTTCTGGTTGTTCTATGTATACATCCTCCTTCAACTCACCATTAAGGAATGCTGTCTTGACATCCATTTGATGGATCTGCCATCAGATCTGTGCTGTAAGTGAGATTATAGCTCATATAGAAGTATGCCTGGCAACTAGAGCAAATGTCTCCTCATAGTCTATTCCTTCCTTTTGAGAGAACCCCTTTGCCATGATCCTCGCCTTGTATCTCTCAATGCTACCATTTGCATTGTGCTTTATCTTATAGATCCAGCGTGATCCAACTACTTCCCTATCTGTTGGTCTACACACTACCTCTCAGACATCATTTTGCATTATTGAGGAATATTCCTCAACCATAGCATCTTGCCATACTTGATGTTTTGTAGTTTCCTGATAGCTAGAAGGTTCACTATCTACCAATTGACTAACTAATGCCACATAGTCATTGAACTTGGCTGGTTGTCTCCGCTGTCTAGTACCCTTCCTAGGAGCTCCCACAAACTCCTGAGTATCCCTTTGTTTATCTGGAACCTCATGGTTCTTGCTGCCAATTGTAGAGGATGAAATGTCAACCTCTAAGTCCTCTAGATGCATTTCTTGTTGCACCTGTTGCTCCATCCTCTGTGAATCTTTACTACCTAAGTTTACACTTGTACTGGTAACTGTACTTGAGCTTTGCTGCCCTTGACTCGGTCTTGGAGCTTCTGTTGGCTGCTCACTCTAATCATCTACTGGCAAATCTCTAGATCTCCTGAATGCCTTGTCCTCCATGAACTTGACATCACGTCTGATAATAATTCTTTTAGTCCTCGGAATGAAAATCCTATATGTCTTTGAGGTCTCACTGTACCCAACAAAGTACCCCCTCTCTGCAGTCTGATCGAACTTTGTACATGTATCTCTAGGAATATGAGAATACACCAAACTCCCAAATATCCTGAAGTGACCAACATCTGGCTTCTTCCCCGTGAAAGCCTCCTCTGGTGTCATCTTCCCTAGCACCTTGTGTGGAACTCTATATTGGATGTAGATTGCTGTATTACATGCCTTTGCCCATAAGTAACGGGGCATATCTTGGTCATGTAGCATAGCTCTTGCTGCCTCTGATATAGAATGGTTCTTCCTCTTAGCAGCTCCATTCTGTTGTGGATTGTATGGAACAATCCATTCTCTCTTGATTCCTTCTCTGGTACAGAACTCCTAGAAGACATTTCCTTTGTACTCGTCTCCATTGTCTGACCGAAGAACCTTTATCTTCCTTCCTATCAAATTCTCCACAAGAGCCTTGAACTCTTGGAATTGACTAAAAACCTCATCCTTAGTCTTCAAGAAGTATATCCAGGTCTTTCTGGAGAAATCATCAATAAAAGTAACATAGTACTCATATCCTCTGAGAGATTTCGTCGACATCGGTCCACAAACATTTGAATGTACCAGATCAAGAACACCCTTAGATCTAGTGTCATTTCTTGGAAAAGATGCTTTCGCGAACTTCCCCAACACACATCCCTTACATACATCATCATGCTCTATGCTCACCTCTAGAACACTTGTCACCATCTCATGAAGCAATCTAAGTGCTCCATGATGAATATGGCCCATCCTCCTATGCCATAGCTCTCCAAGATCTCTAGGATTACTGCTGCTCATGAGTGCCTTAGGAGTATCAAACTGTAATCTATAAAGGCGACCACTCCTAACTCTAATAGTTATGGGTGATTTCCAATCCTTGTGCTTAATCAACACATTTGTCCCTCTAAAGAGTACATTATACCCCCTACCCTAAAGAGATACAGAAATCAAATTCATACCTAAGCCTGGCACATGCAACACATCATGAAGTGGAATTATCTTTCCATTCTCCCTCTGAAACTGAACAGTCCCTTTCCCAACTGGGTTGAGTTTGGACAAAGTTTCCCATAGAAATCTGGATGTTGGTGTCCTCCTCCTTGTAACTGGAGAAGTACTCTCTAACTCCTGTCATATGAAATGACGCCCCACTATCTATATACCAAACACACTGTGAGGTTGAGCTAACCATACAAGCTATGAGTGCAAATTTATCTTCCATTCTACTGGAGAGTTCTTCCACACTTGCTGAAGCTGCCACTTGCTTCTTACCCTTCTTCCTCTCTGGGCAATCACTGACATAGTGGCCAAACTCGTGACATCCAAAGCACTTGACCTTAGAAAGGTCCTTCTTCTCACTTTGTCAATTTGATCCTTTGCTAGATCCCTTCTTTGCTTTCTCTTTACCTGCTAGGGCAACGTTCTCTTGTTCCACCTCATTTTTCTGACTCTTGTTGGCCCCATTGACAAGACTTAGCCTAAATTCCTCCTGAGTGAAATTAGTCCATAGTCGATCCCAACTCGGTAAATTATCTTGTCCATTGACAACTTGAACAAAGACACTCCATTGTTTAGTAAAACCCATTTAGGGATATTCTTACTAGCTCGTCATCACTAGGGCTATCTCCAATAGCTGCTAACTCGTCCTTGACAAGTCTGAGCCTAGTGAGGTAACTTGTGACATCTTCTCCTTGGTTCATCCGGGTATTCTTTAGCTTCTCTCTGAGAATCAACTTCCTATTAGTGGTAGCATTTTGGTACAGATTCAGAATGGTGTCCTACATCTTCTTCGCCATATTTAGCTCTGCGATATGTGGAACAGTATGATCCTTGACACAATCAAGGATAATCCTTCTTGCCTTGGCATCGTCCTTCTTATATGCTGCAAGCTGTGTTGCATCCGTTGGTATAGGTACATCACTGGTAGCATAATTCTTGATACCATTCTCTTCCAACAATAAAGAAATTCTAGCCTTCCAGACACCAAAATTCGACACCATCCAATCTATCCTGATCTCTCAAACCAGCTGAAGCTATCTCAAGGGATTAAAGCAATAATAAATCTAAAGAGATCAAAATTTCTTTCCTAGGGCAAAACTCTTTTACCCTTAATAATGCTCTGATACCATGTGAAAATTAACTATTGCAGTCACTGATTATTAATCTCCTATCGTAAACGATAATTAAACTGCTGAAAACAAATTTTCAGCTAATATCAAAAAATAACACAACTGCAATTTCACGAATAAAAATATGGAAAGAAATGCGCAACACAATGAACACAATATTTTCGGACAAATTGTCCCTGGAAAAACTCTCAAGGGAAAACCAGTTCTACAGATGACGAATTATATTAAACTTCAGCAAATCAAGAGATACAAAATTCCTTGCCTCTCATTGGCAGAACTCTGACAACCTCCTAATTTCTCTCGTTGATATTCCCCACTGTTATTCCCACGCTAACATTGTGCCCTTGCTAACACTGCGAGACTGTTTGCTAACACTGCAAACTTACAAACTCATTTGCTAGCACTGCAAATGTTTTTCGAAACTTCTTGTTCTCCAAATGCTCCCCTGACCTCCTTTTATACTACTCCTGTTGGGAAACCAACGGCCGAGATTGATTCTCAATCGACGGTCGATATTAAAACAACGTAACAACCCTAACCAAGTTAGTTTCTAGTTGTTTCCAAAAGTGGTCAATTATTTAACAAATATTTGTCTCTAATCTAACCAATTTGTTAGCAAAACAATTACTTGCTAAATAATAGCAAATGGACAAACAACTGTCCAAAGCTAACTAAACTAACAACTTGTTATTACCAAATAAACTTGATTGAATAGTCATGGTGAATGTGACCTTTTTAACCACCACCTTAGATAGGCAGTCTCTATTGGTGCCCTCTTTTTCCCTTTGTAGTGCACCGCCACTAAGTTTGATCACCTCTCTACCTCTATCTAGGAGGCCATTGTTTTATTCTTTACTCATCTCACTACCCCCAGTTCCCTCCTAGTTTTAAAAACACTTGTCCCTGAACAATGGTATGATGGTGAATATAAAACCCTCCATTAGGACTTGTGTTATGTTTCATCCATCATCATCCCTTCTATGCCTAGTTAAAACCTCCTACTGCCTTCTCCTCCGCTGCGAGAAATGCCTCCTTATTTCCCAATGTAGAAGAGCCCTTCGACCCTCTCTCCCTCTCATTTCCCCCAGTCCTTTTGGCATACTCTTTTTCCCCTGCCACTTCCCCCTTTTCACTATGTTAAACCACAATTGACTGGTTTTCATACCTCTGCACTTTATCATATCCTTAGCCAACCCATCATCTATGTCATCTCCCCCCTTATTGTCATCTTTTCACCCATATGAACATCATGGAAGCTTTTAGAACTTTGAACTAGAAGCAACAAATGAGGAGGTGCTTAAGGTTGAGCTCTTTAAGCATGGTCGTGGTGTTGTGTGCTCCTATTTTGTCTAACATATTCAATCATGTGGTAAGTACAAGATTTCCCCCTTCTTGGTCATGCCATATCATTCATGTGATCCACAAAACGAGCTCAAATTCTGATCCCAACAATTATAGGACTATTATGCTTGGCTATAATTTCTCCGAACTCTATGTTGTAGTTCTTCACACTATGCTTTTGAGGGAGTTGGACTAGTGTCGTATTCGTGCAAAGAAGCAAGAAGGTTTCAAACTAGATTATTAGTCCACCTGACCTTATTTTTGACCCTTAGGGATATTATTGAGGAGGCTCGTCATTGCTCCTCAAAGGTTTATTGCTGCTTTGTGGATTTCCGCAAAGCCTTTAACTCTATTCCCAGGACGGGCCTCTTTCAAAAACTTCATGACATTGACATTTCTGTGGGCTTCTGCTGAGCAGGTTTGGGTTCTTTGGCCTATTTCTTGCAAAGTTTGGGGATCACCTGTTCAAACTTGGGGCTTTGATCTTATTTGGTTCAAGCACCACCTTTGAGGTTTGTAGGCTCTGAGGAGGGGCATCATAGATACCCCTACCTTGCTTATTGCTCCTCTACGTCCATTTCTGCCTTTGTTTCCTCAGGGTGGGCCTGTGGTTGGTTTGCTGAGGTCTTGACTCTGCTTGGGTCCATAGGGATTGAGATGCATCATCTCCCTTGATTCAAAAACTCTCTTGATGCTCCCACTATCTCCTTTCATCTAGACAAGATATGAACAAGTGTATCAAATCAGACATTCACAGGCAGTTCATTCACAATACTTGGGTTAACCCCCACGGGAGTATTTTCCCTAAGATGACATTCTACGCTGAGGACTTTTTAGAGCTGAAGTACAAACTTATTGTCTTTCCTTCTTACTTATCCCACCACTGGGTGCGTTCCCTCTAGATCCCCCTTGGTTCCTACAAGGTGGGTTCTCATCATCGCTGCATTGATATTGATCATTAGCTTGATAGAGAGCAAAATTTGCGAGTTATGTAGTATGGGAGGGATTGAGATTGAGGAATGCTTCATTTTCCACTATCTTATATACAATGAGATCAGAGGTAGATTCTGCTTTCGTTCAGAGGGTTCAGTCCCTCTCCACCTTCTTCAAATTCTCAGATCAAGGGTTCCTTGCTTTGTATTCTTAGGAGATTGTTAGGCTACCAGACCACTCCAGCATCAACACCACGATATTATGTAGTCCTGCTAGCGTATCACCTCCTTTTCTTCGATATTCACCCACAGTGTGGTTCCAATCACCAACGTGGTTCCCCCGCTAGCCATTCTTGACCTGTGAAGCCCCTAAGGGGCTCCTTTCAGCAGCTGTTTTCTTCTTTCTTTAGGAAGTGTCAGAAGTGGTTTGGGCCTCCTGCTAGTTCTATTGCTTACCCTTTCATTTTGGGGTTCTTCACGGCTGTGCCAATTTGGACTGGGGTTTGGGGACATCCCTATAGGACCCCCTTCTCTCTTTCTCTCTGTTTATTTTCCTCCTCCGGTTGTCTGTTTGTTCCTGTTGTTTTTTCTTCTTTTCTTCAGGCACTATTTGGTGCCCCTGCTATGGGCTGGCTCCCTTGTTTTCAGCATTCCCTTGGATCTGCTTTGTGGTCCTTTATTGGACATTAATAAAATTATCTTTTCTTATCCCCTTATAACTCCAAAGATTTGTTAACATGAAATAAAGTATCATTTTCTGTTGGAGAACAAATCACATAACAATTGACAAACATTTTGTTATGGTTATATCTATGCCACTTTTTTGTCTTCTTTTATTTGCCCCTTGACATATTATATATTGAGATTGAATTATATAAGTGTTACACAAATGATTATTAATCTGAATTTAATATTTGAACATCAAGGATGGCTGATTCCTATGGATTTTGTAGGGGTATTCAGCAGCAAGCTGAGTGGCGTTACCTTGGGAGATCAAATTTTTCAGTGAACCACTCAGCCTCTTCTAGGACAATGGTTGACAATGATATCAGAATAACTACAGATGTTTCTTCAGATAAAACAACACCATCAAGGTGTGCATTCCGAGCTATTATCCTAGTTAGTTCAACATGTGGTGTTTCTATTGTCAAGTTACACCCATAAGTAATAATTTTCTTATCCTGTTATACCACTCTGTGAAAAATGCAATATGACAGAAATTGCTTGGTTTGACAACTAAAAAACTATTGTCAACTAACTTGTATATCATAAATCTTTATGTTTAATGAACTTGAAAGTAAATATATTCAGTTTTGAGTTTATAGGTTTAGTGCTTTATCTGTTTATATGTTATGAAGTTACATCTGACATTAGATACGATTATTGGAAGGGGTAAACAACTGGGTTCTTGATGGGAGCCATATGGAATAATGTAGTTTTGACTTATTAACATGTACATTCATCAAGGCAACCATATTAGGCTGTTCATTGGATAAATCAGGCATTTTTTTATTTGGTCATTTCCATTGAACTTCCTGATACCGAACTAATTACTAGTTGACTTTCTTTTTAATTCTTTTTTTCAGAGAAGAACTTCTAAGCATAGTGCGTAAGCACTCTATGAATTTGGGACAATCAGAATCTGATGATACAGTTGTGGATATGCGGTTTTGGCGTGAAATGTTTGATATGTTTTTTATTCGGAGTTTGAATCAATCAAAATCTCATCAAGATGATGATATAATCTTCTTTGTACGCTATACGGTATGGTGCACTATATCCCTTTCTTCTATATGACTTGGAAATGCATGATAGTCATTTTGTTTTTCTAGTTAAATTGTCCTTGACATAAGTTACCTAGGTGGCTTGTTTTTCAGAGCTTGTACGATGGATTAAGATTAATTTTTCCTAAATGATAATGTAACTTAGCTTACCTAGGTGGCTTGTTTTTCAGAGCTTGCACCATGAACATGGATCATACACTAATATACAAAGGAGCCCACCATATTTTGTGCGCAGGTGGAGTTCAGAGGTATTATCATTTTCAAGATAATTTATGTTAACTGTTATAAAATATCCTATGCATATTTATACATAAAATGACTTGAAGGTTATTCTATACCATAATGCCTAGGAGTGTATTATAAGGAATCTTCACATCACAAATACAAGACAATAATATTGTAAACAATTTCAAATTTTCTTCTCCAATATTTCACAATAATGAGGGACTGTTTCATGATATTATAAGTAGCTCCAACTAAAGTGTAGAAGCTAATGTAAGAATCAAACTAGCTTTGGGAACATGACTGAAAATGGTGAACTGTTTATTTATTAAGTAGAAATATCACTTAAAATTCAGGTTATGATTATTACAAGTTGTCCACAAGTCACAATAAATTTTGATTTGGGATCTATTTTGCATTATAATTTAATGTACTTTCTCTTCAGAGAGAGGTTTAGGTGATAAAAATATGGTTTTAATCGGTGGGATGAAGCTTTATTTGAGTCATATACTTGTTTATGTGACTGGACAATTGACACGAGTTTGCATACTTGGTCTGGAATTTCACCTATTTGCAAAGTTAAATTTAATTATCCTGATCTTCTAGTTCAACCTTCTGTTTTAGACTTTAGTGCTATGATTATTCTCTTTCTAGTAGTAACAGCAAGTGTTTTGTCTTTCAACCTAGGGCGCTTGTTCCTTTATAACTATATTTTGGAAAATCTAGTAGCATTTTTAAAGATTAATTAGCTGTGGATTTTAGAGTGGCCTACTCCAAAAGAAAAATAATCACAATATAGCATACTGACTGAGACCAGATATGGTAGTAGCACCGATTATAACATGGTATTCACAAAATTACCAAATTACCAAATGAGGATGAAAAATCTATACTGGAGCACAGATAACTGCTACCGCTTCAGTTTTATTTACTACAACCATCGCGCCTGGTCCTATGAACTCCTTTTAAACTTCTCATACTGCATCCTCCTTGGAAAATGATGGGATCATAGCCAAGCCTGAGATCTCCAAATTACTGTTGCACAAGAGTTAAATCCATCCAGATCAATTCCACATTTGCCACACAAATTAGTAGTTGAGACCAATCCATCCCCCATGCAAGTTTCCAGTCTATCCAAATTATTCTGCTCATGGCCTGAGATCTGTTTTTCCTTATGTGAACTGTCCTTACCCGATCCATAAACAAAAAAGGACAAAAAGAATGGAGGACTGCGTACAAACCTTTAGATCATCACAACCTAGCAGAGAGCTTAAACTCAGTCTGCTTCAGTAGAGGTTATGGTCCTTAAAATTCAATTTTTTTTTAACTCACCAGAACCCAAAATTCCCTTAACAGAAGCCAGGGATGCAAAAATTTGTATGTTGAAAATACAGTTCAGACATTGGTCTGAGATTCATTTTGGACACCACATCATACCTACGGCAACCCCTTGTCATCCTGTCCATTGATCAAAATCAAAATAAAATACTGCAATATCCCTCAACAGGAGATAGCTTATTTAAACATCAATTTCTTCCCTTCATGAATCAATGGTTTGACATTTCATCAAACACATAGCGTACAACTTTGCTATTACTGTATATGATGTTTGCTTTTGAATTAATGAGATAATTTGAAATGCAAATGATACAGAGATAACAAATAACTTGCTCTTATTGATGTAATTCTGGTTATTACATGGCAATTGACATACTGAGAATGTAATTGCAAATAAACTAGATATATGGAACCTGGAAAGGTGTACAATTCTGTGAGCCTGGTGATGCTACAAGCTGCCCAACAGTATCTCCACACATTAAACGCACTTCAGCCCCAACTGGAAATCAGAATTGGCACTAAACTTCAATACTCTAGGCTGATAATGCAACATAGACTCAAATTTTCAAGCACCCAGCCCAGCAGATGAAACGTGGGCACTACAATGTCAGTCACGGGCTGGAAATTATCATTTGCAGGACCTAGTATATGTCTGTGTCTCTACAGTTGTAATTGCAGCCACTGTAATGTGAAGCGCTGCCCAGAATTTGCAGACCTGAACCCTCAAAATATGCGCCCAGAATTGCAGGCTAAATAACGATCAGAATCCTCAATGCTATACACTCAAATAGTGGTGAAATGATGCCAGATTTGCACTGATAAAATGCTCGATGATGCAGCAATTACTCTCCAATTAGAAGCCAATCTGTAAACCCTTATTTTAGATGAATTTTGCCCTTAGAACAGAGATGGTAAAATGCCAAACTACAGATGATTAAAGTGTTGTATACAGATTGACTATACACTCAAATTCTAGAGAGAATCCACACCCAGCTGTAGGTATTATTGGGCGCACAAACAGAATTCTAGATCACCAAATTTACCAGCTACAACTTCCTTCTGAGTCACAGTAAGGAACAGTAGAGAAGATACAAGAAACCCTCAACAATTAATTCACAATACCTCAGCTGTGAATTACCAGGCACTTCTCGAGAGTCAAACCCTTATACTTCAGCAAAGGCACATATACCAATCTCAGAATATGTCGCAAAGACAACTGAAGCAAATAATCAATTGCATAATTTGATGGATTTTCCAATGAAATGAGCTTGTATTTATAATCCTTTATTGTCAAAGTTTCCCAAAAGAACTCAACTCCAAAAACTTTCCAACACAACTTCACTTTATAACATTTAATACTTGGCTTAGGCTTATAATTAATTAAATAAATGGCCCCTTCCAATGATGACTCAACCCTCAATTTAAGTGAGATTATAAACTTTAAAGATAAATTATAACTTTATAATAAGCCATTTAATGATTTCATAATAATTTGACCACCAAAATGATAATAACTCCCAAAATACTTATTCTTTAAATATACCGTCTGAAACAAGAGTCACTCCTATTGTTTCTCCACTTGACCAAATGCACTTTCCAAAAATAGAAATGGTTTATCTCAATCAAAACCCAACTTACCACAAATAGTAAGTACACAAAACTAAGCCCTAACAAAGTACAATTTGAGCCAAACAACGACCAACCCGTAACTTATTGAATTGTGGAGAAGACAAGACCCTCCCAAACCAAGCCACTGCCTCTATCCACAATAATTAGCCTACGAGGATCACAATAATAGGCTAATCCCCGAAGCTTTGATACTGACAAAAATTAAAACTAAAACAAAAATAAAATAATTTTGGCATCTTTGACATAGGAAAAAATTGATTTTATTAAATGATTAGTGTTGATATTGAAATTAATGTTCTTGTTCCATGTATCATAAACCTGATTCATTTTCTTGATATTATTTGGATTATAACACTTAATGCTGTTGGCTCCATTTTTCGAAAATTTGTGTTCCACTTGATTACATTATCCACTTGTGTCTTCTCCTTGAGTCTTGCTAATGCAACCATCTGATTCTTGGCCAATTACTTGGGAGCCCAAAATTTGTTTGAATTCTATTTAATTAGCGTTATAGCTTATACCTGACCAACTAGACGTTACTCAACATGATCTGACTTTGGTCCCAATGTTCATGTAACCAAAGAAATGAGACTGAGAGAAATTGGCACGGCTTCTGAGGTTGAGAGTACTATATACTATTGAACAAATATTAAAAACAGAAATTAGCTAGTCTAAGAATAGATTGTAGATACAAAGGACTGTTGTCACAACAACTATTAACAATGAGTAACAACTAAGTTACTGCATAGAAGTGTATATGAACAATTTATTGTATTTTGTAAGGTTGCATGAATCTTCTGTTGTTTGGGATTATTTTAACCAAGCAACTGACCACTTTGATCTGTTCTAGGTGGGTGGGACCCAATATCGATAAGGGCACAGGAATTCATCACTACAATTGGGGTATGGTAAACTAATATTGTTATATTTCATGACCACCACTCTCTTCTAATTTGCGAGCCAATTTTATTTTTGGAAAAAACCAACTTAAAACTCATCTTGGCCAAGGGCCTTGATAGCTATGTGGGGAAAGGTAGCTGGATTAATTTCTTTTAAGGATAATGGCCTTATCAGTTACTTGTTTTTCTCTTGAGAGATTCTTACATTGGGGTTGTCGATCAACATACCCGACACTTCTGAGTTTGGCCAATAGTTCCTTGAGCGCATTTCTTATTCTTCCAAGTGTCAATATTAGTTACCACATTGTTAGAGGGGAGGGTGATTCTCTCCATCTTCTTGATTTGTCTTTGAACAACCCAGAGTCATCTAGTGTCCCTAGCAGCTTATTTAAGTTTGATGGAAACAAGGTTCAAGAGACCAATGAAAGACAATTGAGACTAGTAGCTTCACACAAGTCAGTTTACAATGCAACATAACCCAATTGACAAATGTTGTAGGGAATAACAAATCCCAGGAACTATGAAGTATAATTTTGATTGCACCTTCTGATAGTCTTGTAGTTCACCCTGAAGACATACAGATGACTGAAAGTTTTTTTTTCTATGTTTCACCATGGCTGTCACATTCCCATCAAATCAACAACAAATAAATATATTTTCTTCCTTTACTCCATGACTATTGTTCCTTTTTTCACAGGGATTTATCTTTTCCTTTATAGAGGATGTCATTGTCCATCGAAAGAAAGCACCGTTGCCAGCCAAAGGCATGTCCCATGAATTGGAACAAGTGAATGAGCTAAGACCTTGTTGCATCAATGAGACTTCCAGGGGTTGGAATGTTAATCTGCTAGTTGAAAAAAAAATGCCAATTAGAGAATGGCTGCTACTAATTATATATATATCTTTGGAATGAACGACTAATCAGAAATTTTGACAGCCCCACTAAAACACCTTGTAGAAAGGTTTGTCAGAAACATAGTTAATACTTCTGTGATTTTCCTTGAAATTCCTTAGCACAAGTATGAACACCAGTCTAATGGGCCCTGACATCAAGAAAAAAATGGTTAAAATAAAAATCCACGTCAGACAGGAAAATTCTAGCAATGGCCATGTCCTTAGAGGTGAACCCCGCACATGACAACATCTAGTGTAAAGAAAAGAGAACTTGAAACACACTAAAAACTTCGTTGCAAAAATCAAAATTTAAATATCAATTTTTGTTTGGTCAGTAGGGTGACCTAAATGATTTTGCATCGGATATGTCGGCTAAGTAGAATGTTTCATGGTTTTTCTTGTGTTGAAATATAGAACTGAAATTTTATGTTTGAGAACTCCAGCTGCAATCATTTATGTTGCTTTAATGTTGCCTTTTCTTCCATTTGATCCAGTAATCCTTGTATTCCTTTCCCCTTCTTTTCCTTGCTACTTGTGAATCTATTATTGTTTCAACCTGATCTCCTTGTTTTCAGGCATTTTCTGTAGACATTCTTTTTTTGGCAATTAAGATTTGCACCTTCATCCTTAATATTCTACCTTTCATAATAATGATGCAATTCAACAAGATTGAAAATAGGTGTAATATCTCATCTAAGGAAGGTCTATCTCATATGTATTGGGTGTAAAATTTCATAATACCTTACACGTCCCAGTTTTTTTCCAATTCAGCTTTTTGTAGGTCCTCTGAGGAAACGATTCTTTCTGTAAATGAGCTAAGTCTCAGTCTTCAACTTAAAAATTCTTTATCTTTTTTCTTGAGATTTGCATTTTTTTCATACTTAAGTGTATATTTCTCCTAATCCTTCTTGACTTCTTGGTCCAACTCATGTACATAATATGCCAAAAATCTTTTGCCACAGTACCTTTAAAAAAAAATCTAATCAACTGTATCTTTGAATTTGACTAGCCCCAACCTTCACATGATTTGGAAAGGGTTGCCTATACTTAGTTGAATTGTAATAAAACCATTCTACTTGTGCCATGATCAAACCTTACTGAGCGGGCTTATTTCCAACCAAACACCTTCATACGTTACTAGAATATTGTCGACAACTTCTATGGCAATAAGTATCTTCTACTTAATGCATTAGCTACCAAGTTTGATTTACCATTTCTAGATGTGAATGTTATTGAACATATGATCAGACTGTCAAACATATATGGATTTGACAATATGTGAAGGACAAAATCCTGACTTGTTTTTATTTTCTTGCAGATAAAATTGCGAGTGCTTGAATTATCAGACATATAAATCTGAGTGTCTATTATATAATGGACAGTTCTGCAATTATTGATCAAGAGAGAATACTTTTATTTATTTCGATGTCTTTTCTCTTGTGATTGGTTATTTTACATATGGTAACGAAGATGCATGTTAAGGGCAGACATGTCTGTTCAGTTATAAGTCTCATTGAAGAGGCACAATGCAATGTCCCCATTTTTAGTAGGTTCCTGCAGTTGGTTAGGTCAATTCACCATCACAACCCTCGTGAGTTGATAGTAGAATTTGAGGGTCTTAGTTGTTTGGTTATAGGCTTTCTAGCAGCCTATTGTGTGTTTTGGCTCCGTTTGAGGGACTTCCAATTTATAGTGAGTCAATTTGTTGGTTCCGATGAGCTGAGTTGAGTCAGAGGAGTTGGAGGATGCTCTCAGTTTTTATTTTGGGCTTCAAGAATCTTGAAGGAAGTGTCTATTTATAGTAAGTCACCCTGTTAGGTTCATTCATTGTCTTTCATCACAAGGATCACTTTGGTATTGTTAGATTTTAATTTTGATGCTTCTTCATTTGTTTTCGCAAGATGGGTGAATTATTATTATTCATCCAAACACACAGAGGTTGCTATTTTTGTTACTGTTGTTAGTTGGCCACCTCAGTATCATAGCTCGTTGGAATTGGAAGAATTTTTTTTAAATCATGGGAATGAGAAACAGTGGCGTTACATGTCAGAATTTGAAGTTATGGTGGAAAAGGTCATTTTCGGAGCCAAAAGCAAATAGTAAATTAGTTTATAATGACACTTTATTACTTTTAATATTGTGTGTGGGAAGCTTCTTAAGTGAATTTCATTTGGGAAACTTTGCGCCATTAGGAGAGTATAAATATGAGCCCATTTGATGAGTAAAGCATTCGATTGATTATTTTCTTTTGTTGCCTTCGAAGATTTTCTGAGTTTGCCAATTTCTTTGCCTTTGCTGAAGTATAAGGGTTTGGAGTTAAAAAGTGCCTGGTAATTCATAGCTGAGGTATTGTGAATTAATTCTGAGAATTGTCTCAATTGAATTATAGTATTTCCTGACTATTATGTACTGTACCTGGGAATTTCATTGTGGCTGGAGAATTTGTGATTTGGAACACCATTATTATCTACTGTTTGGCATGGTTAAAGAGGAATGTACTATGGTGGTTGTCCTTGTATTTGGCAGCGATTTTAGACTTTGTGAAAGAATGCAATCAATTATTGGAGGGCAGCAATCAGGTTTTAGAGCACCTGGGATTTTAAGCAAGGAGCATGTATTTTTGAACCTGCGAGTAAATTGGATTATTTCTTGAGAGCTGCAATTCATATTTCATCTGTTAGAAGTCAATTTCCAGGTTCATTATTGCTTTCTTGTAAAATTTCAGAAGTCAATTTTTAAATTGGATATTAGTAGCATTGCTATCAATTATAGAATTACTTTTGACGAGCTCAAGGATTTTCTTGTCAGCTCCTCTCATCTCGGGAATGGTTGTTATTTGCATCAGGTGTTGATATCCATTCTCCTTTTTGCAAATGATGTTATTCTCTTGGCCTCTTCTCCGGACAGTTTATAGAGACTCCTGGATGGTCTGACCTCTTTCTGTGATCAGCCTTAGCCTATTGTTAATTTGGCTAAGACTCGTGTGATGATTTTTAACTACTTGAAGACCTCTCATCTTCATTTCTTTTTCTAGGGGCAGGAGGTTGAGATCACTTCGTCATACATTTATCTTGGAGTTAAGTTTTCGAGAACCTACTTCAGTTTGAGACTGTAAAGTTTCTTCAAATTCTGTACCTTTTCAATCAGACTTGTAATTTATTCTTGGTTGCTAAAAATGAACTTCTTAATAAACTGAAGTATGAAGGAGTTGTTTGCTTTTATCTTGAACTGAAAGTTATTTATCTCTGCAATAAGTTGAGTGGGTATTATTGCTCGAGGGAGCAAACTTGTAGTACTTGTGTGTCCTCCAACTACAATAACACCCTCCCTAAATATCATGATTAAAGGGCATGTCCCTCAAAGGGACACGACCCTTCCTAAGTCGGCTCAAACCCCTCTCCCAGAAATCGACGACTTAGCAAGGATGGTTAACAATAATCAGTAACTAACACAATATGTTAAGTTAACATTAATATTAAACTATCTCAAGAATTGCTGCTTATAACAAGAGGTATTTGCTATATATTTATGCCTTCAAATGATATTAAGGAGGAGGAAGATTAGGTGCGGTCTGCACTCTTAGACCAATAGATTATTATAATTATAAACTTAACAGAGACCAGCTATTCAATCTAGGATTATTAAGGGTATGGGGTCTTTGGCCATGATTGAGAGGCAGCGTTTCAAGCATCATTTTCAAGATATTTTGTCCAAGTTGTCCTTCTTGGACTCATTGGTTAGACCGACTGTTCTTTATGGCTTGGTGGTTTGGGGGCCTTCTCTTCTTGCTTCTGATTGGGCTTCTATTGAGCGTGTTCAGACATTATTTTTACGGTGCATCATCAGATGTCACAAACTCACCCCCCACAGTATTGTTTTAGTCGAGTTTGGAGCTCATCCTTTTAGGCATTCGACCATTTTTGACTTGATTTGGTTTCTCCATCAGCATCGAGGTTTCATGGTCTCTGATGTTGACCGTTACAGATACTTTCATCTTGCAAATTGTTCTTCTGTTCAGATTAGGAGATCCGACACTTCCACTGGATCTTGCTATTGGTATGCGCTTGCCACCTCTCTGTTGTGTTTGATCAAGATTGACATTGATCGTTTCCCTCTGTACTAGTTCTCGCTAGATGCTCCTGCTCATCTCCTCCCCTCTCATTTGGACTTGAATGACCGTGTTAGATAGGATATCTACAAATAGTACATTATCACTACTTGGAGTAATCCTCCTGGGGGATTACATCCTAAGATAGCATTTTATGCAGAGCATTTTCTTGAGATTCAAAATGGTATTATTGTGTGGCCTACTTATCTCTATTGACGTTGGTGTTATTCCTTTCGATTCTTTTTGAATAATAACCCCAACAGGTTATAACTTCTTCAAACACCAAAGTTCTTTATACTTTAGTTGTTTGGCATTTCGTTAAACACTTTGCAAGCAAGCTCTAATACCACTGTAATGACTCTCCTCAAATCTGCTCTCAAAAATGCTGATAAAAGCTCAAGGAATTTCATCAAACAATTCACATGCAAGGGACATATGACTGATATAGTATTTCAGCTTGCTTTAAATGACTCTTTCTTCAATTTGCATCAATGAGAATCTTGTGCTAGAAGGCTCAAAATGGACTACACAATGACCTATCATGAGTGTGCAACTAATTTTGACAATATTCAGTGCATATATATGATCTAAGCATGAGAAATAAACACCTACAACCAACTGACATTTTTACAAACAGTTGGTATGCAAACTAACTAGCTGATAAATAATGATATTGAATTGCTTAAATGACACCAACAACTATTATCTTCTTAATTGCAATGAAATTTCTAATACAATGCTCATGAAATATGGCCAAGACTTTTGGCATTTACATGGATTACATAAAATGGTAATGTTGGTATAATGCACACCTACAGCTGAAACTTATACACCTATAAAACAATACTAACAAAGGAACCTGGTTGTAGATGGCTGTAATAATTTTCTTCAATGCTGCCCCTTCTGCTTTGCTTTTTCCGATTTGCTTTTTCGAACTGCTTTTTTCAGATCTGTTTTTTCGAACTGCTTTTTCCGACTGCTTTTTTTTTTTTTAGACTGCTTTTTTGGCCGGCCTTTTCGGATCTGCTTTTTCGGATTGCTTTTTTTGGATTGCTTTTTTGGCCTGCTTTTTCGGTTCTGCTTTTAAAAAAATCAAACGCTAAATCAAATCTCTGTCCAAACTTAATATACCAATGAAGATCAACATGAAATGGCTAAGTACCACTTCCAATGTGCAACCCTTCAGAAGGTCTTTCACTTCCTCAGTTATGCAATCTCTTGAGAGGTATCGTTCTCAAGGATTATGCTGAATATTTGCAGACTATCAAGCTCCACAAATGCTCATAGAAGATGTAGTTGAGTTACCAAATTCTGTCCATGCAAATGAGAGGCCAAGCACTCTATTTATTTACTTTTCTAAGAAGTTACTAAAGACTTCTAAAAGCATCCTTTTCTAAGAAGTTACTAAGAACTTCTAGAAACATCCATTATAAAATCCCATTATAATGCACTTTTATAATAAAATAACTTTATAAAATAAAAAGTGCAACTCAACTTATAATTATAAGGCCCAATATAAGAAGTAATGATAAAATATAAATAATATCTCCAAGAGCACAATAAACCATCCAATCCTCAAATAAATGCCAGAATGACTCTCTCATCACAACCACCAGTCTACGAGAGTTCGTGATAGACTGATCCAGCATGCAAAACGATGTCAACCAAAACGGGGACATTACAGTCCGCCCTTCCTGAAATTGCTTGTCCCCAAGCAATGGCCGAACAACAAACCAGTCGCTCCACCTGGATCCCAAATGTAGTCATGAGCTATATTACCGTCAGTCAATGTAGGCCCCTGCAACAACATGCCAAATATAACCAAGAGGAATCCATAAATGAATCGTGAATCACTGTGCAATTGAACTCCATATCCACTACTGCCATAGTCAGGAACCCACGAGGCACAAACTCTCGGAACATCAGACCCCAAGTAGAGTAGATCACCCAAACGGTCAACATAATAAACACCATCAACGCATCTCACTGGCCTATGCGGAATGTACAATACAACTCTGCAACAACGGTGAATACTCCTGCATGAAACTGCACAAAATACAAAGAATCCACACACTGCACACCTATTGCAATCAGCACAACTTTGTAAATCACCGGCCATTGTCTCATAACCATAACTCCCATGCATCACTGATGGTGAATAGTCATCACATGATAAATAGCAAGAACTAGAACCCAAACCAAATTTGACGGCCATGAAGTCCTCAACACATGGATCAAAAGCAAACCGATGAACATATCCTGTAGTATAATGCCGGTAAAAAGAACCAATCCTAGTCAAAGACTCATCCTGCAGACGTGATACGACCAACTGTGACTGATCATCAGCTAAGTCAGATGATGATATAGCCAAGGGCGTAGAATCAACAACATCACTAGTCTCTGTGCCCTTCAAGTCAAACATACCACAATGCTCAGCTGCAGCGCCTAACTCAGTTGAACCTACCTCCAGTGGAAACGGATCAAATATGCCAATACTAGTGTCATGGACAGATATATCCTCATCTCCACTGCCTCTATCAACCTTGACCATGGACATCCTTGGATCACCAGACACCACGGTCCGTGATTGTACAGAATCTGGTAAAGACTGAAGTCGTTCTAACTCCATGGTCACCTTAGCTAAATGAAACTGTGACTCCTTGAAAGCCGACTGTGTACTCTCAAGAAACTCAAGAGTCACCTCGAGCTGCTGAGTAAGCTCACTCACCTCATCTTCCTTGACCAATAACGCGTCATATGCTATACTGCCCTACTCCATAAGATAATCTCTGTCAACTACCAACTGCATATAATCCTGTCTTAGAATCTGGATAGCCTCCCATAAAGAGTGGATCTTTGTCAAGGAAAGATAACTGCCTCCCTGCTCATCACTAGTGGGAGAACCCCATCCATAAACTGCTAACAACTGACGAACAACATCAGAATGCTCGCAAGCGATAGAAATGTCTCGCACGCCAACTCTCAGCTGACTAGACACATGATTGTGCCAACTGGTCGAACTCCTATACTCTATCCCTGGTACACTATCCAAAGGAGTAACCTTAGAATAGCTATCATTTGTAATACTCAGATCCTAGGACTCTCCTGTAAACTCTGTCATCTCTGAGAAATCATCAACATGTGACCTGACTGTAAAAGAAAACTGAGTCCCTACTATACGCGCTAACTCCCGAACTGAGCTCACCTCAAGACAAAGCTCGTCCACATGTCTCTTAGAATCCTGGAGAGCCAACTAAATACACACCAAGGAATTCCGAGTATCCTCTAGCTCATGAGAAAGCTAGTCAACCTCCTCCTCCTTCTTCTTCAATGCATCTAAATAGATCCCTGCAAGATTAAGGAGATGATCGCGATCTGAAAGTAGGTGCATGTAACTTACCTTCATTGCCTCCATGCCTTCCTTGATCTGTTGTAAGTTGTCACAAGAAGAACCTGTTGTGACTCCTTTCTGTCTCTCCTGCAGTTGAATCATCCAAATGTGATTCTCAATCAATCCATGTATCCTGTCATGATGAGATAAAGCCGTGATAATATTCTTGTCCCTTGTCTTCAGTTGGCTTGCCAAACCAAGTAAAGAGCTACTAGCCTCTATCTCATGTGAAGAAGCATGCAACTGTGCTTGATACTCATTTTCTGCAAAGTCCTGAATGCTCACTTTCTGATCAACTGTACTATCCTCAAATATTACAGTATCCTCAACTGCTGTAACTTCATCCAGCCCAACTGTATTGGAATCACTATCTATGTCAATCACACAATCTGGTGCGCCTATGATATCACCTTCTGATGCTACTGGCTCAACCTGCACAACATCTGTAACCCCTTCTGCCTGTGAAGATGATGAATATAAACCATTACCTGAAGATGTGCTAATGTCTCCCTGTATCGAATCAACATGTCTGTTAAACTCCTCATACAAGTTTCTGCCTGTCATAGGAAAGGTACGATCCTTAGGCCTATCAAAACGTTCAATCAGTCTCTCCGTAAACTCTACATATGAGGTAATGTGTGCATGACCCATAGTGACCATACCATGATGCCACCACTCGTGTGCTAACCCATCCAGGTGAATTGCTGCATACTTAATAGCTTCTTCCTCAGGTATAGGGTTCATTTGAAAGTATGTGTCAAGCTTTTGAACCCAAGCTCTCGCTGTAGACTTCCCCGAGCCATCATAATATGGTAATTGAAGTTTCCCTACTTTCTTCCGTAGTTCATAGCTTTGGTTCCTGTCATGTCCACGTGGCATATGCTTCATCCGCACATCTATATACTCCCTAAAGGTAATTGCAGCAATAAAATTTGGACCTCCGGCTTCCCAATCTCTCCTCAGCTGGTCCTGTATAGTAGTGATTTGGGGCTCTGGTACGAGTTGCTCTGGAGCTCTAGGAGGAAATGTGGGAATCATGGGCCGCGAACTCACTGTCCTAGTTTGCTGGGGTGCATGACCGAAATTGTTCCCAACTTGTTTGCCTCCATTATGTGTCCCATCCTGATTATTACCATTCTGATTATTTCCTCTACCTACATTAGCATTCAACCCCATTTGACGAGCCATCATTTGCATCATGAGCTCCAATCTTTGACTCTGTTCCTGTGCTCTTTGCTCTGCTAATCGTTGTCCCTGTGCTAAGGTGTCTAATAACTGTAAGAATCTTTCCTCTCCCTGATCTGGACTGGCATTCCCGCCTCTGCCTAATCCTGTATTCCTGTCATCTCGGTCACCCATATTGATGTCTTGATCAAAGAATACCTCCTTTGTGTCTGTATGACTGGATTCTATGTCCACCTGCATGGATGAACTAGACTGTTCGCTCTGCAGGTCTGAAATCCTATTTTATCTTGCTCTGGTATTGCGGAAATTATAAGGCCCCTGTCGCATGCTCAAACATAAATGCTCTGATTTTAGTGTTTTGACATTTCGTCAAACACTTTCCCCTCTAGCCGGTTGTTCCAAATTCCCTATAAGACCTCCACAGGATGGCAAGACTTATAGCTCTGATACCACTATAATAACCCCAACAGGTTATAACTTCTTCAAACACCAAAGTTCTTTATACTTTAGTTGTTTGGCATTTCGTTAAACACTTTGCAAACAAGCTCTAATACCACTGTAATGACATTCCTCAAATCTGCTCTCAAAAATGCTGATAAAAGCTCAAGGAATTTCATCAAACAATTCACATGCAAGGGACATATGACTGATATAGTATTTCAGCTTGCTTTAAATGACTCTTTCTTCAATTTGCATCAATGAGAATCTTGTGCTAGAAGACTCAAAATGGACTACACAATGACCTATCATGAGTGTGCAACTAATTTTGACAATATTCAGTGCATATATATGATCTAAGCATGAGAAATGAACACCTACAGACAACTGACATTTTTAGAAACAGTTGGTATGCACACTAACTAGTTGATAAATAATGATATTGAATTGCTTAAATGACACCAGCAACTATTATCTTCTTAATTGCAATGAAATTTCTAATACAATGCTCATGAAATATGGCCAAGACTTTTGGCATTTATATGGATTACATAAAATGGTAATGTTGGTATAATGCACACCTACAATTGAAACTTATACACCTAAAAAACAATACTAACAAAGGAACCTGGTTGTAGATGGCTGTAATAATTTTCTTTAATGCTGCCCCTTCTGCTTTGCTTTTTTGAACTGCTTTTTTCAAATCTATTTTTTCGAACTGCTTTTTTTTCAGACTGCTTTTTCGGCCTGCCTTTTTGATTCTGCTTTTTCGGATTGCTCTTTTTGGACTGCTTTTTTGGTTTTGCTTTTTAAAAAGTCAAACCCTCAATCAAATCTCTGTCCAAACTGAATATACCAATGAAGATCAACATGAAATGGTTAAGTACCACTTCCAATGTGCAACTCTTCAGAAGGTCTTTCACTTCCTCAGTTATGCAATCTCTTGAGAAGTATCGTTCTCAAGGATTATGCTAAATATTTGCAGACTATCAAGCTCCACAAATGCTCATAGAAGATGTAGTTGAGTTATCAAATCCTGTCAATGCAAATGAGAGGCCAAGCCCTCTATTTATTTACTTTTCTAAGAAGTTACTAAAGACTTCTAAAAGCATCCTTTTCTAAGAAGTTACTAAGAACTTCTAGAAACATCCATTATAATGCACTTTTATAATAAAATAACTTTATAAAATAAAAAGTGCAACTCAACTTATAATTATAAGGCCCAATATAAGAAGTAATGATAAAATATAAATAATATCTCCACGAGCATAATAAACTATCCAATCCTCAAATAAATGCCAGAATGACTCTCTCATCACAACCACCAGTCTACGAGAGTTCGTGATAGACTGATCTAGCACGCAAAACGATGTTAACCAAAACGGGGACATTACATTTTGGGCTCCTTCAGAGTTGGTTTTCATCGTCTTCAGATCTGGACTGATCACCATATGGCTAGAAAGGATCGGGTTTGTAGATTGTGTACTTTGGCAGAGGTTGAGTCTAAGATCCATTTCTTATTTCGTTGCTCTATCTACTATGAGATTAAAGGGAGATTTTATCAGGGATTGTTTCTCTCTTTTAGAGTTCTTCAACTATGATGATCAACAGTGTCTTGCTCTTTATCTTCGGGAGGCCACCCAACTTCGTGAGCATACTCTTCAGTTAGCTACATCTCAAATCCACACCTTTGAGCAGCTCATTACCGCCTTTTACTCCCCCTTGTCTCCGTGACAAGGTGTTAGACGGCCTTCCAACACTACTCCTAGATCAGTCAGGCATTGCACCAGTCTTTTCAGGCAGTGACACTCCTCCAGTAGGCCTCAGCGTAGGTTTGGGACTTTGAATCACCCACAATTATATCCTTTTGTTTCTAATTACTTTGTACCAAGGAAGGATTCATAGTCCTTACCTTGTGTTTCTTGGTCGTCTGTCTTGTTTTGTTTCTTTTATGACATCGTTTTGGTGTTTCTGGTGGGGTCAGCTCTTCTGTTTGTATGCTTAGTCCCATAAACCTTTCTTGTTTTTTGTTGGACATTAATAGTATTATCTTATTTGAATTGTTTAGTGGTGTTCATTTGTCCAAATTGATAAAGACTTAATCAATTAAAATTGTGAGCAGTTGGCTGTGAATTTAAAGTATTATTTATTGAGTGACAATAATTTGCCTGCCAACTGTTTGACAAAATATCAAACTGTTGATTAGCAAAAGAGAATTGATGTTTGTTAAGGATATAGCTTGTTGAGGGTTTTTACACACAAAGACTTTACTTAATTAACCAAAAGACCCGAGTGTTTATCGGGTGTGATTAGACACCAAATCAATTTATAATAAGCCCTATGATTATCGGGCATGCTTAGCGATAATCATCTACAACCTCCTATCTGTTACCATACTGAAACACTCAAGATTGATAATGATCAGGGATAAGCATACCAATCTTAAGAGAAAGATATAATCAGATTTTCATACTTAGTTTGATCAGATTAATACAAGGATTATCTCAAAAGAAGTTTATGTCAGGATAATTTAATGTCTATGTATATGTGTGTGTATGTATGTATATTAGTTCACTTGGTGAACTGGTATACATACATGCACACACATGTGCATACTGCTTGCTAGTTGATTTGTCCTTGAATTCTGACCGACGCTATCATGTCTTAACACTCCTTGTCAGCTAGGGAAGATAACCAAGTATGAACTAGTTTAAATATCACCTAACTCATGATATAAAGGATTATACAAAACATCAAGTCACATGACATTCGTATATCTTAGTTATGGTATGTGCACTGACATCATGTAACATGCTAAATTATTCAACCTATTTTAATGGATTAATATAACAAAATAACACTTCCTTTCAAATTCACAAGAGCGGTAGTTATAGCTACCATAGTATTATTTACTCATGAAATATAATTTCATCTCAATTTATATATTTACAAGAAAAGGAATAATGATTTTTTTTGCTTCTTAATCTAATGAAAGAGAAACTAATCTTAACCATAATAACCATCCACAATAAATAATTTAAAATGTAGAAAATATAAAAGCAAAATATCCGAAATGTAGTTATCTTGCATGTAGATTTTATCCTTTTGTGCAAGCCTTGGCTTCCGGAAGAGAGGAGAAGTATTGTCAGGGGCTTTAAACTCCCAATCGCGGACCCTTACGTGTCCCCGCACAATCTTTACTGAGAAAGACCTTCCCTACTCTAGGATTAGGCTTGGGACACCACTTTCTATGCCACTGAGAATGTGGGTATTAGAGTGTCGACTAAACAACCAGCTAGGCTTAGGATACCTTCTATACACCTATCTGCCAACTGCTCGCAACCTTGACCTCTAGTGATCACAACAGAAAGCATGCCACTAACCTACCTTAGCCAAAGATTTGTGTGGATACTATGTACTCGATCACCCACTGCTCGACTTGACCACAAGACTTATACAATGGACTACCATGAGCTGATTTAGTTTTAAAATCTCTTTTATTACTTGCTTATTTGTTACTGATTAATCCTTCTCTTATCACGCAGAGATAACCCGTGGTTCAATGGTTATCAATTCACACCCTTCATCTTGACCATGCTAGTCTTCCTTGATGAGTCTCTGGGGTGATTGGATAAGTATTATATAATCACAGCCATTACATTTTGCCTGACCGAGGCTTATTGCATCACTAAAGATTCATGATTCTTGCAATTTATTCTTGGCTTCATATTGGTGCAGTCTCTTATCTTAGAGAGTATATAGAAGATACTTTTGTATAAGCTCGAATTTTCGGATATTACTTCAGTTAAACATAATTCTGAAAGAAATTGAATATATATGCAGTGTACCACAATTTTGCTTGACCTGGAGCATTTTTATAATTCCTATAAAAATGAAGTACACATTAGATCATTTCAGCTCAAGGCTCTATGAATGTTGACATTTCCTTCTAATTCTATGTTAAAATTAGGAGCCTTATTATATCAAATTTTAAAGTATAAATTAAGCAGAAATATTTTGATGACTGATAGTAATGTAGCTTCTGGAAATGCTTGGTTGGTCTTAAACAATGATTGTGAAACAAGACCAAAGCTGCTAATATTAGAGTAGATAGTGTTGCAAGTAACTCCAGATGCCTAGTGTAGAAATTACTGACACCATATAGCAATATGAATAAGTGACACTTGATTAAGGTGGATGAACTATCCATGACAAGAAAACAATGGCTAGTATGCGACTGCAAGAAAATGTATATGATTCGTAGAGAATATGTGAAGCAATGTGTGAAGAAATAATGTAGGCTGTATGAGATGGTAATCATGATGTGTTTCTCAATATGAACCATCGCACAAATAGATCTTTGCCTTCTCGGCTACATTACCCGATTATGGCCAAGAAGTGTGAAGATGGTAGGGAGTTATAAACAAAAGCCATCTGCTCAAATATGGTAATAATATTAAAATGGCCACCAAACATTATAAGTCCTGATGAAATAATATAGAAATATGGCCGCTCAAGGTGAAATAATGAAACTGTTGCCAAGGAGTAATAATAACTCATGCTAATATCTTAATATAAAACTGTCATACTATACCTACCTATACTTGTGTGTGTAAGTACACGCATATATTATATGTGTGATATTCCAACAATGCATCTTATGTATACATCTTATATCAAGTGGGCATATATGTACGTTTTATTCAAATTCATGCATACATACATATATGTACATATACATATGCAAGCATATGTAGATACTATGGTATTGTTATATTAAGACGACACATATCACAGGAAGCTTTGAGATCATCCAATTTATAAGGTAACACATTACTTCTTGGTTTTTAATTTAATGCTTAGTGATCTTTTATTTAATAATTCATATTTATTGACCGGGTAGCTAATGGTAATCCATAGTATACTCTTGCTTGCCTAGCCGTTTACCTCCTTAGCCTTGTTGGTTAGAACTCATACCTGTCAAGTCACACATAGGCGAATTGGTGTCCCTTACCCAATTCCCTCTTTGGCAATGCTTCCTCCCTTTGACGAAGAGAATTTTCCACGATAATAACATATTCCTCAATATAAATCAAAGTTACTATAATAAGTTATCATTTTTATAAAACATCATAATGACAATCCACCATTTCACTTGCTATGAATTTATAATGAGTAACCAACTCTTCAAGATAACAAATAATTATAATAATATCATAACGATTAACTAACATTCATCTTCATATGAAATTATAACGAATAACCATATTTCCATTTCACAATATCATATTGTTTAATTGATTTTACCAGTCAACTGATTTCACTTGAAATCCTAATGACTATAAGAATTTTTTAAATTAAGGCAAAATTTGGGATGTAATACATCACGTCACATGATGTCTAGCATAACCTATCATGGCATGTCCACGGATATTACGTCACATAATATCCACCATGATTATCTCATTAAGAGCATATTGATACACAGTTGATATCAAGTCAACATGATATCTATCAATAAGTTCAAGAGCTATTAACTATCAAGACATTTCCATGAATATCAAGTCACCATGATATTTTTATTGATAGTGAACATTGTAAAGTTGTCACCTTACAATGTTGAATACAAGTGTACATTATTAGAAAGATTGTCACCTTTCAATAATGTACACATGGGGCCCATAAAGTCATGGAGTCACACATGACAATTAAAGATTTTACATGGAGTCACCATGGATTCTCTCATGTGGTGTTGTCATGGTGTCACATACGTGACATCCACCATGATCCAAGAGGGTGAAAAAGGGGTTCCACTTTTAGTTTCTCTCTCACATAGAAGAATCCAATAAAGTACATTTTAAGAAATCACTGATGCAAAGACTCTCTCTTAGCAAGGTTTCATTCTTCACAACTCCAAGCTAGTCTCCAAATGTACAAACTTAAGTTTTGCAAGAGACTTGGTGAGAATAGTATCAGTTGTCAGATCTTCACTGATAATGTACTCTAAATGAATAGTATTCAAGTATTCATCTATGGTATAGGCATTTGCATAAAGACCTTTTAATCTGCATGGAACCTCAAAAAATCAACTAAACCATATCCTCTGTCTGCCCCCTTTGTCATGAAAGCATACCTCTTTGTCCAAGGTTGCCTCTAATGAAATGTAAAGCTCCCTCTTGATTTAGAAAGATACTCATAATCTCAATCATCAAATATATTTGCTTCAAGAGCTTCACTTTATCTAGCATGATCATCAAACGACTAATGAATTCTAGATCAAAAAATTCTTTGGATGTATTGTCATAAGATTGAATCTTGCATAATATTTGGTAGCATGCTTAATGTACCATTCATCATTCCTTGCAAGAACATCCTCAAAGACAGAGGAAAAGATAAAGGTAAAATAGCTCTTATTAGTAGATATAGAAATACAATTAAGAGAGAGTGACTACAATGAGAATATAAATGTAATACTCAAGGATAATAAATACTTATCCGCACATCAACATCCTTGATACAAGTTACTCCAATTAAGGTGCATATGCGTCAAATCAGAAAGTGCTTCGATATAAGAATTTGTCAAATAATGGGAATGGAACATTGGTGATTATTTCCCCCACAATGTAAAATTCCCACTCTTATATCATTGAACAATTTTGCATAACATAAAATATGGATAACCTCTTTTTGTTGTTCTTCTTCTTGGAGCTCCCCTTCTTTTCCCTTTCCATCATCTGCTTCTATATTAATATTGTTTCCATGATCAGATGAGGAGGGTGGGCAATGGTGTGTATCCCCATAGATAAAATAATTACCCCCATAGATAAAATGGACACTCTTGCGCACCTCAGGAATCGATCCATCAAGCAAATTGTCATTCACGCTAAAATTAGCCAGATTCTGCAAAGAAGCTACAGACTAGTCAAAGTAATGATACTTCCAAGAACATCCAAGGTACCCCTCAATTGTGACCCATGCTGACCATAGGCACCCAAAACCTGCAAGCTGCTTCTATTCTGATTCCCTCTACACACTCCTTTTCTGCTGCAGCGGACCCATTGGATTGAGATAAACCAGAACTGGACTCTGATGTCATCATTGAAATAGCAGACTATATAAGTATGATCAGGTTCATGTGATCCCGCAAATTGAGGAAAGTAGTCATCTGCTTAACTAACTAGAAAGAGACGAACTGGATGCAAACCTGTATATCATAAAACCACTAGAGACCTGTGTTGAAGCAAAACCCCCAACCATATTCTGTTCAAGCAATTCTCTATTTTTAATATTACAGTTGGATTCTGTCTGCATGCCTCATTAAGGTTTCCAATTCGTCCTCCTAACTGTATGTTCATGAATCTCCTGACTACGTACAATACAATATTTTTAAAAATTAATCTTTTCTGCAATATAGGGATGGATGTTGTGTCACAAGTTTCATTCAGTAGCTATACAATGTTGAGTCCCCCAAAGAGACTCTCAATGACTAAGCCAACCAGATGTACTATCATTATCCCCAATTATTGAATCATCGTTTTGACAACAAAATATATGCATTTATGTCATCCTGTATATAAAATTGACAAATAAGATTATTTATACCAAGATAGTGTATTGTAATTTTTCCATTATTTACTATTTGTAATAACCTATCAAATTGACATTTCCGCAAATATTTGGAGCATAGCCTCTTGATAATCTGTAAATATTTCTCAACATTGGTTGTACCAATCTTAATGGCTCTTCCATTTTTCGTAAGTCTCCCCATATCCATTTGATTATTGATCACTATTCGTATCTATATAATATATACTTATTGCTATTGGAAGCAACTAATATAACTGTCTCACCTGCACAATCATAGAAATATGGTTCAGGTATTCTACAATAAATAAGCTGAGAAGCTCAACATATCTCTATGATTAATCAGACAAGTCTTTTGCAGTGAACACATCTGTAATTGTCTCCCAGGGACGGACGTCTCCAGTCAGCAACATTCAGGAATGACTTAAGAAACAACAGAACCATTCTCTGTCACCGCCTAGAGTATTCAAAGGGAGGGTGAATATGATTATGGCAATTTTTTAGCAACCTGTGAACACTGACCTAACAACCCCATAAGTTTTAACAGCTCTTCGAACTATAGTCACAGGTCTTATATATATTCAACTCTTTTCCATCTCTTGCTTTATCTTATGTCTGCTGTGATTTGGGTGCCATCTCCTAAATAGTGTGATGTGTGTTTGCAAATGGGCCTGCAGTTCCTACAGTTGGTGCAGTAAATAAGACTAGAATTATCCATAATACCTGTCTCCTTAATACTTTGACTTTTCTTCTCCTTGTTTGGTGGTTATCATGCCATTTGCCTTTGTCTTATTTGTTTGCAAACACAATGAATGAAGAGATCATACTTATAATTTCATGACTTCTTCAGCATTAACATATACATTGAATAGAGGAATATTTCCAATAACCAAGTACAAATAAATAGTCACAGGAAATTACAGGTCTAATGATTCCATATTCTGGACTTTTTGCATCCCTTGATCAGCACTGAAAGAAAAAACATGAAATTACCAAATGTCTTGATATCAAATTATTTTGTTACCCACAAATTTGTGAAGTTTAAACAGGCGCTCCTCTGTATGGGTTCATGGATATGCATAAAGTAAAAGGTAAAATTCACGACCTGGAGTAACTCACCACCAGAGAGCTACTGAGATGGTATTTACGGGATATGCAGATTAAACCACAAAAAATAACAGATAGGTTCTTGATGCCCAATAAGAACCGTGACATTAATAATCAACTAGCATTTGAAGAATCATTCTAATTCCAGTGATATTCATTCATGCAAGGGTCTGTAGTCTCTAGAGTTGTTATGACAAATACTATATATGACACTCGAAAGTATATTGATTGCCAGTAATTCCTTTCTTGTGTATTCTCATTTGAATGTTGCTCAAGATGGATTATTCTCTGAGATATGTTGATTGTTGGCAATAGTGGGATTCATAGACTGAAGCCATCTTTCTCTGCGGTTCTTTTCATGTTCTATATATAATTTCTGCCATCAAAGATGATACTATATGTTGCAAACAACTTTAATCTTTATTTTCTGTAAGAAGCTTTAAGCACTGTAATACATTGTCTTGCCTGAACACAGACATTGCCCAACACAACTCATCAATCCCAAAGATATATATTCACGCTCTGATACCATGTGAATGATATTAAATTTATGATCAGACTGTCAGACTGATATGGATTTGACAATATGTGAAAGACAAAATCCTAACTTGTTTGTATTGTCTTGCAGATAAAATTGCAAGTTCTTGAATTATCAGAGATATAAATGTGAGTGTCTATTATGTAATGGACAGTTCTGCAATTACTGATCTGGAGAGAGAGAACAAATTTATTTATTTTGATTTCTTTTCTCTTGTGATCAGTTATTACATGTATGGTAACCAAGAGGCATGTCAAATGAAGACGTATCTGTTCAGTTATATGTCTCATTGAAGAGGCACGGAGACTTTACTTAATTAACCAATGGACCCGAGTGTTTATTAGGTGTGATTAGACACCATGAATTTATAATAAGCCCTATGATTATCGGGCATGCTAAGCAATAATCATCTACAGTCTCCAATCTGTTATGTGAAGTGGATCATTCACTTGATCCATATTGAAGCACAGAAGATCGATAATGATCAGGGATAAGCATCCCGATCTAAGAGAAAGATTTAATCAGATTTTCATACTTGGTTTGATTGGATCAGATTAATACAAGGATGATCTCAAAAGAAGCTTATGGGAGGATAATTTAATGTCTATGTATGTGTGTTTATTTATGTATATTGGTTATGGTGAACTGTAATACATCCATGCACACACATACACATACAGTTTGCCAGTTGATTTGTCCTTGAATCCTGACTGATGCTATCATGTCTTAACACTAGACTTCAAAGAAAATCAATAATTTTGAAGGAATATGACCCCTTTGTGTGTCTTTGGTTGAGTTTACCATGGTATTTAATGTACTGCAATGCCTTATAATATGTAAATAAGACAAACTTTGTTGGTTGAAACTAGTTTTATCACTTCATACATGCTTGTACAATGACATAAAATTCTTGATCATAGACATAGTACTTCCTTTCAAGTTTGTTAAAATTTGGCAGTGCTAAGATGGATATGTGCATCAGTATTACTAATACTCCAGCTAAACTTGCTAAACCATGGGAAATTTTTGTTTGAAATTTACTTTTTAGAGATGGTGATTCTACATTGGTTTTTAACTTCTTAGATCCATGCTCTGACTCTCTTGGGAACTGACAACCCCAAATACACTAGTTTTCTTTTTATAAAACTATTGTTCGGACTACCTATCAACTTTTTCTTCTCTTAATCTTGGCAAGTTTAATCTTATATGCATCAAAAGTTCATTTTTTAATTTATTGTAAATCAAAATGTCTTCTAAATAAACAATGAAAAACTTATTGTGAAAGTATTTCAATAATTAGTTCACCAACTTCATAAAAGTGTCCAATGCATTGGTCAACCGAAATGGCATTACAATCACTTGTACAATCCATCTTTTGTCTGGAATGCAGTCTTTTAATCATTGCCCTCTGTAGTCTAAAAATGATGGTGCAAGCTCTTTAGGTCAATTTTTTAAATATTTGGCTCTACTCAAACAATTTGTCAAGACATCCATTTAGATGATGTGTTTTGGTATCCTATGATAGGAACGTGATATCTATTTTCTCTACGTGACCATACTTGATTGCTACTTGTGGTATAAATTCTAGAGGATATCTCAATGACAAAATGCAGACCTTACAGTCCCAACACACTTATTGGCAATATAACGTTATTGTTAAGCACAACTCTTCCCTTAAGAGGCAAAGATCTCTTTTATTGCAGCTGGAAGATTTTTCGTGAGATAAGATAAATTTATTAATGTCCAACAAAAGACCAACTAAACAGTCTTAGGGACTGCCTAAGACAAAGTAACAACCCAACATACAATGGGAGCACCAAATGTTGTCTAGAAGAAAGACAGAGCAAAAAACAAAGAACTAAAGAATCAAAGCAAGAGGAAGCAGCCAAACCAAACAAACCAACAAGCTAGCTAGTCTGATCAATCGGGAAAAAATCTAGAATCGACGGATAGTCTGTAGGACAGGAGATTGCAAGCCATCTCCAAGACCCCCCAACAGTGCTAGAAGGGGAAAACTAGTAATGAGTGGAGGATTTGCATTGTCTCACAACCCTCGTAGACCCCAATGAGGGATTCAACACCTGCTTGATATCTCACATGGGGTGAATCACTATGAAGAATGAGTTAATGAGCTGGTTGGATTGCAATTTTTGGGGGAGTAGCCACTGTAGGGTGTGGTCTTGGAACCTCAGTGTCTCTTGAAGATAGAGCGAAAGGCACCTCTGGTCCATATATGTGAACAAGGTTGGGAGATATTGAGCCTTTCTAAATAACCAATAGAATCTCCCTCTGATCTCATAGTAGACGGGACAATGAAAAATGAAGTAAGTCTTCATCTCAACCTCTCCCAAATAAAAAAGTTGATAGATCTGTATACGGAGCTGATGGGTACCCACTCTGAAAGAACCAAAAGAGATATAGAGAGCACGAGAGTTGAGACCAACCATGAGACAGGTACAAGGGGCACATAATGATCTCATCCTATAAGTCAAGAAAATGCTCTACATAGAATGCCGTCATTGGATGGAGCTTTCCTGGGGGGGTGCAAATCCAAATAGTATGAATATACTATCTGTAAATGTTCGTCCTGATCTGCATGTTCAACTCTTGCTGAGGTCAAAAGAAATGAGACAAGGCGTTTAGGGAATACTAGATTGGGGGAAGGTGATCAATATTGATCTTGATAGATCCCAACAGAGTCGAGGCTTGAGTAAACCAACAAGAAGCTCAGCTGGTGGGGTCTGAGCACGCAATAGCCTCCGAAGAGCAATAGGCCTGATATGAATTTCTGTGATTCCCCTCCAAGGAGTCCATGAAGCCCTATAGGTGATGAGCCTTACTGGATCTAAAATAGTACCAAGTCTGAAAGCTAAGTTATCGATTCTGGTTCTGATGCTGATGTAGGTGCGGGGTGTTGATGCGTGGATTTTATTTTTTGGGATTTTGGATGCATCCATATATATATATATATATCTATATATATATATATATAATTTATGACAATGTATGCAAATAAATACAAGAAATATTAAATATACAAAAATAAACCATTCATTGAATCATTATCATAATCAAATTGAAATAACAGTAATGTTTAATTAGTAAATCACTCAAGTTCAAGATTCCAATGCAATTTGAATTACAAAATCAACATAGTTCATGGTTCAATGTTGATTAATCAAGAGTCCAGGCTCAAGATTCACAAATCACATCTAGTCATTCAAAATCATAAGGATTCTCAAAAAAATCCACATTCTCATCATCTCCTCCTGCTGCAACACTTGCAAATTCATTAAATTCATTTGAACCATGCATGGTTCCATTTGTGCTAGATGTATGTGCTATGATGTTATCAATATCATCATCCGTCATCATAGTAAGATCCTGAAGTGTTGTGTCCAAGTCTGTAGATTCATGAGCTACATCCCAAAGCTTGGTTGACCCTTCCTTGTATCCATCCTCTTTACGTAACAAAAGACACAAGTTGGTATGTATATAGACCAAGTCCTTAGCTTTCTTTGAGCCCAACCGGTTGCGCTCCACTAAATGGATATAAGAGTATGTACTCCAATTCCATTCGGCAGAAGAACTTGCAACTTGAATAGTGTTCATAAAAAATAAAAAATAAAAAAATAAACATACAAATGAAAAGCAAATTAGAGAATGTTAAACACTAAAGTGTAGAGCACAATTGCTAAATAAATAAATAAATGAAAACTTACTTGTGAGAGGATCTTGATTGCAAGAGGTTGTAGATGCTTGAATGGTTGACCTTACATGTACCACCATGTGATAGCTCCCATGTCATTTTGGTTCTTTATTGCATATGGAGTAAGTTTTGATCCTGAAGCAAATAAGCTAAATTCTTGCCTCACCTTTTTGTGTATTTCATCATCTGGGAAGAGTCTTGCAAATGCAGTGTAGCACCCAGTAGCAACTTCTTCATCTGCATATGATGCAATTCTATCTGGCATAGTAAGTATTTCCTGGCTATAGTACCTTGGAGATAAGTCATAAGCAAGGAGGTGCAATGGGGTAGTTATCCATATCCTCCACCTTTTTGCACAAGGCTTCACATTTTGTTGGATTAGTCTCATGTACTTGTATGGAAAGCTTTACCTTTTCTACCATGGTGTCCATGCCATCGTACACATCCCCTAAGCAAGGTGCATCTGTATTGGCAAAGTGTAGCATATTCATGATAGGCTCGGTGAAATCCATTACAAATTGCACACGAGCCCCCACCAATGCTCATCCAAGATCATACCCTTCACCTTCAAGGCTTTCTTTAAATTTGAAGCCTTCCATATAGCCCATTGGTTACAAATAACCATTTGGCCCAATGCTGATTTCACCTTGAGGAATCGTTTCAGAAAAATAGTATGAGATACAAATCTAGTCTTAGCAACCTATAAGCAAGTTGACAATATGACATCAAATATAAAAAAAAAATTATAAACAAGAAATTTGATATTGAACATGAATATAAAAGTTATTCAAAATAAATAAATAAATGAAACTAAATAATTACAATTTTAAATCTACCTTAAACAACTCCAACTTGGAGAATGATTTGAATATAGATTGTGACGTGGTGGTTTGTCACAAACATTTGTATCTCCTTTCCCTCTTGGTATATTTGCTTCACCCAATCTGTTTGGGTGCCAGTTTGTTGCATGAACAAGTTGCGAGTGTACGCGTATCGAGACTCAACCAAAGCACTTGCATCCCTACTATTCATGGCATTATCTGTGACCACCTAGATCACATTCTCGCTACCCACCATCTCTATTGCCTCAATGAGAATTCTAGAAATTAAATATGATTCCTTAACTTGTTCTTCCCAATCAATAGCCCTCAAAAACATTGCCCCTTTGGGGGACATTGCAATTACATTTATCAATGGTCAGTTTCTTGTGTCTTTCGATCGATCAGATACAATAGTTATGCCAAAAGTTTTCCAAGATGTCCTAAGTGGTTGAAGAGCTTTCTCTATAAAAATATTTTCTTTTTGCAAAAGAGTAGTACACACCTTTTCATACCTAGGGCTAATGTAATCAGTTGATGCTTTAAGGATAGCTGCAACCATTTCCTTCCTATATGGCGGTCTTACCAAATTGAAAGGAAGGCCATTGGCATAAAGCCAACATGCAATTGCTTTATCAGAAATCTCTCTTGCCTCCATTTTGAATGCTTGATACAACAGACCTCTTTTTGCAGGTAATAGCTTCTACTTCATTCTCCTCCTCTCCCACTTCCAAGAATGGATGTTTGGAGGATGCAACATGATCGGTGGGCACATTCACTTTGCTCTTTGTAGATGAAGGTTTGTACAAACTTGTTTTTGATTTGCTCACTAAATGATCAACAACCTCTTGTTCTTTTATGAATCCAAATAATTGTGCATCACTCAACCTTTTTCCATCTTTACTTCCCTTGCACAATGTTGTTCCTTTACCAGTAGGGCCCATAAAATGAGATTTGACCCGAGAATATGAGTTGTTGAATGGTTTACTATGACATATATTACATCTCCAAATGTATGACCCACCTTTGGAAACTTGTGATGATCTTGTGGTGTGTCTTCATAATGGAGATGCCACATCAATATTAAAGTTATCACTTTGTTTTTGCCCGACTACTGAACTTTGACTATCAGTAGTGGCCATTCTTGCACAATAGGAACTATGAATCTAATAAGAAAATAGAAAAAATTAACTTAGAAATGTTTAAAAAAACTTACTCCTTCATTTCTTTACAAAAAAACAAAACAAAATATCTTGAAAAATTCATTAAGAACTAAGAAAAATCATTGAAAAAGCAAATGAAATGGATTGAATGCTTACCTTTGATGCTTAATCGTTCTTTTTGGAAGCTCAGTAGACACCCTACGAATGATCCTCTTCCAAACTAATGACATTGCTATCAGAATGCTACAATGGATACCAAATGAGAAGAGAGCCCAACTACAAACAAAATGGGAAGAATGGGTAATGAATGGCCTCTTTTAGGGCCATTTTAGGGTTTTAAGGCAAATAGGAGGGAAAATAAAATAAAAAAATTCAAATCACATGTTTTTAAAGTCACTTAAGTGACTGGACGCTGAAAACAAGTAGATGCTCACAGGATGCACCCGGATGCTCTTCAGATGCTCTACGAAGCACCCTGCATGCATCTGCAGGAAATAACGGTGCTTCCTAACAGCACCCACCACACCTCCTCCCACATCCACACACCAGTCCGCATCCGCATCCGCACCTCCCTCCAGGCCAGATGCATCGGTAACTTAGTCTGAAAGGATGGGAACCAAACTTGGCAAGAACAATACTGTGTGGGGTAGACTCTCTGCATCTAATAATATGTCAAAGAAGAGTCTGGACCCTCTCCATAGAAGCCTTATTCGACTCCAGTAAGGACAACCCCAAACCACAAAACCATAGAGCACAATTAGTTTAATTAAGTGTCCAAAAGGGTCAACTTGGACTAGATGTCCTAGAAATGATGTTTGAAACATTGTCTTTCAACAAGGGTAAGAGAGCCACAACCCTTGTTAATACGAGGCTGAACCGCTAGTCTAAAGCTAATGCGGTTCATATCTCGATCTCCTTGACTACCTTGGTCTTTCTTAGGTTTACTATCAACTGTTGTAGGTCGCAAAAAGAGGCAAGGCCGTCAAGGAGTCTTTCAAGACCTTCAAGTGAGGAGGCCATGAGGACCACATCATCTACAATGAACAAGATAGAAATTGACACCTGATCTAAGTAACAACCATTCCTAGGGAGGGAGTGCACCCAAAGGAACTCCTTCAACTCACTAATGTAGAGTCCAAACAAACTATAAGACAAAGGGCAACTTTGCTTCACCCCAATGATGCTACGAATGAAGTTTGACATCTCATGAGGTGTCCTAATGTGACCATCACAGTCTCGTAAAGTCTCGTGTTGGGGCTCAAGAGAGTCGTTGGAGTCCTTGGGGGACTAAATGAGAGGTTCCAAGGGTTAGTGTCCTTTGGTTATCCAAAGGAAGTTGGTAGAAGTATGGAGGTCTGTGTACAGCTTGTGGTGGAAGGATTTATAGTCATCATCATACCACTCGTTTATGGCAAGTGCTCCTATGAGTAGGGGACAAGGTCTAGTGGGTGGTGTAATGGTGGAAAGAGAGGAGGGAGGCCTGCCATATGGAAGCGGTCTTGCTCTTCTTAATTGCAACTAAGGAAGGTGCTGGAGGAAGGGGATGAGGATAGGAAAGGGGGGTGGCGTGGGGAAATCGGGGTCTAGGGGGGAGGAGGGAAGGGCTTGAAAGGTGAGGCAAAGAAAGGCTTGGTCGACAAGGGGAAGGTGGGTGATGGCGAAGCGACTGAAAATAAGAATGAGAGAGGAGTTGGAAAGGGCGTACTCTACAACACTCGCACGCACACAGTGAGGCCAACAAGTGAAATGAATTGGAGTTGGGGAGGCTAGAAAGTTCGTTCATAATCACTAAGTCCAAGGACTTACACAACTGAAGCAAGTGGCAACAATACCTAGTAAGAGGCTCATAGTATCATTGGAGGACCTCTAGATACTCGGGGAGGGCGAATCAGACATAGAGGCACATATCCTATCCAACACCTTGTCATGGAGTGGAGTTTGCAAGCCCCTAGTCCATGCATTGAAATCACCAATAATATGAATATTCCCCAAATCAAAGAATCTAGTAACACTGTTAAACATGTTTGTGAATAGGTCCCTCTTCGACCCATTGTGTATAGCATATGGGGAGGAGGCCAGTGGAAAGTAACAAATTGCAATGAAAAGATCTCTAAGGCGAGAGGCTACCTGGCGCACACAGACTCATGTAAATCTAGCGAAGCTGTTTGAGTGAACCACATGTCACATTCTGAAATTGACTACAGATGAGGCAAGTGACCCCGCTAGAACCTCTAACACCACCTAAGCTTTGACCTCGTCCCTGTAAGTTCAAAACTAGTGAAAGCCCATAAGACCAGGAAGTGGTTGAGTAGGACTCCTATAGGTCTTAGTGACAAAAAGAAGGTTTGCAGAGCCAACCACGTCCTAAAGAAAACTTGACAGAGACCAAAGGAACCAATGTCATTTGAACATTTGACTTGTAAGCAACCAACACTACGTTCCTTTTTGCCGAGCCTCCTCAGTGACTGTCATTTGCCAGCCGTAGCCACCGAATCCCCACCCAACCAAGGGGGAAGCTATCGTGGAGTACTGCTCTAAGGTTACGTATCATGACCCACTTGCCATCTCGGCGTACTGCTGCTACAAGAGTCTGAGCCTATTTCAGCTCAACTATTTGTGATTTTGTAAGGTCCTTATTAAGATATATCTTTGATGGTAGAGGAAAGATTTTCCTACTTGCCTTGAGCACATGAAGTCTATTTGAGGAATTGTTAAAATGTATGTTTGGCCCATGCCCTATCAAGAGAAATGTCAGGAAGCTCTAGCTGGTCACATTGAAATGTATATGCCATGTCTAGTGGGGTGATGGGTAGAAAGCTGCGAATGAAGCTCTCACTCTTCTAGCTTTCTCATCCACAAGTTTGGAGTGGACAAGAGCCTCCACCTCGACAAGAGGAGGGGTTATTCCACCACCATTATAAATTGTTGTCGATAATTTTTTCTAAGTATTTGTTTCTATTTTTAGACCGGTTTATTTATTATCTAGATCATTTTTCTTTTCTTTAATGTGTTTGATCTCTGAAAGTTGTACAATGCGTGAGCTAATAGTTGTTTGCAATCAACGAATTCTATGATGGCAGAGGAAATAGTGGCTGATAGTTAGGTGATCTTATTTTGATACATATCAAGACATTGTTTCATTTTTGCACAGACTATCTTCGATAAGATACAATCAGTTGATGATGTAGCAAGATTTTCTAAGAGTGCAATCATTTTGTTTTTAAGGGATTGATTCTCTGATTTGAGACAAGAAACTTCATCCAACGGCTTGGAGAGAGGAGCAACATCACTCTTAATGCATTGATATGTTTGCAGTGGGGTAGAGGACATCCTTGTGTCGCTCGAGGTTAGTTCCATGATGTTAAAACTGCAATGCTGACTTCTAGAGACGTACAAGAACCAATAAGAGAGATATGCAGGCTGTAGGAGACAACAAAGATAGATGCACATGCAACCTCCACTATGATGAAGGAAAAAAAACGCTATGCTTTGGAGAGAACTTGAGATATAGGTTGTAGGAAATACACTACAGATGACCAATATCGAACTAGACCTGACCCACAAGGTTGCAAACAGCGACGAGTGCCACTGATGCAAATGAAAGCTCAGGTGATTGGAGACATGAAACTGGGTGACAAAACTGAACTGAACAAGATAGTAGAAGCACGGTCAAAGCTCAACTCCAAGGGTGCGAATGTGAGGTGAGGGCGGGAGAACCCAAACTGCAAAAAATGCTTTGCAGGTAGGACACAACAACCATGAGCCATTGCTGTAAGAAAGGAAATGGTTGTGCAAAGACAACCATGGGTTGTCGTTGTGAGCAAGAAAATGGTTGCGCAAAGACAAACAACTCAGATGCAAATGCAAAGCTAGATACACAACTTAATTACCAACCAAAACCAGCAAATGCCCGTGCATGACAACAACAACAATGATGGAGGGAGAGAGTTGTGGACACAAGAACGACTAGAGAATGGACAACCTATAGGGAATGCACTAGGAGAAACATGCAGCGTGCCTGATGTAGACATGGCACCGAGAGACACAGGTTGAGCAGTGTGCAATAGAGCCAAAGGAGGCAGGTACAGTCCCGAGAGCTCTCATTGCTAATAAAGTAATGTGCAAATCACAGACAACACTCCAGCTGGCTAGTAGAATGGGAAAGTTGCATTTTGATTGATTAGCACCTTATTTTGGATTCATTGGTTAAGGTTTCCAATTTTTTTGAAAATTTTATGTTTCCCTGTATATATCACGTGCAGTACTAGCAATATATAGGAACTCATTGTAGAAATGAAATGAATTTGTAATTTTTTGCTAATGTTCGTAAATGGCCATACTTGATTAATGGAAAACAATAGTGAATGTGATTACACTATAAAATGTGCTATCATAAAAACCTTACAACTTGAAAAGCAACAAAACAATATTAAGAACTACAATAACACAAACATATGAATATGATGAGTAGTGTAAATCTGAATCTTATCATCTAAGTACAAATACAAATATGCATGTGACATAAACATTCTATAAAGAAGTACAAAGTTACCGAAGATGAAAGCTGAGGATGAAGATGAAGGCTGGTGACCAGTGTTGTCATATTTATTTCAAACTCAAGGGTAGAAGAATCAAATTCATCACCATCCATCATTCATGGGAGGTGCATTGCAAGACTTAATATTTCCACAGAAGATGGTCTAGAGCTAAGAGACCAAGCTTAACAATCCAAGAGGATACAGGGCAGTTTCTCTAAACCTATACTAGGACTCAAGCTTAGACACAAGCTTATCATGATCTGCTGAAAGATCCCTAATGGATCTCTTTTGCTGATCTGCTATAATTTTATTATTTTTAAATTTCTCTTCCCTGTTTATTAAAATTTTCTTGCAGAACTAGACGGAAGTTGCAAAAGAGTTTGATTATTTTATGTTTTTGATGATTTTTCAATAAGTAATAACAGAAGCACAATAACATGAGCCAATTCTGAAAATATATTCCAAATGCAATCAAAACAATTTCGCTTCAAGCAGATTTTCCTGAATATACGCCTAATAAGTAATCGGATGAAGATTTATAATCATATTCAGATGAATACAACCAAGGACAAAGCCAACCTGAAGGCGTGAATGACAAATATGAGCCCAGAAAGAAGTTACGACCAGATTCCAGCTCTTCAAGTGCTGCACGTGGGAAAGAATATGGCTGCCAGGCGCGGTCGTACAGCTGCAAAGTGCCCACACATGGATAAAATGTCCAAACCCTAGTGAAAACTCTAACACAATACTGCGTTCCCGTGAAGAAACAATCCTTAATCTCCAAGATGCTTCTAAATGCTAAGAATCCAAACCACTATTTTAGGGGCTACGTCCCAAATAGACAAAGCAAGAGGGTTTGGCGTCCCAAATGCTGAAAGCTCAATTAGAGCCCAAAACCCAAATCCAAAATGTAATATGTCAATAATACCTTCGAACTTTGTCTTCATCTCCTTATAACCCACCAAACTTAGCTCAAACCCTAAAAGTGTCTCCATGTGGTGTTGGGTTATGAAATAATATATTTCTCATTTTTAAAGTATTCAAGTATCCAGAAAGTGACCTTTTTCCCAATAGAAAGAAATCTGTTCACCGAAATGCTCTGAGTCAAAAAAGAAATATTTAGAAAAGTTCAAGACCTTTCCAACGAGCTATTACACCAAGGGATAAGCAATCCAGATGAGGCCAAAACCCCTTATTACTCCAAAATGGCTATAGCTTAGCCTTATTTAATTATTAAACTCTAACTTAGGAAATATTAAAAATATAACCCAAATAGCCACAAAATGCCCAACTGACACCACAAACCATAAAATCATCCTGTCACTTGTCTGTGACTGAAGTTGGAAATCAAGGATCCATTGGTAGTCTCATCCCTAAAATCTAGGGATGCTCCAAAAATTTAGGAAACAAGCCCTATCCCTCTGAAACTGAACCCAAAGAGTAATCTCATGGAGACCCAACCCTGGGCAAGATCATACCTCCTAAAAAGTAGGAACTGCCTCCTAAAAACAAGGAATGTCTCCCAATTGAACAATAACTGCCAGAACATCAAGTCCCCAACACTGAATAGCCATACTGGGTCTCTATCCAACCTCGTCAGCCTACAAGACCCCATAATAAGCTGACTCACATGTCTCTGCTTCCCTAAAATCTAGGGATGCTCCTAAAATTTAGGAAACAAGCCCTATCCCTCTGAAACTGAACCCAAAGAGTAATCTCATGGAGACCCAACCCTTGGCAAGATCATACCTCCTAAAAAGTAGGAACTGCCTCCTAAAAACAAGGAATGTCTCCCAATTGAACAATAACTGCCAGAACATCAAGTCCCCAACACTGAATAGCCATACTGGGTCTCTATCCAACCCTGTCAGCCTACAAGACCCCATAATAAGCTGACTCACATGTCTCTGCTTCCCTAAAATCTAGGGATGCTCCTAAAATTTAGGAAACAAGCCCTATCCCTCTGAAACTGAACCCAAAGAGTAATCTCATGGAGACCCAACCCTTGGCAAGATCATACCTCCTAAAAAGTAGGAACTGCCTCCTAAAAACAAGGAATGTCTCCCAATTGAACAATAACTGCCAGAACATCAAGTCCCCAACACTGAATAGCCATACTGGGTCTCTATCCAACCCTGTCAGCCTACAAGACCCCATAATAAGCTGACTCACATGTCTCTGCTAGACTGAGCTAAAAGAGGGGACATGACATCTTCTCTATGGGAGATTATAGAATGATACTATCATCATATCTATCCTTGCGAGGGAGTTAATGGGCAGTTTTATCTTTATTGTTCTATGTTTCTGATTACCGTAGTTGAGTAATGGAACCTTTGGTTGCTTTTAGGGATTCATTTAGGATCATATTTGGTGACAGATTTGTGCTTTTGTGTTCTGAATTGAAATTTCTTCTGGTAATCACATTACACTTTATTTAATTTTTTTAAGCTTGAGTGAAAAGCTAAGTTATATGTCTAGTCATACTTAGCCTAAGTAGTCAGCTTTGAGGTTTTTATATTCTAAAAGCATATACAAGGCAAAGAAGTGTGAAATGGGTTCCTTGGAAGCGACATCTTTTGAATATTAGTAAAGAGAAGTAGAAAGGTATTATGCTTTCTTGTTGAGTCCGATTTCATTGCATTTATATCAAGCCCAACTGATTGCTTTAACTTTTAGATAACTATGCTATATGTTTATAGATGCATATTTGTGTGAGAGACTTTGAATTTGTGGATAACATGCTTTTACTTGTAACTAATGGCTATATGTAAGTACATGACTTAATAATATGATATAGTACTTGGTATTTGTTCTGCTTTCTTGACAATTGGAAAGATTTGTTTATATTTTTTATTTCTCACACCCTGTGGAGTTTCTCTTTTATGTTTCTCTGTTTAATTTTCATAGTTATTATAATTTTCATTCTTTTACCATTAAATCTGATATTTGGTCAAATATTTCACTTTCATTCTAATAGCAAAACTTTGTGTTTATATTGTTAAATTAATTTCTGCTGTTAATATCTTCTATTATTTGCTTTTAAAGTTATCTTAGCATGTCCCTCTCATTCTTTATGTAAAGATATGAAAAAGATCTTTTGTGTATGTCTGAATCCCAGTCTTTTAAAGATGCAAAAATTGTTTCTTACTTTAAATTGCATTTTTTCATGGCATTAGAAGTATAGTAACAGCCTGTGCTTGACAGCTTGATAAAGTGGTTGGTGAAAATGAATTGGAAGTTGATTGGCATCGCTCATTTTACCTTAATTTAATTGCTCACACCTCGTTCAAAGTTACTGTTGCAATCTGCAGGTTGGTTTCTCCATCCCTATCATATTGTTATCATTAAGCCAATGTATTACAGTTGATGAACACAAGAGAGACTAAACTTTAAGGCTTTGCCCAATAAGTGTGTATATTCTTTCAGAAAAATAATTATTAGTCTTTTGATATAGAAGAATAGATGATTTTTAGAACATTAAATCGGTGTTACCCAGGGATGTGTTTCCAGTTTCGACCATAATCAGCAGTGTCTTGAAAATGGATACTGCATCAAGGACAAGGGGCTGCGAGGAAATGTTTTGTAGTTCTCTCTTCTTGCCCATATATTGCATACAATGTCATGTATCAGTGTCTTAGTCTATTATTTTATTTTCTATAGGCTATTTGGGCATTGCAAGAGAAATAATATAATAAGTAAAGTTTTTAACTTAATCCGTTCAAAATACAACTTTATGTTATATTCGTAATAGAAAACTTGTGTTTTATTATTTAAAAGTTTGAAGTGTTGCTAAGACTAGGGTCCAAAAGTAATGTTATATAAAAAGATAGACCCTTTTTGATCCATAATTAGGGGTTTACTAAATTAATCCTAATAACAGAATTTTCCCAATCCATGCAGAATTACGTGATCGTGCTTTTTAACCATTGAAACTGCAATTAGGTACACTTTTACAAAATTTCATGAAATTAACTAACTACTAAAGTATAGAAATTGGAATTTAAAATAAGAATATAAACTGAAATATTCAGAATGTAAGATATGAGAGAGAAGAATGATAAAACAAAAGACAGATGGAACACACGCATGTTGGTATTGAAGCTTGTCCAGTCAGTTCTAGGTCTCTGGGTTGGGTTCTCAATGTTGGGACCACTTTATTAATACTGCGAAGCAAAACACTTTGTTACAATATTTAAGCTTTAGAAAACCTGCATCAAGCTCCTTACAATCTCCTTCACTTCTGCAATTTTCGGTTTATAATAAGACAAGATAAGATAATGATATTAATGTCCAACAAAAGACCAAAAGAGGTATATGGGACTAAAAGATTACAATAGAGAGGCAAACACCAGCAGGAACACACAAAGGTGTCCGAAATTAAATGACAAAAACCAAAGCAACAACAACAAATAGAGAGAGAGAGAGAGATAGCGAAAACACTAAGAGAGACTAGGAGTCATTCTTAGGCGAACTGAATGATACACATGTTGATGTGTAGAGGCATTGAACTGTCTTTGGCCACTCGTAGAGGAGTGTCACTGGTGCAAATAACCGGAATGGGATCTAACACATCTAGAAAGCCCGGTAGATCTAGTAGAGCTAGAAGGCCTTTTCACATCACGCAAAGGAGATAATGGTGTAAAAAAGACAGTAATGAGCTGAGTAGATGAGTGCCGTTGTGGAAGTAGTGACTGGATCGTGCTATCACGGAGCGTAGTGGCCTCACGAAGATAAAGTGCAAGACATTTTTGATCATAATAGCTGAAAAAGTCATAGAGAGAGAGAAGCATTCCCGGAACAGACAAAAAAATGTCCCTCTGATCTCATAGTATATAGGACATCGAAAAAGGAAATGAGCCTCAGCCTCCACCTCCCCTAAAGTATAGAATATATAGATCCGTTCCCCACTATCAATATGATGATTAGTCTGAGCCCGAAGATGGTGAGAACCAACTCTGAAAGAACCTAAGGAGCTCCGTAGGGCATGAGACCACCACCAAGAAAGTTAGCTAAGACGGACAATAATCCCATCAAAAATCTCCAAAAAATGCTCCGCATTAAAGGACATCTACGGGCATAACCCGCTAGAAGGGTTAACCCAGGTAGTGGCAATATAACGTCTATAGATGTCAAGTCGAACGTGCTCATTCAACTCTTGTCGAGAAGGGAGAAGATGAGCAGGGGCATCCAATGAGAACTGAAAAGGGGGGAGATGATCAATGTCAATCCCAATCGAACCCAACAAAGAAGAAGCTTGTGCATATCAATATTGAGCACGGGAACCAGACTTAGCATTCATAGTAGAAATAGAGAAACAATAAGCTAAATAGAAGTATCGGTCATGGTCCCCAACATTATCCACAAATCCACGAAGGCGATGGAGTAACCAAACCAAATCAAAGATGCCCGCGAGACTGAAAGGATGAGCACCAAACTCAGCCAAAATGACATTGCGAGGAGTGAACCTGTGATATTTGATGATGCGCCTCAAGAACAAAGTTTGAACCCGCTCTATCGAGGCCCAATTTGAGCTAAGAAGAGAAGGGCCCCAAACCATAGATCCATACAAAATAGTTGGCCACACAAGAGAGTCTAAGAGAGATAGCTTGGACAAGGTATCCTGGAAGTGATGTTTGAAACATTGTTTCTCAAGCAAAGTAAGAGAACCCATACCCTTATTAACTTTGGGCTGAATAGCTGGTCTCATACTAAAATGCGGACCGAAAAACATAAACCCTAGATAAGTTTAGGATGAAGTGATATCAATCTCTTGACCTTGAAAAATGAAGTGAAGATGAGAGGTCTTTAAGCAATTAAAGACCATGACCCAAGTCTTACCTAAGTTAACCACAAGTTGTCACTGATCACAAAATGAAGCCAAGCTATCAAGAAGTCTCTGTAACTTGTTTGGAGAGGAAGCAAGGAGAACCACATCATCAACAAAAAGAAGCATGAAAATCAGAAATGAAGATAACATCCATCCCCAGGGATTGAAGTCTTCAAGAGTAAGTCCTCAAGCTCATCAATATATAACCCAAACAAAGTAGGAGAGAGAGGACATCCCTGCTTAACCCAAATGGTGCTATGGATTGGATCCAAGTGCTCTCAGGAGTTCTGAATCTGCCAACCACAGTCTCATACAGTCTCATGATAGTGGTACATAACATCTCAGAAATACCAACCTCTCCAAGTCTCTCAAACAGAGCCACCCTAGGAACAGAATCAAAAGCTTTGCAAAAATTAACAAAGCAACAATAAGCCTTCTCCGATCTGTGTTTGGCCTCCTCAATAATAGCCCATAGGGTGAAGATGTGATCCATAGTTTGATAATCAGCCCGAAAACCAGCTTGCCCTCTAGCCCTACAACCTTTATTGTCTATGCTTACTATAATGATTCTTACAATGATCTTGAAGGGTGTATATATACTTTTCGAAGAACCTTCCCAAAGGGGGTCCATTGGCTACATGACAATTACCAAAGGGCTTGTCGGCTACATAACAAGAACCTTCTTGAGGGGCCCCGTCGGCTAATTTACAATTTTATCGACAACATCATCCTCCCAAAAGAAAAAGTTGTCTTCGGACGACAATACAACAAAACTCAAAATAACCCAAGTACATCAATACATAAATACTAAATAGAGGGATGCGACCCTAGCGTAGTGGCCGCCCACGCTCTCAACTCGTTTAGCTCTGCCTGTAGCTTGTAGACTTGTTCTTTCCTAACCTTTAGTTTTGCTTCTACCTCCATCTAAAGCTCTAGAGCTGGCTGCATCATGTCTGCAATTTCCCCCAACTCTTTCTCCTTTCCTATTGCCACTTGCTCCTTTTCAGCTGCCAACTGTTCCTTTGCTGCTACCAACTTCTGTAGCTGACTTTGTCTCAGGCCACCCTCTTGGATTCCTAGGCTGCCCTCTCTGAGGCCAACCTGGTAGCTGACTCCTCCTGAGCCCTCTCAGCTGCTACTTGATCAGCTTGGCTCCTTCGAAGAGTGTAATACGCCTTCTTGTATATCTTCACTACCTCATGAATCAAAGCCTCTACTCCGCTCTCCATACTGGGATCTCTCGTCATGGCCCAATCCTATCGCATCTCTGTAGTCTCCACACCCAGCCATCCCCGCTCTTCAAAGAAGACAGTAAAGGCGGCTGGGCACCCCAATCTCACAAAAGATATAACTCTCCAACTCCTTCATGACTGAGCCCAATGCCTAAGTCTCCGTCAAAGCTAACACTTGGCGAGCCCGAGATGCTAGAGCTGCTACATCAGCAAGAAATGCCTCTCTCATCTCTGTCTCCTGTGCTACTGAATGTTCTTGCTGTACACCCATAGCCGTCTCTATTGCTTTTTCCATACACTCAACAACATTATGTGACAGTCCCTCATCCTGAATTGGCTCCGCTACTTGTTCTTGCTGAGTATCTCCTTCTGGAATTTCATCCCGTGTAGGTGTCTAAATGCTGGCCATCCGATGTACTGGAGTACGGTGGAACTGCGTACTCAACCTCTCTACTCTACTCTCCTTGTCATGCTCAGCTGATGCCAAGAGTGCTGCATCCACTGTAACTATGGCATCTGACCCTACTACATCCAAGTGCACACCTGGCATACTCTGGCTCTCTGCTATATTTGGTATTGGTAAGTCGGGTACCTCCATAGCAGTCTCTTCTCCCCCCTCCGGCACACTCTATACTGTAGGTGCCACAGATTCTAGTGCTAGTTGTGCTTCGACAGGTGCCATGGTTTCTTCCACTAGAAGTGCTGCAGCAGGAGCTGGCATACGCTCTCGGTTGACAGGGGTTGCCACCCGCGCAAATCCCATGACAAACCCAAGTGTTGGCTAGACCGGAGGAGGCCTTACCCCATGCTGCCAGGGTGTTGCTACTGTAACTGCTTGCTGGGGTGTTGCAGTCATCACTATCAGCTGCCGTGTCTGTCCAAACCCTTGTATATGAGCCATGTGCAGACTTGCTGGGACCAGATAGAAAGTGGTGGATATAGCAGGACGTGGAAATAATAAGGGAGTGGCTGCGACAATCTCAACCTCTTCGTCATCGTCTTCCCCTTCTTCCCCCATACTGTTCTCTTCGAAAGATGTCTCCTGCTGTCCGCTGTCCCTATCACCTCCTATATCAAGTTGGGGTCTCTTTTGTCTTGGAGGGCCCGTTTGCCCAGTGGCTGAGTCTAAGTGTTTCCACTGCATGATAGGAGGTTCTCCGGGAGCTAATGGTCCAGGTTTCGCCTCCAACCTGTCTTCTGGAATCATCCGCGTTGTAGCATCGAGGAAGAGACCTATGGCATAATGTGGCATATAAAATGTCTTATGCTGAAGAGTCATAAATTCATGCATACATTCAGCTAGCACAGATGCCCAATCATACACCTTTCCATTCATTATGCCATTCATCATAGAAACCTATGGAAAGGAGATATCAAATGCCCTACTTGATCCCGTAAGTCTGCTCTTAACTAAACCCATTAGGCATCGCCACGGTCCCTCCTGAATGCTTGTTTTCTTCAATCCCCTACCTTTTGATGTTTCAACTAGAGCTTGCTGCTCCACTTTAGTCATGTCTCCACATACCAGTCTAATCAAAAACATTTTTACCTTCTTGAAAATCTTCTTAGGCTGAACCTTCTTGCCCTGCGGCCCTGGTATGCCAAACACCCGCGTAAAATCCGCTGCTTTGAATGAAACTACCAGGGCTTTTCCCAAGTACCAAAATGTGCTCTTCTGGGAGCCCTTGCTATAAGTCTCAATCATGACGCGCAGGAAACCCTTGTAATCTCGAATGCAAGAAACAGGCATCTGAATTGCCCATTCCACTTGTGCCCTTTTGATGCTGGCTTTTACTGCATGGTCGTCAGGAGTTTCCTCCCACCATTTTCTACAGTCCATTCTGCTCAATCCTTCAAATGCTATATTTTGTGGTGTGATCTTAGTGGTTGCAGGTGCTTGAGCCTTATGTTTCTGCTTGCTTCTACTAGTGCCTTCATTTTGGTTACTTGCGGTCGTCATTTTCCTACCCTTCTCAGCTGTAGATTTTTCCAATTACTTTTTCCATTTTCTCTTGCTTGCTGACTCCATATATTCTGAGGTCAGTTGTTTCTCTACACAATTTCTTTTCCTTCCCTGGAGTGTGTACGGATCCATACGACCCTTTCCTTGGATGAAGCTAAACAATCCCTCACTTGCATAGCCGAATGATACAGATTTCAGACTTCTCTAAATCTGGCTGGCCGTATGGCCTCTCCTTGAATACCTTGTGAATTTGCAAATGTCTCCTTTTTATTCCGTACAGATTTCTATCTTGCTCCCTATCGTTACTCCTTCCTTTGTCTGCTTCACCCCAACAGATAAATTGTAATCGTCGTACGACAATCTTTGCTTACTCTGCCAGGTGACAACACTGCACTATGTTGATATACATTTTTTGTTGCTCCTTGACTGCAGGGTTCGTACAAATATAAGGCTACTAGAAGAAGTTGTACGATGGTCCTTTCATAAGATTGTTGCATGAAAGCATCAACTGTCCATTCATAAAATTGCCATACAAACGCATCAGAAGAAACTTGTAAAATGTTAAGTTATTATTTTAAACTTTGTTGAAAAGTCCATATGGTGAGCAAGAACAACCTCTGTTGTGTATTTCCATACGGCTGCAAGACTTATCAAATGCCGTACGGTGCAGGAGTAGACATGTATGGCATAGAAAATAAATTATTAGTGCCTTCTCCGTACGAGTGTGAGGGTCTTATACAGCTGCAAGATTTCCGTACGGTGCACTATAGTTGCCATATGGTGCCCAAACATAGAGTTTAAGCTTCAAAATCCGTGCCCCTTCAAAATTTGTACGGGTATGTGGGTCTTATACAAAGATTGTATAGCTACTAAAATTTCTGTATGGGGCCTCTTAGGTGCACACTAGTGACTATACAATTTTTTAAGTTTCCTACCTGCCTTGATTTCCGTATGTTGTATCCTTCCTTTAAATTGACCGTATAGTGTTTTGAAAGGTTGCAAGTTTCTTTGTTAAAGTCCGTATGCGTATGAGTCTTAAAAAGGCCATACGGTGCCTTCCACCCCAACTTAAATCACCGTATGACAATCGTACGATGACTCCTCTCTCTTTGTTTTTTTTTTTTTAAAATTCTTTTAAAAAAAAATCAATTCTCCCTTTGACTGTCGTCCTTCTCCGAGGAGGAGGTCGTTCTGGCATGGTACATATTGAGCTTTGAGCCATTCACTGCCTTTGGTATTTCTTGTCCGTCTAATGTCCACAACTTTATTGTTCTGTTGTCGCCTACTTCTCGAATTTGGTATGGCTCGATCCATTTGACCTTAAACTTGCCTGGTTTGATTTTGTTCCGTCCATCATATTTCAACACCCACTGTCCCGGTTGGAACTTGTTTAGTTTTAGGTGTTTATCATGCCATGCTTTGCGCTTGTTCTGTGTCACCTCCATGGCCCATTGTGCCAATAGCCGCTTCTCCTCAAGCTTGTTCAGATTATGCAAATTTTCTCTCAAGCTTGCCATGTCGCCTAACTTATTTTCTAGTGCGATCCTTAGGCTCGGTATCATGAATTCTGTTGGTATCACTGCCTCTTGTCCGAACATCAATTGAAACAATGTGTGTCCCATTGTCACCTTGTACACCGTGCAGTATGCCCAAAGGGCAGAGGGTAGTTTTTCCTCCTAGTCTTCACCTTCCACTGCACATGACTTGTAGATGATTGCTACCAGGATCTTGTTCATGGCTTCCGCTTGTCCGTTGGCTCTCGAATAGTATGGGCTCGACAATGAATGATAGATCTTAAATTCAGTAGTGAGTAGTCGGATAACATGGTTGACGAAGTGTCCTCCCCCATCACTTGTTAACTGTAGTGGAATTCTGTACCTGGTAATTATTTGCTCATAGATAAATCTCACTATGTTTACTGCCGTGTTATGTGGTAGTGCACGTGCCTCCACCCACTTGGTTAGATACTTTGTCGCTACTACAATGTATCGACACCTTCTAGTTTTGCTCGCTTTCAGAGGTTCAATGAAGTCCAATCCCCATCTTTCAAAGAGTTTCGTGCATGCAAGGGGTTAAGCGACATGAAGTCTCTTTTTAGCAGCTTCTCGACCCTTTGACAAGTGTCACACCTGACGACCCATTCACACGTGTCGTTGTACACTGTTGGCCACCACAGTCCTACCAGCAATATTTTCTGCACTATAGTATTAGGTCCCATATGCCCTCTTGCCGGACCCTCATGTGCTTCCTTCAACACCCTTGGTATTTCCTCGAACACACACCGTTGCAAGATGTGATCAGGTCCCATCTTGTACAGTAATCTATTGATCAATTGAATCGTTCGGCTCCTCAACACCAACTTCCTTCTCTCATTTGGTGGCATGTCACTCAAAAACTATCTTGTCAAACGGTACTCTCCAATGCTCGTGTACCATTTTGGCAGTACTGCAATCTGAAATAACTGTGCATTAGTGAAATCGTCGTTCACTGCATCTGCCGGTTCTCCTGTTTTGAGACGCGACAGATGGTCTGCGCTGACATGTTTCTTCCCAGGCCATATGATGATCTTGAAAGTAAACTCCTGCAGCAAAAGTAACCATCGGCTGATTCTTTCTTGGATGATAGGTTTATTTACCAGGTACAATAGATCCTGATGGTCAACATAGAACACGAATGGTGTTGCCAGTAAATAGTGTCAGAACTTCTGTACTGCATAAACCATGCCTAATGCTTCCCGTTCTGTTGTAATGTAATTTTTCTTTGCCTTAGATAGTAGTCAATTGGCGAAGTGCACTGGTTGATCAAGTCCGTGGTTACTTGTCTATGCCAAGGTTGCGTCTATTGCATAGTTGGATGCATCGATGTGAACATGAAATTCCTTGTTCCAATCCGGATATGCCAAGATAGGTGTTGTGGCCAAGCTTACCTTCGACCTTTCAAATGATTCATCCTGTTCTTTCTCCCATCTGAACAATTCTTCCTTTGCATGTTAATTTGTCTAGCAGGTATGATACTTTGGCGAAGTTTTTGATGAACCTTTTGTAATAGCCTATGTCCGAGTAAAGATTTCACCTCCGTTACATTCGTGGATAGTTGCATTTCCAGTATCACCCTGACTTTGTTTGGATCTGTTTTCAATCCTTCCTTGCAAACTATATGTCCCAACAATTTTCCCCATGGAACCATGAACTGACATTTTTTTGGATTTAAAGCTAGTAGTACCCTCCGATATCTCTCCATGCATTCACCCAACGACGTCAGATGTTTGTCCTCGGTGCTGAATATAGACCAATCATCCAAGAACGCCTTGAAGTTACCAACAGACATCTTGTCGAATATGTGCAGTATGATACGCTGGAATATAGCTGGCGCATTGCACAGGTCAAACGACATTCGGTTGTATGCATACACCCCTCCTACCACAAATGTTGTTTTAAGCTTATCCTCTTCTGCTATGCAAATTTGATTGTATCCTGAGAACCTGTCCATAAATGAGTAAATTTCATGTCTGGTTACCTCCTCTAATATGCTATCTATGAATGGTATAGGGAAGGGATCCTTGATTGTTGCTGCATTGAGGTATCTGAAATCGACACATATCCGGATCTGGGTGTTATCCTTCCTCCGTGATATTACTATGGGCGACACCCATTCACTTGTCTGAACCTTGAAAATAATACTGGCCTCTAGCATCCTGTTGATTTCTTTTGTAACCCGTGCCGCATAGTTCTTGTTCATCTTGTAAGGTCGCTTTTGTACAGGGACTGCACCTTCGACCAACAGAATGCGGTGAACACAACTCTGGCGATACTCCTTTGAGATCCTTATTTGTCCAAGCGAATACATCTTTATATTCCAAAAATATTTTAAATGCCGTTGCCTTGAGTACTGAATTCCAGTTATCCCCCACCAATATGTTTTTTGGTTCCGCCTCATCTCCTAAATTCATGGTTTGCACTGTGGCTTCGTCATATTTGATTGGCTTCCCTTCATCGAATACATGTGCGAGTGTTTCATCTAGCGGTGCGTTCCTTTCTTTTATTTCTGTGAACTCTTTTGGAAATCCGTCTCCGTTGTGCTCTTCCTCTATCATGAGCATGTTGCAACTTTGGAATAGCTCGTAATCCTCCATCTGCCCATGAAATAATCCGTTCACTAAATCCAAATCATCGTCTATCGATCCGCCTTCCAATCATAGGACTTCCGGATTTGGTTCCATTCGTTGCTTTCCTACATCCTCGTCTTCGGAATTAAATGAGAGAGCTTCCTCGTCCACCATTTGCATTTGCAGGTCAATAATGAATTTCCGCCCTTTGCTTTCTAGTGATGATGTATTTTTCTTCTAGTCATGCTTGACATTTGCTTGCACGAGCCATCTGCGGCCTAGAATGGGGTCGTATCCTCTTTGTTTCAGCGGGATGACCAGGAAGTTGAGTAGGCATGGCTGTGTTCCAATCGTCATTGGTTGTGCCATCAGGACGCGAAGAGGTTTAATGCCATGTTGGTCTGCTGTTAGCAACCAGAATGTAGGTGGCCACAATGTCGGCTGTCCCAACTTCTTCCAAGTATCCTTTGGTAACACATTCACATCAGACCCTCCGTCCACAATTTTCTGGTAGAACAGTTCCCGGAATTCCCATCTTGACGACCACCGGATGTTGTTTAGATGTGAGGGCTAGCAGCATTAGGTCCTCTACACATGCTCCACTTTCCTTCTCCCTTGTTCTCCTGATAATTTAGCAGCTGGAGCGATGTTTGTGAGTGCTGATCAGAGTTGAGGCATTGTGAGCAACAGATCATTTATCTTGACTGGCACTTCGGTTTGTAATATTTGTCGTATGATGTTCTGTTCTGTGCAGTTTCTTGTTGAGGTGCCAGTAGTGTCCTTTAAGGGTGCTTTGTCCGCCTGCGTCGCCTTCTCAATTTCCGCTCATGCTTCCTCTAATCTCTTCTTTTCCTCTGTTGGGTCAGGGTACAGTTTTGCTTGCTTCCGTGTGATTGCCAGAAACTCCTCTTCGTTCGTCCCGATGGTGATCAGATTCACTCCTGATTTCGGGCACTTGGCATCTTCATGATCTCCAGGACCGCACAATCTGCATAACAACTTCGGTGTGTTTTCCGTTGTATAGTCTCGGGCAAAGTGGCCCCACAAATTGCATGCTCGACATTGTACCTCAGGGCGGCTGCATCGTGCTGAATCCTGCTGCAGCTTCCATTATTATTGTTGGCATTGTTGTTGCTGTTTTTCCCTCGTCTATTATTTCTGTATCCTCCCGACGTGGCACCCTCATTATTGGTGTTTCCATTGCCTCCTGACATGGAAGCCTCTTGGGTCAGGAGTACTTGTTGAGGTCCTCTTGTTTTCATATTGAAGGGGCATTCTTTTGTGAATGTCCCATGATCTGGCAGATCTCGCAAAATTGGTTCTTTGGATAGGATCCCTTCATGTGACCTTCTGTCTTACATTCTGTGCACCATAGGTTGTTTCCCTTCGTCTCTTTCTGCATGTTCTTAAATTCTTTCATCATTCGGATCATATCCTTCTGGAGAGCTCAGACCTTCTTGCTGCCCTTTTCGTCATCGCTGCTCTCTTCTTCCGAAGGCACATTGTCATCTGAATCGAATGAACTACTCTTCTTTTTTGTTTTCTGCTCACTTTCTAAGTTCATCACTCGATTGTATGCTTCACTGTATGACGATGGTAGCACAATCTTCATTTTCTTCTGTAACTTCGGGCGTAGTCCTTCGATGAACCATCTCTTTTGCAACCCATTTGCCGGCTTCCTTTCCATCTTGTTTATTAAGTCTTTTAATTTTCTGGCAAATACTCGAACTCTTTCATTTTTTCCTTGCTTTGTGTTGTATATCTTTGCTACGATCTCATTGTTGTCGTGCAGTAGTTGAAATTCGGTGGTAAATTCCTTTTTAACGTCTGCCCAATTGGTTAATTTTTGGGGATTTGTATCAACAAACCAATCAATTGCTACACCCCTTAGGGTTTCTGGAAATTGTCGCACCCATCCGTTTGTATCGATTAGGCCATTCACCGTCCAGATCATTTCATGTCTTATAGTGTCTAATTGGATCAGTCGTTCCATCACCATCAAACTTTGGCAATTTTTCCTTTGGTCCAGTCATTACTATTCAAGTTGGAGGTACTTGTTGTGTACCTGTGCTGTTTTGCCCAGCCGCACTGTTTTGCACACTCGAGTCATTTTATTTCCGACAGTCGTGCTGTTTGGTGAAGAAGGATTTTTGTCAAGCGAAGCTGTCCATTTCGGAAGTGTATCTCAGATGAAGAGTTCACTTCACGCTTGTGCTCCCTCGACACTCTGAGCCGTGCGAGTTAATCCCTTTCTGTTTGGATTCTCTTCCCTCGGCGTATGCAGGTTAAGAAATTCCTCCCTCGCTTCTTCCACCAAATCCAATCATTGTCAAGTCTTCCAGCAATTCCTCAGTGCTTCGGTGTCCGTTGGCAAGCTGTTGAAACCTTCGTCTGCGTTCGGCCTGTTGTGCCAAAATTAAATTCCCTTGTGCTGTGTGTATTTCATCTTTTTCCTTGAACTTGTTCTTATTTTTGTTCAACTGATTCAGCATTAGTCTTCGTTCCTCTACCTTCGTTCCAGGTCCATCAGGCAACGGCACCAAATGTTTACTGTATGGGGTAAATGAATTAATGCATACAGACAATGAACAAGAACATGTAACAACAATACTCCTTTTATTATTCGCATATGCCAAAGACATTACATTATGCTTACCATGATGATTCATACAATGATCTTGAAGGGTGTATATATACTTTCCGAAGGGGTCTATCGGCTACATGACAATTACCGAAGGGCCCGTTAGCTACATAACAAGAACCTTTCCAAAGGGCCTCGTCGGCTGATTTACAATTTTACCGACAACAGTTATAACATTGATTTCCTCTACTAGTTAGAAGTTTGACATTTAATCAAACACTTGGCAGGCTTCCTAGATATTACAGAATATAGAGTTTCAAATTCAATGCATTCAATGCTCATAAGACATTAGATGAATGCCAATTTTATACATGTTTCTGCCCTATAAATTCTTGCAAATTAATAATCTTTGGAATGGCTAGGAAAATGCTAAAGCTAAATATACTATTCCAAAATTACCCAAAGATTTATTGATAAAAGGAAAGACTAAGTTTGAATTGACAAAATAGTATGAGCTGTGCTCTAATATTTTTATAAATAATGGAATCTGATTTGCTGCATATCCCTTGCACCAGTATTTGAATTTGAGGAATTTCTAGAATATATGAAACGCTGATTTGAAGATGAACACAACTTCTTTACAATGCACTTACCACCTTTGCATTCCAACGCAAGCTAGGGAACTCATCCTCACAAATCTGGAATTGATTATATCATTCGAATTGCTGAACGCAGGTAGTATAACAATGACGCCAGGCCTCCAAATGAAATCACAGGATGCCCAATTAGAACGCAGTAATGTATTCTGTGTGCTATGGTTGTGATAAAGGTCCTCCAACCTCAAAGCGATCAAATTAACCCTGCCCAGCTCGAATAAGTTGGCGTCCAATGTGTTACAGTTCACTAGGCGTTACTAATCCTCATGTTGTTTCAGAATTGCAAACAACAATCACCAAACCCTCAATCGAGTTCCACTTCAATTACTTTGTTGACAAAAAATTACAATCAACCTTCTTCAGTATAATAATCTCCTTAACCATAGTAGTTACAACTAGAGAATTCAAGAAATGTTTACTTCAGCACATTTTCCTATTCTCAGAATTATAAATCAGAATTATAACGCCAATCTCCCAGACACAGATAATGACAGTTAGGAGATTTGACCAGTGAAGCCACTATACCTCAGCAGAGACTTCAAACATCAAAAAACTCAGAGACCCTTATACTTCAGCAAGGGCTCACAATTTAGAACTTAGGAAAAAGCCACAAAGGCACAATAAGCAAATATATTTTCAAGCATGCTTTTCCCAATGAAGTGAGCTTTCATTTATAACCTTTCATTGGCCAAAGTTTCCTAAAAAACTCCACTTCATAAGTTGTGGAAGTTTCCCAGAAGAACTCAACACTAGAAACTTTCCAACACGCTTTTTAGAAATATCTCTTGAAGTCATTATTATAATAATGCAACTCAATGATTAATAGATAAATAAGAGTTCATGCAATTTATTACTGTATTAATTGCAGGTGTCGACCAACTGCTGAAGCCACCCACTGCATTGCCAAAAATAGCAATTGCCGAAAATAGACTTACTAAAAATAGTAAGTCCACAATTGAGACCCCCAAAACACCTTGTCAGCTCACGAGGGTTGCTATGATGAGCTAACTCCATCAACTGCGTAGACTTGCCTAAATTGGGGATATAACATATTCCTATCAAATTTGTAATTGCTTTTGTATGGATCATTAGCTGTGTGGCTTGATAGTGGCATATATATTTGAATTGATTTTAGTTACCGTATGTTGTGATCCCTTCTGTTTTTGAAACTCGATAATTAGAAAGTTTTGGGATTTATGCATTGTTATTGACAATTTGTTAAGGTGCCAAAATTCTAGTTTGGGACATCACATGAAACTTCCAAATTTATCTTAGTTTTCAGTTATATATAGTGCATTGTCCCCTTTTTTGTTAATGTCATCTTTTAGAGGACTAGCCCATTTCTTGAGCCTCATAGGCAAATGGAGTTGTTTACAGGGTCTAGTTGGTAGAGTTAGAGGCCGGTTACTACTCAAGTGGTTTGGGATGTTCAAGATTGCTCTTCATTCGAGTCAAATTGGCACACTATTTACAATGTCTATTTTGGGTAAGTTATGGTTTTTATCTTTAGCCGGGCACCTAAACAGGTTGGTGGTAGTGTTCAGATTTAGTATCGTTGTTTGGAGCAGCTATTCAGAGACTTACTATTTATAGTATGTCATTGTTGAGGATTGCTATATTTGATAGGTGCACCTAGGCTCTTGGTATGCACAGTGATTGATGCCTAAGTTAGTTGGCTCAGATTGAGGGAATTATTGTTTATAGTAAGTCATCTATCTAGCAGTTTTATATTTGGTGGGGCACCTGGACTAGCCTCAGTTGTAGTGATGACCACTTGGCATCTTTGTTGATCAAGGTTTTAGGAATTTGCTAATTTTAGCAGGTCAGTGGTTGACAAAGATAGAAGCTTACTATTTTTAGTTGGATGTACAATGGATACAAGGTTACCTCTTAGGCTCAGTCAAAATTGAAAAATAATGATTAATAATGGAGTTATAACATTGTAATTATTATTATACTTTAATAAAAAATAATCATTGTGCATATATTTGATAAGTTAAGTGGACTTTATTTAAAAAGGTTGTAGTTATCGGTAATATTTTTTATAGATTTTATTAGTAACCAAAAGGAGATTACAATGCGTCACCTTGAATTCAACTTTTCAAGGATTACTTTTTCAGATTACATAACTGAAACGTATTCAAAACTCCACCCCACATTAAACATAATTTCAAAGTACAAGCAGCTGCATTTACAAACAACCCCGAAACCAAAACAAGACCGATCTCATCCATTTGCATGAAGATGTGTTCCAAGCACTTCCTAGTGCCTTCTCATAAACCATAAGCTTTCAGTAAAATTGAAACTTGACCTCCCCAATCAGTATTTACCAAAAAATGTTTGGTTTGACTTGGGACTCTGTGTTACATCAAAAACATCTGCAAATCCTTTACCTCTGAAGGCATTTTTACCATAATTTCTGCTCCTTACTTCGCCTTCAAAAAAAAAAAAAACAAAAAACCGGGGTTGGCCCATTGGAAAACCAATTGTTTTTCACACCTTGTTTTTCCATACACCACATCAAAATTCACCAGAAGAACGATAATACTTTTGAGAAATTTAAGAGACCATACATAACCTTCTTCCCCATTCAAGAACATTTCATCAAATTTAACTATTGTTCTGTTTTTATAAACACAAAAACAAAGGAACCACTAAAGTCATCTTGCTTCTATAAGAAACAACGTGAGGGAATCACCCATCTTACCTTTCATCTTTTAGGGCTTGTGGCATAATCCCACAAATTCTTTCGTCCATGTATGCATTCACCTTCCACATTAGCCATCCTTCATCTTCTTTGCGCATTTGAGGGTTTTGGGCCCTGTTTTGCAAGTTTATATCAATTACTCCTCATCTGCAGGGCTCCAATTAACCATTGCTTTCTTTGCTTTGAGATCCTCATCATACACATGTGCCATAATTAACAATTTAAGAAGATAACACCCCACCCGAGCTTGTTTGAAGCTTCCATAATGCTGATGTTCAACAAACTGCCACACAAAGGGAGTGAGAAGTGCCCCTTCAACCTTCTCAATGCATAATTCATCATCTCTTAGACACTCCCAATTTTGGGATGGAGAAATGCAAAATTTCTTCCATTCCAAGACTTGATTTGGTTGACACCAGCTTCTCCATCATGTCATGTCCCCTCTCTAGTCTCACTAGCAGAGTCATGAGAGTTGGCCTATTATTGGAGTCTCGTAGGCTAGTAGTGGTGGATAAAGACTCATACTGGATACTTAGTGACCAGAGTTGGTTCTACAGTCAGTTTGAGAGCCAGTCGGAGCAGTTTCTTAATTTTAGGGATATTCGTAAAATTTAGGAGGTTGTGGCAATGATGAGATTTGAGGTTCCTCGTGACCAATATATGGTTTTAGTTTCAGGGTGATAGGGTATCTTCACTAGTTTCTAGGAGCATTCCTAGTTTTTAGGGATGGGACTGTCGGTTGGCCCACATTGCTTAGCATGAGTCACAGACAGGTGACAGGACCCATTCACTAATTATTTGGTTGGTTTGGCTTTCTAGTTGAATAAAATGAAATATTTTTAATATTTCCTAGGTTTGGGTTCAAATAAACTAAAATAAAGCTATTTATATAGCTAATTGGAGTAATAAGGGGATTTTGGCTTCATCTGGTCAAGCAGGCCTATGTGTTATAGCTCGTTGGAAAGATCTTGAATTATTATAACTTATTTCATTGCCGGAGACCTTTGGGCACCTAGAGTTATGTTATTTGAGAAAAGGGGTGTCTTTCCTATACATAAAGGCCTTTTAATTGAGAAGATGCCATTTTATAATAAAGCGAAAGGCATATTCTCCCTTTAGGGTTTGATTGACTTTGAGAGGGAGATAAAAGGAGATGTTAGCACATTCTCTCATTATCTTTTATATCTTCATTCTTGGTATTTGCAATTTTGCTTTGAGGAGTGATTCTAGAGGACTGGGATGCAAACCCTAGAGCTTGGCTATTGGGACACAAACCTTAATAGATGGTTTCAATAGCATTCTATAGTATTGTTTTAGCAATTGGCAAAGATTGTTAAGCTCAATGTTTGGGGGTGCTTGTGCATTGTACGTTGAGGGTCTTGTTTGGCATGTTGGGATCTTCTTGTTGCCTTGGCTTGACTATAGCAGCTGTACAACTGCCTTTCAGCTAGCACGTGATTTGTTCGTTGGCTTACGTTAGCCATCTCTACCCTTTTGGTGCATGGCTGGTCCATTCTTGTAGCTCGTGTCTTTATTCCTTGTTTGTAAACACCTTTGCTGGCATACTGATTACATATCTTGCCTGGTACGATTTGTAGCTATTTTGGTTAACTGAATATTATATTGTTTGCTGCTGTTGTTAATTATTGTTTTACTTATATCTGGAAAATACAAAAAAGAAGAAACAACCTTTTCGCAACTTTTGTCTAATTCTCTAAGACCACAAGGAAAGCACAGGAAAATCTATTATTTTGATTAAAATTTTCAAAAGTTCAGTGAAAGGATCCTTTTGGAATCTTTTAGTGGTATCAGAGCTTGAATCCTATTGGCCTGTAGGGTTTCAATGAAATTATCACAATAGGTTACAGAAAAGGGTTTGATAATTCATTTCAACATTTGGCATCTATTTTTATCTATCTTCTATGCATCCTAGTGGAGAAATACACAAGTTTTATGAGCACAAGAGAAGCCAGTGGCGAGCAGAGGCCGCTAGAGATGCAAAGACATCAACTATGGGTGAGGCACAAGGTGCTACTGGTGACGACATGCCTACAGAGGCAGAGGAGAGAGAGTTCATGAGAACTCTAATTGTTTTCGCAGCCCAGGATAGCCCAAAGATAGGACAAATTACAGAATACCCTGGAGCAGATGGAATTGGATAGGCGTGGAGGTAGATAGTAAAGACAGGGAAGGAACAAGTCAGTTTCCGTTACGGGAAGCCATTGTAGTCATCGATCTCATGTCTCAACAAAGAACTCCCTTCATTACCATAGGCAGGAACGTCCACGTATTCTTGCTTTGGATAGACCATTATTGTCTCAATTTGGGTAAGTTGAGTAGCCGGCACATATAGAGTGTCATGTCCCCTCTTTAGCTCTGTCCAGCAGTGACATGAGAGTTAGCCTATTATGGAGTCTCATAGGTTGGCAGTTGTGATCAAGGACTCAGTTAGGGTTTTTAGCATTCAGATTTGGTATTACAGGCAGTAGTAGATCAGTTGAGAGTAGTTCCTTGATTTTAGGAAGCAATTCCTTAATTGTAGGAGGAGATTCCTACCTTTTAGGAGGTGGTGACGTTTTCCAGAGTTGAGGTTCTATGAGATTACCCCTGATCTCAATTTTAGGAGATTTGGGTGTGTTTCCTATTTTTTAAGAGTATCCCTAGATTTGAGGGTGAGAATGCCATTTGGTCCAAGTTGTCTGGCATCAGTCACAGGCAGGTGACAAACTCAGTTTCATGTTTTGGAGGTGTTTGGGTTATTCCTTGGCTACTTGGGAAATATATCAATATATTTAAATATTTTGCTAAGTTAGCATTTTAATAATTAAATAAGGCTAAGTGTTTAGCCATTTTGGAGTAATAAGGAGTTTTTTGGCTCCATTTGGATTGACTTGCCTATGTGTGATAGCTCGTTGAAAAGAGCTCAGTCTCTACTATTTGATTATCACTTGCTTGGACTTATTTGATGCTTGGAGCTATTTGTCATTAATAAAGTAATGCTTTCTTTCTATTTGGACGCCTTTATTGGGGAAATAATGTTATATTATAAAGTCCAAATGAAATTCCACTTTAGGGTTCTTTTAGCGTTTGATTTTCCTTGGAGAGGGGATATAAGGAGATGGTAATCTAAAGGTGAGTATCTTTATCATTTTGTCAACCTATTTTGGATGTCATTGCTCTGGAAAAGCATTCCTCGCCTAGGACGCAAACCCTAGTGTTGAGAGAAGATTTGTTGGGATGTAGCCCTCAACAAGATTAGATTTGAAGGTTCTTGTGCATACAGTTTGATCATGGCAATGGATCAATTTCTAGTATTGCAGTCGCACTTTGTAGGCAGTGGATTTATAGGGAAGGCGACCACTTTGGTTTAGCCTGACTTTTCCTTATAGTAGCTTGTAGGAGGAATTCTGGAGTGTTTATTTGCAGCAGACTAAAGTTGTTGTATTGCAGCAGCTTGGGCTCTATCATTTGAACTTGTTTGGTTGTAGCTGGTTCCCATCTTCAGTTGGCGTCAACCTTGTTTGAAGTACATCTATATTGGTACTATTCTGAAATAAATCAAACTCTACTGGTACGGTTTTAGAATCATTTCCAGTATATTATGTATTGCTGCATATGATTTCTATCACTTCTATTTTATCAATTACTATTATTTATTCATTGTAATACCTATATTCTGAAAAAATACAAAAAGAAACAACCTTCTTCTGCAACTTCTGTCTAGCTCTATAAGATCAAAGAAAAATCTACAGGAAAATATAATTTATATAATTAAAAAAATAGAATTAGTAGAGAAAATATCCATTTGGGATATTTCATGGAGCCACTTGAGGTTGGATTCCAAGATCCAATCATGGCAGCTACAATTGAGTGGAGAGCCCTACCCTTAGAGGTTAGGGATATTTTTCCTTTTCCATAGTATTGTGCACAATGTAGGGATAACACCAGGTTCAGAGGAGATAGGGACTATAGACCATAGCAGAACAAGGACCTTAGTAGAGCCACTGGGAAGATCACACTGGCTACCTATGATTGCATGGGTGATACGAGTGTATGAGCTTGGGTGTACAAACTAGATATCTATTTATCATTGAGACCTATGCCTGAGAGAGAGGCTATACAGTTTGCGGTTTTGCATTAAGACAGGGTTGCCTATGATTGGTGGCACCAAGGATTGGTCACCCAGGATCACGCCATGGTTCACTCCTATGCTGAATTCATTGAGCGGCTCATTGCTAGGTTTGATTGTAAAGACACAGAACTTTGCTATTGGGATTTGGCACATATTAGGCAGATAGGGAATGTGGAGTCTTTTGTGAATGAGTTCCAGTGTATTGCAGTCATGGTTCTGGACATGTCTCATAGTTGTTGTATGATGTTGTTCATAGAGGGTTTGTAGGACATGTTGAAGGGACTGGTACAAGCATTCAGGCTAGCCATCCTTAAGGAGGCCATTGATGTTACATTTAGACTAGACACCCCTCCTAGTCCTTATCAGGTAGATAAGAAACCTTTTAGGGATTCTCGGCCTCCCCAAAAGGCCAACACTTCCCAAGGCAGAGGGGGACTGCCTTCTAGACCACCCAAGATGGACTAGGAGACGAGGAATGAACTGAGGAAGAAACTATGCTTCTTTTGTAAGGAGCTATGGGAGCCTGGACACCTTGCCTTGGTAAAGGCAAGGTTCATTTGTAGAGGTGACATTTGAGATAGGCGATGAGGAGATACCTGATACTAATACTGAGGATAGTCCGGAGGAGGTTGAGCAAGAACACCCATAGTTAGAGCTAGACATTCCGGAGCCTTTGTCGTCAACTAAAGTGAATATGGCTACTCTCTCCAATTATCCTAGATTTTATGCCTTTTGTTTGAAAGGTACATTGAGAGGCCAACGGGTTATGAGCTTAGTAGATACAAGTGCCATGCACAATTTTATTGATCGGAAGCTAGTTGATAGGTGTGGGTTCCAGCCCGAGGAGTTTGTTGGTTTTGGAGTGAAGGTTGCAGATGGTGTTGTTTTGAGCTATACTCGGAGGATTCCTTGGCTTAGCATCTAGATGGGGGACTATACTTGGAAAAATGATTTTTATGTGCTACTGTTGGAGGATTATGATGTAGTTTTGGGCATGTAGTGGTTACAGGGTATTGGGTGATACGTCATTGACCACCATTGCATGTAGATGGAGTTTCTTTCTAGAAGGAAGAAGACTATCTTGACGACGGCTTCAAACGGTGGTCCTAAGGAGGCAACTTCCTACAGGATGGAGACTATCATTCGTCATGATGACCTACTTTGGGCTACACGTTGTTTTGTGAAGTCCAAAATACCTACACCTCAGGATGGCAGGGCCTTTCATGTAGACATATAGTCAGTGATGGACTAGCATGGTCATGTCTTTGGTGACATAACTTCTAGTGTACCTCCTAAAAGAGGTTTCGAGCATGGGATAGAGATGGAAGATGGGGCTAAGCCCGTGATTACTACTCGATATCATCATGCTAGAAGCATACAAGGATGAAATTGAAAGGACCATCCATGAGTTACTAGATATGGGATTCATTCGCCCTAGCTCTAGCCCTTTTGCTTCTTCTGTGGTGCTTGTTAAGAAGAAGGATGGGACTTTGCGAATGTGTATTGATTACAAGGCCTTGAACAATAAAAAATCAAGAATAGATACCTCATTCCACGCATTGATGAGTTGTTAGATGAGTTACATGGAGCTATCTACTTCTCGAAGATTGATCTCTGTTCAGGCTATCATCAGATTTGTGTGCAGGATGAGGACATGCACAAGACTGCTTTCTGTTGTCACTATGGGCACTATGAATTTTTGTTGATGCCTTTTGGCCTTACTAATGCACTTGCCACCTTCTAGTCCCGTATAAACCAAATCTTCAACAAGTAGTCGAGGAAATTAATTATGGTATTTTTTGATGACATTGATTTACAATTGGACATAGGAGGATCATCTCAAACACATTGAGGAGGTGCTTAGCATCATGGAGAGTCAATCTTTATTTGCTAAGTTGTTCAAATGTGAATTTGGACTTAGAGATATTTTATACTTGGGTCACGTGATCGGTGTAGAGGGAGTGAAAGTGCATGAGGAGAAGGTTTAGGCGATTCACGATTGGCCCTCCCCAGGAAGATTACTGAGTTGCATGGGTTCCTTGGTTAATGTGCCTATTATAGGAGGTTTGTAAGGGGATTCTCTCAGTTAGCAGCATCTTTAGCAGATCTCACAAAGAAGCAAGCCTTCAGATGGACAAAGTCGACGCAGTGAGTCTTTGAGAGACTCGAGGAGTTTATGAGCACTTTCTCGTAGCCATTTGTACTCGAGTGTGATACTTCAAGTGAAGGCATAGGGGCTAACATGCATGCATTAGCCAAATTCAGATAGTATTTTGTTGGCAACAAATTTGTGGTGAGGACGGACCATAAAGGCTGAAATATTAACTTGATCAGACAGAGCTTAATGATAGGAAACAAAAGTGGGTTAGCAAGGTACAGGCGTATGATTTTGACATAGAGTTCATCAAGGGGAAGAATAATACTGTTGCTGATGCACTTTCTAGGAAGCCATCACTTGGTGCCCTATGTTCATTGATCGAGATTTCGGCAGATTGGAAGGCTCAACTTTTAGTTGAGTATTCAAAAAATCAGCATGCTTGTGAGATCATAGATGGGTTGACAGAAGATGACGGATATAGTGTAGTGGATGATGTCATCTAATACAAGGGCACGGTCTACCTTTTTCTTGAATCACAATTGAAGGAGCATGTTTTGCATGCTTACCATGATACTCCTACAATAGGACATTCGGGTTATGCTAAGCCCTATAAGGTGGTACGTGGGAGATTCTCTTGGAAGGGTCTCAAGCATGATGTCTTACGCCATGTTCGTGAATGCATGACTTGTTAGCAGAACAAGTCAAAGCATAGTTTTCTGGCTGGATTGTTGCAGCCTCTGCTTATACTGGAGCAGAAGTGGATAGGGATATCTATGGACTTCATTATAGGTCTTCCTCAAGTTCAAGGGAAGGACTGTATTTATGTTGTGGTAGATTGACTAAGTATGCCCACTTCTTTCCTATTGTAGCGGACTTCACAGCTTCACAGGTAGCTGAGTTGTTTTTTAGAGAGATATTTAAACTCTATAGTCTCCCCAAGACCATAATGAGTGACATGGACAACAGGTTCATGAGTTCCTTCTGGCAAGAACTTTTCAGGCACAGAGTTGACCCCCAACACTAGTTACCATCCTCAGACGGATGGACAGACTAAGGTAGTTAATAAGTGGGTGGAGGGGTATCTACGCAACTTTGTCAAGGCAGTAGAATGCATAGGTGCATTGACTGTATTTGGGCGAATATTGTTATAATACTATGCACCACATGTCCATTGACATGACTCCCTTCAGAGTTCTTTATGGCTACAAGGCATTATCTTTTGTTGATTTGGCTTTCAGTGATAGCAGAGCTCCCCTTGGCACAGGATTGGTTGTAGGAGAACCAAGATATGATGAGATCTCTCATAGAGAACTTGCAGCATGCTCAGAATCAACAGAAGATATATGCTGGTCGACACAGGACAGAGAGCATTTGAGGTGGGTGACATGATTTTCCTTCGTCTACAGCCTTATAGATAGAGCACCCTTAAACGGAGAGGAGATGAAAAGCCGAAGCCTCATTTTTATGGACCTTATAGAGTACTTAGGTGAGTTGGAGAGGTGGCCTATGAGATCGAGTTACCACTAGATAGTAGGGTTCATAATGTGTTCCACGTGTCATGCATGAAGAAGGCATTGGGGCAACATATTAAAACATCACATGATTTACCTCCTTTGGATGAAGAGGGTAAATTGACTTTGGTCCCTGAGGAGATTTTGGAGGTTAGGGAGACATGATTGAGTAATAGGGTGATTCAGGAGTGCTTGGTGAGCTAGAGAGGTCTACCCATAGAGGAGGCCACCTGGGAGGGTGAGTCCATTTTGCAGCATCCAGTGTTGTACTTGTTTATGGGCAAGCATCTCCAAGAGGGGAGCACTGTCATGTCCCCTCTCTAGTCTGACTAGTAGAGTCATGAGAGTTGGCCTATTATTGGAGTCTTGTAGGCTAGCAGTGGTGGATAGAGACTCATATTGGATACTCAGTGACCAGAGTTGGTTCTACAGTCAGTTTGAGAGCCATTTGGGGCAGTTCCTTAATTTTAGGGGTTTTCCTAAAATTTAGGAGGTTGTGGCAGTGGTTAGATTTGATGCTCCTCAAGACCAGTATGCGGTTTCAGTTTTAGTGTGAAAGGGTATATTCCCAAGTTTCTAAGAGCATCCCTAATTTTTAGGGATGGGATTGCCAGTTGGCCCACATTGCCCGACATTAGTCATAGGCAGGTGACAGGACCTGTTCATTGATTATTTGGTTGGTTTGGCTTTCCAGTCAAATAAAATAAAATATTTTTAATATTTCCTAAGTTTGTGTTTAAATAAATTAAAATCAAGCTATTTATATAGCTAATTGGAGTAATAAGGGGATTTTGGCTTCATTTGGTTAGGCAGGCCTATGTGTTATAGCTCGTTGGAAAGGTCTTGAATTGTTATAACTTATTTTCATCATCTGGAGACCTTCAGGCACCTAGAGTTATGTTATTTGAGAAAAGGGATGTTTTTCCTATACATAAAGGCCTTTTAATTAAGATGCCATTTGTAATAAAGGGAAAGGCTTATTCTCCCTTTAGGGTTTGATTGGCTTTGAGAGGGAGATAAAAGGAGATGTTGGCTCATTCTTTCATTATCTTTTACATCTTCATGCTTGCTATTTGCGATTTTGCTCTGAGGAGTGATTCTAGAGGACTGGGAAAGCATAGGAAAATCTATTATTTTAATTAAAATTTACAGAAGTTCAGTGAAAGGATCCTTTTGGCATCTTTCACATTACAAATCTAACCATGGGTTTAGATTCACCAAGCTGAAGGCCCTATGTCATTATCATCGAGTAGATGTCCATGTTCGTTCTGTGCAGATTTTTCACCTTAAGGAACATCTCCCACAATAACACTTCAACCACTTCTTTGAGAAGCTTGTGTCTAAGCTCAAACAATTGCTTCCAACATTGTTTTTTAGCCTTCACATTAAATGATTATGTTGGTTTTTGCAAGTTGAAGGATGAAGACTCTATTATGCTTTGTAACAACAAACTAACCTCTTTCTTGTGGGAATGAATTCCTAAAAAAATCAATTAAATTAGGCTGTTGGGCGGTTGTACTTTAATTGTGTAATAATGACCACCCTCTATTTAGTGTGGTACACTTCACAACATAAAAGCTTGTCCTCTTTTCATCACCTTCGAAGCAATCATTTATCAATTTGGAATTGTTTCCTCATCATCCTATAGGTTTAAATCTTGGAAGTTTTCAATTCTAACTTTCCCCACATGCAAATTTTAGGCCTAATTGGACATTTTGTCCACTTCATGATTTCCCTGTCTTTTAATGTGTGAAATTCTGAAATGTTCTAGTGAAGCTAATTTTTGAATCGTGTTGACAATGAACTTCTGAAGGTGCCATGCATATAAGTATCCTTTATTAATAGCTTTAATAATAATTAAGGGATTACTTTCTACATGCAATTTTGTTGCTCCTAATTTCTTAGGAGTTCTTATTGCCAACAAGCTGCCTTTGCTTCAGTAACATTATTTGTGCCATCTCGTAGCCTTCCACCCCCCAGCCCAACCAAATCAACATCCTCATCCTTGATAACAAACTTGATGACCCTGGATTCCCTTTTGAGACCCCATCAAAATTACAGTACCACCACCCCACATGAGGTTTCTCCCAAACAATTGATTCCTTAGAAAGAGAAGTGAGATCAACCTCACCTGACCCATTCACGGGCCTTTTTAAAACGGGAGTTTTAAATGTTAAAAGCATACTTTATAATAAGTGATAAAGTGCTATTTAAAAGGGAGATATTAGTGTTTAATAAAGTTTAGTTTATATTTTATGGTGTGCAGCAAAAGGAGGGGAATATAATTAAATGTTGTTTTTGAATTGCAACAAAAGAAAATATATTTAATAAAACAAAACCTAAGTTATGATTTAAGTTATACAAGGTGTGAGTTTGAAGCTACAAGGTCAATCTTCAATTGAGAATTATAAAAGGCTTCATTGGTGAAAATGAATCCATTCCTGACTTTGTGTTTGCTTTTGTTGTGTGAAGAGACATTTGGAACAAGGGTTTTAGTATTTCAGACTCGGAGAATTGTGAATTCTTTAGAGTTTTACAAGCATTTGAGGTGTTGTAAGACACATTAATATATGCTAACTGGGTGACTCATTTCAGGGTCATCAGTTCTGCTTAATCGTAAGAGAATTTAATTGGATTGCAGCCATACAAGGTTTTGAAATCCAAGGGTATAAATCGGATGGTTTGCAGAGGTTGGCGACTCATCAATTAATACGAATTGCAGCCATTAGAAATCAGCATTTGGAGTATAAACAGACGTAGCATTTAAAGAATGCTACATGAGTCAATTGAAGCTGGCATTAGTGTTCTAGAGGGCATGTTTGAGAATTTGTGAATGTCTTTGGCTCATTCCTACTTTGGAGTTTGTGGATGTTAATTTTCAGATTAAGATTTAGTCAAGTTAATACAACACCACAAGCTGCGATCTATAACCAGGTTTTCTATGATGTGCTTAGTAGTTTCAGATTTCTATATTGCAAATAGTTTTGTTGTATTTTGTTTGCAATCAAAATAAGGAGTTATAAGGCTACACAACTACTTTTTGTTGAAATGTCTTGCTGTAGCTATTCATTCTCGGTTATAATAAATCAATAATATGCAAGCCAAATGTTTGTGAAAATGCCCTTTGGCTGTAGGTGCACATTCTACGTGTAGAAATCATATGTTTGCATTCAAAAAGTAAAAAAAGATTGCATTTGCATTCAAGTTTTTTGCCGAGATGTCTTAATCATTTGCAAACATTTAAATTTCATTTGAAACCATTCCAAGCAAGCAAAAACAATCTGAAAATAAAAGACAATGAGATAGAGCTTGCATGCAAAGTGTTTGACAAAATGTCAAACATATGAAAAGTAAAAAAAGTTGGTGTTTGTCAGAGTTAGAACCAACAGGGGTTCTCACATATATTTTAATTAACTGGAAGAAGTCACAGTTTTTAAATTATATGATATTTATATGTAGTCCAATTTCTAGTTAAGTGCAAGTCGAATGGAATTTTTTTGTTTGCATGTCTTTATTAACGATATGTTGCACATGTTTAGTCACAAACATGACTTGACCAGTAGTGGTTATACTTCTAGGCACATTTTAAAAAGTCACTTAACATTATCTACTTTCCTTCTTTTGGAAGTTGAGTTAGCTTTTTAATTTGAAGTCTAAGCTGCTAAATCATGAGACATTTTTGGGTGTTTCCGGGAACGTAATGTAGCGGAATCTGATTCTGAAATGAATCTCCTGTGGGTAAGCATATGGGATTTGGATTGTTAAATGCTGAAATGTCTAGTGTTCTAGTTTGATCTTTTAGATATTTTTAGGGCCTAGACTGCTTATTAACTAGCTCTTAACTTACCTACCATCAGATTCTGGTCTGATCTTCTTGATACAAAATCCTGAATTTAAATTAGAATGATATGTTCCAAAATTTGAAATTTGTAATGGTTTTGTTTAGCATACGTATAGGTATATGACATTCTAAACTTAATTCTATTTTAAGCTACATATATAGATACTTACACACACATATATATTTGTATGAACATACCAAAAATGTACCCAACCCCTACAAAAATTTGTGCTGTACCAGCGTTTCGTACCCACGTACCCATACCTGTTCCTGTTCCCGATTCAGCAACTTATTGAAAAATAATTCATTTAAACCAGCTTGAGCCTTGCAATTGCAAAAGAAATATGCAGCCTTGATGTGCATAAAATTTGTGCAGCCCATTGCTGTTGTTTGTGGTTCCTGTGTTATTGTTGTCCAAGCATCCCCCTTAAGTTGTTATCCATTGTCACATTACTATTATCATTCTTTATTGAGGATTACTCTTATTTCAAGATTTGTTAATTTAATTTTCTACCCCTACGATTCAAAAACAATTTTTATTATTTGATATAAGGTACTTCTTCTAGGAATAGAGTTTCACTGTCTTGCTTCCCGTTTTGTAGTATTCAGGCCCTGGAGAGTTATCAAAGAACACCAGCAGCACCACTAACACCCATTTACAAGGTATGTCATTGAAGCTGTATAATATTTTGTTATCTTGCTGATTTACTATCTTTACAAATTTGATTGCTCATTGTAAAATACTAAAATCATTATTCTAACATTTTTCAGATCCTTATTCTACTTAAGAAATTTTAGATGATATAATAATTTTAAACTATTAAATTGATATACTATGTCTGAATATTTGGCTGTAAATTCCAATTTTGTTCACTACAGGGGCTGCAGCTACTAACATGAAGAATCCTAATGTTTATGGTTGCTAAAGATATTGGAACTCTATTTATAAGATGTTTTCATTGCCAGGTATTTGGAGCAAGTGTCAGTTCAGCTAGAAGATTCAGTTCTAGTTTGTGGGTAGAAGACAATTTAGGCAACTGTGACAGAGATTACTAAAATTAGGAGAAAATACCTAGACTATGGTGCCTAGTGCCATATGACTTGAAACTTGGAGGATTTGCAGTTTGGAGTCTCTTTATACCAGATTGACACTTTTTTGGCACCCAGGCACTTGTCTGGTCTAAGGTTCCTAGCTCCAATGTCCAACTGTTTTGGGCTCAAATTTCAATCTCAATCTCACCTCTGTATCCCAATTTCATTTCTGTACTTGTCTGTAGGCTTATGTGTGTTTATTAGTCCGTTTTCTCAATTTATATGTCCATTTATGCATTCTTTGGGACCTAATTAGCTCAGATCTAAATTAATCAATCAATCTTTCACGCAAACCAGGAATGGAGCCCAGGTTGCTTGATTCATTTGAGGAGAGTTAGCCAAACATAACACCCCTTGTGGTTTGTATTCCCATGTGTAATGGAAGAGGGTTTTGTTCTGGTTAAGTGTGATGTGCTGTTTCTAAAGTGTGTAGCTAAATCTGTTCAGGAGTGAACATAAAATTAAAGAAAATTTTTTATAGGTCTAGACTTTGAGTAAAATATTTGTTGCTATGACAATTGATTTGGTTAACTCATTTGTGATTAAATGCTGCTAGGAAGGGGCGGTGTCAAATGACCGCTTGGTTTTGCAAGCTAAAAGGAATCCTTGTGAAGAAGGAAGCGATAAGATGACAAGGCGGAGGTGTTGTAGGGTGACAGTGTTGGAGTGTGTGATCCCGAAGCGTAAGGGCTTCTTGAAGATACATGGCAAGGCACCTCTTGTCCACATATTTAAAGAAAGTAGAGCGATTGAGTGCCCTTGAAGAGGCAGTAGAACCTCCCTTTGATATCATAATAAAGAGGGCAACAAAAGATGAAGCACTCCTCAGATTCAACCTCCTCCATACTAAAAAGTTGACGAGTCCCTTGCTCTATGTCTAGAAGGTGATCGGTCTTGCAATGAAGCCTATGTGAACCCACCCTCTAGGAACCAAGCAGGATCATGAGGGAATGAGCCCAATGGAGGGAAAGGTAAGAAGGATGTACATTAAGTCCATCCTTTAGCTCCAAGAAGTGCTTTGCATAGAAGACAGTCTTATGAAAAAAGCCTTTGTGGGGGACCCATGTGGTGTGAATGAATTGCCCATAAACGCCATCTTTGATGTATTGATTTAGCTTTGATGGGGTGGGAGAAGATGGAGGGGTGCATCAAGTGAGTATTGGAAAGCGGGAAGGTGATCCATGTCGATCTTGATTCCAAATTGAGGCTAGAAGGGTAGAAGTATCAACATACCAACCACGAGCTCAACCAGGAGGAAAAGCGAGGTAGCAATATGCCTTGAAGAGCAATAAACTTGTTACGGATATCAGTGATGACCTTCCTACAAATCCACAAAAACATGGAGGTGGTGGAGGTTACCAAACCAAATCAAAGGCGGTCTCAAGCCCAAAGGGATGCGGTTTGAACTCTTGAAGGATAATATTGTGCGAAATGGATTGCTTGCATCGGATAATGTGCCAAACGAGGGGAATTTGAACCCTTTCAGCATATACCCAATCAAAATCTAGTAAAGATAGACCTCATGTAATGTCCCCAATTTTGTTTGCATCAGAGTTTCAGGGTTTAGCCTATTATTGTGATCCTCATAAGCTAATTATTGTGGATAGAGGGTCTATTGTGGCAGTGGCTTGGCTTGGGAGGGTCTTATCTTCTCCACATCTCAATAAGCTATAGGTTGGTCTTTGTTTGGCTCGGATCAGACTTTGTTTGGGCTTAGTTTTGTGTACTTACTATTTGTGGTAAGTTGGTGTTGATTGAGATGGACCCTCTCTATTTTTGGAAAGTGCATTTGGTCACATGGAGAAATAATAGGTATGACTCCTACTTCAGATGGCACATTTAAATGATGAGTATTTTGGGAGTTGTTATATTTTTAGTGGCCAAATTATTATATTATTAAATGGCTTATTATAAAGTTATAATTTTAACTTTATAATTTCACTTAAGTTGAGAGTTGAGTTATCATTGGAAAGTGTCATTTATTAATTAGTTAAGCCAAGTCAAGTGATAGAATCTAATGGAAGCTTCTAATTAATGTTGTGTGGTGAAGCTTCTTGAGTGAAGTTACATTTTGGCAACAAAAGGAAATTTGGAGGTTATAAATACAAGCTCGTTTCATTGGGAAAAGCACGTTTGAATAATTTATTTGCTTTTGTTGCCTTTGTGGCTTTTTCTGAGGTTCTGATTTTTCAAATCACTTGTTGAGGTATTAAGGGTTTGACTTTAAGTTGTGCATTGATTCCACAACTGAGGTATTGTGGATCAAGTTCTAAGTACTTTATCAATTCTCGTTATTGTTCTCACTGTATCTAAGGAGAGGTTCATTCTGTGGTGTGATTTGAAGGAAGATTATTTGCTAAAGTTCATATTGGATCTGCTGTGAGAAGTTTCTGAGAATTCTGAGAATTGCCTTGAAGGATAGCTTGCAAATTGCTGCTGCTGTAAAGTAACTTGCCAATTATTCTCACTGTCTAAGGTGGAATGTGTTCTCATTGGTAGTTGATCGAATTAGAAGTAATTCATTGGCTGAGGTTTGTTTTGGCACTAGAGACCGTATCTGAGATTGTTTACTGTGCATTTGGAGAGGTCATTTTCCCTACCTACAGCGATTTAGCTTATACAGAGGTAATTGGTATTGGGACAGTTGCATTTGCATAAAGTGGGTGCAAATTTATATCTGCAAATCATGAATTTTGAGACAGTGATCTTGTTGGGGGTGGCATTTAATTTGAGTAGACATTTGGAGGGATTGCGTGTGGTTATATTGGACCTGTGATCTGAAGGCCTGCAACTGAAGTCTGTGGTCTGCAATTTCATGTATATGCCCTGCGATTTATCACAGACCCAGTGAATACTGTTTGGAGTGAGCGGCTAACAGTTTAGCAAGCAGCTGTGGCATTTTGAAGACTCTGTGATTTGGTATTGTGCTGATTTCATCTCTTCCAGGCTAGTGTGGTTGAAACTGAAAGTCCATTTGGAGTCGCCAAGCTATCTCATGCGATTAATAATCAGGTTCCATTTTTATTGAAAATTGAATTCAGTTTATGCTCATATTGTTAAACTTAGCCATTTTTCATTGACCAATAAAACTCGTAGAATTCTGAAGTTAAATGTGGAACCCTTGTCATTCCAAGAAGATTATCAAAAAAATGGCATTCATCTATGAGAATTCCTTGTGACCAAATTGAATTGGGTATTGTAAGCACTAATTGTATTCTCTGATTTGGTTTCAAAATTTAAAAATAAAATTCATATATTCAATGATATTTGAGGAGCCTGCCAAGTGTTTGACGAAATGCCAAACACTGAATTGTTAAGAAAATTTTGGTGTTTATTAGTTGATGACCAGCAGGGGTTTTTACACCCCACACAATTGAATCATAGAGCACAGTAGGCCTGACTGAAATTGATAATTCTTGGCACAAAATGTTACAGATCTGCTACAAATTTCTTGCCCAAGCTGATGTCAACTGCTGAATTAGGTTGTGCAGCAATATGGAGGTTGTATGACGTTCCTGGGGAATGCGGTTGGTTGAGAAATTAAATAAAACGCTTTGAAAATGTGTCCTCACAGGCTAATCTGGATTAGACAATTACTTTGCTTGCGCCTAAGTCTGAGCATTGTGAATTCCCCTCTTGTAGCTTTTCTGGAAGATGTATGGCTCAGCTAGGAGTGAATAAAATAACAATTGATTTCTGTTTCCTTCCTGATCTGTATAATAAACTCTGTTTAACATCCAATAAGTGCAATACTCTCATAAATCCACTGCCAACCGCTCTCCAAGCTGATGTAACTATGAATTCACAACCTGCAGACAAGCTAGAGGAACCTCCAACCTTTTTTCATTAATAGAATTCGTTCTTGAAGAACAGATCTGCTGCAACCCTGGAAATCAGAACTCCAACTAAAACATTGGGATAAAATAATAAATTGGATAATGACAATGAGTTCTCAAAACTTCTTTTATTCTTCCCCAAGGCTCTGTATGGTTGGGGAAGATGAATTTGTCTCATAACCAGGTTATCTCATAACCAAGTTTTCGAAAACCCGGTTATGCGTTTTAAGAAGATAGTTGGACTGTTTGGTTGACATAGAAGATGAATATACAAATCCATATTTTGCGTCTGGTTGCCAATTTAGAAATTGAATTTGGAAGGGAATATGACTGTGAATATCTTTTTCTTGCGTTTGGTTGTTCATTTTTGAATTGGAATTGGAATTTGAAGTAAATTTTTTTAATCTTATTTTATTAGTGAAACACAAGTATTATAATGAGTAAAATATTAATATTTAATTTAATATTTATGATTACTAATTTATTTATAATTAGACTACATTATTATTTTTAATTTTGAATATTCACAGTTTTATTTTGTTAGTAAAGAATAAATAAAATGATTATTATTTTTTATTTTTATTTTATTTATTAGCAAAGAAAAGTAAAAAATGATCATACTTGCAATCATTTGTACAAAGTTATAAATTGTCCCATAGTTGGGAATTGTGATCATATATATTTATATATTTTTGGAAAATTATATAAGACGAATTTATTGTCGAATTTTTTTTCAATTTTTTGCCTTGTCGAACTTCATCCAAACTTCATAATTGTCGAACTCGAACTCAAACCTTGTGACTTAGCCATTAAATATGAGAACACTAGGAAATCCACACTCTACACCATTATGCCCCACATTCGGCAAGCAACCCTCTCATGCTGCTCATTCTTCCCATTACTGTCTGTATTGTTAGATGGTCAATCCTACATATATAAACTATGTATAGATCAAACAAATACCAATATTCAAATAACAATGTCGTCAAAATATGTTCAAATTACGAATGTGATCCAAATATGTTTAAATTAGGTATGTGATCAATAATTCAATGTTACATATGTAGCATAAGGTAGAAGATAGAAAAATAATATCTATGAACTGATAAGAAAGAACAATATCCATGATTTGAATGGTGGTGTTAAAACACATCGTTAAATACAAAAACACTGGGAAATCCACGCTTTATACCCTTGCGCCCCACATTCGGCGAGCAACCCTCTCATGTTGCTCAATCTTCCTATTACTGTCTGTATTATTAGATGGTCAATCTTGCATATATGAACTAAATATGCTTGAAAAATTAAAACCTAATTATATTTTAATGGAATACATCAAGGAGTAGCATCAGAAATATTGACTGTTTACAAACATGCACAGTAAACAATCATCAGATAGCTCATTTTTTATCAGCATGTGTGGTCTCACAATATCAACAAATCAGGAGCAATAAAAAAATACAAAAGAAAGACACTTTGTCAATACCGTTGACAATCTTGTCAGGAAGCACATACATAGGAAACCAAATTGCTGAAAAAAGACAAGAAATCAAAAAAAAATCCAAGCAAATCAGGAATATACATATAACATGGGATAGAATCATGAACTGTACAATCATCTACTAGAAATCTTCAATACTTTTGATAATCTTGTCAGCGAGAACACACATAGAAAATCAAATAGGGACAAAAAGACAAGAAATAAAAACATATGCAAGCAAATTAGGACTATAGATATAACATAGGACAGAATCATGAACTGTACAATCAACTACCAAATCACATTTCTATTAGCATATGCTCTCAAGTTCTACAATTGAGCATTCATCATTTGCCACTCGTGTATTCCATGTATGTATGGTTCAATTGCAGCTCTAATTAACAATGCAATGAACAATTATACCAAACGTTTATGAGATCATAAACTACGTATAGATTAGGTATTTATACATCAAGTATGTTTAGAAAAATAGTAAAAATGTGTTCAGTAATGAGTTTTAGTATAGTGTTGTGAGAGATCAATGCAATACCATTAAACAAAGCCAACTAACCATCTGGAATTACTTTACATGCCAATCGTGTTAATGCCAATGAAATGAACAACTAAACTGCATACTGACCAATGCCAATCATGCCAATGAAATGGACAACTAAACTATGCATAGATCAAGTATGTATACATACGTACATACATGTGTGTACATACATATGCACATACATACAGACATGTGTGTACATACATACGCACATACATACATACATGTTTGTATACATATATACATCAATGTAATACCACTAAACAGAGCCAAGTCAAAAACTAGAATTACTTCAGGTGAAAATCACACCAATGGCACTGAAATGAATGACTAAACTATGTATTGACCAATACCAATCATGCCATTGAAATGAACAAGTAAACTATGCATAGATCAAGTAATTAGTTCTAGTTTAGTGCTGTGAGAGATCAATTCAATACCATTAAACAAAGCCAACTCATAAACTATGTATGAATCAACTATGTATAGATTAATGACATCATGGCTTTTATCTTTACATAGTCAATATGTGCTCAATAATGAGGTCCAGTATATGCTCATGTGATTACCTGTATATATCATAGTGTCAATCATAAAATAGAATTACTTCAGATGCCAATCATACCAAAGGCAACTCATAAAATAGAATTACTTCATATGCCAATGAAATAGTCAAAATGTACTCAATAATAAGTTCCAGTATAGTGCTGTGAGAGATCAATGCAATACCATTAAATAAAGTCAAGTGGTAAACTATGTATGGATCAAATATGTATAGATCAATGGCAATCATGGCTTTTATCTATACATAGTTGACCTATACAGTTTATCATGGTTCTATTTCTATTTGCTATTTGCTTAGCAAAACAGTCAATATATGCTGTAATTGTTTGTCTCGAATCTGTTTAGCAAAATAGTCAATATATGCTATAACAGTTTGTTTAGCAAAATAGTCAATATGTGCTCAGTAATGAGTTCTAGTATAGTGCTGTGAGAGATCAATGCAATACCATTAATCAAAGCGAATCATGCCAATGAAATGAACAACTAAACTATGGATATATCAAGTATGTATAGATCCATGCAAAACCATTCAATATACTTATGAGTTCATAAACTATGTAGAGATCAATGCAATACCATTAAATGCAGCCAACACATAAACTATGTATGGATGTCTGTCCTATATTTATATAGTATACATGGTAGATCAATTACAATAATGGCTTTTATCTATACATAGTTTACTTATACATAGTTTATCATGGTTCTATTTTTATCTGCTATTTGCTTAGCAAAACAATCAATATATGCTGTAACTCTTTGTTTCGAATTTGTTTAGCAAAACAATCAATATATGTTGTAACAGTTTGTTTAGAATCTGTTTAGCAAAATAGTCAATATGTGCTCGCTAATGAGTTCCAGTATAGTGCTATGAGAGATCAATGCAATACCATTAATCAAAGTGAATCATGCCAATGTAATGAACAACTAAACTATGGATATATCAAGTGTGTATAGATCCATGCAAAACCATTCAACATAGGAAGCTCATAAACTGGAATTACTTCAGATGCCAATCATACCAATGCCAATGAAATGAACAACTGAACTATGTATTCATCAATGCCAATCATGCCATGCCAATGAAATCAACAGCTAAACTACGTATTGATCAATGCCAATCATGCCAATGAAATGAGCATCTAAACTATGGATATATCAAGTATGTATAGATCCATGCAAAACCATTAAACACAGAAAACTCATTAACTGGAATTACTTCAGATGCCGATCATGCCAATGCCATGAACAACTAAACTATGTAATAGTTTCTTGCCAGTAATTAGTTCCATTTTAGTGGGGTGAGAGATCAATGCAATACCATTAAATAAAGCCAACTGGTAAACTATGTATGGATCAAATATGTATAGATCAATGACAATCATGGCTTTTATTTATACATAGCTAACCTATACATAGTTTATCATGGTTATATTTCTATTTGCTATTTGCTTAGCAAAAATGTCAATATATGTTGTAATAGTTTGAACAACTAAACTATGGATATATCAAGTATGTATAGATCCATGCAAAACCATTCAACATAGGAAACTCATAAAGTGGAATTACTTCAGATGTCAATCATACCAATGCCAAAGAAATGAACAACTGAACTATGTAACAGTTTCTTGCTAGTTCTCTTAGAAAAACAGACAAAATGTGCTCAACAATGAGTTCTAGTACAGTGTTATGAGAGATCCAATGGCAATAAAATGAACAAATAAACTATGTATTGATCATTGCTAATCATGCCAATGAAATGAACAACAAAACTATGTAGTGATCAATGCCAATCATGCCAATGAGATGAACAACTAAACTATGTATTGATCAATGCCAAACATTAAACAGAGGCAACTCATAAACTGATCCATGCAAAACAATTAAATAGAGGCAACTCATAAACGTGAATTACTTCAGATGCCAATCATACCAATGCCAATTAAATAGTCAAAATGTGCTCAGTAATGAGTTCCAATATAGTGTTGTGAGATCAATATAGTTCCAGTTTAGTGCTATCAAAGATCAATGCAAAACCATTGAACAAAGCATTCTGTAATGGGCACCCAGGAATGCCCAAAAGCTGAACCAACTGCTGAAATTATATTAATTCTAAAAATGCTGCAATCAAGTACAAAGAGATGTATTCCAAAGGCCAAACCCTAAGGGAATGACGTCTAGAATGTTACAACAGAGAATGAACGTCCCCTATTGCCAAAAAAGAGTGTGATTCACACATCCAAGTTGTTATCAAATGCAAGGTATAATCATCCGATACAATAATCCCATGCTCAACAATGAGACTTTCAGCCCTATTTATCCTTTTCTTCATCCTTCTGGAAGGAACTAAAACATTAATTAATTGCATGGGTTAGAAGTTTCCTCCTTCCAATAATTAATGCATACCCTAGAAACTCCTCCTTGGAAATAATTAATTAAATCGAGAGGCTTCCATCCTTCCAATAATTAATACATACCCTAGAAGCTATTCCCTTGTAATTAATAATTAAATTAATTAAATACAAAGTCACCTTTAAATTGAATGACTTTATAAGAAATTAATTTAATTTCTTCTTATCCTCCAATTAGACTTTGGAGAACGTGAAGGCCAAAAGATGGGATCATTACAAATCCGCCCTCCTTGAAATTGCTTGTCCTCAAGCAATTCAGTAACATAATGAACTCCAACCTCCACCTGGATCCCAATTGAAGTAATATGTGATATCCATATTATACAAACTACAAATGAATATCATTAAGACCAACCACATGTCCTACAAGTTAGCTCCCAAAACTTGTGCTAATGCAGTATAAGTCTGGATGTCAGCAGAAGGCGGCTCCATAGAAGATCTATGAAACCTCTTCCTCCCAACTGCTGCAACACAAAACTGAATCTTTGTAGATGGTGAAAACTGAGCCCAACTCCACTTAGGCGAATGATCAGCCTCAAACATCAAATTGTCATAAGACAATGTTGTATCCATGTTGAACATAGTAGTATCCCAAGAGTGAACATTAACACTATGTTGATCGATAGTATAATATGACTCTGTCACTATATTGCTCACCTCATTAGCAATAACAAGTGTACTATCATCAAAGCACACATCTACAACCGCATGCTTACTGCCAAACTCCTCGTTGGATGGTTCAACTGACATAGAAGTGGTTGTTGATATGATAGTTCCCTTGCATTCTCCTAATTCCACTATTGCTACGTCATCATCCCCTGACAAGGCTTCATATGTGGTCTCCTGACTTTGCACGCATGTCTCTATTGACTCTGCCGAAATGCCCACATCACCAACATCATAGCTGGCTGGCTCTATATGTGTCTCGATCCCACCTGAGAAATCGACTACCTTCTGCTCTGGAGCAACATACAAATCATCAATGTTGATGCCCATCTGTCTAGCCATAAGCTGCAACATCATATCCATTCGCCTATTCTGCTCCTGTTGCATTCTATTATGCTCCTGTTGCATACGTTGCCCCTTCTCTAATGTATCCAGTAATTGTTTGAACATTACGTCCCCTTGATCTAGACCGGCATTCCCGCCTCCGCCTAATCCTGTATTCCTGTCATCGCGATCACCCATATTGTTGTCCTGATCAAAAATTATCTCCTCTGTGTCTGTATGGCTGGATTCAATGTCCCCCTGCACGGATGTACTAGACTGTTTGCTTTGCAAGTTTGAAATCCTATTTTGTCTTGCTCTGGTATCGCGGAAATTATAAGGCCCCTGTCGCATGCTCAAACATAAATGCTTAGCCTGTGTTTTTTTAATTTCTGATTTTAGTGTTTTGACATTTCGTCAAACACTTTTCCCTCTATCCGACTGTTCCAAATTTCCTATAAGACCTCCACAGGATGGCAGGACTTATGGCTCTGATACCACTGTAATGGGCACCCAGGAATGCCCAAAAGCTGAACCAACTGCTGAAATTATATTAATTATAAAAATGCTGCAATCAAGTACAAAGAGATGTATTCCAAAGGCCAAATCCTAAGGGAATGACGTGTAGAATGTTACAACAGAGAATGAACGTCCCCTATTGCCAAAAAAGAGTGTGATTCACACATCCAAGCTGTTATCAAATGCAAGGTATAATCATCCGATACAATAATCCCATGCTCAACAATGAGACTTTCAGCCCTATTTATCCTTTTCTTCATCCTTCTGGAAGGAACTAAAACATTAATTAATTGCAAGGGCTAGAAGCTTCCTCCTTCCAATAATTAATGCATACCCTAGAAACTCCTCCCTGGAAATAATTAATTAAATCGAGAGGCTTCCGTCCTTCCAATAATTAATACATACTCTAGAAGCTACTCCCTTGTAATTAATAATTAAATTAATTAAATACAAAGTCACCTTTAAATTGAATGACTTTATAAGAAATTAATTTAATTTCTTCTTATCCTCCACTTAGACTTTGGAGAACGTGAAGGCCAAAAGATGGGATCATTACACATTCATGCAGCATATGTCATTGCAATCCAGTTAGTAGCTGAAATAGCTAAATCATACCAAATGTCATTGCAATCCAGTCCAATCTCTCCGCCTCATCCACAATCAAGAACCCTTTGGCTCTTTCACGTTGAAGCATGAAGGTATCATGTGCTTTTAGGAAAATTGCTCGACTCAGTTCAGGGACAACTTTGAGAGCGGTATATGTGGCACTCAAAACATTATCCTCTTAAGATGTATTCACTTTTACAATCTGAGGCTTACCGAGGCCATCTTTCAGTTCCTTCATAGTTTTGCATATCACATCCAATGATGCAGCCAGAGTTGTCTTCTTCGTCTTTCCCCTCCTTGATGATTATGGTGGAGGAGTCCCTCTACCACTTGCACTCGACTGGTTGGAATGATATAACTCGTCATCAAAATCTGGTTGGCTGTCAAGAGGTGTACCACAATCGGTATTGTCCTCATCATGCACGTGGAATGCATCGTTCATAGGGTGCCTTTCTTCAGCATCAAGGGGCGTTGTAGCTGCAAACCCTTCAGCAATGTTATTGTCGACAATTACAGCCAACTCATTGAAATATTGGAAAGGTGACCTCTTATACATTTTTGCATTTTGGAATTCTCTCCTCTACATGTAAGCATTAATAGATGGATTAGGTTGTTAGTTTTTCATTACTAAAATAAGAAAGGAAAATTTCTTCTATCAAAAGAGTACAAAGATCATCCTCCCTTCAAAAGCTCATCCCACACAGAATCCTCGGCATCCACTGTTTGAATTTCTTTATTCCAAGCTAACCCACTTGTATTTTTCAAGTCCTTCATTACTCTATATCCTACTTTCCATGTTTTCAGCTTATTATTAAAATGATCTCATGATAGATTCAAGTTCATCCCTGCATTGAATGCCCTTTCTATGGCAGTCCACATTTCTTTTTTAAAATCACCTTCACCTTTTTGTCCGAGATGAACTTGTTCGAGGAGCAAGTCTAGAAACTTGCATTCCATCAGTTTTGTCCACATTTTCTTCTTTGAAGAAGAAGATTTATTGCTCCTAGTGAGGGATCCATCTATATCACTCAAACTAATGGGAGAGCACATCTGGTTCACATGATCAGATCTGTCCATGCTCATCATGAGCTTAGTATATGCCATTATGTACTCCTTGTATTTCATTTAAATTTGAAGGTGATAAACTTTAAATATCAATTTGTAATAAATTGTAATGGAACGAGGCTAACATATTGAATAGGTAAATGTATTACAATTTAAAATAATCATACGATTAAAATAGAAAGTTACTACTCTTTAAATTTAAATGGAATGCAGCAAGGAGTAACATCATAAAAATAGGATTTTCAGTGAATTCGCTGTTCTCTTGTTACCAATGGGCTTATGATCTTCATCATTTGGTACTCCTTGCTGCATTTCATTTAAAATTGAAGACGATAAACTTTAAATATCATTTTTTAATACATCCTAATGCAATGAGGCTAACATTTAATAAACTTGAAAGCATTTAATTGAAGATGATAAACATTATTCAACTACAACATGTGATAGTTTGAGTGGTTTTGAGGCAGCGGATAGGAGGAATAGTTGGGAAACATTTAAGCTACTCCTATCAGATGATACACATCATCAGCCTGCTGTACAAGTCAATTCAAACTTTTTCAAATCATTAGATACTATAAATTTAATTGTAAGTGTGGTGGTGGATGGAAGATTTGTGCACAAAATATCATTTACAGAGGATTGGTGTGCAAGTTGCAATAATTGATGATAACACATCAGCATCGACAAAACTACTAGCAAGACAAAGTAGTGATATCAATGGCAGGTAAATAGCCGTGAGCCCTATTATGAAGCATGTTATTGTACTTTCTCAATGCAAAGATGTATAATAATTGTGCTTTCTTACATTTAAAACAATGTAATCAACATTTCAAGTTTGATTGTGTATAGCAGATATGATCAAGAGTTTTTGTACATAAAGTAGATGTGAAATTGAAAGTTAATGCTCCTTTTATTTAATTGGAATGTAGCAAGGACTGATATCAGAATAATGAAATTACACACCATCATTATATATGCATACATCAATTTAATCATATAAAGCACATTTCCTTCTAATAAATCATTTATTCTCAGGATCTATAATCTTCCCACATCCTACTTGCTATATCTTCTCGAAATTGGGCCCACTCATTTCTATCCTCTCAAGACAACCCATATGTGTCAAGTAGTGGCACCTCTATCCCATCACGATCATCTTCCTCTTCAATAGCTACTTCCTATGGAAGGCCATCCTCTATCGTAATGAAATTGTGAAGTATGCAACATGCTAAAACAATATAGGATTGTCATGATATCATAAGACGTTGCATGTCTTAAGATTGGAAAATGCTGCTTCAGAATACTAAACATACGTTCTATTGCATTTATGAGCAGGCTGTGTTTAATGCAATTGCAATAATCTATACATAGTTTATGACTTGGCTATGTTTAATAGAATTGCAATGATCTATACATAGTTTATGACCTCATAAACTGTGTGCGTGAACTATGTATAGATCAAAGCCAAGATTGGCATTGATCTATACATAGTTTACGACCTCATAAACTATGTATAGATAAAAGCCTTGTTTGCCATTGATCTATACCTAGTTGATCCATAGAGATTTTACGACTTGGCTCTATTTAATGGTATTGCATTAATCTCTCATAGCACTATACTGGAACTCATTACTGGCAAGAAATTGTTATATATTTTAGTTGTTCATTTCATTGGCATTTGCGTGATTGTCATCTGAAGTAATTCCAGTTTATGAGTTTCCTATGTTGAATGGTTTTGCATGGATCTATACATACTTGATATATCCATAGTTTAGTTGTTCATTTCATTGGCATGATTCGCTTTGATTAATGGTATTGCATTGATCTCTTACAGCACTATACTAGAACTCATTAGTGAGCACATATTGTCTATTTTGCTAAACAGATTCGAAACAAATTGTTACAACAAATATTGACTATTTTGCTAAGCAGATAGTAGATAGAAATAGAACCATGATATAAACTATGTAATCAGATAATTAGAGGTGATGACATGAGCACATACTGGAAGTCATTGCTGAGCACATATTGACTATGTTGCTAAGTAAACTGGCAAAAAACTATGATATATCTATGTAAAGAAAAAACCCAAAATGCAAAGATGGATGGGAGAATAGAACCGTGCGCGCAGAGATTGGTGGGAGAAGAAACCCCACAGTTGTTGTTGAAAGCGGAAAAACCCCACAATCGTCAGCCAAAGCGGAGAACAATGGCCCAAAAACTCCAAACTCGCCGGTGTCTATAGAAACTCCCAAATCTCCAAAGTCGCCGATGTCCATAGAAACCTCCAAAAGTCTAAACTCGTCGTCGTCCACAAAAACCCCAACCTCGCCCAAGAACACTAGAAACCCAAGTCGTAGGAGGAAAATTGCTCACGGATTTGTCTTCCCAAATGCCTCTATCATCTTCCAAAACCCTAATATGGATTTTGCGGACCCGATGGTTTGATTAAAATGCCTTCATAAAAATCCATAATCAAGTTTTCATTTTGAATTCCACCTATTTCTTGGAAGAAACTTCTTCCAATTTTGCTCCAAAGTTGGAAGAAAAAACTGATAATCAGGTGTTGCATTTGGTGAACCAAACACCCCCATTTTGCTGCATAACTAGGTTTTCGCTGTCAAAACCCTATTTTGCCCCTCGTATTCTCGTAACCAAACGGGGCCCAAGGCAAGTCGACTAGGTTAGGGTTTCTTGTTCATTTTATTTTATTATCTATTAATAAATTTTATTCTTCCTCCTGGAATCAACTACCAACGTGTTATTTACCATTATTATATTGGCCCTGCGTTTATTTAAAAATAACTTATGCTCATACTCCTACGGAATGTGCCAATATTTATTATAACTTATTATAATATAAAGTGAACATAATATTCACTTTAATATTCATTTATTTAATGCCAAGTTATGTAATTTTTAAATATTTCTTGATATATTCATAAAATTCAAATTTGGACTCATAATTGAAGTTGACTAGAGCACTGTCATCATTGTGTTGATCTCTAAGCCCAAGTTACCTATTAGTGTCCAACACTTAGTCATTTCCAAGGCAACATTGGTCAGTCATCATTGTGACCAAGCCATCCAAAGAAGGCCAAGCTAAAAAGGACTTGTTTATATTTCTTCACATGTTGAGCAAGTCAAAGGTTGCCGAGCACCCCAATAGAGATTGAGCAATCATACATGCCAAGAAAATAGTGGAGACCGAGCAATGGAAAGTTAATAAATGCCGAGTGAATCAGTATATGCCAAGCTTATAGAAGCCAAGTGACAGCATGAATGTTAGTTATAACCGAGCGTTAGAACGTTCATTTGCTGAGTAAACTAGTTTTGACATGAGTTTGTAATGGCACAAACACTTATGTAAATCGTTTTAGCCGACTTCTATATGACATTTAAAGATTGTAGAGACAGTTGAGTAGATTATGTGTTTTGTCAAAAGTCATTAATATCAAGAAAAGAAGATTAACCAAAAAAAAATTATGAAGGGTAAAATGACAAAAGGATGGAATATGGATCGTTTATTAAGATCTAGAACTTTCTATGATTATCTATTTAAGAAGGGTTCTAACCCTAAATCATGATGGGTTATGGATGATGCGTGTGGAAAGTGGAAGTGAGCGTGAAGGAGTGAATAAGCTTAGGATAGAGCAAGGAAGGCTAAGTCTGAAAGGAGGTCAGATAGAGCAACCTAGCAGTGAAGGATGGAACAAAACATATCAAATTTGTTTGATACATTGAAGAGAGATCGGTAAACAACTTTAAGAGGAAACTGAAGGATCAAGTACTGAGATATTCTAATAGATAAATTAGGGCGAATCTCTTAATAGAGTGGTTTTAACAGATCTTATTTAAATCTCCTAATAGAGTCCTTACTTCATTGTAAGTGTAAAATCCTTTAATCAAGGTAAGACCTAACAATCTTGTAAAGCTTTTAACATAGTAGATCCCTCATAGGGTAGATCATCAAAAGTGATCAAATTGTAGCTCTAATAGGTGAATTTTGTTGTTTCAGCAGTAAAGATTTGTGAGTTTCATCTCCACCCCAGTTTTACCTTCACCTTGAATTGTTTTTGGGTTATCAAAATCTTTGTATTGTGTTTATGTTTTCATGAATGTTATGCTTTGATAAGATTTTATTTTCAGCATTATAGTTTATGATTATATGGTTTGAGATCTAAGATATGAGATGGATTAGGAGCGAATACAGTTAATTGTTTTAATAGTGAAAAGTTTTATAGATCCTAATTCACCCCCCTCTCAGTATTTTGTTTCCCAATAAGACTTCCAACAATTGGTATCAAAGTCAGGTTCTCTTGAAAGAAGTCTAACAGCTTGAGAGTACAGATCTTGGAAATGGAATACAAATTGGGAAAGATCATTGAGAACTAGATGTTGAAATTCAGATCATACTGCAACAACTTGAAGGAGAAAAAGAAGAGTTAAGGAAATCCTTTAAAAAAATGAAAGATATGGCCATTCAGCAGAATGACACACTATATAAGAAATTTGATGTCAAAGGATTGCTTAATAGTGGAAATACTAGTGATAGTGATGCAACAATAGCAAATCTTTTGGAGAACAACATTCTAAGTAAAGAAGTCAAAGAACTCAAAAGAGAACAGGAAATTCAATCAGTGAAACTATGTGAGGTGACTGAACAAAAGAAGAAAGCTAAAGAAGACAAAAGACAAATGGCTACCAGACTTAAAGAAAGATCATTTGATGTGCATAATCTTACAAATACTTAGTTGGATATGATGAATTAATCGTTACTTGCAAATCAGGATATGAACGGAGAGGACATGAAGATTACAAATTTGAGATCACAGATTGATCAACTAAGGAATGAGTTGAGATATGAGAAAGAACTTTTGGAAAGAACGAACATATGAAGTGAGGCTATCAGATACTTTGAAGAATTAATGAGATCACCAAGGTCATCCAATGGTACTTCTGGTCTAGGACATATCAAGCATTCTTCATCTACTGAAGTGGGAGAGTCATCAAATGCAAAATCCAAATGCAAACCTACATGTCATCATTGTGGTAAATTTGGACATACAACCAACATCTACAGAAGCAAGAATGATATGCAAAACCCTAAACCTAAGTTTACTGGTAACTGTTTTAACTGCAAGAAACAAGGACACCAACCACATGAATGTAGGTCAAAGACAAGTGATGCATCTACTACACTTAGATTTGAAGGCCATTGTGACATGGACATAGAGCTCAAGAATGCAGATCCAAAGCTAAATCCAACTAGACATCTACAGGGCAGACACATGCACCTAAGCAAGGTAACTCTTACAATTGGGATTACAACACATGGTATAATTGTCATTATTGTGGAGAGTATGAACACATTCTACAGAATTGCATTAAGACATGTTTCAGAGGAAATTACAAGAAATGGTTGAATGGAAACCTAGTTTGTTTTAGTTGTCTCAAAGTTGGACATGTTAGTAAGAACTGCAGGACCTAAGCACCAACACCAAACAGTGAAAGAAACTAAGGAAAAGGGAAAGTTGAGATGAGTAAATCATGGAAAGAGAGTAGAAGTTGGAAGTAGTGAATCAAGCAAAGTTAAGATCACCCAATCCAATGGTTCAGTTGATCACACCGCATCCAACTAAGCAAAGAGGTATGTAAGGGACTGTATACTAAAATGCTAAAATGTTATATCATACACTAGTTCCTAACAAGAAATGTGATTGAAAGTCCGTATCAACTTGAATCAAGATGCATTAGGACAGATCTGAGAAAAGAATCGGGTAATGCAATAAGTTACATTGTCAAGTGCCGAGCATTAGTACAGTTTGTATTGACTGAGAGCTTACATCAACCGAGCTGATGTATTGGCCAAACAAAATGATATTGACCGAGTTAAGTGATAGTGACCAAGCATTTGAATGGAAAGAGTGCGAATACAACTTGTGAAGATTGAGACAACTATTGTGCACCTATGAAAGTACAAACACATTTATTGCAGACCTAAATGGACAAGATTGAAAGTATATATCGAATTTTGGTACTCATTTTCATTTTATCAAGTGATTTTCAGTGCACAGGTGATTCAAAGGCAATTGAGGCGATTTCAGCGACATAGCAAGCGAATCACAACGTGCCATTGGCAAAATTGGAAGAACCCAGTAAGTAAAGTTTAAGTGTTGAGCTAAGTTATTTTCAAAGTTGATGCAAATTTGTTCAAAACCCTAGTTTGGAAATGGCATCCTCTGCATCTGCGTCTACTAAGGAAATGTTGAAGGAGAGCAATGCACAAATTATGAGGAGCAATTAGTGTCCTCCATCAAATTTCAAGGAGTACCCTAATGTTGCATTGACTGGTGATGAATTTGGCACCTTGTTGTCAATTCCACCAAGAGCGGTGATGATTCACGATGTGAGATTGTGCTACATGTGCAAAGTTGCAGAAATTGGAGATTATGAACTTTGAGCAGCATATGACAAATTGTGTGTTAATGGAGTGTTGAGGGGTGAGAACAAAATTGTTGCCGAGAAAGGCTGACTCGTGGCCTAGCCTTTCCAAAGGTTTTCAAGGTAGAATGGATAAAAATTGTGTTGAGCCGAGTTCACAATATGAAGATATGGTTAGAGTGTGGACTGATGAAGATCAACAAGGCTATCATTTGCCGAGTTGCTGCTTATCCTACTTTGGACAGACCAAAGACCATGAGGTGTGCTGTGAAAGACGTCGTTGAACAACTAACGGAGGCAAAATGGAACAGTCGTGGTATGTTGATCGATGGGATTACATATCTAGTTATTGTATTTGCAGTGCGTGTGATTGCACACAAATTCTATAAGTCGAGCCGACTGAATAGCGTACCTTGCATTGCAGTGGACCTAGGATATAAGATTTTTAAGAAAGATCATAGTTATGATCTTGCCGATCTGCAACTGCAACAACTATCTGAGAATCTTGGAGTGATAAGGAAAGCGAAGAATACTTCATATAAGTTTGGATCCTTAGTTGTCTGTATATTTTTCTATGTACAAAATTCATCACCCACCGTCGGCACCATAGCATGGGATAGAAGTAGACCGATAATTAAGCAAATAAGTGAACTAATCAATCAATTGGGATAAATTTTTGAAGCTATAATGGATAATTACTTTGAAGAATTCAAAAATAAAATGAAAAATAGGATGAGGATACCTAAGTCAGTGGTAGATCATTATTTTGATGATATATGCTTTATGGTAGATACAAATTTCATCTATGCACAGGCAGTACTACCATCGGTTGCATGGCTAAGGCCAATGCAATATGAAGTAAATGTTGATGAAGTTACAGGAGCAGTGACTGCATTATTATCTGAAGAGATTGACAAGAATGCCAAGCCTTTCGGTACCTCTGAGACAACCAAGATCAAGATGTTAATGGAAACAAAAGTGCTCAAGAGAGATAGGAAAAGAAAGAGAATGATTTAAGATCTTGAAGGAAAACTTGACAAAGGTCAACTTCAGATAAATGAAGGTAAAGGAGAGGATGGGGAATCCAATGAAGAAGATGAAGCCGAAGAGTCAAAGGGCAAAGAATTGGCTGTTGCCAAGCCTAAGGCAACAAAACAAAAGAAAGTAGTGATTGTTGATCTAAAGGTAAAAGAGGATCTAAAGAAAGGTGTGAAGAAGGCTATCACACCACCAGAGCTAGAGCCAAAGAGAAGAGTGATCCTTAGATCAAAGGCAGCTCAGCCTCCGGCTGCAAAAGAAAAAGATAGCCCAACAAAGAGGAAGCTGAATAAAACACGAAAGCAAAGCTTACTTAAGAGGTCGAGGAGAAAATTAGTCGTGAGACCTGATGAGGAGGAAGATGATGAAGAAATTGAGTCTGACAATTTGAGAAAACTTCATATTGTACCTAGACTACCTTCGATGGCTATTGGCCAGGTATGTAAAGAGATTAGGTATTCAGCCAGAAACAAATGGAATAAAGAACTTGAAGAAATTTTGGTTAGTCACAAAACATTTTTGGATAAGTACTAACTAACCCTTGCAAACCCCAAGCCATAAGTGATAAAAACAAGGGGGAAATATCTTCATGACATAAAGTAAGGGCAAAAGCTACTTATGAGTGGAACAAGGAGTCAACAAAGGGGGAAATATCTAATATGAAGATCAAAAATAGAATTATCAGATGAGTCAACATCAGAGTTTTTAGACATGTATATATTGTATAGTAGAGATAAGTTTTGAAGATCTAGTCACAGTCTCAAGGGGAGCACTATTTTTTATTTTGTATGGATAGCTAAGTCATGATAAAGTATTTTTGCCACTAATGTCAAAGGGGGAGATTGTTGATCACTAAGCCCAAGTTGCCTATTAGTGTCCAAGACTTGGTCATTTTTAAGGCAAAGTTTGTTGGTCATCACTGTGACAACCATCTAGAGAAGGCAGAGCCACAAAGGACTTGTTTATATTTCTTCACATGCCGAGCACCTCGGTAGAGATCGAGCAATCATTCATGTTGAATAAAATAGTGGAGACCAAGCAATGGAAAGTTAATTAATGCCGAGTGAATCAGTATATGTTGAGCCTATAGAAGCCAAGTGCAGCATGAATGTTAGTTATGACCGAGCGTGAAAACATTCATTTGCAGAGTTAACCAGTTTTGACATATGAGTTTTTAATGGCACAAACAATTATGTAAATCATTTTGGCCGACTTCGATATGACATTTAAAGATTGTAGAGACAATTAAGGAGTAGATTACATGTTTTGTCAGATGGCATTAATCCCAAGAAAAAAAGATTAACCAATCAAAAAATCAGAAGGGTAAAATGACAAAAGGATGGAATACGGATCGTTGATTAAGATCTAGAACTTTCTACGATTATCTATTTAAGAAGGGTTCTAACGCTAAATCATGATGGATTATGGATGATGCGTGTGGAAAGTGGAAGTGAGCATGAAAGAGCGAATAAGCTTAGAATAGAGCAAGGAAGGCTAAGTCTAAATGGATGTTAGATAGAGCAACCTAGTAGTGAAGGACAAAATAGAGCATATCAGATAAGGAGATCAGTTTGAGAGATTGAAGAGAGGAGATTTGTAAACAACTTTAAGAGAAAACTGAAAGATCAGGTACTATGATATTCTAATAGATAAATCAGGGCAAATCTCTTAATTGAGTGGTTTTAACTGACCTTATTTAAATCTCCTAATAGAGTCCTTACTTCATTCTAAGTGTAAAATGCTTTAATCAAGATAAGACCTAACAGTCTTGTAAAGCTTTTAACAGAGAAGACCCCTCACAGGGTAGATCTAACTGAAGGATCAGGTACTGTGATATTCTAACAGATAAATTAGGGCGAATCTCTTAATAGAGTAGTTTTAACAGACCTTATTTAAATCTCTGAATAGAGTCCTTACTTAATTCTAAGTGTAAAATCCTTTAATCAAGATAAGACCTAACAGTTTTGTAAAGCTTTTAACTAAGAAGACCCCTCACAGGGTAGATCATCTGAAGTGATTAAATTGTAGCCCTAACAAGTGAACTTTGTTGTTGCAGCATCAAAGATTTGTGGGTTTCATCCCCATCCCAATTTTACCTTCACCTTGAAGTGTTTCTAGGTTATCAAACTCTTTGTGTTATGCGTTTATGTTTTCATGAATGTTATGCTTAGATAAGATTTCATTTTCAACATTACAGTTTATGATTATATGGTATGAGATCTAAGATATGAGATGGATTAGTAGTGAATATAGAATTGTTTTAATAGTGAAAAGTTTTATTGATCTTGATTCATCCCCCCCAGTCTCAGTATCTTGTTTCCCAATAAGACTTCGAACACATTGATGATGCCTAAGTCCTGTAGGCCAACTGACAGTTCCTTCAAGAAAGTAGAGATCCACCCTAAAAAGTAGAAACCCTTCTCCAAACACTTGAAATTGCTCAAAAGAGATCTTGCTTTATTCCATAGTCCTTTGAGTGTTCAACTAGTCAACTACTAGTTCTTCCTTAAAAATAGGAGACCTCTGTAAAATGTAGGGACTTCCCTCTGAAAGGCCAAAACGGCTTACTGCAATGCCCCCATTTTAGTAGGTTCCTTTAGTAGGGCTTGGTTAGTTCATCATTGTGACCCTCGTGAGGTGACAGATTGGTTTGAGGGTCTCTGTTGATAGACTTTCTATTTATAGTAAGTTAATTATGTCCAATCACTATTTCTAGCAGTGCAGTTGAGGCACTCGGGGATTGGTTTCGTCATTGATTAATTGGGTAAATTAATCGAACTTTATATTATCAGTTGTTTATTAAGACTATCTTAATAAATGGCTTTATCATTTAACTGTTATAATTTGATGGTGTGTTGAAGAAGCCTTTTAAGTGGAAAGTGTCTTCATGAAGATATCAATTTGAGAGTTATTTATTCAAAATTATTAAATAAGAGCATTTAATTGAAAAGTGTATTGATCAAGGCTCCCTAATGAAAAGTTTGAGGACGAAGCCAACTTGCATTTTGTATTATAAAAGAGGCATCATGGAGAAAAAGAATTCACTCCTTTGTCATTTGATTTTATTCCATTTTGTGATTTGTTGAGGGTTTCACCATTGGTTTCTTGTGAGGACTGATTCCTCTATCTGTTGTTGCACATTGAGCCATTGAAATATATGGTGAATTGTGCTCTAATTTCAGAGGTTTGATTCTATGATAAGGATTGAAAATTTGATGTTGTAGACCAAATTGTTCATTAATCTGTTCCTATTCGATCATGGTTTAGACACCACAACTTAGCCTTCATTTTTGTGTCAATCTGTTTTTACTTTGAGGGCGGTTGATAGCTGCAATCAGACATTACTTGTTTGTAATTACATTACCACCCTATTTGGCCAGTTTGAGGGAATCGTCAAGGGTTATCGTGGGTCATCATGGAGCTGCGGCTGCTTGTTTTGTAGTTGTACTTGGGCATTATTTATCTCCATATTATAACATTGCTTGGGCAGCCAGTATCGAGAGGTAGTGTGGGAGATAGGTATAGCATCGTTCCATATTGGGAAGTTGCGATTTGTTTCTGCTAAGCAACATTTGCATAGGGCTACTACAACAAGGCTTGGCGTGGAGTTTGGTGAGGTCTGGCTGCAATACATAGTAGACGCCATGCAATGTCCCCACTTTAGCAGTTGTCTAGTTGTGTGACCGTTAGCCTATTTCTGTGCGGTCTTGGAGGCTAATGAAGAGGTCAGTGGGATCCTGAGATGTTTTGGCCTAGTCATTTGTAGTTCGGGCCAGAACAGAGTTGATTTACATGGTGTTGGGCAAACTTACTATTTTTGGTAAGTTAGCAGGGCATGGGCGATGTCAGAATTAGTGATTGGGTTTGATGCTCCTCGATGAGAGCTTTCCAACGAGCTATCACTCATATTATTCCAAGCCCAATTACTATTTTATTTTAATGCCTGAAGTTTGTTAAAGTAAATTTTAAATTAAATGTGAAAATAATAAAGTGATACTTTAATATTATTCATGTTGGGTTGTGTGTTGGAAAAGGGAAGCTCAAGGGAGACATAAGGTGTTATTTTATTTTAGAGCACTTTATCCCACATTGCTTGTGAAAAGTAGGTTGATCCTATGAAGTAGAAATAAAAAGGCGAGCTAGTGGCCCTTGTTCGGCAGGTTGAATGTGAGAAGAAATGGCATTAGAGGATGTCTATCCTCTCGTGTGACTTCTAGACGTCATTACCTTTTGGTTTGGCCTTTGGAATTCATTGCTATCAGCTCTATATCCAACAGATTGGGTGCATTTCCAGCTACAACCAAGTTCCTATAGCAAGTTACTGTAGCTGCCAAGTTACTGTAGTAGCGCGTCACTGTAGCAGTCGTTATTGTCGCAGTGCATTATTGTAGCAATGCATCATTGTAGCAATCGTTACTGTAGCAACCAAGTTACGGTAGGAAGTTACTATAGCAGTTGCATATTGTTTGCAATAGGTCAATGCAAGGGCCACGCCCTCAACTATTTGATGTAAACAATGTTTGTTCCGATTTATTGCTGGAACATTTAGTGAGTCAGCTTTGCACTTGTTATTAAAATTTTGAAATTAATATAAATACAGTGCGCTCGTAATTTCTGCAATATATGTTATGTTTTTTTCAATTCCTTTATTTATGTTACATGCCAAACACAACAAGATACAAGCAACCTTTTAGAGTCATAAGGGTTGTAGCATATAATGGAGACTGCAAGTGTTTGATAAAATTACCATATAGTTGTGAATACTTGCAAGCAGATTTTGGGGGTATCCATTACATGCCAACAGTAATTCAAGATCGTTATTTAATTACTTTGCATAATTATTGACCATAATTTTTTTCAAGTGTTATAATTGCAAGTCAATAAATTTATCCCAACTTTGTTAGTAGTTCTTTATTGGTGCTATTTGTTACAGGCTACAACATTCTTATATTCTGAAAATACTAAAACACACATATTTTCAAAAGAACTTATAAATTGCAAGAGCAACCAAAACTCTTCAGTATAATTTTACAGTGAGCCAGCAGGGCTCTTTACAATGGTATCAAAGTTTGCAAGATAAGTGTTTGACAAAATGTCAAGCCACTAGAAATGAAGTTAGAATAGGTTAGGTTCTTTACACTTATAGAGCCCCTACAAAGTTCCATGGCCTTCTAAATGAGTTCCCTAACTATACTGTTGATATACTGGAATGATAGGTAAACCACAACAAATTGCTGATCAGTCTAGTGATGGGACATTAGAAACATTCATTATGTACATATCCTTTGATCTAGTTTTAATTCTTGTTTTCAGATGTTAATTATCGTTTATACCCTAATCTTTCTCTTATGATTCTTTGAATAGATTTTAAATTTTTTCTCCAACTGAATCAATTTTTTTTTAAATTCTAAATTGGTGTTGTTTTTATATCATTTGATGTTACTTGATTTATCTGTTAAATGCAATGCACTTTCCATGTTCAAGCCCAACACTCAATTGGGTTTAAAACGAAAGCTAAGTTATTGATTCGGGTGTGGATCTAGATGCAGGTGCAAGAAGTAGGTGCTTGCATGTGTGAATTTTCTTGGGGGGATGTGGATGCGTTTGGATGTGGTTATATATATATATTCTCAGAAATGAAAGAGATATTCAAAATTATGATACTTTAACTTCACCAATACATATTCAGATTTATATTCAAATATTCAATAAGATTGTAAACCATATCATATAAGTCTATGCTACATTTCCAATGCAAATCAGAAAATCATCACAAATACAAAATCAAATTATAGTTCATGATTCAACGTTTATCAATCCAAATCAGAATCAGATGGATTCGCCAAAAAATCCTCATCATCTCTAACTCCTCCAATTGCTACAAGTTCAAGATTGTTTGAACCGAAAATGGACCAACTTGTGCTAAATGCACCTTGTATCATGATATTATCAACATTATTATCCATAATTGTTGTAATCATAGTTTGAAATCACGCTGATAAGTGGCTGATATATCAGTTTCTCACGAGAAGTTTGGAGTGGCGAGAAAATACAAGGTTTGGGTGCTTAAATCTTGGTGAGAAGTTTCAAACTTCTCGCCGAGAAGTTGGCAATATAATCTCATAGGCAACTTATCATTTTAGTGGCCCATTTTAAAATTTGCAGCCTTTTGAGGAGAGGAGAAGGGTTTGGTGGAGACAAATAGTGATTGGAAGCCTTGTAGATTGATTCCATGTGGATTTGAAGTGGATTTGAATATATTTTTCAAGAAAATACTGATTCGCAAGAGGGTAGCTTTGCATCAAGGTTGGATGACATTAAGGAGGAGGGCACTGAGAGTGAGGACACTTAGGACACTGAGAGTAAGGGTATATATGATGAGTCATTGCTAGTGCCAACACTAGCTACATGTAGGTTGGTTATTGAGACACAACTACAACCACAACCACAGTAGAGTGCTAAGACTAGACCCCCTCCCACTCCCATAGTTTTTACTAGAGCTATTGGGAAGGGGAAGAGGAAGATGTAGACTAATTTTATATTGTACTTGACATTTGTATTTGTTTATCTTTTTGCAATGACAATTTGCTATTTTTAGTTTGCTTTAGAGTTCAGAGTCTCTGATCACACAAGGATGTGATTTTGTTACATATTGCATTTATATAATATCTAGATCAGCTTATTTGTTTTGTTTACTCATTTACTGACTCACTAGATGCATCTCCTTATTGAATTTTGCAAAAAAGAAATGCATTTTAAATTAAATTGTAGTCATTTTAAAAATTCTCCATATTTTCATGAGAAGCTACTGATTTATCTCCAATATTTGCGGAGATTTTTTTCTTTTACCTTGTCAATAAGTGGCAAAGAACAAGATTTTTAACTATGGTTGTAATGTTCCCTCCCAAAAATTATCTTAGTTTAATCTTGAAACAATAATTCTAACTTAAAATGAGAGTTCACCATATATTTACAATTATAATTTTATAATATGAATGAAAAAATTTCATTATAATATCCATCTTTAAATTCTAGAATGTTTAGAAAGTAAACTTATTTGGTTTTAAAACCATGATATTTCATAAATATGTCATTATCTGCATTTTGTATTCAATCACATTAGGATTTATTTGACCCTTCTTGTATTAGTGTTCTAATACGCTTTAAGAGTTCGTTTGGTTGGAAGAATTGCCGAATGCAGCATACATCCATGTCGGGATAAACTCTCTTTTGGTATTCCTGCATTCTTAAAATAAGTCCTGGAATATCATTTGGACCTATATGATTGACTTGGAAGAGGAGTCAAAAGATGCATATAATATGTTTGGTTGCAACAATTAAAACAAGAATTGGATAAGTTTTCTTTTAAAATTTTAATAATTAAATTTATTTTTTAAGTTTGGTAATATTTTACATAAACAAATTTATTTATTTATAAAAACTAGCTTTTTTATTAATTTTTTAAAAGCTAAATTATTTTAATTAGTCTTCATTTTATATTTTAAATTGACTTTATAAGTGAAAGATGTACTACAACCTTTGAAATTTATCGAAATTCAAAGGACATTATATTGTATCTTATAAATTTAATTCTAAATTAAATTAAATTATTTTAATGAGTATGAGATAAAAAACTAAAATCATTTTTATTTGTAAATATATTAAAGAAAATAAAAATTACAAATAAGTCGAGATCATTAATATGATATTTAAATGATCTTTCAACATATTTTTAACTTTTAATTATAAGACTAAACACAACATTTATTTGTAAAGATAATTTTATGAAAGTTTAGAGAAGATATCAAATCTGATATTAGTGTTTTTTGTCATTAAAAAAAAACACATATTAAATGTTAAATAATGTTGACCTAGTTTATGTCTTATGATTAACGGAGAAAATAGTCCAAAAAATGCGTTCGAGTAGCAAAATACAATCAAACGACAAAGTCACGAACCCGACAAGCCATCAAATTGAGTTTGTTAAAAACTGGAATAAGAATAAGCTATTCTTGTTCCACCTTTTTTAAGGAAGTCTGCTATGCTCATTTTGGGGTCAAATTAGAATAGGCGAATTCTAATTCCAAATTTGTATTTTGCAATCAAACATCCAATTGGCGAATGTGGGTATTTAGATTTTCCTATTCCCACCCAATTCTTGCAAGCAAACAGGGCCTAACTTTCATAAATTCTCTTCATTCTTTGACTCACATAACATCAAATCCAAATAGTTTGGCCCCATGCTATAATGTGTCTTATGTAATTTGGAACTCTAATTTACGAAGTCATGATGGTGATTATAGGTGTTTTCTGATACATCTATAAACTTCTACCAATTATTATTAATACCAAAGCTTCTACCTTCTGAAATATAATCCTCGAACCCACAATTTGATTCTACAAAAGTCAATAATGAGCTCAATCCAGATCAAACCTTGTGATTTATGTCTTAAGACAAGTGTCATATCTGATAATATAATCGTGATTGCTTAGTAATCTTGATGCATAGACCTCTAAAATGTTTACACATTAATTCCAAATTATATTCGATTATCCCTATTTTCTTGCATTGACAAGGCATAATAATCTGGTATGGCATGTATTGTTATCGAACCATGTTTGTCCATCTAATTGCCAATGAACTGCTAATGATGATTTATCCTGGCACTGTTGCGTAAACTTTTGAATATTATCAAAGGTATATTTTGGCCTGACAGCTAGTTATTGAAATAATTCGCACCTTTAACTATATGTGCATTTAAACATTAGTAATATGAATGCGAATAATGAATGCCGTTATACGAAGTATCTTCGAGATCTTTGATTTCCAAATAACTTCTGCTGCTTATATTTAATAGCTATCATTTTGTGCTCTGTAAGTGATGTTTCCGGTAGTTGATACTTCCCTTGTTAAAGGCAATCAATTGTCATTATGTCTTCATGTCCGCCATCTTACCAATTTATGATTAGGCCTAACTACCGCCACAAAATTCCCCAGTTGCTGGCTTTTAAATGGTCAAGTCCCAAGTCATCAAGTATGTCTAGATGTAGTGATCTTATATGATAAATACATCCCTTTTTCTGTTCAAATGAATAGATGCATAACACGATCAATACAGTCCTGATAAAGAGGCTAACGGTACTGTCTCATACTATCTGTGGTTATAATTTCTTTTCTTCCAAAATGTTGGCTTCAGCTGGAACTGTGGTCTGCCACATAAATTCTATGATTACTGTCCTAGTATGAGAAAGGCTCAAAGGCTTCCATTCACCTCTGGATGCCTGGGAGGCGCTTCTGGGTGGCTTCCACAGGCTTCAGCTGGAACTGTGGTCTGCCACATAAATTCTATGATTACTGTCCTAGTATGAGAAAGGCTCAAAGGCTTACGTTCACCTCTGGATGCCTGGGAGGCGTTTCTGGGTGGCTTCCACGGGCATCTGCCTACATTGGCATTCGCTTCTGCCTCCCACCTCAGGATGCCCGCATTGTTATCTAAGAGAAAAAGATCAGCTTAGAATAATATGCTGTTAAATTTGTTCTTGTCATTCTCTATTTGGGTCTGAATTATGTTCCTTTTGATGCATTTATATATGTTGAGTGATATCCTCAGGTAATTCTTGGTTTGGAGGAAAACTCCACAATATTTTAAAAATTATTTACCTTTGAAATATAATTTTGTATCATGATATCACTTCAAAACATGGTTCCAGCAATATTTCTGAACATTTCTCAAAGACTTAAGCAGTTGATGCGACATGTTCTTGCAGGTCACAAAGACAGTATATGCATCACCAAGTCGCGTTAACTTTCAGTTGGATTCTAAGAAGGTCTTTTTGTCTTCTTAATTCATCTTCTTATGTTTTTCTGTTGTAATTAGATTGATATCTGCTTAAATACATCTAATGTGTGCCTTCAGCTTCCTCGTAAGTCTACATAACATTGAGTGCTGGATTTTTTTAATATTTCCATGATATTGTTCATTCTATTTGTAGTTGGACTTCTTATCTATTCATGTCTTTTCAGTCAATTATTTCTATTAAAGACATGGCAAAGTCAGGACCTAATTGCCCTAAATTCTGAAATGATTTTAGGCTGCTGAAACAATTCCAGCATATCCAGATATTTGTTTTGCTGTTGATGACTTTGATGATACATTTGATGCAGTGGTAAGTTATTTTATTTACAACAGTGTAACTTGTCTGCATTGTTTGTTGATTATATGGTACAAAATGGGAACTGTTTCTTTAAATAGAAAATGGAGACATGCTTGCCACATGCAACCAGTTAGAATAGTGAACAAATTCAAATCTTTTTTTTAGTTCAAATTACAAAATTCTCTCCTAGATTTTCTGTTTTTGCTCAAACATCTTGGACTTCAAATTTAAAAGCAATTGTAACTTGACTTCTTTCTAGACTATTTTGTTTCTTTCTTTATCTTTTGTCTTTTTGATTCATTAACAGATTCTCTTTTAGAATTTGAATAATGTTCTGCTTTTTTATGCATATGAAACTTTCAGTTTGTGTTAGCTTGAAGTCTGTTGAAGTCAGCGCCAGACCTAGTTTAGTTGGTTTGGTAAATATTTGTTGTAATAATGAAGCAAATGTTTTTGATCATTCATCTTGGTAGAGGGAAGAATGCATATATTTGTCAGGCTTCATTTTTATCTTCATATATATTGGGTATTTGAAAATGTTGTTTCCTGAAATTTCGACCACGACATGTTCCATTTGGCCAACATCAGAAAACAACTCAATTTAGCAATCAAGGCTTCAGTTTAGGCATTGACCCTATCTTGCACGTAGTTGTTTTAAGGTCTCCATTAGCTCATTCTCGAGTTCTTGTAGGCTAGGTGGATGTTGTTAGGGGAATTAGTGTCCAAAAGAGAGCTCTAGTAGGTGTTTTCAGTGTATTCTGGTAGAGTTTCTATTTTTAGCACATGACTATTATTAAGTGCTATTTTTAGCACTTGGTCTTGGCTTTTATCTCCTCTTTTCTGAGTGCAATGCTTTTTTAGTTTAATGCCTTGGTGATTTCTAAGGTTGACAAGGTGATATTTTGACTTATTTCACTTTTTAAGGCTTTTTTATTCATTCATTTTATAAATTAAGAGACATGTGTTCATAAATACGGATAATCTTTGTAATACTTAAAGACATGGTTGCAAATAACTTGATAAGGAATTAAGGGTGTCTGTACCTGTTCTCTGTATAGTTATATTCCTCTGGAGGGCTTCAATGGATTAATTTGGCATAGTATTGTGTGTGTGATCGTTGTTTTGTATTTATTTTCATCTGGTTCCCATTGTCATGCTGCATGGGAGAAGTAGATATGGATGGATACTGCTTTCAATAATTTCAATTTTACATACTTCAACTTCAGTCATATGAAGGTTGCAAACAGAAACTGTGCATTGTAGGAATTTATTTTGTGAGTTGTTTTCTTCATAGATTGAGCAATTCCAGAACCAGAACAGTTCTTTTGAAGGATATAGTTGATCTAAGATATAATTATGAATTGTTATTATTGAAGTTGACAGCGAGATGTGGTTACTCTCCAGGTCCTCACAGAAAGAGATCATTGTTACTGTGTAATCCTAAATGCAGATGGTGGGGCAGCATTTCCTCTGGATAATTTTACGCAGGAATGCAGCTCTGACAGAGCTTCAAATGTTGGACAGATTGGTGATTCTGCAAATACTTCAGGTTCTAAGGTTTAAATTCTTACATGCTTGTAGGATGAATATAAACCAATTTTCAATTATTCTACAAATTTTGGAAAACTTAATTAAAGTTATAAGTTTATATTTTTACTAGCTACTTCAAAGAAATCTAATATTATGTATTGAATCTGAATTGAGGTTTGGATATAAAGGCAATGATAGATTTTAGCTTATTGCTTGGCAAGCTACCAATTTCATATTTGAGGCTTCCCTTAACTTCCCTTTTGGAAGCTACCAAGGTGTACAACACTACCCCACTCTGGATATTGTTAATGCTTCATGGATTTTTTTTCTTTTAAGAAGCCTCAAAGGAAATACTAATTTTGGTTTGTCTCAAATAAAAAGAAAATCAATCATAAATTCTTCTCTAATGTTAATTGTTGAAATCATGTCATTGGTAACAAACTACATACATTGAAAAGAAACCCTCAATGATATTATCAAAAGATATCACATACAAGGAGGCAGTATGGGGTTTATCTTCCGACCATGTATGAGTTTCCTAACCCAATATTTTTTGCCGTTTCTATAATTTCTATTCTACTTAGTCTTTGCTGGTTGGGCTCATGCACTTGCTGATTTAGGCACTAAATTACAAAAATAAGGCATAATTTGCGAATGAAGCATGGAATATTTTTCTGCTCAAACTGTTCAATGCTTCTTACAGGCAAAGCATGTTTGCAATGCAAAACAAAATAAATGTTATCCAGGAGAACGCCTTGAACAAGCAGTGCCACCCTCTGGCTCTGTTTTGGTTAAGTATGTACATGGAACCAGGAAAACATAAGAAAAATATAACATTCCATCGAGTGGCGCAGAATGAAAGTTACAACATTAGAAGTATATATTGATCTCTTTCAGCAATATAGAATATTGTTATGTTTGTGTAAAATGTGAGAAAACAATATTAAGTCCAAGAAAGCACTTAAAAAATTATTAGATTAATTTGTTCTCATAAAATCGGGAATATGGTAAATATATATAGACAGAAACACATCCCATTTCCCCATCCATTTCATGCAAAACTTTATTCTAGATGTGTTGCACTCTACATTAATGGAGGTTTCTCTTCCGTTTGATCACATTAATGGAGTTTTCTCTTCCGTTTGAGATGTTAAATTAGTAGCTTCATATGAAATTTTAAGTTCTGTTCCTAAACTCTGCAAATTGATTTTATCCTGTTAGATATTTCTTCTAAGTTTTCTGTACCTTTCTCTCTCCTGGTTGTGTGTTTATTTGCTGGGCTTTGTAGCAGTTAATCTTTAGTTTATTCATCAGAGTGCAGTTCTTCCAGCTTATCTCAATTATATCATGGCAATATGATTTCGGTTTATGCTGCTTTTACTTCCAGCATGCATTGCTGCTGTCATGGCTTTTTTCTTGTATACCCCAACAGCTATGATATTGTGTCTACCGCGTTACACCGCCTTTGTAATGGCTGAGCTGGTCCTTACCTGGTTCGTCCTCATTTACTCTTCCACGTCAGTCTAGCAGTGAGCAATAATGATGGAGGTTAAAAGAACGTTATTTTCCTTTTGGTGCAATGAGTACATTTCTTATTCGTGGTTTTCTTGGATATAATTCTGTATAGCCATAAAGCAGCTTCTCTTGGACATATTCATGTGGTTGGTGTATGTGCGCATCTGATGCACCTGATCATATTTCCACGGCATGCTTCTATTAATGAAAAGGCTACCTGTTGTGTGTCATGAATATCCTGAATAAGTTAAGCTCTGCTATTCGGCGACACAGTTTATTTTTGATATCATCGTATATATGTTTTGAGGGATATAAAGGCAAGTAGGAAGCTGATATTGAAAAGGGGACATTTTCCTACTGTCACAGAGCCAAGAGAGTTCCGACTGTGTGAAGTAATATTACTTCTTATTGTTCAGTGTCATTAATGTGTAATGAGTTTCTTAGGATAATCTGTTACCATGAAACTCCGAGTTTCAAGAGGCTGAGACTTCGTATTTCTCATTATTATAATAAAAGGATTGAATTTCTGTGGGCTGGGTTGTTTCCCTCAATGAGGAGGGTTTTTCCCAGGATAATTATGTTTGTTCTGTTTTTCTTAAATTTCTGGTTCAAATTTTAACATGGTATCAGAGCCAACTTCGAACCATCAAGCTTGAACCAGATATTTTCTTAAGCCCTCCTTGTGCATTCTTGCGTCTTTTTATCCTTCTTTAGGTTCCAATATGGTGATTGGTCTTAAAGTCGAAGATGGATTGGATGGGGCTTCTAACTTTACATCCTGGAAGTGTAGAATTTTGATGGTTTTTGAAGAGAATGATATTCTCAACTATGTGGAGTCTAATGTAAGTATGCCTACTGATGATTCAGAGAAAGTTACTAGGAAAAAAATATTATTGTGGCAAGAAAATCCTTATTGATTCAGTAAAAGACCATTTAGTCCCAGTTATCTCTGAGCTGAACTCTGCAAAGGAAATGCATAATTGCCTTTAGAACATGTATGAATTCAAGAACACTAGCAAAGTCTTGGCTCTAAGAAGGCAACTTCTTCAATTAAGATGAACATAGGAGACTCCATTGTTTCCTTAAGGATTGTTGAGTTGAAAGATTAGCTGATTGCAATCAGAGATTCTATTGAGGACAAATAACTTGTTATGCTTGCCATTGATGGTCTCCAACTATCATGGGAATCATTTATTCAAGGTGTCAGTGGTAGAGATGAATTGCCAAATTTTGATAGACTAAGGGCAGATTGTGTTCAAGAGGAGCATAGGCTGGAAGCTAGAGGGAGCTTTCGTAAATGTCACAATGAAGATCATGTTCTTGCTGCCCATACTTCAGACAAAAGAGGGATAAAAAGGAATTTTAAGAAGTTCGATGAAAAGAACTTATCTTCATCTTCCAATTTTGAAAGGAAAAGAGATCTGCCCAAAGTAAAATGCTTTAGGTGTGAGAAGTATGGTCATTTTGCTAGAAGTTGCATAGTGAAACTAAAGCATCAAGCAACTGTGTCAAATGTCAAGGATTTGTCTCCATCTAGAGACTCTAGTGATAATTCAGAAGAGTTCTTGTTCATTTTGGCCTTGTCCAGTAATATACATGCTGATTGCAATACATGGCTTATTGATAGTGGCGCCTCTCGTCATATTTCAGGCTACAAGCAACATCTTTCAAATTTAGTTGAAAAGGACACTCATTTGCATGTCACCATTGGTGATGATGCTTCTTAACCAGTCAAAGGGGCTACTGACACTTAATTCAAAGTGAATTGCAGTATTCCTTTGCATCTTAGTAATGTTTTGTTTGTTCCACGCATCAAGAGGAATTTAACTTCTATTTCAGCCTTAGAGGATAAAGGTTACAATGTTTCTTTCGCTGATGGTAAGGGTTTTCTTGGAAGAAAAATTCTGATTTTAATTAAAGTCAAGTTATCAGAGTGTGTCATGAAAGCTTATACAGAATTTCAGCAAATCAATTTCAACTTTTAAGTCATGATGCTTCTAACAACAATTTGGCATAAAATGTTTGGTCACCTTGATTTCAGATTTCTTTCTTTGATGAGTAAGCTGGTTGTAAGACTGCCTAAATTTAGCGTTACACAAGAAGGTATTTGCAAAGCTTGTGCATTGGGAAAAAACACTAAAAGTCCTTTCCATTCTAGTGAAAGTAGGACCAAGCTAAGTCACAAGATTCACTAAATTTCATTCATGAATTTCGAATTTCAGCAAATTTTTACCCTTTACAAAGTTCATTTGAATTTTATGATATTTAATATAATACTATTATTTATAATAATATTACTTTAATATGATATTATTTTGACTTATTTAGTTTAATCATATAGCATTGTCAAACTATTTTGACAATTTTGTGGTTATATTGATTGTATTTAAAAATAAATAAATTTATATAATTGTAGAGTAGTTATCAATGCACAATATACATAACAATATAGCATGGATTCAATTGTACCAACATGAGATTCATTGCTAGTACCAGACAACCAAAATGGTGAGGAAATGTTATTACTTTATTGATTACCAAAAACATGAGTACATTATCCATATTCCAAAGTTCTTATATAATAGTTTGTTGGTTGGGTAAACCAACAGATGCATCCCCTCGCTTCCTGACTACCCTTCCCCAATAAAGCTTAACTAGCTCTAACTACATTAATTTTTTAATGTACGACATTTATCCCCCTCAAAAAAGGAGTTGTCTTCCAAACGACTCCCAAACTCAAAAAGAAAATAAGACTTCAAAGGTAGGTTTTGAGGACATGCTTGGAATCGAGGTTCAATCATGGGGACATAGGTGATCCCGTTTAGAAACCTTCTACTTGGCATGAACTCCTTGCAATACACACAATGCATCCATCTTTTTTGCCTCTATTGTTAATTTATCTTCCAGGGCAACTTTCTCTATCTTCCATTTTTCTTCCAGAGCAACTTTTTCCACCTTCCACGTTTCTTCTCGAGCAATATTTTCTACCACCAAAGCAATAGGGTGGGCTACTTGTATACCTTGTGGTATTTGTAGTCTTACCTTGTGCCCACACTTTTTCTAACACCTGAGCTGTATCACCTTAGTATGTCTCTATTGATCTGTAGAAACCAAGTTTGCTACTCCTAGTAATGATCTTGTTGTCCCCTATTGAGGAATTTACTTGTACCATTGCCTATCTTGGTTTCTTTTTCCTTGGCTCCACCCCACCTGACCCTGTTCCGAAAGTGTCCATGTGAACCCAATATGTCACGGCTGGTTTATAATTAAGGGCGGTCGCCCCCTCCTTGTACTCCTTATAACCGTTTGGTTATCTCTCTTACGATTCAAATTCTTGGATTTGGAATATATTACTCTTTGGCTGGAAAACTTCACAGTCTCCCATTTTCCAATAAAATAGATCATTGTGGGAGCTTGTCTCATCTTTTGAGCACTCCCCATGTCAGAGAACTCTTTCATTAGGTTCTACTCCTTCCTAGTCTTCTCCCTCGGCCTTAGAGTCAGATGCAAGGTCTTGGCTTACCAACAAGTTCCTTAAATAAATTGTGTTCTTTCGGCTCTCTACTTCCATGGAAAGGGTATTTTTCTTTCAATTATGGGGGGCCTTTGCTGTGACCAGCCATCCTCTCCCCAACAATGCTTCATACCCTTTCTTCTCTAGGTTAATCACCACAAAGTCCAAGAATTGTTGTGTTCCAATTACTACCTTTTGTCCCATCAGAGTTCCTATTGGCTTGATTCCATGACGGTCTACACCCACTAGTTAGAATGTGAGTGGCCAAAGTGTAGGTTTCCTCAATGCCTTCCAAGTCTCCCTAGGTAGGACGTTCATGCCTGAACCTTCATTGATGATAATATTTGATAGTTTACATCCAATTATCTCCTTTTCTACCACTGTAGGTGTCCTCCCCACTCCTATGGTGAATAGGGTGTGAGTCTCTTTTCTTGCTTGTGCTTCCTCTTTCTTCTCCTCCTTGGATGGTACTCCTTTGATACTTGCTCCTTTTATTATTGCTACACACTATTGAGGTAGCATTTCTAATAGATCCGCAATTTTCATCGGAACGATAGTCTCTAGTACTTGTTTTATGATGTTCGGTACATGTAAAAACACCAACCTAGCTATAGCTTCAAACATATATCTCAAGCACACAATTTCCTAAGCTAATCAGAGGTTTTACATTTTGTCAAACAATTTACAAACGAACTCTCCAATAGTGTGATAGAGAAAAACAAATATAGTTTAATGATCTTTTGAAATTTCAGAGATGAAGCAGTGTAATAGTAACAATTCGTTTTTTTCCCTAATTTCCAATTGATTGAGATGATAACAATAACCATTCAGCTACTGATTTTCAGATTAATGAAAGAGCATTAGAACAAACAAATCATTGAACCTGATTTGTAGGGATAATGTTTGATTTAACCCTCAATATTACTGTTTGCAAATCAGTAAACAATAATTTGATAACTCCTTGCCCACACGTAGATGCCTAATTTGCAGACTCGACCCTTAGAAACCAAATCGCAGGTGAGAAGAATGCATTTGTTGTTTCTTATAATCAGTTCACATTCCCAAAGACAAATCACAGATCCATGTATGATGCACGCAAATGCTCACAATCACACTTGTAACTGATAAATTAAGGTCCACGCCAAGAGTATTAAATCGCAGGCCAAAATCTGAATGCCGCCCAGCCTTATAAGCAATGAATTGGCTTGGTGATTGCCAATGGTGTCTAGAACAACAGAAGCATTGCCTTCAATAGAGATTCAGTAGTCTGAAATGTTCAAATTGTGGCCCCCAGAACTGGATACAAATTGGCAATTAATTCCCAAATTATCACTGGACAAATTCTCACCAATTTCCTTCAGCTAAGTCGATCTCCTAGACATAGGTATTACAATAGGAGAGAGAAAGAGATGCAAATTATATACTTCAGCATAATTTGCATACACCCACTCAAAATTCTCAGAATTAAAACTCCAATCTCCTAGTCACAAATTATCACATACAGGAGATTTAACCAATGAAACCACTATGCATCAGTAGTGACTTCAAACAATCTTTAGAAACTCCAAAGCCCTTATACCTCAGCAAGGGCTCATAAATTCAAAACTCAGGAAAAACCACAAAGGCAACAAAAGCAAATATATATTCAAGCGTGTTTTTTCCAATGAAATGAGCTCCTATTTATAATCATTTTTTGGCCAAAATTTTCTAAAGAACTCTACTTCATAAATTGTTGAAGTTTCCCAAAAGAACTCCACACTAGAAACATTCCAACACACTTTTAGAAATATCTCTTAATGCCATTATTATAATAACATAAATATTATTATAATAATGCAACTTAATAATTAATGAACAAAATAAGAGCTCATGCAGTTATTAACCTTATTTACTACAGGTGATGACCAACTACCAAAGCCACCCATTGCACTGCCAAAAATAGTAACTTCCAAAAATAGACTTACTAAAAATAGTAAGTCCACAATTGGGACCCCCAAAACACCTTGTCAGCTCACAAGGGTCGTTATGATGAGCTAACTCCATCGACTGCATAGACTTGCCAAAAACAGGGACATTACAGTCCTCCCTCCCCGAAATTGCTTGTCCTCAAGCAATCTAACATCATACAAAAACCACCATTGGGATCCCACAAGAAGCAAGTGATGTCGTTGTCCTCACTAAACCAATTGAATGGGAATACCATCATCAGACCCAATAACATGACCAACAATATAGCATTGAATACCTCTGCTGGTGATGTAAAAGTTAGAACATCACTAATAGACAAATCCATAGGAGATCTCAACACACTCTCCATTATATCTACCCAATCATCCTACAGACAATCCAGCTTAGGCTCAGACCAACGCTGTACTCAATGCAAATCTTGAATATGTTAGTCGAATACCAAACTATAAATACTCATCACTTATTAACTCTATCATCAGTATGATCATCTCCATCGGCATCTTCATGCTGCTGTGATGACTCATCCTCAATCACATCAGTGTAAACCCACATATCATGATTCACTGCTCCATTCGACCTCAACGCACAAGTATGATCTTTAGAGAAAGGTCCCTTGCACCAATAGAAAAGCTGACGCCTCCTCAAATCCTCTCTAGAAATATCATTAGACATCCTCACTAACTTACCCTTTTCCCCAACAACTGGGGGGGCTTGTCATTGGTTGGAAGAGCAAAAGATTTTGAAGCAACCTTGCTTCAAGAAGAGGACTCCAAGTCTCATGCCTTTCTCATCATTACCTGTAGAGAAGATGGATCCAATGACTTCACCCATCCACAGAGTGACTTAGTCAATCCCTCCATAAATATCATCACTCATCTGTGCTCCCAAATATCATAAACCATGAATGAAAGCCTTTGGAACTCACTGATGTAACACTCCAATCCACTAGACTGCTTTAGCTGAGCCAACTCATGGAAGTACACCTTTGGATCCTTACTATCAAATCTCTCGATTAGGCGATCCATGAACTTTTGATAGGAAGTGATCTGATCGTGTTGCAAAGAAACTAACTCATGGTACCACTAGTCATGTGCAACTCCATCTAGATGCAACACTCCAAATCTAATAGCGTCCACCTCTGACATATGATGCAAACCCAAATATGTGTCGAGCTTATGAATCCAAGCTCGAGCTGTAACTCTCCCAGTACCATCAAAGTGCTCCAATGTCATCTTATTGGCAACTTGCTATAACTTAGTCTGTTGAGGTCATTGTCTCTTAGGTGTCGACCTTGCTCTGGAATACTCTCATTTTTGAGTAAAAAACCTATCAAAATTCAAATCATCTTTAATATCTTGTGGTAAAGTATCCCACTTTGTAAAGTGTGTGAGCACGTCATTAGCAAAAGCAGTGGCCTCAAACTCAATACTGACGACATCCTCCTCAAGTCTCAGAAATGTGGGCCTCTGTGGCCTATCATGAGTGCCAGTATGTATGTCAACTTTGTTAGCTAATCCACCATGATCCTCAACTCGAGCTCGATCTGCATCTCTATACCTATCACCATCTTAGGTTCTATCCTTGACTCGAGATCTATGAGAATTGACAGAAACATCTCAAGCTCTCTCCCTACTTCGTCCTCGAGGAAGTGCTATCTATTGCAAATTGTTAGATAGCTACTGCAGTACACCTATCATCTGCTGTTGTCTAGCTACCAGGTTCCTAACTGTTTGCATAGCCTGTCTATCAACATCAGTTTCTCTAACTTGTGACCCGTGTGAACCACTTGGACTACCAACAAATCCAAACTGTATCTCAGGTTCACCTTCCCTAGGTGGAGTGCTACGTCCTCTTCGAGTTGTTGGGTGTATATTTTGCAATCGACAGTTTTGGGTAAATCCAGTTGCAAAATAGGATGACCAGCCACAGCGTGTGAGACAAAGTCTCTCCTACATTAAAGGGAAGGCTCCCCCTTCTCACCGTTCCTTGGACCAATTCAAGGTAAGAAAGAAGTTGAGAGATTTTGTAAGGGGTGTTACTAATATTCTTTCTTTTTAGCTTTCAAGAAAGAATCCACTTACCCACAGAATGAGTAATGGGCAAGATGAAATCTCAAACTACACTTCTATCTAAAGTTGTAAAAGGTGATATCGATAAACCAACGCTAACTCAAAGGCTAGCTGAAAGTGTACCAGTTTGGCTTTAAGTCTTGTTTAACCTATTCTATAAGAATAACCTCTACCATTGGGGCACAAAGACTTCCAAAAGTAGAGAATTCTAACTATTTTTCGTGAATTTGAGATGGTAATACAAGCTACAGTCAAAGCTCCTAGTCTATGTATTGCCACAACCACTCCTAGTCAAAGCTTCGGCTTCGATTGCTTCTTAAATCACTATGCTCTTTTATTGAACACACAATAATGGCATGAATCAAAGGCAGTAGACACAAATTATAGTCAAAGCTTCTAATTTTCTCTATCAAAATTGATTCTAGTCAAAGCTTTGAATCCAATTGCTTCTTTTATTCACTTTTCTCCCAAATTTGTACTACACAATCAAATTTATGCTTGCACAAATGTGGCAGAGTTTTCTTGCATATAACAAAAGATGATTTTTACAATGAAGGGGTACTCCTGTATACAGGCAAAGGAGTTGAGAAAAAAGTGAAGGAAAAAGTGGGAGCAACTCAACCAACTTTTACCCAGTCTAACTAAAAGAGAAAATATTGGGTTACATGCAACTTTACATGCAACTCACATTACATATAATTACACATTTTCATGCAATACATCCTTTTCAATTACAAACATGAAAGAAGAAGAGGAAAGACTGAAAATAATTGAAACAATCCTAGGCATTGTTCTGAAGGGCCTTACACTTGGTGATGCAATCCCGGATGATCACAAAGATCGGAAGTTCTTATATTTTGTGTCATTGCATTCACCTTGATAACCATGGTGTTGCATCTTTTGATAACCTTTGACTCTCTTTGATGAATTGTCCATTGTCATTTGAAAACTTGATGTGCTCAAGCTTTTCTCGTTCAAATTGTCATGAATTCTTTTTTGTAGATTGACACATTTTGGAGTCTCTGACACTTTGAAAACCTTCTTGACGATGTGTGGATGTAAACTTAGAATAACTTTCCATTAACTCTTTTAACTTTATTTTTTTTTGAAATAAATTGCTTGGTGCATGGGAATGCTTGCAAATGAAAACTTTTGACTTTTAAAAAGTGACTTGGGCTTTCAAGATGTCATTGCACAAAAAATGGATTACATGTAAATACAACACATAATGAGGAATGGAAAGTGAGATGACGGATAAGATGAAATGCGTAATGGCACGGGAAGTGGAATAACATGTATTTTCTCATGGAGGTGTAAGTGCATATGGAAGGAATGCAATGTAACTTGAGGCAAAGTGAACTTTATGGATGCTTTTGAGGAAAAGTAAAGTCAAAATACATGGGAAAACATGCATATGACATTTTGTACTTTTGAAAAAGTGACTAAATCAAAAATGGGTTTTGGAGATGCGATTACATGTAATACTTTTCATGTAATCGTGTCGTGCGAGTGGATACGAAAAGTGAGATGAGTGAAAATGGAAGTGGAAAATGAGATTACATGCACGTGCGGATGATGAATGAGATGAAACACATGTAATCGCATTTGATGAATAAGATGCAAAGTGTTGTGACATGGAAGATGGAAGTGAAACATGATGATGCTTTCGCATGAAGTGAAACAAGAACAAGTTCTTGGGAAAGAACTTGTAACTTCTCTAAAGTGGAGAAAAATAGAAAAACCCAAGTAACAAGAATCGGGATCAGATCAAAATTGATGAGGCCGAATCAAATCGTGAATCAACTATGAATCGCCCATGAATTAGTAATTAAAAAAACCCTTGAAATTTAGTAACTTATTTCATAAACTCTTTAACGCTGATTCAATTCACCGATTCATTAAAAAAAATTTGGATTGAATCGAATCACTGAATCGCGTGAATCGCTGTGATTCTTGGAACTATGCGAAAAACAAACAAGCAAACAAGGAAAAACAAGCACAAAACAAATACATGCCTTTGGTCTTAAACTCAAACATGTCAAAAAAGAAGTTGCTTTTCAAGTGCAAATTCGAATTTGGAATTTGGGAAAATTCTTAAAGTGTGAAAATGAGAGTTTTCATCATTTTAAAAGGCAAAATGCACTTTTCATGGCATATATATGGACAAGTGTACAATAACAAGCCATAATATGCATGGAAATAGTAAGATAAGCATGAATTGATGAGAAAGTTTGAAAAAATTCACTTACTTGGAGATCGAAGAGCCAAAATAGCAAGAATCATAGACTTTGAAGACCAATTCTCCTCAAAATCCGGATTCTCAAACAATAATTTGACTTTTTCTGTAGTTGCATTCAACAAATATTAATGAGCAATGAAGAGTCGAATTTGACATGAAAATACCAAATTCATGGTTTCCAAAGACAATAGCATGCATTAAAACTAAAAATGACCCCTCTTGATCCAAATGTATGGGCTGAAATGCCATTTTTTAAGATATTGGAAACACGACTTTTTAATGCAACAATCTAGGCCGTTTTTGGCAAAAACATAGCCAAAAAATGCATGTTTTTGATTCATTTTTGACTTGTGAATGCAAAAATGACTTCCTCAAATGCAAATACATGGATCAAAATGCAAAAATCTGATTCCAAAATTGCATTTAAGTGGATAAAAACCCCAATTTTTGGGCGTTTTTAGCAAAAACATGATTCATAAAAGGCACGAAATGAAACTTTTTTGACATCTAAATGTAAAAATGTGAGCCGAGATGCAATGCAAATCACCAAACATGCAAAATCGATTTCTCTTTGGGCCAAAACGTGAGCCAAAAAAATGGAGTTTTTTGAAGATTTTCCCTAAAACGTGCCCTAGGAAGGAATTTGAAATAACTTTTTTTAGCAAAGTAAATCCATTTTCAATGCTTGAAAACCCATGGCTAAGCAAAAACAACCTTAGTAGAGAAAATTTCGTGAAAAACCATGAAGTAAATCTCCCACAATCTTCAAGATCGGGTTCTTGGAGGCTCATTGCATGAGTTCTTCCAAAATCGGGTTTCTTGAGAGAAAATACATGAGTTTTAGTGCAAATCAGACCTTTTAGGAGGCAATGCATGTTTTAAAATATGCACAAATGTAAATCGGACTTTTAGGATGGATTGCATGTTTTAAAAACTCCCCATAAGACAAATCACACCTTTTAGGAGGTATGCCATGTTTTCAAATATGCTTTTGGTTAAAATCGCACCTCTTGGGATGGATTGCATATTTTAAGTGAAAGCTCAGGTTTTGGATGCAATAACACATTTTAAGTCATAAAACTCACCTTTTTGGTGCAATGGCACCAAAAAGATCCACTTTTGATGACTTCATGCTTGTACATTGAACTTTATATGCAATGACATGTAAAATGCCCTCTTTTGATGGATTTTACATATAATAGCATATAAAATGTCCACTTTTGATAACTTAATGTGATTGAATAAGCATATGTGAATATAATTTCATTAAAATGTGACTTAAATGGGACATAAACCATATTTACATATCATATTAAAAATATAACATATAAATATCATTTAAAAAGTAACATTTAAATGAGCATTTGATTTAAATATCAAAAATTAAACTGAACTATATAGTTAATAGAGTCACTTTAAGTGAAAAATCAAAAAGTAACTCAACTTAAAATTATAACATAAAGTGCATTATAGTTACTTTAAGTGAAAATTTAAATGATAAAGTAACCTTAAAACATAACATAAAGTGAATTTAAGTTGTATTTTTCAAAAAATGAATGTCAAATTAAGAAATATAACATGATATTTTTAATTTGTGCTATTACATCAAAAAGGTCCACTTTTGAGACACTAAAACGGCCATATCTCTTGACTAACAACTTCGATTATGCTATAGGTTAGATCGAATCAAAGGGGAAAACGAAAGCCATGACATAAGCAAGACCAAAGGACTAAAAACCAACAAATGAGAACTCAATAGCAAAGAAAAGTACGATGAAGGCCTCAAAAATCAAGCAAAGGCTCGACAATCAGAAAAACAAAAAAAACTTGATGAAAGCCTTCAGTAAAAGAGTCCATTATATCAATTGGTGTTGATTGGTTGATCAATACTAACCAATTAACTAACAAACTAAACTCAAAGAAATGTGAAACTAAGCTGGAAAAAAGTTACGTCCTATCACCAACATTTTATGGTGACAAAATGCAGGACAACATGGGTATAGTGCATACACAACACAAATCTCCTATCATTAGCAATTATACTAAATAGAAAATAATGGATCAAATACTGATTGCAATTCTAACCGAGCACTGACCATTATCAATTGATTTGGAGCCCAATTCCTACAGGCTGGCAGGAAACCGCTCTGATACCACTAAATACCCCAACTTGGCTATAGCTTCAAACATATATCTTAAGCACATGATTTTCTAAGCTAAGTAGAGGTTTGACATTTTGTCAAAGAGTTTGCAAACAAACTCTCTAGTAATGTGATTGAGAAAAACAATTCCTTTTTTCCCTAATTTCAAATTGATTGAGATGATAACAATAACCATTTAGTCACTGATTTTCAGATTAATGAAAGAGCATTAGAACAAACATATCATTGAACTTGATTTGTAGGGATAATGTTCAATTTGACCCTCAATATTATTGTTTCTAGATCAATAAACAATAATTTGATAACTCCTTGCCCACACGTAGATGCCTAATATGTAGACCCGACCCTTAGAAACCAAATCGCAGGTGAGAAGAATGCATTCATTGTTTCTTACAATCAATTCACATTCCCAAAAACAAATCGCAGATCCATGTATGATGTACACCAATCCTTACAATCATACTTGCGGCTGATAAATCAAGGTCCATTTCAAAAGTAATAAATCACAGGCCAAAATCTGAATGCCGCCCAGCCTTATAAGCAATGAATTGGCTTGGTGATTGCCAATGGTGTCTAGAACAACAAAAGCGTTGCCTTCAATAGAGAATCAGTAATCTGAAATGTTCAAATTGTGGCCCCCTGAACTGGATTCAAATTGGCAATTAATTCCCAAATTATCACTAGACAAATTGTCACCAATTTCCTTCAGCTAATTGGATCTCCTAGACACAAGTATTACAGTTGGAGAGAGAAAGAGATGCAAATTATATACTTCAACATAATTTGTATACACCCACTCATAATTATAACTCCAATCTCCCAATCACAGATTTAACCAATGAAACCACTATACACCAGCAGTGACTTCAAACAATCTTCAGAAACTCAGAAACCCTTATATCTCGGCAAGGGCTCATAAATTCAAAACTCAGGAAAAATCACAAAGGCAATAAAAACAAATATATATTCGAGTGTGCTTTTTCCAATGAAATGAGCTCCTATTTATAATCCTTTGTTGGCCAAAGTTTCCTAAAAAACTCCACTTTATAAATTGTGGAAGTTTCCCAAAAGAACTCAAAAGAACTCAACACTAGAAATTTTCCAACACATTTTTTAGAAATATCTCTTAATGTCATTATTATAATAACATAAATTTTATTATAATAATGCAACTTAATAATTTATGAATAAATAAGAGCTCATGCAATTATTAACCTTGTTTACTACAGGTGATGACCAACTGCCAAAGCCACCCACTGCATTGCCAAAAATAGACCTAATAAAAATAGTAAGTCCACAACTAGGACCCCCAAAACATCTTGTTAGCTCACAAGGGTTGCTATGATGAGCTAAAACCTTTCACTGCACAGACTTGCCAAAATAGGGACATTACAGTACAGGCCAGGTGGGTAGAAGTTTGGTTGTACTTGCTTTCCCTTCCTTTGCCATGTTACCTCGAATGTCATTTCTGGCTTCTTCAAATCTTTCTTTCTTTGTACCTACATTTGGATATGTAAGTTTCCCGACTTGCATTCTGGTGATGACTAATAGTCTTACATCCCAAAAATTTTGCCCTAAATTTTTAATTGAACTTAGCTGTTGATTTAATGAATCGATATCATGTAAAAGTGAGTTAATTATAGCTGTTGTATCGAATTGTTTCTTCCCGATAATGTGAAAATAAGTTAGTTAATTATAGCCGTTGCATCGATTTATTTCTTTGAATATGAGTTAGTTAATTATAGCTGTTGTATTGAATTGTTTCTTCCTGATCATGTGAAAATGAGTTAGTTAATTATAGCCATTGCATCGATTTATTTCTTCGAAAATGAGTTAGTTAATTATAGCCATTGTATCGAATTGTTTCTTCCTAATCATGTGAAATTGAGTTAGTTAATTATAGCGGTTGTATATATATTGAACATGTGAAAAGAATTAGGAAATCAATTTGATTCAAGATTAAAAATTGTTTAGGAAAATCCGTATGTTACATATGGTATCAGAGCATTTGGTTTGATACTAAACCTAGAGCACACTACCTTCTCAAAAACTTAATGGAGATTTGAAATGACTATAGGATGATAGTACGTAAAACTCCCAGCAAGAAAACTCGGCATCATATCTTTCCTTATCTTATTAGGAACATGACTAAGTATGACTACTCTTGCTGTTCTGAACCTCGAGATAATGAAATCCTGAATTCGGCAATTCAGCGGATGAAGAAGGAAAGAGTCAGATGGACTCCTGTCAAAAAGGCGGCTTATAGAAACAAGCTAATACAAAGCTGGAATGCTCAACAGAGCAGCCCCCTATTACAGTTTCATAGATCTTGGATGGTACAAGATATGTACCATTCTGAACCAAAATGTAAAACAACAAAGTAAGATTGAAATGTTATGTAGACGTCCTCAGTAGAGGAAAATTTTGTAAATAAAATTTGCTTAGTTAAGCAATGGAAATAAAATTAAGTTATTGGAAATATGTGTTGTAAGACTCTATCTCTATTTTTCTTTTGAAATTCTTCTTTCCGCATAATAACACAATTGTAAATTAACAGGTGGGAAATCTAAAATATAAAAATGAATAACAACGGGAATGCAGAAAATCAAGATATAATACTCGAAACCCTCAATCCTCCAATGAACTACTACTCCAAATCTTGCAAGAAACACAATTAAAGTTACAAACCATGGAAAAGAGGATGAGTGAAATGGCAGCCCAGATGGGGCAAAACCATGAGGAAGTGCAAACCACACCCACTTTTAAAGCAAAGACAAAAGTCTCTGAATGTAACGAAACCCCCTCTCTCGAACGATCAGAAAAGCAAAAGAAGAAAGAAATAGTGGCTGATTTATCAGCAGACAAAGAAAATTAAACCACCTAAGTTTTTTGGTTCCGAATCCGGAGAAGCAGAAGCATGGTTGACTGAAATGGAGCAATATTTCGAGATTATGAACTTCTCTAAGACTTCAAAGGTAGAATGGTAATATATCATTTCACTGGACAAGCTGCAACTTGGTGGGGAAACACTAAGGTCGAGAAAAACATTAGAACTACTGATATCACCTGGGAGAAATTTGTAAGCATATTTAGGAGACGTTGGCTGCCTTAGACCTTTTATGATCAGAAACTTTTGGATTTCTAAAACTTAAAACAAGGAGACTTGTCAGTGCATAAGTACTGGGAGAAGTTCACACGGTTGCTTAAATACGTGCCACCATATCAGCAAGACACCAATCTGAAGGTGAGAAAGTTTATCATGGGATTGAATAACAGGATAGGAGGAGCTGTTGATGTTCTTGCACCTCTGACCATGGAAGAGGCTTTCGAAAAGGTTGTCTGACAAGAGCATAAGATTAGAAAGGATGACTCCATCTAGGACAATAAAAGAAAGACTGTAATTTAGAAAGCACTGATTTGGACCGCCGAAAAAACAATTTAAGGATTATAAGAAGAACAAACTTGAAATTAAAAGCGGTGGAACAAAAGATGTCAAAGGTAATTTTTATATGAACAAAAACGACAGAAATAATGAGAAGGGACCATTGGGAGTATGTTTTATCTGCGGAGGAAATCATTATAAGAGGCAATGCCCTAACATCAGCCAGTCATAGCGTCCACCTTTGCTGCGGTAGCAACAAGTTTTTCAGCACAAGATTCATGCAGGCTTGGATAATAGGCAAGCAGAGCAACAGATAGGCCCCATTGAAACTCTGGGTAAGATTTACGGAAACCCTGTGTCCATATTAATTGATACTGGAGCAACTGAATGTTTTATATCACCTAGGCTGTTAAGTAGATTCCCTAAAAGATCTAGCTTTATGGCAAAACCATGGACGGTCGAGTATGCAAACTAGTGAAGGGCTAAGGTGGAGCAATGCTTGTTTGAAGCTCGGGTTGATTTTCCAAATTTCTCTACAGAATTAAAGTTATATGTAGCTCCACTAAGGTCATATGACATTATCATTGGAATTAATTGGCTCAGTGAGCAGAAGGCCAAGATAGATTGTCTTGCCAAAATTGTAAACTGTGTAGATGATAAAGGTAGACCCACAAGCATTTCGGGGATTAAACATGTGATCAAACCAAAACAAATTTCTGCAATGCAACTTAAGAGATATGGAAGAAAAGGTTGTGAAATTTTCGCAGTTAAGATTGAAGATACAAGAGATCCTAAAACAACCGCATATGGGGATGACTACAATTTTGAAGATGGAGAAATTAGGAAAAAATTAAAAGAATCCTTCAAAGAAAAATACCCCTATTTGAAGAATTATCAAGATGTGTTTCTTGAGGAACTTCTTGGATTACCTCCTTTACGGACATTTGATTTTACCATAGATTTGATACCAGGAGCAGAACCCATATCCAAGGCCCCATATAAAATGACCACCATAGAGTTAATGGAGTTACAAATTTAATTGCAGGATATGTTGGATAAGAAGATGATTTGACCTAGCGTCTCACCATGGGGAGCTCTAGTGTTATTTGTAAGAAAGAAGGATGGAACCATGAGACTATGTATAGATTACAGGATGCTTAATAAAGTCGCCATCAAAAATCGGTACCCACTGCCAAGGATAGACGATCTTTTTGACCAAATGAAGGGGGCGATTGTATTTTCAAAAATTGATCTAGGATTAGGATACCATCAATTGTGAACTAAAGATGAGGATATACATAAAACTGCTTTAAGAACTTGGTATAGACATTATGAGTTTATAGTATTGCCATTCGGATTAACTAATGCCTCGCAACTTTCATGAATTTAATGAATTGTATATTTCAAGATTGTCTGGACAAATTTGTATTGGTCTTTGTAGATGACATTTTAATATACTCCAAAAATGAAGAGGAACATCAGAGACGCTTAGAGATAGTTCTGCAAAGACTAAGAGAACACAAGTTATATGGGAAATTATCTAAGTGTGCTTTTTTACTAGAAAGAAATTTAGTACCTAGGGCATATTATTTCAGCACAAGGTATAGCAATAGATCCATCTAAGATAAAAACAATTGAGGAGTGGCCGATACTTAGAAACGTATTAGAAGTCAGAAGCTTCATGAGATTAGCTAGATTTTATAGAAAGTTTGCTAGAGATTTCTCGAGGATAGCCTATCCAATCACTTCACTCTAGAGGAAGGGAAATAAATTTGTTTGGATGGAAAAGTGTCAATCAACTTTCGAGTTTCTGAAAGAGAAATTGACTACTGCACCTATCTTGAGGGTACCCGATCCACAGAAACAGTTTGTGGTTATCACTAATGCATCAGGTGAAGGTTTAGGGGGGTGTGTTAATGTAGGAGGAACGAGTCGTTGCTTATGAATCTAGCAAATCAAAAAATTATGAACAAAATTATGCACCCCATGATCTGGAATTAGCAACAATAGTGCATGTCTTGCAAATGCGAAGGCATTATTTAATAGGAAAACCTTTTGAGCTTAGATCTGATCATCAAAGTTTAAAATATATTTTCACCCAACAGAATTGTAATGCTAGACAAAGGAGATGGTTGGAATTTTTAGCAGATTATGAGTTTGACATAAGCTACATTAAGGAAAAGGAAAACAAGGTGGTTGATGCCTTAAGCCGGAGAAGACACATCTTGGCAATGACTATGGTAAATTTTAGGTTGAGAGACCAAATTATACAACATTTGGAACCTGATGAGTTTTATATAGAAATTAGCATGGCTCTTATTAGAGACCCGTAGGATCCTAAGTATTCAGAGCTTAGCCTAGAAGAAGATGGATTGTTAAGATATCGCCACAGAAGCTATGTGCCTAATATGTTACAAGATTCAAGAAGAGTTGGCAGATTAACGGATTTTCAGATGATTGATTGATAAACAGAGGAACAAATGTGTTCCTTATAAAGAATTACAAGGACGTTGTTTCTAAAAGAAACAATGTAGACTGAAGATGGAATTAGAAACAAAACTAGAGACAGGATAGGAAACATTCCTATCTGGACTGAAGAAAAAAGAGACGGGACAGGAAACATTCCTATCTAGACTGAAAGACGGGCTATAGACAAGTAGTTGACTATTATAGAAAGTATAAGATATTATCTTAATACCCTCCCTTAATGGTCAACGTACGGATGTTGGAACATTCTGTGATAATTGAGACCCTCCCTGGATCTACAGAATGCTGAAACCAAGAAGCTTTGCCAGAAGAGTGCTATGACTCAAAATAAGTTGCATTTACAAAACTTCGTTTTTGTGGAAAAAACGGTAAAACCCAGAATCTCACGCAACCTTGCGTATTACAGACAACTTGAAATGATTTTTGAGGAGAAAATCAACAAACCCAAAAAAACAGAAACAAATTCAGAAGGCTCTACTCTTGTCGGAAGTCTCATGAAGACCTTTTAGATGTGTCCAGATTTCGGCAGCTGTCTTGTCGGATGGAATCTGAGAAAGCTGGTCATCAGCTACGGATAGTTTGAGAAGCATTACTGCCTCTCGATTGTTCAGATCCCATGTATCTTGATCAGGACCCGGAGAAGTCGGACGCTGCGTAACACCCAGAACAAGTTGATCAGTGTTTCGATATTCGAAGATTGCGATGATGCGCTGCTTCCAGGTTCCATAATTGCAACCATTGAATTTGGAATTATGTTCGAGCAAAATATTTGTCAGAGATGCCATGGCACGTTTTTCAATGGAAAACTATGAAAATCTGTGAGGGCACGTTCTTCGAGGCAAAAATACGAAAGACCCAGAAGAATCAGAGAATGACCTAGAAGAGAGCTCAAAAAACTCAAAAGGAATTTGCTGTTGTTTTTTGGATCTGCTGGCTTGAAAATCGAGGCACAAAAAACGAGGCACCCAGAAAAACGGACGACAACCCAGTTGAGCTCTCGAAAAACCCACCAAGAATTTGCAAACAAAATATTTTTTCGACCCCAAAAATTAGAGTTTTGAAAAAAACGGCCCTAGCTGAAAAAAGCTTGAAAAAACTTCAGATTTCTTGATAAAAAATGGCAAATTTTTCTTCAAGGATCGATGTGCATGGACGAATGGGGCTAGAGTGTGCTGAACAAACACAGGCAGACCCGAGTTCGGGAATTTCTCTAGGCCGAAAACCCTAAGCGGGTTTTAGAGAAATTCAATAGAAATAATTTTGAAAAAATTTAAACAAATAATTTCACGAAGAAATTATAAATTTTTTCGAAAAAATTTAAGTAATAGCTCTGATACCATGTTACAAGATTCAAGAAGAGTTGGCAGATTAACGGATTTCCGGATGATTGATTGATAAACAGACGAATAATTGTGTTCCTTATAAAGAATTACAAGGACGTTGTTTTTAAAAGAAACAACGTAGACTGAAGACGGAATTAGAAACAAAACTAGAGACAGGATAGGAAACATTCCTATCTGGACTGAAGAAAAAAGAGACGGGATAGGAAACATTCCTATCTAGACTGAAAGACGGACTATAGACAAGTAGTTGACTATTATAGAAAGTATAAGATATTATCTTAATATAATAACCCTAAACTCCAAAGATTGATTTTAGGTGAATATCACTCAGCTCCGTACTTAGGACATCCAAAAGTAACGAAAACATTATTTGATAAAAAAACTTTATATTTCTGGAAGGGAATGAAAAAGGAAATAATCGAGTTTGTAGTAGGTTGGTTAGTATGTCAGAGAGTGAAGGCAAAACATTAGTACCCAGCAGGTTTGTTCAATCCAAACGAGGTGCCCAAGTGGAAGTGGCAAGTAATACCTATGGATTTTGTACAAGGATTACCTATGACTCGTAATTGACACAACACTATCCTGGTTGTGGTTGACAGATTGAGTAAAGTTGCTCATTTCATACTAGAAAATTTATCTGATGGAGCACCTGAAATTGCTCATAAGTTCATAAAAGAAATTTTTAGGTTACACGGGATTCCAGAGAAGATTATTTTAGATAGGGATGCTAGGATAACTTTTAGATTTTGTTACATCCCAATTTTTGACCTAGCTTGAAATATAGCCGTTGAGGTTCGCATGAAGTCAGTTGGCAGTTTAATTTGATATAATTTGGCAAAATGGTGAGATAGTTGGTCGTTATGATTTCAAGTGCAGATGACATGTTAGTTGATTGTTAATAACGAATTCATGGAATTAAGACGAAATGTTAATTGTTATGATTATTTATGATTTTATAATTTATAATTTAACTATAGAGAAATTCCTTGCAGGGAGCATGTTGACGAGGTGGAAGCATTGTCAGAAAAGAATTAGGTAGGGCATCACCATCATTGGGCAGACAGGTAGAGGACCTAGCCATTTGGAACAAGATACATCTATGGAACTGCATGAGTTATTTAAATAAATAATTTAAATAATTGAGTTAAATTATAAAATGTATCTTAAAGGATTTGAATTATTTTAATTAATAATTATAAACATGCATATAATATATAAATGGTTCGGCACCATTATAATTTAATAAAATGATGTTTATATGAACCTATAAGATTATAATAATATTCATAATTTAATAATGTTTGGATTATAACTCTATTCCTCGCTTTAAGCCAATTAGCACTTGGTTTGGAATCAATTTAATATTTGGCATTTGGAACTATATTATAATTTATTTTCCTCTTTTATGTTTTTAATCAATTTATTATTTGGGGATCTAAGTTGAATTTATGATTGGAATTCGTAAGGTTTATTGTAACGGATGGAAGCCATAGAGTTGGGCTCTTATTATTTATTAATTAAGTGATGTTGCTTATTAGTTTTTAATAATTAAAATAATTTTAAAAAACCTTTTATCTTCTTTTCTTTCTCTTTTCCTTTTGCCGATTGATTAAAGATTTCAAGCATAATCTTGGTAACTGCTGGGTAGCCGTATGGTCGACACAACTTTATTTATGCAACTTTTGTCGTATCTTGGATTCATCTCTCTCTACCTTTGGCTATCTCCTTACACCTCTGGCCAGGTTTCTTATTCCAGAATTCCAGAACTTCTTAGGATAGAAGTTATTCCTCTTTGAACAATCCAAAACTAGTACTATACACTAAAGATCTTAGGCGTGAAGACTCAGAGCTAGGTAGGCGGACTTTCTCAGGTGTTGACCTTCTAGAGTGCATTGCCAAAGGAATCACGTAAGGATTGATTATGTTATTTTTCCTTACGAATAAGAATGCTAAGTCTGTGTAGGAGCTGAATCAAACAAATACATATGTAATTTATTCCTGGTAGATAGTATGTATCGTTCACTTATTGAAATGAGAACCTGAACTGTGCCTATGAATTCCATAACCGAACTATACATATGAATTCTGTATTCCATTTGACTTTATATAATAGGAAAGCAATAATGGAAGCCGTTTGCCATAGTACAGTTAAATCATGCAAGATCAATTTAACTACCATAGTGGATTTCAATATGACTTTGTATCATCTATATATTTTTAGAATATGCAATAATGCTGTAATTCGCCCTGGGATGGCTTTTCTCTTTCTGATCAAATTTATTATGTAAATTGAAATAATGTTTATAATTGAGATAAGTTAATTTTCAATGTTAAGGATGTTAGGAAAGGATAAATATGTTTACACCATTTGTATTAATCATTTGAGTATCATGCTGTAAACTTAGATAAAGGTGTTTAAATTGGAATACATCCAAATTTGATTTGACATTGAAATTATAAAGTCTGTTCTCTTAATCTTTCTTTTATATATATATCCGAATATGTAGAAGCTTCTTGATTATTTTCGGATCCATGATAAGGAAGTAAATCAACCCAGTTTAGAATTAGATCCATCCTAAAAAATATAATTAACTGAGAATGAGATAATGAAACCAGAAGGAAATCACTAGGTAAGATGCCAGAATGTGGTGAAGAAGTTGTAAAATATCATTGTGATCTTTAACATGATAACACTTGGGAATCACCGGCTTGGAGGCCTGAAGAGGTTGAGGAGGTATGAGGAAAGAATCATCAATAATACAAACCAGTATATCAGTTATGACATTTTAATATATATCATTTAATATGAATTAATTAATAGCTCATACATATTCCTGTTATGGTGATCTCCTGCTGCCAAGTCGTATGGCGCATTATATATCCTGATGCCCAGTGGATGAAATGATGTTCCTTGTCAATTCCGGGTAGGGAGGGCCTTTCTCATTAGAGATCGTGTGGGGATATATCATGGTCTGAGGTTGGGCGGTTAAGCCCCTGACAATGTTTCACCCCTCTCAAGATGTCGAATGTGCGTCGGACAAAGATAAGCCATGCATTCAATTGTTTTATCGAAAAACAAGTATTATCATTTTTATTTATGTGGAGGTAAGATTAAATTGAAGTAATTCATTGTTAACATCATAGTAGTTTCATATATATATATATGATTAACGAATTTAAGTATATTTTCTAATCTTGAGATACTGTCACAGTTAAGTAAATGGAAGGAAAAGAAATTCGAAGCCCTAATCGATTGGGTGACAACTGGAACCTTAAATAATACAGAGGTATTGGAAGCCCTAGTTGAATCCATGGTTGCGGAAGCCCTAAATTGAATTCGTCATCGCGGAAGCCCTAAATTGAATTTCGTGGTCATGGAAGCCCTAAAATGAATCCGTGGTATTGGAAGCCCTAAGTGAGATAGCGGTATCAGAAGCCCTAAATGAACCGAAGGTAAACAATGCCCTAATTGATACAGTGGTATGTGATGCCCTAATTTAAAATAATAAAAGTATTTAATTTGATTTTTAAGATAGCGGTTTTTATATGATAGTTGTCATATGAAACTGTTATAGTGTATTTGTGGACTAACCCGGGTGGTTGCAAAAGCATCCCTAGTTTGATTCCAACTCAATTTTCCGAGGTATGTGGTTTCCAATTTCTGTAGTAATTTCATTTGATGGTAAATTAAGGTTTTAGTTAAGAAATTTTGTATTATTGTTTTTAACAGTAAATCTTATTCACATGAACATGAAATGATATAACTATCTTCCTATGAAACAAGGTTACAACTGTATTCTTTGAGTATGTTAGATGTTAATTTAAATCCGAAAAATTTGGATGTTACAGACTTTGGCAAACATTATTTACAGCCTTGGACACCAAATTAAATATAAGTTCATCCTATCATCTTGAGACAGATGGTCAAACTGAGCGAGTAAATCAAGTATTAGACGATCTCCTAAGGGTATATTGTATGGATCGACAATATCAATGGGAAACATACTTACCTTTGGTTGAATTTGCATATAATAACTCTTATCAGTCTTCAATTAAAATGGCTCCTTTTGAGGCTTTGTATGGTCGTGAGTGCAAAACTTCAGTAAGTTGGAATCGATTGGAAGACAGGGTCATTGTCGGGCTCGAAATACTTCAGGAGATGGAAGAGTAGGTACTTCAGATTCGTCTGAGATTGAAGGAAGCAAACGACAGATAGAAGAGTTATGTTGATGCTAAAAGAACACTCAGAGAATTCTTTGTAGGGGATAAGGTGTTACTAAGAGTTAAACCTCAGAAGAGTACTATCAAGTTTGGCAAGAATGCAAAGTTAGCCCCTAGATATGTAGGACCTTTTGAGGTTTTGGAGGTTGTCAACCCTGTGGTTTACAGGATTGCTTTACCACCATCACTTGCCAGGATGCATGATGTTTTCCATGTGTCGTATCTTAAAAAGTATATTACCCACCATGAGCTTATGATTGATTGGAAATTACTGCAAGTGCGAGAGCTAGGAGTGGTAGAGGTAAAACCGCTTAGAATACTCGAGGTATGTGAGCTACGCTTACGAAATCGAGAAGTAACACAATGGAAGGTTCAGTGGGATTAGTATACAGAAGATAATGCCACTTGGGAAGATCATCATGATATTTTTCAAAGATATCCCTATCTTTTTCTAAAACTGAAAATTGAATAACTTATTACTTTTTCATATAACTGATTTAGTACTATTTAAAAATTTGTTATTATTTTCATTGAGGATGATGAAAAATCTAAGGGGGTTGGTATGTTACATCCCAAAAATTGTGCTCTAAATTTTTAATTGAACTTAGGCGTTGATTTAACAAATCAATATCATGTGAAAGTGAGTTAGTTAATTATAGCCATTGTATCGAATTGTTTCTTCCTGATCATGTAAAAATGAGTTAGTTAATTATAGCCGTTGCATCGATTTATTTCTTCGAAAATGAGTTAGTTAATTATAGCAGTTGCGTTGATTTATTTCTTCGAAAATGAGTTAGTTAATTATAGTCATTGTATTGAATTGTTTCTTCCTAATCATGTGAAATTGAGTTAGTTAATTATAGCCGTTATATATATATTGAACATGTGAAAAGAATTAGGAAATCAGTTTGATTCAAGATTAAAAACTTGTTTAGGAAAATCCATATGTTACAAATAACCTAATACTTATCTTCTTGGTTTTGCAATGTCTAGTAAGTTCACCCCTTTTTGTCTGGGGCAATTGACACCCTCATGATTACCCCGTTCACACCATTTACACAACATTCCTCTATTTTGTCCTTCACCATTTTGGTAGTCCTGAGAAAAATGCCCCATTCGTTGCATTGCCTTCATTGAATCATGGGTCTTCCTTTGGAATTGTACTTGATTACTCTCTTGGGTGTGTTATTATTGTTGTTGTTATTGCTTCCCCACCTATTTTTTCTATACCCTCTAGGTGAGGCTTCTGTATTTGTGTTTCGTGGAGCGGTCAAGGGTGGTGTGGATTGGTCTCCTTGGGTAAAGAATACTTACGCATTCCGTGCCTTTAAATTGTAGGAACAATCCTTAATTGTCTAGCTCAACACTTGACACATGTCGTAGAATGCTTTGCACGGGCATGTCCCTTTTGTGTCTTTCCTTTTCGCAATCCGTATGCCACAGTTCCCTCCCCTCTTTTCTCCTCAATTTTTTTTAACTTCCTTCATTAGCCTCATCATGTCTTTCCTCAGGGCTTGGATGGTCTTAGATTCTTCCCCTGTCTCCTCTAAACTTTCACTCCCGCTTCCGTGTCTCTTGGCTTTGGAAGTTTTGTTGTCACTCTCTATATCCATTGCGTGGGTGCAAGCGTTGGCAAAGGATGATGGTGGTACTATCTTCATTTTTCTTCTTAAGAACAGAGTTAACCCTTCAATGAATCATCTCATTTTTAATCCGTCCACATGTTTGTTATCCAACTCCCCTATCAATTCCTTGAGTTTCCTGCTATATGCTCTTACAGATTCATTTTTCCCTTGTGTGCTATAAATTTATGTGATTATCTTGCCATCATCCCGTAGAAATCCAAATTCCTCCCCGAAGGTGGTATGGAGGTCCTTCCATGTGGTTCTCTTTGCAACCTCCAAGTCTGTATGCCAATCAATAGCAATACCTCTTAGCGTGGCTTGCCATCGTCCTGTAGAAATCCAAATTCCTCCCCGAAGGTGGTATGGAGGTCCTTCCACGTGGTTCTCTTTGCAACCTATAAGTCTGTATGCCAATCAATAGCAATACCTCTTAGCGTGGCAGGGAATGTTTTAACCATTCATCCACATCATTTTCTCCATTGGCCTGCCATATGGTTATACACATTTTACAATGATGTGCGGGGTTCCTTCCCCAGTAAATCTAGGTAGTTTTTGTTTGTCCAATACCATTTTCCTTTTGCTCTTCGCTCCTATTGGGAGGCTCCCTCTTACTGGAACACTCCCTCGTGTAGGGCTAGATTCTTGGGTTCATGGTCCAGTAATATCTCCTTCCCTTGTGATTCTCCTTTTGTTTGGTTGGAGCTTTGTTCCTGTCGATGCTCTCTTCATGCAGGGGTTTCAGGATTCTTCCACCCTTTCTTCTTTCTCAGTGCTTCCAAAATAGCCAAGATGGCTATACCTTCTATTGTATTTCCAATCAACTTTTCTTCAATTTGATTTACACTTTGTGAGTGGTTCATCAATCCCCTTAAGTGGCGACGTCTTTCCTCCTATTGATGGAGATGTAGAGTCCGCAAGGTAGCTTCCCCCTCAGTTTCTTCTTCTAGCACTCGTTTGGGATATTTATTTGGAACTAGGGGTATGAGTTATTTTAGTGTCTGGTTACCTTCCTTGGATTGTCCTACTCCTCCAGTTCCTGTGAACAACTTTCGGCAAACTATTGGAGCATTTGTTGTCTTCTCCACTCTGTTTCTGTTGAGGCTCTTTCTTGCTTGACGCGTATCAAATTTCTTGCCAATAGCTGAAGAATTTGTCCAAGTAGATTGTACACTGTTGGTGGTGCCGAAAGTTCATACAGTTACTGTGCTCTCTGGCACTGCTCTCTTGCGAGCTTCCCTTTGCATGTACTAGTCGACTAAAACTTCCCAGGCCACCACTAGATCTTGTATCACCTGATCCTCTCTTGTTATTTCCTCATCTTCTCCATCACTTTTTGTTACTCGTATTCATGGTAGTAATGGTCGTCCCCTCACTCCATCCTGTCTAGCCAATGACCTCTAGGTCTGGATTCAGGCAATGACAACAAAATGTAGAGTGGTCATCAATGCACAATATAGCATGGATTCAATTGTACCAACATGACATTCATTACTAGTACCAAAATACCAAAATGGCGAGGAAATGCTATTACTTTATTGATTGCCAAAAAATGAGTACATCATCCATATTCCAAAGTTCTTATATAATGATCGGTTGGTTGTGAAAACCAACGGACACATCCGCTCGCTTCCTAACTAGCCTTTCCCTAAATAGCTTAACTAGCCTTAACTGCAACATTAATTTATTATCTACTACAATAATATATTACTTGTATTTGTCCAACTCACATTGTTTTGCATCTCTTGCTCTCTTTCATCTTGATGATGGATCACATAGTGTGATTCAAAATGTTGGTGACAAAAATCTTAACACAATCTAATCCAGAAGTCATGCACTGTAATTATAACTAATGGATTGTGGAAATTCGATCTCTCTAGATTTATACAAGTTATATTTAACATCGAAATTTTTCCAAATTTTTTCCCTTGCTAAATTTCATCTAACTTTTATGATCCATGAACTTGAATTCGAATTCAAAACTTGTGACTTATGGGCCAAGCACATTTTAGAGCTGATTTATTCTGATTTATGTGGAGTCATCTACTTCTTTAAGCGGTTTTTGGTCCTATGTAACTTTTATTGATGATTATTCTCGTAAGACTTGGATCTACTTTCTTAAATCCAAAGAATCAGATAAAGTTCTATCTAAGTTTAAAGAATTCAAAGTCTTAGTGGAAAATCTTTTAGATAATAAAATCAAGATTCTTAGATCTGATAATGGAGTTGAATTCACCTCAAGTCATTTTAATCTTTTTGTGTTGAAGCAGTGATTAAGAGGGAGTTTTGTGTCCCCTACAACCCACAACAGAATGGTGTTGCTGAAAAAAAAATTGTCAGTTGAGACAGCAAAAACTGTGATTCATGATCAAGGATTGCAAATTGTCCTTTGGGCTGAGGCTGTAGGACAACAATATATGTTCAGAATAGGTGCCCTCATGAGATTTTAAATAACATGACTCTAGAAGAAGATTTCACTAGCTCTAAACCTGATGTAAGTCATCTAAAAGTTTTTGGTCTTTCAATTTACATTCATGTTCTTAAAGACAAAAGATCCAAACTGGAACCGTCTAGGAAGGAAGGAATTTTTGTTTGATATAGTGAATCTTCCAAAGCTTATAGAATCTATGTTCTGAGTCAAAAGTTGATTGAATTAAGCAAAGATGTATCTTCCGAACAAAATGTTGATTGTGTTAAATCTACTGAACCTTCTTTAGAATTTGAAATGGAAGATTTTGAATATTCTCAAGACTCGTCTCTTGTGGCTCCAAACTCTCCTATTTCAGATTGTCCAAATCCTTATCAAAATTAGATGGGTTCTGCTGCTGGTCCCAGTGACAGTTTGAGTGAAAAGAAGAGACCTTTGTGGGCAAGACATACTATGCAAGAGGTTGAAAAAATTTCAGCTCCTCATGGGACCTTCTGAGAAAGTAAAAGGCCTCAACAATTGGTTAGTCATGTTGCATTAATGTGTAATATTATTGATTTTGAACCCTTTGTATTTGATGCAGCTATAGGACAACGAGTGTGGGAGATGCTATGTTGGAGAAATATGATTCCATTGTTTAAAAAGATGTTTGGAAAATTGTTCCCCATCCTAGAAACAAATTAGTTGTCTCTTCTAAATGGCTATATAAAATTAAACATGCTGTTGATGGTAGTGCAGAAAAATTTGAAGCAAAATTTGTTAGAAGAGGTTTCTCTCAGGAGGAAGGGATAGATTATGAGGAGACTTTTGCTCCTGTAGCCAGATACACTTCAATCAAAACTATCATTTCATTTGTAGCTAGTAAAAGATGGAAGCTACATCAAGTGGATGTCAAGACTACTTTCCTAAATTGTGTCATTGAAAAGGAAATTTATGTTGAGCAGCCTGAACGGTTTGTGGTTCATGACAAGGATTCGCATGTGTGTAAGTTGAGAAAGGCCTTATATGGCCTCAAACAAGCTCCTCAAGCATGGTATGTATTTTTTGATGGTTATCTTTCAAGTTTGGGTTTCATAAAAAAAATGAGGTTGATCCAAATCTTTATTTCGAAAGATATAATGATCTTATGCTGATTCTAGTGCTTTATGTTGATGATCTCTTTTAACTAGTGAAGATGATTTGATTGCTAAATGTAAGGAAGAGCTGATTTTTGAATTTGACATGGACCTTGGTTTAATGCATTATTTTCTTGGGTTGGAAATATGGCAAAAACCAAATGAGATTCTACTTAGTCAGCAAAAGTATGCAGTCGACATCCTTAAGAGATTTGGTATGCTTGACTGTAAACCCAATGTGACTCATATGGAGGTAAATTTGAAGAAACTTCAAGAAGTTGCTGCTTCTTTAGAATGAATTGATAGCACTTTTTATAGATAGCTGATTGGTTCTCTGATGTATCTAGTCAGTACTAGACCTGACATCTGCCATGCGGTTAACAACTTAAATCAGTTAATGGGCGGGCCTAGAAACTTTCATCTTATCGCTGCTAAACACATTCTGAGATATGTTTGTGGTACTATAAATTACAGTCTGAAATTTTCTAAATCTAATGATATTCATCTTCACGGTGTCCCTGATTCTGATTTTGCAGGATGTGTATCAGATTGAAAGAGCACTTCAGGTTTATGTTTCAGCCTTGGATCTGCTATGGTTTTCTAGTGCAACATGAAACAAGGATATGTTGCATAAAGTACAACTGAAGCTGAATATGTTGCCAACTTGTACTGCAGCTTGAGAAGCTGTATGACTTCGAAACTTTTTGCTGGATTATTTGGAGATTCTCTTGAGCCTACTCTAATTATCTGTGATAATTAAAGCTGTATAAAGCTTTCAATCAATCCTATTTTTCATGATAGGTCCAAGCATTTGGAAATTATCATTGTTTAAGAGACATGGTTCTAAGGAAATCAATCGAGCTGCAATATATCAGCACTAATGAGCAAACTGCAGATATCCTGACCAAACCATTACCCAAGTTAAAGTTCTCTTATTTTAGAGGCAAGTCAGGCATTGTAGAATTTGAGACTCTTGTTGAAAATGAGTCTTAGCTATGATTTTCTTTCTTGTGGTTATAATTTCATACTCAAATGATATTAATAAAGTTGTATGGACAACTATTATAGCTCTGATTAATAGGGACTGTCGGGGGCATTCATATTTCATTGTCAGAGGTGAAATTCTTGGATTTATGGAAGACAAACCACTCCGAAAGCATTTGCCAAGGATGTTTTCATTAATCAAGAATGAAAGTTGGGGGGCTCGAAGATGATTAGATACCGTCCTAGTCTCAACCATAAACGATCCGACTAGGGATCGATGAATGTTGCTCTAAGGAACCCAAACAACTTTTCTTTTGGGGGGGATGATGTTGTCGGTAAATTCTATAGCATAGTGGACGGGTAGAATAGTATCCGAACGGACGCGTGACGCATGAGTCACCCCTTTGGGAAGGTATATGTACACCGTCCAAAATGGACTTTGGAACATTGTGGTAATCATAGTATTTGGACTGTAAACATTGAGTGCATATTGCTTATATGAATAAAGTATCTATTTTGTGTTGTATCGTGCTATACTACATGCGTTAAGTTTCTTTACCTTGTACGGTAAACAAGCTCCACCACTTATGAGTGAGTTCATAGTGAACATCATGTAGAAAGAGTCCATGATGTTGCTGTGTTGAGAGATTCCGTGATGGGAGTTGGATGTCATGTTGAGAGATTCTATGACAACATCACGTTGAGAGAGTCTGTGATAGCTGGCTATTATCCTTGCAGGCATATCATGTTGAGTGATTCCATGATTTTTGAGTATTAGTAAATTACTTGTTCTTTTATTGTCATATTGAGAGAGTCCATGACATAAATTTAGTGAATTTCATATTTGCTAAGAGGGACTGTTAAATTAGTCGCTTCATATGAAATTCTAAGTTCTGTTTCTAAACTAGGCAAATTGATTTTATCTTGTTAGATATTTCTTCTAAGTTTTGTGTACCTTTCTCTCTCTTGGTTGTGTGTTTATCTAGTGGGCAGTTAATCTTTAGTTTATTCTTCAGACCACAGTTCTTCCAGCTTATCTTTGTTATATCATGGCAATATGATTTCAGTTTATGCTGCTTTTGCTTACAGCATGTATTGCTGTTGTCGTGGCTTTTTCTTGTATATCACACCAGCTATGATATTGTGTCCAGCGTGCTTCACTGCCTTTGTAATTGCTGAGCTGGTCCTTACTTGTTTCGTCCTCATTTACTCTTCCATGTCAGTCTAGCGGTCAGCAATAACGGCGGAGGTTAAAGAAACGTTATTTTCCTTTGGGCATGATGGATACATTTCTTATTCATGTGTTTTCTTGGATATAATTCTATATTGCTGTAAAAGTAAAATGGCTTCTCTTGGACATATTCATGTGGTTGGTGTATGCATGCATCTATTGCACCTGATCAGGTTTCTAGTGCATGCTTGTAGTAATGAAAAGGCTACCTATTGTGTGTTGTCAATATACTTAAGAAGTTAAGCTCTACTGTTCGACCATACAGTTTATTTTTTATATCATTGTATGTATGTTTTGAGGGATATAAAGTTGAGTAAGAAGCTGATATTAAAAAGGGGAATTTTTTCTACTGTAGCAAAGCCAAGAGAGTTCTGAATCTCTGATTGTGTGGAGTAATATTTCTTCTTATTGTTCAGAGTCATTTATGTGTAATGAGTTTCTCAGAATAATCTGTTATCATGAAACTCTGAGTTTTAACTGGCTGAGACTTTGTATTTCTCATTATTATAATAACGGGATCAAATTTCTGTGGGCTAGTAGTTTCCTTCGAGGAGGAGGGTTTTTTTGCAGCATAATTATGTTTGTTCTGTTTTTCTTTTAAGTTCATAAATTTTCGGTTCAAATTTTAAAATGAGATGCTTTCACAGACTTCCCAATGACTGGATTTATCACATAGAAGCTAGAACTTTTAAGTGGATATAACTCCTCAAGATTTCAACTATCAGGTGGGACCAGTTTTTTCCCAGAAGTGAAGCTTTATAGTTTATAATGAAGCTTTATTATCTGATGGGTTTTTTAACATCAGGCATATGTAAATCTTGATTTTTCTACAATTACGTAACAGGAAATGCCATACATTGCAACCATAACCCTGGAAGTTATTTTGTTTATTTTATTTATCTGTGGCCATTATACCTTATTATTCTTTTCCTAATTACCAACAATAATATACCTTTTGAAAATTATTTAGACATCCTAACCCATTAATGTGTTTTATAGTTCTACGATATGAGAGATATGGGTATCAATTTTCAGTGGAGGAGGCTATCAAACTCTTAAAGGATTAATGTTGATTGTGGATCCCTACTAGGGCGTGCCATCATAGTCATTTGTTGGCTCATTGTGCAACCAGGAAGTCTCTTTTTTAAAGTTTCTGCTTGGATTTGCTTGGCTACTTTTTTCTCCAGTGGACACCCTTATCCTTTTTTTCACAATGATCATTTGAGATCAACCTCCCTCCATTGTTGAAGGACTGATTTACTAGGAAGGACGGTCAAATATGACAAAGTTGGTTGCAACTGCCACTTTTGCATGACTTCTAACTAGATGATGGTGTTGAAGTCAAAGAGACTTATATCTATGATAATTTTGTTGATGGCTGTGCTCTGAACTTATTCTTGCAGGATTGTGGAATTTCATGCTTATGTATTCAATCTGGGTAGGTACATCTATACCATTTTGATGTATTCTACCACTAAATGTTTCTGGGCTTGTATCTGTCCATATATTATTACACAAGCCTCTTTGTTATGAAAACTTCCACTTGGGTTGAGATAGTGCACCGAATGTTCGCCATCTTGCCCTTTTTTCTTTTTTCTTGGTCTTGGGAGATTGGTTTAAATGTGCCTAAAGCATTTTTGTGCATAACAAACATTGAAACTCTGAAGGAAAATAAAAGAAAAAAATAGATGAAAAATGTCTTTGCATTTCCATGAGTTGATATCTTGTTTGCAAATGCCTTTCTAATGTTCAACTAGGAAGTCCTTATTAGATTATAGAAATAAAAGACAAACTATCTTGGAACATTACTATTTAGACTGATATTATCAAATTATTTTTGTTTGCACATTGTATTCTCTTTGTTTTCTATTAATTGTCTTGTGCATTTGACGTTGCAGGTGTCCTTGTTTTCAGGATTTGTCAGCTATAAGATGGTTCGTGAAGCTTATGAATGTAAGTTTTGCTTGAAGTTGTGTAACGTGTTGTATGTATATTTCTGTTTCTTTTATTAACATTTTATTGCTGTTTCTTTAGGACTGAAAACTTTAGTTGACTTTCTTTCTACCATTAAGGTTTGCTGTATATATCCAAGGAGATTAATACTGTGAATAAAATATTCTGTATGTACTTTGGGTCAATGTTAAAAACCTCCTTGCTGGGGATAATCAATTTTTTTTTAATTGCTTTGTTTTTAATATATTGAATATCGTTTACAAATATTGTGCTCATAGGAACAACGTGAGCCTAATATAAGCTCTAGCTAGTATTTAGTAGAGATAAATAAAATAAAAATCACATATAGAAGAGTCATTACTTGGAAATCTACATTATTTAGAAACCAAATCCACTTCAGTCACAACATAAAATTCCACATCAGTTGCCCCTACAGGGATTTGAACTTGATTCTTCATGATAAGAATCCTATATCTTGGCCAATTAAGCTTAACCCATGGATAATAGTTAATATTTTAAGTGCAAACCTTGGTTACCGGGTTTGGCTGTTTTATGTTCAGACCAGGGTTGGTTTCAAACCGATTCTTGGTTCGGTTCCAATTCGCTTGTGGGTCAAACTAGGGAAGAGCCAAGCAGATCGAGTGCAAGCCAGGAACATTTCCACTGAGAACCATTTTATAATTTAGTGCGGGAAACAATTATATTACAGAATTTGAATAAGATCTTTAACATTACAAAACAAACTTTGCTTATGTTGAGATAATTATTACATCAAATTAAACTAGCCTTGAAGATTTCTTCCAGTCAAATTTTTATATACAATTTCTGATAATGACCTCTGTCTGATTAATTGCAAGCACTCTATAGTAATAAGCTCTATTTTAAACATTAAACAATATCTTCAATAGGTGGAGGGAGTTTCAGGCTACATTTTAAATAATTTTCAAGTAGGATGTTAATTACCAAAAAGCAAGATCTTTGTATAGTGAAAAAGTATTAAGGATTTTAGGACTTGGAAACATAGTAACATGGGGACGCGCCCCCTCCCCCTTTATGCTGTGTCTCGGAGACTTGGACGCATCGGTGACTTGGGGACTCCGTCCCCCTGTCCCCAATGGTGCCACTAGATTCTGTCACCCCCACCAAGGATGGGGGACGTCTTGGTGTTGACTATTTGCTATTTCGATTATTTATGTTCAATGTTCGAGTACCAATGCAATGCAATGTTTAAGCATTTACTCTTTTACATCTTTATATCTTATATTGCAATACATCTTTTCAGAACTATTATTTTAAGTACCATATGTATATATATACACCCCCCTCCTGTCCCCTGGCACTGTCCCCCCACTGTCCCAAAATTAAAGCTCCTTGTCCTTCCATCCCCCAAGGTGGTGTAACTATGCTTGGAAAACAAGAATGTTAGTGGTGCAGCTGTAACCATTGGCATTGCTACTATATTTGATTCAACTAATACCTTTAATGAAGAAGAAGAAGAAGAAGAAGAAGATTTAGATAATCCATTAGATGATTGAAACTTAGTATAAAGTTCCAATTCTTGAAAGTCAAAACATTGATGCATGAGCTCAATATTATTATTTTAATATCTTGATGTTGAAACTTGATATGATGCTATGATTGCATGTTTATGTTGTTTTTATGATCCTATGAGACATTCTAATCTTAATTCATTCTTCTAGGCTGCATACATATGTGTGTGAATGTATATAATATAATACAATTTAATTTTGACATGTGTTTGTACTAATGAACCAAAACCACATTTCAAAATTTTGCTGTGCTGGTGAACTAATATGGTGGTTTTCTGTTTCTACGTTTCTCTAAACTTATATTTTAATCTGACATAGCATTGTAGAGGGACTTGCGGTACTCAAGATAAAAACATAAATGAATACATAGTCAAAGAATTAACTGTTGTTTTGAAGGTACACAAATGAGTCTTCCTATGCCTCCCTTGGAGTCTCTCTTTGAATTTTATATGTAAAGACCTTAAGGTTTGTATGATCTAAAGTTAAACCTTTTTTTCTGAACTAAGTAAAGCCCAAACGAAAAGACTGATTACACAATATTGATCCAGGAAAAGAAATATTCAATAACGCTCACATAGATTTAGAGCATCAAATAACAAGTTTTACCCAGTAACTGCAAATTCAGGAATATATTTATTATTGAAACTGGTAGATAATTTCTTCACAACAGCAATTTAAACTTACAGATTAGGCAGAACTCGATAGAGTTTGAACAGTAACACACAGTAGAAGATTAAGGGTTTCATCCCAAGACCTTGTAGAGCTTGAACAACAACACACAGCAACAAAGGTGATCTCTTGGGGGGTTCTGTCCCAAAACCCAAATTGTGCACAGAGGCAAACCAACATTTTCAGCATGCCCAAAAAACACAGAGTCCTCTATTTAAACTTCCTTGGAGCAGTTTACAGAACTGACTTCTAAGTGAAACCCCAGGGCAATTTGTCAGTAGAGGACAAGGAAAATCTGGTTTGCCCCCTCCAAGAAGTCAGTAGAAGACACAAAACAAAACAAAATCTGATTTTCTTCAAGAAGCTTCAAGAGGTTGTTTGTGTACAAAACAAAATCTGATCCCTGTCACTACAAAAAAATTTGATTGGTTGTTGCTAGAAAACAAAATCTGGTTTTTCTGCTAAAGGACAAGAGTGCATAGTTGGCAGCCGACATTGTTGTCCAGGTGAAGTGGCCCCATTTCACAGGTTTATTACACTTGTCATTTGATTGCTTGATCTTAAGAAATTTCAAATTGGGGTGTTCAAAGATTTCAATTCTGTAATGACCCTGCTCAAATCTGATCTCAAAATGCTGATAAAGGCTCTAGGAATTTCATCAAACACTTTGCATACAAGGGTCATATGACTGATATAAATTTCAGTTTGCTCTAATAACTTATAACAGCACTTGTGATTGCAAGTATTGCTTTGAAGTTCACTTCTAAATGATTCTATCAAACACCTAGGATGCTTATGCAAGTCCTTTATAGCCTTTCTACACATAATAATGAATTCTAACATCAAACTAACCACCTACAGCCAAGTGACTTTTTGTCATACAATTGGCATACATCCTAATACAATATTCAAATGATCATTACAATAATATATAACTCCCAAAGGATGACACTTAATTTGTAGTGCTATCTTTCCTATAATGATGACAATGAAAAGATGCCAAGACTCTTGGCTTCCACCCACAAGAATAATGCTTAAATCTGATACAAACTTTCACCTACAGCCATACCTTCTAATATGCATCTAAATGATATGAAAAATGCATGAAATATCCAAAGGAACCTGTAGCTTGGTGGCGCCTTGAGTCCCCAATGAAGAGGCAAGCAATTTAATAGTTCTTTTCAAATTTGGTATACAACAGCACCAAACCTGCATCCACAGAATCAGAATAGTATTTTGAGAATTCAGTTTGCAAAATTCATCATCAATTAGTGATGATTCAAATTGCCAAGAGAGGAATCAATCCTCAAACCCTAGCCATTTCTCATAGCCAAGAAACTTAATAAATTTTCATCAAATGAACAATGGATATCTTAGAATGAGCTCTCAAGTCCCTTTTTATTCTTTCTTGTGAGAGCTCAAACACAATTCTTACCAATGTGGGATAAAAATATATACTTTTCTTTTTAATAATTCATTTACTCCAATACTTTAAATTAATACCTTGGCTTAGGCTTCCATGAATTAATTAAATAAATGGCCCCTTCCCATGATGACTCAACCCTCAAGTGAAATTATAAAGTTAAATTATAACTTTATAATAAGCCGTTTAATGATTTAATAATAATTTGGTCACCAAAATAATAATAACTCCCAAAATACTTATCCTTTTAATATGTCGTTTGAAATAGGAGTCACACCTATTATTTCCCTATGTGATAGAATGCACATTCCAAAAATAGAAAGGGTCCTTCTCGATCAATATCAGACTTACTATAAATAGTAAACATGGCAAAACTATAGCAAATGAAGTCTGAATGACGCCAAACGAAAGCCAAACCATAGGATACTGAATCCTGAAATAGATGCCCACTGAAAGAGATCCTCTGTCCATCCTTATTAGCCTACGAGGGTCACATGATAGGCTAATCCCAAGAGCCTGAAAAAATGGGGACATTACAAATTCCTTCCTAGGTCGCATCTTTTAGTGATACTACTAATTTACACTTAATTAAGTGTTTTGGAATAGCTTTGTTATGTAATCGTGATACTACCTTACACTTAATTAAGTGATCTGCATTGATTTTTTTGGTTCTTGGTCGAGGTATGTGATTTATCTGATTCACAAGACCGGGTCGGCTTTGGACCCTGGTAACTATAGGACTATCATTATTGGACACACCTTCGCCAAACTCTATGCCACAACGCTGAACGCTATTCTTTCTAGAGAGCTTGTAGAGTCAGATGTCAAGTTGTTTTTTGGGGTGATTACCAGTCCATGGACCATATTTTGACCTCGTCGACTCTCATTGAGGAGGCTCGATACCACTCAATGAAAGTCTATTGCTGCTTTATAGACTTCCGTAAGGCATTTGATATTGTCCCACGAGTGGCCCTCTTTCAAAGACTTAGAGACATCAAGATTTCAAAGATCTTATTAACGACTGTTATGAGATTGTACGAGAGTGTGATAGGCAGATTCTGGACTCCTAAGGGTTTCTCTGCTTCTATACAAAGTACTATTGGGGTGAAGCAGAGCTACTCTCTTTCCCCCACCTTGTTTGGCATAAATATTGATGAGCTTGAGGCCTTTCTTAGAGACTCTTCACTCCCGATGATGGTTGTTGTTTACATCAGGTCCTAATTTCCATTCTCCTATCTGCAGATGATGTGATCCTTATGGCCTCTTCTTTGAAAAGTCTTTAGAGGCTTCTTGATGGCTTGGCTTACTTTTGTGATCTTCAACAATTTACCGTGGACTTAGGCAAGACTTGGGTTATGGTCTTCAACTATGTGAAGACCTTGCATTTGCACTTTTTCTTCCAAGGTCAGGAGCTCTTGAGATTACCTCTTCTTAGGTGTACCTCAGGGTCAAGTTCTTTGGACCTTGCTTTACTTTGAGACCCACCATCCAGTCCAGAGTTAGCAAGGGGATGAGCTCCTTTGCTATGCTCAAGAGATAGTGCTTTAGGCATTACTTCCAAGACACTTTGTCCAAGCTTTCCCTCCTCGACTATTGGTTAGATCGATGGTTCTATGGTCTGGGGGACTTCTCTTCTCGACTTTGATTTAGCCTCCATTGAGCATGTCTGGACCTTGCTAGTCTGACGCAATATCAGATGTCATTGGTTCACCCCCCTACAACATTATTCTAGTCGAGTTTAGGGCTCATCCCTTCAGGTTGGCTGCCATTTTTGACCTAGTCTAGTTTCTTCACCTTCATGCCTTTGTGGATTTCGGGGATGATCAACATAGATACTCTTACTTAGCTTACCATTCCTCTGTAGCAATTGTGGACTCTGATCCTGCCTCTAGAGCCCATTGTTTAGCATGCGTAGGCCACTTCCTTGTTGAGCTCAATTGGTAACAATATTGACCACCTTCCCCCTTTCAATTCTTGCTTGATGCTCGCACTCATCTCCTCCCTTCATGGCAGGAGCTGAACAAACATGTCAAGCCTTGACATATATAGACAATATATCAACACGAGTGGACTAACCCTACTGGAGGGTTATGTTCGAAGATGGCCTTTTATGTTGAGCACTTCTTGGATATTCAAGATGATATTATTGTGCACCCTAGCTACTTGTCTCAGTGTTCGTACCATGCCTTACGTATCTCTCTCAAGTTCCCCAAAGTTGGCACCCAATGGCTTCGAATCTAGACTGATCAACACATTGACAGAGTATTGGAGATGTCGTATGTGTACCCTAGCTATGACTTAGACAGAGACCCATTTCATTTTTCGCTACCCCACCTACTACGAGATCAGAGGGAGATTTTACTACTTGTTCAGAGAGTGCAGATCCCTCACGGCTTTCTTCAGCTATATGGATTAGAGGTGCTTGGCGCTTTATCTCGAGGAGACTATCTAGTTTCGCAATCAAACTCTAAAACTCTTATTCCCCAAAGAGAGGCCCTAGTTCAGCTCATCACTAATTTCTTCTCTCCCTCGTCTACAATGCGGGGGGTGAAGCGGCCGTCCTGCACCTCCACCACCAGTCACTCTAGATCAGTGAGGCCTTGCAGTGGATTTACTCATTAGCATCACCCCTAATTAGTCTTCATGTGCTTGACATCAACTACTTCGCCACTTTTTTTGACATGAGACTCCATGTGCAACTCCTGGAGATAGACAAAGATTGCTTCTCCTTCTTTAATGATTCATGATCGAACCATCTAGAAGTCATGATCTGCTGCCGATCCTTCTACGGTGTCGACCTGGGTTTGCAGTTTTTTTGACACCTTCATTAGCATTCCATCTATGGCATTTAAAGTGTGGAGATTGGAAGTTTGAAATTTATCAGGGCACACTAGTCCATCAATGAAGTCCTAGTAGGCAGTCTTCATGTGCTTGACATCAACTACTTCGCCACTTTTGCTCACATGAGACTATGTGTACAACTCTTGGAGATAGACAAATTGTTTCTCCTTGTTTACTGATTCATATACATTTTTTCATCTGCTTCTTAGCTTTTACCATACTTTTTCTCTTGAATTTGAGAGACCTCATCCAATGGGATAGGGGCTCATCCCCATTCTTCAGAATGCCCAAACTGGTTGCATTCTACCTTCATATTCATGACTTCGTAGAGGATAGATATGGAATCCTTATACTTCTCTATATCTGTCTTGAGAGAATCAAGATTGTTGTACATGATCTCTTTTAACTTTTGGACCCTTATAAAAAGGGCAGCCAACTTTTCAAATAAGAGCAAACTCCTTACCTTCATATCTTCCAGCCACCCACACCCAATTTGACCGAAGTGCCTTTCTTCCTGCAATTTAGCAAGTAGGGCCTTGTTTTCTTCTACAAATGGGTCAAAAGGCCTTGCATCTAATGATTCTCTTGCCTGGCTGGAGAGTGGGGCGAACAATTGCCTAAGGCACTCGGATAATTCCTTGTTTGGGGTCTTGAGCTAAGCCTTCGATATCTTGAGGTCCTACAGCTCTTCATCTACTTCGTGATTAAATAAATCCACATCGTGCACTTTGTATCATGTCTCGGTAGCCCCATGTTGTACTGCTGAATATTAAACCCGTTGGGCAAAGATCAACCAAGTTTCCATTTTTCTGGGCTTGGGCAACCTCCATAATGGTTTTTCTTGTGTTAACATCCTTACCCAAGGCTGCCAATGTGGGAGATTTCTTCGCCTTCTTGGTAGCTGGTGTTTGCTTCACAACTTGGGTGATCAAGTCCTCGGAGGTGCTTCTTCCTCTGTTCTTTTCCGATTTCTTTCTAGCATTTGCTCCAGCCAAGATTCTAAGGTGAGCACATTAAGTGAGGACTGGAGTGTTGTGGCATCAAAAAGCTTCCTTGCAATAGGAGTGCTAGTTTTCCTTGCAAAAGAAGGGAAAACAATTGTTTTAGTGGAAGAAGCGATCGCGAGAATGTTACCTTGGGTGTCCAGTGCTTGAGGTGTGTCCTATGTTAGTGGCCCTCCTATCATGTCCATCGTCCTGCTAGGCTCCACGTTAATTACCTGGACAAGTGCATCCTTGTCCTTAGCACCTTCAGACTCTGTCCCTTTCTCCTTCTCCTTAACTTTCTCAGGTTCCTTTATTGAGCCTATAACCGGGATTGACCCTACCCCGTAAGTAGGGGTGATGCGAACATTTTTCTCCAGAGGTTGGTCTCCTCCACCTTCTCCAACAGTCTAGTAAGGTCCCATAGATGTGGTTGCTTTAGCTGTGACTCTGTTGGTGGAGGTCGCGACGAACGTCTACATTAGCTGAGATCTTGATGACAAACCACAAGTCCTTTTTGTCTGAACCTTCGTCCACCCCACCCACTTGTCAGGTCTATTGATCACCCGATTAGTTAGTTGTTTCAGAGTGTCAATGGTCAAACCAAGGGGGGGTTGAAACAATGGGTATTTTAATTTACCTCAAGTATGTGGAGGACTGCATGTGTTGACGATCATCCTTAGCTCCCTCAACATCTATACCGACATTGTACAATTTTACTTGCTCCACTATCATTTTGGAGAAAAATCTTTCTCTGCTCTCGAGCTTGTTTGTGCAATTAGCTCAATAGTCAACAGGGTCGAATTTCAATCTGATTACTTCATATGGCTCTGGCTATGGGCATTTTAATTTACCTCAAGTGTGTAGAGGACTACATGTGTTGACGATCATCCTCAACTTCCTCAACATCTATACCGACATTATACAATTTTACTTGCTCCACTATCACTTTGGAGAAAAATCTTCCTTTGCTCTTGAGCTTGTCTGTGCAGTTAGCTCAATAGTCAATAAGGTCGAATTTCAATTTGATTACTTCATATGGCTCTAGCTTGTACTTCTCCTCAAAAGCCTTTGACATGTTTCTAGCATTAGAACGAGAGGCACAAGAATACGTTCATTGTGATCGGCAAAGGAATGGCCACCTTCTTAGCATTCGAGCACAGGTCGTTTACGTCCAAAATTTGCCGACAAATCTCAACCAGAACAATCCAGTCATCCATATACCTAGGAAGCTTCCATGGGAAGCCATCAAATCTTGAAATCCTTATATATGAAAATGAGGAGAATTGAATGAAATAGCTTCTGAACTGGGTTACGACAGCTATTGCTTCAAGAGAGAAGTTGTTCTAGACACCCTTGCAACATTCGACAAATCCTCATGGTAAAGGCATCATTAACCCTCATAAACTCTGCATAGCTCCAATGTAGCTACAGGCAAAGATACAAATCATAAACTTGAATGTCCTCGTCAAACTCCTCAACATGCGGCAACTTGGGCCACAATTGGATGGTAGCAAGGCCGTCAATCAAATAAGAAGACATATAAAATTGCTTTTGAACTTTGGTGGTCTCAAGCCAACCCATAAGATTATCAATTATAATCTACGCCCAATGCACATGCCTTCCCTTGGCACACATCGCTTGTTCTAGGTAGAAATAGTGCTCTGCAAAATTAAGTGCATCCTTGTTTCACTTCAGCCTATGCAGTAGGACAAGAATATCAACAAATTGTAGAGGGTATTGGGCACTTTAGTTTTATAGCTCCGAGAGGTCTAAAACAATGTAGCCATCATGTCGCCTCTCCTCGCTGATTTCTTCTCATCATGCATGGAGGCCAAATTCTAGAAGTTCATATCATTATACACTTCCCTTGCTAGCAACCGGAAACAATTCTGTAGCACATCTCGGTGGAGGGAAAGGAGCACTTCATTGTCTAACATCTTGATCTGGTGGGTATTTGAGTCGTAATGCGAAATGCATTCAAGGATCAACTTTGGGGCATGTATCATCACAGTGAAACACACCACTTCAACTAGGCCACTTTCCTTCAACTTCCTCGAGACTAGATGTATGGGATCTGCCTACAATGTTCTATGTAAGTCACCAAGGTCATAAAATCACAATTGGGTATCGCTTAGACTTTTTAGAGTGCAATCAATTCCGTTTAAACTGTCGTACCCAATTAACTTAGCAAACATGGCGAAGATTTTATAAACACTAGAGCACTTAGCTTATCTGTGGAAATGGAAAATGGCCATTGCGAGAGATGATGGGAAAATGCATGCAAAATCTTAATTTATAGCAGTGTTACATTGGTGCGGGGTTGCGGCGATGCGGGGGGACGTTGGGACAAGTTTCGGGTGCGGGAAAAAAATAGCCTCAATTTGGGAACAGTGGGGGACGACGGGGGTGCAGCGGTGGGGGTGTCGAAGGGGGGAGGGGGGGGAACGAGGGGGAGGTGGTTGCATAATGTAACCCGGGTGCAGGCACCTAGGTCAAAAACTTGAAGCACCGAGTGCACGCACTGGTGCCCCATGCACCCGAGTACCCCCGTTGGTAGAAAATGTGCCGCCGCACCTCGGTCGCACCGGTCAAGCACCCGAGTGGTTCACAGGTCCTCGGGTGCCTTACAGGTGCTCAGGTGCGGGGGTGCTCCCAGGGTGCTTGTGGGGTGCTTCCAAGGTGCTCCCAGGTGCTCGTGGGGTGCAGCTGGCTGAATGGCCCAAATAGTTTTAAAAGAAATATTTTTTCTATTTTTTTTAAATTTGTTTTTTATGCATGCTTAGAGAGCACTTTGGATGATTCCATTATCATTATTGACATTTTGTCATTTTGTTGATTGTACTCACTTTGATATGGCTACGGTACATTATTTCATTTCACTGTTTCATGCTACTCAGCTCATTGTCATCATGAGCATCTTTATGATATATCATATATGATATTCATATTTGAACAATGAATTTTGAATCTCTCATCTTGAACTAAGTTAATTTGTTAAATGGTCATTGGTAACAGTAATGGTATTGTTAAGTTTCAAGTTTCAAGTTTGAACTTATGATGTGTGAATCACATTTCAATTTTCTCTATTCAACTATATTTGGTATGTTATATAATATATTGAAGTATAATTTCATAATTAGCATTTTCAGTCATATATATTATATATTATGTAATCACCTCCCCCTCCCTCTGGCCCACCTTGGCACCCCTGCCGTCCCCCCACCATCCCCAAATTGAGGCCTTTTTTTTCCCGCACCCAAAACTAGTCCCGACATCCCCCGCGCACTGCCGCACCCTCGCGCCGGGGTAACACTGTGCCTTCCCCTCCTTCCCACCCCTCCCCCGCCCCCTTCAACACCCTCGTCGTCCCCCCATCGTCCCCAAATTGAGGCCATTTTTTCCCCACACCCAAAACTCGTCCTGACGTCCCCCCGCACCATCGCACCCTTGTGTTAGGGTAACATTGTGGTTGCATAATATATAGTATATATGACTGAAAATGCTAATTATGAAATGATACTTCAATGTATTATATAACATACCAAATATAGTTGAATAGAGAAAATTGAAATGTGATTCACAAACCATAAGTTCAAACTTGAAACTTGAAATTTTATAACTGTTACCAATGACCATTTAACAAATTAACTTAGTTCAAGATGCAAGATTCAAAATTCATTGTTCAAATATGAATATCATATATGATATATCAAAAAGATACTCATGATGACATTGAGCTGAGTAGCATGAAACATTGAAATGAAATAATGTATCAAAGTGAGTACAATCAACGAAATGACAAAATGTCAATAATGAGAATGGAATCATCTCAAGTGCTCTCTAAGCATGCATAAAAAACAAATTAAAAAAGAAAAGAATTTTTTTAAAAAATAATTATTTGGGCCATTCAGCTGGCCGCACCTTGGAAGCAGCCTGCAAGCACCCTGGGAGCGCCCCCACACTCGAGCATCTGTGATGCACCTGAGCACCCGCGAACCACTCGGGTGCTCGACCAGTGCGGCAGCGCATTTTTGGCCAGCGAGGGTACTCGGATGCGTGACACACCCACACTGAGTGCTTCAGGTTTTTGACTTGTGTGCGTGCACACGGGTTACATTGCTTTATAGATTTGCCTTTATGGTCATTAGCTGGAGTTTCCCACGCCGCAGGAGTGAGGTAATTTTCATTAAATTTGGAGGATCCTTGTGAGTTTAACGATCAAATTTGAATTAAATGCTGGGGTTGAACAGGAAGAAGTGAAGTCAGACACATCTTATCTACATGACCTCTTCTTTATAAATCAGATCTTTAAATCTGCCATTTTAAGTGAAAGGAGCAAAAACTTCTAGTTTTCTGGCTTCAATTAGTGGCTAAGGAAAATGGCAAGGCCTGTTATACTCAAAAATCTGACTTTCGCATGCAAACACTTTGCTTTGGTGTGATGGAGAAGCACCTTCACTACTTTTCTGCAAGTCATAGTTTTTACTTACTTTCTCTTATTGCCGGAATCTTTGAAAAGGGGTTCTCCCTGAAGACATACTTCAATAGAAACTCAGTTGGGATATTCTTCTTACTTTGAACATACTTCTCCTCCATTGGGCCAGATTTATAGCTATTATGTAGGGTTGAACTGGAATCCCTTCTCTGGGCGGAAAAGTAGTGGGATGGGAGAAACTCTGAACTCAGCATACTTGAAGCATGAACAAAGGACTTAGAAACTTTTCCTTTCATTTGGGGGGGGGGGGCGGGGAAAGGGCTTAAGACTTTTCTAAGGGAAGACCGCATGTTCCAAGCAACTACTTCCCGTGCAAACCTGACTTAAATGATTCCTGCACAAACTTAAGTGATTCCCGCACAAGGCAAGTGGAGGAGGAATTGTTGTGCTGAAATCCCGCAAACCCGCATAAAGGGGGAAAAGGAAACCCGATGAGCAATGACCTAGACCAAAGCCCAATTTAGGACCTGACTTATTTTTGACAAGGGTTTGGTAATAACAACTTGCTTTAGGCAACAAGGGGGAAAGCTTGAAATAAAAAGGGGGTGACTCAAAAATGGGCCAACACAATGCCAACATATTCTAGAAACCATTGATTGAGCCAAAATGAAACTAAGAGTAAAAGCTAGGGTCCGAAGTTGTCCTCAAAAAGAAATTGCCATAACGATGTGTTGCCCCACTTTTCATCCTACATCCATTTTGCAAAGTGGAAAAGAGTTTGTGTCTTAGTTTGGTCTAGGCATGTCTAAGTCTAGTCTCTCCTCCTTAGATGAAAAGATTCTCCATCGGATTCCTCACCTTTCCCCTCTCTCGCATTTCATGGCCAGGTGGGTTTCTCCTTGATGTCATATGGGTAGCTTAATACCTAATTCGATGGAGATTCTTGTGTTTCATTAACATTTTCACAAAGTTATTTTCGAGGATGGAGTTGTTCGCGGCTTATCATGATTTACACATAAAGAAAAATGAAGCTTGTGGAGAATTAAACATTGCCTTCTCCTCGGTGGGTTTTCGACCCGTGAAGGTGATTTTCCGCAGAAGTTAATAAATGTGATTTGCAGATTAAAACAAGAAGAGAATGAGTTGTTCTATGGATAAGCCTCACTTTCCTCACAGTATTTTGCCTTGGACAACATCCGAAATTCATCATGGTGCTTAGAATCACATTAAGCGGAAAACTCTAAAATGACTTCTCCACGGTGGGCTTTCGACCCATGAAGTTAATTTTCCACTAAAGGCATTCATAAAAGGAAAGAACGAAGAAGTGGGCCCTCTTTTGATTCTCGCAATCCTTTTGTGATTTTCCAAACTCAGAGAAAAGGCTAACCCAAGAGTAAGAGGGTAAACAGAGCTCTAGCAGAAAATTGAAGAGCACCTTCTCCTCGGTGGGTTTTCGACTCGTGAAGGTGATTTTCTGCATTCATGAAGAAATCGACTTTGCAAGCAAATTGGGTACACAAATTGCACGTAAGACACCTTAAGATGACAATGAGAACAAGCTAATCAAGGTTGGAGAAGTGTAGTGGGCAGAATCTTGTTGAGCGGATATTTCTTCATGGAGCACTCCATTCTTAATTCTCTGGAACTAGGTAAAAAAAGGGGAAGGTAAGTGTGTAATAAAGGAAAGTTCCCATTGGGCCAATGGGAACAGTGAAAAGACATGGAAAAGTCTGTTAGAAACTCTCACATTTTTTAATCCAACGGATTTATTCTTTAATTCACTCATGTGGCATGGATCTTGAAGATTAACGGGTGAATTAGGATTTCTATATAGAGAGAAACATAACAATTTTTCAAATTATTGCTTTTTATTGAACTGTTATGCTATTGAATTATACAATATTTTCAAAGCTCTTATATTTGCAAATTCTACTCTCTACGCTGCTTTCAATTTCAAGGTTTCAATTCATTTCTACCTCAGATAAAATGGCAACCATTGCTGGGTTTGACGGACTTAACGGCATCAAATCCACATTGCAGAGTTTCACAGACACCTCGCTCTGTTTCTTTGACATGCAAGATTTTCAAAGGAGGCTGAGGTTGGAGCCAATTCACCCTATAACCGAGAAGCTTCGAGGAAGTGGGCTAGTGGAGGTAGCTGGATTTCCGGTGGCGGTTCAAGCTCCTGAGTTGATTGTTGAATGTATAAATCACTACAACCCGGATACCAAACAAATTCTGCTACCTGATCATATAGTTCTAATCTCCATTGATAGGCAAATTGTAATAAATTGCCTCCAGGTTCCAGAGCGAGAAGAGTTTACTGAGTTTATAGTAGGAGGAGCCATGTCAGAGTTCTCCTTGAAGAAAATGGTGTGGAGAAAAGAAATTATGAGGTCCTAGTTCCAAAAGCCGTGGGGTGCTAAGAGTAAGGTTCCTAAGACTATTCGACACTCATCTAAAGCCCATGATCGTAGACATTTTGGTTCTCTTACATAGATTGAAAGGTGAGGTAGAAGCACTTAATTTTGTTGAACAGTATTTCTTTCTGGTACAAATCATCTGTTCAGATACACATTATGTTGATTGGGCCTATGAGGTAAGTGAGCATCTGTCCAGAGCCCTCAGGGCCACAAAGTTTTACAATACCTTTTACATGTCTTCTTTCTTGATTTATATGTTAGCTTCTCTACAATTGTGGCCAGGCCTTCCCAGAATAGAGAACTTCCCTGATGATGTGAAAAGCTATGAATTTCATCCATGCTTGCAATTACAGAATAGCTATGCAGAATATGTCAGAGTTAATGACGCATTTACAATGAGAATTTGCAGGGAACTCCAAGGATGCCCAGAGAGGAGGTTCAGCCCAAAGGCAATGGCGGCCATCAGTCAATTTGGTAGTTATTTTATTCAGTTCTCATCCTTTTCGTATTTACATCTTGCAGCTTTCGACAGATTTCCTTTGAAGCTGCCCAGGTATCCGAGCGATATGATCGTGCTAATAGAGATCGTGAGGCAGGCGATCCAAGTGAACATGTTGAGTGCAAGCCTGAAGAAGAAAGGGTATGCATTCTTATGAAGGTTGGGGCTTACAGTTGCGAGTCTCACTCTGACACTAAAGATATGCTTAAAGCGTTCGAAGCTAAGTACCAATTAGAAGCATATGAGGTCGTAAGACCTATGTTCGATCCAAATGGATATGCAAGAGAGGTGTTGCAAATTGGTAGTGTAATCAAGCATGTTACTACTATCGAAGATTATTGGGTAGATTGTAGAGATGAGCTTGAAGGTAGAGATCGTGCTTTTGCTCGACTCACAGTATAGAAAATCAAAACATACAATAACAATTTTGATGTAGAAGGCTTGGAGGATGATGGCCAGAATATGTATAGCAATACATATCTAACCAAGTTAAGGGGAATTCCTATGAGTTCTGAGCCGTATGTAGATGTTGAGGAAAGTTTTGATATCATGATGGCCAGGATCATCAAGAGAACGGGAAAATGGGTTGAATGGACAACCAAGAGGAGGTGGAGTAAAGGTGCAGCCACTCAAGCTTCTCCAGCAGTTGCAATGCCTACTTCATCTCAGAGTGCTACACCAGGTGTGACCATAGCTTCCACTCAAGGGCCAGCTCAACCTTTAGGTGGAGGGGATCAACCTCCAGCCAAGAATGTCCCCATAGCCAAGACCTGTCATGATGGTTCCCTCCCAGGCATTGGAACCCAGACTGGTGCTGAGGAAAAGAAGATGGAGGAACCAAAGGATAGCACGGCCGCCTCAATTCCATCCGCCCATGTCACCCCAATTCCATCACCTCATATTTCTTCAATTTCGTCTCTCCACACTACTCCAGTTCCCTCTCCTCATCATAGCCCTATTCCACTAGCAAGTGCTACACTTCTGCAACCAAGTGGGTCTTCAATACAAATAGTAGACTTAGGAGATGGAAAGAGTAGCAGTAGTGAGTCTACTGAGTCTGATGAAGCTATGAAGAAGACTCCAGAAGTGGATAAAGGTCAAAGTTCCTCTAGGGTCATCTCCCAAGATCCAAAGAATCCTTTCTCTTCGATTGCTACGACAGTTACCCCAGCTAAAAGGAAGCTGTTCAGCATAGAATCACTCGAGACAACCTCCAAGGTGATAGGTATTGACTCCTGGTTGTAGGATACTCTGGAGAGAAAAAGGAAAAGGAAAGATGAGAGCACTTTTGCTAAAGATACTATATCTCTTGCTATCCGCTCTGGCTTTGTATTGACAAGAGTTAAGAAGTAGAAGACCTTGTCTATACTTGGGCGAGATCCAGAGACAGGTCACTTAACAATGGAGATTGCCAAGCCCAACAAGGGAGGGCAAATTGAGGACATGACGGCTGGAGATTCTACTCTAAACTCTGTGGATCTTGGTGAAGCAAGACATGACACCAAAGTTGGCTTATGGAAGTCAACCAATAGGTGATCGAAGGGCAACTAGAGAGTCTTAAGTTGTCTAAGACTAAGATGAAGGCTGAGATAGAAGAATTAAACAAGTTCATTAGACAGCTAGTCACTCCGTTAGCAACCATCTCTGGAGTATCAGTGACTAAAAATCCTACTGCTACTGAAGTTCAGGCCCTCATCTCTCAACTCAAAGAAGATAAGCATTATGGCCAGATTGGTAAAGAATGGATCGAGAAGCTCAAATCAGAAGGAGCTGCAATTGTAGAGCAGATTGGTAACGTTATCTTAAGGTTGGAGACAAAAAAAGATAACATTATATCAAACAGCAATACTCTGGTAGGAGAAACTGTGAAATGTGATGATTGCATCTCCCTCTTGAAGATGTTCATCCAAATGAAGGCCAAGGAAGCGGTGGAAGCTAAAATCTTACCAAAGGGAGATGAGCCTCTATTCGAGTGGCTTCAAAGCATGCAGTTTAAGATTGAGATGATCCAGTCTGCAGAGAAAGGGCTCAGAGAAACAAAGGATAAGGTGAAGAAGACAAAGGACAGAGGATTTGAACTTATGAGGGGATTACATACAGACTCACAAACTAGTGGCCAAGGAAAAGCACTTATTGGAGTCAATGTCATGAAGGAGAACTTTTCCAGATTTCTAGATAGTTTGTCTTATACAAATTTCCATAGTCAAGATAGGGTTGCTGAACTACAGGCACTTAGCAAATGTATACACGTGGCCAAAGAGGAACTGCCAAGTCAATTAAATGTCGTGAAGGAGTTGGCTAGAGAGCATTCTAAATGGCTCTTGAGGTATACCAATATCTACGTGCCCAGGCATGAAGAGCTCATCCTGATCATAGTTACCGCCAAAGCCTATATAGCAAAAGCAAAAAAGGGGAAGAAGTCGAAGTGATTCACTTTCTACCTCCTCTTTTTTTTTTTTAATTATGTAATTATTGTAATACGACAAATTGGTGCCTTGCCATTTGTCACTTTTGAGAAGATGAACTGATTGAGCTTCCATTGTAATGGTCATCTCGAAATTGTATATGTATGAGATTGAAAGATTAATGAAAGGTCGGCAAATTTTTGGTGTGAAGTACTTTTTGTTGCGGAGACAATTGAATGGTATTTTATGTCAATCATTTTCTGTTCCAGTTGCTGTTAGATTTAGTTTTATGTTTTCTCTTTTGTTTGGGTCGAAATGAGGAAAGAACAAAGTTTCATTTCCCCTGTTTTGAAGCAACGAATGAATGTGATAGGTGTTGTTATTGTTCATTGAAAGAGAAATCCTTTCAGCACTTTCGTTTATTAATCACAGTTCAGATTCAAATTAGCTTAGTTCAGTATTAGCTATTATTTGGTTAAGCTTTATGAATTCATAAGATGTGTGAATGCATAAACCTGTTTTGGTATTCAGAAATTTCTATTCGCCTGAGTTAGATTCTATTTAGGTCTAGCTTGGTTAGTATCTCTTCTGCTCTCAAGTCAAGAACATACCCCCGAATTAGTTTAGGAGGAAAACATAATTCATTGCAAATCTATTTTAGGGAGCTGTACCTACCAATTTAGAGAGAAGCCAATTTATCCAAAAGTGGCTTTTCAACTGTTTGTAATCAGATATTGTTCCAAGTGGGGCATTTAAGAGTTATAATTTGAAAGAACAAATCTGTTTACCAACACGATGATATGCCACTCTAATATAAATATTATATTGCCTAGAGTTGTGAAGCAACTCGTGATCACTCCAATGAAATGGTGCATTAGTCAAACCAATGCAAGTATTGCAAACCATTCTACCTTCCATGCTGAAAGTGAGGAGATAGATATATCTCACCATACCAACAAGCCAAACTTTATATGCACCTATATGCCAATTTGAACACCAAGATCCCATATCAATCTTAGTAATATGGTTCCAACAATTTGTTGCACTTCTCTAATATAACTGCATAAATCTGCAGTAACTTGAGAAGCACTCCATCCATCATGCAAATCCTTGGATCCCAAGTCATCACACTATCACACTCCCTCAAATGGAAGAGATAGTTGTCTCTCATCATGTCATTGATGCTAGCTGTCCATTTAAGTGAATCAACAAAAATGCTAAGCTATCAGTTCAGATTCGGGATGGGTTTAGGTATGAGAACTCAATTGGTGGGTTCAAGCAATTTTTTTCCTTGTAGTTCATACCAGTTTGTGTGTGTGTGTGTGTGCACAAAAAGAAAAGAGAAATATTTGAAAGTGTAAATATGATTCATTTCATAGTATGATGCTTGATCAATGATCAATACCAAATGCCAAAGATAATTATTAAAACATGATTCTAGCATTCTAATAAAAATCATTGCATTGTGTAAAGTTACTACAAATTCTGTTATAGATCAGATTTGGATTATACCTTCTATCCTTATGCTTGCTCTTATGATCTCCAATGTTCATACTTGATTGAATTGAAAAATATAATTCTGAAAATGTTTTCTTTTCTACAAGCATTCGTCTAGGGCAGTAGTGATCAAGAAGCAGACCACTGTAATTTTGTGTATCCTTAAACTTCAACCACACCCTATATTAATACATCAACCAAAGGGCAAGCCACTCTAAGGGACATGACCCTTCCTATGTCAGCCCACTTTGCATTCTCATAATCGGCGATTTAAAGAAGACAAAGGTTTGAAGACAAACTTAACTAAGTTTAGTTAAGTTAATACTTAACAATAGTTATTTCAAGAAGCTGCCGATCATGTCTAGATAAGGCATTTCATGCAATATAATGCTTGTGCGATGCACAGGCAGACTAGTATGGTTATCAGTGTTACAGATTTAACACTCCCTCTTATCTTGATAATCATACTGAGAGATAACATATCTAGCATCATCAATTTATGATGAATAAGCATTGATTGATACTTTATTTCTATCTGAATCTTCTAAGCATGTGGTATCTTTGAACGCATGATACTATGTCATATTACTATACTTGTGATATGACTTATCACTGATACTAGTGATAACAGTATCTCAAAACATACAATATAAAGGATAAAATCTGAAGAGTGATTAAATTCTTCATTTATCCAGGTTGTGACTTATAGGTATTGGGAATCCTATATCACAACATGATCTTGAGTTAAAATCTACTAGAACACAGGATAAAGTCCGAAGAATAAATTCTTTCTTTATCCAAGTTGTGACTCATAGGCATAGAAATGTTTATGTCACAAGTGATCTTGAACTCATCTAGATCTGATAGTAGTTCTCTACTATTCAATACATTATCTAAGAGATCATCACATCTTAAATAATGAATACAAATGGTGGAGCCCATAATAGTCAATAGCCTGACAATAAAATTTATTTTAATAATAATTTAAATAATACAAATGTATTACAATTCAACCATACTAAGTCTTTTCCTGAAATGATCTATCTTCACTCGAGAGAGAGGTTTGGTAAGAATATCTACTATCTAATTTGCAATGCAAATATATTCTAATTTCACAGTATTCCTATCTACCATATCTCTTACATAATAGTAAGAAATTTCAATATGCTTGGATCTGTCATGAAAAAATGGATTCACAAAAAGCTTGATTGAACTCTGATTATCGCAATGAATAATTGTAGGATTCATGACTTTACCAAATAATCCCACAAGTAACTTTCTAAGCCAAACTGCTTCCCGAGAGGCCATTGCTACTACAATGTATTCGGCTTCTGTGGAACTTTGTGCTACTGAAGATTGCTTTCTGCATATCCATGATATCATCGCTGAACCTAAACTGAAACAACATCTTGAAGTGCTTTTCCTGTCAGTAATACTTCCAGCTCATTCTTAGTCTCTGTACCCATGTAGGTCCAATTCAACTTTCTCATACTTGAGCCTTAGGTTAAGAGTGCCTTGTAAGTATCTCATGATGTGTTTGACTGCAACTAGGTGAATCTCCTTTGGCTCACCCATAAATTGACTTAATGCATTAACAGCATAACAAATATCAAGTCTTGTATTTACCAAGTACATAAGGGACCCAATCATCTGTCTGTAAAGAGTAGAATCTATGGAAGGTGATTCTACCACTGCTTCCTTATGTTTATGTAGATTAGTCTCCATGGGAGAAGACATAGGCCTACAGTTCCACATTCCAAATCTCTTCAAGATGTCTAATGCATAGTTTCTTTGATTAAGTATGATGTTGTCAGAATTCTGCCATACTTCTAGTCCTAGGAAGTAATGAAGGAGTCCTAAATCTTTCATCTCAAATTTTCTGATTAGATCTTTCTTGCATTGATCTAAGAGATGATCATCACTTGTTATTAGTAAATCATCAACATACAGTATCAAAATTACCATATCATCTTTATCCTTTTTATAATATAGATTTGGATGAACTTCATTCTTGGAGAATCTTAAGTCGGTGAGATACTTATCAATTCTTTCATACCATGCCCTTGGAGCCTGTTTAAGCCCATAGAGAGCTTTCTTGAGCTTGCAAACAAATATTGTAGGGTTATGAGTTTCAAATCCTTTAGATTGCTCCAAATATACCTTTTATGTAATCTTTCCATTCAAAAATGCTATTTTTACATCCATTTGATGTACTTTCCATCCCTTCGATGCTGCAATAGTTAGGACTACTCTTACAAAAGTGTATCTAGCAACAGGAGCAAAGGTTTCTTTATAATCACTCCCCTCTTTTTGAGAGAATTCTTTGGCTATGAATTTGGCTTTATATTTTTCAATGCTACTATTAGCAGCATGCTTGATTTTAAATATCCACTTAGAAGAAAGAATGGATTTTTTTTTAGGTCTTGGAACAATTTCTCAAACATCATTCTTCATAATGGATTGTTATTCTTCCATCATGGCATCCTTCCAAGTTGTATGTTTAATAGCATCTGTGTAATGTCCCCACTCCCGAGATCAATTTAATGAAGTTTCAATATAGAATCAAATAAATATAATATAATATAATTATAATTATTATAATTGTGTTGATAGGATAAATTATTTAATAACTATTGAAGACATTATAATAATGCAAGAAGATAGTAATACTACATATAAATATCAGAATTTAATAAACAATAAGATTAAAATAATAATAATAATAATAGAGAAAGAAAGAAAATTGATAAACAAATATCTATGTTTCCTCGAGTTTCTGGTATAGAGATAGCGAGGGACGGCAGGATGGGTTTCTGGGACGGCAAATTTTTTTGGCGATTTTGGGGACGGGGGGGGGGGGCGGCAAATGGGGACGGCTATATATATATATAGGAAAATTTTAATATACATTGAAATTTGTAAACATACATGTCATTCATATGAAACTAAGCGCAAAGCATGTCATTTAAACATAATAGAACCATAACATACAAAATTTGAATGCCATCTACGAAATAATATCCGATTTTACTATTTAAGTACCCAATTGTCAAAATGCATATTAATACAATATCAGAGAACATTGAACAATGAACATTAAGTTATTAACAATTGTCAATATCATAAAACTCATAATGATAAGCATGATAAATCTGAAAATCAAAATCAAAATATACCCAAAGCTATAGGCCCAAAGGGTAGAGGGCTGCCATAAAGTAATAAGTATCATATTATCAATGTATCATAATCATGGTCATGTTCAACACAAAAAGAAAAACATAGAAAATGAAGCAGACTGCTGCTCCTATTTTGCCTCTATTGCCATGGCATCAAAATCAGAGTACTCCTCACTGTCATCTTCCATAGGAAGCGTAGTCTCATCTAATGGAACCCCAACTAGTCCTGGTGTTGTCATCCTCATCTATCTGGGCCACATCCTCAAGCTCAACATCCCATTGCAAAGCTGGTGTCGGCCTATAATCTGGAGTCTGACGATTGGCAAGTCGAAGAGCATGATGCACTGTCACTAGCTTCTCCGCTCTTTTAGAGGCAAGTCTATTCCTCTTGATAGACTGGATATATGAATATGTGGACCAATTCCTCTCTGCAGCTGAGGAACTAGCAACTTGTGAAAGGAGGCGATTGGCAAGTACTTTTAACTCAGGCGTATCTCTCCCATGCCAGGTCCACCATCTAATAGGATCCCTCTGTGCCAAAACAACTCTATCCAACCTTGCTTGTGGCTTACCCAAGTTTGGGCCACAAAGGTTGGTGAAGTCAAGGAATTGTGCACGAAGAGTAGAGGCATCTTGAGCTGAATACATCTTATCAATTGCTCTTGTGAAGCCATCCAAAACCTCAAGATCATCACATGGGAGGTCCCTTCCACCCAACTGTGTATACCATTTGGGATTTAGAGCAAAGGCTGCCATATGAAGTAGGGTATTCATCATATTCCACCTCCGCGTCGCAATAGGCCTAATATGCTCCTCATAAAAGCCCAATTTAGGATCCTTTGCCGCAACAATTCTCTTCATCTTACCCAACACGTTGTCAATAGTCTCATAGATCTCTCCCAAATTAGGAGCATCAGTATCAACATATCTAATGACATCAACAATGGGTGCTATGATAGAGCAAATATATTTGCAAGATCAAGATGCCAACAAAAATAAAAATCAGAATTAGAATTTTAAGAATTTTAAAATTATTAGTAGGAAAATCAGCAAGCAAAAGACTAATAGTAAATTTAAAAATCAACAACTCACATCATTGTGGACCACCAACTCTCATCAAGGATCCTTTGCCTCACCGCTTTTCCTTCAGAGGACTTAGAATGAGACCATCGTCCCCACTCTGGATTCACCACCATCAATTGAAGGGCCTCATACACCTCAATCATCCTCTCCATCAAAATGAAATATGTGCAATACCTATAGCAACAATTTAAAATTTAAAATTTAAACTTAAACATTGATGATTAAAATTTAAAACAAAAAGCATCACATGTAGGTAAACTTATAAATAATTATTTTACATAACTTAAAGTTAAAACAAACTAAAAGTAAATTATAATTATAATTGACATACCTTGTCTCGGCTGGTTTGAGGAACTCCTTTTTAGAGAAAGACCTGAATAGAGCAAGTGAAGTGTGGTGGCTGCAAATAAACATTTACACTTCTCTAGCTTCTAGCACCGTTTGTTTCACCCATTCAATCTTCCCTATGTCCTTCAATGCATTGTTCAAGGAATAAACACAAGGGGTCCAAAATATGTGCCTATAAGCACCCTCTATCATCAAACCAGCTAATTTGCACACAGGTGCAGAATTTGTGATAACCTGTACAACATTAGAGGGCCCAATCTCCTCTATGGCATCTCGCAAAATGGTGAACTGGAAATCTGCATCCTTCTTTCCTAAGCAATCTATGGCTCTCAAAAAATAAGAGCCAGCAGGGGATGTGACAATGATATTGATGAGTGGCCAATGTCTAACATCAGTCCACCCATCCATCACAATAGAGCAGCGTGTCCTAACCCAAGTGCGTCTCATATCCTCAAATAACAAAACAACCTTTGAGTACTCTTCATCTAGGATAGTGGTTCGTAGCTTATGCTCACCGGGGGGTACAAATAAGGAATTCATGCTCAAAATATCTTTCACCATTTGTTTATAATAAGTGGAATGGGCTGCATTATATGGGACACCATTAGCAACAAAGAATCTACCAATGGATGCCTCACACTTCTCCTTTGCCTATGCATTAAACATACTTTCCACCGAGCCCTTCGCACCACTACTTATCTTTCTCTTCCCTCTAGACCCACTAGGGCTGCCACTAGTACCAATGGCGGATGAAATATGCCTAGATGACTGTGAGGGAATGGATGGTGATGTCACTGTCAAATTTTGTCCCTCCATTTCAGCCTCTAAGTGCAATCTTTGGCATTCTAATTTTTGTTCATTGGTTAAGTTAGGACAAGTTTCGACTCCTTGGCATGAAACACCTAAAAAATATGACTTCGCTCTTGTATAGTTGCCTCTAGAATCATCAAGACAAACATGGCAATCCCACACCCTAGTCCCTCCTGAATTCTTTTTATCTTTTGGCCGAGGTGTGCAATATTGGAGAAGAGGTTTTTTCCTATTGAAGGGACCCTTTGCAAAATTCTTCATAATGGCGAAAGGGCATTTAAACAAATCAGCTTTAGGGTTGGGTTTTTTCCTAGTGTCACTACTAGCAACATCAACCCCTACATTTTCTTCTTTAGTACTACTACTTGTACTCCCACTGCTGCTCATTGTGTTTAAATATGCAATTGAATAGATATATCAGCTGAAACAATGAAAAAAAAATAAAAAATCAGACTTTGCAAGCTGCAAATTTATTAAAAAAATGATAGATGAAAGCACAAATAGTTTTATACTTGGTGGACAAAATAGAAGATCAAACCCTTAGTCAAGCTCTTGGAAGCAAAAATATTACCTCCTCTACTTGCAAAATGAAAACTTCAGCCGGCTACAACATAAAATGAAAATCAAACAATTGTTAAAACAACTTAAATGTGTGGAGTTATATACATTTTAGGGTTTTTGGAGGAGTGGGGCCCACTAGCCGACCAAGAAGGAGGTATTAAATGTTTTTTTAATATTTTTTAAAAAAAGTTTTGAGCATACAAAAAAGGGGGACGACCGGTTGTACCCGGTACAATCGAGGGACGGCTAGACGTCCCCTTTCCATACCGGGTACGGCTGGCCGTCCCCCTTTTGTCCCCCCCATGTCCCCAAGTTTCCGAAACGTCCCTTAAAGAAAAAGGTCATTTGGGGACGGCTGGGGGACGTCCCATACCCGTCCCCCTGTCTCCGTCCCCGTCCCCGAAACGTCAGGTTTTAGGCCGGGTACACATCCCCGGGGAATATAGACAAATATTATAATTGTTAAATATACTATATATAGTTATAATGCATCAAATTGATATAATATATTATTATATCAAGTGATATAATATTTGTATGAAAATAATACAATATATTATAAGATTGATTGATAATATTAAAAATATATTTTATTATAGAGAATAAATAAGAACAATAAAACAATGACAAGATAAGAAATAATATTAAATAATGAAAATAAAAAAATAAATTTATTTCATAAGTCATTAATAATATAATAATATATTATATTTCATAAGTGATTAATAATATATATTATATTATTATAATGTAATTAGACTTGAATATGGAAATTAATAATCAAAATATTAAATATAGATAAAGAAGAGTCGCGTCTATTCTAGGAAAATAGGTATATAAATGATAGAAGGGAATAGGCAGATAGGCATCGAATGGGAAAAGGAAGTATGATATGAAGGTCATATAATATAAGACTTCATACCAAACGATTAATTCCAGAAACGGGTGATACTACAGCTAACACAAGAACTATTAATGCTTTGTCAGGATAATATCAAATATGGAAGATCATAGAGAAATAAAATAGTGATATAAGAAATAAAGGGAGTTTCCAATAATAAGTTTATCACATTGGAATGAATAGAAATAAGCAGGATACATAGTAGCATTTAAACAATCTGTCTTTGAGAGAAATGATCAGCATATTTTCAAGAGCACTGCCAATAGTATATGGTCTGCACCAGGTGATAGACAAGGAGTATAAATTCAATGGGTGATAAAGAAGCACTTACACAAATAGAAAGATTTATTACAAGAATCGAATGTAATCTCCGGGGAAGTCTGCAGTCATATGCATGTAGACTAGGACATCCATTCACCATTTTCGTATTCATAGAGGCATCATAGACAATCTTGGCAAATATACGAGATAACTGATCAGGCAAAACCATGACCAAGGTATTATCTATCACATGCATCGATAGACTAAGGAAAGATCTATGTAAGGCACGTCATAACTGATCCTTTGATAGGAAGCATCAAAGAATGGGAATTAAATCATTGTAAAATATTATAGTTGAGAATATGGGTTATTCAAGATAATCAATAATGCTAATCTTTTATTAAGGGAAGAGAGATGAAAGATCTTTATTAACAAATGATCAATTACACCAAGAATGACCTATGAATAAAAGAGCTATTATAACTACCACACCAATATAATGGGTGCAACATTGTTATAACAATATGGAGAATCATTCGAATAAGATGAAAGCAGATATAAGAAGCGAAATATTGGAATATTTATATATTGAAACATATGAGCACATATGGACATATTTAATGCTCTACAAAAAGGGGTCATAGATGATTATTATAAATGGGAACAAATCTTATAGAAAATAAAACTTACTGTCAATCACAGTAGACAACAAATTATATTATATTCAATTAAGAGAATTAATAAGATAGATTATATGGAGAGAGGATGGTAATATTTACATAGATTTCAATAATAGAAATCTAAAGATGATCTCAGCATTTTCCTAATTCAGAGTAATATTAATAGCCATTTCTAAGGGCACACTGTTACCATGATTGGAAATTACAGAGAAATGTCTTAGATCCCGTAAGGGACATTACAATCTGAAACATTGGTTGGTTCTGATTTAGACAAATCACTCATGTTTGTTGCATAACTAGAAAATATTTTGGATCTTTTGCTTTCTTTGGAGGTTCCAGAGGGTGCAGCGAAGTCTTGTGCTTCCTCTATGGTTTTAATGGCCCAAAGTGATCTTTTCTTTGAATTTTGAGTTTCCTCAAGATTGAGATTTTGAATTTCATCTTCAATTTCTTCAATGTTAACCCTCTAAAACTCAGATTCAGTATTTTTTTCAAAACTAAGGGAGAGGGATCTTCAGAATTTAGGGCTCTTTTCAATGCTAATATTACATCCCTACTAAGTTCAATGTTTTTCTAATCAGGTATGAAAATCCTATATGCTTTAGATGTTTCACTATGCCCGACAAAAATACCTGTCCTCTCGGAGGGTTTTAACTTGGTTCTTTTTTCTTTAGGAACATGTATATATACAGGGCAACCAAAAATCCTACAATGACTTATATTGGGTTTAACCTTAGTAAAAACTTCTTCAGGAGTTTTATCTTTAAGGTAGGAGTGAGGACTCCTGTTTTGAATATAGACAACAACGCAAAAGGCTTCTGCTCAAAGATAATATTCTAAATTTCGATCAATATCATAGCTCTTGCTGCTTCTTAATTGTTCTATTTTTCCTTTTTGCTACTCCGTTTTGTTGTGGGTTATAAGGAATGATACATTCCCTCTTAATTCCTATTTCTTTACAAAACTCTTTAAACAAGTCTAAAGTATATTCCTCTCCATTATCAATCTTAAGAGTTTTAATTTTGTGTCCTAATAAGTTTTCAGTTAAGGTTTTGAATTCTTTAAATCGCTTAAGGATTTCTTCTAATTCTTTACACTTTAAGAAGTAAATCCAAGTTTTCCTAGAGAAGTCATCTATAAAAAGTATATAGTACCAGAATCCTCCAAGAGAAGGAACAAACATAGGTCCACATAAATCTGAGTAGATTAATTCCAAAACATTGTTAGTTTTTCTAGTGCTATCATGAAGTGGACTTTTGGTGTTCTTACCTAGAGCGCATCCTTTACATATGCTTGAGTAATCTTTATTCACCTTAGGTAAACCAATTACCATCTTTTCCATAATTGATAAGGTTTTGAAATTTAGATGACCTAACCTTCTATGCCATATTTTGTTTATATCAGTAGCTTCATGAATTAAGGCTTGAACAAGTTAACTAGATTTTGTATTTATTTCATACAAGTACCCCTTTCTTTGACCAATCAACTTTGATTTCTTAAATGAAGAGTTCTTAGACCAGGTCAATAATTTACTGTCCATGAATACAATATTATGTCCATCATCTTCAAGTGTTGTAACAGAGATTAGGTTCCTTTTTATTCCTATAAATAGAGTACTCCTTTGAGATATAGAACACTACCCGACTTCAGTTTCAGGGTGCAATTTCTAATTCCTTTGATGGAATGTGTTGCATTATCACCGATGGTGACTTCACCATTAACTTTTTCTGATATAGAGTCTAGTGCTTCTTTGTATCCTGTAATATGTTGAGATGATCCACTATCAATCACCCATGCCTTACTTGAGACTTCATTTGATAGAGCCGTATAAATACACGATTCTCAGGATTATAGTTATCTTCTTTCCTAGTAATGTTTGTACAATTTACTCTCTGCTTAGAATTCTTAGGGCAATTAGATCTATAGTGTCCAAATTTTTCGCATTTGAAGAATTTTATTTTGGATAGATCTTTCTTAAAGTTGTCATCTTTTGATTACAATTTTTCTTCTTGAAGTGCTTCTTCTTACCTTTATAGGAATTTGTGTTGAGAATATGAAGCTCTTCATCTTCAATTTTGAACTTTCCCCCTTTCTTAAGTTTTTTAGATTCTTCCTGAAGACAATCTCCCTTAAATCTGTTGAAGTCAGGAAGATTGTCTCTAGCAGTTACTCTTTGTGTGAATGTTTCCCATGAATCTGGTAACCCATCTATAGGCATCAGTGTTAGTTCCTTGTCATCAATTATGGTTCCTATACTTGCAAGTTCATCTCTTAGACTTAGAACCCTTGGGAAGTAAGAATTCATTGATTCTCCCTTCTTTATCTATATATGATTTAGTTGCCTTTTTAGTGCGAGGACTCTAGTTGCATTGTTCACCTCATATGCATTTAGAAATGCATTCATCATATGAAATGCTATTTGATGTTTCATTAGCATGGGTACTATTTCATTTTTCACTCCATCTAATATGATCTGCATGGCTTTCTTGTTTCCTTTACTTTAGATAGTTTTATTGGGTTCAACAACAGGTTATTTGGATGCTGAATCAACAAACTGTTTCACATCATTTTCTTCAAGAATCATCATGATTATGAATTTCGAAGCATCAAAGTGTTTCTTCCCATCAAACCTGTCCTTGGGTTTGATTGTGTATGCCATTGAAAATAGAAGAATGATGCTAGATATATTAAGTCTAATCGTTTAATTTGCAAAGCCTAGGTTCGACTACCAGAGCTCTGATACCATGTAAAGTTACTACAAATTCTGTTATAGATCAGATTTGGATTATATCTTCCATCCTTATGCTTGCTCTTATGATCTCCAATGTTCAGATTTGATTGAATTGAAAAATGTAATTCTGAAAATATTTTCTTTTTTGCAAGTATTCAACTAAGGGAGTAGTGATCAAGGAGCAAACTATTATAATTTTGTGTGTCCTTAAACTTCAACCACACGCTATATTAATACATCAACCACAGGGCAAGTCCCTCTACGGGACATGACGCTTCCTAGGTCAGCCCACTTTGCATTCTCATAATCGGCAATTTAAAGTAGACAAAGGTTTTGTAATGTCCCCATTCTTAGCAAGTTCTTGTAGTTGGCTAGGTCAATTCACCATCGCGACCCTCATGAGCTGACAGTAGGATTTGAGGGTCTTAGTTGTGTGGTTATAAGCTTTCTAGCAGCCTATGGTGTGTTTTGGCTCCGTTTGAGAGACTTAATATTTATAGTAAGTCAATCTGTTGGTTCCGATGAGCTGAGTTGAGTTAGAGGAGTTGGAGGATGCTCTCAGATTTTATTTCGGGCTTTCGGTTTGGGCTCCAAAAATCTTGGAGGGAGTGTCTATTTATAGTAAGTCACCCCGTTAGGTTCATTCATCGTCTTTCATCATCAAGATCACCTTGGTGTTGTCAGATTTTGATTTTGATGCTTCTTCAATTGTTTTCGCAAGATGGATGAATTATTATTATTCATCTAAATATGTTGAGGTTGTTATTTTTGTTAGTGTTTTTGATTGGTCACTTCAGTATCATAGCTTGTTGGAACCAAGACGAAAATTTTTAAATTATGAGAACAAGAAACAGTGGTCTTACATGTTAGAATTTGAAGTTATGGTGGAAAAGGTCTTTTTCAAAGCCAAAAGCAATTAATAAAGTAGTTTATAATGACACTTTATTATGTTTTAATGTTGTGTGTGGGAAGCTTCTTAAGTGAAGTTCGTTTGGGAAACTTTGTGCCATTTGGAGATTATAAACATGAGCCCATTTGATGGGTAAAGCATCCGATTGATTATTTTGTTTTGTTGCATGCGAAGAGTTTTTGAGTTTGCTAATTTCTTTACCCTTGCTGAAGTATAAGGGTTTGGAATTAAGAAGTGCCTGGTAATTCACAACTAAGGTATTGTGAATTAATTCTGAGAATTGTCCTAATCAAATTATAGTATTTCCCGATTGTTATGTATTGTACTCGAGAATTTCATTGTGACAAGAGAATCTATGATTTGGAACGCCGTTATTGTCTACTGTTTGGCGTGATTAAAGAGGAATGTACTGTGGCTATCATTCCTATATTCGGCAGCGATTTCAGACTTTGTGGAAGGCTGCAATCAATTATTGGAGGGCAGCAATCAGGTTTTAGAGCACCTGCGATTATAAGCAGGGAGCATGTATTTCTAAACCTGCGAGTAAATTGGATTATTTCTTGAGAGCTGTACATATTTCATTTGTTAGAAGTCAATTTCCAGGATATAGCCTATTGAGGGTTTTTACAGTGGTATCAAAGTGGTTTTCTATCAGCTTGTAGGAATTGGGCTCAGTTTTTATTTTGTTTGGTGGTGACTTTGAAGATTTTCAGTTCTGATTTCTAGAGTGACTAGCACTTTATTTTCTCCAGCTATGGACAGACATAAGACTGGCAGTTTTAGAAGTCAGTGGAGTAATGAGGAAGTTAGCATAAAAATTAATGCCTTGCAGTAGAGTTTGGAGAAACTGAAGCTTCATCAACAAAGGTTGACAGAGAGCTTGTCGGATCCCGCAATAGCTAAGAGGGCAGCAAGGTATATGGTTTCCACCTTTAGAAGGACGACATCGAGGTCGCAGGGAAGGAAGCTTGAGTTTTCCCCGACAGGTTGCCATGATGCTGATGTACCTATATTTAGTACGACACTTGTTAGCCCAATCCGCAGTGTTGATGATGGACTCAATTCATAGAGATCATTAGATGTGTCAGTACCCTTGGTGGATAGCGACATTGAGCTTCAGCAGGTTGACACTCCTAGAGTTGTTGCAGCTAGTGTAGAGACAGTTGATGCAGTTGTTACTACTGACACTTCTGGCTCTTTCAAGAAGGGGATTATTATTGGAGATTTGTATGTGAGTTATCACAGTGCTACTCTAGTACAAGAGGCAGTTGCTTCCTCAAATGGGACCAATGCATGTATAGTCACTCAGCTATGATGTTGGTGATTTGTATGTTATAGTGGAGTTAGTAAATGTGGGTTTATGCTCTAGGGTTATTGATTCACAACTTGACGTTGAGTCATGTGTATAGTATCAGGTGTCAGCGGTTGAGGCTTTATTAGGAGATGTGGATGCAATTAGTATGGGCACATCTGATGATACATTTGATGATGCTATGAGTTGCATTGGGTACGATATCCCTTGCCAAGTATCAGCTAATGACTCCAAGGAGATTTTTTATGGGTCCCAGGATCATTGTTTATAGGATCTATCCTTTGAGGTGGAAGTTGAGACATACAGGGATATTGATATTTGAGGGCTTCCATTTCTTTAGATGAGGAGTTGATTGAGACATAGTAGTTGTATCTCGAATGCAGAGTTGTGCAAGGTCGATAGCACACATGCAATGAGTGATCTTGTGGTGGGTAGTTCTGATTCGGTTTCCTATCACAATGCAGTTAGTAAGACAAAGAGCTTGCATAGGAGGCAGGGGTTATAGAAGCATCATGTGACTTGTCAGCTAAAGGTGAGTGACAATGACATTTCTTCAACTCTTGAGCATTATGATGCTATTTGTTAGATGTTAGCTACATCTAGTTGGGGTGTTTCTATGTTAGATGAGCACGGTGATAGTAGTATTTCCCTAGTTGAGGTTCATACGCTTCAAGAGGTTGTTAGGATCTTGAAGCATAGTTAGTCTCAATTAGTTGCTAGCAGGGATTACCTTCTAGAGTAGGGTAGCACCTATTATGAGACATTGTTAGGGAAAGAGGAGGAGGTAGTTGAGCTTACCTAGGAGCTTGAGATGACTGTGGACTCTCATCAGTATACTTAGTTGGCTCTTCAAGGGTCGTAGTCACAGTTGGATGAGGTTATCATGGAGTTAGGCTGCGTACAGTCGACATCAGCCCCAAACCTTGTTCAATTACATATAGTGGTTGGTGGTAAGTTTGTTTTCACGGTTGGGGATGAGGAATGTGATGATGTGGCTGACACATCTGTCTAGCATATGGGTGCAGTATGTACAGAGGAGGTGAGAGCATCAGTGGAGACGAGCTCTCATGGTGATTTGCTTCCTTTTATCAGAAGCGGATCTATTTCTTCATTTCATACAGCTAGTACCATTGGACAGATGGTAGTGCCACATTTTCAGAGAGATCAGTTGTCGGTCGCAGAGGAGCAAGTTGATGCTTCCACATATAATTTCCACTGCACAGAGTCCTTCATGTAGCATCTATCGGAGAGTTCAAATGTGAGGGAGGATTCATACAATGTTTTAGGGTACTCTCATAAGAGGCTCTCGTGCTATTCAGAGGTTGGTGGGAAAGATTGTAGAGACTATGTCTACTATGCTTCCCCACAGGGATTTTGAGGTTGGGTTTGTTGAGAGGGTTGCCTAAGATTCTGCTCGACCAATATTTCGGAGTCAAAGATTGGAGCCATTTTTTGATTCCCAGTTTGATGATGATGAGCCTTTGACAAAGATTGGGAGTTTTTATCAACATTACACTATGAGGAGTTCTCATCATTTTTTTTTTGACCCACAAGTAGAGGATTTGGTTTCACGTTGGTGTGGATTGGCTCCAGTTTCATGCCATCCATTATGGGATACATTAGCACCATCTTTTGCAGATGGGATTGATAACTACAAATTAGACCCCTTGTAGTATCTACACACCCAGGACAGTTTGGCAGAGGTTGGAGTTGGTGATAGTGTTTCAAGTACCTATGGTTGTTACCATCTCCACAGTGCAGTTGGGTATGAGTATTAGTTTGATGGGGACTCAGGTGTGGACAGAGTTGGTATTTCAGTTGGGTTGTGTTTGAATGAGTTGTTGCCTTCATTAGTGCCTCGGGTGAGTTTTCAAATGATTCTGATGTCGATGTCCGTTATTTGGGTGTTGGTCCTATAGGAGTTGTTTGTACATAGTAGGGATAGTACGCAGTTCTACCTTTGGGATCCAAGTGGGTTGTGATGTCCATTTTGCTCCAAGATTGCTTGGGGACAAGCAGTATGATTCTGATGTTGATGTCTGTTATTTGGGTGTTGGTGCTACAAGAGTTGTTTGTACATAGCAAGGATAGTACGCAGTTCTACCTTTGGGATCCAAGTGGATTGTGATGTCCATTTTGCTCCAAGATTGCTTGGGGAAAGTAATCTTAGTGAGGGAGGACTGTAATGTCCCCATTTTTAGCAGGTTCCTGTAGTTGGCAGTCAGTTCACCATCGTGACCCTTGTGAGCTAACAGTAGGATTTGAGGGTCTTGGTTGTGTGATTATAGGCTTTTCAATAGCCTATGGTGTGTTTTGGCTCCATTTGAGGGACTTACTATTTATAGAAAGTCAATCTGTTGGTTCCGATGAGCTGAGTTGAGTCCGAGGAGTTGGAAGGTGCTCTCAGTTTTTATTTTGGGCTTCTAGTTTGGGTTCCAAGAATCTTGGAGGGAGTATCTATTTATAGTAAGTCACCGCATCAGGTTCATTCATCGTCTTTCATCATCAGGATCACTTTAGATTTCGATTCTGATGTTTCTTTAGTTGTTTTCACAAAACGGGTGAATTATCATTATTATTCATCTAAATATGCTGAGGTTTCTATTTTGGTTAGTGTTGTTGGTTGGTTACCTTAGTATCATTGCTCGTTGGAACCGAGACGAAAAGTTTTAAATCATTGGAACAAGAAACAGTGGCCTTACATGTCAGAATTTGAAGTTATGATGGAAAAGGTCATTTTCAAAACCAAAAGCAATTAATAAATTAGTTTGTAATGCCACTTTATTATGTTTTAATGTTGTGTGTGGGAAGCTTCTTAAGCGAAGTTCATTTGGGAAACTTTGTGCCATTTGGAGATTATAAATGTGAGCCCATTTGATGGGTAAAGCATCTGATTGATTATTTTCATTTGATGCATGCGAAGAATTTCTGAGTTTATTGATTTCTTTGCCCTCGCTGAAGTATAAGGGTTTGGAATTAAGAAGTGCTTGGTAATTCATAGCTGAGATATTGTGAATCAATTCTGAGAATTGTCTTAATTAAATTATAGTATTTCCTAACTGTTATGTACTATACCTGGGAATTTCATTGTGGCAAGAGACTTTGTGATTTGGAATGCCATTATTATCTACTGTTTAGCGTGGTTAAAGAGAAATGTACAGTGGCTATCATTCTTGTATTTTGTGGTGATTTCAGACTTTGTGGAAGGCTGCAATCAATTATTGGAGGGCAGCAATCAGGTTTCAGGGCACTTGTGATTATAAGCAAGGAGCATGTATTTCTGAACCTGCGAGTAAATTGGATTATTTCTTGAGAGTTGCAATCCATATTTCATCTGTTAGAAGTCAATTTCCAGGATATAGCCTATTGAGGGTTTTTACAAGTTTGAAGACAAGCTTAACTAAGTTTAGTTAAGTTAATACTTAACCATAGTTATTTCGAGAAGCCGCCAATCATGTCTAGATAAGGCATTTCATGCAATATAATGCTTGGCGATTTGCATAATCAGACTAGTATGGTTATTAATGTTACAGATTTAACACATTGAGTCACCAAATTAAATTATAGTTCATGAAAGTTTGAAAGTTGAAACATGATTCAAAGTTTAATGTTCATCATTAATCAAAGTTTTGATATATATAATGCATGCATATACATACTCAGCTGACTCCTCTTCATTGCAGGTTCTTTCTTCATTCAGGCCTAGCTTGCTCCTTTCCTATGCCATCAATCACCAAACAAATAATCAAAAGAATCTTTGTCTATAGGATATTTATTTCCAATAGCTGCCATTAGATCCTCATTATCACCCAAATGGGTTTTGCTAGCATTAGATTGACCAAGTGACATGTCCTCATCATTGTCAACATCAAGTAGAGTGGCTTTAGCAAGATCTTGAATGATCATATTCAAGTTAGTAGACTCGGGTACAATGACCCACAACTTCTTTACTTCCTTTCTGTATTTTGGACCCTTGCATGCCACGAGACGTAAATTTATGTAAATAAACACCAAGTCCTTCAACTTTTTTGGCAGCCAACTAGTTATGCTGGACTAAGTGGCTAAAGGAGTAAGTACTCCAATTCTACTCAATGACAAAAGAGCTAACAAACTAGAGAGAAAACAAAAAAAAAAAAAAAAAAAATACAAGATAAATTCGAGAAAAACCCAAGTGACCAAAACAAGAAAAAGAAAATTAAAAATTAAAAACTTGTGAGAGGATCTTAATGGCAAGAGGATGGAGGTACACATAATCCTGGCCATAAAGGTACCACTATGTAATCGCATACATTATGCTTTGGTCATTTATAGTAGGAGGGAGAATATCTTTCCTTGAGATGAATAATCTAAATTCTCTCCTAGCAGCTGCCCCCAACTCCCGATCACTAAAGATCCTGCTAAGTGCCCTCTTGTACCAACTAGCAACCTCAACATCTCTATATGGTGGTACTCTACCAGGAATAGCGAGTACCTCTGCAATATAGTATCTGGGAGAGAGCATAGGCGAGGAGGTGAAGAGGTGTGATCATTTTGTTCCAAAGATGGAGAACAATTGCTTCCACCTTTTGATAAGAGGTGTCCTCAGGATCATTACTTGGGATATCAAATGATATTAATATAAACTATCTTGATGTAAATTATGTCAATAAAATCCCGATATTAACTGCCAGTGCCTCCATTGTATTGCTAAAAATAGAAACCAACTCAAAATAGACTTACTAAAAATAGAAAGTTTGCCTACAAGACCCTCAGAACACATTGCCAGCTCACGAGGGTTGCCATGATGAACTGACTTAGCCAAGTGTAGAAGCCTGCTAAAAATGGGGACATTACATATTTTGAGGTGATAAATGGTATTTAAGCAATTCATATTATTCTTTTTCAAGATCTAGTGTATATTCGTTTGATTTTTGAGGAAGTGCTGTTCCATTCTATTGCAACCTTCCTTGTATTTGTACAATATTAGACCATTGTCATTAAGATTAAACAATGCTTTATCATGAATGAACAATTGTTCTTTTAAGATATTAGTGGCCATTAGACAACATTTTTTTTCTAAATTCAACTTTCATCTCAATTCAGAAGGCAGAATCCATGTTTGTAATAGGTATTGGTTTAAATATCCTTGTGTGATTATGATTTAAATGCCTCTATTTTGATATCTTCTTTGTATTGCAGCTGGACACTCAAAATTAGGTGGCATTTTTACTGGAAACTCCCATGCAAAGAGTGAAAGACTATTCATGCGAGGACCTGGAGAATGTGGTGAAGTTGAAGTTGCTGTCTCTGCTGTTATAGGTGACTCTAATTTTAAATTTTTTACTTGTTACCAATAATAAATCATTATCCTAGGTTTGATGATTTAAGAATAAGAAGCGTTGACCTATTATATTCAATTTTTCTTTGATAGATCCAAGTATATAATTGATGCTTCGGAAACCTTTTTTCCCCCTAGATATGAACATTAAGAGTAATGCACTTTTTGGTACCAATTGAAAACTTTTGGGTTCTAGTATTCTGGTCTTGTATTGTGGTGGACTCTAATAATGGAGAAATGAACGGGATAATTAATGCAAGTTCAACTAAATGCAGTAAAGCAACTAATTAAAAGATGTCATAAATGAATACAATTTCAGCAACATTTACAATAAGAAATCATTTCTACACAGAAGATCTATCCATAGAAGAGAGATTTACTTGTCAATACAGTCTTCTGACATCATAAGTATTTATTTTGGATAAACAAGCATAATCACTTCCAAGGAGAATAGTAGAAGTATGTGCATAGTAAATGAAATCACACGCTAAAAGAACAGTTTGTTATCAAGTAGTTAACTAGTTTATAAGGATCTCTCACATGCTCAAAAAAGACTATTTAAGTATTATGTAGTTAGCTAGAGCTATTTATATAAGGACATCTAGTTTGCGAACCTGACAAATCTCTTTATTTGATGATGCATCAAGATAAGTAAGATTGTTTCAAAATTTTCTCACAATTGTTTCCCAAAACTCACCTCTAAAGACCAATGTGGAAACTTTTTCCTTTCAAATTATGATTCTCGGTTGATGTCTGTTCTATTGTGGCTCTGGCTGGCAGAAATAGTTGAATCACTTTATATATTATATTAAATGTCAAATCTTTTCTTTTATATTTCCTTAGTTGACTGATTTGGATTTATACAACTTGTAATTGTTATTGATTTATAGCTTCAGTCAGATAAGTCCAATCGATAAAATCAAATAGCTAAACAATCTATTGCACTTATGAATTTGATGTCTATCATTTCTTAGTACTATTGTTATGAGAATTATTAATAATTAATGTTTATTGAACTCACACATACACACATATATCACGTGTTATTATTAAATCAAATAAACATTAATTATATAGTAATAACTTTATATAAATATCAACCAAATCATGTTAAACACAAATATCGATCTAACTAATCCATAATGATCTATTGTTTTAGAGAAGCAGATACAATATGGTCAAGCAGATTATGATATGTGTTTTATTGGTGTTGACGACACATTAGCCAATAATATATTATTATATGCTTCATTGCTGTTGATGGCATATTAGCTGATCAACTATATATTAATTAATGATTGTTATCAAGCTGTTTATGAAACAGCAGAGTTATGTTATTGTGTAAATTAGATTCATGTAGAGTCATGTCTCTATGTTAGACATGCCTCTATTAGGAGGTATATATATTGATCTCAATTGTTTCTTGAAAAACACATACAATAGACATTTGAGTACAATTACAAGTTGCATTATATATGTGTGTGTGTGTGTGTGTATGTCACAGTAACATGAGGACGCGTCCCTGCTTTTTTTGGGTGCTGCACCCGAGATAGGGATGCAACCAGGATGGGGGGAAGACGTTCTCTACGTCCCTAGCGGTGCCACCAAATCACCACCGGGAGGGGGACGTAACCGTGCCCCCGTTTGGGGACTTGGGGACAGGGACACGTCGCTCAACCCAGCTAGGGAAGGCTGGCAGTCCCCTTTTTTGGCACATAAAAAAACGCAAAAAATAAAAACATCCAGAAGGTTTTGTTATGTTTCTTTTTCCTAGTAAATTTGTACTTAACTGGTGATTTATCTAATTTGGCTTCCATATTTTTTCAAAAACTGTATTCGCTGAGAAACAAACGACAGTCTAAAGGCAGTGTTGTTTATGTTTCTTTAAATCAACCTGTAATAAAGGACATTCTATTTAATATTTCCTTTTAAACCATAGTTAACTGTAATTTTTGTCGAAAGACTAAAAAAAAGGCTTCACTTTTTTAGAAATTTGTTTTCACCATTTCTGGCACCGGTCTAAAAATGGCATCTCTCCAAAAATGAGCAGAAACGATTTTCCCTCGTATTTGTTCCGTTTTGTATTCGTATCCGTATCAGATACGACAATACGCATGTCCAAGGAATTAATTCAAGTTTGAGTAAATGATTATCTTTTCTTATTATTACAAATTCAAATATGCAACCAAAACCAAGGTTTGCTTTTAAGTAAAACGTGTATGGAAGAAGCTAGTGGCTGTAAGTGTGTTGAAAAAGATTTTGGCTTTAATTGTTATAAAAGTAAGCGTCTAGGTTTGATTTATTCATCTTTTGTTATTTTGCTTTTATGAATTTGGTGAAGGTTTTGAGGGTTTCAATGTTGGAAGCTGGGAGAGGACTGGTTCCTCCATGTGGTTTGCACTTTGAGCTGTTGCAACATACCATGAATTGTGTATGAATTCTGATTCTGTTTAGTCACCAAATTGATGCTGTTGTATATCAATTTGGAATGAACATGATCTGAAATTAGCATTCAAGATAAGGGTTTATACTGCTGAAGCTGAAGATTGTTGGAGATCTTTGTCCAACATTACAAATTTATAGTTGATTTTCATAGCTGTTGGAGGGTTAATTTCAGGCTGCAATCATCTCTGTTGCGCAGCGTTTGTGACACTGTTGTATTGATCTGATTTGGGGTGATCCCTACTGCTAACACTTGGAATATTAACATCACTGGGAGATGTTTATTTGAGCTGTGACTTCGTGTATTAGAGCAGCGTTTGGATGTGACAAGGCTGTGTTTGGGGTCAACAAGGATCCACATTGAACATTTACATTTGCTAGGTTCTCTATTTAATAAGTTAGATTGCATGTCAAATGTTTGTAAAAATGTTTGTTGGCTGTAGATGCACATTTAACATATAAAAAGATTATTTATGCATTCAAATGGTTAAAGAGAATTGCATTTGTGTTCCAACTCTTTACCTAGATTTCTTAGTACTCATTTGCAAGCATTTAAACCTCATTTAAAATAGTTTCAAGAAAGCAAAAACTATCTGAAAAATAAAAGACGAAATAAATATTTCATGCAAAGTGTTTGACAAAATGTCAAATATCTAAAAAGGTAAAGCACCTAGGTGATTCTGAAGTTAGAACCAACAAGGGTTCTTTACAGCAGTATGCTAAGTGTTTGACAAAATGTCAAACCACTAAGAATTGAAGTTAGTACTGGTTGGGGTTTTTTTTTTAATGGTATCAAATCGGTTTCCTGCCATCTTGTGCGGTAGGGAAAAAATTATTATTTTTTGGTCCTTTTGTTGTTATTTGAGTGACCAACTCTCTTCTAGTTATTTCAGTTGTGGACAGATATAGGAAATCTAGTAAATATAGAAACCAATTGAATGGCAGGGGTAATCTCAGGAAGCAAACAAATGCCTTGATGGAAAGTATAGAAAGGCTTAGAGAAAATCAGAAAGGGAATAATAAGACTTTCAAATCCGATGATAGTTAATAGGGTAGTTGGGTATATGGATTCCATTTTAAACTTCCTCACCCAGAATGCAAGAAGAGAAACTTGAGTTTTTCATAAGTGAGACATCCAGAAGTCTTCACTTTGAGTTTTCAGCAATTGGTGATCATGGTGAAGATGATTCTATGCTTAGTGGGGTAGCCACTAGTCCATCTTGCATACATGATGTTGGCGACTCTTTGCAGGGACATGCAGATATGACCGTTTTTCTAAAGGACAACTGCACTGCGTCTCAACATCTTGATGAGACTAGAGTTAGTGAATAGGGAAATGATGATGGCATGTTCACTACCTTCGATGCCAACCTCACTTCAGTTAGTGTTACTGAAAATGCAAGTCATAAAAGGTCTGATTCTTATGACAATAGTTTTAATTTTTAGACTCTTGATGGTGTTGGTGACAAGGTGAGTGTGGAGAATGTTGTTGATATCACTATGAGTTTTGAGTCACATGACAAGAGTGTTAGTTTTGAGGATTGCATGGAAAATATGAGCTCCAATAGTTCTGATTTTTATGACAACAATCATAATGGTGAGGCTATGCAGGAGATAGGGCTTTTTCATATGTAGGTGATGGTTGCATAGAGTTCCCTTGTGTTGATATTCAGGATTCAGATGTTAGGAGTGAGTCATATAATGCAGATTTGTGCCATAATGATTCTGATTTTTATGACATCGGTGAACCATGCTTGCAGCAACATGAGACTGTAGAGGTCTTACAGTTGGATGATGTTGGCACTTGTGAATTAGGTACTGCTGATGTTATTTATGAGGTTGACTGATGCTGTGGTGAGTCCAACTTGTCATATCAGACTTTAGAAAATACTTAAGAGGACTCATGGGTTGATGATAGGTCCTAGGATCATGATTTACAAGGACTTACAAACAAGGGGGAAACAAAGACATGCGAGGAGTTTGATACATCAATGGCTTCCACTTCTTTAGAGGAGATATTGGTAGAGATACTCAATGGTAGTACCTTGTTGGTGGACATGTATGAGGTTGTTAGTACATGAGAAGAGTGATCATGAGATGAGCAGTGAGGATACAGTTTCCTATCATAGTGTCGAGTTTGGGTCGGAGGATATGTACAGGAGTCAGTGGTTACATGTTCCTTGTCATTTGATGAGGAAACTAAGGTTAGCAATAACATGATTGCCACAGCTTTAGAGAACTTTGATGTTGCCCGACAAATGTTGGCTATCTATGTTTGGGTCGTTCCTGTGACAAATGAGTACTATGATGGTAGTCTTTCCCTTGAGGAGTTTCATGCTTTCAAAGAGGCTATCAAGATTATGTGACATAATTATTTACAACTGTTAGCAGATTGGAATTTTCCACTCGAGAGAGACTATATATGTTATGATGCCTTTAGGGGAAAGGAGAAGGTTGATGAGCTCACCCATGTGCTTGAGGTGACTGGGACTCTTTGCAGATGATATAGTTGGGATGAGTGTATCTGTAGAGGGCAGCAAGAACCCATACATTACATCGGGTGCTCCTATAGTTACACATCCACTATAAATGTTGTTGGTGATGAGCTAGATAACAGGGGTTTCATTCAAAGCTATGACAAAATGTTCGACCGAGGTTGGAGATTTTAATCATGACTGCATAGGGAGGAATATTCATCATGACTTCTTAGATACACAGAGGATTTGGTGATGCATTAATGTGGATTGGTTTTTGAGGGTGTACCACCCTTTGGGGGGTGTGTATTTGTCGTTTGTAGTAGATGGGATCAGTGATTGCAAGTTGGATTACCTGCAGAGTAAGCACATCCATGGTAACCTTGTAGAGGATGGAGATGGTGCTAGTGATATAACCACTTTCAGATGTACTGATCTCCATAGTACAGTTGGATGTGCATTCAGTGTGCTTTTGGTCCCTAGTGCTGACACGGTTAGCACTGAAGTTTGGTCGAGGCTCATTGATTGGCTTCACCACTTTGGGCTTGGTGAAGTTGAGTTCAGAGTTGAGGAGATTGTTAGAGGATGTTCTTGGCAGACTTCTTTTTTCTGTGTTTGGGATCCTTCTAGTGCATCAGGATTTCATATAGGGCTTGTAGAGGGGTTTTGGAATGTGTACACGGTGTCGAGTACATATTGTTTTACTTTTGACTCTCATGTGCGTAATTGTTTTATGGTGCACAATTTAGTTGTGCATGTGTCAGATAGTGTATATGGAAGCTCACTTTGCGTATTTCAAAGAAGCAAGCTTTGTCAGCTCTCTAAGTTGCTTCCCTATGAGATATTCCCTCTTGTAGCATTTATTGTTAGATTCATTTCAATTTGGTAGGTTTAGTTAGTTAGATTGGTGATGATGTTGTAGGAGTTGGTTGATGATCACAAGGACATCACACAATTCTACCCTTTGGGTGGACTAATGTGTTATCAGTTTCTAAGATTGTTTGTCCCCAAGCAATCTTAGGGAGGGCGGACTATAATGTCCCCATTTTTGCTAGCATTGGACTTTGAGGGATTAGCCTATTATTGTGATCCTCGTAGGCTAATTATTGTGGATAGAGGGTCTTTTGAGGAGGAGGCTCGGTTATGGGGTTCTTGACACACGATTTGGATAGGGGATTATATAGATCGTTCATCTCAAGTTTATGGATTAAGTCTAAAGCTTACTGGTGTATATATTTTATTTTTCACCAACTTAAGCAATCCAGAAAAATCCAAGAAAATGGTTCTGCAACATGACGATTCCTGTTTATTCTTTTTTTACATTTTCGTAACAAAGTGCATAGATGATAAAATATTTTACAGAAATATTCCTTTTTATGAACTTTGATTAGACATGAGTCTTGATGGTTCCAAAGAAGATTAACTTTAGACTTGGGATGGAATAATTCAGGCATTTCTCAGACACAGCCACATCTTATAGTTTGGGAAATGTCCATAGGACTCAGAGTACTTCCTGCCATCTTTGGCACCCCGCCAGCTTCAAGGCTTTTAATAAGGAGCACTGCAAAATAAATTGACTTCTCAAGTCCTTTAATCGAAAACCTATTATATAGATTGAATAGTCATAGTCCAGGTATTTAATAGAAGAAATAAATCGTTTCCCATTGTCGCAAGACATTTTTTATTCAGTAAAAACCAAATTTTAAAATTTAGTTAGTAATGTGTCTTTCAGATGCAACTCATTTGTAGAAACTTTTATATATCCAATTAATCATTATTAATTATTATCATTGTTACGAAATGATGATTTCTCACCTCGATGGATTACATCCTTGATTGGTATATAAATATTATTCCATTCATTCATATGGTATACTCAATCTGTAAACATAACATATTTATCATGTATGTACTTGTAGTCACATGAATAGAAACAAAATTGGTGTGCTATGCTATAATGCATGGTCAATAGTACAGTCACTACAATCTTTTCAGAATGCTTGTCCCAACACATCCAAAAAAGTGTGGGTCTCTGGCCAAATAAGAAATAATATATAGAGCAGCAAAGAAATTAACGATTTAAGACAATGAATGGATGGGTAATTGAGATTTATTTTATATTCTCTTTTAGCATATCCTGGCTTACTATGCTTCATATATTTTAATCCTAATCTTCATATTGTGATGATACCCAAAGCCGTAATTAATGAGACAAATACCTGTATTTGAATGAATGCCTGTACATAGAATTCAAAATTGCAGGCTGTCACAGTATAAACTTATCGAAGCTTTTTTGTCTAGATGTTGTGCACTTCTCCATGCATGCTTGAAAGCGTGCCCTACAAAAAGTTACATTCTAGATTTGTATTTTTTAAATATCAGACATGACCGCACTAGAATTTCCTTCTAGTCTGCTATGTTTTCCGTATTGTTGATATTGAACATTCCTTCTGCATCGCAGATTTAAAACAACTTGGCCTTGCAAAATTATAGAAACTTGATGCTACTGATATGTTGTACAACTTGTACTTAATTTTGGAAGAATATTATTTTAATAGTTTCCTAAAGGAAAAAATTACTAACAAAGTTGGACCCAACCACAATGGTTTGTTTATAACTTTATACAGATCAAAGTGAACAGGAGACTGGGCCGTTGTCACCAGTTCAAATATCAAAAGGGAGTTTCAAAATGGGTATAGGAACTATTTTTCGTGTTGCAAAGCAAGCCTATGTTGCTGCAGCAGCTGCTAAGAAACCAGAATCTGAAATGTTGCCTTTAAGATGTTGTCTGATGTCAATTTCTCTTCCATGGGAGACTCTTGCTCGTGATCTATTATTTAAGGTGAGTTTCTCTTCAGTTACACTAAATTAATGTGTAGTACATGATTCAGTCACTTGATGCAAATGACTTTGTGATACATTATTTAAGCTGAGCTTCTAATTTTGCTATCATTGAATTTCAATTCTGATTACTGCTGACCATGCAGGGTTTGTCCAAAAAAGACATTTAATGTTTATTCTATATATGTGGAGCCTGTATTAACATTTATTCGGACATTCAAAATTTGGTGCACCTACTGCAAGATGCAATCATACAGATGAAATGTCAGGGAGTCATCAGCTGACAATAATGTATATCAAGTATCCAGTCTTTGACTTATTGCCACTATTTTTTCGCATTTTTCTGAGATCAGAATGGGAGTAACACAGTTTGTTTATTTTTCATTCCATCTTATAAGTTCTACATGTGTACTCCATGATAAGTAAAATTGTTATATACTGTAGAAGATGATATGATGAGATTTGTAATCACAGTTCCCTTGTATTTTAAGTTAATAAGTTCTCATGTATTCCATGTAATGTTGCATCGGCATTCAAGCTGTTTGCAGAAATTCCTACAAGTGAAATTGTAAGTTAATAAGTTCTCATGTATTCCAAGTAATTTTGCATCAGCATTCAAGCTGTTATGCAGTTTCCAAAGTTATATAGGTTTGGAGATGGTGCATAATGTATGTCATAGTTACTAAACTTGGAGTAGGGACAGATTCTTTTGGCTATTCTTTGAATTGGATCTTTAATTGGCACTTAAAATCTGAAAATTGAAAAAACAATGAAATATATAAAATTTTAAAGTATTTAAACCTTTTTCTGTGCACCTTTCAGTAATCAACTTGAAATAAATTAATTGACTAATATATTACAACCCGCTTTGATCAAATACACATGTAGTTATATTAAATAAGTACAGAAGTGGATTTGAGTTAAAAATATAATATTTTTAAACACCCACAGTGTTTTAGTTGTACTACATTCATGGATTATGGCTGACATCAACCTGCACTATTTGGTTGAATGCCAATAATGCTATGGTGGGTCTCGTACTGGCATTTCAAGTCAGTATTTGATTAATATTTGTATGTGCCAACATCATCCAAAAATATTGCAGACGCTCTCTCCTTCGGTGTGGACCTTGCCTCTTTAATTGAACAATTTGTGTCCATCCTACATGAAGATAGGATCTTCATTTGCGGTGGTATAATTCAATTGTTGATTAACCTCCTTTAATATGATAAGTGATAAATTAGACCCCAGGATTTTCCTATAATTGAGGTGAAGATTGTAATGAATATAGCCAATGTCATTTAACTTCTGTACTGACAATACACGGTGCCTCCCAAAAGTATATATGCTTATATTCTAAGTGTGTTCATGTAAATGTTGCGCGGTTGGCTTAAAAGATTTATGTCAAATGTTTTAAAAATTGTCATTTTTAACATCAAACCTTTTTAATCATGAATTTGAAATTTGAAATCAAATGCAAAGACATTTAATCTCATTATTTAACTTTGACTTAAGAAATGCAATTATTTAAAAGCTGATAGATAATCAAGTTTTATGTAGCTACGATATTGTATGAGAAATGGGTTAATTTGCCATCTTGTAGCCAATCTTCACTTGATATATTGCTTCTTTTGGTTCTGTAAGTGTGTAGAGACCACAAAACATTTTCATTGACAAGTGGAATTGTAATGTTGACATTGAGAAATATGTAATTACATTTAATAGCTTGTGAAGTTAATAATGTCATTGTAGGTCAATGATCTTTCATATGAAATGATACTTTGGCGTAGGGGCATCTAACCACTGAGATGACCTATAATGTGATATTGCATTTTTAACTATCATTAATGTTCCTTTCACGATTTGAGAGGACATAAAGCCCATAAATGTAAAAAAAAAACAAAATCATTTGTAAGGCTAGAAACCCAAAAGGTCATGATATTGTCAAAGTTTCAAAATGTCCAAAAGGGGGTTTGAAAAGTTGTAATCGGTCATAATTAGTCCATTTATCATATTAAAGGTATCTAGGAATAGTTTTGCAAAGATTAGTAATATTTTGTCAAAAATGCAAAAGTGCAAGAAAAGTTGCAAAATGCATTCCATCGGTTTGTGGAATTGGTTCGGTAGTTAGAAGTTGAAAATGGTTGGAAAAGGTTTCTATAACCTTTTTCTAGTTGTGATCAAAAGGGGAGATTAGTTTGGAGGGTCTTGTTAAGGTGAATTCATCATATCCTCAATTTGTCCAATATTGTTGAGTAGTTTGTAACTGGTTGCAAAGTCATGGAGGCTCATAAAGGTTGTAGTTTCAATGTATAATCTAATTTGGAAGGTAGAATAATGGTTAAACTTTCATTTGAATCAGTTTTGGTCCATTTCCATAAAACTCTCCATGAGGGTAAACAATGATCTTTAAAATTATGTTTCTCCTATTTCAACTAATGGAAATTGCTACCAAGTGATATAATGGTGTGACTTGATGTGCTTTAACATAGTTCCAAGTAGTAGAACATTTGAACATGTCTAGCTAACAAATATTGATGACCTAGGTGATTGATCTTCTTTTCATATTGTTAAAGAAATGAATAGAGAAATTGCAGACTTTTAAGGGCTACACAACATATTATTGACAAAAACCCCCATGAGACTTGTTAATTACACAAACGAACTTTCATTTTATTTAAGTGTTATCCATTTTTGTGGAAAATGAGTGAGTTATGACCATTTTTGTGAAAGTAGTATGTTTAGAAGATATTTTCCAAAATTAGTAAGAAAAAGTATTTGTTTAGTTATTTATTGGGATAGTATAGACTTCAAACCTAGATGAATTGAAGGATAATGGTGTTAGAAAAAAACTTTCTTTTCCAGAAAAACTGCTAAGTTCTTTTCAAGGGTCAAACAAGCCCATTTCAAAAAAATTGGCATTTTCTTGTACAAGTTCTTGTCACTACAAAGACAGGAATTTTTTTTGAGATCCTTAATAGTTTTGGTTGTCAATATTGTAAGAATGATATGTTGGATGATTTAAGGTGGGTTGAAGCCTCATGGGTATGATTTTCACTGATTCTCAAAGGAAAGGTGTACTTGGAGGTTGGTTATGATTCATGATTAATAGTTGGTGACAGAGGCCCAATAGTTTTAAGTTTAATGTTGTTTCAGCATGGTGAATGAGAAGATCCATGTTTGTTGTATCAAAATACATTTATGGCTTCATATGTAATGGTGGTATGTTATTGAAGACTTTGTTATGGTTCTTAAATTGGCTTGGGGTCAACATGCACCTTGAAGTTTTAATGTTTATCAAATATGCTTTGCATCATACTTTCCTTTTGACTCCACCATAAATGACTATAATGATTTTGTTTAGGCCCCTTATATATGAATAATGCAAGATTTTGCCTACTAGCAATATACAAGAGGATTACTAAAGACTATAAATTATTGAAAAATACCATAAGTAGCTAAATTGAAGAAAGACACATGAAGCTACAAGCAATTAAAATATCATACACAATAAATTAATAAAATGAACATGAGGAATGAATCAAGAAGATATCTATGGTTATTTTTGTTCATCGGAAAATCTTATATTAATTGAGACATGCATTTCTATAGTGGTCCTAGCATATAAAGATTGTTAACACTTTTCATAAATAAACATGTTTAAAGTAACTTTTGACTAAAACAAAATTTGAAATGTGATGAATTTCATTGCAAAGTGGTTTATACCCAGAAACCCTATCACCTATATGTATTTTTGCATTAAGCATGTAAAAATTAACTTATTGATTGTGACTAGATTCTTCTTAAAATTTTATTTAGTAAAAGTAACAATTTTATTAGCTACACATTTTGTGTCTATCTTAGAATATTGATTTCATCTATTCTCCAATCACTATGGTGATGATAACTTTATGCCACCACTTATATGCTTCACTCATAAGTAACAAGGTCCCAATTCTAGGGTTGTCCCTAGATCTTGATCTAAACCTCAAGGGTTCATTCATGATTACCCTATTTATGCATTTTATGTTTTGGGAATTAAAGGCTTCATAGATTGTACACCAATAATAAGGAAAAACTATCTTATTCTTTTGTATGAGATCTTTTATATCATTTTCATTGATGATTATTTATTAAGAAAACTTATAATTTCAAAAGATGATAATGTGTGTTGAAGCTCCTTTACCATTTTGTTTTGGAATGTAATTAGTTGATGTAATAAGACCTAAAGGAAACAAATCTTTTGAGATTGAGTCTAATTGGACCCATTTTGTTTGCAAACCTTTATTGATGCACTTAGTCAATTTTGGGGTCTTGAGCCACCAAGGGTGGTCATATTGTGAATCTTTCTTAGGAAGGGTATTCCAAGGTTAATTAGGTTTTTAAAATGATTTCTAGGTGTTTTGGGACACTTAGGAGAAGAATTGAGCAGTAGAAGTGCAAAATTGCAAAGTTGCTCAAAAGTTACAAAATTGCAACTTTGCGAGTTTTTGCAAAATGTTGCAAGAATGCAACTTCATGCCCAAAAATCAATTTGGAATGGGCACAACTGATCCAAGAGCACATTAAGTTCTTCATAATTAGTTTTGGAGTTATTTGGATCAATCAAGGCAAGAAACTCACTTTGTGTTAAGATTTTTCTCTTTTTTTCTTGTCAACTAACATTCCTTCATCTTGAAACTCATGGCACATTGATTGGTTTTAAAAATTTATTGTTTAGATCTTATAGTTTATTGTTATAGGTTTCTTTTACACTTGGTTTGAGGCTCTAAAGTTTTGTGTGTGAAGAGAGTAGTTGTTTTGAATCCACGTAGGTCTAAAACCCTCAAAATCTAGGGTTTTGCAATTAAAATGAGATTTCCCTAGCATTCCACGATTAGAATTCAATACCACTTCTTAGAATGATAGGAATTATTATATATCTTTTATTTTCTTTATTTTTAGGCTTGCCAAAGTTGGTTCTCTATTTTTGCAATGATACCCTAGGTTGATCACTAGGTAGTGGTGAGCCAAGAAGAGAGGAAAAGAAGTTGATTGTAAAAAATAGTGAATTGGATAGAGGATTTTGAAAGTAGATTGGGATTCCTCAGAATTGTGTAGGCCCTATTTAGGTGCCTAGACTTCAAGATAACTAATCTGATGAAGGTCTACAGGTGTAGTTTGTAAAATTGCTTTAAAGTTGCTTAATAAGCCTACAAAGTGTTCATTTTCGGTTTAGAGTCTTTAAGGGAAAACCCAAGTGCAATTCCTTGATATTGTTTAGAACTCCCAAATGGGTGTTAGAAATTGTAGTTTGATGTTGGGGTTGTTTAGATGTTAAATTGAAGGCCAAATACTCGACAAGCAAGGCTAATTGGATTAGGCCTTTTAGCACTTCTTATAGCAACTTGAAGTGTACAACAAGTTTGAGTAGAACCCATTAAACCATCGATTAAATGGTATGAAACCAACCTATTTGATTTCTATGAATGATATTAGAACATTGAGATCCTAGTTGATGGAGGAATTGTGGTAGTAGTCCATTCAAAGGAGAAACTTGTTAGATTAATCAAGTTGTGCAAGGTTTTTAACCTAGTAGCGAGTCAGTTTTCTGAATAGAAACCTTGGCAAAGTTTAGACATGTTCTTAATGGGTCCTTGGGAGGCCATTGGAGTCGTAACCATTGGATGGTTGGTGAGACCTAATTGGTTAATTAAGCCTTGTGAAGATCAAACCACAAGTTCCTTTGCAACAATAGAAAATTGCTATCAAGTGTTGGTTCAATACAACCCATACCATTTAATAGAAAGGAAAATGACAAGGCATAGATACATAGTAAGAAAATCTATCACAAAACCTATAAGATGGTTGTAGAGCTCCTTTTAGCAAGTCACCCTTGCGAAGACTTAACGATTGTAAGCAACATGTCTCATCAAAAAATGTATATAGAATGAAATAGAATGAAAAAAGGATAAAAATCTTGACCCCTTGCATGTGTTAAGACATTCCCTATGGTGGTGTACAGTGTGGATGTGATGGATAATGTGAATTTCTAACAATGGTGTGGGTTGGTTTATAGATGTGTTAGTTTCTTGCCTTATCTTATATATTTGTATCATTGGGTAATAAATTATCAGAGATCCTTAGTCTCAAGTAATATTAAGCTTTTCCCTTGTGCAAAGTATTTTTTATTGATGTTTGATCCTCTTCTAAAGACTTAAGATTTTTTTTTGAGTAACTTGTGTGTTTAGGGTACTTACTCTTTATTAGCCAAACCTTGGACAATCTTCTTTAATCCTAGTAAGGAATTATTTAGTGTGTGTGAGTGTGGGCTTGTCTCCCTAATCTTCCCTTCAATCTTGGGAGCAGTATTTTTTTGAGGTCATCGATCATTCTATTGGTCATTTATTAAAGGTAGATGAGGCTACGGTTGCAATGGGTCTCAAAAAAAGTAAAAAATGAAATCCCCCACCTCTAAATAAAATAAATACCAATTGTATAGTTATTTCATTAATGATTCTACTCTCTTTCTATATCAAGAATTTTTTTTGTTATGATATGAACAAGGATAGTCGTACTAAATATACGTCAAATATACCATTAATATCATACCGACAATAAAGAAAGTATTGTAGAAGATATCTGTAGTTTAACATTTCCTGATCACTTTCTTTCACTAGATCAGTTTACCCTTGATTTTAGAATAATACTTGTAGCTTAACATGTTTGAGGATATGGGAGAATGTGCTTTTGTTGACTTTATTACTAGTATTCAATATTGGGTTGTCCATGCCATTACTATACCTTCTCTATCTTCACTCATATTTTGGTTGACATTAACATCTCCATACCCTTTTAGAGGATGTGGTTCACATGGTAGGGTATAAGCTATGGGATTAGTTGTTGGATTATGAGGGCATCCTCTTTTGATATTGGTGATGGTTTTCTATTAGTCATCTTGTTGTAGATTGTTATCTCTTGTGGCACAAAGGCATTGCTACTTGGTAGAAGGGTGATAATGATGAACATTTGATTGTCTTATCTTTGTATTCTTCCATTGATGATGTATCACATGGTGATGATGACTCCCCTCTACAGAAATCTCCTATTGCAAATCTAGCTGGTGCACTTGTTTCAAATATTACCTTTACAATCTCTATAGATCCTACTCCTTGTGTAGTTACTAGTAAAAGACCCTCTATCCATGTGAACCTTTCCTCATTTATTTCTTTTTATATGATCCATTGATGCAAGAGCATCTTGGGTTGCTTCACTATCCTGCTCGATAGAGGCATGCTCAATTATGCTTGAGGACCTACGTGGTGACTTCATTTCTGATTGGTTCAGTGGATATGCTCATGTCTTCTTTCATTGAGTGGCTCGGGTTCTTCATTCACCGAGTGTTGTTGTTCTATGTTCAACGAGTGGCGCAATGACTTTGTTGTTGTTGTTTAGTGATGCCTTTCACTAAGTTATTTGTTTATATTCTTATTGAGAGCTAGCTTATGTATTTAATTTGAGGTTGTCATTTAATGTATTGGATTGATCATTAGGATGTTTGTAGATTTGATTTGGTTGGCCTTCTCCATATGATGATATAGAATCTTCTGTAAGTCATTTTGGCAAGTATAAATAAAGGGTCTTTGTATAGGATTAGGTATCAATAAAGGAGGAAAGTGAGAATCATGATAGGAGATTCAATATCTCATATGTTGGATGCATTTTGATGTATTTGAATCATTGTATTTGGTCGTAACCTAAAAGGCTTCACAACTGAGTATGTGTAATAAAAATTTGATGAATTAGTGAAAGAAATTTGTTCCTCTCCTTTTTGGTGTATTAATTTTGCGAGGCTGGGTGATTGGGTAAGCCTTTGGCTCTAGTGTCCATTGTCCCTTGCATCAGGTGGTATTAGAGTCAAGGGTTTTTGTGGGAATTGGATTGTTAAGAACCCTAGTTGATTTGGTTGTAGGGTGGCATATTTGAGCATGACCTATAACTTGCAGTGAGTTACAATATTGTAGGAACCTGTTGTCAAAATGGTTCATGGTAGAGGAAATGTTGATAATGCTATTATGAATATGTTGAGAAATATTTTAGCCATATTAGACGTTATGGAGACAACCCAAAGGAGAGTAGTACATCTTCATGATGCTAGTGATGATGAATGAGCACTTGGAGCACCAAACACTAATCCTTGCTTGAGGTGGAATCTGATAAAGAAATATTATTGAGAGTTTTGTCTAGGGAACATTCAAAGTCTATTGTTGAAGTTACAAGTTATGATGGAAGGTTGGGCATCAACTCTTTGTTAGATTGGATCTTTGAAATGAAGAAATTATTTGAATTTGAAAACACTCCTAATAATAGAAAGGTGAAGATAATTGTTGCTAAGTTGAAAGGGCATGCCTCAGTTTGGTGGGATCATTTGAAAATTGATTGACAAAGAAGAGAAAATGAACAGATTATAACCTGGTTGAAGATGGTGCACAAAATAAAGACGAAGATTCTCCCTATTGATTATCAATTGAATATGTTGAGGCAAATGCAAATTTTGAGAAAAAAGGATATGAGTGTAAAGGGGTATAATGAGGAATACTACATATTGGACATTAGATATGGATATATTGATGATGAGGTTGAGAAAGTTATGAGGTATCTGATTGGTTTGAGAACTACAATTCAAGATGAGATTAGTTTTGTGAAATTGGAAAGTGTAGAGGAAGCATATCAATATGCCTTGAAATCTGAGGAGATCTTGACAAAGAATCATGAACAAAAATAATGAGGTAGAGTTGGTAGATTTCAAAGAGGCAAAGGTAGATCTCATGGAGAAAATACCCTAACAATATTGTGCAAGATAAGAGGAAATATGAATGGAAGAATGATGAGAAAGGTAAAACTAAGTGAAAAGGTGGTAGTTCTTACCAAGGAAGAGGTAGTTCTTACCGAGGTGGTTATGGAAGAGGAAATCTTCATGGAACTCTTTTCAAGTGTGGAGAAGGACATTGAACCTATGAGTGTAACAACTTTGGGAAAAGGAATGAAGGTAGTAGTAGTAGAAATTTTGTAGTTCAAGGTGAATCTGTAAGTCCACTAAGTAGAGATGAGGATGGAGAAAATTTGGTGGTAAGAACTTTGTGCAATGAGAAAGCTGATGAGGAACCTATCTTGAGAAGAAGTCTTTTCAAGGCCAGATGCAAGATGACAGGAAAATGTTGCAAGGTGATCATTGATAATGGTAGTTCAACGAATTTGGCATCAGAAGAACTAGTTACAAAGTTGTAGTTGAAAAGGATGAGAAACCCTAAACCCTGTCATGTTTCATAGATCAAGGATGAGCAAAAGTTACTAGTAAGTGAGAAATGTATTATGAAATTCAAGATTGGGAACTACTTTGATGAAGTTTTGTGTGATATCATGTCTATAGATTGTTGTCATAGCCTAATGGGTAGACCTTGATAGTATGATAGGCATGATATGCATGATGGTAGATTAAATCAATATACTCTTTGGGTGAATGGAAGGAGGAAGGTATTGTTGCCTTAGATTGAGAATCCAAATAAGGTTAATTTTACTACTGTATGGGTTTGTTTGATTAATGGAGATCTATTTGTGAAAGAGATAAAGAAAGAAAAAGTTTGTTTTGTTGTGGTCCCTAGTAAACCAAGTTGTGGTAGTATTGACCGAGTTCCAACAAAAGTTGAGTAGTTTCTTACTAAGTATCAGGAAATTATCTCTAAGATTGTACCTAATGATTTACCTTGTGTAAGAAGTAAAGTCATTGTATGGACCTAATTCTAGGAGCTAGTTTTCTAAATAAATCACCTTACAGATTGACATATACCGAGAATAAAGAACTTAATAGGAAAGTACATGAATTATTGTAGAAAGGTTTGTTTAGAGAGAGTTTGAGTTCATATGTTATACCTATTGTATTGGCACCTAAGAAGAATGGTGAGTGGAGAATGTATACTAAATCTAGAGCTATTAATAAGATAATGGTTAAGTATAGATTTCCTATGCCTAGGATGGATGACATAATGGGTTGTTTGAGTGGAGCGAGATATTTTAGAAAGATTGATTTGAAGAGTGGCTATCATCATATTCAGAATTAGAGAAGATGATGAGTGGAAGACTACTTTCAAGACAAAAGAAGGTTTGTATGAATGGTTGGTTATGGCTTTTGGTTTGACTAATGCACTGAATACTTTTATGAGGTTAATGAATGAAATTCTGAAGAAATTCTTGGGTAAGTTTGTGATTGTCTACTTGGATGATATTTTGATAATCAATAATCTTGAGCACATTAGGCAAGTGTTGCAGAGGTTGAAAGAAGAGAAGTCGTTGATTAGCCTAAAAAAGTGTTCATTTGTGAAAGAGTATATTGTGTATCTGGGATTTGTAATTTCAGCTGATGGTTTGAAGATGGATCCTGGGAAGGTTAAAGCAATTCTTGAGTGGCCTACACCTGATAATGTGAGTGAGGTAAGACCATTTCATGGTTTAGAGAGTCTCTACAAGAAGTTTATAAAAAAAATTGTTATGTTTATAATGCTATGATTGAGACATTGAGGGGAGACAAAAAGAATTTCAAGTGGACATGTGGAGTTGAGAAAATTTTTGAGACTTTGAAATAGAAGGTTGCTGAATTACCTGTGTTTGATTTGTTTGATTTGAATAAAGTATTTCAAATTGAATGTGATGCAAGTTATAGCGCAATTCAAGCTATGTTGAGTTAAGAGGGAAAACCTATTGCTTTCTTTAGTGAAAATTTGAATTATGCTAAAAGGAAGTATTATGTTTATGATGAAGAGTTCTATGCTATTGTTCAAGCTTTAAATAAGTGGAGACATTATTTGATTCTTAAGGAGTTTGTGTTGTATACTGATCATAAGGCCTTACAAGTATTTGGAAGTAAGCATAAGTTGAATTAGAGACAAATGAAGTGGATTGAGTATTTGTAGAATTTCACATTTGTGATAAAAAAATCAGAGTGGAATATCTAACCGAGTTGCAAATGCATTGAGCATAAGAAAATCTTTGCTGATTGAAATGAAGGTTGAAGTTCTCGGCTTTTATGAGATGAAGGATTTGTATGATATTGACCCTGATTTTTATGAGGTGTGGAGAGAGAGAAAAAAACATGTACTGAATCAACCAAGCATGAAACTTACTTCATTCAAGAAGGTATGTTGTTTAAAGGAGTTCAATTGTGTGTACCAAGAGAATCCATGAATTAATTTTATTAAGGTGAAATATTGTGTTGGTTTGGTTGGGAACTTTGGCATTGATAAAACTTTGAGTTTTCTTAAGGAGAAGTACTATTGATTGTGTAAGGATGTTCAAAAATTTATATGGAGTTTGTCAAGTTTCAAAAGGAGTAAGTTAGAATATTGGATTGTATACACCTATTCTAGTTCTTGATAAACCTTGGAGTGGCATCAGTATGGATTTTTTCCTTGGCTTACCAAGGATTGCAAGAGGGCATGATTTTGTATTTGTTATTTTTGATAGATTTTCTAAGATGACACGTTTCATACCATGTAAAAAGACATTTGATGCAGTGCATATTGGTGAGCTTTTCTTTAAAGAGGTTGTTAGACTACATGGATTGCCAAGGAATATTGTATCAAACAGAGATAATATGTTTGTTGGTTATTCATGGAAGACTTTATGGAAGAACATGGGTATTCAATTGAGATTTAATTTCATATTTCATCCATAAGAAAAGGTTGTGAACAAAAGCTTGGGAAATCTGTTGATATGCTTAGTTGGAGAAAAACCGAGTAATTAGGATTCAATATTAGCATAAGTTGAGTTTGCACACAAAAATTCTATGAATAGGAGTACTAGAGAAACACCTTTTGAGATTGTAAATGGAATGCAGCTTAGAGGTGTATCAGATTTGGGGGATATTGTTGGTGAAGAGAAGAGAAGTGTTGAAGGTGATGAATTTTGTAATTTCATGAAGTCTTTGCATAAGGAAGTGAAACATGAATCAGAACACAATAATTAGAAATACAAGGAGAGTGTAGATAAGTCAAGAAGACATATGAATTTTGAGGTTGGTGATGAAGTGATGGTTCATTGGAAGAAGGGTAGATTTCCTGTTGGCACATATAATAAGTTGAAAATGAAGAAGCTTGGTCCTTGTAGAATCTTGAAGAAGTTTGACAGTGGTAATGCTTATGCAGTTGAGTTACTTGATGACATGGATATATCTCCTATATTCAATGGTTTTTATTTTTTCAAGTATCACAAACCCGATGATGAGTTGATAGTATCAAATGGTTATCCTAAGAAGCATATGGAAGAGATAGAGTAGATTTTGGGTAAGAGAATTGGTAAGAGTACAAGAGGAAAGGACTATTTGAGTATTTGGTAAAATGGAAGGATAAAGCTATTGAAGATGATGCATGGATTTTAGGCTTAGGTTGTGACACACTTATAATTCAGGAGAATCATATTTTCAACCCCAGTTGTTTGATGTAGGAGCATCCTAGGTTGCTTCACTATCAGGCTCAGTGGAGGTGTGCTCAGTAATGCTTCAGGACATGCTCGATGACTTTGTTTTTGATTGGATCAATGGATATGTTCCAATCTTCTTTTGCTGAGTGGCTCTGGTTCTTCATTCACTGAGCATCGATGTTCTATATTCCCTGAGTGGCTCGATGACTTTGATGTTGTTGTTCAATGATGTCTTTCACTAAGTCATCTATTTGGGTTCTTATTGAGAGATGACTTATGTATTTAGTTTTAGGTTTTCATTTAATGCATTTTCAATCATTGGGATGCATGTAGACCATTATTTGGTCATCCTTCTCCATATGATGATCTAGAATCTTTTGTAAGTCACTTTGGCAAGTATAAATAAAGGGTCTTTGTATAGGATTAAGCATCAAGAATGGAGAAAAGTGAGAATAAAGATAGGAGATCATGGATCTTGCATGTTTGATGCATTTTGATGTATTTGAATCTCTATATTTGGATGTAACCTAGAAGGCCTCACAATCAAACATGTGTAATGAAAAATTGACAAATCAGTGAAAGAAATTTGTTCATCTCTCCTTGTTGGCGTTGTCTTTTGTGAATTTCTTTCATTGTGTTAACTTTGCAAGGATGGTTGGTGGTTAGGCCAGCCTTTGGACCTAATCTTCATTGTCCCTTACATCGTCCATTATTTGGGAAATGATGCACAACTTTCTTAGCACTTTTCCACTTGTGCTAATAGTCTTTCAAATAGAGTTTTACTACTTGGCCCCCTTGTGGTGGGGTTCTTAGTGATAGTATTGCTTGGAAAAGTATTTGATGAAATAGAAGAAAATAGTTCTTTAGCCTCTCCTTATCCTTCCCATATTGTTGGCTAGTTGTCAACCCACTCTTAAGGTGGGCTAATAGTCTTTCTGTCAGTGATTTTTTAATGATATTTCCTTGTAATTTCCAATAGCTTTACTGTAGTTTGTCATTAATGTGGTTGTCTAAGGGTCAACAACCTTTTTTTATTGTTGATTTTAATTTAAAAATAAGATAAAAAAGATAGAAGCATAGAAGGAACATGTAATAGTATAAAGATTATAAGAAAAGGAGATTTATAGATTGGAGTGATGTGAATGTAAATATGAGTATACAATAGTAGAAAGAATAAAGGACTAAGATGTACATATTGGAATGATGGGAATGTAAATATGTGTTATGTCAATATATGAATTTTGACCAATGGGTATATGGTATGATATGGATTATATTTAAATTGTGTTCATAAGCTCTCTAATTAGTCTTTTATTCTATGTTTTTTATTAAAGGAAATCAAGTTCAACTATGAAACCCTTTATGACAAATCTTTAAAAGGGACCTAAAAACCCATAGTTAAAGATAGTCAAGACTATTCACTAGATAGAGTAGGAAAAAACAAGATGTGACCAAACTAATAACATAGGGCAAGCCACACAAGCTTCACCCACAAACATAAGATGTTGCATAAAAAAAGATAAATTACACCTATATGCAACCAAAGCCAAAAAAAAACATCATTAACATTTCCCTTTCTACTTTCCTTTATAGGAATGAAGGGTCATATCAAACAAGGACTAGGGAGACTTAGATTTTGTATTTTTTACTATTGCCCAACCCTCTTCCACCCTAACAACACAATTCTACCAATAAATTGAATCCAAAATTTTAAAAAATGTCTTTATTCTAGGAAGGCTTAAAAGATCACAAGGAAGGATCAATAGTAAAAAAGGACCACAAGCATCTAAGAAGGCAACATGAAAGATATGGTAGGGCTTGCAGAATTTATGGCTAACAAGTGGCAGACAAGGTATATGAGTATCATTGCTAGTAAACAAAAAATAGACAATGCCTAGTCAATCAAGAACAACAACCCTAATGGTTGCATATGTATCAGAGATAGCAACACTAGGAGAAGAAGCGGTAACAACAATACTAGGAGTAAAAGCAGAGATGACAACATTGGGAAAATAAACACCTAATGAAGGATAGTTTTCAACAACAATACATGGCCAACTCTAAATAATAACAACAATAGTTTCATGAGTTTTTCCAACCACCAAGGAAACCAACTAAGGGAAGGACTTCTTCTAAACCATGTAATGCTTAGATTAGACCCTTTTCCACCAAGAAACATATTTTTTCTTTTCTCCATCTCACATTGAGCCAAAACATGACCTATCTTATAACATCTACAACATCTAAAAGAGATGCCCTCATATTCAAGTGGTTGAATTCAAGATCCCAATGATAATTCAATCTTGATCTCAGCTAGGAGACCTTTAGAAATATCCAGATCATCCAAAATGTGAGCATAAGTAGAGTGTTTAGTATTGAAAGATTCATCATCGATCATTAGAAAATTCCATAGAGCCTTATCCACTTCCTCGAATGAAGTCTACCCATAGATGAAGGGAAAGGTTGGGAAACCTCATCCAGATTGAATTCTTACTAAACAATTCTAACAAAGTGCTAAAATCATAATGTCAAGGTTTAATCATCAACATATGTTTATCATCCCAACTAAAGAAGTGATCTCACAATAGCTTAGTTCTATCTTCAACAACCCGTTCCTAGTTTTGGGAAATCCACCCAGGAAACTGAGGAAGAGTCAGCCACAAACCTTTGAATCTATAAATAACAAGATGACAAGCAAAAAAGATAAGTGTTGTTTGTAAGCTTCTTCTCAACCTTTGAAGAAAAATTAAGGGAAATGCTAATACAAACTAGAATAAAACTTGCAACCAAAGAGACCTTAGTATTGACATTTAGTCAAGTTTGTTATTAGTGACAACACTTTTCATATTCTATATGGCTACTGAGCTCATTGAACAATCTACAGTATTTTCCATTAAATCAATGGCCAATGAGCATTTCAATGGTTACCAAGGGAATTTAGTTAGTGTGAAGTGCAATAGTTCAAATCGAGTAGAATTAGGCAGTGTGAAGTCCAGTAGTTCAACCTGAGCATTTTAGTGGTTACTGAGCTTTACAGTTTCTACCGAGCTAGTAGTTGATGTAAAGAAAAGTTAGTATTAACCGAGCTATGTGATGATTAGTGTTTACTGAGTGCAGTCATGATAAATGAGTGATTCAATTTCCATTGAGTTACACAGTATTTACCAAGTCACTAGTGCAGACTAAGTTCAAGACTACATTAAGATGATTAGTATGGACCAAGCTTCTACTTCTATTGAATACATGACAATGCCGAGTAGTGACAGTGGATGCCGAGTATCAGAACTTCACCAAGTCAGTCTTCAAAACCTGAGTATCTTCATTTGGGTCGAGTTTGTAATATTGGTGTTAACTTGTATATTGGTCGACTTTGTAATTTTGTAAATTGGATTGATATATATGTAATGTATTGTATCATATCCAAAGTAAAAAAGTAAGTATGAATATGGGAAAATAAGGTGAAATAGAAGCATGCGAATGTGAATCAGCAGTAGACAAAGTGTATTGTAAGGCCATATCAACAAAGGAGTAGTAGAGTCATATCTATCACATAAAGGTGATCAACACATGAAGAATCTCTATCAGCAATCCAGTTGTAAGTCAGAGAGCTGTTGTTTCATCCTAATAGGTGAACCAGTCCAAATCCTTTAACAAGGTAGACTTAACAATCTTTTGTCAAATCTGTTTACCGAGTGCATACTTCATTATGTTTTTGTAAAACTTCTAACAAGGTGGACCTGCCAATCCTAATTGCTCCTAACAAGGTAGATCATCAAAAGTGATCATTGTAAGCCTTAATAGGCCAACTTTATGCTGCAATATTGAAGTTTTGTAGTTATCATCCTCACCCTAATTTTACTTTCTATTTGGAAGGTTTTTGGGTCACCAAATTATTGTGTTCAAGTGTTATGAATGTTTTATGCTTTTAGTTTCACATGCAATTAGATCTGATTTAATGACTTAAATGGTAATTGGATTATTGCAATTAAGATCTGGATTTGGTAAAAATTTTAAGGTTATTGATTCATCCCTCCCCTCTCAATAACCTAGCATAGTCTTGAATATTTGCAACAATTGGTATCAGAGCTTTGTGGTTCTCAAGATAAAGCTTGACAACTTGAGCAAAGATCAAGGATAATGGAGATATTCAAACTTAATAAGGCAATTGACAATGAAAAGCTAGATCTAGAGATAGCCATTGCACAACTCAAGAAAGTTGAGAAGCAACTTTCCCAATCCTTGAAAAGAAGGAAGAAACTTGCAAATCAAATGAATGATCATTAGTACATTGAAGAAAATATTGAAGACTTTTTCCCTTCAAGCAGTTTAGATGAAGCAAATGATGCAATCAAAGAATTCTTAGAGAAGAATGGTTCCCTGAAAGAAGAGGTAAGAAATATCAAAAGAGAACAAGAAATTTAGTTAGTAAGGCTATGTGAAATCTTGGAACAAAGGAACAAGATGAAAGAAGAAATGGATGGAAGGAACAATGAGATCCAAAACCAATCCCTTCAGCATGCAAATCTTATAATTCAAATCTCCAATGCAAATGAGGAAATCATGAGTCAAAGATAGATCAATGAAAGATTAAGAAATGATCTAAATTTGGAAAGAGAAATCAATGAAAGAATAAGAAGTGAGTTGAGATCTGAAAAGCAAACTAGTGAAAAATTGAAAAATGACCTAAACACTGAAAATAAAATTAATGAAAGAATGATGAAATCCCAAGCAAACATGAATCAATTGAATCAACTAAATGAGCATAATCTCTATAGACAAAAAGGAAAAGTAGGAATTGGATGCAAAGAAGAAGGCGAATCCTCCAAAATAGGTGCTCAAAGGAATCAAAGACCTACTTGCAATTACTATGGTAAGATAGGTCATACATCAAACAAATGTTGGAGTAATGATAAAGAAAAATTCAATGGTAAATAATACAATTGCAATCAGCATGGTCACAAGGCTAATGAATGCAAAGAGAAACCAAAATTTGAAGGAAAGTGTCACAAATGCAAGAAACAAGATCACAAGGCATCAGAATGTAGAACCAAGTCGTTCAATCTAGCAGAGCAAATTGTGAAAGAAATATTTGGTTGGGACTATAACACTTGGTGTAGATGTCATTACTATGGAGAATATGGAAACATTGACATGAACTATGTTAAACACCATAGAAGGAAGAGAGATACCACCATAAGATGTTTCACTTGTACAAAACTTGGTCATCTAGCCAAGAATTGCATGAATACAAGTAGAATTGAAGATGAAAAGAAAGTAAAAGAAAATAACATTTGAAATTAGATGAGGCAACAATGGATTCCTAAATCTATTGAGGAAGCTAGTTCAAGCAATGATGGTAATGTCACTCAAGAAGTGGGTGACTCCACCATTTCCAACTAAGTTCTTACGGAAGAACTGGAACTACGTTATCATGATCACATCCAAATAGTTCCAATTAAAAGGTGACAAATATCCAAATCAGTATTCAAGATACAAATGGATCACTAAAGATCGGTATCAATTATCACCGAGTTGCCTTCTCTATCAAGTATGGTTGGGTCATAGACTCTATCGAGCAAGGTTGAGAGTAACAAGTCACACATGTTTAGTTACTAAGTTATGAAGCCTTCACCAACTAATCAATTGAATAGTGGATGACAACCTATCATGTATAATTATGTCATCATGGCTACCTTTGTATTGAGCATTAATGGTGAAGTTTTAACAAAAAGTAGGAAATCAAATTCATTTTCATCGAGAATTCTGTGTTATTGTGATCAAGCAAATTGCAGAGCGATCAAATGACTTCTAGAAAATTTTGCAGATAAGTCTTTCAAAGTTTTTCATAGCTTATTGAGTAGCCATGGCAGCATCAAGCAGCAGCAGCAAGGCAAGGAAAGGGTCATAAATGTTGGTTCGAGGAGTCGAATGGAAAGCACCTGATTTCAAACTTGTGTCGGCAGTTGCTAAAACCCTCAATCCAAATGGAGCATAATTGTAGATCCCTCCTAGGGTACTACTTATTAATGATATGGGTAAAAGCACAGATCTATGTCACCATTTATGATACCAAAACCTATTTTGGTCAAATCTCATTACTCTATCAAAACTCAAGTTTTTTCAAAAACTAAAAATACCCTTTTATAGATCTCATATTCAATATCATCATTATATAAATTTTTGAGTGTTTTGATTAGTTATAATATGTTATAATCTCAAAATATTATAAGTTGATATTTCAACATTTTAGAAGATGCCCCCTCAAAAAAGGAAAAAAATAGTAAATCATATAAAAATAAAATAAAAAATTATATTTATCTCTAGAGGAGAGAATCCTCTTCATGAACATATAATTTTTTTTCAAGAAGGTATAGATTTGATAGAGAAGTTTTGATAGGAGGAAAAAACTATTGGATTCTGATAAGGTTGAACTTGAGTACTTATATTAAAGAAAATATACATCAAATTTTTATTTTTTATTTTTCACTAGCTATACATGTCATCTATAAGATATTTTCAAATCAGAACAAAAAAAGATAATTTGCATATACTTGTGTGACAAGAACTACACCCTATATTTTTTACAATTAAAAAAGGGACTTCAAAATAAAATAAAATGAATAAATTCTTACTCAAAAAAATTATAAAAATTATAGGCATAAAATTCATCCAATTCTACACATTTGATCAATTTACATCGTCTTCATATTTTAAACACAAATACCATTTTTTTTGTCATTAATGTTGAACTATCACATTTTGATATCCTGTTTCTTTATAAAGGTGACACATGTTTGTGCTTTTACCCATATTCAAACTCATTTTAAGTGTGCAATTCAAGAAATTGGAACCCTAGAGATGGATGATGCCCTAGGTAAATTATGTGTGAATGGTGTTCTTAGACCCAAACGTAAGCATTTGGAAGATAAGGGTTTTACCCACATTCCCCACCTGCCCCAAAGTTTCCAAATTAAATGGATCAGATACATCCTAAGACGAGTTCACAACGGTCAGTTGTGGCTTGAGAAACTAGTTTTGATCACTAAGAAGATGATTCATCGTATCACCAGCCTTCTCATGCTCTCCAAGACCAAAACCACTAAAACCCTAGGTTGGGTAGAGTTAGAAAAGAAAATCCTAGCTGAGTGGGACAATAGAGGTATGACGATTAGTAGTGTAACTGATGTAGAACACAAAATTTGACATACATGTGATAGCCCACAAGATTTACAATTCTAGTTGTCTAAATAGTGTATCATGTGGAGTAGTAGACTTGGCATACAAAGTTGTGAAGAATAATTTTTCATATGATCTTGTAGATTTGTTGTTGAAACAGTTTAACAATAACATGAAAAGTATAAGAACTTCTAAAAATAACCCTTGAAAATTTAGTTCTTTGTTAACTTGTCTATTTTTCTATGTTCAAAAGTTTTTCCCTTCAAAAGGCACAGTAGTATGGAGAAAGGATGTGCCGGTGCTATATCAAATTAATGAGTATATTACAGAAATGGAAGAAATTTTTTTTATTAGAATGGATAATTATTTTGATGTCTTCAAGGATAAAATGAATAATAGATTTATGATTCCCAAGAAATTGGTTAAAGATTACAAATATGATGTTCGTTTCATGGTAGACTGTGACAAAGTCTACATTCAAGCAGTGAAACCTAGAGTTGTATGGGTACAACCTCTTCCCTATGACATGAATATAGATGAAGCAAAGGACATAATTGAAGCCTTGATAAATGAACCTATTGATCCAAAGGCACCGCACTTTGGAACATATGATGAGGCTAAGGAAAGAATAGAGCTTGAAATCAAGATTCCATAGGAGGTTAACAAAGGTAAGAGGAGAATAACAAAACTCAAAACAAGCACACCTCTTATGTTAACTGAGGGAAAGGAGAAGATGTGGAAGAATCAGAGGATGAAGAGGAGTCAGAAAAGGAAGAAGAGCCAATGAAGAAGAAAGGGAAGGTGATCATCACCAAGCCATCCACTACATTTTTACCAAAAGATCCAAGAAGAAAGGTAGTGAAGTTGTATTTAGAAAACCTCCTCCCACCTTCCAAGAAAAAACTAAAATAATTGGAAGAACGTGTTGGCATAACCAACTTCAAATCATTGAACTATGAATTTAGGACAGAAGCTAAGAAGAAACAGGTTTAAGAATTAGTGCTAACCAAGATAGGAAAATGGAAGTATTCCCATGATCAAATAGCCTCCCAGATCCCTAATGAATTATTAGAGAAAATAAAGCCAAGATGGGACTTTGCTATGCAAACAACTAAAGATAGATCTATACACAAACCTTGAGGCAGTTGCTACTGAGCATCACAAATGCTGAGGTAAAAGAGTCCATAAAGAAGAATGAAGATAAGATGCCTATCAAATTCAATACTTGTTTAATTTTGTTAAAGGATATAGAGCATGTTGTTAAAAATTCCACAAGTATGTGGAAGAATGTTTAACACTTGCATAAACAAAGTGACTTCCCTATAGAATTCAAGGATGATGATAGTGATGATGAGAAAGAAGAAACATACACTGAGCCAACACATTTTGACAATGAAGAAGTTGAAGAAGACAAAGAGGAAGAAGCTACTAAGGAAAAATAAGATGATGATGAGGAGATTGATCCTATGAAGATAGCAACCACAATCACTGCCTCACTTCTTCACTCTTCAAGAAAATTAGCACCTACATCGAGCTCGAAGATAGCTTCAACAAGTTTGATTGTGACCATAGTAGATACATCAAATGTCCAATCACTTTTTTCTCCCTCGTAGCTCAACACATCACTAATAGAAGTTTCTACCACTTCATCTATTGAGATGCAACCTCTCTCTTCTTTAGCTCTCAAGTTAGCATCATCAGCAATGAGTACAGTATGTTCTACAATTTTAAGCTATTCAGTAGTAAGTACTTCAGTTTTGAGTTCTACAATTTTGGATTCTACAGTTTTGTCTACTAGAGTTTTGGATACTTCTGTAAGTACTTTAATTTTGGATTCATCAAGCATTCTAATTCGTATTCCATCAGTTGGGACTATATCAATTTTCACTGCTAGTCCTACTATCTCTACAATTGTTTCCATTATGGATTCTAAGGCATTAGGTACAAGGACAATTGAACCTAAGGCTCAACCGAGTACAAGATTTTTTATTAGAGGAAAGGAGATAGAGGAGGATATAGACCTAGATGAGGAGATTGAGATTCCCAAATGGGATTTTGATAATATCACTGTAGATCAAATGCATATAGCTAGTCAACACCTCCAAAAGAAGGCCAAGCAAAAGAAATTGAGGAGACAGATAGAGAATATAAAATCATTGATGATGCCAATAATATTTTGACTAAGGTGATAGGTGTTGAAGTTGATACTTCTCAACACATTTTGTTTCAATTAGAAGAGGTAGTCTAGAGGTTTAATGAGGACTCGAGTGGTCAAGACAAATTGATTAAGAAAGCAAAAAAGAAATTTGATAGTAAAGTGCTTGAGCACATTGCTTGATAAATTTCCATTTAGCAAGTGGAGCTTTCCTCCATTTTGACCAATTTTGAAACCTCTTGCACAAATGTAACATCACTTTTTGGAAAGTTGTGTAATGTTACTAAGTTCACAAAGGAAATAAAGAGAAAATTGGCAAAGATTGATGAAGATCTGAAGGCCAGTATAGTTGCAACTTGACCCTAGTTCAAGATCTACACATCAAATGAAAATCAGATTCTTGTCAAATATGTAGGCAAAGTTTTTGAGAGAAGAAGCAAGGATCTAGTCTACACTTATAGATATTCAAAATATGATCCTTCCCATCATGGATACAAAGCAAAAGCATATTGCTTATTCCAAAATATTGATCCATGACAATAACTTCTCCATTGCAGACCACCTAATAGAATTCTTTGCAGAAGTTCAAATTGCTCTACATACGTACAAAGTTTTGCAAGAAAATTGGGATAATACTTTAGCACTTATTCTCAAGGTACATTATAATTTTCTTTCTTATATTGGTGTCTCCATGTAAATAAATGTTGAATAAATCTTTGGCATTATTGTCAAAAAGGGGGAGAGACACTTAGTATGCTATATAAGGGTAGAGACACTTATTATGTATAGTGAGATACTATGTATATTGTATCAGGGAGAATCATGCAAAGGAAAGAAAAGTGTATATAGCAGAGAATTTGTAGATATAGTATACTATATATACTTACAAAGACAAATTTTGAAAAATCTCAAAAAAATAGTATACCATACCGAGCTAGTACCACACTGTGATGTATATAAGTTTTGGCTGATGAGTGTTTTTGTCACTAATGCCAAAAGGGGAGATTGTTGACATTCAGTCAAGTTTGTTATTAGTGACAATGTTTAATCAAATTATGTATGGCCACCGAGCTCATTGAATAGTCTACAGTGTTTTTCATGTAATTCAGTAGCCACCAAGCATTTCAGTGGTTACCAAGGGAATTCAGTTAGTGTGAAGTACAATAGTTCAAACCAAGTAGAATCAGGTAGTGTGAAGTCAAGCAGTTCAAGTCAAGAATTTCAATGATTATTGAGCTTTGCAGTTTCTACTAAGCTAGCAATCGATGTAAAGTGAAGTTAGTATTAATTGAGCTATGTGATGATTAGTGTTTACCGAGTGTAGTCATGGTAAACAAGTAATTTAGTTTCTACTGAGTTACACAATATTTACCAAGTTACCAGTGCAAACTGAGTTCAAGACTACACTAAGATGATTAGTATGGAATAAGCTTCTACTTCTACCGAATGCATGATGATGTCGAGTAGTGACAGTGGATGCCAAGTATCAGAACTTCACCAAGTCAGTCTTCAAAACCCGAATGTCTTCATTTGGGTGAACTTTGTAATATTGGTGTTAACTTGTTTATTGGCTGACTTTGTAATTTTGTAAATTGGATTGATATATATGTAATGTATTGTATCATATCCAAAGTAGAAAAGTAAGTATGAATATGGGAAAATAATGTGAAATAGAATCATGCGAATGTGAATTAGCAGCAGACAAAGTGTATTGTAAGGCCATATTAGCAAATGAGTAGTAGAGTCATATCTATCGCATAAAGGTGATTAGCACATAAAGAATCTCTATCAACAATCCAGTTGTAAGTCAGAGATCTACTATTTCATCCTAACAAGTGAACTAGTCCAAATCCTTTAATAATCTAGACTTAACAATCTTTTTCCAAATCTCTTTAGCGAGTGCATACTTCATTGTGTGTTTGTAAATTTTCCTCTAACAAGGTGGACCTAGCAATCCTAATTGCTCCTAACAGGGAAAATCATCAGAAGTGATCATTGTAAGCCTTAATAGGCCAACTTTATGTTGTAGTATTGAAGTTTTGTGGGTATCATCCCCACTCCAATTTTACTTTATATTTGGAATGTTTTTGGGTCACCAAATTATTGTGTTCAAGTGTTATGAATTTTTTATGCTTTTAGTTTCACATGCATGCAGTTAGATCTAATTTAATGAATCAAATGGTAATTGGATTATTGCAATTAAGATCCAACTTTGGTAAAGTTTTTAAGGTTACTGATTCACCCCTCCCCTCTTAGTAACCTAACATAGTCTTGAATGTTTCCAACACTTAGAAGATGATAGAATCCCAATAGATAGTAACATTGTAGTAGATGGTGAACCACTAGGAAGAGATCCAAATTCAGGACCAATGGATGGAGAAACCCTAATTGATAGAGTAGTACCAACATAACACTCTTTAATTATGTGTTGTATATCCCTTTATTATATTTTTCTACTACATATCAAGAAAATGTGTCCCAACCTTGCATTTACACAAAACTACTAGTTTTTAGCAAGTTATTTCTTTCAACATAACTTTTCCCCATTCTTTACCTGAATGTTCAGATGGGTTAGATGAACATGTCATCAAAATTACATTGCAAGGAACATCTAGTTTTAATGATACTAAAGTTTTGGTTTTTAGAAATTGTTGATTCTTTTATTAATTTAATTTGGGAGCTTTAAAATATTTAAAATAATACAAAAAAGTGGGTAAATGGTGTGGCAATCTACTAGATGATAGATTTTGCCACAAGCTTTTTGGTGCTTCAAATGGTTGATTAATTGAATGCCCAATTAAAAAGACATGGCCTCTAGATGTTGGGTCTCCCAAAATTTGAAATGTACAAATATTTAATATAGATAAATGAGATGTAAAAGGGAGTTACATGTCTTGGTGTGTGTATTGACACATCATATGGAATGTTTGATTTGTGATAAGATGGATGGAATTTATAAATGGTTTTTGGCCCATGATTTTGTAATACCACTTCATAACTAATTGTATTGTATATGGTATATATTAAGTGCATGAGATGGAACATATTTATAGGAGTATTATAGCTATTCAACTATCTCTGAATTTGTGTTTAGTTACACTTATGAGAGAAGCTTTCTCTACAAGTGTATTATAATATGATATTGATTTTTTTTTCTTCTAGAAGTATTTTCCCCTTTTTAATTATTGTGTTGTGATATGCATGTTGTTTATGTAATTTTTTAATTATTATAAAGACATAAGAAATTTTTTACTTACCTTGTACTCAAGGTTAGTGTGGAAAGTGGATCTACTAAACATATTTACATATGGTATTAGAGCCTACTCACATTTGGCTTCAGTTATGGGATGTTGGAATTTTCAAACTAATCTGAATTTGAGTGGGAGCTTGTGTGAAGGATATTTTGTAATCTTGTTGTAGGAATTTATAGATGACTACTTTGTCAAGGGGAGTAAAGGCATGTGGATAATTTTTTTATAAATAATTTTTTAATTTGGAGGCTAGACATGGATGATCTCCTAGTAGATTGAAATATGTGGGAGGCTACTAATGAGAATTTCTTAAGACATACAAATCTATATAGCATTGGTAAATATACTGTTATTGATCATAAAGACAGGGATTTGATTAGATTGTGGCTTGCAAACTCTATTTTAAATGAGGTTTGTGAAAATTTCTTTACAAATAATCTATGGAAGAATCTTGTTGAGATGTATATAGAAAAATCTATGGTGAATAAGGTTTTATTGAGGAAGAAACTATAATCCTTAAGAATGGAGGGTGAAAAAATTACAAACCACCTAGATGCATTCAATACTTGTTGTCAATATGGATTAGAAGGAGAAAAGTTATTTAGTGTCTCTCGTGTTTGCATTATGTTCCTTGGTTTATTTTGACCAAAGATACTTTGAAGGATTTTTCATGTGTATTTTCATATTGAGATGCTTTGATGACTCTAAATTAATTTGATTATTAGTGTCATAGTTGCTAGATGTTAGATGTATTACTATTCACTTTAATCATATTTTCATGATGATGCTAGTGATGTGACATGATGTATGGTTAAGTTTGTATTCAAATATGGATTATGATTTATATATTATTAGATGGATATTATTGGATTACTTGTTGATGTGTTTTTATGTTGTGGATATTTATCTTTTATCTTCACTAAATATATGCTCAATGCTGAAAATGGATTATTTAAATTATTTATTATATGATTATATGTCATTATTGCACCATTGGCATGAGTAGATTTTCCATTGGTGCCAGTATGCAGTGGGAAATAATTCAGTCACTTACTTGTGAGATATATATGATATTCTATTCTTTGTATGCTTTGGCTATTATATATTGAGCATCTGCACTTGATATTTGCTTGTTTACTGAATACATACCAAGTGCATTCACCCTGAGTTCAAGATATCAGTGTATGCCTATAACCCCAACAATAGTACCTAAGGATAGTGACTTTGACCATTCATGTTGAGCCAATGTCATCCTTGTATGAGTGATGTATCTATCTAATTGTTATTATTAGCCCTTTGTTAATTGGTAAATCCAAACTCATGATGCAATATTTGATTTGATCTATGAGAATGTTTGTTCATTTAGGATTGCATAGTTATCACAAAAAATGTTATTTAATTGATTTGGGGGAAATTTGATAATTGATTTAATTTATGCTATTTACCTGCTAATTTACTGTACTTGAATTCCAATTACTTGGAATTTCTTGATTTATTTGGAAAAAAATGGGCCAATTAGATTATTAACTTATTTATTTAATAACCTAATTAATTTATAAGACACTTCAACTAAAATTTTTATATTGGCAAAAAGGAATCATTCTTTTGACTCTTCATACACTTGCAATTTCTTGTTTTGGAGAAAAACTCCTCAAACCCTCTTTGGGTCATTTTACTTGTTTTTCTCATTGGGAGAGATTAGCTTGCTAGATCGTTGCAAGGTTGGTCTCATTGGTCTCATAATGGGGATCTCCTTCTTTCTCAAGTGTTTCATTGCATTCGACAAGATTTTTTTTCATTTTGTGGTTGCAATTATCACCAGATTTGGGCATTTTATGTGATGTCGTTTTCTTTTGTTCTGATCTATTTCACCTCTTATTTTTTACTACTAATTGATTGGAGGTTGAGAACTAGTGTTCCCCTCAATTTGTGTGTTTTAGTTTGAGCCAATTAGATAAGAACACACATTTGAAGCTTAATGTGATTTTAAATTTAAAGTTTTTGTGAAGTGCTGCTATTGGAATTTGCATATTTTCTTGTAGCTCTATTTTATTTTATTTTTAGGCATTTGACCTAATTTTGCAGGTCGTGTTTTATTTTGTTGAATTCTAGAGTGTTTATTTTTGGGCATTTTTCTTGTCACATTGTTTTGCATGCCACCTAGATTTTGTGGGAATTTTTTGGCATGAGTTTGGTTCATGGAATTGGAGTTTTTGTTAAGTTTCTAATCCTGTCATGCCTGACCACTACTATTGTTTTTTTGCTTCTAGGACTTAGTGGATGTTAAGTTTCTTTCAGTTTGAAATGTTGATTTAATTGTCAGAACTCAGTTTTATTCTGTTTAGCAGAACATGAAACTTTTGTTGGATATGTTTTTTTAGTATTAGTAATACTTTATTTAGTTTGATAGATGACTTATGATTTTAATTTATTATTACTATCAAGGTATAATATTTTTGATAGTTATTATAATTATGATTAATTGAGTGGTTTCATAAAACTGACATTACTGGTTGCAGTAATTAGATGTCATAGAAGGATTTAGTGATTAAAAGTTGTTAATTTAAGAATTAAGGTTTGAAACTTGCATATGAAAATGCATGATATTAAGGTATCAAATGCTTTCATGAGGTTGAATTGTCTTTGTATATATTTTTAAATTGTTAAAAGATCAATTACTTTCTTTAAGGTGAATTTGGCATATGGTGTATGCAAATGTTTTAAAAGGGGTTTAATATTTCTAGTTTTATCTTACCCTAAGTTAGTTTTGTTTCATGGCTTTAATTCACTTGTGTGTAAAGGGTTGATTAAATATTGTTTTGCTTAATTGATGGGTTTCGAAATGCTTAAAAAGAGGTATAATTGCATTGTTTTAAAACTAATATGGCAGTGGCAATAAGACTGCCATATACACGGCTCTGTGACGTGGGTTATGTATTTAATGCATGTTTATCATGTAATAGTGAAATGAGGGTTTTTGACCGGCCATTACATTGTGAATTCAGTTCTGCGGTAGCTATGCCGAGAATTGACCTCTTTGCATTGTTTGGTAGAACACTTGTGTTCTGTTGCTAAAGAATCGGCATTATGAAAGGGTTTAGTTGGAATGAAGTACTTTCCAATGAGGATAAACGTGGTTATGAAGCTTAGATCAAGATATTCTGCTTCATTTTTTTTTTATCCGGTTCATTTTTTCTGATGTTACATGCGAGTTTTCCAGTTACAACATTTGGAAAGTGTGGTTTTGATTTGGCGTCTGGGGCTTTGGCATCAAGTTTCATTACAGAGCTTTGTGTTGAGCATATTTGTCTGCTGAATCTCACGTAGGGGCATTTCTAACCCTACTCACTTATTGCTATTTATACTACATTTGATTGTGTAGCATATGAATGATATAGTTGTTTAGATCTAAGGGTTCATATCGATACCTGAGAATGGAAGTATGCAAGGTTGGCATGTATACTATCAAATTTTGTATATTCCCATGTTTGAGTATGGGTATGGAGTCATGGCTTTAAAAATAGAGTTTGCATTTGGGTTTATTTTTCATACTACAGAAATATGTATCAAAATATGTTGTTATCGATTTCTGTTGTGATGTGTTTAGTGAATACCATACCTCTGTATTCATTATTGTATGATATTTTGTCAAACGGTATGCTTGATGTCTGCGGGCACAAACATAATTTCCTATTGTCATTTGAATTAGGCAAAATGTTACTTCTTTTAGAATAAATGGAAGTTAGTCATGATTGTTGTGTTAAATCATTGTTTTAAAAATTAAAATTAGTCATGGTGTTAAACATGTATATGAGGAAATTGTGACTCAAGCATTTTGTCAAATGGTTTGCGGGTAACTCTGCGCAAAAGCTTAAAAGGAAAATCTGAATCTGAGTTGGAAAAAAAAATACATTTAGGTGTAGAGTAACGAATTATCATTTTGAAATTTAGAGATTTGATCTTAACATAAAGTTTTTTATTTATTTAGAAAGATTAGCATACAGAGTATTGAACTATTGATTGGAGTCTGCAACCCGGTCGAGGTCATAGCGACATTTTAAGTTTTTAAATATACCAAGGAAATTTAGGAAAGTATATATGTGGAAATAGTCGATGCCAGTTGATGTATAACATGGCTCAATCGATCAATAACAGTATCGGTTTTATTTGGTTATGTGGAAAAATTTGAATTGTTGTTATTCAATACTGATGACATTTTGTTATATAAGTTTTACGTGAAACCATTATTGAAGTTATACTTATCTGATATCAATCGATTCTCTGTTGAAATGAATACTATTATATATTTAAAGGGGATTTTAGATTTAAGAGCTTAAGGGTTATCATGTGCTACGATCGAAAAAGAACAATGGTACTCTATTAACCATTTCTTGTGATAGCAAAATATTAGAGGTTAGTTGTTACAGTATGAAACACTGAAATTAAGATGAGTTAAATAATGATGTCTATATTTTTAGTTAAAATGGAATAACTATTTTGCTAAGACAAGATTTCATTTGTTTAATTATGTTGTGAGGTTTTATTTTAAGAACCTGATACATGACTGTGGATGGAAATTGGAATTTTGCAAATTGAAATTAAGTATACAGTATCATTATCTATATGATCTTCTGTTGAATCTTTGATTGAACTTAGAAATAAGGAAATCATTCTATTATGATAGATTTTGCTGAGAATATTTCAATAGCATTTTTCTTATGATGATTTTGAAATAAAGTTAACAAGAAATAGAATTCTTTCATTATTATGATGCGTTATGTTATTTTTATCAATTCAAATCTGTATCAAATGGGAGAAGAGTTACTTATGATATATGAATGATGAAACTTCATTCTAGGTAAACATATCATTTGCATTTGAATTTTGTAATCTTAGTCATTCTAGAAGATAAATCTGGTTGATTAAAGCAGTTGAAATTGATTTTATAGTATTAAGATATGTAAGTATTATTAAGCTAATACAATAGTTTAATTATATTTATGTAAACTTAATATTATAGATTTCGTTCCTGTTGCTATAATGACCTAGAATTTACCTTTGAAATCGACAGAATAAGATGAGTTACAGTTGGATAAGGAATGGATTATTATGTTGTTAACTAGTTTGTTATCCTTTGTATATACATTCTTAGAATATCTGTTTGATGTGATTTGTAAGAATAGCTGTGATGAACATATATCGGGGTGGCTGAATTTGGTTAATCCTATTCAGTTATTTAATACAGTGAAAACATTAAAATAAATCAGGTGGGTTAAATACATAAGTAAATTTAAAAGGCCTTACCTATGACTTGAACCTAGACGGTTGAGTACGGAGAATAGGGCAAAACTCTATTACATCATTTGATGAGTATAAAGAGATTTTCACTTTGAGCTGACTATGAGCATACCAATTTTGGATGTAGAACCTTAGCACCATAGTGATGAAACCTCAGTATATATATGAATCATTTATAGTTTATTCTTAGTGCGAGTTTAATTATGCATTGTTAAGAAAATGTTTACTTCTTGCATATTAGATTTTGAGTTGCACTATGATAAATGGAACAGATATCTGCATTATGGTTATGTGAATGTTTATCCTAACACTTATGCAGGTGGATTACATTTTTTTAACTCAGTGTATACTGAGCCCTCTTTATGTTGTGTTGCAATGTTGTGTGTTTTCAGGTGCTTCAAGGTGATTAGCTGATAGCTAAAAGATTACTGATGAAGTTGTATCTTGAAACAGAATCTATTCTTATAGGGTCCATATGTTGGACATAGATGTTAAGAAAGATATCATTCTTCATTATTGTATTGTACTCTATATGTATAAAAGTCATGATGAAAATTTTATGGATGATATCATCATTTGTTATGAGATTTACAAATTGAAAGTGAATTATTCATTTATCTTGTACTTGGTTTAAGTGGTATTGTATTAAAAAAAAAAAATTGTTCTTTGTTTCTTTATTTATTTCTTATGTCTAGTGTGGCATTACAAATCCTTCCATGGTTTTACTTTGTGGTTATTGGGACTTGTGTTTAATTTGTACTCATGCCTTCGAAAAACTCCTTTTGAGAAAAGGTGTCGTCACTAAAGCTCCAAGCCATTGTATTATTTACCAACAATAAAATTGTTACAATATAATATCATGTTCTTAACTCCAAGGAGGTCAACATCCTCTTTTTATGGAAAACAATTAACATTGTAACCCTACAAAATTATCATTCTATATGCAACACCATTTATTGTAATGATTAATTAATTAAAAAATATATTACACATTATATTCTTATTTTTTAATTAATCAAATACAATAAATGGTATTTTTTGGTGTTGCACAAGTGTTTCCTAAAAAACTATCTCTTATATTTCTTCATCTCAATTCATCATCACATAAACTCATGAAGCCCAAAAAACTAGCATAGGGTATCACCATGCACTCCAGAAGGTCTTAATATACCATGATAAAATTCTATAAAGCCCCACTCCATTATTATTTTCTTATAACCTTTAGAAAATATGCTTGATAGGCCATAACATGCAATATGAGTGCCTCAAGATTTATATTCCACTTTAAAACATGAACTAGCTAATAGTTTGTCTTTTTTATCATTTTGGTTGATACCTTGAATCTTAAATGACCCAAAGGTTTGTGGAGGACAAAGAAGTTAACAATAGAATGGGTTAGTGAAGTTATCTATCATAGACCCTTCAATTGAAAGGTACAACTCCCATTTATATGCAAGATTTGCAATGAATTTGTTTTTTGGGTTTTAGGGGTATGCTCTTAACTAGAGAGAAGAAGAGGCAAAAAGCAGGTTGCCCAACGCTTTAAAAAACCTAGGCAAGTGAAAGGAGGACTAACTCACAACATGAAATCTACTCTGACCTAAATGCAAGAAATGGAAACATGCATAACCAACTACTACAATAGGAGAGAAAGAAAAGATGACAAAATGGGCAATTCCTAGATTACAAAGTTAACTCATGTTTCTACAATACTTAGATTATCTATATCTCAGGCATTCCATCAACTAATTTTTAGCCTCCTTCTGCAATGAACTATACTAAACACACAAACTATGACATACAACAAAGCAAATGAAAGGATGCTTATGCTAAAGAAAGTAAAACATACAATCTATTAAGTGAAGGAAATAAAGCCAAGTTCATTTGCATTCATTCAATTTTCAACAACACCTTCATTCCACATAGTATACCAAAACTAAATGAACAACATAATTAAAATTGGACTTAGAGTCACACACAGCAGTCCCAGCTACAAGGGTTCACCCAAAAGTAATTTTGTCGATCTTATTAACTTCTCAAAATGTTACATATATAGGCCTTCTCAAATGGCCAGTTACACTAGATGATTGCATGCACAAAGCATCTCTGAATAGAATAAGCTAAAAAAAGGACAAGCTTGAATCATTGTCCATTACATAGACTAAGGAAATACCGTGAATGACTACAAAAAGACAGAAGAGAGAGTGACAAATGTCTAGAAGAACATTAGAACATCATTTTGTCTTAGAAGTAATTGCTTTGGCTCTATAAGATTTCATAGCATTAGTTACTTTGTCTAGTTCATTGACATTTCGAATGATGATGTTGTCATCTCGAATGACCCAATAGTCATGCATCTTAGTCAATTCATCAATCATGGTGACCCTTGACTAGAAATTCTCTTATTCTCTCCTTATGATTGAGTCTGCTACTAAGAGTTCTTAAATCTTGGACATTTGGGAGTTGAGTGTCAATGACTTCATCAAAAAATTCCAAGAAATTTGACTTCATCCTCTCAATATCCACAAGCTTACCATTAGTAGACACAAAAGACTCTATATGAAATATCTTCAAATATTGAAATAATTTCTTGATGATCTTTTGCACCAGGTCATGGACATCCTTGAGCTCATTTGTAGATCTCATGGAGCTCTCTATAATAAATTCCAAGGATTGTTTCTAGTGAAACAATGACTCATTTCCCATCTTGAGGATCTCATTGGTAATGACAACATTAGTCTTCATGTCAACAACCTCTTGTAGTAGAGCCAATTACTCTATAAGTCCATCTACTTCTTTTTGTATGGTGGCCTAATGATTAGAAGATGCCTCCCTTAGCTTGTGAGCATCTAACACTAGACCTCCCAAATTTTCAATTAATAGGGGACCTTGAGCCTTCATCTGGTCTATGCATGCTTGACCAACCTAACTAAATTTCCTCTCTTGTTGTAGCTTTAGGAGTAGATTTTTATTCTCCTCTACATTCAGGCCAATGCATTTGGGTCAAATTACCTTGATGAAGTGCTCCTGATTGTAGACTGAATGTACTCCATCATTTCCCTATTTGAGGCCTTTAGGACCTCCTTTTCCACTCTTAGCTCTTTCAGCTTATCTTTAATCTTCTCATGGTGGACTTCCACATGTTCACCATGGAGTCATGAAATGGGATACCAAGATCCACCATTCTGATCTAGTAGTCATCTTTGGAAATCTCATGGAATTTTCCCTCCTTTTGTAGCTCAACAATCTCTACTAGCATGTAGCCAAAAGCTGAATCAATGACTAATGAAACAATTATCTTCTGCTTATTAGTCTTCTTGGATGACTGAGAAGAGGTAGATTTTTTGATTAAGTCCTTCGATGGAGCCACATCTTCATATCTCCTCTTCTTCCTATCAATTGTCTCTTCAAGCCATGACTCTATAGAGAGCACATTGATAGTTGACTACAAGGTAGTAGGAATGAATAGCTTCCTTGGTATTAGGGGAGTTTGCTTTCTCTAGGAAGAAATAGGGAAGGAAACAACCTTAGTCATTGTGAGGGCCAAGGTATCCCCTTGCTGAGACGTGTCTTGTTCTTGGCCATCCATGGGGTTGGTGTCACCCTCCAAATTGATGTTTTCCACTTATTTCTCTTGTTATTTCTCCTTGTCCTTATCTCCCTCCTTCTCCCCAAATTTCTCTGTGTCCAAAAGAGAGCCACCTCTGCACGTAGGAGTGATTGGCACATTCTTCTCTAGAGGTTGGTCTCTACCTTGACCAATAGATTGTGATGGGCCTACATATGCTGAAGTAGTAGCTATGGTGTTCATTATTGTAGCTAACTAGGTGGCCCTAGAAGATACTCTGCTTGTAGATCCGGTGCTCTTGGTTCTCTTCTTCCTTTTTGGGCTCCACTCCACCACTTATCTATTCTTTTGATTATTCCATGCATAAGGACCTCCATAGTGTCTATGACAAGACCTTATAGGTGGGGTAGACAAAATTGGGGTGCCTTTGATCTTCTCGTAGGATGTGGGATCCATGTAGGCTTAATCATCTGGTAAAAAACATCAACAAATTCATGATATAATTTAATCTCATTAATTGTTAGTCATGACCAAAATTTATCCTGGGTTTGGTATTTTTTGAGACACCTAGACCAGAAGTCTTTAATATATAAAACATGTCTATAGGCATATCCCAACTTCAAGTGATCCCTTACAAAGTTGACTGGATCATATTGAGGCCTGAGTACCTCATAATCTACCAATTTGATCTTGTTCTCAAAAATCTTCACTAGATTTTGAGCATTAAATCTGGAAGAAGATGAATAGGGTCCAACTACTATGGGGAAAGGAGTCTCAACTATTTTCTTTACGTTAGAACACAAGGTGTTCACTCTAAGAATCTATTGACATAATTCAACTAGAACCACCTTGTCTTTTGGATATCGCGGAATTCTCTTGGGAAAACCATCATAAGAACCTGTCTGGAAGTAGGAGAAACTCAAAAAATGGATGAATGAGCATCCAAATTAGCCAATAACTGAGATTTCCTCTGGTGAGAATCTCCTTTAGGGCATCCTTGCAATTCCCAACATAGCCTTGTGAAGGCATCATTTATAACCACATAGTCCTAAAAAAGTTTTTGTAACTACAAATGTGGATAGAATTCATACACTTTAGTGCACTCATCATATTTCTAGATACTAGGGAGGCCAAGCCACATGTGGTGAGTAGCCAAGGCATAAATTAGATAGGAGTATGTGTAAAATTTCGTAATCTTCTAGCCAAATTCAACCACGAGGTGAGCTCATCACAAATAATTTGTGCCCAATCAATCTGCATATCCTCAGCATAGATAGCTTGCACTAGGAAGAAATGGTGCTTGATGAACTCTAAGATCTCCTCTTTTCCTTTTAGTCTAGGAAGTAGAGCAAGAATATCCACTATCTCTCTTTTCAAATTTGTGTCGAACAAGGTCTTGGGCATTTTTCTCTTCTTCGAGCGAGTAGTTTGGAACCATGTCCTTTGCATGTCTTCTCGTCTAAGGGTCTTCTTCTCATTGATCATAAATGTGGAAGAACCAAAATCAACATCACATTAGTCCTCTCTGATGGGAATGTTGAACGAGGACTGCATGAGTGCCTTGTTGATTGAGATGAGGATGGATTGATCATGGAACAAAATCTTCTTTTTTTCCAGGTTGTATCTCTTGATACATTCCCTCACAAGCTTTGGTGCATGCATTGCCATTGGAAAACCAGTTGCCTCAACTAGTCTGCTTTCTTTAAGCTTTTGAGTAATCAAGTGAATTTGATGAGAATTGAATCTCTTATGAAGATCACCCAAATCGTAGAATTTAAATGATGTATATGTTATCTCTTTCAATTCACTTTCCAGGCCTATTAATTTATCATAAATTGAAGCTCTGATTGCCATTCATTATGATTGCACAAGATATAGTTCTCGATAAATAGTCATTTTAATACATGTGAAGAAATCAATTTCAGGCAATTTTGATGAAATAGGTATAGGAATTAGAACATTGGTGCCATGCAAAAAAAATTATGTTTGGCCAATGATTATAATGTAGAATTTTCATTTAATTTGATGATCAACAACTATTTGAACTTTTCATTCATTTTCACATAAAAAGTTGTATTTTTAGAAGCTCTATTACTTTACTTAGAGTAAAGTGATAATACTAAAAATCAACTAACAAGACAAGTCTTTAAGCTCTGTGGGGGAGAAAGATAAACTTAGCTTTTCCACAAACCCACTTTCCTTTAATTTAGAGTCACAACACAAGGAGTGATCCTTTATTAGCTTGCACACTTCATTCTTTTAGTTTCTTCCTTAAGCATTAACACTTCCTTTCCTTTGTATCAGGATTGCATTCTCACTACTGATTTTCTAGAGGTATCTTTTTAGCATCTTTGAAGAATATTCAAACTTTAGATTCCTAGTTAGCATTTCACTATATACTTTACATTATGATTAGACTTATTGAAGCATGTCTTACATCATGTTTTTGATAGCATGATTTTAATATAGATAATTATTTTTGATATAACATTCTCTTGATTTATGATTATGGTTTTAACTATCTTTAATAACTCACCATGTGTGTATCACTATTTGTTTGGTGTGTCTTCCTTAGATGTCACACCATACACACACACACACGTGCGCACGCATGCACGTGCGCACACACACACACACACACATGCATGTGCACGCGTGTACACACATTCACACATTCTATGTTGTTGGTTGGCGATGCAAGTGTGTGTAGGTACTAGGCATCAAAAAATTCTCAAAAAAAATATTTATTCTAAGCTAATATCATGATCTATATAGGCACCCCATGTCTGGAGTCAAATTAGGAAGTCAGTCACCTAAAATGGGTTTTGGGTTTTATCTTTCAATTTAATATTGTGTCAGTTTATTTAGTCATAAATGTATGATCTTGTGATTCTTGATCTATGAGTTCTTACCTTGTTAATTTATTTATCTGAGTATATATGGGTTCACACATATATGCACAAATAAATATAGATGTACTATGTAGCTCTATGTTGTAATAGTTAGATATAATGATTTTCTATGTACTTGAATAAAATAATTTAGTAGCCTCTTAAGTAATACATAGTTAAAAGAATAAAATAAAATAAAATATAAATAAATAAAAAGATTTTAAAAGACTTGAACCAAAGATCTCTCTTTAGGGAAGCCATGAAACTACCATCGCACCACTAGTGCCTTAGGGGATACAAGGAGAGAAGTGTGCTAAATTTGATGAAAGATCAACCTCATAGCTCCCAAAAGTCACCTACATACAAACACCTGTCATAGAAAGAGAGAAGCAAAAGCTATGAAGACTTGAATTCCCAAATCCATAGATGAGACATTCTTAATGAGAAAAAAAGAGAAATTTCTATCATCAAAAGTGATAGCAACTACTATTGAAAGTAAATTTGGGTCTTGGCAACAAAGCTAAATGAGGTACCCAAGAACAACCAAATCTCTACAAAGAGGAAAAATTATAGAAAACTACACGGGAAAACCCTACTAGAAAAAGAGATGGAAAACATGCTAAAAGAAACTAGTGAAGGACTAAAGAAGGCTCCAAAATAGGGAATGTCCTAGAAGATAGGAACAAAAGATGATCATTAAAAATACCACTAAAGCATGTAGAAGTTGCAAAGCTCTATCAAAAGTAATTGTTGATCTAAAGAACCTCCAGTGAAATAGAACTTGACCAAGTAGAGAATACTATTATCAACATCAAATTAGGAGGCATACAAATTCAAACAATTGAACTTGAAGATACAACTAGCATGAAGCACCAAAGCCTAAAGAGATGATCAATCGAACATGGAAGGTTGTAACCAAAGTAGGAACAAAAACAAGAGTGTCTATATGGTAAATGATCCATCTTACTGAAATGCATAGGTAGCTAGCTACTGCATTCACCTAGTACATAGGAAAAAAAAATTGAATACATAGCTCACTCCATCAAACCAAGGAAGCATGTGTAACAACAAAAGAAGTCCCCAATGTAGACAAGGGTGAGGTGACAGGCAACTGGAAAAGTGCGTCAAAAGAACTACATGTCAAGGAACCATGATCAAGATGCACAAAAGAGTATATATTTGTGTACTAATGTGATCAATATCAAACATGTCATGAGGCTAATATCACATAAGGGAAGCTCACTAGACAAATAAAGATGGTAAACAAAGGAAAAACATCAACCCCCCATTGAACTTTAATCATGAGTAGTGTATGTACAATAAGGCACAACATATGGTAAATCCCAAGAATGCAATAGTATGCATGTGTCCTCAGATGACACTACTTGAATCTGAAGGAAAAACTACTCAAACAAAAATATAGATGCAATATGGCACTTTATCTCAGTGCATTTGCAAGAATGTATAAAAATGATGCCTAAATAGACCAGAAGAGACATAGGACTAATACAATAGATAGTACATGTCATGATGAATTATTTGAAGCAATAAATTAATCCTCAGACCTAAGACAACCAAGATATCTACTAGAATGCAAGAATGCAAAAGACTAAATAGAATGTTTCCTAGACCAGATCCTAGAAAAACATCTAGCATCATTGGAAAGAGCTCAGAAAGACCTTTCCAAAAATATAAAGACTTCCCAAATTAGAGATTAGATGCTCAAGATATGTCTCTAGGAGTGAAAAAAGGAACTCCTAAATTTCATAGTAGAAAAAGCCATAGAAAAATAAAAAATGGAAATCACCTGTACCACTATGACAGGCACAAAACCAAGTTTTTTCTCATAGCTCATTTTTGCAAAACAGAGTCCATATGCCTAAGATATGAGAAAAAAAGAAAAGGTAGGTCCAAATAGAGCCTGAAGGGGTGACAGGAGAGATAACCTAGTAAACAAAAAGAGAATAATAAAACAAGTCCTGAGATTTGAGCCCTTGACCTATTAGTTGGGACGAGGTGTCTTGGCTATTGGGCTATATTTGTTCTTTGGGATCAATGCGCTAATGATTTATTGATAAATAGTAAACTTTAGTAATTATACACACACACACGCATGCACACACACACACTTATTTTAGGAGGAGGATATTACATAGTGGATTAAAGAAAATAACTAGAAGGAGATAAGGAAGAAAATTTGAAGGAGAAGGAAGGAACCAAGTTGGACATTGGACCAGTAGGTGGCTTCAACATCAAAGGGAAAAAAAAACTAAAGAATAAAATAAATAGCTAAGCATACTATTTTATATATTATTTTAAAATGTATGTAAAATTGTAAGTGTCCTCTTTTTGAAGCATGTTGAATTATTGATGTTGAGTTATTTTGCTTTCCTTGGTTGTGATGAATTATGATGCAAGAGTCAATGAATGATCTGGTTTGAACTCCTACATAGGGATTGAACATGATAGGGATTCTTGACTGGAATCCTTTCCAAGATTGGAAATTGAAAACCTATGATGCCTAGATCCAATAGGGACTTCAAATCGTGCCATTCAATTATATATTTTTTGTATAGTCAAGAAAAAATGCATAGAAACAATGCATTGATGCACATAATGACATCACAAATCTACAATTTCTATAGAATCCATCAGTCTATAAGTCCTATCAAAAAATTGTATAGATGCATAGATATGCTTCATAGTTGCATCAATCTAGTGAATCTTGAGAGTTTGTATAAATGTGCAAGATTGCTTCATAGTTTTACAGGTTTTGTTTGCAAATGCATAGAATGAACATAAGTACAAAAAAACCTAATGAATGCATGTAATTAATGAATAAATGTAAAAAATAGTCAATGAATGTGCAACTTTAGGGTCTTTTAACTAGTTAAATCTCCTAAACACCTTTTTTGATTTTTAAAGTTTCTAATTTGCATCACTAGAGCCATTTTTATTTTTGAAGGATGTTGTATACATGGTGTTTCTTCTATTTATACTTGAAAAATGTTTGTTTAATCTTTTATATGTAATATGGATAATCATGATGGGTTGGGGTTTCAATTAGGGGTATGGGTCCCTAGGAATTGTGTCCTAAACATGTACATGCTCTTTAATTTTGTGAGTAGGGTAGAGGCCCTAGGTGAGTGGCTCATCATAGGTGCTAGGACCCAGAAGTGGTTGCTAGAGGATACTATGTGTTAGAGACCAAAACCTTGAGTAGGTTGGCTCTACCTATGAGTTAAATAATCAAGTGGTAACATTAATAAATGAATGGGTTATAGGGATTTGGGTTTTCACATTAATCAAGATAATTGAACATTATGGTTGTATATGTCTTGTTGGAGCGTAGAAGGCCATGAGTGTGGTAGGGTGGTCCTTAGCTCAAGTGGTTAATCTAACAATAGGAATGTACGATGACACTCACCTAGATGTCTTCTAATCACTCACTGTATTTTGCCTCTGGTTTTCCATGTTTGCCTTGTGTTTTCATATTGTTTATGTTGTTTTGAAAAAAAGCCTTGGATTACCTTAAAACCTTTATATGTAGGTCATGTCTTATCTCATATCTTGAGGGAGTGGACCATTTATGGTTCAATGTGGTTAGGTAGTAAAATATTTTGAGATATTTGTTCGTGTTTCAAGTTTGGCATGGATGAAGATGAAGATTTCTTACCATTATAATGTCAAGACATAAAAGAGATTTATTTTTGATGTATCATGTTTATTGTAAAGAAAAATGATTTAAATCCTAAAGGGGCATGTTGATGTAGTAAAAAAGAAAGCAATATAAAAGGAAGGGCAATATAGGAAAAATGGATAAATGTTCATTTCTTTCTCTATCCCTCTCTTGTTGAAGTACATTAATGAAAAGGATTCTTCATGGAAAAATAATATTATGCTCTTATGAATTTAAAAAATGCTTATAGGAAAGTAATGAGTTTTTAGATCTTTATGAAATGTTATGGTTTATGAATTTACAATGTCAATATAAGTAACAAGATACTTAGGTAAGTTGGACTTAAAATTTGACTTATTTGTTTAAACATATTTCATGAACTTAAAAAAAGAAAAATTAAATTTGGAACTATTTTTAGGGAACTTGTTAAGACATCTTATAAACAATGTGAGTAAATGCAATTCAATATATATATATATAAATTACTAACCTTAGTAACTTCAACCTAATCCTTACGAGTTCCTTGGCAAGGTGTGACAAAAAGTGCACACCCTATATTTTCACTCTTCATTTTATATCACCAATACTTTGTCTAGGTGTCTTGAGTGCTTTTCCTAACTCATGGTTTTGATTTGGTGACCTCTTTGATCCAAATTTCTTCGTTGGCCATCAAAAACAATACTAAGCACATCCTTGTTTGTCCACTCGTAAATTATTTAATAGTTCCATACAAATAATTTTGTGCTTTCAAGATTGAGCTAGTCCATTCATGTGCCCATAAATTTGATACTAGATATAATTTTCAATTTAAAATGGATTATATAGATTGAACTTGATATCTTTCAAAGTACTCATTATGTGTTCTAACATTGAAAAAAAAATCATAACTAAATCTACTAAAGATATCATCCTACACCATCTAATCATCTAGCATCCATTAGTCATCCATCACTCATAATCACTTATACTATCATTGAGCCTCTCTAAAACCATCTTGCCTCTATTATAACATCATATTAACTTGATTGTAACATCATAAAATCACCCTAAACCATTTAATTATCTAGTATCCACTAGTCATCCATCACTCATAATCACTTCCCACTATTATTAAGCCTCTATAAAATCATCATCCATCTATTATAACATCATAAAATTGCAAAATAATATTATTGCAAGAGAGCTGGTGTTGCCTTTTTCCAGTTTTAGATTACAAGGGGGTTGGTTTTATATTAACAACAGCAAAACAAGGGTGTTGTCTCTTACACCACTACAACTCAAAGAATTTAAAACCACATACCATAGCAATTGTTTACAACAAGACCAAAGGAGACAATTGATGGCATATTAGTAGCACAACTAGCAACCCCATCAAGAGTGGGTACACAACTCACATTCAACATAGAGATGAGAATAAAATTTTGCAATGTGATTTCCTCTTTTCTATTGACCATTGCCCAAAGGTGTTGCTTGTCATTTCCCTTATTCTAGACTTCTTTATTTTCTCTCCTAGTGAGGTAGAGGCTATTGAAGCTTAAGGAAGCTTGATGATATGTCGTGTCATAGTTACAAGAGCATTTTAAAAGCCCACTCTACTCAGGTTTTTCTAATATGAATAGGATTTTTTTGGTACCTTCAGCCTTGTTCATATGGCACTCAATTTCTATAAGTTTTGGTTCTATTATATTGTTGTTTAGCTATATTATTTCTTTAGCTCTAATATTTTATGTCCCAATAGAACTTATTGTATAAGATCTTGGAACACTTTCAAAATCTATTTTAACTCTTAATAAAAACATCATATTACCTTAATTATTCCAATTAACTACCCCAAATTTTATTTCTTACACCAAATATTTACATATCCATATTACAGGCAGTTTTCAAATTCAAGATTATGCTACACTTAACACCAAATTTATCCATGGTGAAGAGTGACAACTTTTATGAAAGAAAATATTAAGTTTAACTCAAAAAAATTATATGACTATCTCTTAGCTTCTTTTAATAATTTAAAAACATATAGATGTCAAATTTGGCCTAATTCAATGCTTCTTTTCTGCACTATTTACTTCTCCTAAGAATTTTTTTCTATTCATACAATATTCTTGACCAACGTGTATAGAAAATTATGAATAATAACTACACAATAGATTGTTGAAATGATGATGAAGGTAAAATAGGGGTGGGGATGACACCCACAAATCTCCAATACTATAGTAGGGTGAATGCACCAAGTTGTGGTGCCAAAAAGATGATACCCATATTATTTTCAAAATTTCCTACAGCATGCATGCGCTATGGCCTGGACTCCACAAGCCTGAAGCCCTATAGTCTGGACATTTTATGTGGATTCACATAGAGTGTGCACACTATAGCCCTTTTGCGCTATGTGAACTTACATAAAACATCTACAACCCACGATCCATTGCATTTTCTCTCATTTATTTTTCTAGTTGTCTTCTCTATCGCCAACTATGTGCACACATTTTGTAGAAGGTAAAAGATTTTCTCTCTCTCCTCCTCAAAATGCCTCCTCATTGCCAGAGATCAAGATTAGGTTCATTGAGTTTGTGGGTATGTGTAGGATCACAATGTGCCAAAGAGAGATGATGTGGAAAAAGTGGAGTTTGAAAATGTCTAAAAGCATTTTGAAATCTGCTCTAACTTTTTTCCACCCATCCTGATACCAAGGCAAAAAAGTTTGGCCCAAGCCTTTTCGAGTATCCAATTTGTTATCGGGTATCTGATAAAATATTGAGTATTCGATATGAAATCATATACTTGAAACTTGTGACATAGAATTTAAAAAAAAATTTAGAGCAATTTTTGGTATTTTGGTTTTGGGTTTATTTGTTTGTTTAAGCTACTCCATTTTGGGTATCAGATATAGGAATGGGTATTGGATACAAGTAAATTTTTTTGTATTTTCTTATGATTTGAATGAATTTTAATATAAATTAGCTATTTTAAATAGAGGTTGTTAAAAATTAGGTTTTTTTAATAGAAATTGTTAAAATTTAGGTTTTTTAAAATAGAAATTATGTTTTGCAATTTAATAGGTATGGCTAAACCAGATGATGACACTAAGCTAGGAAACAATGTTTCTCGTAACCCTTCACCAAATGATGTAGTATCCCCTCAAAAATTTTGACCAAATGATCCCCTACCCCCTCAAAACCTTTCTCGAATTAAAGATTTGATATTTGAAAATCTCTCTAAACTAAGGGTTTTGCAAACCACATATAACAATATATACCTATATTGGCTCCCATGTTGTCCATGTTAAACACCATACTGGATAATATTCAAACACTTAACAATGAACAAAATGCCACTCTTCACTGGCATGATCAAATGCATGTCATGTTTGGTGGTGGGTTGGACTATGACGAGGTTGTGGCCCTAAATATAACTAAAGATGATATAGTTAACCTTTCTATAAACCCAAAAATTGGTAAACCAATAGAATGCACAAAGCCAAAATTATTAATTAAATGTTGCACACATGAGGCTATGTGTACAAATGTTTGGGATCTTCAGTGGATGGTTTTTGACAGACCTTCACACACAATTTAGAGGTGCCATTCTATTTCATTAAAAAATTGTATGCCAAATTTGTGTTGCAACTCAAGGTGAACTATTGGAGTGTGAGGCCCAACATGGGTGTAGGAGGAGGAGCCCCTCAAGATAGACCCTTTTCCCAGTGGAAGAAAGATGGCACTTTTGTCCCCCCTATTAATGTCTCCCCCCATCCTCTAGTGCAACACCCTAATATCATTGTAGAGGCTAGCTCTCAGACTATTAGAGCCATCCATAGATTGAGTAACCTATTGATATCCTAGGCTAGGTCAGTGTTGTCTCCCCATGTTAATGATGGTAGCACAAGTTCATCATAGATGAGCTCATTACATGTTAGTGTGCCTTATACTTGCATTACATGCAAGAATATTTGTTTGGGTCCAATAAGTGATCTTTTAGAGTATCAATTTGTATTTGAGGAGGACACACATGCAAAGACTACATACCTTGACGTGAGAGAGGGGGGGCATGCAGATGAATGGGATCCTATTATGTCAGTATGTGTACACATTTTTTTGTTATGAAATGTGATTTAAAGTTAATCTTTATAATAGAGTAATTTTAACCAATAATGAATTATACATGTATGTGATCTTCATTCATATTTAGTTGATGACCGAGGAGGAGATGAGACATGTTGATGATGTGACACTCGACTATTTCATTTGGCCTTGAGACATCTACGTACATTATGTTGTGTTGCCATTATTTTTATATTTGATATTGGAGCATATATGGTTTCTAATATTTCTTTTCTCCTAAAGGTATCACCTGTCAATGGGGGGAAAAGTGCAGGGGGTGATGCACAATGCATTGACAAGGGAAAGGTAATTAGGTGCTTTTAGAGTGATTAAATATCGATGCATTCTTGTAAAATGTTTTTGGTAATCAAATTTAATTACATTCTTTATTATACAGGGTGTGGCTACTAGTGATGAATCTAAGCAGATGCAACATCGTAGACCCTCTAGCATTTCCATTCATAGTGAGAGCCCCATCGGATGTATAAGTATCATTTATTTTTTATTTTCCTTATTTTTATAAAAAAATTCAAAATAGATTTCCATGGTATTGACAACTAGGACTTTGTATCTCCTAGGAAACACCTAGTGCACAGGAGGATAGATGTTAGAGTTTTGTATCTTTGCTCATGCAACCATATATCTAGAGGAGGAGTTGATAGAGGTAAGTTGTAGTTTGAATCTTGATTATATGTTATAAATTTAGCATTAATTCTATATGAAGTAACTATGATATCATACTCTGAATCTGTAGATTGAAGAAATTAATCTATGCATGAAATCCCTTAAGTGAACTGGCCTATATAATAGTCATTTCCTTTATTATAATTGGCATCTTCTTGGGGCATTTTCATTCAAGAATAATTTGATACACTTGGTTAGTTTAATTACAAACTAAATGTCATCCTCAATAGATGTTGATTTCATGAAAGCAATTAAGGCTGACATAGAGAGGGACATGTCCTTTCTAAGGACATGTCCTTTGGTTGTTATATTCATGAGGGGTGTGAATGTGGATAAAGAACACACATTGAAACATAAGTCTTCTCCTTTAGCATTCACTGCCTCATACGATTTATAGTAGAAATAAATATATTATTGCAAAACTATACATCAATACTTAATGTACCATCTAGCATTAGTAAAGACCATCTTTAGCAAGAGTAAAGGCATTATATCAATATTGACCTATTAGAATTTTTAGAAATCTTACATGGTATCAGAGCTTAGTTAGTCAAACCATGGCTCTACAAATTAGTAATCAGATTTAATACATATCTAGTATCATTCTTCTACCTACAATGGCTACAATGGCTAATACAATCAGATCCAAAGATAGATTTGATGGTTGTTGAGTTGTCATTTTGCATGACACATAATGGTAGGAATCCTTTCTAACTCCTCTCTTGAAAAGTTAATTTGGGATCAACTCCAAGGTTTTGAGTGATCTTGTGACCTACTGGAATCTACTCAGTTGAAGATAAATATATTTTTTCACAAGGAGGCATTTGCTAGTTTGAATAATTTGGATAAGATATAGAATCTTCTTACTATCTAAAAAGAATAAAACACACAAAAAGAAATATATTTTTTGTTTTTTTTTTGTTTTTTAATGAATGCAATCTAACAATGCAACTATATGAATTCCTAAATTAACCAAGTGTTTGTAAAAGAAAATAACTAAGATAGGGTAACAAGAAGTTTAAGAAAATAATATTAAAATTAAAATCCTAACAAACATAAGCCACAGAAACAACGTGTCTATGAGTTAAGCCTTTGAAAAGATTAGTGGGTAACTAATGAAAATAGGAGTAGAGCTTCCTTAATTCCACTAATGCAATCATCGATGGGAATTTAGTAACTGTAAGATGTTTCACTTTTCATCAAATTTCAAAACCACGAAAAGTGCACTCATGCGAGATGAAAAGTTATGTAGGAACAATATGATGATCTCTTCTCAAACTAAGTACATTAGTGGAATTTGTAGACCTATAGCAAACACCAGAGTTAAAAGATTGCACAAGTAGAACAACACAATAAAAGAATTGGCTCAATTACACTTCATGAACATACATCGACAAAATATAACACACTAATGCAAGAATCACTACACTCCAAATGCAAGCACCAATAGCATATATTATTGTATTAAAATTTAATGGAATCCTAGAATACATATTACATTCCTAAATTTATGAGAAATCAACTCCTTAATTTTTGTTGAGAGTGAGAGATCTCTTTATGCAAACATATGCTTCTAAACTAATAAAACAAATCTATTTATATACAAAGTAACTCTCTAACTGGTGCTTACTAGGGCTCCATCCATATTTATATCATTAAATGGATGCATGAGGCTTTACATGTCTTAAAACAAAGAAAGCATGAGAAAATAAGAAGAAAAAATCCTTTGGATGATGTAAGAGTGTCTGGAAGTGCCAAAAATGGAAGTTCAATCTTTACTAGGCATCTATAGGAGTTAAACTGTTGTCAGAATGCATTTTTGATGCATGGAAAGCCCTAAATTTAGAACTAGCAATTAATTATCAGTGCACCTTTGAATTCTTAAAAATCTTCTAGAAAACCTCTAAAAAAGTGCACCTCAAAAGTAGTGCACCTATGCACCTAGCACACATGTGTACCTCAAAAGCAAGCTCAAAAATACAAAATTTCATCAAGTGTCAAAACTGAAATTCTGGCTTCTGGAACTTGTTCCCCTTTATTCTAGAGCTAGGCCTGGGTATTTGCCCTTGAATTTCTTGATGAACTCAGTAACTTGAGCTGCATCTAGAAAATCTAAGGCTTCATACTTATCCTTCACTTTCTACCTAAAGTTTCCCACCTAGATGCGAGTTTTTACAAAATCTCTAAGTTTCACATCCAACTCTAATAATGCTTCCTCTATTTTGAATGCTTGTCTGATGTCATCATCATTAGAAGCTTCTTCAAAAGTCTTCCAAAATTGCTCAACTACTACCTCTATAGATATCAATTTATCCCTTGAATTAGCTTCAAAAATGTCTAAACACACATCACTATAATGCTTCTCTACCTCCAAAATTTTCTCTTGGGTTTAATCCTTGAGCTTGTGAATCTCCACGTGTAATGTTTCCATTACTTTATTGCCATCCAAATTCTTCTCTATCTAATCATCAATATTATCTAACTCTTCCACTATATACACCTCCGTTAACATTTGATACCTTTGGCCTTTAATTGCCTATAGTGCCTGCAAGTCCTTGCCCCAAGTATGTACTCCATCCATAAAACCAAAATCTTGATTCAAAATGGCCACCAGCCTATCCGTATTATCCTACATATGGTGTAGCAACTTAAGACTTCCCTATATAATCTACACACCTTTCTCTTCAAAACTTTCTCACCATTGTTGACAAGCTCTCAAAATTGGGTCTAGCTATACAATCCCCTTGTCTCTTCTCTCCAATGTTGTGTTCAAAGTTTCCTCAAGATTTGCAGGATCTAAAGGACCAAAAAAATTGTTCAAATATCCTTTTAGGATCTCAATCTATCTCTGAAGTGTTATCAATTCTGCCCCATCCTAGTCTAAGTGCCTAAACACTTCTTTAATTCTCATTGTTACCATCAACTTAGTTGTATCCAACATAGGTTTCCCAAGCATGACCTCCTTGATCTGATAATCTTGTGGAGTCAATTCTTAAACATATGCATGTAGAGGAGGGATAGCCACATGAGCAAATAAGTCCTTGTTCTAATCACTCATAATGAAGGCTAATGCTCATGCATCCTTTGGTGCTAACTCAGGTTTCCTAAGAACTTTAATAGATTCCATCCTACCCTCTTCCTTAGTACTGAATTGCACTTTTTTTTTCTAATGACTTCCTCAACCATCTTGGAACATTCTCCATTGGGGATTTTCCTTTTGAAGATGAAGGATTTTTATCTACTATGCTCTTCCCTTTATCCATCCTATCTAGAGTCTTCTCCTTTTGTGAGAGATCCACACTAGGAACTTTTATATACATGGAGTCCACAGTTCTCACCTTTGTGTCTTGCCAAGTTTGTTGAGGTTGCTCACTTATTTACACTTCCTTGGACATTACATTGGCGGATACTTGTTGTGGCTCTTCCCCTTGTTCTACTTGAACTTGTTCTTCTTTAGTGTTTGGAGGAAGAGGGGTAGCCAATCCCTTATCTACATAGAATGTAACATGAATGGCTAATGGTGAAGTTACTTCAGGTCCCTATGGCTCAGGTGGCAACTAACTCCAATCCTCCTATTGAGGTTGATTAGTTCGAGTGTATCTTATTTTTTCCTTGACCAATTTAGTGTTGACAGACATGAAATCAAAATATGACATTTGAAAGACATTAGTACCCTTGCCCTCTTGCTCATTAATCCATTGTTGTAGCTCATCTTCTAATGTAGTAGACTGAATAGGCTGCTTAGGAATAGATGGCAGTGTAACTGTGGAGCTTCTTCTCTATTCTAACTTTGTAGCTCTTGCAAGATGAGTCCTCTAGTTTAAAGGAAGGTTGTCCTCTTCATCCTCATCATCCTCTTCTTCTTCTCCTTATGGGATAACTTCTAGGACTAATGGGAAAGGAATCACTCTCCTAATCACCTTTTGTCTCCTCTTGACCAAAGTCTTAATCTTTCATCTTTAATAGTAGATGGGGAGGCTTGTACCTCTTGTTGAGGTGGAGACACCTCTTGTACTACTATTTCATCTCCTTGCTCTTTCTCTGTTGGTGGAATTTGATGATTGTCCTGGGTTTGTGTAGCTTCAATATTTTTCAACCCTCATACATTTTCTTCCCTTGTTTGTGGAGGTGCTCCCTCTTTTGGCTTGTCTTTTTGAGGAAAAGTCCTCTTCCTCTTGCCTTTACCCTTTTGAGCCCTATAATATCCAACTCCTTGATCAAGTTGGTGCATTGTTTCTAGTCTCATAGGGGATTGAGCTATAAATGTAGGCACTGTAACCTTAGCTCCTCAACCTCTTGTTGGGTAGGCTTGAGTGTGGAAAACCACCACTTGAGGAATTGGATCCAACTTGAAAGGTCTTTTGATCCAATCCCTTGTCAATTTGATGATATACCTAGCCCTATAGTTGATTTATGAGCTTTCTTCTTTTTCAATCTTAGCATTTGTGATAGGTTGATGACCAATCTTGTCCCTATTGAATAATGGATCAAGAACATCCTTCGTATCCTATTGCATAACCTTCAAAGGGTTATTTAGTTTCAAGGCACTTCTTTCTAGATAGAGATTCATCCTACAATAATCCCTTATATGGATATCATAGTCATCTACTATGTTCATCTAGTGATCCTCAATTGCATCTTCATGCTGAAATGTCTTACCAGCTAGATATTGCACCCTTCCAATGTTATCAAAATAAGGGCGAGGAGAGTTATATTCCTCCAATGGATATTGATCTCATTTAGGCTTGAAAGATGAAATATTTTGTCTCTGAACCACACTAAATGGTCCTATTATAATGGGTCATACCCATGTTATTTTATGTTGTTTCCTTACTCTATCATGTGTAGACAAGAGTTGTCGAGCTATCTCCAATATTATAAGTCTATCACTGGGATACCTAGGGGCTTCTTGGGGTTAATAGTGGTACCAACTACCCTTAAATAGGTGAATGTTCAAAATTGGATGTAGTAAGCCCCAACCTCTAAAATCTTAGCCACTGCCTCCGCTGACATCCTCTTCACATAATCCCCCTTAATGAACTAGATTATTGTGAATATAAATGCATCATTCACTATTCTGCATTCCTTTTTGTGCTCTAGAAGCTTCTTTTTCACCAGTTGATTATATACTATGTAGGGCCATGCATTTGGATCTTAAATGCTACTCTTTTTGAAGAGTCTTAGATAATCTATCACCCTTGTAGCTAATAGGTATACCAAATATGATGTCATACAATTATTCTTAACTATCATCAATTTCTCATCCAAGTTCTCACTAAGAATGGAAGCCCAATCCATTGACATCTTCATTTCCTTAATAGTTTCAATAAAGTGCACCATCCAAATATTCAAGTACCTTGACACTGGCAACCCCATGAGTCTACTCAAGGGTATAATAGAATATCCAATATCTTCATTCATGTATCCTCTCATCATGTCCACTTTGCTTGCTTTACACCCTAGAGGAGTCTTCTCAATAAGATATCAGGACTGGATAATTTTAGAAGCTTCCTCTACATGTTCCTTCTACCATCTTTCAGCTTGGTGATAGGTTAATCTGATGAATTGATTTTCCCTCAGAAGATGGAACACTTTTTCCATGTTCTTGGGTCAAAGATACAAGATGATCTCTCTAGTTATACTCTTTACATCCCTTTCTTCAGAGACATAGTTCTTAGCAAGTGTCATAATCAGCTTTAAAGATTGCATTGATACTAGATGGGATGTTGTGTTAACAAGTCCCGATCAAATCAAAGTGGATATCATTAGGGTTCTTTCGGTGGTTTTTTTGCATAGTTCTAGGAATGCACTCAAGTTTGTGGGACCAAACTTGGTGTCCTAGATCTCTGAATAATCATCTTGAAAACTTGATATGGCTGAAACACCTTGAAACTTGAATACCACAGGTTTTGGGACCATCTTTGCAGCAAGGGAGGATGATTAAGAAGCCACTGAATTACACAAAAATAATGTCTATTAGTCCAGAGTCAAAGAAACATCAATTAAATCAAACCCTAATAATGACGTGAAAAACCCCAGAAAAACCCTATTGATGAAAACACCTAAAAACCTAATTGCATATGTTAAGCTTTAATATATGGGGTGCACAGTAGCACACCTCATGGGGTGTGTTAGGTTTGCCTTCTTTATTTTTTAAATTTAATATATAGGGTGTGCAATAGCTCACCTCATGGGGTACATTTGATGCACACCCTAATATACACTAAGTGCAAAAATAAGTTTGCAGCTATAGTTGTGCACCCTTTTTTAGATGAGTTCCTCTATTTTTTTATTTTTTAATGTTTTAGCAAAAAAGGTGCTCATCTGCATGCCCCTTTTTTGGTGTTTAATGTTTGTGCTTTGTGTGAATGTAGAAGGAGGAGATGCATCGAGCACACCTATTAAGATGTGTTGGTGTAGGTCACTAAGTGCAGAAGAAGAAAATGAAATAAAGGAGTGAGGGGGTCCCTAGGTTTTATAGACCTGAGACCTAGGGCACCCCTTGGTGTTGCACAGTTGTGCTACTACACATCACCAAGGGGTGAGGCCTTCTCTTTTGTGTTTTTCTTTAAAATTTGGCACACTAGCACACTTGGGGAGGTGCACTAGTGCTCCATTATTCTTTGCAAAATTACTTATGCTCTTTGATGATGATTTTTAGAATTTGGGTTTTCAAATAGAGGCCCAAATTTGACCAAAAACACTATATAAAACCCTAAAAAGACTCATACCCTAGACTAAGGATTCAAAAAGCTAAGAAAATAGAGGGTCCATATTTCTAAGAGAAATGGGGCATGCATTTGTGAGACCACAAAAATGGTAAAGACCATTTCATTGCATAGAAGTTTACAATTATGATGGCTCTTGATGAAAATGATGTATCAGAGTTTGTTGATAAGGAATCCAAGAAACTTGATATTGAACCTAATAAAACTACCTAGATCAAAGGAAACAAGAAAGCCATGAGAATCATATTAGATGGAATCAAAAATGAAATAGTACATATGCTAATGAAACATCAAACAACATTCAAAATGATGAATGCACTAATCAATGCATATGAGGTTAATAATAAAATCAGAACCTTGTAACTAAAAAGGAAACTAAATCATATAAAAATAAGTAAGGGAGAATCTATGAATTCATACTTCCTAAGGATGGTTAGTCTAAGAGATGAACTTACAAGAATTGGGTACAAGGAGAGAAGTGTAGTTTTGCAATTAGTTAAGAGAGATAAATTAGTAAAAAAAAAGAGAATTATAAAACAAGTCCTGAGATTTGAGCCCTTGCCCTATTAGTTGGCAGGGGGTGTCTTGGCTATTGGGCTATATGTGTTCTTAGAGTTAAATGTGCTCATGATTCCTTGATAAATAGTAAACATTAGTAATTATATATATAAACACATATTTATTTTAGGAGGATATTACCCAATAGATTTAAGAAAATAACTAGAAGGAGAGAAGGAAGAAAATCCAATAGATAAGGAAGGAAATAGGTTGGACTTTGGACCAATATGTGTCTTTAACATTAGCCCAACAAATCCCAAGCCTATAAGTAGGTTTCTCAATTATAAGTTATCTCATAATGAATATTAAAGAACAAAAAGTTTAAAGAATAAAATAGATACCTAAGCATACTATTTTATATATTATTTAAAAATGTATCTATAGTTGTAAGTGTCCTCTTTTTGGAGTAAGCTCAATTATTGATGTTGAATTATCTTTCTTTCCTTAGTTGTGATGAATTATAATGTAAGAGTCAATGAATGATCTAGTTTGAACTCCTATGTAGGTATTGACATGATAAGGATTCTTGACTGGATTTCATTACAAGAGTGGAAACATAAACCCTATCATGCCTAGATCCAATATGGACTTCAAATCATTCCATTCAATTATATATATTTTTGTACGGTCAAGCAAAAATGCATAGAAATAGTGCATGGATGCATAGAATGACATCACAAATATCTATTTGTTGTAGCATCCACAAAAAATTGTATAGATTCATGGATATATTTCACAAATGCATCAATTTGGTGAATCTTGAGTGTTTGTATAAATGTGCAACATTGCTTCATAGTTTTACAGGTTTTATTTGCAAATGTACATGATGAACATAAGCACAACAAAAATTAATGAATGCACAAAAGTAATGAATAAATATGCAAAATAGTTAATGAATGTGTAACTTCAAGGTCTTTTCCTCCTAAACACCTTTTTATTTTTTTAATTTCTAATTTTCATCACTAGAGGCTTTTTTCTTTCTAAAGGATGTTGTATACATGTTGTTTCCTCTATTTATTCTTGAGAAGTGTCTATTTAACCTTTTATATGTTATATGGATAATCATGATGGGTTGGGGTTTCAACTAGGGGTATGGGACCCTAGGAATTGTGTCCTAAACATGTACATGCTCTTTGATTTTTTGAGTAGGGTAGAGGCCCTAGATGCGTGGCTCATATAGGTGCTAGGACTTAGAAGTGGTCACTAGAGGATCCTACATGTTAGAGACTAGAGACTTGATTAGGTTGGCTCTACCTATGAGTTAAGTAATCAAGTGGTAACATAAATAAAAGAATGGGTTATAGGGGTTTGGGTTTTCACATTAATCAAGATAATGGGACATTATGGTCGTATATGTCTTGTTGGAGAACTCAGGGAAAGGACATTATGTAGAAAACCATGAGTGTGGCAGGGTGGTCCTTAGCTCAAGCGGTTAATCCCAATACTAGGAATGTATAATGACACTCGCCTAGATGTTCTAATCACTCATTGTTGTTTGCCTTTGGTTTTCCATGTTTGTTGTAACACCCTGCCAAAGAACCCAAAATAAATTGACCTAAAGTTTCACTAAGTTTGCCAAACATCTTTTTGAAAGATAATAAACAACAAGATAAAAATATAGCAGAAACATAATCACAAACATAAAAACCATCATAAACAGATTACATCTCTTAGGGTTCTATGATGTTGAATCACATTTAAGTTTAATTAATATTAAATCCAATATATGACAAATCCACATTAAAGAATAACTACAAGTATGAATCCATTTATATTATATACAATTATAGGATGCCACTTGGCAATAAACAAAATGCACAATCATTCACTATACAAGTCACAAGATATGAGAGGCTGAAATAATATACATCATGAAATAGATAACATCATCTCATAAGATCTATGAAATCAAATACAATACACTTAGAGTATAATAATCCATCATAGAAATACAAGATCAGATAAAAAGGATCATTTGTAGAAACAAATCCAGTAATGACATCTGATAGTTAGATCTCAATGACCTAAGAAAATGCACTATCACCTAACCTCGTGAAACCCAAAAAGGTCTAGTCCCATCATGTTGAGGAGATAGTCTCAAGTCCCAAATAGGATAACAAACTCAAAAGTCAAAACCAACATCTAGGTTCAAGGAATCACCTGAAAGAAAACTATCTCAAAGGGTGCCAAGATACAAGTATCAACTAAATCCAAAGGCAACAAAGACACGTAGGAAATCTACTATGCAAGTGGGCAAGTTTCATCGCATGAGTCAACTCTAAGGTTTCCATGGAAGTCTATTAATACTCTGAACCCTCTAGTGCCTCTATGTATCATTAGTATCCTTTTGTACAAGCAAGACATACTAACAAGTTAGCTCTAAGGTTACCACAATAGTCTTTTAATACTCTGGACCGCCTAATGACTTTTTGTGGTACCAATATCTTATTAATTCATTTTAAATGCATTTAATGAAATGTTATCACTTATTAAAATAGCATACAATGGGTTACCCATCAGCCTCATTAGGGCCTTGGCCTCCATTGCAAGCCACTTCCCAACATGGCATACAAAAAACCTACCCTAAGCTCAGCAAAAGAAAAAATCACAAATGGCTATAAACCACACATTACTTTTTAAACAAGCAACTAAAAAGTATTGAAATATTATTGATCATAATCATAGATTCCCCCAATATGATCATCCTAACAGGACTGATCCAAAATCAAGTACACATAAACCAAATCCATGTCAAAACATGACATCACCAAAATAAATCATTTAATCACTTCATCCCTATAAAAGCAACTAGGAAGCAATCCAAAGATAACTAATTGAAGACTCAAAAGGTTATACCAGACAAGTCACACCATTCACTTCAGCTCTACACAAGAGAAACTGAAAATAATAACAAAACATCTAATCAACTTAGCATAGAGCACAGACATGACACATTATCATGGCCAGGTATAAAAGATCATAATCAAAACATCATCATGACATCGCTAAACAAAACTCCAAAACCTTTGGTAAACATCCTAACTGGTCAAAGCTAAGTCAACCAAGTCTAACATCAGTCAATCACACATCGCATATATTATATACCAAAGTGAATTTCATATCTCATTAGGTTTTCAAGAACACAGAAGTTTAATTTTCACTTATAGATTTTCAAGTTTTTAGTTTCATTTCCAAAACACAAAGATTAAATAACAACTAGGGTTTCAGTTTTCTTTTCCAAGTATTATTATTTATAAATTTTTCAATTCCAAATAGGGTTCACATTTTCATTTTCATTTCCAATTATTATAGTTCATAACATTTTCAATCTTTAATCAAGGTTTTAGTTTCCATTTCTCTAGTTGTCATATTCATTAAGGTTTCTGAGTTCATTAAAATATCAAACAATTCAATGATTCATATAAAGTTGTTTAAACATTGTTTTATAGTTCAATTCATTATCAAAACATGAGAGTTAAGTAAACATACTCATTGTAGTTTTTGTTTAAGTATGATAACAACTAAGGTTATCAAATCATAAAATCATTTACATTTAAAACTGACTCATCTTGAGCAAAATCTGAGTTCATCAAAATTATCCATCTTTCCCAAATTAGGATTCACAAATTTACTTTCCAAAAAAATACATTTTAATAATAATTTAATCAAAGACTTTAATTAAATATTAGTAAAATCCAATCAAGAGTCATTACATTATTAAAGATTATAACTATCTATTAATAAATAACTTATTTTGTATTATTAATAAAATAATTATAAATCTATTAATAGAATAATAATTGACAATAATAATAATATAATTAAAAAATTATATTAATTAAATTAATCAACAAAACTGTATTTAAAATCATTTATTAAATTATTTAAAATTTAATAAATTAGAAAAAACTTATATTTAAAATTATATATATTATTAAATTAAAACTTAATAATAATAAAATTATTTTAAAAATTAATCAAACTTTAAAAAAAAAAACTAAACACTCACTGCCTTTGAGCAACACAGGCTATTTTGGTAGCCCTGGCTGCCTTTGCAATCAACACCCTAAGGTAGCACAGAAAGGGGAGTGGAGGAAGTTGGGTGGGGAGGTGGTGGCCGTTGCCCAATAATTTAATTTAAAAAATAAAAATAAAAATAAAAAAAAAACCCTCTCGTTCATATAAAAAAGAAATCGTAGGCTACAACATTTTTCATCTTTTAAATTTTACTTTATATAAAAATAAAACAAAAATAATTCCCTCAATATAATTTGCAAATTCAATTGTAATAGTATATATATCTTTATGATAGTTTTCATAATTGATCCAATAGGAAGATTACATATAGCCAAACGAATTTGAATATTAATTTCACAAGCAAGGTTTTTAATCTTCAAAACATATGTAGATATTTCTCAATCAAACAAAATGATAAATTCACATACAAGGGTTTCAACCCGATTCAAATTCTAAAATCAAATTCATCCAAATGCAAAGAAGACAGAACAATCAAAGAATGGAAACTATTGCGAGAAAAGCCACGAGATCTTACCTGGATCTGATGCTAAATGACAATCGCACAAAACACACAAATAATCACCTTTTTCTTCTAAAACCCCTCTTCTTTGAAATTGCTCCTCCAATACCTGGTAATTGCAAAATGAGCTCTAGATCTCTGATAAAGAGTTCTCCCCTAAATTGAGGGCTTTGATTGTGCAATCACGTGAGGGAACTCACTGATCAATTTCTTTTAATTTCAAGCACACTTTTTTACAATTTAAGATATCTTTATTAAATTAATTTCTTTCTTCCTTTATTTAATTTATTATATTTTAATTTCATGCATAAGCTTTATTCAATTTAATTACAATAAACTTTATTAAATTATTGTTTACTATCTCTAGTTAATTACAAGATGTTTTAATAATACATTTATTAATTTAACTAATAATATTATTTAGAGTTTATTATTAAAAATAAAACTCCTAAATAATTATTATTAAATTAAAAAAATATAAATACGCCTAAATTAGGACTTTACTTAATTCTTTGAATTTAATTCTTTTATTTAATTAATTTTTCAATTAATTAAATATAATTAAATATTGAATTTTCTTTATAAAATTTCTAATCAATTATCTTTTAATTTGATTTAATTAAAACAAAAAATCATCATAGACCCACAAAACCAAATACACCTCAACTGAAGAAAAAGAACATAATCAAACTCCAGGTTCAAAATCACAAATTCATGTCACTTGATGAATTCAGATAGGTAAACAACTCAAATAATTGTCCTACTTTATAGGACAATTGGCTTAGGGTTAGGATTCAAACTCAAGAGTTATCTCCCCACTTATACCATTGAAATACTATGATAGGGTACGCTTATCCTAGCAATTCAGGGAAGTCAATACTTGGTACCTACAATCTGCATAAAATCTATGCATTTACAAACACATATATTCTAAACTAAATTGAAAATGGTAGGAAGTGGTACATCATGTAGATCTTGACTAGCAAGTGACTATGACTCCCTCCCTCAACCACATTAGGAACATCAATTATAAAGTAAAACATACACATACACCATACACATGCAAGTGTGGGGTAAGTATCAATAGAAACTACATATAAATTATTCGTCTAACTAACATCATGAAATAATAGAAATCAATGTATGAACATACATATATCATCATAGAAATAATCTTGAAATAACTAAAATAACTAAATGATATTTATCGTATAGGGTAAAGGGATACTTATCGCATGTAGTATAGCAAGATATAACATAGAACAGATACTTTATTCATATATGCAATATGCTTGTTACAATGAGTACAACGATGATAATTCTAAGTCCCTTACCGATGGTGTACATATACTTTCCTAAAGGGGTGACTCAACTGTCATGCACCCTTTCAAATACACTTCTACCTATTGGCTACAATATAGAATTTACTAACAACATCATGCCCCCAAAAGAAAAGTCATCTGCGAATGAAAATACAACAAAACTCACAATAACCAATTAATTACATCAATGTATAGATACTAAATAGAGGAATGTGTCCCTAGCAGAGAGGTCGTCTGTGCCCTTAGTTCATTTAGCTCCGCTTGTAGCTTGTAGATTTGCTCCTTCCAAACTTTCAATTCTACTTCTACCTCCATTTGAAGCTCTAAAGCTAATTACATCATCCCAAAAATCTCTCCCAGCTCTTTCTTCTTCTCATTTGCTACTCTCTCCTTCTCTACTACTATTTTTTTTGTTCTCTACTACCATTTTTTATAGCTCACTCTTTCTGTCTAACAATGTTACCCTCTCAGATTCCTAAGTTGCCCTCTCTATGGCTAACCTGGCAGTTGACTCCTCTCGAGCCCTCTTAGTTGTTATCTAATCTACCTGGCTCCTATGAAGGGTGTAATATGGATCCCTATGTATCTCCACTATCTCATGAGTCAAAGCCTCTACTTGACTCTCCATACTAGGATCTCTCATTGTGGCCCAATCCTATCACATCTTTGTAGTCTCCAAACTCCGCCATCCTTGTTCCTCAAAATACAATATAAAGGCAGCCAAGCATCCTAATCTCATGAAGGATACTACTCCCTCTAGCTCCTTAAGTACTAAGTCCAAAGCCTGAATCTCTGTAGAGGCCACTACCTGGCGAGCCCGAGTCACTAGAGCTGCTATATTAGCAAAGAATGTTTCTCTCATCACTGCTTCTAGCCCTACTAGATGTTCCTGTTGCACACCTATAGCTCTCTCTACTACTTTTGCCATCTTCTCAACAACACTATGTGGTAGTCCCTTATCCTGTGTCTACTCCAACTACTGTGCTTGTAGGGGTTTTCCTCCAAAATTACTTCTCACATAGCCATTTACAAGTATGCCACTCAAGGCGTTGGGGTACAGTGGAACCACATAGTTAGGTACATGCTCAACTTTTGGGTTCTGCTCTCTCTGTCTCTCCTAAGTGATGCTAACAATGTCGTATCCACCATAGCCACTACATCTAAATGTACTATGTCCAATTGGACACTTGGCACCCTCAAACCCTCACCTATTGGTATCTCCATTACTCCTACCTTAGTGTCTGTCTCTATATCAAGTACAAGTACCTCATCCCTAGCCTCTAGTAAAGCCTCAGAGTGGTTGTCTTTGTTGATGTCAAATGTGCCTCTACTAATACCTTAGGAATAGATCATGTCTCTACTTGTAGTTCTATAGGTGGCTGAGTTGCAACTAAAGTTGGCGTCATCAGTACTAGTTGCCTAAGCTGACCAAAATTTAGCATGCCATATATACCAACAGGAATCAAGTGTGTCATCACTAAAAGTGTAGGCTATGGGAATCTCAATGGTGTAGCTATAATTATATCTACATCCTCATCCTCTTCCTCCTCCCCATCAGTTCCACTTTCCTTCAAAGAAGTCTCCTCCTAACCACTGATAGTATTTCCTCCATCTGATGTCATCCATTTCTATCTGATTCTAGTCTTTGTGCCAAGTGTATCAAGATGTCTCCACTGCATAATTGGTGGTTTTCTTGGTGCAAGTGGTCCCAGTTTAGCCTCCAATGCATCATTGGGAATCATTCATGTTGTTGCCTCCAAGAATTGGCTGATGGCATAATGCAACATGTAGAATGTCTTGTGTTTTAATGTCATGAATTCATACATTTTTTCAGCCAATAATGCAGCCTAGTCATACACCCTACTATGAAAAATATCATTCCTCATCACCAAATGTGGAAATAAAATATCTAAGGTGCAGCTAGAGCCTGTGAGCCGAATCTTCACAATGTCCATCAAACAATGCCAGGGACCTACTTGCACATTGGATTTCTTCAACCCTCTACCCCTTGATGTGTTTGTGAGAGCTTCCTGTAATGTCTGAATTAGGTCCCCACACACGAACTATATCAACTATATTTTTACTTCTTGATTCATCTTTTTAGGTTTGCTCTCTATTTTCTTTCCCCCCTTTGCATGACCAGGTATCTCAAATACCCATGTGAAGTTGGCCAATTTAAATGATACCACTAAGTTGTAACCAAGATAAGAAAATATACTGGTTTGAGAGAACCTATCGTACATTTCTATCATGATGCATAGAAACCCTTCATAATCTTTGATATAGAATATAGCCATTTGTATCACCCATTCCACATGTACTTTCTGAATGTTGGCCTTCACAGAATGGTTATCAAGTGTCTTCTACCACCACTTCCAATATTCTACACCATTCAATCCTTCAAATGCAACATTTTTTGCTATGGGAATATCCATCACAACTGATTGTGTTGGTTGCTTCACTTTCTTTTTGCTTGGTCCTATACTGGTTCCTCCTACTACATGGACTCTAGATGGAAAAGTTTTTACATTTTTGTTCATGGCTGAATCTTCATCCAATTTCTTTTTCCAAGCTCTCTTGGCAGCTAAATACATAACTACTCTTTTTTGTCATTTTGCTAAGCACAAATTTGTTAGTTCAGTTAACTCTCTATACAAGATTGTTCTCTTTCTTGTTAATTGTGTTTGTATGGCTCTTGCTTCCTTGCTAAGTACAACCCCCACTTCCCAATGCTCTAGCAATGTTCTCTCCTTTTGTATGTCTTTGCTTAATTTTTTCATATGGATATACTTTCCCGTACTCAAATCTTGCTGTTACTTCAATGTTTTGAAGTCGAATGGTGTTAGCTCCTTTTATGTCCAATGTCCATACGGTATGACTCTTCCTTACTTTGTGATTGTACTATACTTTTCAATTAATTGGCTGGCCATGTAGTGCCTGTACAATATTTGCATCACTGTCTCTTCATAATGGTTCTATGGTTATGTGTTTTCTTTATATGCACTTCCTTAGTGTCATACGACATCTTTCCTCTGCTCTTGGGTGGTCGTACTCTATAATTTTTCCTTCTACCTTTGTTGTACAAGTTTTTCTCTCTTATAAGAATTTTGTCTATCCATACAACTAATACTTCCCTCCTTATGAATGTTGTACAATGGTTTTCCAAGGTTATGATGTGAGGCCATACAATTATTCCCTTTTCTCCCTATTGTATGGTGATTTTCCTATCATATGGTGATTTCCTCCTACCGTATGGTGTTCCTATCCCTCTTTTGTTATTGTAGTATGGTCTTTACCAATAGTTGCTAGTCTGTACAGACCATAAGTATAGTTTTTTTATGACTTTTCCTGCTCCTTAGTGCTCGATACAATACCTTCTTCCTCCCAGTGTGTCCCTATGTTTACTACTCACAATACTCTTTGTTCTCTATTCTTCCAATTGAATGTTATCTCTCTGTTCAACAACATTTATCATAGTCTCCTTTTTTTCCTAGTGGCTATATGGTGTCTACCATACAGTGGTGGATTCCTTGGTTTTCTAGCTATACTGTACGAAGATGATTGCTTTGACTAATGTTCTCTTGTTTATATTTACTTATTATGTCTATCAACTTAAAAATAAAAATATTTCATTTTACACTTAATTTACATATATACATTAATATTCATTATTTATTCTTAGTTGTTTGTCCATAGGGATGCATTACTTCTTTTGTGATAGATTTTCAACTTCAACCCATTCACTACAACCCATTCACTGCACTGACCACTTCCTTTCTATCTAGCATCCATAGTTTGATTGCCCCATTATCACCAACTTCTCATATCTTGTATGGTCTGACCCATTTAACTTTGAACTTTCCTAGTCTAATCTCATTCCACCCATTATACTTCAAAATTAACTAGCCCGGCTGAAACTTATTTAATTTTAAATGCTTATCATGCCATGCCTTCTACCTACTTTGTGTAACTTATGTGGCCCATTGTGCCTACAATCATTGCTCATCTAGTTTATTCAACTTATACAATCTCTCCCTTAGGCTTTCCATGTCACCGAATTTTTTCTCTATTGCTATCCTCAAACTCAATACCATGAACTCTATTGGTACCATTGCCTCCTGTTTGTACGTCACTTGGAATGGAGTGTATCTGGTAGTTACTTTATATGTAGTATGGTATGCCCATAATGTTGATGGTAGTCTTTCTTCCCAATCTTCTCCCTCAACTGCACAAGACTTATAAATCACTTCGACCAAGATCTTATTTCTAACTTTGGCTTGTCTATTGGCTCTCGGTAGTATAGGCTTGACAGTGAATAATAAATTGTGAATTTGATAGTGAGCATTTGGATGACATGATTAAAAAAGTGTCCTCTCTGATCACTTGTCAACTATAATGGAATTTGGTGTAGGAGCACCCAGAAAGTATTTTGGATGTGATTTCTTCATGAGCCGACTTGAGGAATTTATCCCAATTTTGTCATTAGGATAAGATCTTTTCTTGGAATTTTTTTAGACCATTGTGGGGTCATTCTTCCCTATTCTATATTGATCTAGAGTATTATGTAAGTTGTTTTGGCAAGAAGTCTCTTTGGGTCAATTTTCCTATTTTGTAATAATTTAGAATGTTCTGTATATTGTCCTAGCAAGTATAAATAGAGTTTTTAGGCTTAGGTTTAGGTCAAGTTTTTGGATACAAAGTTATGGGGAGAAGAAATCTCTAGGAGAGAAAGTGTATATACTATTCATTTGATGAATTAATTAGAAGAATATTATTATCTATCTCTCTTTGGCGTTGGTTCCTTTTGTTTTTTCTTTCGTTGAGTTTATCTCTACATCAGAATCCCATACCTAGTGATGATTTTCTCATAAATAAATCTCATTGTGCTCACCGTTGAGTTGTCTAGTAGTGCATGTGCCTCCATCCACTTGGTTAGGTACTTTATCACCACCACAATGTACTTGCACCTTCTAGTTTTTCTTACCTTCAAGGGTCTGACAAAGTCCAATCCCCATCTTTCAAAAATTTCATGTGCGTGCGAAGGATTCAAAGGCATGAAGTCCCCCTTCAATGGTTTTCTAGCTTGTTGACATGTGTCGCATGCAACGATCCACTCTTTGGTCTCATTGTGTACAGTTGGCCACCATAACCCTACTAGAAGTATCTTCCACGTAGTTGTGTCTGGCCCCATGTGTCCTCCTACTAGTCCCTCATGCACTTCCTTCAATACCTTCAAAATTTCCTCCTCTAGGATACACTGCCTTACAATCTGATCGGGTCCCATTTTGTACTGTAGCTTGTTGATCAACTAAAATGTCTTGCTCCTTAGCACCAGTTTTCTTCTCTCATTTGACAAAATCTCACTAGGAAAATATCTTATCAATAGAAACTCCCCAATATGTGCATACCAAGATGGTAGTACTGCAACATGAAATAGTTGCATGTCAGGAAAATCATCATTGACTCTCTCCAGCTAGATTTTATCCTTGAGAAGTGGTCTATGCTTACATGACTTTTCTCTAGCTGCACCACAATCATGAATGTGAACTCCTGCAATAATAATAACCATTGACTTATTCTTCCCTGAATAATCAACTTATTTACCAGATATAGTAGTGCCTGATGATCTACATAGAATACAAATAACATTGCCAACAAATAATATTTGAAGTTTTGTACTACGTACACTATCCCTAGTGCCTCTCATTTGGTCATACTATAGTTTTTCTCTGCATCAGATAATAATCTAATTGCAAAATACACTGGATGGTCCAATCCATGGTCACTTGTCTATGCTAGTGTTGCTCCAATGGCATAATTTGATGCATCTACATGAACATGAAATTCCTTATCCCAGTTCGAATAGGCTAGAATTAGTGTCATGGCCAACCTCATTTTCAATCCCTCAAAAGCTTCATTCTATTTTTCTTTCCATTTGTAAGGTTCACCCTTACAAGTGAGTTTGTCCAGTGGGTAGGAAATCTTCACAAAGTTTTTAATAAATCTCTGGTAATATCCAATGTGTCTAAGGAATGACTTTACTTCGGATACATCTGTCAATGGTGGCATATCCAAAATTATGTGAACCTTGTCGAGATATTTCTTTAGCCCTATTTTATAGACCATGTGTCCTAGTAGCTTCCCTTTGGTACCATGAATCTGTACTTCTTCAAATTCAGTGCCAATCTCACCTGTCTACACCTCTCCATACATTCTCCGAGCATTGTTATGTGTTTATCCTTTGCGCTAAAAATTGACCAATCATACAAAAATTCTTTAAAACTTTTGGCATACATTTTATCAAATATGTGTAGGATAATTCTCTAGAAGATTGTTAGAGCATTGCACAATCCGAACAGCATCCTATTGTAGGTATATACTCAATCTTCCACAATGAATGTTGTTTTTAAGTTTTCCTCTTCGGTGATGGATATCTAGTTGTACCCTAAGAACCTATCCATGAATGAATAAATCTCATTCCCTCCAACTTCCTCCAGAATACTATCCATGAATGGTATTGAAAATGGATCTTTGATTGTTACCACATTTAGGCATCAAAAGTCTATGATATTCTTATCTCTATGGTGTCCTTTTTCAGAGATATCACAATCGATGATACCCATTCACTTGTTTGCACTCTAAAAATAATTCCTGCTTCCAACATCTGATCAATCTCCTATGTAACCCATGTGGCATAGTTTTATTCATTTAGTACAACCACTTCCATATTGGTACTACACCTTCTATAAATGGTATTCAGTGGACACATAACTCTAGTGGCACTCCTTTTAAGTCTTTATACATCTAGGCGAAGGCATCCTTGTACTCCATAAATATTTTGAAAGTTGTTGCCTTCAAAACTAGATTCCAATCATCTCCTACAAGAATATTTTTCAAATTAGCCTCATCTCCCAAGGTCATTATTTTCATAGTGGGCTCTTCATACTTTATAGGTTTTTCCTCATTAAATCTGTGGGTCAGTCTCTCATCCACCTATGCGTCTCCCTCTTTTATTTTGCTATACTCCTTTGAAAACTCATTCCCTTCTTTTCCCTCCTTGATATCCAACATATTATAGCTCAGGAAGAGCTTGTAATCCTCCATCTCCCAATGGACTAGTTTGTTCATCGAGTCTAGGTCATCATCATTCGACCCTAATTCTAATCTCAATACTCCTTCTTTGTCTAGTTCCATTCTCTTTTTTCCTTCATCATCACTTTCACCTTCACCTTCAGAGTCTAAAGACACTACCTCCTCACGTACCAACTGTGTGTACAAGTTAATTATGAATCTTATGCCTTTGTGTTCCATGGATAGGGTATTTTATTTCCAATCATGTTTCACTTTTGCTTGTACCGACCAACTCCATCCAATGATAGTGTCATACCCTTTTCTTTTCAGTGGAATGACCACAAAATCTATTTAAAATGGTTGTGTTCCAATAGTTACCAACTATGCCATAAGGGTTCCCAATGGTTTGATTCTATGCTGGTCCATTGTGAGTAACTAGAATGTAGGTGGCCATAGCGTAGGTTGTCCCAACTTTTTTCATATATATTTTGGTAACACATTCATGCCTAACCCTCTATCCACAATTGTTTCTTTAAGTACAGCTCCTAGAATACCCATCTCAACTACTACTAGATGCCTTCCCATCATGAGTGTTGATAGCATTGGGTCTACTACTATCATTCTACTATCGTCCTTTCCTATTTCCTCCATTTCTTTCAGAAGTGGTGTCATATTCAAAATCATTATCCATAACTGAGGCATTGTGAGAAGGTCATTTAATTTTATAGGGACTTCTATTTGCATTACCTACCTTATCATGTTTTGTTTAGCTATGTTCCTCTTCAAGGTATCAGTAGTGTCTTTAACTTGCAACTTTCATATTGTCATCTATCTTTCCAACTTTGTTCGTGCTTTCTGCAACCTCTCCTTTTATTCCTCTATATTAGGGTACTTTTCCTTCTTAGCTTGGTCATGTGTAATGGCTAGTATCTTCTCATCACATGCTCTAATGCTTAACAAATTTACCCCTTGCTTTGGGCATTTTGAATATTTATGGTCTCCTAAACCACACCATCTACATAATAGTTGTGGTGTCTCCTTCATGGTACAATTTGCATTGAAGTACCCCAAGAGGTTGCATGCACAACACTATATCATTGGCCATCCATTCACATCATACTGTATTTAACTCCGACCTCCATTGTTATTATTGTTATTATTATTACCACCCCTTCCATGTTAGTTATTGTTGTGATATCCTCCTGAGGTTGCATCATTGTTCATGTTTGTTTTGGTGGACACTTCCTACGTCAATAATACTTTTTGGTGTCCTTTTGACTTTATATTAAATGAGCATTCCTTTATGGAATGTCCCGTAACCTGGAAAATATCACAGAATTGTTTCTTTGGGCATGAGCCCTTTGTGTGGCCTTCGTCTTTATAGTCCATAGACCACAATTCCCCCTTTACTGATTTATGATCCTTTTTCAAATTTTTAAATTCTTTCATCATCCATAGCATATCCTTCTACAATGTTCAAACTTTCTTGCTTGATTCTTCATCATTGTTGCTACTTTTGGACGATGAATTGTCTAAGTTTGATGATTTGTGCTTCTTCGTCTTGATTTTTTTTTGCTCACTCTCTAGGTCCATCACTTGATTATACACATATGCATATGATGTTGGAGGTGCAATATTCATTTTCTTCTTCAAAGCTGGTCATAGCCCCTCAACAAACCATCATTTCTTCAATCCATCGGCTGGTTGGCTCTCCATCTTTCCCACCAACTCTTTCAACCATCTTGCATAGGCATGGATCATTTCGTTCTTTCCCTGCTTTGTGTTGTATATTTTTTCTATTATTTTGTTATTATCTCTTAGCAATCGAAACTCTATTATGAACTCCTTCCTAACATTTGCCCATGTAGTTGATTCCTGAGGGTCGACGTCTAAAAACCAATCAATTGTTACACCCTACAGGGTTGCTAGAAACTGTCAAACCCAATCATCCCCATCTATTACACCATTAGTTGTCCATATTGTTTCACATGTATTGCAATGCCTAATTAGATATGTCATTCTATCACCATTAAACTTTGGCAATTTCTCCGTTGGTCTTGCCATTTCTACTTTCTTTTGATTTTTTGGTACTTGCTATGTACTTGCATTTTTCTAAGCACCTGCATTGTTTTGAGTACCTATGTTGTTATAAGCACTCACATTTTTCTAAGCACCCACACTGTTCTGCACAACTGTGCTACTTGAGACAATCACCTTGTTTCCAACAACTACATTACCTGGTGAAGGAAGATCTTCCTCAAGAGAAGTTGTTCAATTCTCTACCTATATCTATTTGTTAGGTGTATCAGGAACAAAGGGTTCACTCCATGCTTGTGCTCCTTTAGCACTTCAAGCCATATGAGTTGATTCCCTTCTATTTAGATTCCCTACCCTCAGCATATACAAGTTAAGAAACTCCTCCCTTGTCTTTTTCACCAAATTCAATCACTATTAAGTCTCTTCTAGAAGTTCCTTAGCACTCCTTGGTTTTCTAGGTGAATGCATTCCCTCTGTCTGTGCTCCTTCACCCCCTTGGTACCCATCGGCAATCTATTGAAGCTTTTGTCTGCAATCCACCTATTGTGCTAAAATTAAACTTCTTGTGTTATGTGTATTTCATCCTTATCTTTTATCTTATTCCTATCGTTCTTAAGCAGATTCGGCATTAATCTTCATGACATTTCCTTTGTTCCACGTTCGACTGGCAGTGCCAAATGTTTACCATACAGGGTAAAAAGATACTTATCACATCTAGTATAGTAAGATATAACACAGAACACATAATTTATTCATATATGCAATATGCTAATTATAATGAGTACAATGATGAATATTCTAAGTCCCTTCCGGATGGTGTACATATATTTTCCCGAAGGGGTGACTCAACTATCACACAACCTTTCAAATACACTTCTACCCATTGGCTACAATATAGAATTTATCGACAACAAATAGCTCATCACATAAATCAATTGAGTATGAAGTGACATATAATCAAATTTGGTAACCAAGTACCGATAATCATAAAACTATTGGAATTAACAAATGGGAAGATTTACTTCTGAGGGGTGGGGGGGTGAATCAGAAGTAAGTAGCTTTAACCATTTCAAATTTTTTTAACTAAAACCATTCACATGCATTAAATCTATCTAATGAACATGAAAGTAAAGACATGCATGAAAATAAATGACACACAAGTTTGGTAACCCAGAAACCCTCCAAAATGAGAAGGTAAAACTGGGGTGGGGATGACATCCACAAAAAATTATTGCAACAATGTGTAACTATTCAAGGTTACAATCTTTGACCACTTCCAATGGTCTACCCTATGAAAGGCTTGTTCTGTTAAAGACTTTACACTTTGTCAAAAGTGACCTGGTTAAAGGATTTCACTACCCTGCTAAAAGTAGGCCTAGTTAAAAGACTTCTGTACATTCACTTGGAATGCCACCATGTTAAAGGATTTACAAATGGTTGCTAGGCCAACCTAAGTCCATATGATTTCCATATCTAATACAATTTCTAGAGAGTATTAGTAAACCTTTGACTTGATAGCTTTGCAATCTTCAATTGCTGATTTCAGATCCTTGTTCTGCTCTTCTTGATCTGATCCTTGCTTGATATGATATGCCACTCTGTGAGGTTTTGATGATTTGTTCTTCAATAACTAGATTTTTCAATGTTGTTATGTTCTTCACTAAGTCTCTTACCCCTCTAAATTTTGCTATAGTTCACCCATACACTTCTCCCATCCACACATTCAATGGGGTTTCATCCTCCCTTTAAAGATTTCAAAGACTTAGGATTAAGTATGAATATACGATCAATATTAAATCTTTATTTCTCACTCATTCCTTGCACTTTTCCTTTTTGTTGCATGCCTTCTCCATTTTTCTTATTGGCTGCATGTTGATTGCATAGGTAATGTGAAAGATTCATTCTTATCTTCAAGATCCTTCAAGATTCATACCATGTTGGCTCCAAAAATGGTTTACATCTAAGTTTGTCAAGGCAAAAACTCATATGTTGATTCTATGTTACTCGGCATATACTAGTTGCTAATGCTCAGCACATATAGAAAAATTGGCTCACTCAGCTCCTATAACAATTCTATTTCACTCAGCATCTATAGTGACTCATCACCTATACTTTTCTCGACACTTGAACTTTACTTGGCACCTGAAGATTGCTCGGCACCTGAAGTTCACTCAACATTTTTTGAATTCTCTGGGTCGACATACATTGTAGCTCGACATCTATATTATACTCAGTATTTTCTTGAGAATTTGGTTAAGTGTGTTGACACTCAAATGTCAAAACCAATCTGAGACTAACAATCTCCCCCTTTGATATGAGTGGAAAAAATACTTAACTAAACATTATAAATTTGATCTATATGAGTATACTACATATTCTATTTGGCATATGTACAAGACTTCAAAAACTTATTCAAAATTTTCTATACCTCAAAATCTTGTAACTCCCCCTAAGCTGTTGTGCCATTTCCACTCCTATAACCAAAATTCTTGTGTTTAATATATTTGATACCTTTTTCCTTATCTTCCTTTATCTTATCTGTGTACCCTATTTTTGCTTGCATTTTGAATGTGAATATCTCCCCCTTTGGATATTCTTTATTGCTTTCATCAAAGAATGTATTATGTAACCATTCTTATTCACATTTATTCAATGAATTATACTAAATTATACTACCCCTTTTATTTTTTCTCCCCCTTTTTGACACTTTTGTCAAAGGATCCTAAGGATGAATAGAATACTTTTCCAAAAATGTTTTATTCACCTCCATAATTATCTTGAGAGAAGAATCCCAATTCTCTAAAGCTATCTTCAATGACTTGTGTTGGATGGTTGTCTCTGCTGCAAGATGAGCAAGGCCTTCTAAAGTAGAAAGATTTGAGTCTTTCTTTATTACATTTTCTGCAAAAGCTTGCTCCTTGTGAAGTACTTCCAAATGTGGAGTTAAGGAGGATTGAATTTGCATTAATTTGGCCTTAATGTTGGCCTCCTCTACTATCAACACAACTAATTCCTTCTGTGTGTGAAACATTACTGCAAAATGCTTCTCACTCTGAGCTAGATCTTTTGGAAATTGTGTGCTGGAAACCTTTAATTTTTCTCCAAGCTCATTATTCTTTGGCTCGTTTCTTGTGTGAAATAGGATGAATCACATAACTTATTGTACAATAAGAATACATTCTCAAGTACCTTTTTCACTTTTTCAATTTTCTTTGCCAATTCAACTTGTGAAAGTGCAATTTCACTTGATATCTTTTCATTTACTTTCATCTAAAATTTCTTTTCTAACCATTCCAATAATTTGACATTGGTTTCAAGGTCCTCATTCTGTACTTGATCCATAATATTGAATAATTGCTCCATTATGGGTTGAGTTTCATCAGGTACTTGCAAGCTAAAGGCATCAAGAAATATGTCTTTGATCTCCACTAATGTGTGCTTCTGTCTATACTCATTTTTGAGTATCTCTTGCCTCTTTCTCCTTTCTAGTGCCTCTTGCACTTCATTTATCTATTGTAGGTTCATTTTCCTTCAGTCATATCTTGGTATGACTATTTCTTTATCAAGTGCAAGGTCTCCATAGTGAAGTACCCTTGTAACCTTGGTAGTGCTCGAGCCTAGTGTTGATATTTGCAATGGTACTACATTAGTGCTCAGATTCTTCTAAGGAGTCCCTAAGGTAGGCAAGTTTACCAATGTTTGTATTGCCTCCTACTCCTTAGGTGTTTTCTCCACTTCTTTCTCCTCTCCTCTACTACCTTAATCAATGATGATAATTTGAGGAGGTGCACATTGGGTCTGTGCTATAGGAACATCTTGGCCTATTTGTTCCTTTGGTTGCTCCTCGGTAGTAGTTGTCACCTTTGTTGTAGAATCAACCTTGGCAATTTTTTCATGTACCTCTTGCTCTTTAGGTTGTTGATCTATTGTAGCTGTGGGAGGTTGTGTAGATTAGTCTTCTGTAGTTTCCTTCTCCCTTTTTATTTTTGCTATAGCTTTTTGTAGCTCATCAACACTCACCAATACTAGGTTTGTGCAAAGTTGTGCTTGCAGTGTTGATTGGTGAAGGATCTTCTTGAGATCCTCTATAGTTAAAGGATTTATGTTTTGAGCTGAAGTGTCAGGAATATCCTTTACAATGACTATAACTATAGGTTCTATATGTGAAGGACTTGGTGGTCACAGTTGGGTGTCTTGGACACTTTGTTCAATTTTTTGCTCCTCTTCACCATGTGTCTCCATTATCTCTTTTTTTGTTTCTTTCTCTCCATCCTTTTCTTGTTCTCTTTCTTCTGCTTTCTCATTCTCTTCCTCTTCTTCATCATTTCTACCCTCAAATGGGTCTTCTTCTCCTTCTTTTACTATTTTCAATCCATATATTAATTTCCACATATGTGTGGATTTCTAGACAACATCTTCAATTTGATTTTGCAAAATACTGAACGCTTTGTATTTGTAGGCAAATTTTCTCCCATGCTTTTTGCTAGCCTTAGTTATTTGACCCTTGGTGAGGTCTGGCATTACATGATCCAATGTAGACTCTCTTATTTCCTTCTCCATCTTAAAATAGTAATGCCACTCATTTTCAACCAATGAACTTAGCTCCTTGGGCAGTGAAGTATCTAGTTCAAGTGGGGTTGTCTTGAACTTAGCCATCATAGAGTAGATAGATTCTTCCACTATCTTTTGTTGTTCTTTTCACAACTTATTGAATTATATGGTCTTTAGAGTAGGCAAATCTATTCTCTTCTCGTCTAATTCTAGAGGTGCAACATACTTCCTCCTCTTTATCTACTTGGTAGGTCCTGCTTGTTCTATTGATTTTTTTTAATCCTACTCCTTTGCCCCTTGTGTAGTGGCCCTGATGTTAGTCCTTATTGTTAGCTTGGCTAGACTTGGCTTTGCAGGTTTCTTTTTTTTTTCCTTTAGGCTTGGCGACTGGCTACTTCTGAGCTTTCCTTTTTTGTTCCTTGGCCCTTGGAGCTTCCTTCTCAGCACCTTCTTCTTCATCTATATCTTCTCCCATAACTTGGGTTAGGGAAAGTGGCCCTTGATCTTGCTCTTCTTCTTCACCCTCAGCATCTTCTTCTTCTTCTTCTTCTTCTACTTCCTCTGTAGTGCCTTCCCCAAATTTTGCTTTAAGCTTCTTTACAAGCTTGTCTTTCTTCTTCAAAGTGGAGGCAATCTTCAACTCCATATCCACTTTGGATCTCACCACGTCATATGTTCCAAAATGTGGTGCATCTTTGTCAATTTCCTTTGCAAGTAGTGCAGTTATTGCTACTGATGCTTCATCTATATTTATCTCATACCCAAGAGATCTCAACCATCTCACTCTTGGTATGGACACTTGTATATATGTGTAATCAATATCTACAAGAAAGAAAACTTCATTTACATGTTTCTCCACCAAAGAAACTGGAATTCTAAGCCTCTGCTTCATTGATTTCTTAAAATCTTCAAAATAAATTGTCATCAAGGTCTCAAAATTAGCTCCCATCTGCTCTATGTATTCATTTACCTCAACTATGATAGACCTATCATTCTTCCATGCTACTCTACCAAAAGAAGGGAATTAATTCTATACATAAAAGAAAATGCATATCAAAATTGCACCAAATTTACATTGTGCTCCTTTTGTTCTTTTGATTGCTGCCAAATTTTCATTGATCTATTGTAATTGTAGCTCTACAAGATCATATGTATGATTCTTCTTCACTAGTTTATATCCTACATCTACTGCTATGTAGGGCACATTGTTGAGTTTACTAGACTAATAAAATTTGTATGCAATGACACTTACTACAAAGTCAACTAGAGGGTCTTGGATTGTGTCAATTGTCATCCCTCTTTTATTCCATTTTGCACCTATATTCTTCTCAATTGCCTCCTTAGAGTCACTTCTAAGGGTCTTTGGATGATCTAGGGTTGGGTATCCAATCACTCTATGTACTATCCTCTTAGTGATTTTGATGGGGTCATCCTCTAGCCATAAACTACCATCATGCACTTGACTCAGCAATAATCTGATCCATTCTATCTTAAACACTATGGAGAAATCTAAGGCTCACGTTAACCCTTCCTTTCAATAATTTTGAACTCCTCTTTCAACACTCTGTTGTCAAACAATTTCTCATATGCCTCCTTCATGTCCATATCACCTTTGGCTCCTATCTTGCAATTGTAGCATTTCCTTACGTCTTGAACCATCACAACTTTTGGCGGTATGATGGAAAGGGCTCTGGCGGGATCATTTTTGTATGCAAACTTAGGGAATGGACAAAAGTCAAGTTGCCTAACCTCCTTGGACACTAATTGAACTTCAAATGTTTCTTTCTCTTAATTTTTTCTTGAGTTAGATGCCATTTTTCTCAAACTAGGGTTTCAACACAAAGAAAGCATGAAACTATGTAGCTCGACATAGTCATAAATACCTTAAAATTGATGAGATTGCGCTTGAAATGATGTTGAAATCTTCTTGTATGCTGGATTCTTCAATTTGGATTCACTCTGGGATCTTTCACGTCTTTGCTCTGTGTTCGTAGAGAAGAAAAATGAATGAAAATATGATAATATACCCTATTTTTATTGCATTTATTTCTCAGTACGTTCACAACTATCTACTTGACTACTGAAGGATTCTTCATTACTTAGCTTTCATTTCCTTTTCATCACTCAATTTCCATAGGAGTATTACTCACTCGGCTTCAACTAAGATTTCTTCTTCACTCAGCTTCCTCTACTAACTTGGCTTCTACCAAACATTCAGCTCTTATAGTCTTTGATAGTTAACTCTGCTTGTACTAAATTTTGCTTGACATCTAAGGGCAACTCGGCAATACTTGTGAAATCTTGAATTTTCAACTTTGCATCTTTGTTCATGTTGATCTATTCTTTTCAGTACTTTCTTTTCTAGGAACTAATGTATGATAAAACTTTGTAAATCAGTCCCTTATGCCTTCTCTTTCTTAGTTTGATGAAGTATGACCACTTGACCTATTAGGTGAAGTGATCCCTTCATTTGATGTGCTAACCTCATCTTTCTTATTCCATGTCTTGTTCATTTCTCCTCTGACATGTTCAACATCTACCTTCTCTTTACCTTTTTCATTCTTTGAGTTGGGTGCCTTTGACTTTGTTGGGTAGTTCTTGCTGATATGACCAATCTTCAAGAAACTAAAATATGTGGTTTGGCTCAACCATCTATTGTAGTTTCCTCTAAAATGTGTCCTTATGTAGTTTTTAGGAATGTCTCCATATTCCTGATAGTAATGACAACTATACCTAGTGTTGTAGTCACAATTGTAGTGATGGCCATGGTTACCTTCCCTTGTTGCCTGATTTGATGTCCACATAGGCTTTGATCTACACTCAAATGCTCTATGTCCATATTTCTTGCAATTGTGACAGTGACCTTCAAATTTTGGTGTTCTGATAGTCCTAGTCTTGCATTCATGTGCTTGGTGTCCTTGTTTTTTGCACTTATGAAAATAACTTGCATTCTTAGGCTTATCATGCTGATGGGCATTTTTGCTCCTACATATATTAGAAGTATGTCCCTTTTTACCACAAAAGTGACAAGTATGTTTAGTGTTCTTACCTTTGTTACTCCTTTCTTCTATAGTCTTGGATGATTCTCCTTGTTCGGTGCTGGTGTAACCAAGTCTTGAAGTATCATTACTGGCCCTTAGTGATTTTAATAGTTGCTCAAAGTATTTGATGGCCTCATTGGGTTTGTTGAAGCTTTCTGCAATCTCCTTCTCTCTTTTTAGATCATTTTGTAGTTGTTTATTTTGCATCTTCAGTGTAGAGATCTCAATGTCCTTAACATTTAGTTCATGATGTGCATTCATCATCTAACTCAGGGTGTCCAACTGCATGTTTGAGATTCTTGCAAGTTCAATTGATTTTTCTTCCAGTCTATTAGCAAGGTTTCTCTTATCTTCTTTTAGAATAGCCTTGTCTTCAATGTCTCTTTTCTTCAGTTCAATTGCTTCATAAAGAATCATGGCTTTTGACTCTTGTTCAAGCTTAAGTATTCTAATTTCTTCTACTTGAGCTCCATTCTTCTCCATTAGGTCTACTATCATTGCATCAAACTCTTTGGAATCTCCATTTGAAAATAGATTTGAGGTGTCAATCTCCTTGTACTGTGTGTCATTCTCAGCTATGGTTAAAGGATTTCCTCAATTCTCCTCTAGCTTCTTCCAAAGCATGTAAAGCAAGTTGTACATCAATTTCTTGATTCTCTATGATCTTCCCAAGTTTGTAGACTTCCATTTCTAGATCTTTTCTCCAAGTTGTAAGGCTCCTTGTGGGAACTCAGCTCTGATACCAGTTGTTGGAATTAACAAATGGGAAGATTTAATTCTGAGAGGGGGGGGGGGTGGTGGGGGGTGAATTAGAAGTAACTAACTTTAACCTTTTCTGCATGTTGATCGCATAGGTAATGTGAAAGATTTGTTCTTATCTTCAAGATCCTTCAAGATTCATACCATGTTGACTCCAAAAATGGTTTACATTTGAGTTTGTCAAGGCACAAACTCATATGTTGATTCTATGTTACTCAGCACATACTAGTTGCTAATGCTCGACACATATAGAAAAACTAGTTCACTCGGATACTATAACAATTATGTTTCACTTAGCATCTATAGTGACTCGACACCTATACTTTGCTTGACACTTGGACTTTACTTGGCACCTGAAGATTGCTTGGCACCTGAAGTTCACTTGGCACCTGTTGAATTCTCTAGCTCGGCATACATTGTAACTTGGCTTCTATATTATACTCGACATTGTCTTGATAATTTGGTTAAGTGTGTTGACACTCAAATGTCAAAACCAATCTGAGACTAACAAAAATAGGCCCAAAAGATTTTGACAATACGACCAAAAAAGTCAACTAGGGGTAGGCATTATACTTGCCTTGTGTTTTTATCTTGTTTATTTTGTTTTGGGGAAAAGCCTTGGATTGCCTTAAAACCTATATATGTAGATCATGTCTTATCTTCTATTTCTAGGGAGTAGGCCATTTATGGCTCCACGTGGTTGGGTGGTAAAATATTTCAAGGTATTTGTTTGTGGTTCAAGGTTGGCATGGATGAAGATGAAGATTTCTTACCATTGTAATGTACGTGAAGATGTAAAAGAGATTTATATTTGATGTATCATGTTTATTGTAAAGAAAAATGTTTTAAGCCCTAAAGGGGCATGTTGATGTACTAAAAAGGAAAGCAATGTAAAAGGGAGGGTAGTATAGGAAAAATGGATTCAATGGAAATGTAAAGTATTTAAAAATTAATGTTTATTTCTTTCTTTCTCCCTCTCTTGTTGAAGTACATTAATGAAAAGGATTCTGCATGGAAAAATGATATTATGTTCTTATGAATAAATAAAATCTTTATGAGATAGTAATTAGTCATGTCCAATAATATAAAATTGGGAAAGTGTAATTTAGTTTTTAGGTCTTTATTTTAAGTCCTTTATGTAATGTTATGGTTTATGAATTTACAATGTTAATAAAAGTAACAAGATACTTAGGTAAGCTAGACTTAGAAATTAACTTAGTTGTTTAAACATATTTCATGAACTTAAAAAAAAGGAAAATGGAATTTGGAACTATAGCTAGGGAACCTATTAGGACATTTGATAAACAATATGAGTAAATGCAATTCAAAAAATATATAAAAATCACTAAACTTAGTAACTTTTAAGCTAATCCTTACGAGTTCCCTGGTGTGGTGTGATAAAAAGTCCACACCCTTTATTTTCATTCTTCATTTTATACTACCAATACTTTGACTAGGTGTCTTGAGTGCTTTTCCTAACTCATAGTTTTGGTTTGGTGACCTCTTTGATCCAAATTTCTTAATTGGCTATCAGAAATAATACTAATTAAATGCATCCTTGTTCTATTTTCCACTCTTAAATTATTTAATAGTTCTATACAAATAATTTTGTGCTTTCAAGATTGAGCTAGTCCATTCATGTACCCATAAATTTGACACTAGATATATTTTTCAATTTAGAATGGAATATATGGGATGAAGTTGATCTCTTTCAAACTACTCATTATGTGTTTTCACATCAAATTTTTTTGCATCTCTTTAAATCTACTAAAGACATCATCCTACACTACTTAATCATCTAGCATCCATTAGTCATCCATCACTCATGATCACTTCTACCATCATTGAGCCTCTCTAAAACCGTCTTGCCTCTATTATAACATCATATTAACTTGATTGTAACATCATAACATCACCCTAAACCATTTAATTATCTAGTATCCGCTAGTCATCTTTCACTCATAATCACTTCCCACTATTATTAAGCCTCTATAAAATTCATCGTCCTTCTATTATAACATCATAATATTGTAAAATCATATTATTGCAAGAGACCTCGTGTTGCCTTTTTCTAGGGGTTGGTTTTATATTAACAACAACAAAACAAGGGTGTTTTCTCTCACACCACTACAACTCGAAGACATTTAAACCACATACCAAAGCAATTGCTTACAACAAGGCCAAAGGAGACAATTGATAGCATATTAGTAGCACAACTAGTAACCCCAATAAGAGTGGGTACACAACTCATCTTCAATATAGAGAGGAGAATGGGAGTTTGCAATGTGATTTCTTCTTTGCTATCAACCATTTTCCAAAGGTGTCACTTGTCATTTCCCTTATTCTAAACTTCTTTCTTTTCTCTCCTTGTGAGGCAAAGGCTATTGAAGCTTTAAGGAAACTTGATGATATGAGTGAGAAAGTTACAAGAGCATTTTTAAAACCCACTCTACTCAAGTTTTTCTAATATGAATAGGATTCATTTGGTGTCTTCAGTCTTTTTCATATAGCACTCAATTTCTACAAGTTTTGATTCTTCTATTATATTGTTGTTTAGCTATATTATTTCATTAGCTCTATTATTTTAAATACCAATAGAACTTATTGTAGAAGATCTTGGAACACTTTCAAAATCTATTTTAACTCTTAATAAAACATCATATTACCTAATTTATTCCAATCAACTACCCCAAATTTTATTTATTACACCAAAACTTTAGGCACTGGCTAAATAGTCGAATATTTGCACCAGCTTTTAGCCAGTGTCGTTACTTCTGGTTACTCCTGTCAGTTTCAACAAACTATACTGTTGAGACATGATACATTTTTTAATTATTCTTCTGTACTATGCAGTTCGATTTGACCCTATGACATGCTTCAGGGTAAATAAAATAATAATTATATATCAAAAAGTAATGAATAATATAACACTTGTTTAAATATTTAGTAAAGATAAGAAATAAATAAAAATATACGTGATAAGATTATGTTAGAAGCAGAAAAACAATTAGTTAATTTTTGTAATAGTATAGGATATCAAATCATTAATGTATTAATATATTGTAAAAAATGTTAGATATTGATAACTATGTTAGAAAACTTTTGATACAAAGTTTATTTCAAATATCAATTCAAAATTTTATGAAGTTAATAGAAAGTGAATTATAAATTGTAGAATATTAATATAATAAATGTTAAAATATATTATAAATTTAAATAGGCAAGTAAAATTATTAGGATATAGAAAATTATATTTATAATTCGTCAAGATATAATCTCATTTTTAAATTGTTTAAAATAATTTACTTGTCTAAAATAATTTTTCAAATATATTTTCAAAAATTAATTGATTTAAAATATTAGAACAATATAAAGTTTTTTTAGAACAAATAATTCTAAAGTATAGGTGAATAATATTTTTTTTTTGTAAAATTGATAAAATAAAATATTTTAAAGTAAGAATTTAATAAATTTATTTTATACACTATTATTAAGTATTGCATTTGCTAATCTATACCAAGGAAATATATAGTAGGAAGATTAAGATTTTAAAATATAATTTTAAAAAAAATACTATAATATTTTTAATTGCTTTAAAGAATTACATAATAAAAATATATTACTTAAAATGCATAAAATTAAATTGAAAATTTACAAATTAAAGAGTATTTCATAAATATCAATATTTTATAAAGTTAATCATAAAATATTCAACATTTAAAACAAAAATGTCTCTTGATTTTAACTATAGATTAATGAAGGAATGTGAAAAGATAGAAATAATATTTTCACAAATAAAAGATATAGGTAAAAAGTAATAACTAATTTTTAATAATAATTTTCTTTAAATTATTAAACTATTAAGAAACTTTTATTTAATGTATAATTTGTTATTAAAACAAGAAGTGATGTCAAAAAGAATAATTTTTCCTAAATTATTAATTTATTAAGAAACTTTTATTTATTATTTAATGTATAATTTGTTATTAAAACAAGAAGTGATGTCAAAAAGATTTATAACAAAATTTATGCTTTATGATAAAAAAAATTATAAGTAAATTTTTTAATAAATGTTTAAAAAGTTTATTTAATTCTTTTTTTTTACATTTAAGTCTAAAATTTATAATAAATAATAAATTATATAATTGTAAAATTGTATAATTGTATGATAAATTATATATAGTGAATTTCTTTTTGATAATAGAGGTATTTTATAAAATTTCTAATAAAAGAATTTATAATAGTATTGTTGATTATTAAAAAAATTAAATTTTTATTTTAAATTTATTATAATATTTGATTTACAATAATGATATAGATTTTAATGTAAGATTCATTTATATTCCTATATCATGATTCCAAAAACACTCAAACTTTGTATAAAAGACTTCTAATATATTTATGATATCTAACATTTTTACAATATATTAATCCTATCCTATTATAAAAATTAACTTATTTTTTCTCTATTTATAATATAATGTTATTCAATATATTTTTAATTTATTTCTTACTTTTACTAAATATTTAAACAAGTGCTAAATTATTCATTAATTTTTTATTTTCCTTGGAGCAGCTCATGCATAGTATAGAATAATGAAAGGGAAAAAAAATGTGACAGACAAAACACAAGTCAAATCATGCTGGACAGTACACTTTGTGAGACTTTGTTGAAACTGATGGAAGTAATTGATAGTAATTGAAGTAATTGATAGTAATTGATAGTAACGGCACTGGCTAAAAGCGGGTGCAAATATTCAGCTATTTAGCCAGGGAACGGTTTAAACATCACACACTAAGCTTAATTTCTAAACTAAAAGTGTTAAATAGTCAAAGTTGACTTCTTTTTCCAAAGCTTAATTCTACCTTAGCGTGTGATGTTTAAGCCAGGAAACAGTGCCAAATCTTTACATCTCCCTATTACAGGCGGCTTTGAAATTCAAGATTATGCTACACTTAACACCATATTTATCCATGGTGAAGAGTGACAGTTTTTGTGAAAGAAAATATAAAGTTTAACTCAAAAAAAATTATATGATTCTCTCTTCGCTTCTTTTAATAATATCGAAACATACAGCTGTCAGATCTGGCCTGATTCGATGCTTCTTTTCTGCATTATTTACTTCTCTTAAGAATTTTTGCCTATTCATACAATATTCCTGACCCACGTGTACAGAAAATTCTGAATAGTAACCGCCCAACAGATGCATAATTCTGAAACAAAGTATGACATGTTTTTAATATTTATAGAAATTCCAATGCAGCTTTGCTGGACACCACAGAAAACCACTGAGCAACAAGTGAAAAATCACTTGCACGAGGCATTCACTCGACCTCGCAATCTTTTATACATCCCTATCATAAGATGGCAATTCAGAATGTAGTATAGTTTTGAAGTCAGTTGATTAACAAAATATGATTCAGTGTACATTTGATTGTTGGATAGGCGTTGTTTAATATTAGAATCATAAGATTCAAATGCACCCGCAAATCAAAACATTAAACTAGTACACACAAATCAAAACATGTATTTTTATAGTACCCACAGATCAAAGCATATCAAAATATATATAATAGTGTATCTAGGTTAAGGAAACAAAAATATCCAGAAACAAACTGATACTTACAAAAAGATTGCTGAAATAATGATGTCATCAAAAATATCTTTCATAAACAAAAGTTAGAGCAAATTGTTCAATCTGATATTGTTAACATAAATATCATGGAAAACAAAAGTTAGAATAAAAGCAAGGCAAATCGTTCATCGAGTTCAACTGATAGAAAATTTTCCTTCATGCCCTTCATAGCAAATTGTGGGTAATTGTACCTCAGAAAAACTTCACACTTGAAAAGAGATGCAGCCCATGTAATGTAACAGAGCCTTTAGGGAATTGACAAAATGAAACTCAAAGACAACTATTCATTTTGGATCAATATCACTTGTACTGGGCATAGGGATCGTATTTGCTATTTGAACTTGGCATTGAGTCCTTGTAATATCCGCGTCCTGAGGCTCCATAGAGGCCCTGATGACCCATTTGAAAACCAGCAGACAAAGCAAGAGCATTCGTTTCTTTCCTTGGAAGGAGCTCCCCTCTGATAGACCCTCTATGCTCACCTTCAATTTCTCTGTACTTTTGCAGATAGATGGCGAGCGGCTCAACATAATCATCAAACCCCAATTTGCTCATGGCCCAAAGAACATCCTCTGCAGTTATGGTTTTCCTCTGCTCTCTTTGGCAACGGTCATTTGCTTCACCGGTGATGAAGCTTATGTACTCAGACACACATTCCTGAATGGTCTCCTTTGCATCATCAGATATCTTGGCATGAGTAGGGAGCACTTTTCTCATTATCCTGATCACATTGGCAATGGGCATGAACCTATCTTGCTCCCTCGCACCACAGTTCTCCCTCTCACCATCGTCAGAGTTCCTGCTTTCCTGGCTCTTTGGGCTTTCCACTTCGGACATCATATCTACAAAGACAAGAGGCACATATCTCATAAGAAAGACAATAAAAAAAATGCTCTAACACTGACTAGATATAAAATAAAACTCATACACAATTTAAACCAGAAGCTACTTGTTTCTCTATATAAAGTAAAACTGCCTAATATGCCTCATGCTTGTATTATACAATATATTGTAATGTACAAGCTAGTGGTTGGGCTATCCAACCAAAACATCCATTTTCTTTATATAACATTTTTCAACTTATAAGAAATAAACTAAGCATTTCTTCTAAATGTGATTAACGACATAGCCCCCACCAATATACAAGGCCTCTGCAAGTACTATAAAATATCAATAGTCAAAGAAGATCCCACAGAGTAGAATAGTACAAGCTCCATGGAAATCTCGCCTTGCACTTGAGTGTAAACTGGAAAAGATGAGAAATAATTATAGACCCTATTTTTGTATGTTCTAGCACGACTGATGTACTGCCTGCCCAAAACAAAGAAAGATTATTGTGCATATTTCCTCTATATTGGAAACAATAGCCTAGATAATGTACTTAAGCGTGAATAAATAGACCTCATTATACTGATTGCTCATGAAGGCCATCATGAGTCAGATCCCAAAATATATTCAGAATCCTTTCCTCGGAAACTGTAAGGTGTTGTTCAGGGGCCTGTCTAAAGCAGAATACTATTTTCACTTTCTGTATTCATATCTAGATGATTGTGCACTTTAGCTTTAGGTGCCCAATAACTTAAGAACAGGGCATGACTAAGAATTCTCCTGTAGAGAAGTTCATTATTTGAAAACAGATGTCATAAGAATATGGTTAAATAGAATAAATTCTTTATGGGATCTATTGTGTAAATATTTTTTAGTCAGATGCATGATTCATGTTCCTTTACTTTCTTACATTCTGATGATAGATCATGTAGTATGATTGGAAACATTAGTAATAAAAAAAATTTACACAATCAAATTCCAACAAGAATATATACATAGATATGAATTGTGAAAGTCTGATAGACTTAATAATTAAATAGGTTGAAAAACTAAGAAAAACTAATAGGGCAATATATTTTATTAAACCTCATCAATTGTAGAATACTAAATGTCAATCTAGGAGCTCGTTTTTCAAGAAAATATTTGCATCTAATCCAAAACAAAGTATTCGGTCTAGCCCATTTTCAAAAAGGATAACCAAACCTGAAAAACTCAGTAGACAACAGCAGAACATAGAGGATATTAATTGTAGCTTTTTGCATAATGAAATGAAAAAAGAATGCAAAAGTGTAGACTGTATATTCACGTGTTCTCGCATGCAAACAAACATACCTTCCCGTACATGACTGTTTCAGAACATCCATAACTTAAAAAGGAAGCCTCCTATCAATAGACCCTCTAAAAAATACCCATCTGTTCTATTTCAAACAAAAAGAACAAGCTTCTCACATTTTTGTCAAATAGCTTTTCCTGAACAAGACATCTTGAAATACTCAAATGGTATCCATGCATTATGCACAAACGCATAAGATATTCTCATACACTAACACACACATTGGTGCATTCTAATAACTCAATAGCAGTTTCCTTGAAACACATTTGCAATACATTTTTGACTAAAACACAAACAAAAACTCATAGATCATGAAATCGTGAAATGCATGCAGACTTCCATCCATACATGTACCAATCAATATGCAACAAAGACAACGGCGAACCCAAAACAAAGGCACTTTAAAAGAGAAAAGCACACTGACCCACACTCTGAAAACGTAAAGACATTATTTCGACAAATGCTAACATCTTACCTGAAGAACAGGATGTTCAATAATATCTATGCCGATTGAAGAGATATCGAAGAAAGAGCTATGAACTTTAAGAAGAGCAATACAATGAGGACAGAAGAAGAAGACCCATTATTTATACCAGATGAAAACAGGAGAAAAGTGCTCTCTTAGCTCATGATGTAAGATATTAGGGCTGTATTGCAATAATTTCCCAAAAAAAGCAATTGGGTATGAGATAAAGCGAAAGATTTAAATGAATGTAAGTGCCATGTGCTTGATGTTGCAGAGGATGAATCCTGCATGAACGCCAACAACTACATCAATCTGCAATGTGCTGCCACTCAAAAAGATTCTATAATATCATTCATTTCATTTGAGCCAACAAGAAAAGAAATTCATAAGTTCCCTTGCCTTGCCATGTACACAAATGTTGAGGGCATCATTTGTGGATTAAATTTCTCAGTTAGAAGGACAGTGCGTGGCTAAAACTTCGCTCAACGGTTACATTCATTAATTGTGCATAAACATACTTATACTTTGTGATGACCGTTGGAAAACTCATTTGATTTCAAGTCTGCACGCTAAAACTATAGGAGGGAAAGTTGATACTCTTGTCTTATTATCGACTAAACATGATATTTTAAAAATTACATATTTCCAAATGTTTTCAGCAACCCCATGGGCAATAATTTAAATATATAAGTTTTTATAACTTACCAACCTGTCCAAATACTCTGTTTGAAAACACTGAATTATTGAAAGAATCTTATTCTTAGCTATCCATTCGCCTTTGTTAAACGTGGCTGTCAAAATCCATTCTTGGAAATGGTAGCAATGGATCAATTAAATCAACAGATATTCGAGCTTGATGCATTGATTCATTTTCTGACTACCAGAGGCTATATATATCCGTGACTTCCCACGCGCTTAACACTCCTCGTAGTATTTATTTATTGGAATCTTGTCACTATTCAAACACCGTAGCATTTATTTATTCAAATCCATCTCTATTCAAACAGCGTACTCTCTCTTCATTTCTGTGGAAAAACATGAAACGCAGTTGGTGGGCATTTTTCTTCCTAATCCTCCTCATGATATTCAGGATTTCACCTCCCATTACACAAGCTCGAAAACCACCTTCACCTTCTTTAGCTTGCTCAGGTAAGGACGTATAATTATAACAGTGAAATATGTATGATAAAAATTTGGAATGAATATGAATATATGTTGTTTTGTTATAAAACAAAACAATACTCAATAGCAGTTTCCTTGAAACACATTTGCAATACATTTTTGACTAAAACACAAACAAAAACTCATAGATTATGAAATCGTGAAATGCATGCAGACTTCCTCCCATACATGTACCAATCAATATGCAACAAAAACAATGGTGAACCCAAAACAAAGGTACTTCAAAAGAGAAAAGCACACTGACCCGCACTCTGAAAAAGTAAAGACATTCTTTTCGACAAATGCTAACATATTACCTGAAGAACAGGATGTTCAATAGTATCTATGCCGATTGAAGAGATATGGAAGAAAGTTATAAACTTTAAGAACATCAATACAATGAGGACAGAAGAAGAAGATCCATTATTTATACCAGAAGAAAACAGGAGAAAAGTGCTCTCTTAGCTCATGATGTAAGATATTAGGGTTGTATTGCAATAATTTCCAAGAAAAAGCAATTGGGTATGAGATAAAGCGAAAGATTAAAATGAATGTAAGTGACATGTGCTTGATGTTGCAGAGGATGAATCCCGCATGAACGCCAACAACTACATCAATCTGCAATGTGCTGCCACTCAAAAAGATTCTATAATATCATTCATTTCATTTGAGTCAACAAGAAAAGAAATTCGTATGTTCCCTTGCCTTGCCTTGTACACAAATGTTGAGGGCATCGTTTGTGGATTAAAATTTCTCTCAGTTAGAAGGACAATGCGTGGCTACAACTTCGCTCAACGGTTACATTCATTAATTGTGCATAAACATACTTATACTTTGTGATGATCTCTCTCTGCTTCTTCCTCTCATAACTGTTGGAAAACTCATTTGATTTCAAGTCTGCACGCTATAACTATAGGAGGGAAAGTTGATACTCTTGTCTTATTCTGGTTTGGGTTGTTTTCTCGAATCTCTGCTCCAATGCAATTAAAACCATGCTCAAACCACATAATCCTATTACTGAAAACCATATTGCCCATATATATTAACTACCATATTGCTATTGAAAACATTTCGAGTGCATGGGTCATTCACATATGAATTCAGCTTATGCCAATTAGATCTCTTGCTAATCAATTGGCTTGTAAAAAAGGACCAAAATCAGGCGTTGTTAGAAAGACTGTTTCACTTTACTTTTGCAAATATTCTTTGAATATTAGGCTTGAGCTTCTTCATAAAAATAAAAAAAATCAATTAAGATATTGAAGTAGATATCGTTGTCTTTAGAAAGCATTATACTATAATTTGAGTGAGCAAATATCTAAATCCTAAATCATCTTTGAGTAAAGATAAATCTGCAAGGGGATCTCCTCTCAAGATTTAAACCTTGGTGGATGGTCTTATATCTTTTATTATCTTCACCAATTATGCTACGTGACTGAGCTACATCCCTTCGACAAAGTTGGTAATATTTATATAATTAATTATAATATAGAAATCTAGAGAATAATCTTGCTTGGCTTTTTATTTTATTGTTTTTGTAATTCTTTGGAGTGGGGATTAACATTTTGTTGATTCAATTTATTTTTTATGTTTAATATTAAATTTTGTTAATTGTCGTTGTGATCTATTAAGTGACTATTATGATGTCTAGATGAATAATTCTCAACACTTGTTTAAATCAATATTGATCAATAAAAAATAATTGAGTTTACTTACAAATCTTTTGTGATAGTTTTACTATAGCTGGTTGGAATCTAGTGGTGGATTATAAGATTGTTCAAAATTTTGGGTTGGTTGTTGGTGTCAGATGGAAGGATTCTTGTGAAAGGATGTCAAGTGGGCCAAAGGAGGCTCAAAAAGAGTTACCTCAAATTATTCCTTCTCATGAAAGCAATCCTTGGTGCACATGATATTTTGGCTTGGGTTAGTAACTCATCTTGTAAGTGCTTTGTTGTTGTGAGGTTCTTAGAGCTTGATAGGGAATTGTTTGGACATATATCTAGGTGTGTTGATGGAAATAGGTGTGGAATAATTGTTCATGGTGTTAGAAATAGAGAATACTGAGACTAGGGGGTTAACTAGTATTCCAACACTTCTAGGCCTACTAAATATCTCAGCACTTAACCATATACATGCATAAATGAATAAACTGAAAAGTAAAGTACACAATTGATAAGTAGGAAATAATTTTCACGACAAGTTAAATTGTGATATTACTATCAGGATTTAACTGTGTGATTTTGAGTCAAACTCATTGACCTAGGTGAGCATCACCTAGATCCAATGAGTGCTAAGTGTTCTATTTATTCTCATGAGAGATGGTTCATGTTGAATCACTACTCATGAAACCTAGGTAATGAGTTTGACTCAAAATCACACAATTAAATCCTGATAGCAATATCACAAAGTACATAATGCCAAAAAAATCATAACACCATGATTTGTTAACTAGATAGACCCTAGCTAAGGGAAAACCCCAATGGTGATGGCACCCAAAAAATTGTGCACTAATATGAAACTTCTCTGTGAGGAGAGTTGACCTTACTGGGAGTCTATCATATGCATTTAGTACATGGGTCCTTGTTAGAGGTATCAAACCCATTAAGAGTTGTATTACAATGAAGCTCACTTCTCATACAATGATAAACAATCTATAAAATGAGTTAAAGGTACTATCACTACAACATTTGGGGTCAAATTGTGATAGCGGTGTAATTTGTGGTCTTTTTTTTTTTTTTTGTAATTGTCCCTAATATCATCGCAATACTGACATCGGCATCGTAATTGTGACACCTTCACGAGCATAAAACAAAAAGAAAGGAGCATGACAATCATTCTCCATTTCTTTTGATTTTGGAGAGAGTTGTGCATGAAAGAGGTGGAGAGCTATGAATGTTGTTGTGGCGCCCTTGTGATCGATTCATTTGGTTGTCGTGCCCTCATGATCTATGCATTTCATTGTCATGCCCTTGTTTTGTGATTTATTGTCATGATGTGCCCTTGCTTTGTGATTTCATTTTTGTGTCCTACCCTTGCTCTATGATTTCATTGTCATGTCATGTCCTTATGATCTAGATGCCCTAGCTCTATGATTTTCTTCAAGGGTGAGAAGGCGTACATATGTAAAAAAAAATTATTTTCCTTGTAAACATGTATGTCTTTATATTCCTTCTAAACATGTATCTTTATATATATTCAAAGAGATATTTTTCAAGGTGGTTATTACATATATGATCTAGTTGCATACATATTGTAGAATCCAAATAATAAAACAATAAAACTCACTCAACCCATGCTAAGTGACTTACCTCAAGATCATGCACAAAAATAATGCAGATCACAAAAAATGGGCCAAGTTCACAATAAATTTTACAAAAATATATCATAGCGGATATTTTTTAGAAAGAAACAAGCCATAACCAATTAAATAAGTCTAGTTGTTGATTAGCTAGGTTGATATATAAGCATATTTAACTTGGTTATGGCATCTACAAAAGAATGAGCCTCATGATTATGCATATGTGTGTGGCGCATTTATTTCCTATGATATATTTTTGCATTTTGTTGTTGTACCCTTTCTCTATGATTTGGTTGTTAGGCCCTTGTGATCTCTATGTTTTGTTGTCATGCCCTTGCTCTACAATTTTGGTGTCGTGTCCTTGCTCTACAATTTTGTTGTCATGTCATGCCCTTGCTCTGCAATTTTATTTTTGTGTTGTGCCCTTGCTCAATAAGTTGCCATGCCCTAGCTCTACAATTTTCTTCAAGAGTATGTAAATGTTGGTTTCTTTTCCTTCTAAATAGGTATCTATTTATAGCTCCTTTTGAACATGTATATCCAGAGATATTTTTTAAGGTGCTTACATATTAGCTACACAATAAAAAAATTGATCTAGCTGCATACATAAAATAATTAAAAAATAAAACTCACTCAACCCATGCTAAGTGACTTACCTCAAGATCCTCCACAAAAATAATGTAAACCAGGAAAAATAGGTAGAGTTCGCAAGAAATTTTACAAAAAAATATCATAACAAATATTTTTAGAAAAAAACTAGCCATAATCACTAGGCTCATTCTCTTGCAGAAGCCTCTACCACAATGACATTACCTCTAAACCTTGCAAAGGAAGTTGAAGTGGTTCCCAACCTTGAAACACTCTTATAAGAATTTGATACTTGGGATCATTAGAGGGAGACTGTGCCAATACTTAAAACACTCTTATAAGCATTTGATATTTGGACTATAAATTTTCAAAGACACTTACAAGTGATTCCAACGTCATAGTACCTACTGCAACACTTTCCTAGATTCTATCCAGTGGTTCCCATAATATCTTCTATGTTATCTAGTTGTTTCTACTGTGTAGTCTCTTTCTAAAGCCGCTTCTTCTCGTTCTCTTACTAAAGCTGCTCCTCCTCCTTTTCTCTCATGCCTTAAATTTTGATTATCAAACTTATGAATATCTACCTCTACTTTATCTAAAATCAACTTCATGGTGTGTTGTAACTCTAGCATAGGTGTTTGATCATCGATAGCTTTCATTTCAACATTCAAGTTTCAAGATTGGTCAACACCCTCACTTGCGGACCTCTCATGTCAAGCACTTTTTGTACTGTTTCAACACCATGTTCTTGCTTGTAAGCTAATAATTCTTCAGATGCATTTTCTTGTAAAACATTAATTTTGTTAAAAAATTGTAAACTCTTAGAAAGTGCATTGTTATTTTCATGTATGTATGTATGTATATATGTATATATGTATGTGTGTGTGTGTGTTTACTTATGTATGTATATATTTATAGAGAGATCTTGTGGATTGTGGATTATGGATTATAAATAAAAATGAAAAGAAAACACGACATTAATCATTCCCCATTTGTTTTGATTGATTGTGGAGAGTTGCATGGGAAAGAGTGTGGAAAGCTCTGAATGAGGGTGGAGAGCTCTAAATATTGGTGGAGATCAGTGGAGATCTAGAATTTTGTTGTCCTTCCCTTGTGATCTTCATGCCCTTGCTCTACTATTTTCTTTAAGGGGAGAAGAGGTACTTGTGTAAATGTTCTTTTATTTTCTTTCTAAACATGTATCTCTTGTTCATATATAATAGCTTTAGTCAGATTCAAGGATAACTAATTATAATGATTGTATGCATATGTGCATGTATGTATGTAAATAAGTTCACTATGTGAATTGCTTTACATGCATACATACACAATTACATAGTTCTTGTTCTAAATTAAATTAATCATTCATGTCTTGGATTCACACAAGCAATTAGCCTTGCATTCAATTGAATTTATTCATACCAAACTAACTATGCAAAAAAATTTACTTAAAAATTATATTATCTCTTTGTGATTGAGTGAAGATCTCATGCATAATATCATCCAAGTAATGATCAGATGCATTCACAATAAGTCATAATAGGATCGAGCAGATGATCCATTTATGTTACTTCATATTTGTTTTATTGAACATTTTTTTTAACATAATTAGTAATACTAGAATTATACAACTATAGCTAGTACTCTTGTTTATTTTATTTAATCATATACATTTAATATTTTTTTTTTAAAAAAAATTAGATTGTATATTTGTTATCACTAAAACACAAATATAGATCTTAGATAGTTATCTTTTTTAATTTCAAGATCTTCATATTTAACATAAAGAGTTTCCACTAATAGACAGTGGAACAGCTACAGTATGGAGCCACATAGCTCATGGCTTTTCCACCAAATTATATTTTATTTTATTTTTTGTCCTTCAAAAAATATTATAGGTTAATGTTCTTCTGATTTTCCATATATTTAATAATTTGTCATTTGTCATTTGAGGTAATTTTCTATTATGAGATACAGACATCTATCATAAGAATGGACATGCCAATTTTGATCATCCCACTTTCAGAGTTGATTCCCTTATCAAATTAATGAAACTACTTGCAACTGATAGCTTGATTTTTTGCAAGTTTCCCAATTAGCCATTCACACAAACAAATCATCCCATATCCATAAACAACATCTAATCTTCTGTAAGTCTCTTTCCTCTAAAGACCCAATACATGGAGTCATTATCATCATGAGTAGACTCACTCTCTGATGAATTCAATCAAAACTATTCATACCAAACTAAGTATGCAAATATTTGTACTTACAAATTATATTATCTCTTGGTGATTGAGTAATGAACAAATACAATTTTTCAAGGTGATAAAATTGCTTATGCAGATGTATGTATGTATGTATGTATCCCTACATCTCATTGTCATTCCTTTGTGATCTTTGTATATGTGTGTGTGTGTGTGTGTGTGTGTGTGTGTGTATACATACACACACATGTGTGTATGTATATATACACATACATATGGGTGAACCCACAATACTAGGTACCACTTTTGTGGGAGGAAGAAACTTCAAAAAAATGACAAATTTTTGCATCTCCATTTCTCGTACGTTCGCGCGAACACCCTAGACATGTTCGCGCGAACATGTTTCCGCCGAGTGTTCGCACGAACATATCGTGCCATGTTCGTGCAAACAAGTACGCAGCACATGTTCGCGCGAACATACATTGACAAAATTTTTGACGGCTTAAAATGTCTTCTTCACTTTTCCAAATTCATTTTTACGGCGAGCACTGTTCATTGAGCATTCGGGCGAACGTGTGACTTGAGCAACTTCCGTCGACATCATCTTCTCATTTTCGTTCTCATTTTCATTATCGAGTATGTCAAAATAATATTAATTTAATGTTTTCAATGTTTTTTAAGTTTTTTTTTATATTATAAAAATAGATTTTAATGTTTTCAATGCATTCTTTTTGTGTTTTTAAAACATATTTGAATGTTATATAGTTTTTAATAGTTTTGAAAATATATTTGAATGTTATTTACGTTTTTAATAGTTTATAAAACATATCTAAATGTTAATTTAATATTTTTATTGTTTATTTATATTAATTTAGAAAACAGAAAAATATTATGTAGAAAGCATTAGAAAACATTAGAAAAAATAGTAAAAAATATGTAATATAAAATTTAGGAAAAACATTAGAAAACAAATTTTTTAAAAAATTACGAAAACATTAGAGAATTTATAATTTAATATAAAATTTACAAAAACATTAGAAAATTTATAATTTAATATAAAATTTAGAAAACAAATAGTTAAAAATTAGAAAAAAAATTTAAAATATTTTTAAAAAATTAAAAATTTAGAAAAAAACATTAAAAAAATAGAAAATTTAGAAAAAAATATTGCAAAAACATTACAAAATTTAGAAAAAAAATTACAAAAATATTAGAGAATTTATAATTTAATATAAAAAAATTTTAAAAATATTAAAAAATAAATTTTAAAAAATTAGAAAAAATATTAGAAATTTTATAATTTAATATAAAATTTAGAAAACAATTTTTTAAAAAAACTTGCAAAAACATTAGAAAATTTAGAATTTAATATAAAATTTAGAAAATAAACTTAGAAAAAACATTACAAAAACATTAGAAAATTTATAATTTAATATAAATTTTTAAAAACAAATTTAGAAAAAAATAAGAAAAACATTAGAAAATTTATAATAATATAAATTTTAGAAAACAAATTTTAAAAAATATTAGAAAAATATTAGAAAATTTATAGTTTTCAAATATTTTGAAAATAAATTTAAAAAAACATTAGAAAAAATATTTTAAAAAAAATTAGAAAAACATTACAAAATTTTAGAAGTCAAATTTAAAAATATATATATATATATATATATATATATATATATATATGTTAATGTTAAATGTGAATATGTCAAATTCACTTTAATGTCTTAATCTTAGAAGTTTAATTAAATGACATATCTTAAGGGTCTAGATCCTGAATTGTACATGTAAAAATATAGATTAAAATGAATAATTTTTTAGTTTGAACATAGATGTACAAATAAGGTTAAAAGTAAATGTATGTACATATTTTTAATAAATTCACATTTTTATATGTATAATTTGTGTATATGTTAACTATTGATCTTAATTTATCTTATAACTAAGTGTAATTAACTATATTTAATAACACATGTCTTAAGGGGAGATCCTAAATTATACATAAGAATGTAGATTAAAATGTATATTTTATTTCATAAATGTACATGTAAATATGTTCATGTGGTAGATATAGATGTACATACATATGTTTTCAATATTCATGTTTAAATGTACATATGTTATTATTTTTAATGTCTTAATAATTAGAAGTATATAATTAACTATATAATTCAATGACATGTCTTAAGGGGAGATCCTAAATTATACATATATAAGAATGTAGATTAATTTGCATTTCTACCTATATGAATATAACATACATGTACATCCAAACCCTAACCCTAACCTAACCAAACCCTAACCCTAACCATTATCCAAACCCTAACCTTGACCTTAAAATTTAATTTCTAAACCCAATATTATAAATGATAATAAATACCCTAAATCATAATCTTGAACCAAATCATAAACTTCATATGTTAAGTTCCCTTATCCTAAATTCTTAACCATGGACTTTAATATTAACCCTTAAATTTAATGCTAGAAATTATGTAAGTTCGTGTAAACCCTGACAGTGTCATAAGGTCTTAAATCTTACCCTAAAATTGAGCCTAATTACACTAAAACCCTATTTGAAAACCCAATTGAAGCCTAACTTACATAAAATTAAAACAAGATGACCCTAATCCTAAATTGTTAAAATTACATTTGAGATACATGCACATACATGAAGTATGACCCTTGTTTTAAATGATATATATGTAACCCAACTTGAAACCTAAACCTCGAAACATTATTTTAAAAAAAAAAAAAAAAGGGGGTAAAAATTTATTCAAATAAAACCAAATTACAGAAGGCCTCAGACCCAACCAACCAAAACACCAACCCAAAACCAATTGCATTCTGTCCTTTTCCACTAATTGCTCGAAAGTCCCAGCAAGATCAGCAGGAAGATCATCCCTAACAGAAATATCCCAACCAGCAACTTTCTTTGATGCCCATTTTGCCAAGACATCAGCCACTCCATTCCATTCCCTAGGAATATGACAAAAAGAGATCCCATCCACAAAGCTACTCAAGTGGAGAATCTCTCTAACAATAGAGGCAATTTGCCAGCTAGATTCATCCACTCTCCGATTATTTATCATATCACAACAATCTGAGAGTCAGACTCACACACCATTCTCTTCCAACCAAGAGAACAAGCCTGCTCCATAGCCACCTTAATGGCCAAAGCCTCCATCACGTTATTGGATTGAACTCCTTTCTGAATAGAGAATATGAAAATAACATTGTCATCTGCATCTCTCCCAATCCCCCCCACTCCAGCCAGTCCAGGATTCTCACGGGAGAAGCCATCAGTGTCAGTCTTGAAAGCATTATATCCTGATGGCGTCAGAATACTTTCTCTATTTTCTGGTATTGGTGGAGCAGAAGTTGCTCTTCATCATTTTGGAATACATTTAAGTTGTGTTGTATCTATTTTAAATTATGAGTTTCCTCGCATTGTGATGGAAGTGAAAGAAATAATGCACTCAAAAGCCTCAGCTAGTAATTTTTCCTGATCAATTTGTAGGATCATTTTTTTTGTAAATAACTCAACGTTAATAGACTACCTGAAAAATAGAAAATTGATTTTAACCAGAACAGAATGTTCTCTACTTATTTTAAATTGTCAAATCAAAGGATTACATACCCTAACTAAGAATAGTAATTTTTTTCATTTTCAAATTAATTTTATAAAGGTTTACAATCATAAAATACTTTTTTTTTTAACGAGAGTTCAATTTTTAGTCGTCCAACGAATTTTTTTGAACCGACTCTAAAGTGGTTTGTCATGGAAGCTTATCATAATAATAATGTTTCTGATCTTCTTTAATAGATGATTTTTAATTATAACTTTTGGAGGACCTCCGTGGGCTTAGAAAGTATGTGTTTTGTTTTACAATGATACAAAATCACCATATCTATTGTTTGCAACTACTTGAATTTCCTTGGAACTTTTTAAGGTGAAGAGCAAGAGGGTATGTGCATAACCTTCCAATAGAAGAGCGATTTCAAGCAGAACCTCTCCCCCCATGACTATTCCGGAAGCACTTCTGCAAATAAAAAAGTATTGGCCTTCATGGGATCAGACAACAAAAAAAAATTCCATAGACTCAAGACGATGTGGCACTTTCCTTATTGATCAACTGAGAGTTATGATTCAGAATACACAAGGGCAACTGCAAGATAGTGTGCAGAAATATATACTTCAAAAGTGTGAAGAGTGGAATTTGGTATGGGTGGGGTCAGGTGACCTTGTCCCTCTAGAGTTCCATGAGATAGAGCTTATATTAAAATTTGATAGAGATCACACTCGTAGAACTTCTTGTCCGACTGACCGCTTGTGTTGTTTGGGTAATTCATTCCAAACAGATATAGTTGCATATCATTTATCAGTCTTGAAAGCATTATATCCTGATGGCGTCAGAGTACTTTCTCTATTTTTTGGTATTCGTGGAGCAGAAGTTGCTCTTCATCAATTTGGAATACATTTAAGTTGTGTTGTATTTGTTTTAAATTATGAGTTTCCTCGCATTGTGATGGAAGTGAGAGAAATAATGCACTCAAAAGCCTCAGCTAGTAATTTTTCCTGATCAATGTGTAGGCTCATTTTTTTTGTAAATAACTCAACGTTAATAAACTACCTGAAAAATAGAAAATTGATTTCAACCAGAACAGAATGTTCTCTACTGATTTTAAATTGTCAAATCAAAGGATTACATACCCTAACTAAGAATAGTAATTTTTTTCATTTTCAAATTAATTTTATAAAGGTTTACAATCATAAAATACTTTTTTTTTAACGAGAGTTCAAGTTTTAGGTGTCCAACGAATTTTTTTGAACCGAATCTAAAGTGGTTTGTCGTGGAAGTTTATCATAATAATAATGTTTCTAATCTTCTTTAACAGATGGTTTTTAATTATAACTTTTGGAGGACCTCTGTGGGCTTAGAAAGTATGCGTTTTGTTTTACAATGATACAAAATCACCATATTTATTGTTTGCAACTACTTGAATTTCCTTGGAATTTTTTAAGGTGAAGTATTATTAAATTCATCCATGGTACAATTAATTTAAATTATTAAATTATATAATTTTTTAATAAATTAATGAAAATAAAGAACTTATGATCGTACAATTAATCTAAACACATTTAATTCAAGATGAAATTCAATAGTTTGAAAAGAAGTTGATATTTAAGAATTGTAACATAGATAATGAAATTATGTAAGTTCGAACTAACTTCTAGCCTATTTATATCGAGTTGTTAAATTATTAAATTCATCCATAGTACAATTAATATTATAGTTTTTTAAATAAACTAATGATAACTAAAACTCAGATATTCAGATTAAAAACACAATTTCACCAAAGTTGATATTCACAATTTCACCATAGTATGTAATTGAAAACACATTTCACCAAAGTTGATATTCAGATTATTATAAAATAAATCTCAAAGGTCTAATCAACCATGATGTACACTTATAACATGCAATATTTTTTCATGATCTTCACTGTCTAGTCTCCACTTGCGACGTCCACGCTTAAGTTTGACTTGATGCAGACAAAGCCCTGTAGCAACGACCAGGTGGCTATATTGTAAAACTTTGTTGTCAGGTTGATAATCAACAAAGTGTATTCCATATTGGACTATTTTCTCTTGCTTCAAATATGTCCCCTCTATCACAACAGAACCTGTACCACAAATTTAAGTGTTTTAAAATTTGACAGATATGAAGTTACCTAAATATATTTATTTATTTAAATATATATGTGCATGTACATATGTATATGTATAATTTACCTATGGGGAACAACATTCCATCACTTTCTTCAAGGTCATATAACTTTGTCCTCTCTGCAGTACATCGCAATAAATAATAACTGACACATTCATGATTTCCAGGCTCAGCAATCACTGCAAAGACATCTCTTGCATAACAAGTATACATGAATGCATGTGTACAATATATATAAGACAGTTGAAATCGATAATTAAATAAAAACTTGAGATTAATTTTTATGATACTCACCCACTTTCACCAATCCAACGATATGATTATAATCATCAGAAATCAATGGAATATCATCAAAATTTTCATCTTCTTTATCAACTTTATCAAATTTATCTGTAACATCAAGTGGTATCGAAATCCATGCACCTGTATATCCATGTGTCTGATTGATGCATTCTTCATAGTTTTCATCAATGCAACTGTCACAAAAACATGAGTATTCTCTTGTCTTCAATGTCCAATTGCAATTATCTGTACTCATGACTGAATGTAAAGAACGTGTCTTTTCTATCCTCTTGCAACCATGCATGTTTTTTCTATTGACACCTGAAAGTTTGTTAAATTGAAAATATAGAAAAATTAAATTTAAACTTCAACGAATTCAAAAATAAAACTTAACAATAAAATTTTATAATTTAATCGTGCATAAAAGTTAAATAGACGTACACATCCATACTTGTTATCTCCCAAAAGACTCTATATGGTGTCTGTCGACTCATTGTTGATGATGTCCCGACCTCATCTAATGCAAAATGAGTCTTACACCATTCAACAACATCATGTGCATCATTTACACGAACTCCCTAATAATTCATTTGATATTTTCGCAAAGCACGCTTGATGCAAGCTCCAGCACCATCATGTTCACCTTTTCCATGACCACTCTCAAAGAAATTCCATATCTATTTTATATTCTCATTGCGATGATATCTACACAATGCATAAAATGGTCTAGATGATTTAAACTGCGCAACACATCCATCAGACCAAACATAATGTTTATCAACATTTATGTTTCTTTCTTTCAAATAAGAAAATAACGTATTGAAGCAATGTTCTACATAGTGAATGTCATGTTCTTTATCATCACTTATATAAAAATGATATTCCTTTATAATTACTCGTGCTTGAACTATACTCTGAACACCATCCAAATCTAACTGTGCATGTCTATAAAAAACATGTACCATAATAGTGACCTGCTTATTAAAGTAATAATTTGATTGAATTGCTTTCTGATGAACAAATGAATAGTTTTCTGCAAAATCAACAACTGATACAATTTTTCCAAGTGGAAAATTATCTCTCAGAGTTTGAAACTGTTGTGCTTGCCACTTTGCAAAAAATGCATGACAAATATAATGTTGAATCAATTTCTTAAATCTGTCCATAAATGTTAGAACAGGCAACTCCTCTTCAACATATTCCAACCTTTTTGTTTCTTTCCCCAGCATTGTTTCATTCTTGACATACTTGTAACTTTTGCAATTCAATATTTTTGTTACATCAATATTTTCAGTTTTCAAAGGAAATAGAGCCAATTCACCACATGTTTTACATAATCCTTTGATGCAATTTATTTGACCAGCTGGATCATCTATGTTGTCACACAAAATGGATGATATAAACTCACTTCTCCTACTAGGAGGAGCAACATGAAAACCATATGTGTCTTCTATAAACTTTTGAAATACCTGATAGTGGAGATCAAACTCAATATGATGACGACAACAACACGTTTCAAACACTTTGTTTGACCTCACAAAGTATGGCTTCAATTTTTCAAACAATGTTTGCCCAACTTTTACATTAGGATGTTGACTACAAAACGACACATATAACTCATGCTGTGTTGTGTCCAACCAATATTTTGTATGATGTTCATATTGACCAGGTGCAATCCTATGCCTGATAACATCTCTACTATTTGATGAAGGACGAGTGTTATCAATCCAAAATGATATGATTAATTTTTTTAATAACTCTTCAATCCTATCAGAATGAGGTGCTCTACACATGATTGCCCAATTGCCCTCCATAGTACTATCATCCACAATTAATCTTCTCTTAAAATATTCTCTCATTGTTTTCCTACTAAAACCCATCTTAGATGAAATTGAAGATATTTGTCTATTTTGGGTCATATTCTTACTTACAATAGACATCAATATCACTTTTCTTGCCACAGACTTATCTTTAGTTCGAGAGTGTTTTCCTATGTTTCTCAAACCTTGTTTAACATTTTCAATCAAATCAGTTTGCATGTTAGAAAATATTCTCTTTTTTGATGTTGTGTTTACACCTAACAATTTCAATGCCTCTTGCAACTTTTTTTGTGTAAGCAAAAGTGAAAGCAACTGAGCTTGTTCAAGTGTTTCAGTATTATCAAATTGAGTCATAAATTCTCTTATCTTCTTCTTCATTGACCTTCTCTTAGAAACACTTAATGGTTGAACACTAGCTGCAAGTTTTCTCAATTTATCTACATCCATTTTAAGTAAATGATCTAAATTCTTATGAGAAATACCAGACTTTATAGATTGGACAATATTTAAGAGTTCATCCATACTAGTTCCTGCACCTGATCTTGACCCTTCTCTGATTTTTGTTATTGGAATTTCTACAAGGACCGATCTTAAGCCTTCTCCAACATCCACTATTTGAGATTCAACAAGGAAAGATTCTAACCCTTCTCCGACTTCTGTTATTTGAACCTCTGTAGGGACTGATCTTGGACCTTCTTCAACATTCATTGTTTGAGATTCCGTAGGGAGTGTTCCTGACCTCTCTCCCATAGGCACTACTTGTACTTCTATTGAGCCTTCTTCAACATTTCCTTCACCTTGTTTAATTTGATGATAACGTGCCACATTTTTTTGAATATTTCTTTTTTATGCTTCATCAGATCTTTTCCTTGCATATTTGTTTTGCCTTCCTCTCTTGTTTCCCATTATAAAAATAAATAAATAAAATTTAACCCTTGCCTCAAGATAAATTTCGTGTAGTAACCAGATAAAAAAATCACTGTACAGATTTGTCTGTCGCTATCAGTACTTTTAAATTATTTGACACAAGTCAATAGAATACAGTCGTCTGCAACAAGACATAAATATTTTTCATTATATGACTAAAATCTGTGAGTCGCATTCTTTACAAGTAGCAAAGCACCAAATCCTTCTTAAGCCATCATTGAATCACAACATGGTATGAATACTATAATGTTTGTCCTAAAAAATAATTTTTTCTTTCTTATAAAATATATAATTGTTTTTTCTCTTTAATTTTTTCATTCTTATTGTAGGACTAGAAAAATGGGTTAAATGCATAATATACTATGAGAAATCACAAAACTCAATCAACATACATTAACACCCACTAGTCTACCATGAAAGCCAAACTAATCAAAAAAAGTAAACACGAGGTTAGAAACCCCCTCTTTTATTTGTAGCTCCCATGTCCTTCTTTTTTCTGCAAATGATGTAGCTCCAAAGTTTCTTAAAATGCAAATTTTGAGTGTTTTGAGTGATTTAGAGTGTTTCTTAAGGTCTTGGGATGCAATGCAAGGTGTGGAAGTGCAGATTAGGGTTTTGGAACCTAGAATGAAACACCTAATTACCAAGTGCACCCTAAAACTACCAAGTGCACCCTGAAACTACCAACTGCACCCATGAAGTGTGCAGTTGGTAAAACAGGGTTGCAGTTGATAAAAGAGGTCAAAACTTGATAATTAAGATGTGGGTATGCAAGATATGAGTGTTTTTTATATTTTTAAGTGTTTAGGGATGTTATGCAATGTGAGAAAATGTTAAATGACCTAGGGTTTTGATATGCAAAGTACAAATGTCCTAGGGATGTTATGCAAGTGCAAATGCAAGGTGTCATTTTGAAGGTATGCAAGATGAAGATTATGATGTGCAAAATGAAGGTTAGGGTTATGTTTTGGACTTGGTAAGGATGTTAAAGGTAGGTGTACGCAAAGTGGACTATGCAAGGGATGGTTTCCTAGGGTTGATAATGACGTTTAGGCTATGCAAAATGAGGATAGGTGATCAAGAAGACAAGTTGGTTGATGGACAATTTGATAGGGTTTGATAGTGAAAATGATGTTAGGGTTTGAAAAATGCAATATGAGGGGGATATACCACTAGGGTAAGTCAAAAATGACATTTAGAAATATGATTATGCTAATGATAGCTCGGTATACATAAGGTTTTCTGAACTTAGGTGAAATCTTTACAAGGTATTAACCTAAGAGTTTAACGTTATGACAATAGACTTTGGATCTTGATCAAAAAAATGACAAAAACAGATAAGATCAAAATGACAAAGCCAAATCTACCTTGACATAGGTAGCAGTTGGAAAGCTAGGCTGAAACTAAGGCAATTCTAAGAGCTATGTTTTCCAGATTTTTTGTTGAAAAATGGGTCAAACTTTACTAGTGCCTCTATAGAGATGGAGAAAAGGCCAAATTGGTGAAGGGATTGAGAAGAAGAGGGATATGGAGATAAAAGGAAGAGATAAACAAAGATAGTGAGAATGAAATATATAACTAAGAGAAGGTAGAGAGGGAGATATAGGGATAGAGATGGATAAAGGGAGAGATGGAGAAGAAATATGGATATAGAGAAGAGGTGTATGTGGAGAAAAAAATGGATAGGTGATGAGAGAAGTGAAAGGGGTAGACAGAGATGGAAGGATGAATATAAAAATGAGACATAAGTAAATAGTATGTGAGCAATGTTTCTGGATTAGATTGTGTGAGTTTTTTTTTAGCATCAACGTTTCGGATCATACTACATGATCCATCATCAGGACAAGAGAACATCAGAATATGGAATGAGCAGACCAGGACACCACAAGCAGTCCTAAAAGGAGAGGGGTGGGAGGGGCACAAAGACCAAGAGGACCAAAAATAAAGACATAACCACCAAGAGAACCGGTACAGAATAAACAATCATATGAAAAAATGCAGATAATGTGCATAGATGTAAAGGAATTTTTAATATGCATTAAAAAATGATAAAAAATAAATAACTAAATAAAAATTAAAAAATAAATAAATAAGTAGATAAATAAAAAATTAAAAAATTAAGGATCAGCGTGAAAAAGGGAGGAAGCACACGATTATGAAAAAGAATAAATAACTATAAGAGGTTGAAAATACAAAAATTAGGACTTAAAAAATTAAGTATTAAATTAATAATAATAAAAAAGAAGGCTCAATCCCTAACCTAAATATATAAAAGAACAAAAAATAAATAAATAAAAGCATGTGCAAAAATTAAGAACTTATATACAACTATATCTAAAAAATCGAACAAGCCAAAAAATATTTTTTATATCCCCAAGAGAAAGAACAAGAAGAGAAACAATAGAAAGGCCCTAATACCAAAACGAAGAAGCTATACACAAAATAAAAAGCTCAGGAGCAAAAAACCTAAATAAATAGATCGAACCTAAAAACTAAAAATGCTACTATAAGAAAATGCGTAAATATGCCAAGAGTGCGAAACAAACGCAACACTGGAACCAACCCAGATTAAAGAAAACAAGCACAAAGAGATAAAAAGAAAATCATAAATAAATGAGGATAATAATAAAAAACAAGACATCAAGATGGAAGACCCAAGGCTGAAACCACCGGCACAGGAAAGAGCTCTAGGGGTAGAGCGACATAGAGGGCTAAGACGGAATGCAAAAAGAGTGGAGAGACAACAGGAAGCAACCTGAAAAAAGAACACAGAGAATATGAGGAGGGAGGAGCTCGGAGACCACAAGGTGGGGCCAGGAGACTGAATAGGAAAGGAGGGGGGGGCGGGCTCCCCCATAAACCGAATAGGCCAAAATGGGGGAGTCACAGGGGAAGGCTAGGGGACATACCCGGGGGGGTAGGAAAGCTCGAGAAGCATCAAGGGTGATGCTGAGTCTTAAGCGAGCCCAGGAGAGGTTGCCAAGACAAGCTGATGGACCATCCATCATCTCGATTGAGGTTGATGGGATGATAGTTAATTTCAATAGCTTCCTTAAGTTTTATTTTGAAGAAGTTATCCTCCTTGGAAAGAATTTTGGTGGCCTCCAGACAAATGTGATGCTTGGTGGCCGAAGAATGCTCAGCAAGGGCAGATTTATGGGTTCTATCATGTCTGATATCTACACCATGCTCCCGAATTCTGGTACGAAAAGAACGGCATGTTTCCCCTATGTAAGGGGCCCCACAAGAGCACTCAATCTTGTAGACTCCCGAGTCGAGGAAAGAGTCTTTGGTGTCCTTAAGGGGAGGAACTTGATGACGTAACTGCGAAAGGGGTTTGAAAGCAGTATGAAGACCCTTTTTAGATAAGATCTTGGCCAACTTCTGAGAGATGCCATCAACAAAAGGAAGGGTGGCGAACCGGGGAGGCTGGTTGGGTGGAGGACTGAGGGTACACCTAGAAAGAAAGAAGGACTTGGCTCGGTTGATAGCCTTAGAGATCTGCCTATGAGAATATCCATTTAACATGAATACTTGACGAAGATGAGTGAGCTCTTCATGCAAGTTGTCATCATCACAGATTCTGAAAGCTCTGAGGGCGAGGGTCTTAAGGATGCCAACCTTCTGGCTGGGGTGATGGTGGGAGGATTTGTGCAAGTACAAGTTAGTGTGGGTGGTTTTGCGGTGAACCTTGTGACCGAATGACCCATCAGCCTTTCGGATAAGAAGGACATCTAGGAAAGGCAACTGATAGTCAGATTCGAGCTCTTTGGTGAAGGAAATGTTGGTGACCAAACTGTTGATGTGAGAGTGAAATAGTTCAAGGTTCTCAAGCCCATGTGGCCAACAAACATTAGTGTCATCAACATATCATTTCCACCATTTGGGTTTGAGGGGGAAGGACTGGATAGCCATCTCCTCAAAATACTCCATGAAGAGGTTGGCGATGATCGGGGAGAGGGGCGAACCCATGGCTACTCCATCGACTTGTTCATAGAAGACATTTTGGAAAGAGAAGAAGGTGGATCTTAAACAAAGCTCAACCAACTCTGCGATCTCATCCCCGACCTTTCGTTTGACAAGATTGATGGAGTCAAGAATGGGGACCTTGGTGAAGACGGAAACCACATCAAAACTAACCAAGATATCGCTAGGTTCCAACTTGGTGTCCTGAATGAATTGGACAAAATGGTTGGAGTCTTTGATGAAAGAGTCAGACTTTCCTAGCAGAGGCGAGATGATCTTGGCAAGGTGGGAGGCCAACAAGTATGTGGGAGAGCCAATGGTATCCACAATTGGTCTTAAAGGGATGCCACGTTTGTGAATTTTTGGAACCCCATAGATGCGAGGGGTCACCTCTTTAGAAGGCAACAGTTTTTTCTTTGTTGACTCATCAAATGAGGACTTGGCCAAACTGGACTTAACTCTCGTAAGGATCAAAGAGCAAGGGTTGCGAGAGAGGATCTTGTAGCTACTCGGATCTGAGAGTAAGTCCAGAACTTTAGACACATAGTCTTGCCTGTTCATCACCACAGTGGCATTACCTTTGTCCGCTTTGGTAATGACAATGTCATTACTGCGAATTAAGTCATGGAAGGCGTGCATCTCAGAATTGGGGATATTGCGCTTGGGTGGCTTGGCATGCCTCAGGGCCACCGCACAGTCTTGCCTAATTTCTTCGGTGACATCCGTAGGTAGGCCACTAATGGCGTTCTCAATCTCAATCAAAAATTTGACATGAGGGATGGCAATAGGGGTGCAAGAAAAATTGAGACCTCGCTTAAGAAAATTAAAGGACAGCGGGTCAATGTTGGCACTAGATAAATTGACCACGATTTTATTCTCCCAATCGTGAACCAAAGAGGTGGAAAGAGGAGAGCTCGGGGGTACAGGCAGAATAGGGGGAGTGCCCAACGAGACCGAGGAGGGCGAGACATCCCGAAAGGTGAAAGGAGAGGAGGTCTCATCGGGAAGGGAAGGCAAGGAGGACAAAGGGATAGGAGAAGACGACGCAGGCAAGGTCGAACTGAGGCCTAAGGTAGTGGCTGCGGGGGCTACTGACATAAGGTCGGCGCACCTTTGGGTGACATGACCTGCACCAATAAGGGGAGGTGGTAGGTGCGAGGGGCACCTCAATCCATCAAATCTATGATCTGCTGATTTAATGCGAGACTTAACAAGCACGAAAGAGGAGGACGCGTGAACAGGAGGCGTACCTGGGCAAGATGGAAGAGATCCGTTGAGCAAAGATGACCGTTGAGAAGGGGAGGACCTCTGATCGAGCGTGCCAAGGATGGGAGACCGCTGCAACCGATTACTGGAGGACCTCGTGTTAGGAATGACCAAGGGGTCGTTGTGCTGCCTGCGCATATTTTCTGCCAACGAGTGGAGAGGATTAGGGCTGGAAGTGCTCCGAGGAGAGACACACGGGTCCAAGACAGGAGAAGGCGCTGGAGTGATGCTCTGTGGAGCTGGAGCCAAGCGTCTGGGTGAAGACGCAACCAGCGAGGGATAATGGAAGACTCGCGAGGAAGGAGCGCGCCGGGTTGAAGATAACCGATCTGGATCATGCGAGTGATGAGGACACGTAGGTGCAAGAGGGGCCACGGGATTGCCAAGCACAGGAGCAGACAGGCCAGCGTGGTCTAACACTACATTGGGGACATCAGCCAAAGAGGAGGCCGAACGAAGGGAGGAGTCACAGGCAGGAGAGAGCCGAGAAGTGCCGAGCGAAGAGGAAGCATAACAGTTGCGTGAACGTTGGAGCAGGCGCCAAAACTTGGCTTTTTGTCTGATGCTGCACTGTACCTGCCGCCCCACTGCTCTAGCATAGGAAGAGGTGTCTAACCTGATCCATAGGTCTGGACGGAGAGCTGCGGCCAGTTCAAGGTGAAGGTGAAATAACTTGGCATTGAGGTGGTTGATGTCCCGCCTTGTTGATTGAATGACTGATTTGAGGAGGGAGAGACCAGCACGATGGAAGATATGTTGATTGAATACGCTCCAAAGATGGTGCGTGACTTTAACGAAACAAGGAAGAACATTCGAGTCTCTGCAACGCTTGAGGAAGGCTAGGTCTGCAATTTTCTTCATCAGCTTGATTCTGAGCATCTCTAGCTGCTTGGATTTGAAACACATTTCCCTCCCATGAAGGATATCAATTAACATAATCAGATTTCCACAATCCATTAGTATGTGAGCAATGTTTCTGGATTACATTGTGTGAGTTTTTTTTAGCATCAACGTTTCGGATCATACTACATGATCCATCATCAGGACAAGAGAACATCAGAATATGCAATGAGCAGACCAGGACACCACAAGCAGTCCTAAAAGCCAAGTTTTGGCGCCTGCTCCAACGTTCACGCAACTGTTATGCTTCCTCTTCGCTCGACACTTCTCGGCTCTCTCCTGCCTGTGACTCCTCCCTTCGTTCGGCCTCCTCTTTGGCTGATGTCCCCAATGCAGTGGTAGACCACGCTGGCCTGTCTGCTCCTGTGCTTGGCAATCCCGTGGCCCCTCTTGCACCTACGTGTCCTCATCACTCGCATGATCCAGACCGGTTATCTTCAACCCGGCGCGCTCCTTCCTTGCGAGTCTTCCATTATCCCTCATTGGTTGCTTCTTCACCCAGACGCTTGGCTCCAGCTCTGCAGAGCATCACTCCAGCGCCTTCTCCCATCTTGGACCCGTGTGTCTCTCCTCGGAGCGCTTCCAGCCCTGATCCTCTCCACTCGTTGGTGGCAAATATGCGCAGGCAGCACAGCGACCCCTTGGTCATTCCTAACACGAGGTCCTCCAGTAATTGGTTGCAGCGGTCTCCCATCCTTGGCGCGCTCAATCAGAGGTCCTCCCCTTCTCAACGGTCATCTTTGCTCAACGGATCTCTTCCATCTTGCCTAGGTACGCCTCCTGTTCACGCGTCCTCCTCTTTCGTGCTTGTTAAGTCTCGCATTAAATCAGCAGATCGTAGATTTGATGGATTGAGGTGCCCCTCGCACCTACCACCTCCCCTTATTGGTGCAGGTCATGTCACCCAAAGGTGCGCCGACCTTATGTCAGTAGCCCCCGCAGCCACTACCTTAGGCCTCAGTTCGACCTTGCCTGCGTCGTCTTCTCCTATCCCTTTGTCCTCCTTGCCTTCCCTTCCCGGTGAGACCTCCTCTCCTTTCACCTTTCGGGATGTCTCGCCCTCCTCGGTCTCGTTGGGGACTCCCCCTATTATGCCTGTACCCCCGAGCTCTCCTCTTTCCACCTCTTTGGTTCACGATTGGGAGAATAAAATCGTGGTCAATTTATCTAGTGCCAACATTGACCCGCTGTTCTTTAATTTTCTTAAGCAAGGTCTCAATTTTGCTTGCACCCCTATTGCCATCCCTCATGTCAAATTTTTGATTGAGATTGAGAACGCCATTAGTGGCCTACCTACGGATGTCGCCGAAGAAATTAGGCAAGACTATGCGGTGGCCCTGAGGCATGCCAAGCCACCCAAGCGCAATATCCCCAATTCTGAGATGCGCGCCTTCCATGACTTAATTCGCAGTAATGACATTGTCATTACCAAAGCGGACAAAGGTAATGCCACTATGGTGATGAACAGGCAGGACTATGTGTCTAAAGTTCTGGACTTACTCTCAGATCCGAGTAGCTACACGATCCTCTCTCGCAACCCTTGCTCTTTAATCCTTACGAGAGTTAAGTCCAGTTTGGCCAAGTCCTCGTTTGATGAGTCAACAAAGAAAAAACTGTTGCCTTCTAAAGAGGTGACCCCTCGCATCTATGGGGTTCCGAAAATTCACAAACGTGGCATCCCTTTAAGACCAATTGTGGATACCATTGGCTCTCCCACATACTTGTTGGCCTCCCACCTTGCCAAGATCATCTCGCCTCTGCTAGGAAAGTCTGACTCTTTCATCAAAGACTCCAACCATTTTGTCCAATTCATTCAGGACACCAAGTTGGAACCTAGCGATATCTTGGTTAGTTTTGATGTGGTTTCCCTCTTCACCAAGGTCCCCATTCTTGACTCCATCAATCTTGTCGAACGCAAGGTCGGGGATGAGATCGCAGAGTTGGTTGAGCTTTGTTTAAGATCCACCTTCTTCTCTTTCCAAAATGTCTTCTATGAACAAGTCGATGGAGTAGCCATGGGTTCGCCCCTCTCCCCAGTCATCGCCAACCTCTTCATGGAGTATTTTGAGGAGATGGCTATCCAGTCCTTCCCCCTCAAACCCAAATGGTGGAAACGATACGTTGATGAAACTAATGTTTGTTGGCCACATGGGCTTGAGAACCTTGAACTATTTCACTCTCACATCAACAGTTTGGTCACCAACATTTCCTTCACCAAAGAGCTCGAATCTGACTATCAGTTGCCTTTCCTAGATGTCCTTCTTATCCGAAAGGCTGATGGGTCATTCGGTCGCAAGGTTCACCACAAAACCACCCACACTGACTTGTACTTGCACACATCCTCCCACCATCACCCCAGCCAGAAGGTTGGCATCCTTAAGACCCTCGCCCTCAGAGCTTTCAGAATCTGTGATGATGACAACTTGCATGAAGAGCTCACTCATCTTCGTCAAGTATTCATGTTAAATGGATATTCTCATAGGCAGATCTCTAAGGCTATCAACCGAGCCAAGTCCTTCTTTCTTTCTAGGTGTACCCTCAGTCCTCCACCCAACCAGCCTCCCCAATTTGCCACCCTTCCTTTTGTTGATGGCATCTCTCAGAAGTTGGCCAAGATCTTATCTAAAAAGGGTCTTCATACTGCTTTCAAACCCCTTTCGCAGTTACGTCATCGAGTTCCTCCCCTTAAGGCACCAAAGACTCTTTCCTCGACTCGGGAGTCTACAAGATTGAGTGCTCTTATGGGGCCCCTTACATAGGGGAAACAGGTCATTCTTTTCGTACCAGAATTTGGGAGCATGGTGCAGATATCAGACATGATAGAACCCATAAATCTGCCCTTGCTGAGCATTCTTCGGCCACCAAGCATCACATTTGTCTGGAGGCTGCCAAAATTCTTTCCAAGGAGGATAACTTCTTCAAAAGAAAACTTAAGGAAGCTATTGAAATTAACTATCATCCCATCAACCTCAATCGAGATGATGGATGGTCCATCAGCTTGTCTTGGCAACCTCTCCTGGGCTCGCTTAAGACTCAGCATCGCCCTTGATGCTTCTCGAGCTTTCCTACCCCCCCGGGTATGTCCCCTAGCCTTCCCCTGTCACTCCCCCATTTTGGCCTGTTCGGTTTATGGGGGAGCCCCCCCCCCCTCCTTTCGTATTCAGTCTCCTGGCCCCACCTTGTGGTCTCCGAGCTCCTCCCTCCTCATATTCTCTGTGTTCTTTTTTCAAGTTGCTTCCTGTTGTCTCTCCACTCTTTTTGCATTCCGTCTTAGCCCTTTGTGTCGCTCTACCCGTAGAGCTCTTTCCTGTGCCAGTGGTTTCAGCCTTGGGTCTTCCATCTTGATGTCTTGTTTTTTATTATTATCCTCATTTATTTATGATTTGCTTTTTATCTCTTTGTGCTTATTTTCTTTAATCTGGGTTGGTTCCAGTGTTGCGTTTGTTTCGCACTCTTGGCATATTTACGCATTTTCTTATAGTAGCATTTTTAGTTTTTAGGTTTGATCTATTTATTTAGGTTTTTTTCTCCTGAGCTTTTTATTTTGTGTATAGCTTCTTCGTTTTGGTATTAGGGCCTTTCTATTGTTTCTCTTCTTGTTCTTTCTCTTGGGGATATAAAAAATATTTTTTGGCTTGTTCGATTTTTTAGATATAGTTGTATATAAGTTCTTAATTTTTGCACATGCTTTTATTTATTTATTTTTTGTTCTTTTATATATTTAGGTTAGGGATTGAGCCTTCTTTTTTATTATTATTAATTTAATACTTAATTTTTTAAGTCCTAATTTTTGTATTTTCAACCTCTTATAGTTATTTATTCTTTTTCATAATCGTGTGCTTCCTCCCTTTTTCACACTGATCCTTAATTTTTTAATTTTTTATTTATCTACTTATTTATTTATTTTTTAATTTTTATTTAGTTATTTATTTTTTATCATTTTTTAATGCATATTAAAAATTCCTTTACATCTATGCACATTATCTGCATTTTTTCATATGATTGTTTATTCTGTACCGGTTCTCTTGGTGGTTATGTCTTTATTTTTGGTCCTCTTGGTCTTTGTGCCCCTCCCCCCCCTCTCCTTTTAGGACTGCTTGTGGTGTCCTGGTCTGCTCATTCCATATTCTAATGTTCTCTTGTCCTGATGATGGATCATGTAGTATGATCCGAAACGTTGATGCTAAAAAAAACTCACACAATCTAATCCAGAAACATTGCTCACATACTAATGGATTGTGGAAATCTGATTATGTTAATAAGTAAATAGTGTTTGTGTGTGTGTGGGAGAGGGAGAGAGCAATGAGGGAGAGACACATTGAAGGAGATAATTCAAAATGAATGCTCAAAATGGTGTGTAGGACATCCGAAATGATGGTTAAAGTAGTCAAGATGAGGGTTGGGTATGCAAAGATGCAAGATGGAAGATGCAAAGTGATAATTTTTGAGGTGAAATGCAAAGGATGCAAGCTTAAATGCTAATGATTGCAATGTGAATATGAGGGATACTAAAAAGGTGCTATATGAAGTCTATATGATGTAAGTATGAGGCTCAAACTATGAAGAATGCAAGTAGATGCTATGCAAGAGTGAAATCTATGTTTTGCCAAGCACGTTTAGGAGCACAAGTTGCTATGTTTTCCAAGGTTTGAATGTATTGAACCAAAGTTTGTAATGTTTTGACAATGTTTTGACAATGTTTGATATTTTGACAAGGTTTTGCAAATTTTCAAGGTGTAAATTTGAATGTTGGCTTTTATCTTTATTATGTTTTTGACACACGCAAGACACATTAAGACAAGAATAGCTGTTGTTAAAAGTGAACAGTCACACCACAACCTAGGCTTTAGGACTGTATCCACGAAATTCCTACTTGAACCAAAGTTCAGCCGCGCTTATCCAAAGTGGACAACTTAGGACCTTGGCACCACAGGCTCCCCCTTACAGCACACTCACTTCTCGGGGCTACCAAGATCCGCTTCCCAAGGGGCATGACTTCCCAAGGGACTGTTGTCTCTACTAAGGACTGTGAGGATGTAGGATGTCTTCACGGGCATGGGTGACCCATTGAGTCAGTGGATAGAAAGGATTTTGGCCACTAAAACATAGTTTTTAGTAAGGGCATTCTGTTCAGCAAGTGAGTGATAAACTTCCTCAGAAGGTCTCCCAGCCCCGAGAACCGGGGTTTGACACACCACAAGGATACTAGAGGAGAGCTATCACTTAGCAATACCGCCTACACGGATTTCACCATAATCGAGTTTTATATAGCAGCTAGAACTTTGACCTGGCTTTTGGCCCGTTACCGCTCTGAGGTCGTCCCTTGGCATACCCAATATCGAGTATCTTGGTCCAAGGCAGGCCTCCTATAGAAGTTACATGGATTTCTCTTACACCCAAGATCCACGAATGGTGAGGGGAGAGGATACGTCCAATGCAACTCCTAGGGATTTAAACACTATAAATACGCTAGGCAAAAAATAAAAAGTTCATTTTAAGCACCAAATGAAGTGTTATTTAATCTAATAAATCCACACACATGGTTTTGACAAACACACAATGGTCTTTGACAACGTCCTACAAAGCAAACATTAGTAGTTTGTTATGATCATGTCTTCATCCCACAATTGCCACATGTTGCAAGGAGACCATTAGTAACACAAAATCATCTAATCTATGTTCGAGAAGGAAATGAAAACCTTAGATTATTTCTTTATAGAAATTGAGAATTCATAAAGAGTTATGACACATTTATTTTTATCGAATGAATTTGATTTGAAAATAAAATTAAATATTTTTTATTAATTCAAGTTATAAATTTAAAAATTCAATTAAATGTGAACAAAGATAAGAAATATTGATGAAAGCGTGAACGAAGATAGGAAGAATATTAATTTGCAAATATTAAGAAATCTCTCACCTGCCTTCGATTTATCTGTGGACAAAATTTGTGGCAAAGACAGGCTTGCAATGCACTATTAGGTTGATACTAAATATGGAGATTGATGGTACAAAATGACGTCTATAATGAAAATTTGCAATCAATCATTGAAACGTGAGACATGGTGGTTTTTTTTTCGCGGATAGAATGATGTTTCATGCATGTAGGCATAGGGCCCATTTTTGATAATTTTTTTGCTTTTTCGATTGTTCGCACGAACACAAAATTTTTAGCTATGTTCACACGAACATAGCCAGATATTTTTTTGGCCACCGTGAAAGTGCAACGAACATGTTCGAACATGTGTTCGTGCGAACATGCATAATATGTTCGCTCGAACATAGTGTTCGAGCAAACGCTCAAAATTAGGAAAATTTGAACTCATTTTTCATAATTTTTTTAATTTTTTGCTCTTTTGACTCCCATAATTGCAGGAGAATGATCTCCTACTATAAAATAAAAAATGTCAAAATGTGCTGCTCAAAGAAAGCTTTCCAACGACTATAATTTTAATACATATTTTAGATGTTAAGACTTTCAAATATGAGTTTAACTCATTATAGGTTCATTACCGATTGAACATCAACCGACTTTGACACTTCGGTAAATTAGTAAATTAGGTCAAATTTTTTTAAAAAAATATATAGGCACTAGCTTATTGAGATACCTTACTATTCAAAAAAAAAAAAATTAGGTTTATGATAAATTGACTTCAAATTATCTGTGTCAAACGGAACGTATGTCTAAATTACAATTCGTGTCACTTCAAAACTTCATAAACTATACAATATTCAACAAAAATAAATCAAACCAAATGTAGACATTGGATATTGATGTTACAAATCCAACGCCGAAAGAATTACTTCATTATCATTTCTAGAAAAAAAGTTATGTGTGTCAAACAGACTGTCACTCTTTAAAATATTGAATTTTATTATGTACCACTTTTCAAAGGAGATAAAAAAAATTGACATAAATATATATATTTTTTAGATTAAAAAATATAGTTACAAAGTAGGAACAAAGTATTCAAAATTACTAGTTTATGTCATCTTGAAATTATTTATAGTTTTGGAGATATAGTCACTTGAACGTGACGTTTGTTGCAAAAATATTGATTTAGTGTCAAAATTGGTCAAAAAGTGGAACCCATTATTGTGGGATCACCCATATACATAATGAGAAGCTTCTCTAATCACCTACTGAGGGAAATATAAAGAGATACATATTTAGAAGGAAAAGAAAAGAACATTTACATATGCAACTCTTCTGCACTTGAATAAAATCACAGAGCAAGCACTACTACATTTGGACCCTAACACCACAAATTACATCATCATCACAAATTGTTGTCATAATTTGACCCCAAATGTTGTAGTGTTGCAAAGTGCACAAAGATCACAAAGGCATGACATGGCAATGAAATCACAGAGCAAGGGCACAACAATGAAATGCAGAGATCATAAGGGCACGGAAATAAAATCCTAGATCTCCACTAATCTCCACCAAGGGCATGACAACAAAATGTAGAGATCATAAGGGCATAGCAATGAAATGCAGCAATCAAAAGGGAATGACAATGAAATCTCCACCAATGTTTGGAGCTCTCCACCCTTGTTCGGAGCTCTCCACCTTCTTTTGCATGCAACTCTCCACAATCAAAATAATTGAGGAATGATTTATGTCATGTTTTCTTTTTTTTGTTTATATCTAAAATCAACTTCACATTGTGTTGTAACTCTGCCATGGGTAAGTGCACCAAAATGGTGTACAAAAAAGTGGACACCACCTCCCCTCCAAAAAAAACAGAAGCAAACTTTTCAATAACCCGATTGAGTATTTAAAAACCCAATCAGGTTATTTAAAAGTCAAATGTCAGCCAGATTTAGTATCCAAGCTTGGCCACTATACTTTACAAAACTCGATTGGGTTTTGTAAAGTAAATATTTTTACTATTGTCTACATTTGAGGTATAAATTTATACCCTCAAATGATAGCATCTACATGGATTCCATAATGAGAACACCAAAACCCGATAAGGTTTACCATAGAAACCTATTTTCAATTGCACCTCCATCCATGGTGCCCCACAAACAAGGTAAGTCTTCATTCTATTCCTCACTTATGTATTTTTTATCAAATTTTGTAATTTATAAGTTTTATAAAAAAAAATTAATTTTTTAATATAGATGCATCAAGAAATCCAAGAAAATGAAGGAAAGAAAGACCACCTTCTACATAATCAAACCCTCCAACCATCATGACACAACCACAAAACACTTCACCCATTGTGACACAACCACAAAACCCTCCACCGATAGTGACACAACCACAAAACCCTCCACTCAATGTTCTTTTTCAACAACCACCACCCCATATAAACCCTTCACGCATACAATTACATCATTTAACTACTAGACAAGAGGACCTCATAAACTACCTCTCACAAAATAGCGTGAACATTACCCAAATGGTCAATAGGTTGTGATCATCTACACTTGATCACCACTCAACCCTAGCGAATACACTTGAACAAATGGCCAAAATGCAAATGAGGTGCCGAGGGAGGTTACAAAATGGGATACATGGAGGTTCTCTTTTCATCGATCCTATCTCCGACAACTTCCTATTACACACAAGGAAAACTTTTCCTATTCATTGGTGCACTCATGCTAGGATGAGATTGTGTTTTGGGGATACGTAGTATATGGTGTTTGACCTACCACCATGTAATAATTATGAGGTGCCTATATATTTTTTGAGAAAGCTATATTGTGAATTCATCCTTGGCAAGAAACTAAATTACTTTGACATCCTTTAGTTCCAAGGTAGAGGGAGAAGCTCTATGTAGGATAGACCTGGGGTTCATAGGATGGCACCACAACATGAGAGGAGATGTACAAGACAAAAAACCATGCCTCATGTTTTGCTCCCATCAATTGTAAAGGAGTCTATTGATTTACAAACTCTTCATGTGGTTGCATCATTGACAAATGTTATCATTCAACATGGCTCATAGTTAGGTGGTTTTCCTTCACCTATGGCACCCTGACCATCATTAGATGCACCTTTAGGGTCATCACAGCATGTGACAACTTCATCATCATCACCTATGGAACCAAGGTCATCAAGCATGTGACACCTCCATCATCATCACCTATGGCACCTCAGTCATCACAACCTACAAAAACTCCATCAACATCACCTTTACCACTAGTATCATCTCTTCTTGTGTCACCTACACCACTAGTATCATTTTCCCTTGTGTCACCTACACCACCAATGTCATCCTCATCATCATCACATGCATAATTATAGTCTTCAAGGCCTAATCAACATTTTTATTTTAGCTATCAACATATGTGCAATGGGATAGATGTAGATGCATCTAAGGATGGAGTGTCATTTCATCCATGTGTACATTTTAGGCATACTTGCTATTCATACGGAGGTGGAGATTTCACACTCATAGATGATTTGATGGTGATGGCCTTTGGTGGATAGGGGACATATGTTTGTTTATTTTTTTGAGTTTTGAGATGATATTATTTAATCACATAAGTATCATAAAAAAATTTTTTAAATATATTTTATAGATCACTCTATATTGATATGTGAACAATATGCAATGCAGGGTGCAGCAAGTAGTACGAGAACACCATAGAGTACTCATTCTACTAGAGGTGAGAGGCTAGGAGAAAGAATACAAATTGGCCTTAAAATATTGTTTCTTAATTGGTATGACACTAACAACCCGCTTATAGATCATCTTCCATCTCCTACAACAATTGAAACTCTTTTATTCATCAAATCCATCCAATTCCCATCCACATCTCTTGCTCCTAGCATTACCCAAACCCCATCTAATGAACCTCATGAATTTTGACATGGTACTATTTAATCACCTAGAAATATCATAAAAGTAATTTCTTTTAGTTTTAATATAGAGAACTTTAGATTGATATGTTCAAACAATATGCAATGCAAGGTGCAACAAGTGATACGAGAACACTGCAAAGTAATCATTCTGCTAGAGGTGTGAGGCTAGAAGCAAGAACACCTGAGGTAAAGTTTTTAAAATATTCTTAAAAGTATAATAATACATTAGATTTGAAATATTATTTCTTAATTGGTATTCTTAAAAGTACAATAATACCTTTCCATCTCCTACCATCATTGAAACCCTCCCAAATTCATCAAATGTATCCAATTCCCATCCACATATCTTACTCCTAGCATACCTAAACTCCATCTAATAAGCCTCATGTGAGTTCATCCTCCATATACCCATATGCATCAAAGAACCTCCATATCACATAGGGTGTCTTGCAGGAGTGTGGAGAACATGAATCTCCACTTTTATTTCTTGACAAGGTGCCAAATTTTCATTTGCATCTCTCTTTTCCTTCTCGGTCTCTTTGATTTCAATTTCTAGGCCTTGTACTATCCTTTCAATATTGTCCTTCAAGTACTTTTGTCTTCTTGCCCTCCTATGATCATCTTGTTGTTATTTTGCCTTCTTGCCATTTACAAAATTATCTCATATATATAGCATACTCTTTAATATTTAATAGGGCTTTACGGGGGCTGAAATTTCTCAAATTGATGATGTCATACTTTCTATAATTAACTTTGGCCTTGAGAGCTATGTGGTATCATAACTTTCACACCTATCAAGTTTACGATTTGAGTTGAACTCATGATGTGTCTTATTGATTCCTCTTATGTTATATTTTTGTCTTCTTTAGGGTACTCCACATGAGGAAAGAGAATAAAATCAGTAAGAACACCAAAACAAAAAAATGTATTAAATACAAGTGAATTTTATATTTTGAAATTTATTATGAATGAATATATATACATGTGCTCAATATTGATGAATACATGTTGACTTGTTTGTTGAATATATGTAGAAATAATTTAGTTTTGTAGAGTTGATGAATGCTCCTGAGACTATCGATGTTGAGGCAATAGAAGAGGTAAATTTTCATATTTTCCTTCTCATAAATTTTAGGTTATAGTATGCATTTGTTCTATATACATATTAACAATTGCATTTATAAATGAGTACTTTTTTTTCAATTTTATAATAATTATCAACAATTTGTCTTATTAACATGTGTTATTTATCTTTTACCTATTACAACACTCTTTGAGGCTTCGTGCAAATCCTTTCTCATTTTATTTTGTTAGGACTCCTGAGCATCAAAGATGGGGTCAAACACAATAGAGGCCAAAGTTGTGTATGTAGAGTCTTAGTTGAAGCCCTTTTGTGATCTCAATTTGAGTTGCTTGTGTGTGTGATAGAAATATATAATGCCTACTCTGCAATTCTAACATTTAACGCTTACCATACATGTTGTGCCTCATACCAACATTGATTCATCAGTGCTTGTACCTCCTATTAGCATGAGAGATCTAGCTCAGGCTGTAGTACATTTTTTGTTGTTTTACTTTATTTGTAATCCCTAATGCCACTCTACAATCCTAACATTTTACCACTTATCATACAGGTTGTGCCTCATACCAACATTGATTCATTAGTGCTTGTACCTCCTACTACCATGGGAGATCTAGCTTAGGCTATAAGATATATTTTTTTTTTTACTCTATTTGCAATCCCTAATGTCACTCTTTAATGCTAACATTTGATCACTTATCATATAGGTTGTGCCTCATACCATCATTGATTCATCAATGCTTGTACCACCTGCTAGCACGGGAGATCTAGCTCATGTTGCAGTACATTTTTCTTTTAGTCTATTTGTAATCCCTAACGCCACTCTATAATGCTAACATTTTATTTCTTATCATACAGGTTGTGCCTCATGCCACCATTGATTCATCAATGCTTCTACCTCCTGCTAGCACAAGAGATCTAGCTCAGGCTACAGTATGTTTTTTTATTTTTTTTACTTTATTTGTAATCCCTAATGTCACTCTATAATGCTAACATTTTATCGCTTGTCATATAGGTTGTGCCTTCTGTGAGCATTGATTCATCGGTAGTTGTATCTCCCATCGTCACTCTACCTCATCATTCTGTGAGGAGTCCCACCCATCGACGAAGGAGCTCAATATCGCTATCATTTAGTCCAATTGTGGGACAAAGGGATGAGGTAATGAACAACTCAACTATCCACAATTTAGAACCCAATTTCTAGTTATTTTCATATTCCTTATAGATAAGATATTTGATAGTTGTATTTTAATTTTTCTTATGTAGACACTTGGTGAGCCACAAACTAAATCAAAGAGGCTCCATTTTGATGATTTTGCATAGTCATAGATATTGATAGTGATATACATATGTAGTTATGGTCATCACATGACATTGACATATATTTAACCTTTTTATTGTATATATTTGAGATTTTTATTGTGCACATTTGATATTTATATTGTACACATTTGACATTTGTCAAGTATTCAACTTTTGTGTTGTATATATTTGATATTCTATATTTGTATTCTGCACATTCGACATTTGTCAAGTATTCGACTTTTGTATTGTACCGATGAGACATAACATCTTTTTGTAACTATATGATTGATATGATATAATATATTGTTCATTTTGATATACATTAAACTTGGATTTCCATCCAACTTGTTCAATGTATGCATACAAACTTGTATTTTAGCTTACTTTCTTGCAATTAATCAAACACATGAATCTTCATTATTTTATATAGAAAATGTAACATATTTATCAAATTCATTATAACATGTAATCATATGTCATTTATTTTGATGTAATAAGACATGAAAAGTAAAAACATGTCATGATTTTTGTACTTGTGTCAAAGATTGCAGCTTGATAGTGTATAGAGACCCTTAGGGACACTTCCACTTAGTGTGGTCGATGCCATCAGAGCAATGTTGTGGCTGAAATGAGGTTGGTCCTAGGCTAAACCCAACCAACCAGAAGTAAGAGAGCAGACAATTCGATCCTAGGACCATCAATTTGAAATATACACAACCTTGCTCATTTTAACTAAGCAACATTGCAACTTTTGGCAATAGGCGAGATAGGGATGCCAAATCCAAACAAAGTCTAATCTCTAAAAACTAAGATAGGTTGTTGCATGCCTAGATAATGTGATCTTGTAGGACTGACAATTCATCAATACTTTTCACAAGCTAAGAGAAACACCCAATCAAAGATCACATCTTGATGGTGCTTAGAGACCCTTAGGGATGATTCTGTTTAGTATGGCCAATACCGTCAGAGGGACATTGTGGATAAAAAAAGGTTTGTCCTAGGTTAGACCCAACCAACTAGAGCTAACAAAGTAGACAATTCGATCCTAGGACCAACTGTTTGAAATATACACAACCTTGCTCATTTTAATTGAGTGACATTGCAACTTTTGGCAATGGGTGAGATACGGATTCCAAATCGAAACAAATTTGAATCTCTAAAAACTAAGATAGGTTGTTGTAGGCCTAGATAACATGATCTTGTAGCACCTAATAGTTTTTCAATATTGTTGGCTCCTGATTTAACAATTTTAAAAATGACCAAGAAACCAGATGAATGCATCTAAGGCTAGCAACTTCCTATGATGAATGCATCTAAATGCAGTCTTGGGCCAACTATAAGGCATAACTCCTTCTTCACTTCAGGCTCTACAAGACCTAGGCAAGTAGACCTCAGATTCAATTGATATCATACCAATGTAAAACATATCCCTGAATCTATTTCTATATATGAAAACTCCTTATATCTCCTAAGAACTCATGAAATGAAATAGATCTACAGTAGCTAAATGCAAATCTATGAATCTCATAAGTTGAGTGAGGGCATCACATTTAGGTTCTTCAACATAAAAGGGAAAGAATGTTGGATTAATAATGATGAATTCAATAAAACCCCTAGATATGCAACAGTAATACTTTAATGATCCTGTAGCTGACCAATGCCTAATCCATTGGGAAAATCCATGAATCAAATGCATACATATGGATATCTGATACTTATATATATATATATATAAATAAACATCTGTGCTCAATCCAAACCTCATTCTTACATGATATCCTTCTCAATAAACCTATAACCCTGTTGATTCACTGAATCATTTATATAACCCCTTGAGTTACAAGCAACAATAAGACAACATACAACCTTAAGAGACTACAACTACGATCTAGGCTCTTTGTTCAAAGATCATAAAACATTGAAGCTCACTGAGATAGGAGACAAGATTTAAGATGAAACTCAACCTGTTGTTCTTTGTATTAATTTCTTTGAAACAATACAACCATATGCATGAAATGAAAACAAGAAAACACCTAACAGATTTGAACTATCTCTATTATCCTTCCTAAAGCTGTTCACATGAGAGAATCTGCAGACTAAGTTAGGGGGGATGCCATTATCACCAGCCCACACATTCAACAAAGCGAACCCCATGAGAGCTAGTGCCAAGCATATAAAAAGAGCGTCCACGCAATAGAAAAGCTACAGGTTTCAAAATTATTACAAAGGGTAGAAAAAATGCACTCAACCCTGCAGCATTGAAAGGCAAAATCAAACTGAAAACACTCCACATCAATCTCCCCAAATTTTTCAAGAGGATCATGTGGTATAGAAAGAAGACCAATATGATTTTGCGGGTAGTTTCATTACTCAGAACAAGAAAAGTGATATATCCCACATTCGATGGGAGTATGAGTTATGAAGCTTTTAAATACTTTTACACACATTTAACATTGTGTCTCAAGATTGGCACCTTTTAAAGGCAGCTCCTTCTGCAGTGGGGCTCGTGGTCGGCCAGCCAGTATGAGGTAACCAAGGAATAAATTTTGAAGGCCCAAACAAGCAATAGTGTTGATGATGTCACCAAGACTAGAAAGATCAGTCGCTACTTTGCTAGCTGAAAAACCCAAGGTTTTCGGCTAGCAAGGTAGCGAGTTGTAAAAAACCTCCAAAACTGGTGAGGATCAAAATGCAACATGGGTCCCGCCTACAGATCTGACAGTGAATTGGGTAGCAACAAATGGTAGCTAAAAAAATGACTGAGCAATGATGTGGCAAAATTCAAAGCAATCACAAGGTTCCATGTGGCACGAAATCTAGGTGGCATGATGATGCGGTGAGAAAATCTTAGAGACATGCTAGATCGTGCCACATGGTAGATCGGAGGGTCGTCACTAAGAGGAAGTTGCTCACTCATTAGTATAGCGACATAGTGAGTATGACATGGCATTTGGGTGGTGCGATGACATGGCAAGGTCAAGGATGAATGAAGTGATGCCATGTGGCACCAATTGTACAAGCCTGAGCTAATCACGTCTTGACATGTGTCAAGCATGGTCAAACTAGCTTTGACCTAGATTGAAAGGTTGGGAAAATTCAAAGGTCTCAAATAAAAGTTTATTTTTATTTTTCTTCTGGTTTCACATGTAGGTCAGAGTTTTAAATAAAGTCTGAAAACTTTAATATAGTTTAAACTTTAGTGAAAGTTTAAATTTTTGCAAAATAATGTGCAAACCTATGAATGGAGACCTGATCTTTAGAGGGCCATATCTAAGGTGATTTTTGTCAAAAATGGGCACTTCAATATACCACCGAAATCAAAATGAGAAAAAATTTCCAAATTTGAGGTCAATTTTTGCATAGGTGCTCACCAATTTGAGCTATAGGTCAACTTGTGTTTCTCGGGGTATTGGCAGAAAAATAGGTAAATTTTAACATTGATAATCAGAAGTGGTTAGGAGGCAGATATAAGAGTTTGTTGGAGCTTGATGATGAAGAAAATTGACTCAAAAAGGTTTTCTTGATTTCTAGAAGCCAGTTAACTAATTTTTCACTCTTTACATTGAGTTCATTTTTACATGAAAATTAGTTACATCCTTTCATCATTACGTTTTAAGATATTTTATACCTCTGAGGCCAAGTGATGGGATTTTGATATTCATTTGAAGAGAGAAGGTAGAGAGAGTCTTTTGATAGCAAAGAAAGGGAATTTCATGTGGACAGATGTCAATTGTAGATTCAATCCAAGAATTTCTTCCTCTATATCTATCTTTTTCTTTCATATTGTAGAGGTTCCAATTTTTGGGAAGAAAAAATTCATTGCTATGATACCATTAGGGGTTCCAGTTTTTTCACTGAGAGACCATTGGTTCTAGTATTTTGACATGTATCTTGACTGTGACCTTCTCTTGTATGAACAGTAGTAGGAAGGATAATACAGTAAGTTTTGATATGTTAGGTGTTTTCATGTTTTCATTTCATGCATATGAATGTATTGTTTCAAGGAAATTAATACAAGGAATAACAGGTTGAGTTTCATCTTGAATCTTGTCTCCTTTATCAGTGAGCTTCAATGTTTTATGGTCTTTGAACAAAGAGCCTAGGTCATAGTTGCAGTCCCTTAAGGTTGTATGTTATTTTATTGTTGCTTATAACTCAAGAAGTTATGTAAATGCTTCAGGGAATTAACAAGGTTGCAAGTTTACTGATGGGGATATCATGTAAGAATGAGGTTTAAATTGAACATTGATGTCTATTTACAAGTTAAATAGATGGTGATGAGTCCTGAGAGTGCCCTATTTTTGTTAATCTTTTGCCTCATACATTCCCCACTTCTATGGCATAAAATTCCCTTTTTGCTAAACTATTAATAGGAAATTAGAATATTTAAGTACTTCTCTAAAGAGGGAAGAATAGTTCCTAAAAGTTATTTATTTTCTGAAAATAACATATTGTGACTGATGCTGCTACAGGAGCTGAGAAAGCTAAGGATGCGTAATTGGGCATTCAGTTGGAAGAACAGTTTTTGAAGTTGTCATTTTGTTATAGTTTCGAATGGCTCTATTTTGACCATATGTTATTATAGTTAGACTGTTGTATAAATTGTTATATATGGCCTGCAGCCAAAACAAATTATTGTCTATTTTTGGGAAATAGGCCAGCGGCCATTCGAGTTAGTTGTCAATATGGTTAAACACTTTAGATTATATAAGAAAATGTGAATCAAAAGACCGATGATCAATAATATATGAAATTCCCTGTCTTTGCATCATTTCTGAAATATTGCATTGAGAATGCAGAACTCCTGTAGCAGCCAGTTTTAAGTTAGTTCTCACCCTGCATACCAAAGGAGGGCCCCCTCTTGGGAAACTTGGTGAGATTAGTGTAGTTTATTTTGTAAGTATTTTCATTGTTTGATTTCATGTGTTCCTTTAAAGTTTTCAATTGTATGCATTTTAAAGAAGTTTGCTATATATTTGATTGAATCTATACAGAGCTTTCCAATTGATTATCAATTCAGTTGTCTGATGAAGTAATTGATTGTGATAAGTTATAAAGAAATTGTTTGGTATTATCTTGTTATTACATAAATCTATTATTGTTCGCCACATTCTTCCTACCACCTGCATTCATCCTTAATACTCACAACATCACTTGTTCTATTCCCCTTACTATATCCCTTCAGTCCTTGAGCTAAAATACTCCCAACCTCCTATCACCATCCATAGTATTCTCTGTCATACTTCCTACCGCACTCATCACACTCTCTATTGTACTGTATTAAAACTAGTCAGTTAAAAACCTCTTGTCGCTACCATACTTCCTGTCGTAGTTGAGCAGATTATAATACTTAATTAAACCAACCTCCAATCAAACAACAACTTTCGCAATAAGCATTCATTGAGATTAATTATCTAAAAGGGTGTAATTAATTACTTAGAGGTGTGTTAATAAATACATTGTTTAATTGTTAAAAGGTGTGAACTTTAGATAAATTTAATCCATTTATAAAAAGTATTGTTTGGGTCTTAAAACTCATTGTGTAGCAGATGTGTGGTGTGTTTGAGTTTTAATTTCTTTGTGTTTAAAGCTCATTTGTAGTAATTTGATTCTTAATTGCTTTGTGTTCATTTGCAGTGAATGTGTGGTAGTTTAATTTATTAGTGAGCAGTAATTTGCATTCATAAAACCCTTGATTTATTATTTTCACCCCTTGAGCAAACAGTCGTTATATCTCTCACAAGTTTATGAATCTCGGATTGACATTTGTAAGGGTAATTTTGATTCAATTATATCCATAAAAGGCTATCCCAGTGAACCTCAGTTTTACCCAACATTTTTGGCATCATTGCCAGGGAGAGATATTAAAGGCATGAAAATATAATAAGTCAAGATAGGAACAGTGAGCCCTTGAGGAATCTTGAGCAATTGTTGACCTTTCTTAGGATAGTACCTTTGGTTTCCACTGTAGTAAATCATTTAGGTGCATGAATAGGCCTAGAGATAGTCAAGGTAGATTTGTTAAGAAGGAATCTGTAGGTAGCTCAAATAATCAAAAATCACAAAAAGAGAAAAATTCATCAAACATTGAAACCAAACCAAGCGTTGAAGTTAAAATCCAGTCATTCTCTCAATTCACCTCTCCTACTACACCCTCTGAAATTGCTGAATAGTTTGCAAAATCATACGAAATTAGGTGTAGTAAACCTCCAGAACCCCAGGAACAACCCTTTAAAACATATTTTACACCTTGGGCAACCAAAGTTCTGGAAGAAGTCATGGCTAACAATGTCGAAAACAACAATGTAGGGGGAAATAATGATGAAAACAATAGGAATGAAATTGTTCAACATAATACAACCTTTGAATTTCCTATTCAGCCTCCCATTGATGATGCCCCTATAAAAAATATCCCTCACTCAGCACTTTCCATATTTCAAGGGTCAACCTCTGAGGATCCTGATATGTTCCTATTCGAATTTGATGTCCTTTGTAATAGCTATGATTATCAAAGTGATGCACAAAAATTAAAGCTCTTTCTAGCTACTTTGAAAGATGTTGCATTATGATGGTTTATGAGTCTTAGGGACATTAGGACATGGAACCAAATGAAAGATGTTTTTCTATCAAAGTATTAGGAGTACTGTAAGACCAAGGAAGTATGGGATGAAATCTTTCGCATGACTCAACGGGAAGAAGAGTCAGTTGAAGATTTCTTGGAATGTTTTTCCTTTAGCTTACAATGATCACGACGTCTTGATTTAAATTCAAAAACCATCAAGATTCTTTTCCTAAGAGGAATTCGCGATGAAACCATGGATGCCTTAAATCTGATTGGAAAAGGTGATATTTCTAAAATGTCCTTTGAAGATATTTGTGATATATGCAAGAATTATTCATGGTCTCATTGATCTATTCATGGGAATTCAAGTAAGTTTTCCACTATGGGTAATGCATCAGGATTTCCAAGCATGAAATTGGTAATTTACTTGAAGATCTTAAAACTGACTTATTAAATCATATGGGCAAACAAATTGACACGTTGTATTCTCGCAAGAAACACGAGGAAGTTAAAAAGGCCTTAGCTGTATATTGTCCAACTTGTCGTAAGAAGCATGGACTGAAGGATTTCCCTTATAATTAGACTCATGTAGCATCACTTGAGGAAGCTAGTAAGACTTCAACGCTATGACCTCTTCCTGAAGGGATGATTCCTATGGAATATACCAAAGAACCAGTTTAGTATATGGCTCTACGATGCTAGTTTTTACCTCAAGGGTTCTCCAATGAATATTTTTCTAGAGCACCTCAGCAATTCTCTAACCAAGGCCCATGGTATGGAGGTTATCAACAACCTCAACCTTATCAGCAAAGGCCCCAAAGCTTTCAGCCTAGTACACAACCATGGCATCAAACATGGAGGTCACAACCTTCATATCCAACTCCTCCATCATCATATCAACCTTCACAACTGTATATGCAACCTTATCTTCCACAACAGTCCTTTCCTCCACCACCATTAATAAGCCCCTACCAACAACCTCAACAATTCCTTCCTCCCATACCTTCATCTTCTTCGAACCCACCTTCAAATCCACCACAACCTCCTAAACCCACATCCATGCCAACTCAACCAAATCCAAATCCCAATAATAAACCTCCTCAACCAATCTATCACACTGAAGTGACTAATTTGCCCACCTATCATGTTAACTCGGTTGAGTTGGATGGTGTACAACTTAGATTTGGGAAAAAAGAAACTACTATCGCAGAGATCCCAGATGAAACTGAAGAGGAACTAGAAAAAGAACCACCCTTTCTTGATCGATTCATTCATAAGCCAGAGCCTAAAGAGCCAGCACATCATGAGTTTGATATTTTAAATGAATTACGTAATGTTAACATCAAAATTCCTCTTTTTCAGGCTCTTAAGGATGTACCAGTATACAACAAAACAATATGAGAATTATGTACCTGACGTCAAAAAAAGAAGGATCCAAAGACTATTCAAGTTATTGGACAACTTGCAAAATTAATGTTGGGGAATATCAGTATTCCAAAATATGCAGATCCTGGCAGTCCTGTCATCTAGGTAAGTATCAGTACAATTGTTATTCCTAATACACTTGTGGATTTAGGTGCTACTATAAATGTAATGAAAAATGAAACAAAAATAAAATTATCCTTAGAGGGACTTAGACCTACCCCTACAATGCTACAAATGGCTAATCGTTCCTTAGTCAGACCAAAAGGGGTTATAGAAGATGTCATTCTTTCCATTGATAGTTGGGATTATCCAACCGACTTCATGATCCCAAAGCCCAAAGCTAAGTTGGGGGGATATCCTCTCATCCTTGGAAGACCCTGGTTAGCAGCAGCCAATGCCCACATTAATTGTTGGTCAAGTAACATGGTTATTTCTAATGGTGAGCAAACAAAAGAATTAACCTTATATCCTCTTGCTCAACCATTATTAGATACTGAGGATCCAACCTATGTCGACAGTGATTCAGATGACTATGTTCCAGTCCTTACCATTGGGCAAGTACAGTATTTTGAAGACCCAACTGATGAGGCCATTTTAATAAATTTTCTTCAAAATAGGCATGAGTCTAATGATATCTTGGAAACTATGGTTTTTCCTTCTCATGCGACTGTTGACTGTCCTTTTGGGAATTTTCCTTTAGTTGGCAATCCTAGATCCATTTAGCACTTCCTCACGTTACATCAACTTCTGCCACATTCATGTTTATATAGTCCATTATTATCTTTAGAAACACCAGAAACATCATCAAAACCTACCTCATCCAAACCTATGGAAATCCTACCTGGGCGTACCCTTAATGTTAATCTACAATTAACACCAGCTCATGTTAAGGATCTCATAATTATGCTTAAAGAGCATAAAGATGCTTTTGCATGGGAACATCAAGACATGTGTGGTATTCATCCTAACACTTGTACCCATCACATTTATATAGAAGAGGGGAGTCGCCTGGTCCGACAACCACAACATCGACTCAATCCTGCCTTGCATGATATTGTCAAAGAGGAACTCCAAAAACTTTTGAATGTTGGATTTATTTATCCAATTTTGGATAGTAGGTGGGTATCTCCCTTGGTTGTCATTCCAAAGAAAAATGGTAAGTGGCGTATTTGTGTTGATTATCGAGCTTTAAATAAGGCTACTAAGAAAGATCATTTTCCATTACCCTTTATTGATCAAGTCTTGGATACTCTTGTAGGGAAGCTATTCTTTTCCTTTTTGGATGGATTTAGTGGTTACAATCAGATCCGCATTGCCCCAGAAGATTAGGACAAAACTACTTTTACTTGTCCATCGGGAACCTTTGCATACAATGTTCTTCCTTTTGGGTTATGTAATGCTCTTGCGACATTTCAACATGTAGTATTAAGTATCTTTGCTGATCTAGTTAATGATTGTGTAGAAGTCTATATGGATGACTTTACTGTTCATGGAAATACCTTTGAAGAAGCCAAAGATAACTTAGAGAAAGTGATTAAGCGATGTATTGATACTAATTTGTCTTTAAGTCATGAGAAATGTCATATGTTGATGACAGAAGGAATTGTCTTAGGTCATTTAATCTCATCAAAAGGAATAGAGGTTGATCCCAAAAAGATCCAAATAATTCAAGATCTCCCCACACCTTTGACACAAAAAGATGTTCAGAGTTTCCTTGGTCATGCCGGATACTATAGAAGATTCATTCAGAACTATAGTAAAATTGCTTCTCCTTTGTTTGCCTTGTTAGCTAAAGATGTTGTTTTCACCTGGACCCCTGCATGTCAAGAGGCCTTTGAAACCATTAAGAACAAGTTAGTAACTACTCCTGTTCTTAGAGGTCCTAACTGGGGATTACCATTCCATATCCACACAGATGCTTCTAACTTCTCAATGGGAGCAGTACTTGGACAAAAGGAGGACAATCTCTTCTATTCAATCTACTACATTACTAAGAATTTCATTAGTGCTGAGGTAAACTATACAGTAACTAAAAAAGAATTTTTAGCAGTTGTTTATGCTATTAATAAATTTTGGCACTACATTACTAGTTATAAAGTGTTTGTTCATACTGGTCATTCAGCAATTTGATTTTTGATGAATAAACCTGTGGTAACCGGCAGGATTATTTGATGGTTGCTTTTATTACAAGAATTTGATGTCACTATACTTGATAAGCCTGATCAAGAAAATGTGGTTGCAGATTTCTTGTCTCGGATACCTCAGTCAGATAATGAAGTTGTTCCTATTGATGACTCGTTCCCTGATGAACACCTCTTTGCAGTCTCTGCCAAAAGTTCGTGGTATGCTGACATTGCCAACTATTTGGTTACATGTAAATTTCCACCGCACTTCTCCCCTCGTGAACGTCATAAGTTGGTATGCCTCAGTGGACAGTATACTTGGATTAATGGTCTTTTATTCTAAATTGGCATTGACAATATCATGCACCACTGCATTCCTAAGGAAGATGTTTTTGACATTCTCTGTGCTTGTCATACTGAACCTTGTAGAGGACACTTTGTTGCTCAACGTATTGCTCACAAGATTCTGACTACAGGTTATTACTAGCCTACGCTTCATAAGGATTGCAGACGCTATGTTCAACATTGTGACCAGTGCCAACACATGGGTCATCCTACACAATCAGATGAGATGCCACTTCACCCTCAGCTTTCTATTGAGCCTTTTGAAAAATGGTTCCTTGATTTTTTTGGACCTATTAACCCACCATCCAGAAACAAGGAATATATTCTTGTTTGCATAGATTATGTCACAAAGTGGGTTGAAGTAGTTGCACTAAAACATGCCAGGGATACCAAAGTTGTTGAATTCTTATATTCTGAAATCTTCACTCGCTTTGGTGTTCCACATGAAATCACTACTGATCAAGGACCTTAGTTCACTTTAGACCTCATTTCTACATTAATCAAGGAATATGAGATCCACCATAGAAAATCATCACCTTATCATCCTCAAGCGAATGGACAAGTTGAGGTGACTAATCGGGAACTGGAGAACATCCTTACCAAAACTGTTGCACTTCATAAGCGTAATTGGGCCACATGACTTCCTAAATTTGTGTGGGCCTATCGTACTACGTGGAAGACCACCACTGGTCTGACCCCTTATGAATTAGTTTATGGTAAGAATGTTGTACTTCCTATTGAGTTTGAGATTAAAACTCTTCGAACTGTACTTGAACTCAGATTGAGTCTCTCTGATGCTCAAAAGGAACGACTAACCCAACTCCACTCCCCTGATGAGTTACATCAAGAGGCACTTCTTCATACTGAACTTGTTCAAAATCAATGAACATCGTGGCATGACAAACACATTCGTCAACATTCTTTTCAGCCTGGTGATTGGGCACTTTTATATGACTCCCGATTCTAGGATTTCAAAGGTAAATTTCATACAAGGTGGCTTGGACCTTATGAAATTGAACATGTGTATGAAAATGGTGCGATTCAACTCTGTACGGTGGATTCTGAATGTCGCAAACTTCTTGTTAATGGTCATCACTTGGAGCTATTTAAGAGGCCTCTCTCAAAGGACACTTTCTTTCTAGAGATTGCCAAGGAACTCATCATGGTTCCCTTTGGTCTCCTTCAGTGTTAATAATATATATCATATACTACATATATATATTTATAAAATAATTCAAAAAAAAAGAAGAAGAGAAGATCCAAAAATGAAAACCAGATCTCTGGCGTTGTTGGCCAACTACTTGTTGAAAACTGGGTCATCCAGCAACTTGTAGTTGTTATACTTCCTGGACGTGAAAACTGGTTCGCCAGCGCTTCCAGGCGACACTGGATTGAAAACTGATTTTTTGATAGTCTTGTGTCGTAATAAATTGAAAAAAAGAAGAAGAGAGAGAGCCAACCTTGCTGGTTGCGACAGGAGCTTTCCTTTCTCCTATCACCCTTTTGCTTTTCACGCCCATTTTTCTTGGTTGGATGCAGTAGGAGGTTTCTTTGATCCGATCACTCTGGCCTTTTCAAATACCCACCATCACTCTCCTTGCACATGTCTCTGTTCGTGATCTTCTCTATTAATGATCATTTTTTCAGACCTTTCTATTGCAGGTTTCACATGCTTCCTTCATTTTCCACGATGCTCCTTCATTTTTTCGGTATAATTACTCCATCTTTGGCTCGTGTGGCATGTATATTTCTCAATCATCGTTCCAACATCGCCAATCCATCAGTCCACTACTTTTCAGGGAGTTTTCTTACCCTTCTTTTCAGTTGTACTTCATTTTCTATTTTTCTATTTCTAGTTTTAGCGAAAATGGGATGTTTTCTTGCCAAAGTTGGGGGGGTGTCGTACCTCTGCATTCTCATGAATTATTGCCATTCCTACCACTTTATCCTCATAATTTATTCACATAGGTTAAAGCCCTATTACCATTATTTTACCTCTGCATTTGCCATTGAAACGACGCAATCTGATCAGCCCTCTATTCCTCTCTATCTGCCCTTTTGAATTCAAAATTTTTTGCTATCATGGGTGGCAAACGTAAGCGGTTTGAACCAGACTCCATGGACAAGCTACTGGCAGAAAATGAGGCCTACAAGATTTTTTGCCATGTAGGATGGCATCGATTTTTCTGTCGGCTGTAGGGTTACGACCTTACCATTGTTGAAGAATTCACCCATGCCTTTGATCAAGACTCTGTGACAATATGAGGCATCACCTTTCCCGTGACGGTGTAGACAGTGGCTGCTGTAACAGATCTTCCCCAAATTGGTGAATTATATTTTCCCACTGCTAGTACATGGGTTACAGAATTAAAGACCGGCAGAACTAATTTCCTACAGCGTAATGAATCCGTGGAGGTTATTAAAGGACAAGGAGCCAGACGCAAAACCCTTCCTTTGCCATGGGATTTGGTAACTCAATTTATAGGTCAGTACATTACCTGTGAAGGCCGCTTTAATTTTTTTCATGCACATCATTTACGACTCATGCTTCATTTGAGGATAGGGCAACTAGTTAATCTTCTGTATTATCTATATTACTCCTTGAAGAGAGCTTGCACTCAGTTTAGAGAAGGTCATGAAAATTCCCTAGCACATCATGGTTTAATCAAGCTACTGGTCATACAAGGTCTTCAGCTCTAGGAAACCCCCATAACATGGGATGCATTTATTGACCCTGCATATAATGCCCCTCAAACCCAGCAAAAAGAAACAACCCTCTCCAGAACAACCCTCTCCAGAAACAACCCTCTCCAGAACATGACCCAAAAAAAACCCTGTTGTTGAATCTTTGCAAACACCCAAAAAGGGCCTACGCATTTCCTCTAGTACAAAAACACCTAGCCCCTCTCTAATCCAACATAATCTACCATGCTCTGCTAGCGACTTAGAAAACCTAGCCAATGTCGCTCAAGCTACTATAGACGTCGAAATTGAGGTTTTGACCAATAGCTCTAATAAGAAATGAAAAGAAAAAGCGGGTAGGGAACACCGCCGTCAAATTAGACACATGAAGAAATAGAGGAATGCACCATTTATAGAAATTTTGTTAAACCCTGCTAATGAAGACGATAATTCTCACAAAGGTGATACTATTGTAGACTAGTGTAACCCTCAAGATGAATTGGAAAATCCTGACACAAACAAGGAAGGAGAAATCCTTGAAAGTCAAGCCAATAAGGAACCTAAATGTGAACCCATAGAACAAATGAACCCTGATAAAGCCACAAAATCTCCAAAGAATTATCTTGATCAAGACATAAATCAACAGACACTTGATGTAGGAGGTGAATCTGAACCAGGTGCTATATGGCAAGATGATATAGTGCAAAATACCATCCAGAGGACTTATGAACAGGGTGAGGATTATTTAAAGGAAAATGTGCAAGACAACTCTGAAACACCTTAGAAAGAACCCCTTATAGGAAGTGCTACAGGAAATACAGAGAGTTCTTGTCGCCCGGTAACATCACAGTCTTTGATTGTTCCTGAGATGACTCCAAAGGATCTATCGGGTGCCTTTAATCCTCTTCTTGATCCTATTCCATTGACAACAGCAATACCAGGCATTCCTATGGTTACTGTCAATGAATTTCTATGTACTTTTATGTAACTTCAGCAGGAGCTTCAACAACTTAGATCCAAGGTCACAGAACAAGATAACATTAACAGTCTAGCTATAGTTTCAAAAGAGTCCATGGAGCACCCTAACAGCAATATTCCACCTGGTTTGTATCCTTTATTTGCATGAGGACATGCAAATCCTTCAGTTGGGGGGAGATTATGAGTCCTGATAGTGCCCTATTTTTGTTAATCTTTTGCCTCATACATTCCCCACTTCTATGGCATAAAATTCCCTTTTTGCTAAACTATTGATAGGAAATTAGAATATTTAAGTACTTCTCTAAAGAGGGAAGAATGGTTCCTAAAAGTTATTTATTTTCTGAAAATAACATATTGTGATTGATGCTGCTATAGGAGCTGAGAAAGCTAAGGATGCATAATCGGGCATTCAGCTGGAAGAACAATTTTTGAAGTTGTCATTTTGTTATAGTTTCAAATGGCTCTGTTTTGGCCATATGTTATTATAGTTAGACTGTTGTATAAATTTTTATATATGGCCTGCGGCCAAAACAAATTATTGTCTATGTTTGGGAAACAGGCCAGTGGCTATTCGAGTTAGTTGTCAATATGGTTAAACACTTTAGATTATATAAGAAAATGTGAATCAAAAGATCAATGATCAATAATATATGAAATTCCCTGTCTTTGTATCATTTCTGAAATATTGCATTGAGAATGCAGAACTCCTGTAGCATCCAGTTTTAAGTTAGTTCTCACCCTGCGTATCGGAGGAGGGCCCCCTCTTGGGAAACTCGGTGAGATTAGTGTAGTTTATTTTGTAAGTATTTTCATTGTTTGATTTCGTGTGTTCCTTTCAAGTTTTCAATTGTATGCATTTTCAAGAAGTCTGCTATATATTTGATTGAATCTATACAAAGCTTGTCGATTGATTATCAATTCAGTTGTCTGATGAAGTAATTGGTTGTGATAAGTTATACAGAAATTCTTTGGTATTATCCTATTATTACATAAATCTATTACTGTTCGCCACATTCTTCCTACCACCTGCGTTCATCCTTAATACTCACAATATCATTTTTTTTATTCCCCTTACTATATCCCTTCATTCCTTGAGCTAAAATACTCCCAACCTCCTGTCGCCATCCATAGTATTCTCTGTCATACTTCCTACCACACTCATCACACTCTCTGTTGCACTGTATTAAAATCAATCAGTTATAAACCTCCTGTTGCTACCATACTTCCTGTCGCAATTGAGTAGATTATAATCCTTAATTAAACCTACCTCCAATAAGACAACAACTTTCGCAATAAGTGTTCATTGAGATTAATTATCTAAAAGGGTGTAATTAATTACTTAGAGGTGTGTTAATAAATACATTGTTTAATTGTTAAAAGGTGTGAACTTTAGATAAATTTAATCCATTTATAAAAATTATTGTTTGGATCTTAAAACTCATTTTGTAGCAGATGTGTGGTGTGTTTGACTTTTAATTTCTTTGTGTTTAAAGCTCATTTGTAGTAATTTGATTCTTAATTGCTTTGTGTTCATTTGCAGTGAATGTGTGGTAGTTTAATTTATTAGTGAGCAATAATTTGCATTCATAAAACCCTTGATTTATTACTTTCACCCCTTGAGCAAATAGTCGTTATATCTCTCACAAGTTTACGAATCTTGGATTGACATTTGTAAGGGTAATTTTGATTCAATTATATCCATAAATGGCTATCCCAGTGAACCTCAGTTTTACCCAACAGATAGATCGTATATCTGAATATATAAACAAGTATCAGATATCCATATGTATGCATTTGATACATGGATTTTCCCAATGGATTAGGCAATGGTCAACTATAGGATCATTAAAGTCTTACTGCTGCATATTTGAGGATTTTGTTGAATTCAACATTATTAATCAAAAGTGTTTTCACCTTTCATGTTGAAGGACCTAAATGTAATGCCCTCACTTAGCTTTTGAGATTCATAGATTTGCATTTAGCTATTGTAGATCTATGTCTTTTCATAAGTCATTAGGAGATATAGGGTTTTTCGTCTGCTTAATAGATTCAGGGATATGTTTTACATTGGTACAATATCGATTGAATCTCAGGTCCACCTTCCTAGGTTTAGCAGGGTCTGAAGTAGAAGAAGGGTCTAGCCTTATAGTTGGCCCATTGTCTGAAATGATGTGTTGAAGATGGGAGTTAGCTACCCCTATATGTGTCATATTCTCATCAGCATAATTGAAAACCCTCCAATTTTTTCACTCACCAACAAATACCTTGCACAAGCTCAGAGAAATGCCCAATCAAATACTGCAGTTTGATGGTGCTTAGAGACCCTTAGGGACACTTTCATTTAGTGTAGTATATATTGTTGGAGGGATGTTTCATTTTAAATGAGGCTGGTCCTAGCCTAAACTTGGCAAACCCGAGCTAATGGAGCAGTCGTAGATTGTTAGGCAAAGCCAAAATTGTTGATTAGGTCCTAAGTTGGTCAAAAGTTGCTCAATGAGCCAAAAATTGTTGAATAGGTTAGAAATTGTTAGGGATGGGAAACTGAGGTATTATTTTACTTAATACATCCTAGGAATCTTAACTAGGGTCCTAGAATAGTCCTAGATAGACCCATTCAACCAAAAGATGTCAAGAGAAAAACTTGCTCAGAAGTTGCAAAGTTGCTCAAAAAGTTCTTTGAGCAACTTTTGCAATTTTTACAAAAAGTTGCAAATTGACCTTACCTTAAACTTAACCACAAACCTTACCTATGTTAAAAACATAACCCTAACTCTTCGTGGACCCTATTGACCTCATGATGATGTTATCATCATGCCTTGTGCCAATTAGAGGGCTATTTTAAGCTTAAAAAGGGGTCACATAACTTGGTGCAGGGCACCCTGACCATCTCCATGGAATCTAGTGTCATAATTAGTAGGTTTTTATGTCATGTTAGATTAGGATATTAGTTTTTTCATTTCATCTATTAGATGTTCTATTAAGGTCATGTTGACCAAGTTCTTGTTTAAGCAGTATGGGTCATAGTGAGTCAAAAGTGGGAAAATGCCATGCAAGGGCATAAATTGAGTATAATGTAGTATTAAAATATCATAATAAGCTTTTAAAACTATTTAGGATGTTGAGAAAGCATGAGAATTCACAAAATGTACAATATGCCAAAAAAGTGTAAAATCATCAAAAGTTGCAATCAGCAATTTTTGTGCAAGATGGAAAGTTTTAGAAGGTGAACAGTCATCCACCTTGAACAACCTCTTAGAGGAGGTGAAAATTCATGTTTTTATATAAAACATTGTAATCTCATGTTAAGAGATAGAGAAAAATAAATGTGGAGAATAGAAATGAATCAATAGTGTTTGATCCTGAATAAGAAATTAGTTATTTGTGAAATTTTGTTGACATACTAGTATTTGAATTGCAGTCCTCATATCTCCTCTCTTACCTCATGGTTGGTGACTCTTAAACTCCCTCTTTTATGGTAATGAATCTTGAATCACTACTAAGTGTTGCATGTATGTCTGACATTTTCTATTACAAGTATGGCTCTTAGTATTGAAAGTTTGAGCAGTAAATATGTTTTTTAGGTTAACTGGTTATAGTTGCTACATGTTATCTATATATCAAGTAGAGGAAGATTTAAAGGCTCCTTCTAGTTTTTTTAGCTTTCCATGTAATGAGTGAAACCATATCTTTGTTTCTTATTATGGATATGATCGTGAAATCAACAATTAATCAAAATGAATCAGCACTCTTGAAAAAAATGTGACAGTGGCAGATGTGATTAGTGCTACATATGTATTGGAAAGTTAGTATAGACTCTTAGGATGTTGTAGAACCATTTTCAAGATAAGTTGAGACCTTATCTTGTTTCTTGTAATAGAGATGCCCATGAATCTGCAAGTTACTTGCTGATGGATGTAGTCATAGTAAATCAGCAATCTGAAATTAAAGAAAACGTGAAAGAAGTCAATGTATGGTCTGCATAAAGGCTTAGAAGATTGCATGTTCATTAATAGGAGGTTGGAGAACTATTTGGAAGTCAAAAAAAGGTGAGATATTGGACTTTAGGAACCAATCATGGTAGTCAACAAGGACACCCTCATCAATACAAGGGTTTGAAATTTTAACCATCTACTCCAAGATAAGGAGCCCAAGAATCAGCATTTTGAAGACTATTAATGAGAAACGTTTGATTCCTTACCTATTTCCCAAGGAAGGGTTACAAGTAAGAGCCTCCTTAGGTATGTTTATGAAAATTGGTGTTTGAAGCCCACCAAGGGATATAGAACCTTGTGAATGTTTGGAAATCACTTAGTTGGCAATGAGTTAAGTCTTTTGGAAGATTATTGGGTATGTTGATAAAGGTCCTAGAGGGCATAAGGTGGTGGTGTTGTGAGGTGTGAGAGTTAGTGTTGGGGTTTTGGTGAAGGTATAGATAGAGACATTTGGATTAGTTGAGGTGGCATAAGGAATAGGCCAATCACCCAATCTCTAACCTTGGAGAATCCTAAGGGATATCATATGATATGCTTGGTAGGCTTGGAAGAAGTCTAGTTGTTAGTATTAGTAAGTCAAGATCATAATAGTTATCACCTCCTCCTTGCATCGCATAGTGTGATAGCAAGGAAACGGTCCAAAACTCACAAAAAATAATATATGACATACAAATATGCACATTTTACATGTTTTCTCTTTTTTTTATACAAATTTTGGCATCTAAATATGCATATGTGACATCTCTTATCGGATTTTTATACAAAATATGGCATACAAAGATGCACATGTTACATGTCTTATCTTTTTTATATAAAAAATTTGGCATCTACATATGCACATTACTACAAAGTTGCAACATTTTGCATAACATATATACAAAATTTTCAAAATTATTCTACCATATGTAGAATGATTCAATTATATAGCACACAATCAATCAAGGGAACCTTCTAGATCAACTCTAACCCTTATAGTATTAAGTATTTCCTTGTGATCAAATTCACGTACTTTCCACAACTTGTTAAGAGGCCTACCATGATATGATATCAATTAAATATTTATTGCAACAATAAGGTTAGAGTAATGAAGAATATGTCTGTGTTTCTTAAAATCCTCAAATAACCACGTGGTAGCTTTCTTGATAGGTTACCTACATTTAATCGTAAATACAATTTAAAGTCATAATTTCAATACATTATACATGAAAAATTGACTTAAATAGATATTCATGGTAGCCTAGGACAAAAATATACTACCTTCTAAGCCATGTGCCTATCACAACGATGAATCCTATTGGGTACTCAATATCCTCGCCATCAATGGCTGTAGTTATCAATTTCTTTTTGGGCTCAATACACTAACATAGAAAGTAATATGTTCCTTCATCATTATTCGCATATGCAATAACTGCATATACATGACCTGCATTATATAGAAGGATAAGTTAATGGAAAAATTGAAAGTAATCTATTTTAACCAAGTATTAAATTGATAGCTTAGTACCTAGTTCAACTAGGTCAGATACATGCTCAAAATCTATTGATGCTTCAACCTAGTTGAGTTGTAGTGTTGCAGGAATTTGATATGAATCAATTAGATGCAAAGGTCTACAAGACCATTAGTCAACCCACTCTTTTGATTCACATTCATCCCATAAATGATTCATAGACAAAGATCAAAAGCATGCAAGCTTTCTAGTATGAATACCTAGTGACACTGCATTTGAACTTTAAAATGAATGCATCTCACTTGATCCTATAAGTGTACAATAATCTTGCAAATTTTCAATGTTAGCTTCACGAATCAATCAAAAATATCTAAAAACCATAGACTTACCTATATTACTTGGTCCCATCATAGAATTGCACCATTAGATAATTGTTTCAGCATTTTCTAATATTGTGCCACCTTTGTACTTTAATTCCTCTCTACTAAGGGCTCTTTTCACACATGCTCCAGCACCATCATGCTCACCCTTTTCATGTCTTGCCTCAGTGAAATTCCAAAAATGTTGCACTCCATTTGTCACATGCATCCTACTCAACCAATTGAACATCCTTGCAAAAAATTTGATGAATGAGTTTGATCATCGTTGATATAGAAGTGATATACTCTTAATATTTTTCTATCATCCTATGTGTTATCATGTGCATGAATAAATGCTGTGTACAAAAATTGACACTTGTATAGAGTTGTAATACATTGGTTGCACTTCATTTTGAGGTTTTAGTGTATAGTTTTCAGCGAAGTCAACAACCAACACAATTGTAACCAAGGGAAAAGTGTCCTTACACAACTTGAATTGCTTATCTAACCATCTAGCTCTATGTGTATAACCTATGTAGTCATAAACTATTTTTTCTTGAAATAATTTCATAAAATCAGCTACACATACATCACTTTTCACTAATTCACACCTCTTTAATCATTTTCCATCTTTAACACCATATATAACTGATTTATACTTTCCTAGAGAAACTAGTGTCTTACCAATTTCATGTGTACTATCTAGATGTAGGCATCTATGCAACTTTTGCAAACCACCACATTGAGGGCAAAAACCTTTCAAACACATGGTCTTATAATAAATGCACCCATAAACTCATTTATATAGTACACTTTCAATAAATTCTCTTGGTGACTTGGGAGGTAATTGTAGACCACATTCCTACAATATTTCATTAGTATGCAAAGTATAACATATATAACGATAAACATCATAATGCATAGAAAACTCAACATGAACCCTACAACAACATGTAGTGTGTGTATGATTTATCTTAACATAGAATGGATTTGTCATCTCAAAGAACCTTTGGCTGATTTTAATTTGAGGAAATCTTTGAAGAAACATTTCATAAAATTGTGTTTGAGTCATATCCAAAAAATGTTTTGCATGTGGCTCACGGTTTGTTTTTACAATTCGTCTTTTGACAACGTCTTTTTGGTTTGGTGAAACCTTTGTGTTGTCATGCCGAAAAATTTCTATTAATTTTCTTAGTTCATCAAAATAACTTTATCCTTGCATGGGAGTCTACCTTGGAATGACCAAAAAGAAGTCTCATTATAATTCTTAATTATCTCTCGCCTCACTACAACTTTGACTAATTTTGTTCTACTTATCCTTAATGATTTACTTGTTTTGCTTATCATACAACTGTTTGTCATTTCCTTTCCCATTATGGTTGATGTGAGGACCCGTTGAGTTGTATTAGCATCTTTAGTATGTGCTTTTGAACCAATGGATTTGTATGCATCAAAGAGATTTCTAACAATGGTTCTTTCACTACTATTTTCAAATGTTCTTAACCCTAAAATTATCATTGTCTCTCTAAATTTTAGATATTTAACCATTTCAACAAGAAGTTGGAATCTTCCACTTTGATTTAAATTTTCAAAATAGTTATTCCAAATCTTTCAAACAATTCTCTTACAATTTTTTTTAACATTTTATCATGCATTGGCTTCAAAATATTTTCGTCAATGTCAATTAGAAACTTTAGTTTTCTACAAATTATTCTAGGAGATGTTGATGTACACGCATGCTCTATATTTTCATTACTTACATCATGTGCATTCATCATTTCAATTTGAGATGTTGCATTAGGGGCATCAAGTGATGTAAGTGTATTTTTCATAATCATTTCAATTGGGATATGCTGAACATTTTCATTTGTCAAATTAGGTGAATTTTTGACATCAATATCAATAGGTAGATTTCCATCACTTACATTGCAGGCATTTGATGATGTACCTTTATGTAAATTCCTCATGTGCTCCCTTATTTTTTTCTTTGTTTCCTCTCATTTTTCAATCATTCTTCTCTTGTTCTTTCCCATGATTGTAGATGCAAATTACCCTACAAACAATAACATGAATAAAATAAACAATAAGATACTAACATGATTATTTTATGCTCAATCATAAGATACTAATATAAAATAAGATGTTGGCACATGAAAAATATCAAATTTAGCATTTCCAAGCACAAAAAAACTTAAACTTTCATACCTAGTAAACAAATACTTGTGAACAATAGTAGAATCTAGTCTAGACCACATTGAAACAACATAATAACCGTTGACATGTTTTTTTATTTACATTTTTGAACAACCCAATTAGGTTCTAGTTTACTACTACACAAAGGTAGATTGAATAAGGGAGGGAGTGATGGAGAGAATGAGAGAGAGAGGGTGAGGATAGGATAAAGAGATAGAAGAGGATACAAAGAGGGAGAGTGAATGAGAGAGAGAGAGAGAGAGAGAGAGAGAGAGAGAGAGAGAGAGAGGATACCTGGGATATGAGAGAGATTATTGGATAGGAGGGATGGAGAGAGAGAGAGAGAGAGAGAGAGAGAGAGAGATTATGGGAGATTAGAGGATATGATAGAAAGAGTGAGAGAGATATGGAGAGAATGAGAGAGAAGGGGATAGGACAAAGAGAGGGAGGGGATAGGACAAAGAGATAATAAGAGAGAGAGAGAGAGAGAGAGAGAGAGAGAGAGATTAGGGGCTATGATAGAAAGAGAGAGGTGGAGAGAATGAGTGAGCAAGAGGGGAGGGAGGGAGGCAGACAGAGAGAGAGAGAGAGATTAGGGGATATAATAGAAAGAGTGAGAGAGGGAGAGATATTAAGGGATATGATAGAAAGAGTGAGAGAGAGATATGAAGAGAGAGAAAGAGAGAGAGGTTACATGATATGATAGAAAGAGTGAGTGAGTGAGAGAGAGAGAGAGAGAGAGAGAGAGAGAAATTAGGGATATGATATAGAAAGAGTGTGAGAGAGATAGAGAGAATGAGTGAGAGAGAAGGGGATAGGAGAAAGAGAGAGAGGGGATGTGTGTGTGTGTGTGTGTGTGTGTGAGAGAGAGAGAGAGAGAGAGATTAGAGGATAGAAGAAAGAGAGGGGATATGCGAGAGAGATAGAAAGAGAGATTAGGGGATATGATACAAAGAGTGAGAGAGAGATGGAGAGAATGAGAGAGAGAGAGAGAGAGAGAGAGAGAGAGAGAGAGAGAGAGAGAGAGAGAGAGGGATGTGATGGATAGAAGAATTAGAGGATATGATAGAAAGAGTGAGAGAGAGAAGGGGATGAGAGAGAGGATGGATATGAATGTGTGTGAGAGAGAGGGGGGATATGAATGTGTGTGTGTGTGTGTGTGTGTGTGTGTGTGTGTGAGAGAGAGAGAGAGAGAGGGATATATATATAAAGAGGGATGGGGAGGTAGAGAGAGAGAGAGAGAGAGAGACAAAGAGGGAGGGGGAGAGAGATTTACAGAATGATAGAAAGAGTGTGTGAGAGAGAGAGAGAGAGAGAGAAAGGGATAGGAGAAAGAGGGATGGGTGTAGGGGAGGGAGGGGGAGGGAGAGAGAGAGAGATTAGGGGATATAATATAAAGAGTGAGAGAGAGAAAGAGATAGGAGAAAGAGATACGAGGATAAGATAAAGAGCGAAAATGAGAGAGAGGGAGAGATGGAGAGAGAGGATGGGATGGAGACAAGGATTTGGAATATGATAGACACTTTTTATTAGAATACATAACTTGATCACTATCTCTATCCCTCTCCCTCACTCCCTCCCTTAATCTAACTTTTTGAAGTAATAATACAAAACTCGATCGGGTTTTGAATGCATTTTATATTTTCATAACCTGATCGGGTTATTTGAATCCCAAAAACCCAATCGAGTTATGGTTTGGTGGTAGCCTAGGAAAATGATCCAAAGGTTTGGGAGACTATTTTCCCTCCATTTTTTTTCCTTTAGACATTTTTTCATCTTCTAAGATGAATTCTTGTCTTTTCCCTCATCAAGTTTTCTAATGGTGAAGTGGGTATCACTAAAATCACAACCATAATCGTACATGTCTTCTTAGCTTTCTAACCATATATTTTTTTCTTTTTTTGGACAACATTAACATTGTAAACTTTAATTACTTTTACCAATGCCTTGACATTCCTCATAGACATATGTCTAACATTTTTAAAATAAAGATTTATATACTTAACCAAATTCAAAATAAATTATATATTATTGTTCTACAATTGATTCTATACACTTTTTTTTAAAAAACTCATTTTTGATTATTTTGATGCATCTTATACTCAACACACAAATAGGTATCAAAATTTCAGGATGTAGTCAGTTCAATAATTCATAATTAAAAAATACTCATCATAAAATTACAAAAAAATGCACAACTTCTAGATATGACTCTTAACTATCATCCTACCAAAGGGATATGCAAGGTACTAAATATAACTTGGTTTTTTGTGTTGCACATGAAAATAGCTATGTTATGTTTTCTAAAAAAGTAGGAACTATTTTTTGTGTGCATAGGGTTTGACCCACCTAATCTTATCTATTTTGTAAAAACTCTAGTAGTTTAGAAAGTAGATTCAGAATACTACAATTTATATATTTTACACATCTTGTCATTTTTAGTCAGTGACCCTCAAATGTCTAATCCAAGTTCAAGTTTACCTAATTTCAAAAAAAGGTATCCACTTATACCCCCCTTTTTGTACACCATCTTGGTGCACTCACCCCCATAGGTGTTTGATCCTTGATAGCTTTCATTTCAGCATTTCAACATTCAAGTTTTCAAGTTTCCTCTTCATTATATAGCCCTTTTCACCCTAAAAACCACTTTGTTACTTCATTAAAATTAGGACTTGAACAAAGCCCATATTTCAATATACAAAAAATAAAACAATAAAACACTCAACCCATGCTAACTGACGTAGCTCAAGATCCTGCACAAAATTATGTAGACCAGGAAAAATGGGCAAGAAATTTTAGAAAAACATATCATATCAGATATTTTTAGAAAGAAACAAGCCATAACCTTGTTAAATTGGTCTAGTTGCTAATTAGTTGGGTTTATTACAAATTCCTCTAGAACTATCATCATATTGGGTACAATAAAATGAACAATTAGTTGTTCCTAGCTAGTAGGATCAAATACAGTTTTCCAAGGTGATAAAATTGCATATGCAGATGTTTGTATGTATTTATGTATATATGCATGTATGTATACATAGAGGGAGATCTTATGGATTGTGGAGATCATAGGAGATCTAAGATTTTGTTGTTGTGCCCTTGTGTTCATTGCATTTTTTTGCCATGTCCTTGTGATCTTTGTATATATATGTATGTATATATGTATGTATGTATGTATGTATGTATGTACATATATGTATATGTATATGTATATGTATATGTATATGTATATGTATATGTGTGTATGTATATAAACAAAGAGATCTTGGCACAACAAAATAATAATAAAACTCACTCAACAAGTAGCATGGGCATCGGTATTGTCACAATATTTTAACATAACTATATAAGGAGTGAGTTAGGATGTATATAGGTTAACTTTACATTAACTTTAAACTAAAACACAAAGGTTGCACTAGGGTATTACAGTATTTTAATTATAGAAAATTTTCTAATTCGCCTAAGTGGGGGTATGATTGCAAAGAGTTGTATTAGGTGAGTAAATTTCACCAGTGGTTATAGGATTACAACTACATCAAAACAATTAGAAACCAGAACTAAACATTCATTAGAGTGAGTAGTTCAAGGGTCTTAATCCCATGGATATGGGTATTTAGGCAGCCTGGTAGGTGGAGTATGCCTCCAATGTGTAGACACCTTGGACATAGATAGGTAGCACTTAACCATATATGTATGTATGTATGTAACTATTCTCTACTCAACAGTGTCATCCACATGTGGGGGGTGGTGGGGGGTAGTTGAGCTTGCACCTTTAGCAATACTTCATTTCCATTATTTGCGCTCTCTGAATCAAAGGTATATAACTTTATCACTTGTAACTATAATTTTCAAATAGTACAAACCACAATAATTTCTTATAATTCTATGGTTTCCTTTGTAAGTTTACAAAATTGAAGTTTAAAAATTAATTGCATTTGTGTACGTCTTTTTCAAATTTGATATTTCTCTTTTTCCTAACTCATAGTCCAAGAATAATTTTTCAAAACACATACTGACTAGTTGGAGATTGAGACAAAAAATTGTAAAAATAATTGTGCTAAAAGAGCTAAAAAAATGATTGTGCATGATAATCATCTTTTTACATTCTTTTTGGCACAACAGTTCTTACATTTTATGGTTTTTGGTGAGAACAAAATTACAAACTAATCAAGTAGGTGATAAGACTTGTGTTTTGTGATAAGACTTGTTTTTTTATTTAATAGAAATCCTAGAATATATCTAATTGAGTTGATTTTTATTTGGTTTTGGCTAATACAAAATTTTATTTCAAATTGAGGTGTACTCATGAAATTATTCAAGTGAATCTCACTACCCATGGAAGTTGAGGCTTGTTGTTGAACATATTTTTCTACTACTTGTTATTGAGGTGCCTCAAATTGGCATTGCTCTATCACCCTAAGATAGCTTACATTCTCTCTAGCCCCATGTTGTTCCATAGTCATACCCTCTACAGCTTGATTTATCATTTCAAGGGATACATTTAGCTAACTTCTTATCCTCTCATTAGCAAGAAGCTTGGGGCAAAATAGTCCTTTCCACCCTAAAAACCACTTTGTTACTTCATTAAAATCAGGCCAATGATACAAAACATGCACTACTTTTGAAAAATATTGCCTCCAACATTGCAACCATATGATAAATGGGAATAGCACATGCCTGAGCCATAACCCAGTTAAATTGGTCTACTTGTTGATTAGCTGGGTATTGAAGTTAATTTGGGCATCACTATAAAGACCTTGTGGATTGTGGATTATAAACATAAAAGAAAAGAAAATACGACATTACCATTATCCATTTGTATGTTTCTAAATAGAGAGATCTTGGCACAACATAAATACAATAAAACTCACTCAACATGTTGTCATGCCCTTGTGATCTCTATATATGTATGTATGTATGCATGTATGTATATACATATATATACATATGTATATGTGTGTGTGTGTGTGTGTGTGTATGTATGTATGTATATAAACAAAGAGGTCTTAGCATTGTAGAAAAACAATAAAACTAACTCAACAAGTAGCATGGCCATAGATGTGATGGCAATGCCTATTGGTAAGTAGATTCCTCTTTCTCTCTCTCATTTTTCATGTGTTTATTTCACTTGAACGATTATTTCTTAGGGGTATTTTCTAATATTGGATTCACTTTATACACGAGGTGATGAGGACATTCCTGGATGCACCTGTGTAATGAATTTCTTGTAAGCAATGAAGATGGACTTCCCCTCAGAGTAGCAGGAGGCGATGAGGACATTCCAAGTACTTTAAAGATTGATCATTTCTTAAAGATTTTAGATGTTAACGATGAATTTAGATGTTGTGGGTAGGTGGGGGGGCAATTGAGCTTCAACCTTCACGTGGTTGGCCTTGATTAGTAGAGAATATTAAACTATTTTTGAAACCAAGTGAAGCTCAACAATAACCTATGATTGTATGAAAACTAATTGTGTGAATCTCTTGGTTTTAGGAAATGTAGAAGGACACCATAGTTCAATATGAATGTCAATTCATATGCATACAACATCAGGTGGAGTTGAAATATGCAATAGGTTTGTATTTTGTAGAGGTCTTTAATTAGGTATTTTATGTTATTAGCCATTACAAAAATTGTTCATGATGATGGTCTATAATTTTAAAAACTTAATAGACCTGGTAAATAAATGTAATTGTGTTGTATTTTATCAACTCTTCTTGTTGTCCATGTATTTGAACGCAGTTACACATGCATTCTCGATTCAAGTCGCAAAATCTTATTTTGGATGTGACAGAAAAATGACGTGCACCCAAAGATGGGAAAGTGATGTCACTTTTGTAGGTCTAGAACCTTTTTTTGGATTTTAAACATTGATCATTTCTTAAAGATTTTAGATGTTAACGAGAAATTTATATGTTGGGGTGGGGGGTGGGGTCGAATGAGCTTCCACCTTCACATGGTTGGCCCTGATTAGTAAAGACTATTAAACTATTCTCAAAACCAATTGAACCTCAATATTAACCTATGATTGCATCATAGCCATTCAACTTTTGTTGCCAATTTTTTTTAAAATAAATATAGCTTGACATTGCAATTGCGACAGCTAGTCGTTGATCCCATAGACAGATAGTCGTTGATCCCATAGCATTCCTACCACATGCCCATCCCAATTGCGACAGAGGTTTTTGATGGTTTTTTGTGGGACCCATAGCATTTCTATCACATAGATGTCGCAATTGCAATAGTGTCTTCAACAAATTTCCATTGCAATGCTTATAGTGAAAATGAATAGTTTGCCAAAACGATAGCCCAATTTACGACACTTGTAGTCATCACAATTGTGATGGTAACCCTTTTTGTCACAAATTATATTAGCAAAAGTATGAAACCTATCCAACAAGAGCCAATTTCAACAGGTTTTGGTTGGGTGGCGGGTTATTGTCGTAATTGTGATGGCCTACCATAGCAATTCGGGCCCAAATGTAGTAGTGTATATCAAAACTAATTGTGCAAATATCTTCAATATCTAATTAGCACTTTGTATATATCTCACATTTGATTGCGGCCATGCAATATCTAATCACATCTAACCATCTAAACATCATTATACCATCATACATAAACCTTGCATATCATGTGCAATACATAACCATACTTCACATTGTCAAAATATATGTATATACCCTTATGCTTATCCTATCCAATTGGGCTTGAAGATGAAGCGTGTAAACACTCATCCAAAACACTTTATCAAAGCTTGCTAACTAAGGGTTAACATCTAGGATACCATCCCTACATTTCTAAGTAATTGAATTGACAAGACAATTCAATTCCTTAGGTCACAATGCTTGATCTCTACCTTGTATTTTGTACTCTATGATAATGACATGTCTTAATATTTTCATACCAAAACATGTGCCAAGTAATATACTAACACCAGTAAACATAGTCAAATCACATACAAACTCCATTCTATCATAATACAAAATTATGGCCATTTATATTCATCCAATGAAGCTTGTCGACTAAAGCAATACTTTTGTTGGCATTATTCCTATGTTATACTTAAGCATTTTTCACATCCAACAAAAAATAAAAAATGTACTTAAGTTCATGTGACCTTACCTTTTGATAGTGTTGCCATAAATGACAACATTCATGCATTCATTTCTGTCAACTTGTCAACAATCTTCCCTCTTGGCATTGATACTAACACATAGTGAAGAATTGACTAAATGTTAAAACTGTCAAAACTATCCACACTCTTAGTGTTATAAAAAATTAACCAAAACTTTCATCTTTTTACCTAAATATATTTTACTTTCCTTATTGTGTAAACTTTCCTTTACCACTTCCCTTCACGCATAATCTCTCCTTTTCCACTATATGTACATTTTGCATATTTCACTAATATAACTCCCCCTTTAGCATCAATGGAAAAGGTGGGTAAACATGTGTACAAGTCAAAATTGTGAAACTTCAAAAAGTTGTTTATACCAGCTTTAAAATATCTACAAATTTCCTCCACAGAGTAGAAAATTTTGTATCTCATATTTTCTTTGTGCTCTCTGTCACTTGAATGACACCACACATTGCTAATGTTGCAATCTCTGCTCCATGTAAGTCATTAGGTTTGAATACCTCATAAGTCATCTTAGAAGACTAATAATTATATTTGCTTCTATATTAGCTCCAATTTGGGTGTTAGAAGACTTCCCAATAATGAAAGAGAGAGCAAGAGATGAAAATTTGCTTAACACTCTTTTCTTTCCCTTTGCAAAACATTGATAGTATCAAAAGTCTTGCTTACTAAGCTTTGTCCATGTCCACAATATTCTGGTTTGACTGAGAAAAAAAATTAGCTAACTTTTCTACCTAATCCTCACCATAGTTGATATATTTAGTGACATCTTTAACATATTTCACAAATTTTATGCATACAATGTGTACTTTATTTCCTTCTTGCAAACATCCTCTGATTTCCTTAATACATTTATCAATCACTTGAACATCCTTAACAATGTTTATACATACCTTATGAAATTTTTCTACCTTGGCTTTTGAAGACTCCATAAGTGAACTATAGTAAGCATCAAAATCTTCTATAATGCTTGTCAAATTATCAAAAATATTATTACCTTCAAATGTTCTCTGATATGGCAATATATTTTTTAATCTATCCAATGCGTGTCCCAGTATTATGACATGTTTTTTAGATTTTCCCTTAGAGAATGTGCAGGATCATGTTCAACCGAACTATGGCCGTAAGTGGTAGTGAAACATAAGAAAATTGGGCTTATGTCAACTTGACACATTATTTTAAAGTAGAACATGAACTTTATATCAAAAAGTTGTAAGAAAAGAATATGTAGGAAATTTAATGTAGTTTGTAAACTATTAGGCCTTATTTGAAATTTTAAAAAAAAATTTAAAAAGGGATTTGATTAGTCAAAATTCTAGATTTAATGCAGTACTATGAAAATTTTAGGTTGACAATATAAAGTAGGTGTATGTCTGACCACCTTAATCAAAATAAAATGATAATTAGAGATATAAGAAGTAGACTCAGGCCTAGATGTGACACATTTTTTTCGGTATTTTTATTCCAAATAAATAAATAATTATAAATTTTCTACTATAACATTTTCAAATTTTTAAAAACTCTCGTGTCTAACCACCTTAACTAATTGAAAACTTTACAAAATTAAAATTTTCTTTTTTTCTTAAAGTAGGTGAAGCATAGAATGTGACGCAACTTTTGGATTTCAAAAATGTTATTCTGTTTGAAAGTTGTAGTTATTTTTTAATCAATATGTCAATGAACACTTTATAGGAATCTTCATTAGAAATTAACTAATAAATACTTATCAAAATCATAATTTGATAGCAATTATATCGATAACTTATCACCCACAAAAGTTGAGATCACATATCCATGAATAGTTTGTCATCATCCATTGTGTAATGAATTATGTACAAACATGTGCAACAATGTAGAGGATGATAAAATGATAAGTGCACTAAATGTGGAGACAACACATAAAGTGGAAAGTGATAACAACTATCACTTCCCAAAGTAGAATTTATTCTACAACATATGCAACCAATAATGCATTATCCTATGTAATCTTAAGTAAATTTTAGTTAGGTGAATAATTAATTATAACATAATTTGGAAAGTCGAAGTAGTTTTGGTCATTTCACTTACAAAAACATGACATCACTATGTACTTTACTCTCTTTTCTTTACTTCTAGGTCTCTCATTCCCACTCTCCCTTCTAGGTCTCTTCCTCCCTTTCTCCCTCTCCACCTCTCTACCTCTCCATGTATGTCTTGGTATCCATCTCTCTCCTCCTTTTTCTATATCATGTCTCTCTCTCTCCACTATTTATCATATCTCTCTCTTCATCTCTATGTTTCCCACCTCTCTACCTCCCTCCAACCTCTAGACATCGATCCTCCCCTCTTCCCTATCTTTCTTCTTTATCACTCCTATTTATCTCTTCCCTTTATAAGTCTCTCCCTCCCTCCCCATCTTTGTTCCCATTTCTTTCCATAATGTCTTACCCACTCTAGGGTTGATGATTAAATTTTAGGTCATCATGTTTCTTACTAAGATTTTAAGGCATTAAGTATACATTATTATCTTTTTGGATAAGGGTATAAAGCATAAGGTATAGGGTTGTGGTTTATCATGTAGGGTTGTAGGTTCAATAGTATTTCTATATGGTTTAGAGTTCATTTTTAGGGTTGATAGATAGGGTTTAGATTTTTCTATTGATATATGGTTATATATTAAGGGTATAGTCTATCGGGTTTGGTTTGTATATTTAAGGGTTTAGATTGTTGGTTATAAGGTTGATAGTATTATATATAGATTTTGGGTATAGCATATACATTTGGGGATATATATTATATGGTTTAGGGTTGACATGATACTTAGGGTTTAATGTATAGGTTTTAAGGTATATGGTTTTAAGTTTAGGTTACTAGCTCCATGGTTGGCCTTTTCTCTCCAATAGTTAGTGTTTCATTTATTTCCAATTGTTATTTGATCTCAATATTTAATTATGATCATTGGAAGTTGTCCTATTTTACTAAATACCTTAATAAGTCTATATAAGAAAATATTTCCTAGGTAAATTTCATCTTACACATTCCTAATTGCTTCCTTAAGAAATAATTAAGAGCAAGTTTCTTCAAACCTAAGCATGAAGGAGTAAGTTGCAAAACATCTTCATGCAAAGGGGTTTTCATGATTGGTCTTGTTTTATGGTGTTATATTGTTGCATCAATACTTGTTGTCCATAGAGAATTACATCATTAACATTATCTAGCTTGAGGTACAATCTTGTCAAATGATAATTTAAAATTAGTATCTAACTTGCAAGGGTAACTATCCTTTTCCAATCATCATTATTGTAGGAGATCTTTATTTTTTTCCCAAGAATTGACTAAGGAAATCCCCTATACAACCCAACACCATTTTATCTCTTCGTATATGTAGGATTCATATCTAACGGGCTAAATTGTAGATTCAAAAAGTGTAAATTGAGAAAAATAGATTTAAATGTATTGAAAGAGGAAAAACCTTGGACATTGTGGTTTAGCCACATATTCTAACACTTTTTTGATGAAATTTAAAGGAGATAATGATCATGAGTTGATTTTTTATTTTAACATCAAACACCTTTAGAACTAAGATATCTAGCTAGATAGTCTAGCACTTTTAGGTCTCGATTCTAGTGACAAGTTCATTTTTATTCTTATTTTTAGATTTGATCACATAGTTCTCATTTCTATTGCGTAGCTTATTGTTTGTTCCAAATATCATAAAATTTATATCTTTATATCTAATTCTTACATTTTATATTATTCAATAATATCAAAACATAATTGTAATAAATCAATCATTCTAATCACCTCTCTTCAATAGGCTTGAAGTGGGCATATTGATCATTCTTAATGTATGTTGAGTTTAGACTAGTGAATTCCATTTCCACAACATCACATTTTATTTGAGGGTTCTATTAGAGTAGTGGGGTTAATCTTTCATCAACTTCAACAGGATCTTCCCCCAACCCTTACTATTGGCTCTACCTTGAGCCCCTCTTGAAGGAATAAGTCCTTGAACCCCATAAGAGGGGCTCTAACCCCCACACTCCATTTTTTATTATTATATTTTGTAACTTTTTATTATTGAGGGGAGGGATGTAGACAAAAACTTCAGCACAATTTAAACCTAAATACATAATCATTTTTTGCATACTAGCAATATTGCACCAAAGACTAATACTAGATGAACAACATTACACCTATAGCTCCAACTACATTGGTACACCTAAACTTGGGTTTTTCTCATTTCCATTATTGTCATGCTTGAAGCCCTAATAAATATATTAGTTCCTCTCAAATTACTAACTTGGATAACATATTTGTATAAATTTCTCTAGTGTGTGTCTTTTCTAACTTCAATTGTCCATCCTTTGAAACTAATCGTATGAATTATTACTTGTGTTATATATGTTGTCTTAGAGTTAAGCAAAGATTCATTTTCAAGTTGAGTTGCACTTTAACTAGATTGCTAAACTATTGGTAATGGGCCAACATCCCTCATTGGATTTGTGACATGGTTTAATAGCCTCTTGTGTCTTTTATAAGTCTAGTGGTTGTATCATGTATTGTTAGGTCAATTTTTTGGTGCAATGAAAACCCCAAAGATTAAAAAGTGGTATCAAACCTAGATCATGAGTTCAAATTCACACAGGTTATAGTGAGTAATGTTGAGATGGAGATTGTTAGTAGTATGTCAGTATTCTTTGCAAGACTCATGTTGTAGTTTAACAGCCTCATGTGTTTTCAATAAGTCTAGTTGATATATTGGGCATTTAAAGGTCAATCTTTTGGTACAACGTCAACTACTACTTATAACATAAACAATATGTTATTCTCCTGCCACTTGCCTAACTCCATAGAACTTTGTATCCAAATCATCTCCTTACTAGCCTCTATAGCAACAACATGTTCTTCTTCTACTATTTTTAAGTGCAAAAGTATTTTCTAGTTAGGAAATCCATGAAGCTATTGTTCCACCAAAATAAAAACACAACCTACAGTGCTCCTCCCAATAATATCTCATGCCAGATACTCAAATTAACATATCCCTCTAAAGTAGAATTGGAACTTCCTAAATATAATGCATTAGTAGAAGTGTGCCTTAAGTACCTAAGAATCTAATTTATTACATTCTAATGTTCTTTTGAATGACACATGCTCACAACTCCTATTGCGTGTGCAATATAAGGTCTTGTACACACTATGGCATACATCAAGATCCAAACTAGTAAAGAGTATAAAATCTTGGGCATTTATTTCATCTACTCTTATGCCTCGAGACACATTTTCTTAGTCAAATTTAAATGACCAGCCAAACGTAGTCAATTTAAAATGATTAGGAAAAGGTGTACAAACTAGTTTTCCATCATGCATTTAAAATATTTTCAACACTTTCTCTTTTCAATCACTTTGAGACAATATTGATCGATGATTTTTATTCTGGTTATTTTCATACCAAGGATTTATTTTCCTATGCTCAAATCCTTCATAGAAAATGACTTTTATAATTTCTTCTTAAGCTCATTTATATATGACATTTGAGATTTGACGACAAGCATGTTGTCAACATAACATAACAAGATAACATAAGTATCTTATCCAATTTGGTCAACTGTGCTACAATGGAAGAGAAGTTGAAGATAATTTATTAGAATGTCAAGAGTCGCACTTTGGAATGATTGCAATTTCAAAATGCTAAAATGGGGAAGGGTAGGGACAATAAAAGAAAGAAGTGTCATGCTCTTCTAATGTATAAAAAGACAAAAAGTTGCAACCCACAGAAAAGATCATAGAAAAAAATTATGGAGACTTTGAAAAGGCTAAAAGGATCGAGGTAGAAAATGCTAAAGTCATGGCACTTTTTGGAGCAATTCCTTTGCAACAATCTCATCCAAGTCAATGTGATATTATCATCCTTGCACCATCGTTTTACACAAATAAACTAGACAAGGCTAAATTTTCTTTTGAGTTGTTTCTCCAAAGGACCTACCCACCACTCCCTACTTGATAATTATCTAAATCCCCTATTCAAATGGCAGCAATAATAAGTGAAGTACAAGGAAAGGACACAATACAAGATCAAATAATTGAGATGTCAATAGTAGAAAAGTGCCTTAAAAAGGGGAAAAATGTTTTATAGACTCCTTAATTTCCTTTGAGTGAATTATTTTTAAATTGTAGGAATTGAATATAGAACACCCTATAAACTACAATTTGCCAAGTAATTTTTTTAAGGTGATCAATAACATTAGTGTTTTACATCCTCTAGTACGCATGCACTAAGGGGAGATCAAACATTGTAAGTTCATACATTACCATTGGAAGCTCTTGCCAATCACGCCACAACCCACCTTTGAATAAATTTGTCTCAATATAAGGAAGCTAATTATATAGGATAAATAGAAAATAGGGAAGATAAAGTAGAGATGTAGGAAATAACCCAGTCTCCTCCCAAGGATTCTCAACTTACATTTTGCAATCATTTCCTCAAAGCCCCCTAGTTTAGTAATCTCCAATCTTGACTGCACATGAGTTGGGGGAGACTAGACCTTATGAATTCATGTTTTACCACGAGAAGCCCTAGCGAGTCAAGCTAAACCCGCAACACACCTCTAAATAAATTTAATTCTCAATCAAAAAAAGACCAATTCTATAAAAAATGAGAAAGATGGGAGAAATAAAGAAGATATAACTTAGTCTTCTCCCAAAGATTCTTGATTGTACATTGTACTATCACTTCCTTGAAGTCCCTCAATTTAGAAGACTCCAATCTTGATGACTCCTGCCCATTTTAAAATAGCAAGTGGTACATTTTTTCCAAATCACAAAACCAAAGTTATATCAAATAATATTGTATAGAATGTACCCACTAGGCCAACTTGGCTCAAGTTTGATTTTATTGGCAGGAGGAAGGGTATACATGTACAACCTCTAGATTTGATAGTTGTAACTACCATGATAAATAAGGAGAAAGCATAGAAGAAGCTCGGGGTCTTTCCAACAATGAGAAAAAACCAGAACAAAGAAAGGGCTCTTAAATAATAGCTTCAATTTCTACTAAGAATGTCAAAGACATGACTCCTCAAGTCTATCAAGTTACTGAAGTCAACTTGGTTAGAAACGCAAGAGAAGAGGAGGTATTCTCTCCTGATCTATTTGCAGAAGCTACGTTGTTGTGCATGAAACCAAGAAGCAACTTAAAGAACCACCACAGAAAACACATGATTTTCTAAAAGGATTGATAACTCTCGTAGCTTTTATCCTCAGCAGTTCATCAGATGTGTCAGTTTAAAATAAGAATTGACAACCTATGGACAATGAAGGTAAAGGCAAAAGCTTTAGAAATATGACAGACAGATGAATATATAAAGCCAACAAACAGCTAAGAGTATGGGTGTAAGTATCATCAGCAATTGACCCATTTGGGCCAAATAATGGAGAAATTCTAAACGCTAATGATGAGCTACCATTGCTAAAAGAAATAAGCAAGCTACCATTCAAGCTGCTCGTAAATTATGACTCTGTTTTGGTTGTTTAATGATTAAGATTGTGTTGAGAACACCGTCATGGCTATAGCCTTCAGAAAGGATCTTTTATTTTTGCTAAAGAGAGGGAAGAACTCCCCAAAGGGACAATTTTGAATAACTTATTCGAAATAATCAGCCCAGATCAGACCTAGTAGATATGAATAATCATACTATAGCAATTATACAAATAACTCAGTAGATAGAAGCAAGGGACATGAGCTACATAACGAGATAGATGAAAATTCAATTGACCAGCTTATGTAGTCGAAGGCTGCAGAATTTAAAACTCTAACAATTGCTAAAATGGATTTCCTAAGAACCCACAAATGACAAATTGTCCAAATCTCTAAACGAGTAGAAGTAAAAGGGCTAACGAATTGTCCAATTCTCTAAACAAGTGCAAGTAAAAGGGCTAACAACAATTTTTGAGTTTGATTCTTTATAATAAATCTTGGTGCTAAGTCAACTTGACTATTCTTGTGAAACGATGATTCTCAGTTATTCTTTTATTGAATATTTATTCGTCCTATATAAAATTACTTGGTAAAAGAGATCCACATTCAATGAATAAAAGCGATCCCACAATTTCAGACAATTAGCTGGTAGTGTTGTTTCAATTTAAATGATCAGCAACATTTACACAGACTAATGCATAGTTGGAAAATTTGGGCCCACAAATAGGATTTGGATGACTGGGTAAAGAATAAAAAAAATTAATGCATTTAGAAAATATAAGAGTTATAATTCAAACGTCCTCCATTGTTTACTATTATATCTGATAAATTACATACATAGAATAATAATAAAAGTGAGTTAGTAAAAAAATAATAATAATTTGCTCATGATTAAAAGCTAATGGCAATAGAGTAGACAATGACTCATAAACTCAATGTTGTAGTGTCCTTTAAAAATCAAATGGGGATTTGGGGGCAATGTCCCTGACAGAGTCAAACTTGGTAGTGGCCCTTACAGAAGTTTGGGGGTAACACCTCTGATGAGGTTAAGAGGCAATGCCCATTACAAACGTTTGGGGTCACATCATACCCAGCAGGGTCAAGGGACCATTTCCCTTGTGGGATCTCAGAGTAGCACATCATTTTTGTCACTACATTCACATATGGCTTTCTCAGCAACAAAAAAATCAAAAAATCAAAAAGAAAAAGGAATCTCAAAGCTACCATGACACCAAATTTGTGATAATCCAAGGGCTCGCAAGTTGTATATGAAATATTCACCTAGACTCTACTTACAAGTCAGTTGTGAGTCGACTCGGCCTACCACAGGACTCGAGAGTCCTACAAAGTCTTCCCACTATGAGCTAATGCATGTGTTTGTTTTTGAAAGCATAAGTTATTTTTAAACAGCTATATAGTTCAAATTATTGACATAATTTTTTTACTATTGTAAGTATAATAATATTCAGCCCTTATTTTTCTCTACAATGGGAAACATTGAAGATTGTAAAAAGGCCTACCTCTTTTGATATTTGTAGTGAGATAGTGTTTAATCAGATTTTTACTAGTTAGAAAAAGAATTAATGATAAAATTGATTTAACTTTAATAAAGATTTGGCTTCCTCAATATTGCTTGTTCCTAAAGTGCACTAATCAAATATTTATATTTTATATATTTACAAGAAAAGCTAGCATTCATATATTAATAATAGATCACAAATTTATTTTTATTTTTTTTTGTTAAGTAATAATAACATAATTAGGCTAGAGCCTACAACACAATGGTAAATTGTGAGCTTGTTATATGGGAGGTCTTGGGTTTGAGTCTACTCAAACTTAATAAATAAAAATAATAAATTACAACACATAATAATAATTAATGTTGGCTTTGGCCTTTTACCGATTTAAAAAATCAATAATAACATAATAGTTATATGATTATCTTAATTTTATTATTTAATTATCAAATTCTCGTGCAGAAAAAAGGGGACATCACAAAACTACAGTATCATTGAGGTTTTGTTTATACTTTAGAGTGCTAGACTAAGACCCTTGGTATTCAGAAGATAACCTTTGTGAGGAAAAAAATCATTAAAAATATGTTTAGTCGTATAGGATAAGAAGTTTCATTGTATGTAAGGGATGTTTAAAAATATTTCACTCAAACAAATGAAAAAGGAACGATCAAATCAAGATGTATTATTCTCATTATTGTTTTCATCTTTCCACTCTCACACATTGTATATTGTCTAGGCTTAGTACGCATGTTGCTATCTAGTATGTGCATCTCCTGCAAGATAATTAAAGATCTATAAAAATGTAAATCACAAAAACATTAGAACAATTTTAAAAACATGTTGCATACCTCTGTTAATGTGCTAGCTATAATTCCACCCATAATTGCTTGCAAATATAGTTTCAACTTTTGAGTTTTTGAAGATCACTGCAAATGTACTAAGCACTGCCATAATATTTGGTATGTGTTTTTCAAATGGCAATGTCCTTGTATTTGTATTTGTATGAGGAATATACCAAGAGAAGAGACATGTCCCTTCATGAGACATTTTTATTCATCAATACGATTAATATAATGGAAAACTTAATTATAGTTATGGGTGTGTGAATCATTGTAATCATATTAATTTCTCTTCGATCTCACAAGTTTATCCTACTAAAGCTACCAAAACATCAAGACTCCCTCTCAGCTAGGGAAGATAAACACATGACATGTATTACACCATTAGTAATATTAGGTAAGGAAACTTTTAAATATATCTTTGAGTAGAAGATATCCACCATTTTGATATCACATCTGATATCATTTGTATTGGTCTCCTAGAATACATGGTATTCACCAATTGTTCAAAAATGTTTGATATCTCATATGATATCATAAGTATTGGCCTCCCATAATATCAATGATATTCACCAAATACTTTATTTATTTTTATTTTTAAGTAATGGCCTTCCAGAATGCAAGATATCCACCAAATCTAGGAAGTAATGGCCTCCCCAAACATCAAGATGCGTAATATTCACCAAATACTCTATAAGCAATGGCCTTCCATAACATTAAGATGTGTGATATTCACCTAGTACTCTATGTAATGGCCTTTCAAAATATCAATAACATTCACCATGTACTCACAAAAATATTTATAAGGTATGTGTTCACACATTCTCATAATACTTACCATATAAACATCCAGCATGCAAAGTATAATCTATCATAATCTGCATAGACATCGTAAGATATCCATCATAATAGAAAATTAAGTTATTGTCAAATTGTCACCTTTCAATAACTTCTACAAATACACATGACATCATTTAGAAGTCATCACTTCCTCATGATTTACATAGGGGGTAGGCCCATTAACATCACGTAGTCACGAGGTATATTCATAAATTACAATCCTCTTGGCTGCTACAATTAATTGATCACTGGAAAATCCATCGCAACATTGTTTTACTCCCTCTAAATCAATATGATCGAGATCATTGAAGGTTGACTGAATCATGTCCTCTATCTACTCCCGCTCTTTCAAGGTTGTCTGAAATGTCAGTCTCCCTCTTAATCTCAATCTCCCTCTTTTTCCTGCAAGAATCATTCTCAAAGAAAAAAAGATTGAGACAAATCTCTCTTATAGTATATATAAGAATCCTAACATTAGTTAGGATTCCTACAACATAACTATGTTTCCCACTAATAATATCATGATTCACTATATAAATAATCTACAATTGTGAGAAAATAATTTTACATTTATAAAATGAAAATTCATAATGATCTAATTATGTGTATAACATAATAATCTTTATATAATTTCCAATATAATATAGATCAAATAAATATTTAAATATTTACATATATTCAATATGTATATTTTAATCTACGTTTTCAATATATTATTTTCTTATTTTAATATTAAACATATTCCTTAACTATTTTTCAATTAATATTCACTTAAGTGCATACTCACAATGAAATAGATAAATACTTACCTCCTCTTTACCATGAGTTATCTACTCAAATCAGTTGATTCATCACCTTTGACAAGTCATGATATGCATTTCGGTCCTTATTTATATTACGAAAGTAATTGGTAAATACTTGCTTGTTATTAACAGAGACCAAAAGGTCAATTTATACAAAAGAATGAGATGATGTTTCCCTAGGAAACGGTTGTAAAGAATATAAACATTTTATTCTAGAGAAAGCAAAAAATGAAAGCAAACTAACACTTATTAAATATTTACAATAGATAACCATTAACTAGTAATAGACGACATATCTATTATTGTAATACCCTCCCTTAATGGTTAATCTATCTCACACACCAAGTTGTCCTCTGAATTTGACAAACTTATCATGACCAAGAGGCTTAGTGAGAATGTCTGCAGTCTAATATGTGGTAGGAACATACTGCAAATCTGTAGTCTCGTATTCAACCAATTGTCATATGTAATGACAGTGAACATCCACATGCTTGGTTCGTTCATGGAAAACTGGATTTTGTGTTAACTTGATAATGTCTTCGTTATCAACAAATAGAGTAGTCAGTCCTGCTGGTGACATTTGCGTATCCCCAAGCATCCGACGAAGCCAAATAGCTTCACATCCTGCCTTAACAATCCCTTTGTATTCAGCCTTTGTAGAAGAGAGAAATTGTTTGTTGCTTCTTGCTGGTCCATGTGACTGCACCAAATCCCAAACTGAACAGATATCCAGATGTTCACTTTTTATCATCAATAGAGCCTGCCCAATCTGAATCTATGAACCCACTGAGTTTAGGATTAGAACTTCGAGAGTACAGAAGTCCATAATCTCAAGTGCCCTTCACATAACGAAGCACACACTTTACTACCATCCAATGATCAGCCCTAGGAGCTGTCATAAAGCGTGAAATATAGCTGACTGCAAAGCTGGTAGTAGGTCTAGTAGCAGAGAGGTAGATGAGGCTACCTACTAGTTGTCTGTATGTAGTATCATCAACGGAAGGAGAATTAGACTTTGTTGATAATTTGAGACCTTTCTTCATAGGTGTGGATGCAAGTTTGCAATCCTGCATTTGGAATTTGTCTAACAGAGCCTTGGCATATTTGGACTGAGAGATGAATATACCAAAAGACTGTTGTCAAACTTCAACACCTAGGCAATAATGCATCAGCCCAAGGTCAGTCATATCAAAAGGCTGGCATAAATTTTGTTTGATTCCCTGAATCAAAAATGTTGAACTACCAATGATGACCAGGTCATCCACATAAATAACCAGAAGAATGATGTCACTGTCAATAGTCTTGATGTACAAATTTGAGTCTGAAGAACTCCTCTTGAAGCCTTGATCACTGAGGTACTTATCAATCTTTACGTACCATGCCCGAGGGGCCTGCTTCAAGTCATAGAGAGCTTTTACCAATCTGAGAACCTGATGGTCTTTACCAGCAACCTTAAAATTAGGAGGTTGTGTCATGCAGACCTCTTTATGGAGATCACTATTCAAGAAAGCACTCTTGACGTCCATCTGGTGGACCTTTTAGCCAAACTATGCTGCTATGGCTAGGACAAATCTAATGGTGCTCATCTTTGCAGTAGGAGCAAAGGTCTCCTCATAATCAATGCCCTGACGCTAAAAAAAGCCCTTTGCCACTAAACGAGCTTTGTACTTATCTAAAATACCATCTAATTTGTATTTGATTTTGTAGACCCATTTGCAGCCAATGGGTTTCTTCCTTGGTGGAAGATCAGAAAGGACCCAAGTGTTGTTCTTCAACAAGTTATGGTGTTTAGATGTCATTGCCTGTTTCCACTCTGGAATTCATTTAGCCTCAGAATATGTTTGTGGTTCAAACACACTATGAATATTGGCCATAAGAACAAAGTTAATAGAATCTATAGTTTTGTTCTTTTTTTGAGCAGTTCTCCCATCAATGAGCTCATCATCACAAAGATCAGCAAGTGTCTTAGCTCACCACTTAGGTTGGATAGGAGAATGACCAATAGTATTACTAGGAGATGCTTGATCAGCAGGATCCTCATTAGAAGAATCTGGATCAAACTCAGGTGAAGCATCTACAAAGCAAGGTGATCTTGCAACAGAGGCCAGAGGTGTTTGTATAGGTATCACTGGAATAATTGGAGCTATAGGAGCTACTGGAGCCCTCCCATCAGGTGGACTTAATGGAAGCCAAACTCTCAAATCATGAGCCATCATAGGTCGGTCTGCTGGATTAGGAATCGAAGAAACGAGCGTGAATGGTCCTCATTGCTCATCAAAGACTACACCACGATTGTATATGAGACAAGATGTCTCAACATCAATCAGGTGGTAGGCTTTGTGAAGATTGCTATATCCAGCAAGCATCAATTTTTGACTCTTGGCATCCAACTTGGTGCGTGACACATCAAGGATCTAAACAAGAGCAAGGGAGCCAAAAACCTTCAAGTGACTAATTCTGGGCTTGCGAGCTGACCAAGCCTCTTCCGAAGTTTTATCTTTGACCGGCACTATGGGTGACTAGTTCAATAGATAAACTACAGTGTTAACTGCTTCTGCTCAAAACTACTTCGGAACATGTCTGCGTGCGAGCATGGAACAAGCCATCTCGATAATTGTCTTGTTCTGACGTTCAACTACACTATTTTGTTGTGGCGTGTGGGGTTAAAACTTTTGAAATACAGGAAATGCATCTAATTTCTTTTTAAGGAAATACACCATCATTTTTCTTTTGAAATCATCAAAAAATAACAGAAAATACCTAGACCCAAGAATAGAAAGAGTGGCCATAGGGCTGTAGATATCAGCATGTACAAGCTAAAGTACCTGAAAAGCTCGCCATGAATTGCCACTGGTGAAAGGTGTGCGATGTTGTTTCCCAACCTGGCATGCGTCACAAACTCCAAGCTGTTGAGTCTAAATCTCTGGCAATCCAAGACCAAGCTCATCTCGAGCATGCTGTGAGAGATAATGCACATTTAAGTGCCCATATTGTTGATGCCAAAGTGTGCTGACAAAAGATCGCTGAGCAGCCATAGCTAAGTCTTGAGAATCACCAGAATCAGTAAGTCTAAAAAGACCATGATCCTCAAGACCCACTGCAACAGTAGATTTAGTCGCTCGATCAGTGATGGTGCATTGATGTGAACTGAAAGTGATTGCTAAGTGTGAAGAATGTTGCAGCAACTGACTGACTAAAAGTAGATTTAGTTCCATCCCTAGAATGTAGTACACATCAAGAAATATGAGATTCCTCCCAATAGACTGAATCTGAATGTTGGCTTTACGAACAACTGTGTACTCTTCTCAGCCACCAAAAATAACACAGTCTAAATAAGGTTGGTAATCAGTAAACCAATCTCTGCGGTGAGTGAAATGATGAGAGGCACCTAAATCAATATACCAGGCAAATGACTTCATATGATCTACATATCTTTTAGCCATGAAAGCATAAAAGGCAGGTTATGCCTGCTCAGTGTGTTCTGCACTATTCGCTTTGGGCTACAAACCTAATTGCTTAGACTGTGCAACTAAGCGTTTCCAACATTCAACCTTCCTTGTCCAAACTTGTGACAGTAGTTACATTGAATGTTCTTCATTATGGAACCATCTGGTGCTGGAGAAGAAGACTTATGCTAAGATGGTTGCTAAAACTTGCCTTTACCCTTCTGAAAGGGTTTCGCAGCAAAGGCTTGCTCTGTATTGGTGGAACAGAAGCTGCTACCAAACTGTTGTTTCCATCGATCTTGCTGAAGTAGCAGTGTGTAAAGATCAATAAAATTCAAATCAACACTAGTAAATGTGATGTTGAGAGTCTCAATAAAATGCTCATAGGATTTTGGTAAACTCTGAAGATTGATAACCATAATATCCTCTTCCTCCATCTTATGACTAATGGCAAGTAACTGATCACAATTTTTTTGAATCTGATTCAGGTGTGCTTGAAGCGAGGTGCACTCATCCATGACAATAGAAAACAGAGTGTTTTTCATAAAGAAGGCTCGGCTTTTGTCAAAAGTCTCATGAAGACCTTTGAGATGTGTCTAGATCTCAGTAGCTATCTTTTTAGATGGAATTTGAGAAAGCTGATTAGCAGCCACAGATAATTTGAGAAGCATCACTGCCTCTCGATTATTCAAATCCCATGTATCTTGATCAAGACCCGGAGAAGTCTGACGCTTCATAACACCCAGAACAAGTTGATCGATGTTTTGATATTCAAAAATTGCAATGATCTGCTACTTCCAGGTGCCATAATTGTGACCATTGAATTTGGAGTTATGCTCAGGTAGGATATTTGTCAAAGATGCCATGGCACATTTTTCAATGAAAAATTATGAAAATCTATGAAGGCATGTTCTTCGAGGCAAAAATACGAAAGACCTAGAAGAATCAAAAAGTGACCCAGAAGAGAATTTGAAAAACCTAGAAAGAATATACTATCGATTTTTGGATCCGCTAACTCAAAAATCGAGGCACTCAGAAAAAACAGACAACAACCCAATTGAGCTCTCCAAAAACCCACCAAGAATTTGCAAGCAAAAAAAAATTCTAAACCCAAAAATTAGGGTTTCGTGCAAAACGCTAGCCGTCAGCTTGCAAGGTCGAAGTTGCAAAAAAAATGGTGGATTGTTGATAAATGAACACCCAAAATGTTGGCAAAGATAGTTGAGAGGGTTGGATAGACAAAAAACAACCCTTCAACAATGATTATGGCAGATGAAATACCTGTTTTTTCCAAGCATTTTTCAGCTCCAAAAAAAACCTTCGCCTTGCTTCAATCATTCAACCAGTAGCCGTTTGAACCAATAGGTGTTTGTTTGGAAGATTTTTCAACTCGAAAAAACAAAAACAACCGATACCAACATTTATAGAATGCAATTTGCAAAAACGTGAGACGTATTTGTAAAAAACACGCAGGTGGCTTGAATATAAATTGTGTTGCAGCTCTCTGGTCTTCTTCAATTCGCCCAATGTTCAAACAAATCGACCATGATTTGTAGACAAGCCGAGGTAAAAAATGTGAGTGGAGAAAACAAGTTGCAAACAAATATCTTTTTTTTTGTGGTTTTCCTAGCTCGCGATTTTCAACTTCATGATTTTTTGTCGAAACAAAAACCCTAGCCGAGTTTTTTGTGAAAGATCAGAAATAATTTCAAAAAATCTTAACAAATAATTTCAATAGAAATCATAAATTTTTAAAAAAAAATTGAAGTATTTGCTCTGATACCATATCACAAAAATAATTGGTAAATACTTGCTTGTTATTAACAAAGACTGAAAGGTCAATTTATACAAAAAAAATGAGGCGATGTTTAAACATTCTATTCTAGAGAAAGTAAAAACACAAAAACAAACTAATGCTTATTAGATATTTACAATTGATAACCATTAACTAATAATAGACAACTTATCTATTATTGTAATAATTTAATCCCCTTACTTGTTAATGCTTATTGTCAAAATCTTATTCTATTGAGCCATTTTAATGGTCTCACAAACTTCTCACCAAATTACATTTGCCTATCCTATTTGCAAGGTTTTCCAAAATCCACCTCTGATGTTAATAATGTGTCCTCCCACAATAGTTTTTTATCCCATTTACTTTCTTCACACGATTCTTGAAATGGAAATATATCTCTCATTATTATTTCACCGCTGCTCCCTTTTGATATTTGTTTTGTTAAAAACTTTCCTCTTCGGTGGATTGAGGTTTTGATACCCCTTGGCAAGGCATTGCTTTAATATAGTGTACTCGTTCACTTTATTAATCTTCCTCCAAAGTGTTGTAAGTGTTGCAGACTTGTAGTCTACAATGGCAGATTTAAAATTAGTTTATTTTGTCTACTTCAATTCTTTTCATTCCACTTGCTTTCCCCTGATGTTCAATGGCTATTAGATCTCCTTTTGATTCAAATATGAGATGAAAACACTTGTCTTCATATTGTTGCTGTGAACAAGACTAGATACAACCCAACAAGTCATATATGATATTTATGTTCAAACGTCCGCCTTAAACTTCATTTTTGTTATTGGATACCGTTGTCTTATTTTGTCGCTGCTCGTTAAATTTTTTATAATTGGCCTTCATCTGCCTTAAGATCATTGTGTTTAATAAGTGTGTGAATCTAATAGTTATTTCATTTGTTCACTGATTTGCTATTTACAAACTTGTCATTTATTGAGCTGTCTTATAATATTATAAATCCTCCTTTGTACGCACCACTGAAGAGTCAACAGTATAGTCTTTTTCATATATCCTTATGTTGGCCACTCCTATTCCTTTTCTTTTATCAGGCAGGTCGATATATTTATTGTATGTTGTCTCCAAACTCTCAACGCTTTCTATCATCACTGCAGCCTAGAACATTCCTTTTGAAGTTGACTTCATACTTTCTATTCCAAAATGATGAGATTGATGATGTTTGAGTAAATTGTTGTATCATGAATCACTGCTGTAAGTCTTTCATCGGGCTCCTTGACCAAACGCATCCAATATTTGCTGCTTCATCTGAGCTCTCTACAACTCCAACATACTCACCTGCGCTCTATATATTCGAATAGTTAATGACTTGTTTCATCTTTCTGAGAAATATTATCATCTTTCAGGAGCCAGAGTATCCTTTAGTTTCTAGAGTAATTCCCACCAGTCAATATCACAAATTGGCAAGTACTTATAATGCACACATAATTATATATTGCTGTACAGTGAACAACGTCCTGTGCAGGAGAAAATTCCTAGACTCTGCAGGGAAATAGTAGTCTGCCATCTTGGACATCAACATTTGCAACCCAGCAAACCTTGACATTTTTTTAATTTAATTCTATTCATTTGCAGCCTGGCTGTGATACCATGTTGAGTTTCTGAGGATTGTTGCAAATGTACTAAGCACTACCATGATCTTTGGTATGTATTTTCCAAATAGAAGTGTTCTTGTATTTGTATGAGGAATAAATCAAGAGAAGAGACATGTCCCTTCATGGGACACGTCTATTCATTAGTATGATTAATTATAATGGCAAACTTAATTTTATATATATACATATCACTGTAATCATATTAATTTCTCTTTGATCTCACAGGTTTATCCTACTAAAGCTACCAAAACATCAACACGAACAAATATACCAGCACCACGACATTCTGAGGCCAATGAACTAGAAGCTACCATTTAACACAAGAAAAAAGAAAGTTACACAAAAATATTCTGTTCAAACAAATTCACAACCATCTGTAGTCATTCCAGATAAGATGGAATTCAGTCACGATGCACAACTAAATAAATCTAGAGTGAATTTTCTTTATGATACCATTAAAAGGATACTAAACACTGGTTGCCTGCAGAAAAAACCAATCTGAAAGACATGTCACAACATAATTAATGAATCAAAAGAAATTCTCTGTTCAGAAGAATTAAAACAGAATATAAAGATGTCTTCAAATATGTATATGAACAATAACCAGCGTTTCACCGACAGCTAACATGGCTCCAATTTCACTTGGAAAAAATGTTAGCCCAAAATCAGTACTTGAGAGTCAATTTTCAATAACATAGGAGTGTCTTCAGGCTTAGATTTGGAGATTCAAATCTTCTTCACTGGAGGAGCTAACAAGACAATATTGAGGACAATCTAAGACCAGATTATAAAGAATTCACACATGCTCTCAATGGCAATTCATCAGAATTGTCATAATCAGGTGAGTGTTGCATCTCTCACTTTTGAGATTTTATTGTAAGGATCTTGCACTGTTCTCTCATGGCCGTCAATTCTGACTCCTTCAAATCCAGAGAAGCTCTTAGTCTATCATTTGTTTTCAACAGATCACAAACTTCTGTTTCCTTTAGTTTGTTTGCACTCTCTAGATCTGCAACTTTAGCATGAGCCCTGTCCCAAAAGAAACACCAAATAAATAGACAAATTAATATTAAATTAGATCAACCATTGAATATAATAATATGATTCAAAATGTCTACTAACAGAATTTAGCGGTAAATAACCTAGTTCACACAAAATTTATAATTTAGTCTCAACACATTTTATAGCTTTAACACAAATCTTGAGTATTTAAATATCCCACCTAGCACTATGATTTCCTATTTTGTGATACATACACTAAACTGTCAAATTATCTCTTCAACAATCAAAATAATAAAAATTTCAATACAATGTAATAAAATCATCGACTCATTTGTCATTCTTGTTTATATATTTGGGTATGCACGTTGTGAGCTTTTTTCAAAAATCTATATTTAATAATATAATAAAGTTACAAACAAAGAAACAAACAAAAAAAAGATTAAATGATATTTTATTTTTATATTATAAAATTTTGAATATTCTATTAAATAAATTCTCCTCATTCAAATCACACAATTATTACATAAAGGATAAAACAATCCACTTCATAAAAAAAATATTATAATGTTAATTATATATAATATTGATAAAAATTAAAATCTTTTTATTTATTTTTTTCCCAATCTCTACACATCACTTAACCAAAATCTGAAATCTGGAATCCGATTGAGCACTAGATTAAAGAGCAGAGTGCTAAACTCAAAATTGGCGACTTCTACCTTGGCTGGACTGAAACCCTTGCCGCCAAACTCAAAATTCCTCGGGTTGTACTTCATGCATCCAGTGCCTTTGTCATCTGCATCGACCATTCGCACTTGACTAAGCTCCCACATTTGGTCTCCAAATCCAATGATGAGCCCTTCCGGTGCCAGATGCACTGTGGATATACTCCCTGTGAGCATCCGAACACATCCCACCTCCAAATCCAGAGGTAGGGGGATGCATGGATCCGGTAACTAAGGCCTAAAGATGGAGAGTAGAGGGAGTGATCAGAAGTGGAGTACCAAGATTTACAGCAATAGCAGAAAAGTTTATTGCTTTCTTCACACCATATCTTTGACATCCTACAATATGGTTCATTATAAAATTGGAATACGTGTTTGTTAACTTTCTATTCCTTTTTTTCAGTAGTTACCAGGTGTGCACCCTACTAGTGCACATCATATCTGGATGTGCTCCTGTCTGAATGGATGCTCTGCATACAGTCCAAATGTGCATAGGATACATATCCCGGACTGTGGATGTGCAGCCTGCACATTTGAATGCATCCATAGCCCGCAATACCCACCCTATGTACATTTGAAGTGCATCTGAGCACACCCACTTAAATTTACATGCAAGCATTTACTAGCTTCGTTTTTCTAGACAAATCGTAAAACAGCCCTTTACAAGGCCATAAAATGATGTGCACCATAGAGTTATTTGTGATTTTGAAGATCTTATTTGGCCTTGGCAATAGGGACTTTGCCCCTCGACCCCAGCCTGTATTGTAACAGGGAGTATGCCCTAGGTGCTGCCTCAGGACCCCGCAAGGGGTGCTGCCCCTCAACCCTACAACGGGTGCTGCCCCCAGGACCCCTGCAAGGAGCACTGCCCCTTGATCCTGATTGGGGTGTTGCCCCCGAACCCCCATTTGATTTTTGAAGTACACTACAACTGTGAGTTTGCACAATATGTGTATTGACCATGTTATTGTGTCTTTAAGGTTTATTCAATTAGCATTTTATATTTATCATTGGCATTAAGCATTGACCAATGGTTAAGTATCATACTATCAAATGATTTACTTTTACAATTCTGAATATTGCTTTAATTTTTTATACCGACACGCGCACACCTACCTGAACATACCCAAACACCAAAAATGTTTTGCACATACCCACGTACCAGGTTCTTGTACCTGTGCTCGAACCAGCACCTAAGCTTTGCTCCGATGTATTGCTTAGTTTATGCACATCTAAATGAATGACATGGGGAATATCATATAAGGAAAAAAAATCTTAACCTGCTTGGCATGGGGTCCTCTAGGGGGTTATTTCACAATATACATGGAAAAGTAAAGGAAGATGAGAGAAAACAGGATCTACCAGCATACTAAAGCATCAGAATTCAAACAGAGGAAAGGAAATTATGTAAAAGCAAAGCAAGTGCTGGTTGCATAATCCATTTGAGTGAAGCATGAATGCCCGAAGAGATTGGTTACTCTCCAAATATTCTTCATTGCATTGATTCAGTTGCTAAATTGGAAGCTGTGTTTGGCATAGGCCGTTGCTGATTGCAAGGAATTCAGACACTAAAACAATAATGTCACGGACTAATTCAGTGGTAGATTGCAGAAGCCTGAGTGAATGTGTCCCACTCATCCTTATTACACAATGTCAAAATCATTTCCCACAGGAGTCAGCAGTTTTCAAGGTTGCTGGAGCACCTATTTGTAAGAATTGCAACGAAAGGGAGACCATTGCCTTCTGTTAAACTTATCTCTCCCCTCTACATCCCTCCAGCTTCTTTAAGATTGATAATTTACCAGAACTGGCCAGCCCCATGCAAGGCTAGCTACATTCATACACACGCCACTGTAGGTAACCAGCGGTCCCCAATTCAACTGTAAAATTGCTAAGATTCGTATTGAGAATAGATCTTTTTGAATCAAAGACGGCACTAACATTACACATCATTTCAAACTTAGGTAGCTTCAGAAGAACAAGAGCTTTCAAATAACAATAGGCAAGTAGATCCATATATTTCCTTTCAATCACAAAGAAGAGTTCCACTTTGCACACCCAAAATCAAACATATGAAGATTCTTCAAGGGCCACACTGTGAAGAATGATAGGTGCAGAATTTTGAACATTGCTCAAAGCTTTTATTGTAACCACTTTTTGAAAAGCCCTCAAAAGCTTCTTTCTGAAGGTGAAATAGTCTACGATAAAAAAATATGCACTGAATAATTAATAATTCACCAAAAATTGCATTCTCAATTTTATCCTTACATGATCAAATCAACCTTGATATTGCTGAAAATTTTATGGTGACCAGTTCTTTGAAAAACTATCAAAAAACTCAAAAAGTGTTAGAATTGTCTAAATTACAAATTCAGGCAAGGAAGAAAAAGATTCTGAATCTGACAGCTTGTGTCCTGTCTCTGCACTGAAAAAAACCATCATAATCCAGATATGCATGATCATAGTATAGTCAATCTTTCCACTTTACCCAAATTATTGCTCTTATATCAGCTGATAAGGTTGAAACATCAATGAATAATAATATCCCAAATATGCAGGGCATCAGTTAAGAGATTACACAACAAAAGAGATGTTTATGGGCCAAGCTGACCACATCCAATACATAGAAATAGAATAATTTCCCTTGAAGTATGATCACACCAAACACTACTGCTTAGGAAGCAATCACTTGTCGCATATTTCTCTCTTGAGATTCAACCCACATAGGATACTCTCCTCATATCCCTCACAGTGATATGCACTTACCATGTATAATTTACTCTAAAGATAATTGTAAATTTGTAGTAATACACATGATCACCGCACAGGACAACTCATTGCACAATATAACTAATTTCAGAAGTCCCCTTTTGGCATTCGTTACAATGATATTCATATAGTGTATGTACTTTATAATCACCACCTGGAGTGACTCATTGTGCAATATAACGAGTTCCAAGTAACATCTTGGCATCCTTGGCAATGATATGCATATGCTATATATGCTTTCTTCTAATGATAATTGGTGGGTAAACCCGTTATCACCACTCAGGTCTGGTTGCCCAAAAAAACTAATTCTACAAGTTACCCATTTGAACAAATACAACTAACATGGGGGATTAAACACTGCATATCATCTACTCTATCACCTTGTATACATCATAATACGATATTCATGGGTACAACATAGTAAGAATGGTTCTATGTATAAATCTTTCAATCAACCATGCAAAATCATCCAATGAGTTGCAGCTAATAAATCAAGATTGAGGACAAAATTAGGTGAAAGATTATCGAGATAGAAAAAAACATGCATTAGTAAATATAATCAATCATTTTCTAACATCTTTTTATTTTGTTTACCATGTAGTGCGTCATTCTATTTGTGGATGATTCTGATTGGTGAAAACAAAGTGAATATTGTTACCAGTCACAAAAATTGTTTCCAGTGTTGAACTAGAATATACAGAAAACTCTGTGACTTGACTTCTATTAGTATATAAAGCTTTCACAAAGCTTCCTCTTATCATATGTAATATGTTAGGATACAGAGCAATCCACATTAATCATTTAAGAAACAAAATGGCTAAAGAGATGAAATTCAACTGCTTCAAAAATTTAGCTGGGCATATAACAAATGTAATGTTGTAATATAGAATTGAGCTGGCCTGGCATAATGAAAAAAGAATGGGCAAATAATATAAGCCTGTAATTCTCAAAAAAAAAGTGCAATTTCTGGGATATTTCAATAGCCTTTTACTAATTTTAATAAGTACACGCATAAAACTGAAATTATAAAAACAAAAATATGTTAGTTCAACCTGAGAAATGAAATTAACCTGACGTTTGAGTAAATAATTGTTTAGTAAATGTATAAAAATGTAATTCTACATCATGCATCTCATTCTATAGAAGATCAATATCTCATATTCTGGTGTTGATGGATAGACTTACAGCATTCACTCAATCATGCCTGAATTTCATTAATAAATAATCAGCAAAGTCTATTTCCCCTCCATGAATTTTTTTGTCCTGGAACTTTTGATAAATCCGGGTAATGAAAATCTAGAGAAAATAAATGTTGTTTCACATGTAAAAATGAATGCTTGGTGTTCTTTTAATAAATTAATATCTTCCATGACATATATTTACATATTTTGATATCTTTAAAATGTGGCTAACTTTCGTGACTAAAAAACTATATGGACCATATTCATTGTAAACACTGCTTTAAATCAATCAAGAGTAGTGCTCCTCACTATAATTCTATTTCTTTTGAACATACCATTTTATATTAAAATAGAAAGCAATAACATGGTATTTAGAATTGGTTGATGGCCTGTACATATCATTAAATTCTAAACTCCTACTACACATTCTCATCTGTATTGCATGATGTCTCCCCTACGAAGATATAGCTTATTTGACATTTGATAAAATGATGACGGTGAATGAAATACAATAAGAAAACATTAAGATTTCTTTAAAAATGAGAACATTCAATGAAAACCTGTACCTAGTAAATTTAGATCAGTCAAAAGTCAGCTTCAAAAAGCATGATAGTTGGCCCAAATAAAACATATATAACAGATGATGAGCAGGCTTACCCTTCCAAAATTTTCTCCATTTCTTGGATTCGCTTCTCAGAGGACAAGAGAGACTCCCGTGCACCAACTAAATTATCAATACTAGACCTTAGAACCTCAAAATCATGCCTAACTTTGCAGAGCTCCTGCTCATTTTCTGTTGCACGTTGTCTTTGTCTTGATGTTTCCTGTTCCATATCTTCAAGCTTCTGCTGCATTTCCTTGAGGACACCACTGGTACCCCTGGCAACCTTCTCCATTTCTTGTACTCGTGCCCACATGCTCTCAATCTGCAGTGCCTTTTGCTTCACTTGATCCTGACTAGCAGAAGCTTTTTGCTTCTCCACAACAATCTCTGTCTCAGCTATAATAGTTCTTTTAAGAAGCACCTCCATCATGTCAGTCACTAGCATCACAGTTGTTGCTATTCGCTCCGTGTACTCTTCATCACTTTGTTCTTTAGGTCCTACCATGCCGTCTTTACCTTTTGAAACAGAGTTTTCCTCAGTTTCCTTGGCCTTGGAGCTTTCAAATAGAGATAGATTAACATCTTTGCACCACTCAGACATGGGAACACCTTTTTTGTCAACAAATCCCACACCTTCTTGATATTTAATCCCACAAGATATGTACCCAAAACGTGGCATAGACATAATCCTTGCTTTTGACTTCAAATATGACAGCAAATTATCTGCAGTCTTGACGCGTCGACGGAGAAGATCAACTTCCTTCTTCTGTCTCTTCTCAGCATTCAAAAGACATTCTTTGACAATTAACAATTCTGATACTAAAAGGTCCTCTCGATCCTGATCTTGGGTAACCTCCTCCTGACAAATATCCTCCATCTGGCTAATTTGGGCCTTCAATAACTTTTTCTCACCATCTTCATTCATTTTTTATTTGGTTGCCCTTACAATTTTTTCAAAACAGGACTCTATATATGAAAGTTTAGCCTGAATCACCACAAAAATGATATCAGACACTACCAGGCGACTGCTCTGGTGGCTGAATTACATGCAAAAGTTACAAACAGGCATTTCATTCCCCCATAGAATTGATTCAAATAAAAGGTGTACTTGCTTTCTATGACATCAAAATCAACATTAGATTTACAAATGATAATGAAGAAAAACTGGTTTGCAACATATGAACCCAGGACACATTTACTGCATTAGATTCATATTCTTTGTATTGCACTTGATGTATTCTTCAATTTACATAGAACTGCCCAGAAAAAAATAGAGGGGTAGGTAATGTTGATTGATATGGATTAGAAGTTTTCCAACAAACTGGGTTCAATAAAAATATCCGGGTGAACTCCCCTTGCCAAAAAACCTCCATCTCGCTAATTGGGCCTTCACCAACTTTTTCTTGGTATCTTCACTCATTTGATTTGATTACCCTTACAATCGTTTTAAAGCAGGACTCATGACAGTTTAACCAGAATTACCACAAAAATGATATCAGATGCTACCTGGCAACTGTTCTGATGGCTGAATTACATGTAAAAAATTCAAACAGACATTTCATTCCCAAAAATAGGATTTATTTAATCGAAAGAGCATGCCATGACTTCAAAATCAACAGTAGAGTCACAAAAGATGGTGGGTGGGGAGTATTGGTTTCACAGGTAACATGAACCCATGACACATTTATCATTCTTTTCATTTCTAAGTGTGAAATTACCACCTTACAATCATATTTCTTGGATTGAACTTAATATATTTTCTTCAATTTACACAGATCTGTCCAGAAAAAAAATAGAGAAGAGTAATGCTGATTGATGTGAAATAGAGGATTTCCAACATACTCAGATCAATATAAGCTGAAGGGAGCACTAAAAATATCAATACTTTGTTAACCAAATTCTCTTTTGCCAGTCAACAAGGTGGCATCAAAATAAATAAAAACTCTGCAATGTGCATTATAGTCTTTAACATTTGCTATTTTACATCTTTCATTCTTACAATGTGAGATTGATTATGGTGTAATTGTAACTGCTTATCACTGATCAAAATATTCAAATCAAGCACAAGCAATATGAAAATAATGATGTGCTCAAAATAAAGGTAAAATTTTCAAATATCAAATTTTCAAAACCAACAGAAAGGCTTCAAAATGACATACAAAGTCAAATAACATAACACACAAAACCATATTTTAATAGATGTGATGTTGCTGCGGTGTATTATATTACGGAATAGTTTTTCAGGAGTTTACAGCATGACTTTGAGTCAATCTTGATCAACCCATTGAAAAATACAAAATAATGAGAAATTATGAAGCATAACATTTCCACTGACGGGCTAGCTGCACTGTAGAGTGAATGCTACAAACTTACAAAGTGCCGTAATATTAAAGCCAAGAGTTGGGGCATCACAATTCGTAAGCTATTTTGTCCATCTCCTCTGACCACCATTAGGAAACATCCACTTTGGTGCTCTACTCATGGCTGACTAATCACTAGAAAATTAATTTTGTTATGACATTCTCTAGCCATTCTTAAAGGAAGGGTGTTTGGCACTGCGTGTAATACTCAATAAGTTTTCCCGGACAATGAGGTTCATATACATATGTTATACAAAATCAAAGGTTTTTACGGACAACAGCATATTAACATGTCACCATGCACATTAGGAGTTCTTTTTCACCTCTAAGAGTATATCATAACTTGTCAGTTTTGGTTATGTAAGTATGCTCCACACACACACACAGCAGGGATGGGAATATAGAGAGAGGTAGAGAGAAAAAAAATTTAGTCAATTCATAGTTTTTGTAAATTTTGTTAGTCATTTTTTTTAAAATTTCTTAGAAAGGGTTCAATTTAGATTTCATCATCTCTTAATCCTGAGCATTGGAATATGTACACATACAAACACCTTCATGTTTGATATTAGCATTCCCTTAATATCATGAATAATTCTATACTAGTTACTAATTATGTATGGGTACTGGAACCTAGTCTGGCAGCATGATAAAAAAAATCTACAGATACAAGTACCAAATTATGTGTGTGTGTTAAAAATTATAAATTATAAAAATAGTAACACTCATAATAGCTAATAAATAGGATACTAAAATACCTCATTCATAATTTGGAAGAAGGTTAAAAAAATTGAGTTTCAAAATGTCATTACAATTAAAATTCAAAATTATAATCAAAAGATATTTATTTTAGATTTAATGTGAATTGTAAATTTGTAATAATTTACAAAAAAATTTAAGTAGATAAAAAATCATTTTATATATTTTTTTATTATAAAACAAGTCTATTATTAGAGTACTTCAAAGATATCATTATACTAAATTTTTCCATCGATTACACTACTTCAAATAGAATATATGTTTCATTTGCATGTGGACACATCATCCACAGTTTGAAGCCATGTTTCTACAATATGTGAAAGAAATGAAGACAAAAATAATGTAGTGAACTGGAAAACAAAGGAGAAACAAGGGAGTAATTGGCATCAAAATATATATGATAGAAGTAATGTGAGGAACTGTTACTTCCCCATCAGTGGTCGCACCACTTTTTCCAACTTCTCATTTTCTCTTTTACTATTTGTGGAATGCTTGCTCTGCTTCATCTTCAATCCTTGTGTTTCTGGCTTCCACATGATCACACCCTAAGTGGGAAGCAGCATTGAGGGGAGAGTTGAGTAGAGCCTTGGTTCCTCTAATTAAGCAAGTGGCATGGTGAAATATGCCAGCAATGGCCTCTATGTTGGTAAATGTACCAAGCCATGTGTGAGCTCCGTAGCTCGTTCAGTCTCTAATCTCCCCTGTGGATTTCCCCCACAGCTATCTTGTACTCGGAGATGAATTAGCAACAAACTAGGATTTATACAAGACACACATCAATACAAGGGGCAAAAGTGAAGAACCCAATAACACAGATTTTATAGGATATTGAGATGTACTTTTATCAAACTTCATCAAACCCCTCCACAAATTTCCGTAAACCCTTAAGCATCAAACTTGCTATTTATCATTGATAAGTCATTTTAAGGGCTTGTTACTAAAAAGTGATAATATCATTAGAGTAACTTTTAAGCTATGAGACCTAAAACTAAATATTTTATTAATCTAAGCTTCTCTACATGGAATGTTCTCAAATGAGATGTATGGATGTGTATTTTCTCCTACGGATGTGTGTTAATTGTCTATGTCATTATTTAAAGTTTGTCTACGGATCTGTGATAAATTTGTACATATAGATTACACAATTATGAAGATAAAGGCCATTATGGAAGCTGAACTAGTTGGGCTTGCATACATAACACTTCATCTCCTAACGATCAGACTTTCGGTTGCACACTATGCTAACAAGTAGTGTGTCTTAAAACTACTCCAAAGGATGCACAAGATTGTAGCACGGAGTTCTGACATGTTATGCAGCATTCTGCTCTAACTATCAAGCAAAAAGAACATTCTACTAAGTTTCAAACTGTGTGCTAATGTGCATGGATGTAAACATGGCACGAAAATCAAAGTTTCCCACAAATCACTATGGCATTATACTTAGCACTATGCAAGTTGCACCTAATGCAAATCGTTGCACTAGAGTTGGGAAGTGTTTTTGGAGTTGCACAACATGATTCCAAGTATTGAGTGAGCAGTACATTAAGCAAGAAGTTAAATGTGGGGATGCCTATGGTTCTTCGAATTTAGCAAGTGGCAAATGAAGGAAGCAGTTACACATAAGGTTGCACAATATTGTGCATGTGACTGAGGTTGGCATATGGGCTTGCATAGTTGCACATGGACCATTCACCCCTTGTTAGAAGACAATTATTCCAATTGTGTTGAAAGATACTTGTCCTATTTGATTTGGTGGTTGTGCAACATATTTGACTTGTGGAATCACTTTGAACTCTAATATCTTTTACAATTTCCTAATGTGGTGATGCCCAAAGGATTAGCTATGTAAACACCTTGGAGATGATGCAAGTACAGACACCCAAGGATTATGTAACTAGGGTCATTCGGCACAACATTACATAATAATTCCTCACAAAAGGGCAAGTAATATATGAGAAACAACATTGACATCTGACACGTTCAACTCTAGTGCAATAAAAACTAATTCATCTTAAATTATAAGGCTATGGATGAGGCATGGTCAATAAATTTAGGTACACAAAGGTGACTTCAAAAATGAGGTTCTTATGCTACCGCCATTGACCAAATAACGGACGATTACCCTTGCACCTATATAACCTACTTCTACATTAGTCCAAATGTTGTGGTTGTTGTATGGAGACAAGTAGCTTTAGGATTTAAATTCTCCACCTCTAGCTCATGGAAACCCTTTGCTTCTACATATGCACGAATCAGTCTTTTGTACATAGCACTATGCATTGGAGTGGCAGTTAGATTTGTACTTTTTACACCACTTACCAATCTTTGGCATGAGTAAATTTTTCTTGTTTGCCCAAAAGTGTTGACTCCTCAATGATAATCTATAGCATAGCTTTAGTTTTAATCGAATGAATGGGAACAAGCTGCTGGAACATTTGAGAACTACCAACTGCTCTAACTCAAATGCGCCCAACTTCACACACAGGTCAGCTAGTAATGTTCTTATTGCAGTTGCACCATTGAATGTAGCAATCATCATAGACATCTTTAAGACATCATTCATCCTTGACAGCTTCCAAGAAGTTCTCCAAATTGGCACAGAAATTCCTTTTGTCTAGTCCTCTCACAAATCATGGGCTCGCCACCACTTCTCAACAAGTGAAGAGACATTTAGAGGAGCAATCATTTCATCAAAAAGGTCATTTGTAGATACATATGAATTGAACTAACTTGACTTATTATCTGCTATGTCTACATATATTTACCATCAAATAATAGGAATGTCTAAATTCACTTGGAATCTAGGAGAAACTCAATGACCAAAGGTTTTCCATGACAATGAAGCCAATATTCAACAAAAAAATTTGAACATAAATGTTCATTGTCAAAGGGCCTTTGCAATTCGTCTTTGATCATCAAATGGACTGCATCTCACATTTTTGCTATCGAAGTCATTTGAAATGACTTGGAAGGCAATTTGATGGATCTTGTAGGATCCCAGACTGGATTTGTAAAGAACTTTTCTGATCTTAGTACCCCCTTTTCTAGGGCAACAGTAAATTGAACAAAATTGTGGATGTACTGAAACAGCAGTTAGATTCTTGTTGCAATTTGGAAACGAAATTACAACACAGAATAATGTTCAGGTCAGATTGACTTAATTAACATACAGGTCAATGAAAAGTTTTAATATCTAGATTCCAAGCAATGTTGTAATCACCAATGCATTCTCAGACATGACACAATGGCTAACCTAGGATTTGCCTTGTTACAACCAAATTTGAGCTCAGAACTAATGCTGTAAATACCAAGCAATCTGCAAATGATTAGAAATGTAGCATTCGGTAGTTGTAGATAGGTTTTGTTGTTAGCCAAATCTTAGAGCCTTGCTGTTTATCATTATGAAACGTGAAAGGGTGCTTCATACCTTCCACAATCAGTCTGATGGAAATCTAAAGGGCAGAGAAACGCTTGGTTGAATCAGGTCCGAGACAACTGGAAAAGGGCTACCAATCTGAGCTTGACAGTGAACTTCAGTCTCTAGATTGCAGATACCGCATGTTACTTGTTCACTTAAGGGGTTTGGTAGTCCTATTGTTCGCTCTTTCACCAAGCTTGCACCAGATTGAAAGACCGGATCTGTTCTTCAAACTAACATCATGTCATGCCATATTGAGGGGAGTTGGATCTTATGGCACCTCCAAAATGATAAAGAGAGTGGCCGAGGGCCAAGAAAATCACCCACTCCTGCAGCCTCAAGAGAATGGGGACCAGATTGAAATCAGAACTCCAGCTGAATAATAAAGCTCTGTATTTACAAAACTGAAATTATGGAAGGATAATTTAATAGCATAGTAAGACGGGAACGAGTCCCCCCCCTTTTGCTCCACGTCCCAAAGACAGGAACGCACCGGGGACTTGGAGACTCCATTCCCCTGTCCCCAGTGGTGCCACCAGATTCTGCCACCTCTGCCAAGGATGGGGGGACTTCTTGGTGTTGACTATTTGCTGATTTGACTATTTATGTTCAATGTGCGATGTTCCAATTAAATGCAATGTTCAAGTATTTATTCTTTTACATCTTTATATCTTATATTGCAATACATATTTTCATAACTAGCATTTTAAATACCATATGTATAGTATATACAACCCCTCCCGTCCCTCACCACCGTCCCCCCACCATCCCGAAATTAAGGGCCCTCTATCCCCGCATCCCGGAAACATGTCCCCCCATTCCACCGTCCCCCCATCCCCCAAGGCAGTGTAACTATGTTTAATAGGATTATGCAAGTCCCCGGGTTTCACTGCATTTATATTACATGATCATGAACACAAAGGTTGTTATGTATATTGAATCAATTGAGCTTCCATGCACGATGCTTAACCTACCAACAATTAAGACATTTGGTCAAGCATTGTGCTAATTGGTGTCATGACATGAAATGACTCCAAAAGTTGTTGAGGAGTGTTCTGCAGAATTCTAACATGTTAACCAATGCCTTCTAAAATGGCTTCTAGAAGGTGAATGATGCATGTGTATTGCTTTTGGTTCAAAAGGCTGATAAAGAATAGCATATCCATTTTCCAAAGCAGGCTAGGGAGTTTATTTCAAATCGAGAAGATTATTTCATTCAGTTTCCCATATTCAGTGATTTTAGAGTATTTGGTTCTTCATTTTCCTTACTGTATATGCTTCTGAAATACCCCCGTGATCATTCAGTTGTGCTTTAATTTTGCAGGAAAGCATCCCATGTGCATTTATTGTTGAGAGAGAGCACAAATAGATGGTAAGATTTCTGACGATATTGGCTTTTACAAATACAAACATATCATTACTGTTAAGGAGGTCAGTGTAAAACTTGTTACATTTAACCTAAAACTTTTCTATATTAAGCATAATTATTATTGAAAGAATATTTTATCTGTGAGGTTGAGAACATACTTTCAACATCTTCCGTACATAGAAGAATTTTGGGGCAAATTGTATAGATGAATATGAGGAGAGAAGGAGATATAATAGCCAAGTCAATAAATTATAAATTACTTTCATTCCTGAAGAGGTTCCTGAGGATTTTCAGATTCACATTCACATCTTGTATCTCTTTGTTTCACTAGAGCCAGTTTGGATCAGCAGTCTTTAGACATGATAAATTGGGAAATCAGAACAAATGCCTTCCATTCCCAACAAGACTTAATCAATCCAAGACAGATGCAAGTTATTCTTGAGTTCAGGAAGATTACATCACAGGTGAAATTGAGCCGATTCATCTTATCAACATCAGAAAAGAGAAGTTCCTTCTTCACATGTATAATCCAAATCAATAAGTGAGAGCTGCCGTAAAACTCAGGAAAAAGAAAATGTTCAGACTCCGTATGCAATGAACACCATAGATACAGTTTGGGCAATACCAATATTAAAGACAGTTGTGAGGAAAAGTACAATATCTCCTCCTCGTCACCAATTGGATACAGAGCCCAAGATCATATCTCCAATTCTGGTTGCAACTTCCACTCTTTATATTTCTTCTCCTACGAATCACCTCCCATTAGTTTGGATGTTGCCTCAACAGCCAAACCTCAGATTTTATTCCATCTTTCATCCTTTTTCCACCCTATTTATAAAATCGCACATCTCCTCCCCTGTTGATGAGCTGAGGGGTCAATCCTTCCTAGCTGAGCATTAGTCCAAAAGTTTGGGCACCTTCAGATGAGGAGTGGATTAAGATCAACTTTGACAGGGCCTCCAAGGGAGACCTGACCCGTCAAGTGCAGGGTGTGTGGCAAAAGATTGGAAAGGGAATGAATTAAAATGGAGTATGGGAACATTAACATCAAGCACAAATAAGATTGCAAAAGCCAATAAGGTTCTTCTTGCAGTAAAGTTAGCCAAGAAAATGTGACTTCCAAAGTAGCACCTTGAAGGGGGCTCCCAAATTATCGCTAACACATTTATTAAAGAGGATGGTGAGCATTGGAAAATGGATAAAGTGATCAAGGTGATTAGGTACCTTCTGGCAATGGTTAGAAATTTTAAAATGACTCGTGAAGAAAGACAGTGATATGGAAGCAGACAACTATTCTAATTAGGCAGTCAACTTTGATAGGGAGACAGTTGATTTGGACAAAGTAGGTGGCAGACACTGTGGAGTGTATGCTTCCCCCAAGGACAATGTGGTGTCTGCATAAGGCACAGAGTTGTGACAGGGCATTAATCTATCCCCCCTTACATGCAGTAGCACGTATGGGAAGCACAGAGTTCGCACCACAAGAAGATGTCACCTACCCTTTCATAACTACAGCACAGTGACTTTTAAATCACATTTTCCCTTTGGCGAAGTCGAATTTTGCAGGGTGAAGAGTACTTTTTACCAAGTGAGAATGCAAGCCACTTCTCACTACACTCAAAGAAGCTGATGATGGCCTTTGGGGACAAAATTTCGCAGGAATATATGAGGATGACTTCATGCTCCAAGTCACCTGATTATATTGGGTAAAGAGTTCTTGCAAGGAGAATACAAACGTGGACATAGCTTCAATTTTCATGGCCTAGTGCCTTGAACTCAGTACCACGGCAGAAATTACCAGGCTTATGTTGCAATATGTTCAGGAGGAGGGGGAAGGGGAGATGAAGTCTATTCTGTTAAACATGATACTGAGTGAAGGGATCATGGTTCCCAGTGGAGATTGGCTTCATGCAAGGGAATTCACCCCTCCTCTCAGTTCCTTCTTCCTGTTGCATGCAGAGGACAAAGAGGCAAGGATGTCCGCGGCCCAAACTGGCTTTAGTGGCATCAAACATTTCCTTCAATTTAAGGATAATCAGGCTTGTCAACTTGCAAAGAACCGTGACAGGGAAGGCAGAAGGCTCCACGGAGGCAAAGGGACCATCCAACAGCAGAAAGAACATCAATGTTCAACTGGAAGTGGCTGCAACAGAAGGTAGCACTAATTAACTCCAGCAGTATCAAACAGTTTGCATGGTCATTCCCCTGTTTTGTTTTTGGCTTGTGGCCTGGACTTCGAGGTTTTCTGAGCTTGCTATTGAATGTTTTAACTACGTTTTAAGACGGATTGTTTTCTTTGTGTATCTGAATGGATTTATCCACATGTCAAGGCACAGGGGCTTGGTGTCTGTGTCATGAAGCTTGGTTTAGCCCCTGTTAAAGGATGTATGTTGATGTGAAGAATATATTTACTTTCCCAAATAAGTTTATGGGAGTTGTTGGTTGTGTTGCCACATTTTGGAATTTTGTATCTATGTAATTGCGTAATTATCACACTTAAATATTATTAATAAAAAACCATATTTACCGATCAAAAAAGAAAAACCACAAACCTCCTTTGCAATTCCTTAAGCTTGCCTCCTAAAATGTAAGAGAAAGAAAACAAAGAGCCTCAATGAACAAAAGCTGCAGCTACTTGAAACAGAAAAAATGTTGCCTCTTATCAGGTTCATTTCAATGCACGTGCTTCTTTTTTATCAAGGCCAAAGCCTAAAACACCAAATAAACAATCCAAGATGAAGACAAAAGGTATAAGGCGATTTGGTCAGAGAGAATGCGGCTCAACCTAAGGGGAGAGCTACTCATGAAACTGAGCTCACAGATTTGCAATTGATTAGACTAGTTTTTGGGTGAGGGCACATCACAATGATGTGAGCCTTCTTGATGTCATTACAGAAAATATCAGAGAAAGATTCCTCTATGATCAAGGGCAAAATTTTCCTGTGAGCTGAAAATTAACAGCCTAAGAAATTCATAACTTGCCTCCTATAGCTTACACCTTCTACAAGTCTTGTTCCACGTGTTTTGCATTCTAAAGATCAGTCAAAGCAGCTAGATCAGTAGATTGTAAGAGTTTTGACATCATATTAAAGTGTGATAATTACCAGCAGGGGTTGAAGGCATTCGAGATATCATAAAAAGGGAAATCTTAGACTCTCTTGGGCCCTTGAGCTTGAAAAAATGGGGTAGTGTCCCATGCTAGAGGTAAGCAAACTTTCAACTAGCCATATAAGAATAAACTCTTGATTAATCTTCATGATTGGGCTGTTACAATATCACGGATCAAAAGGGCAACTGGATGAATGTAGATGGCAAGTGGATTCCTTGGTACCCTCTTTCATGTACTTTTGCTAGTGAGGATGATGTTCCAATTGATCAAAATGAGGTACAGATTGCATTTCAGAGGTTGATAAAGGATACATATAGGAGAGCTCAACACAATGACAATATGATAGATTCTCCAACATTGTCCGAACCCTTAAAGATGCATCATGCAGAGGATTAGGTAGCTGAGACTGACACATTGATTACACAGAGCAGACTTACTTCTGACGTACAGATGATTTAGATGGATCCAATCCCATACTAATGAATTTCAAATGGATAGCTAGCTTTAAACTAAGGCATGTTGTTGGGAGAAATTAGGCCCCTCATATCCTAAGTAGTTTAAGAATTGTTAAAATCATAGTATATATATTTAGACAACATTACATTGTATGTATTTATCTTGCATTGTTTGCACTTGGTAAATCACTTCTTGTAAGGACTATGTAATGATGTTGTAATAGAGCAAATATTGTCATATTTTGTACTAGTCTTTTCTCTCAAGGAGATTGACCCCTCGAGGAAGCCTAAAATTCTTGTTATCAATATAATTACATGTGCAGATGTTACTATTATGTTCTTTTCACATGCTATTGTTTTATTTGATTATTGGATAATATTATGCAGGTGGAGATCCTAACAGGACGGAAATCTGAGTCCACTGTGGCCAAGTTTCTATAGTTCTCAAAATACTCTTTTAGATACTTGATTGTCTAATTGCGCCAACACATGGGATTGGGTTGTGATGCAATTGGCTTGGCGGGTTTCATGTTTGGAATTAACTTTATGTGATTCAGCAATTGCAAGTAGGTGTGAAGATTAATTAGCTTCTCAACTAAGGCGTATTGTATCAAGGGTGTAATCTCCCCCTCCATTGTTCACAGAGTCTTTTTCCTTTTCTCGCCCACACTGAAAAATCAAGCTGTATTGCTTGATGAGACACTCACAATTGACTAAATATATTGAGCCTCTCTTGAAGCTTTTAAGGCTTTTTGCAAAGAACATGCTAGAGTTTGCAACCAAAACACTAAACTAGGTCGCTTGTTTGAGGCACTTACAGTTGATTGATTTTTTTCGTGGACTCTCTAAAGCAAAGGCTTTTACATTTTTCATGCATTGAGCCTTTCTCAGACAGAAGTTGTAATGCGTATGGCTTTGTATAAATTGGCAGAGGAATTGGTTTCTACCGAACAGTTCTATGGAGGTGTAAAGCTTTACTTAATTCTCAGATAAGACATGCTTGATTTGGAGGGAGGCCCAGTCCCATTGTTCCCAAATTGTTATTTCTTTTCTCTCCTTTAATTTTCTATTTAAATCGTCGTGAAATCCTACATACTTGATGTAAATTTGAGGAAGGTTTTACTTCTTGCAATTCAGCATTTTCATAGAGATAAAGCTTATTGCTAAGGCATATTGCATTGACTGAAGGAAGACCACTTCTAATGTATCCCTCTGTCTTGTTTCTTTTCTTCTTTGATTTCCTGATTGTACTGGTCCAAGAAAGGGGAAGGGTGGGGGGGGAGTTAAAAACCCCCTCGCCATGGTAAGATGGTGCATGATCCCTGCAGACAAACGGTAAGCTTGTGATCTAATGAATATGGAGTACACTGGGGAGTGATCGAAACTTAATGGGGTACATAGCACTTTTACTGAGATTTAAAATCGTAACTCTGTCATTTCAAACAAATTATCGAAGGTAACAAGTAATCTCACCCATGAATAACAGGCCAGGAAAGAAAAAAAAAAGCAAAAAAAAAACAATTTGGCCAATTCAATTTCTAATCATTTTGATTCCAATTAATAATCATATAGTTCTGAAATTCAAAGGCTTGAACCCTAAAATATTTAACAATCCACCAGCCCCTTCACTGGGCCAAAACATTTTCTTTTTCGTTTTCAGAATGCCGCAAGACGTATTCCTACAAGACATGCATAATCCATAAAAGCTGAAGATTATTACACAAATAAATAACATATAACCATTCAAGAGAAATCGGGAAGCAAATGCACCCATCGTAGGTGAATAAAATTCGAAAGCTCAAACTCAAGATGCAACCTAAGGTTGAGTTAATATTACAGATCGATCGAGAAATATTTCAAAATGTTTTTTAAAAAATTCTGGTAGCAGCGAAAATCGAACAAATGGTTAAAAATTGATGAAAATTAATTTCCTTACAGACGAATATTGCTCCTACACATTAGCAATTCGTCTGCTTCCAAGAGAAATCCATTGCCCCGAGTCTGCGTTTTTTATTGTAATCCAAAACAGCTTACCCTGGTGAGATGTACAGATTCGATTATTAAATATACTTTTATGGCTTGACAAGTTCAACGGCAAATATTCTCCTCAATAATGTGTCACAATTTTTTGAATTTCTACCTACGTAATGGTAGATATTAAGCGAGGGATAGATAAATCACATCATTTTAATCTGTATATATAGAATTAGTGAAAAAATAAATACTATAGGTGATTGGCCTTAATTTATTGCTTTATTTTTGTATATTTTAAATTTTAATTTAGTATGTCTTTAAAAGAATTTTTATTTTTATTTTATTTTGGTTGAAGTTTAAATTTCTATTATTATTTTTATGTGATTAATGTTGATTAGTTACAATAAATCTATTTCAACTTCTTACAATGTGTTTTATAATTATAGGCAATGTATCTATTAGATATACAACAAAAAGATAGTGAAAAATTATTATTGAGTACCTGTAAGATGAATAAATGATTTAGAAAGAAATTGATCTTGACGGAGAGTGCTTGGCTCTGCAACCCCCAATATTCAAGTGGGTTGTCTCGAATGTGCGGATGGTCCATTAGATAGACATAGGGAGGTTGCCCTCGTCCTTTGGTAGTATGTCAACTTTATCTTATGAGAGATGTTAATGTATCATGTTTGAGTGTTTCAGCTACTAGTCAGGTGTTGAGGGTTGTTAAAGGTGGTGTGGTAGAGCAAAAGACGTTTAGGTAAGCAGTTGTAGGTTTGTCAACTCTCCCAAAGGGTACATGCTACGCCACTAATGATTGCCCTAAAGTTCCTATCTCAAATCACCATGGTAGAAAAAGGGGCAATGGTGTAGGAGCACCTTGTTTTGGCCATAATGGAGGCATGATGATGCATGTATTGCCATAAGGTCTTTTAAGGCCATTTGACATTTGTAAGAGTCTTTTAAGAGTTAATTTATCACTGAACCCTAAATTGGCCATGTCTGGTCAACAAAAGTCAAGCTTTACCATTGTGGTGTAGGGGAACCTAGGAGAATGACCAATTTGTTCGTATAGTCTTATTTCTCATGTATTTTCGTGGTATTGTAATAAGGTCTTCTAAAACTAGAAGTTGTGTGAGTATTTTGGTTTGATAGGTGTGTTTTCATGTTTTAGGAGCATATCTTCATGTTTATAAGTTGTAATAAGGTTCCCTAATGTCAAATAAGTATCTCATTGCTATTTTGCAAGAGGGGGTATACACTACTTGCAAAATAGTGAAACTTTCACTATTTCACAGGCCTGTCAAAATGTACTTTATGAAACTACAGAATGTTATTCCCCATAAATAATTTGGTTTAAATTATTGTTTTGTCAGTTGGAGTTGGATAGGAAGATAATATCCCATGTCTAATGGGTATCTGTATGTAAATTCTAGTGTCTAATGAATAATATGGAGGAGTTTTTGTTTGCCAATGTTATTTTTCCTTTTTAAATTTGTGATTGTACAGAAATGTACAAACTTACAGTTACTGGGGAAGCACTAAATTTCATTTTGATGTGTAGATCATAGAAATAACCTTCTCATGGTTTTGGTTTGAAGTCATCATTCATTGTATATAGGTAGATCCATTCATTTGTGTGTATGCAAGTTCTAAAACCCTTATATCTAGGGTTTTTGTGGTAAATGGACAAATTCCACCAAGGGAAAATTCTCATTCTCTGTGAAATGGAGGGTTTCCTTATGTATTGTGTGTTTATGTTGATTGTTGGTATGGTACACAAGGACTCCATGGTGTTTGGGAGGAATTGGTGGCTGGGCATCCTTTTGTGACTACTCGTTGTGAGAAGAAATTGGTGTGACCAGCAGGGTTGAATGAATACCAATGCCCAATTTGTGAGGGATTTTTTCTTTGGGGTCATAACAAACCATTTGGAAATGTTGGCAAAGTTGGATTGATTGTTTTCTATACTAATCCTTGGCAAGAGCATGTAATTAGGCCTGGAAGCCCTAAAAACAAGGGTTTGGTGGAAAGGTGGTTTCTTGGTGGTGTCAAAACCCATGAGTTTGTAATCTCACAATAATCTGAAAAAGGTATCTAACTCTTTGGGTTTTTTTAGAGGAATTTTTGAACAATTTTGAATTAAATCCAAAATACCCAATTTGGAGGGCTAATTAATGTCAGGCTCCAAATTAGATCAATAACTCGGTTTACAAACACAACTCATGGATTAGACATCCAAAATGAGCAGTTATCTTTCTAGTAGAGAAGGTTCATTTAAATTGTCAACTCGAGGACGTATACTTGAAACAAGTCTGCAAAGTATACACACCATGAAACTCTCTAAGTTATTCTATCGTTGCAAAATAACAATGCTAGAAACAAATTAAATACATAATGATGGCTGCATGAAACTACACAGTAGTTGTTGTAGGAATTGTATATTATCTAAATTGTTTACATCTCTATGTATGTCTGCATCCCTCTACCTCTCTACCTCTACTTCTACCTCTAACAACCCTCTAACTACTTAACAAGTTTCCCCATCATCCTTTTAAATAAGGAAGAATCTTATTACAAAAGTAATGACAAAGTGCTGAATTTCAGTTCCACATTTTCAACAGTCCACTCAAATGCATGGATCTCCTTCATTATTGCGAATTAGATCAAACCACTTTACCATGTTATGCTCCTCCTTTTCACCTTTCTAGATCATTTTGAAAATCTTAATTTCATTAAGAAATGTCAAAGTTATGGTCATTTTTTTGAAAGTGGTTTTATGCTGCCTGAAAACGTGCCACTTTTTCCCCAACCAACTTCTGATCCATGTTACTCATTAACTGCTTCAAACCAACTCAAATGCTCAAAAGGGTTTATGCTCCTTTGTCTTAGCTTTCCAAAACTGTAAGCTATTCTTAATTTCATTAAGAATTGAGCAAGGTATTCCTATTTTTTTGGAACTGGCTTTTAACTTTTTCTTTATTTCTTGCACTTGCTGAATATTGACAAATGTCAACTTTCTTTTCCTTCTTTCCAACAGCATGAATGACCCAAATAACTCACATACAACACGTTAACCACCTCAAGAATATTATTATTCAATGTTAACCATTTTTCACAATAAATCATCATTATCTAGCATCAACTAGCTACACATGCAATTGTTAATCAATAAATCATTAATCATAGTTAATGCTTCATAAACTAAGTTAATATGTGGAAATGGCTTGGAAATATATTAAAACCATGGGGTAAAGTGTTATAACAAATGGATATATATATGACATTTTATAGGCTCATCATTTCCCCCGAGCTGAAATCTTGCTTGTCCTCAAGCAAGGGATAGGCATTAGTTAGTCATGAAAACTCTCAGCATGGAATCTTGTGACAACTTTAGTCAATCATCAAGAATTTCAAAGGTGGTATAAAAGGTATACATGAAAGGTCATCCTCCTATGGTCTATGTCAATATAACTAGGTATACATGTGCTCCCCCCAGCGAAAAGGTTGTTTGTCCTTAAATGAGAATGCATGGATGAGGGTAGAAGAAAAAGAACTTATGAAGCATATAATTATAATAATGATAATTGAGAAACAAAATGCAAGGCATAGATAATCAATTACTAAAAATGATAATTATTATGAATAAATAGAAGTCATAGTACCATTGGTATTGTTGTGAGAAACTTCAAACTTTGCAAATAGCTGAAAGTACAAGTCCCTTTATTGATGAATATTCAAGTCCCTCCAAGAGTGTTGCATATATAATATGATTATTGACTTCATACTTTCTAAAAGTTGTCTTTTGGATCACATAGTAGTTGCTACAGGAGTGTCTATTGAATCAAAGAGCAGTGGCTGCAAGACTGACTGTTACAACCAAATAGTAGTCGTTGCAGGAGTGTCTATTGAATCAAAGAGTAGTGGTTGCAAGACTGACTATTACAACCAAATAGTAGTTGCTGCAGGACTGACTCTTACAACATGAAACTTACAGATAAGACCAACTAGACATCATCATTGAATAGAACATTCCTGACATCATGAAGACTCAACTACTCAATTGAATGTTTGGAAACATATGCAAAGACTTTCTTTCACAAGTAGAAACTTGACTCACTCACACCCTTGGAAAAATGATTTAAAATATGAGCAACCAACCAACCACAACACTTATTGAATGAAAAACCTACCCTAACCTATCCTACCCTACACTAACCAGATTACATGACCTGCTCAAACAAAACCATTTACTGGTTCTTTGAAATATCTTCCTCTTCTCAAAGTCTTCCAATGCTTTACATGCTTATGCACAGAGAGCAATAGTTGTAGTAGCAGTTGAAACTTAATATGAAACAAAACTTTTGAAAAGACATTAACAGACTCACTTATTACTTCATGTTGATAATATATATTGCTATACTAAAGTATATAAGTAAGCTGAAATGTGTCTCCTTTAGGTGCAGTTGCATGTGTATCTTTGTCTTCAACTGCAAGTTCTTCTTTTGTTGCAACCTTAGCTTGTGATAATATCTTTTCCTCCATGTGAATGAGATGTTTACTAGGACACCCTCGTGAAAGCACAAATCTTGAACTCTCCTTGCTATCTTGGCATAGATGAGTTGCTTCTCCATCCTCTTCTTGACTTTTAAAAACCAATTTCTGTGGTTGATTTGATAAAAATACAGGAATTTTTGCACCATCTTCATAGGGCTCATAGTTTTTCTCTACAAAAGATGTTGGTTTAACATCTAATGTTAAGCAAAACTCCTCTAAATCATCCCAAAACTAATCTTCTTCAATATCTTGTTTACTTTTATGCATGAAAGGACTGATTTTCACTTTATTGCAACTCTCTTCTTGAATTAGGAGTTCTGATTTGACATCACATTCATCTTGAGCAACAACCTTGTGCATGGTGATTTCCTCATTTTGCAAAGCAAGGCTGTATTCCTTTTCCTCCTCACCAATCGGCAATTTTTAATCAATATGTGAACAAAATTCCTCTAATATGCTAGAGAACATGTCTTCATTGATTTCCAAACTTGCTGAAAATGATATTAGATCTTCATTCTCATCCTCCATGGATCCAAAAACCATATTTTTTTGCATGCAAACTTCTATGATCCTAAGTGCTTTGAAAAGAAACTAAGATTCTAGAAAATGACAAAGAGCTACTAAAAACTCAAAGACTCTCACAGCTTGACTTGTCCCCGACAATAGCGCCAAAAATGTTGGCCTCCAAATTGTTAGAATCTAAAAAGATTAACAACCTAGAAAACTAGTGCAAAGAGTAAATATCTAAACTATGAATGCAGATGATACAAAATCAAAATAGCAACACAGAGTTAGTCTCCAAGAGAGTAATGCAAATGCTAGAAGCAAAATAGCATTATGAGGATGCAAAAACAAGAGATACAAATACAAGCTAGGTAGCATGCTTATGTAGGCTAGGAAGAGGGAGGAGGTGGCAACACCAACCAATGAGGAGCAACCATCTATCGGACTAAAGATAGCAAAGTATCTTCCCAAGATAGCTAATGGATGCTCACATGCAGGAAGGTGACACCTCACAACCATTCACCTAATAAGACATGCTTTATTAACCTAAGTGAGATTATTAAAAGTGTAGGAAAAACCTATCAAAATAGGAAAAATAAAAAACTACACTAACACAAATTAGATCAATAACTTGGTTTACAAACACAACTCATGGATTAGACATCCAAAATGAGCAGTTATCTTTCTAGTAGAGAAGGTTCATTTAAATTGTTGACCCGAGGACATATACTTGAAACAAGTCTGCAAAGTATATGCACCATGAAACTCTCTAAGTTATTCTATCGTTGCAAAATAATAATGCTGGAAATAAACTAAATACATAGTAATGGTTGCATGAAACTGCACAATAGTTGCTGTAGGAACTGTATATTATCTAAACTTTTTACATCTCTATGTATGTCTGCATCTCTCTACCTCTCTACCTCTACTTCTACCTCTAACAAACCTCTAACTACTTAACAAGTTTTCCCATCATCCTTTTAAATAAGGAAGAATCTTATTACAAAAGTAATGACAAAGTGCTGAATTTCAGTTCCACATTTTCAGCAGTCCACTCAAATGCATGGATCTCCTTCATTATTGCGAATTAGATCAAACCACTTTACCATGTTATGCTCCTCCTTTTCACCTTTCTAGATCATTTTGAAAATCTTAATTTCATTAAGAAATGTCAAAGTTATGGTCATTTTTCTGAAAGTGGTTTTATGCTGCCTGAAAATGTGTCACTTTTTCCTCAACCAACTTCTGATCCGTGTTGCTCATTAACTGCTTCAAACCAACTCAAATTCTCAAAAGGGTTTATGCTCCTTTGTCTTAGCTTTCCAAAACTATAATCTATTCTTAATTTCATTAAGAATTGAGCAAGATATTCCTATTTTTCTGGAACTGGCTTTTAACTTTTTCTTTATTTCCTGCACTTGCTGAATATTGACAAATGTCAACTTTCTTATCCTTCTTTCCAGCTGCATGAATGACCCAAATAACTCACATACAACATGTTAACCACCTTAAGAATATTATTATTCAATGTTAACCATTTTTCATAATAAATCATCATTATCTAGCATCAACTAGCTACACATGCAATTGTTAATCAATAAATCATTAATCATAGTTAATGCTTCATAAACTGTGGAAATGGCTTGGAAATATATTAAAACCATGGGGTAAAGTGTTATAACAAATGGATATAGATATGAAATTTTATAGGCTCATCAATTACTATTAGATCTCTGCTAGGTCTAATTGGAGAAATTACTACTTAGGGCTATACGGGTTATTCGAAAGGGTCAAATTGGTGTTATTGGGTTATTAGAAGGGTGTTGAAGATGTCTCTAACCTATGGTGGTCTTGGAGAGGATTCTTGTTCATGAAATTGGTACAACCCTCAATGGTTAGATTTTTAACCATAGTGGGTTGAATACTACTTTCTTCATATTCAATGTTGCAAGTGGATTTTGGCATTTAGGTATAAGAGAACTAAATGTCCAAGGTATCATTTTGTGTAAGAAAACAAAGAGTTGATTCCCTCCATATGCAAAAGTCCTTAATGCTTTTTGATGACTATGTCCCTATATATGTTTGTATATTTCTAAGAATCAATCTTAAAAGAAAACATGTAAGAATCAAGAAAGTATCATGCCCAATGTTCCTCTAGTCAAAAGGAATGATTGATTTACTAAAGAGACATAATTTTAAAATGAAGGAACACAAGTTTCTTTTGTTTATAGATCCATAATTCAAAAGAACTTCATCCATTTTTATCTATATTTGAGTTTTTAATCCTTATTAAGGGTTTGAGCATATTTGATGTTATATGTTTGGCTCTCGATCAAAACTTAAATATTTGAGATTGGATATGGATCAAAAGGTCCAACGTGTGTCAATTTTGGTTTGATGTAAATATTTGTGTCAATTGGTGTTTGTTTTGATGAGCTCACTAATTTTGGACTTAGGTAATTTTTAAAACCATGATAAAAACTTTTATATACGCAAATGCAGCTCCAAGACTTTAATATGACTATGTACAAATGACATAATGCAAAGCTATTACAATGATGGCGAAAAATTTAGATGCAAAAGGCTTGACTTAACTTAGGGAAAGTAGCACTTATTACTAGGTTTCCATCGCTTGATTTTATTGCACTTTTCCTCTTGATTTGTTTTTTTGCTATCAAGGCACTCATTTACCAACTTTTCACCAAGGCGCTTTTTAATATTTTTCTCTTTTTAAATTTAGTTTCCAAAAGAAGTGATTTGTTTGTATTTTATATTTTTTTGTTACCAAGGTACATGTTTTTTAGGTTCCACCAACATAACAAATTTTTAGGACTTTTTATGGTTTTTAGGATGTATCAAGGCACATGTTTGCGAGGTTCGCACCAAGAATACATCTTTTTTAGGATTATTGTTTTAATTTTTTTGCTTTCTTTGGGATCTCTTTCCACTTTTCTTTTATTTCTTCAATATCTCTTTTTTCACTTTTTAAAATTAAATTTTCAAGATCTCTTTTTCATTATTTTTTAGTTTTTTCATGATCTCTTTTTGTTGTACGAAAGTGATGCTTTATCATTTGATGTTCTTTTATTTGATCAAGTATAAAACCTCTTTAAGTGGATGGTATTGATGGGATCTTGAAGTTACTCCCCATCACAATTGGCTAGTTCATATGATCCTATTTTATAGAAAGATATTACAACAAAGGGTCCCAGCCAATTTACATCAAACTTGCCTTTCTTTGCCCTACTTATCTAATTCTTAGAGGTTTCTCTCAAAACTAAGTCATCCACTTGAAATTCTCAAGGCTTGATCTTTTTATTGTATTTTCTTAACATTTTTGTTTTGATAAACCTTGAGATATTCATATGCTTGTGTTTGGTGTTCTTCCAATAATTCAAGTTGTTGAAGTCTAGCCACTTCGTAATCTTCATCTATCAATAATCAATGCAAAGATACTTTTAATGATGGGATCTCAATCTCTAAAGGTAAAATAGTTCCAACCCCATAAACCAATGAAAAGGGTGTTGTATCAATTATGTTCTAATGTGTGTTCAGTATGTTGACAATGTTGGGTTCAATATGAGCTAATCCCTTCCTGAATTATATATTATTTTCTTTAAAATACTTAAGGATATTCTTATTTGAAGTTTCTACTTGACCATTCCCTCGAGGATAGTAAATTGAGGAAGAATGGTGTATGATGTGGACCTTTTCAATATCCTCATTCTTAAATTGCTTCTCATTGTGTGTGATTATAGCTGAGGAATTCTATATCTAAAAATTATATGATTCAAAATGAAAACTAAAATTTGTTTTCTAGTTGTAGTTGTTATGGGCACAACTTCAACCCATTCGGTGAAATTATCAGTTGTAGATATTATATATTTGGGACCATTTCATGAAGGTGGATATATCATCCCTATTAAGTTGAGTCCACATTGATATAATGACCAAAGTGTGCTCAAAAGATGTAACTCTTGTTTTGTCACCTGTATTAGGTTCCCATGAAACAAGGATTTTGAATAGATCTTTGCAAATTTATAGGAATCTTTCTCCAAAGTTGGTCAATAGTAACCTATTATAGGGATTTTCTTAGCTAGAGTAAACCCACTCAAATGTGACCCACAAATACCCTCGTAAACATCTTGTAAAGAAATTTTGACTCACCTCTCTCTAGATATCTAAGTAGCATTTTGTCAAGACCCTTACAATACAATGTGTCTAACATAAGGGTATATCTTGAAGCTTGGCAGATAAAGTTTCTCTTTTTATTTTAGGTTTGGTCAACAAGTAAGGTGTTTTCTTTCAAAATCTATAACAAGGGGAATCATGAACTGCAAGAAGGAAAATTATTTGGGATTCAAGTAGGTTATATGCAGAGTTCACCAATTCTTCCACCAATAATTCACATTGAGTATTATGATCTAGTAGTTGTAGAATAAATGCTAGAGTTTCCATTGCATTTGTTTCCTTATTTTCATTCCTTGGGATTTTCTCAAAAGTTGGCATGATAAAGTATTTCTTCAGATCATCAATAACTAGCTTGTAAGGCATAAACTTTTCATCTTTAGTTTGATAATCACCATTGATCTAATTAATGACTAGTTTAGAATCTCCATAGATTTTCATTTATGTTACTCTCTACTCTAATGTCATTTTTATGCCAATTACTTATGCTTTATACTCTTCCATGTTGTTTGTATATGAACATAAGAGTTTGTAATCTTTTGGAACTATGCATCCTTGAGGAGATATGAGGAGTATGTCTACCCCAAGCCATGTTGAGTATATGACTCATCAAAATATCACTTCCATGTTTTGGCCTCAACATTAAGAGTGTATACATATGGAAATTTAACTTGAATCAGTTCATCACTTGTTAATGGAGGCTACATAAATTGATTATCTATCACTTGGACTTTGATTTCTTTTTTATCCACACATTCAATGTCAAATTCATTCAATATCATGACCCATTTAGCCAATCTTCCTGTTATTGTCATTTTGATAAGAATGAATTTGGGAGGATTAATTTTGGAAATGAGATTTATCTTATGTGATAGCATGTAATGATGTAGTTGTTGTGAATCAAAAACTACTACTAGGAATTCATTCTCTATAAAACTATAATTCAACTCATAGTTTACCAAAGTTCCACCAATGAAATAGATGGATTTTTCTTTTCCATTTCATCTTTGTGTGTTAAAAAAACTCCCAATGATCTTTCTATTGCTGAAATATAAAGGAGTAATGGATTTTTTTGGAATATATGTTATCAATATAGGTGAATTCATTAATTACTTATTCAATAGTGAAAAAGCTTCTTCACACTAATTATCCTATTTAAATGATGTGTACTTATGTAATAGTTGTGTGAAAAAATCTCATTTCTCCTGCAATTGTGAAACATATCTTCTTATTGATTGAGTTCTTCCTTGCAATGACCTTAATTGTTTTATGTTCCTAGGTGCCCCCATTTCCATGATAGACCTAAATTTTATGGGGTCAACCTCTATTCCTTTTGCAGATACAATGTAATAAAGTAGTTTTCTAGATTAGACACCAAAAACACACTTCTTTGAATTCAACCTTAATTTGAATTATTCCAAATTGTGAAGATCTTCTCTAGAATGGGAAATTTTTTTTCCTTATGTGTAACTTTTCTAGGGTGTCATCAATGAAGTCATCTATAAATGTATGCATCATATCATAAAATATAGGAATCAGGGCCCTTTGATATGTGTTTCTTATGCTTTTAAGGCCAAAGAACATCACATTCTAACAATTTTTTCCCCAAAAACACATGAATATCATTTTATCTTTGTCTTTGGGAGCTATCTTTATATGATTATAACCACAAGATTCATTCATGAGTGAAAACATTGAGTTTCCTGCTATCAAATCCACTATAGTGTCAATACTTGGTAAAAGTATATCATCCTTTGGGCATGCTTTATTGGCATCTCTAAAAGTTTTGCACTATTTTATGCTATTATTTGGTTTTGAACCAACACTATGTTTGAAATCCATTATGTGTAAGAAATGGGTCTTATGAATTTTTTTATCTAAGATCTTTTGCAAGTCTAGTTTAACCAAGAGATATATAGGGTTACATTCTTCTCAACTCGTGTTTAATAGGTTTATCTCTTCCAGTGCTATATTCAAATTATCCATGACAAGATTTGGATCTAACCCTGGCATCTTTGCATGTGACCAAGCAAAGTTCACATGCTTCTCCTTGAAGAATTCAATAAAAAAAAATTAAAAAATCTTATTGGGTTTTAGAGATGTGGCCAATTTTCCCAATGTTGATTTTTTTGTTGGCTTGACCAAAATAGAAGACCTTTCCTCATTGTGCTCTTTTAAGGTGTCAAGATTATCATCTTTAGGTGCTATAGTTGGGTTTTCACCTTTAGATTCATCATTTATTTTTACCTTTTCACAATCTATTACCGTCACATAATGGATTTTATCACTTAATCTTTTCAATTTTATCTTCATTTTCTTTTTTCTTTTAGACTAAGAAGCTTAAAGCCTTCCTCACTTCTTGCTTGCTCATATGATGACATGGTGAAATAAGGTTCAACAATGTTCAACAATGTTTAGGTATAAGGATAAAGAGTGGTCATATTGAAAAATAGGAGGTTATTTGGCTCTAATTATTCCCAATCAATCATTCAAGATGAGAAAGGGGTAAAATAAAGGGTAATTTTTATTTGGCTCATACATTATATCATTTGGGTCTATAATGTGTGCATCTTCTAGATGATCCGTAGAGATTGGATCAAAATCCTTTGCATTTGAGTCCTCTTGAGCTTCTTGTAGATTAAACCTAACATTAGATCCTTCTATACATTATGGTACATATGGTTCTTCTATCCATTATGAGTTAGAATTTTGAGTATTAGAACTGAGTGTATTATAACATTGTGTATTTGAATTTGATATCTATTGATAAGAATTTGATTCCTTCTCTGGCACTTGTACATAGGAATGAATGAAATCAATTTCTTTATCTTGGCATGATTCATCTAATAAAGAATCTCATTTCCACTTGTTTGAGTCATCATCATCACTAGAGCTCACTTGATTGATTTTTTCATGAGGATGAAAGGAATTATTTTGACTATAATCTTATCCTTGATACGGTCCTATTCGTTATTTTCCTTTGTTTGATATACATGTGCCTTGAAGAGGTTATAATAATCCTTTTTTTTTACCAAGGGTCATGATCCTTGATACCCAATTTTCCTAAGAAATTCAAATTCTTTCTCGTATTGACATGTAGGAATGCTTATGTTATTTTTTAAGGGTGAAATGGAAGCGATTAATTTTTTAATTTAAACCAAATGAGATGAATTTTCTAGTTAAACATGTTCATCCTAAGTCATTCAAAACAAGAGAAAGAGGGGCTTTGAAATAACTCTTAATATAATTCAAGTTAGATTAGAAAAACCCAAGCAAGATGAAGGGATAAAAATACTAAACCCAAATTATATCAAGGAAGTACACAAGAAAGTCCTCTTTCATGAAATGCTCATTAATCTGAAGATTTGAAATGTGATTAAAGTGAATTGATTGAATGGATTGATTAAGTGTGGGATTGATTAACTTGCCTAAGATTGAATGATTCAATTGCAATAAACATTGTTGGTCTCAGAATGGTTTCGACATTTGAGTGTTAACACACTTAACCACTTTCCACATAAAAGCTGAGTACACTACATATGTCGAGCTACGATATGTGTTGAGCATTATACAAGTTTCGAGTGATATATAGGTGCCAAGTCACAGTTGATGTCGAGCAAGATAGAATGTAATAGGTGCCAAGAAAACCAGAATCATATATGTGTCAAGCACTAGTAGTCTAGTATGTGTCGAGTGACACAGAATCAACATATGAGTTTGTGCCTTCACAAACTCAGATGTAAACCATTTTTTTTTAAGCCGACATGGAAGAATCTCGAAGGGATTAAAGGATAAGAATGAATATTTTCATTTTCCTATGCAATTAGCATGCATCGAATGAAAAAAATGGAGAAGGCATGCAACCAATAAGAAAAAGTGCAAGGAATAAGCGGGAATTAAAGATTCAATATGGATCATAGATCCATACCTAACCCTACGTCTTTGAAAACTTTAAAAGAAGGACAAAAACCCATTGTATGCAAGGGATGAGAGCAATTTATGGGTAAACTATAGCGAAATTCAATGGGAAGTGTGAAAGACTTAGAGGAACAGAGTAGCAATTACATATCCAGTTGATTAGAATAGAACAAGGGCTATGAACAAATATCAGATCTTAGAGGATCAAGTTCAGAATAAGTAGAACCAGTGCCTGAAATCAGCAATTTGACATTGTAAGCTATTAGGTTTATTAGTCCAATACTCTCTAGCAATTGTATTAGAGGGAAAATCCTATGTTGATAGGTTAGCTTAACAGCTAGGTTGTAGATCCTTGAAGAGGTGATTAAATCCTTTAACATGGTGACACTTTATGTAAAGTGTTTGTAAATCCTTTAACTAGGTCACTATTGACACAGTGTAAAGCCTTTAATAGGGTAGACCATTAGAAGTGGTCAAACATTATTGCTGCAGTGATTTTGTGGGTATCATCCCCACCCTAGTTTTACCTTCTTATTCTTGGAGGGTTTTTGGGTTACCAAAATTCTAGTGTTATGAGTGATGATGCATGTGTTTACTTTATGTTTATTTAATATGTTTACATGCATGAAATTTACTTTTAGTTAAAAGTTTTAATGGATAAAATGCATTACTTCTTATTCAACCCCCCACCCTCAGAAGTACTCTTCCCATTTGAATATTCCAACAATTGGTATAAAAGCCAAGGCACTCACAAGGAAAAGCCTAACAACTTAGAGAAAAGATATGAAAATGGAAGTCTTCAAACTTGGGAAGATCATAGACAATCACATGATTGATGTGCACCTCACTCTACATAAATTGGAGGAAGCTAGAGAAGAATTGAGAAAGTCCTTGAAAAGAAGGAAGGATATAGCCATAGCTGAAAATGACACACACTATAAAGAGATTGACACCACACAAGTGTTTTCCAATGGAGATTCCAAGGAACTTGATGTAGCAATAGCAAAATTGATGGAGAAGAATAGAGCTCAAGTAGAAGAAATCATAATACTCAAGCTTGAACAAGAATCACAAGCCATAATGCTCTGTGAGGTGACTGAATAGAAGAAAATAGCCATTGAAGACAAGGCTATGATAGAATATGACAAGAGAAATCTTACCAATAGACTGGAGGAGAAGACAACTGAGTTTGAAAGAATCTCAAACATGCAGCTAGACACCTTAAGTCAAATGATGAATGCACATCATAAGCTGAATATGAAGGACATTGAGATCTCTACACTGAAGATACAAAATGAACAACTGCAGAATGATTTAAAAAGAGAAAAGAAAGTTGCAGAAAGTTTCAACAAACCCAATGAGGCTATCAAGTATTTTGAGCAACTACTAAAATCACCAAGGGCCAGTAATGATACTTTAGGACTTGGTTACACCAGCATTGAACAAGGAGAATCATCCAAGACTACAGAAGAAAGGAGCAACAAAGGTAAGAACACTAAACCCACTTGTCATTTCTGTGGTAAAAAGAGACACACTGCTAATGTATGCAGGAGTAGGAAGACCAATCAACAAGACAAAACCAAGAACAAAGATTATTGTCACAAATGCAAGAAGCAACGACATCATGCACATGGATGTAGGACTAAGATTATCAGGACACCACAATTTTAAGGTCACTACTACAATTGCAAGAAGTATGGACATAGAGCTTTTGAGTGCAGATCAAAGCCTATGTGGACATCAAATCAGGCAATAAGAGAAGGAAACTATGGTCATCATCACAATTGGGACTACAACACTAGGTATAATTGTCATTACTGTTAGGAATACAAACACATTCCTGAAAATTGCATAAGGACACATTTCAGAGGGAACTACAATAGATGGCTAAGTCAAACCACATGATTTAGTTTCTTGAAGACTGGTCATATCAATAGGAATTGCCCAACAAAGTTAGAGGCACCCAAGTTAGAAGTCAACAAAGGAAAAGAGAAGGTAGATGTTGAACACATCAGAGGACAAATGAACAAGACTTGGAAGAAGAAAGATGAGTATAGCTCATCAAATGAAGGAATCACTTCACCTAATAGGTCAAGTGGTCACACCTCATCCAACTAAGCATGGAAGGGCATGATGGGACTGATATACAAAGCTACATCAAACATCAATCTCAAGATAAACAAGCACTACAAAGAAGAAAACAACATGAATCAAGATGTAAAGTTAAAACTAAAATTTTCATCAGTGTTGCCGAGTTGTCCTTAGATGCCGAGTAAAGCTCCAGTGGATGTCGAGTAGTCAGTTGCAACCAAGTTGATAGTTAGTGCCGAGTCATTGAAATCTTAAGGAGCCGAGTATACAACTGTACGTACTAAGCATTTAATGTTAGGTTTTAAAAGGTATAAGGTCAATTTTTGATCATTTTATCACCACTCAAATGTAGAACAAAGACGAGATGAGCACAAAAGAGATCAAAGAATAGCATTGAAGCCTTTTGTACGGATTTCAATAGCAATCAAGCACAAATTTCATTGATCTAAGGTATTCTTCAAGTGCTGAGTTGTGCAGTTTTAAAATTTAAAACCTTTTGAAAACCTAGTTTTACAAAATGGCTTCAAGCTTTAAGAACCCAAAGGATAAGGAAGGTTACGAGGTCCAATTGGTTAGTAATGAGGTCAAACAACCTAAGTTTAGGCCAATCCCAGAAGTTGCCTAAAAAAATGAGCCTACCAATGCATTGTCCATTATTCCACCCAAAGTTGTCATGGTGCAAAATGTTAGGAAGTGTTACAATTGCAAGATAGGTGCAATAGGAGATTTAGAAATTTTTCAAGCCTATGATAAATTGTGTGACAACAAGATATTGAAGGATGAATTTCAAATTGTTGAGAAAAAGGGTTTTACCCATGCCCTAGTTTACCCCACAGGTTTCAAAATAGAATGGATAAGAATTGTTCTCAGCAGAATACACAATAGTTGTTTGTGGTTGGAAGGTGGACCAATGAAAATAACGAAGATGATAGTGCATAGGGTTACGGGCTTTCCAACCCTAGATCAACATAAGACCTTGAGAAGTGACTCAAAAGAGGTAATTGAAACACCAGGGCTAAATCAAATAAAAGAGGCATGACCATCAACACAATCACAGATCCCCTTCTGGATTTTGCAGTGAGAATCATCTCACACAAGTTTTATCAATCTAGTAGATTAAATAGCATACCATGTATTGTTGTGGATGTGGCATATAAACTTGTTAAGAAAGATCATACATATGATCTATCAGAATTGATGTTGCGGAAAATTATCAAGAATCTTGGAGCAATAAGAAGATCCAAAGGTTCTCAATGCAAGTTCGGTTCAGTTCTTGTCTACATATTTTTCTATATTTTGGAAGAATTTCCTTCTTTTGGTAAAATCAATTAGAGATCAGACAAGACAACCATTACCCAAATCAATTATTATATTGAGCAAATGGGAGACAACTTTGACTCTCTTATGACAAGCTATTTTTAGGATTTTAAGAAATCCATGAAACAAAGATTGAGAATACCAGTTTCCCTAGTGGAACAACGTGTCAATGACATCTGCTTCGTAGTTGATAATGATAACACCTACATCCAAGCAACAATTCCAAGGGTGAGATGGCTAAGGCCATTAGGTTATGAAATAAATATTGATGAAGCTTCAGCAACAATCACAACATTGCTTGCAGAAGAGATTGATAAGGAGGCTCCTTACTTTGGAACATATGATGTCATGTGTTCCAAGGTAGATATGGAACTAAAAACAACCTCCACATTAAAGAAGAAGGATAAACTAGTGAAGAAGATAAATAAGAAATTTGGTGTAGAAATTGAAGAAGCAGCAAGTGCAAAGGATGTAGATGAGGAAGAAGATGATGATGAAGAAGATGAACAAGGACAAGGCCCAATATAATTAACTCAAGGCTTAGGTGAAGATGAGGAAGGAGAAGTGGAGGGAGCACCATCTCAAGCTAAATCAAAGAAAAGAAAGGCTAAAGCTCAGCCCAAAGCCAAGAAGGCTACAAAAACAACTCAAGCGAAGCCAACACCTACAACAAGAGCTACCACAAGGGAAACTACTCAAAAGGCCAAAGAGAAAACCAAAGAAAAGAACAAGGCTACTAAGCAAACTGGTGAAGTGCAAAAGCACAATAGGAAATATGTTGCACAACCCGAGTCTAATGAAGAGGAAAGAGCACAATTAGAAGACAATGGCCAGTATAAAGTGGTAAGTAAGCAGGGATAACTTTAAGGAACCCCCCCTCCCAAAATTTATAAAATTGTGGTGAATCACATGTCATTTGGGTGAAAAAAAAATTAACAGTGTTGGCGAATTATGCGTCAATGGATGGATATTCAGTGGCAATTTTTTTAATAGTTTAGACAATTTTTATAAAATTATAGCGATTATAAGTTTTGTTTTTAATAAAATTATTAATATTGATGGCGAATTATGTTTTGAAATATGGATATTGGTTGGCGAATATTTTAATAACTGATACCTTTTTTATAAAAAGGTGGCAAAATTATTTTCCAAATAATTGAATTAATTTATTTGTTATGGCGAATGGTTTTCAGAAAGTTATAGTTGGTATGGCTATTTTCAAAAGATGGGAAATAAGTAGCCTAACCTAACATACCAACTTACATAAATTATTGGCCACTACCACTGTAATTATGTTAAATGTATCATTTGAGAACTCAGACCATCTGATGATCCAAGATCAATGGCTGAGGTTTAATTTTAGCCAACATTTCTTGAAGGAAGAAGAATTGTCGAGGTAGTCACCGGAATGTTGACACGTATCAAGGTAAGTTGTATGTGGAGTACAGTGCACCCAGAAATAACTAAATGCCATGTCAATGATAGTGACATTCTCTTGCTAGTATGCTACCAAACGTCTGGAATGAAGCATCGACCTTGTTCAAGTGTCCGAAATGGTGACACGTTTCTATCCAGTGTGTATCACTTAAGTTGCAGGAGATAGTATATTGATGTCTTGTCACTGTTAATTACAATTTACAATTGGCCTTTTCCATTGGCTAAGCGGCTTCACACGCATTACAGTCAGTGCCACAGTCCACTAGCAGTAGTACTATTAGTATTAGTCTTAATTACAATTAGCCTTTTCCATCAGTTAAGTGGCTTCACACGCATTACAAGACAATGGACGATATTAGTGTTTAATTACAATTGGCCTTTTCGGAACGTACTTGCAATTATGTTCAAGATTTGAGAATATTTGATAATTTAATGTAATTGAATTGGCAGTCGGACAGAAACAAACAAATAATCCCTGGCACCCTGCCCACCAAGCTTATTTATAGGCAATTGAGCTACTTCTTTCATCATTGCTCATCTCATTTTTGGTAGTCGATAGGTCTAGTTTTTTTGGTGTTAGTCTGCTAGAACTTAGAGTTTGTACTTTGCAGTAAAGATGGACAACTCTATTCACCTGAGATGCACTTTGGAAGAGGAGCAGAAGGCCTTTCTAGGTCACGTTCTTGAGGAAAACCTCTTGTCAATTTGCAATGAGGTTGTTCCATGCTCTGGTGTGAAGTTTGTTATTATTGCTATCAAAATGGTTCAGGGGCATGAGTTTTTGAAGAATGAGAATTGATATTGTGTCAACAGTGACATTACATCACAATTTCTAGCCTCCCTGCTTGACCTCGAAGAAGCAAGGGCCGAAATTGTGTTGCTCATGAGGAAGATTTTTAAAGAAGTATATTTGGGCGATGACATTGAAATTTTCGCTTATGTAGTTTTAGGAGTGGGGATCCCTTGGGTGGGTGAAGTCCACAAGCTTCTGGAACCTGGCCAGAATGTGGTCCTGCAACCATTTTTACTGGGCTTGATTGCTGGGCAGTTGCAACACCATTGGAAATGTGCAAGAATTGGGTTGAATTTTCTTCGAAAATGGTTTTTCCTAGATGAAGTGGAAGATGGCAACAACTAGCTACAAGAATTTGCAACAATGGTCAATTTTGGTGGTTTCTACGACAAATAGTACAGTAGTTCTAGAGTCTAGGGTTTTCCCTTGATTTTGTAAATTTGTAAATTTCAAGAAATATCAATGAAATTTTTGGAGTTTCAGTTCCATATAAAATTGTATTTCATTGTTATAACTTCTTATGCTTACTTATGCAACATTGCAATATTTTGCATTTTTGAATTTTTTATTGAATTGTTTATAAAAGCCTATGTGAATATAAAATATTATTGGTTCTTGCCTTTGGCAGGAAACTAATGGAATCACCTAGTTCCATATTAGTTCTATAATCTAAAAATTTCATTGATATACCAATGTTTGCAAAAGGTTTATTAATTTGCATTTTTTTAAAATTGAAAAATACATTTTTTTTAAAACTTTATTGGTTCATGATGAAGGCAATGAAAAAATTCAATTTTCTTCATAAAAAATACAACTATTTTTTTCAACACCTCTATTAATGCAAGCATTAATTGCAACCTTATATTTTTTTGTGACAAGTGGATAAACTTTTTTTTAAAATAATCATTTTTCTAACACCTCTATTAATGAATGCATTAATTTCAATTTTATCTTTTCCACATTTGTGATAAGTGGATAAACTTTAAAAAAAAAGACAATTAGTTTTAATTGATGTTTATCTTTGTAATTTGTAAAATGTTATTCAAATATAGATATTTTAATCAAATATAGACATTTTAACTCTTTTAAATTGTCAATTTTCAAAAATTATTTTTTATGTAGTTTAATTTCATATTTATTTTAATTTCAATTTGTATATAAGTTTAAATTAGAATTTAATTATTTTAATTTTTACATATCTAAACCAATGCTTTTAATAAATTTTCTTTTATTTTTTATTTATATATATAATTTTATTAGATTATACATTTAGTTAACATATATAATTTTTACTATATTGATATTTTTAATTTATACTTTAAAATACATAATATTAATTTTGTATCAATTTTAATAAAGTTCAAATTATTTAGCTTGGTATATTATCAACTTTATTTATTATAAGTGTGTTTGGTTTTTTTAAAGCATAAATGTTATTTTAAAATTAATTTATGTTTTTTTTTAATGCATTATATTTAACCTTAAGAATATTGTCCAGCAATTGGATGAATTTATCACTTGAACAAGATATATCAAACAATTTAATAATTGAAATTAATTAATTTAACTCTTTTTAAAAAAAATTATACAATTTTATCTATATCTCATGTATAATTAGGTGATAAATATCTTTGGTATGATAAATGTTCTTTAGGATGTCATCTAATTTTAATTTAGCATGATACTATAATGTTATTTATATATTCTTTTACTATTTTAATTAATATACATCATTGCAGTTATATAATTTAATAATATACTAATTATACTCATAATTTAATGGGAGTGGGACCCACGATCCACAGGGCCACCACACCATTCACTAGTGCCGTTGGATGTTTATAGATCAATGACCGAAGTTGAGTTTCAGGATGAAAGGAAAAAGAAACCTTGTCATTTCAAACGCGTCCCGAAAACATGACACCTATCACTAAACTCCTCAGTCGACCAACAAATAACAATGTCGTTTCAATTTGGTGATGACGTGACACTGACATGTCTGATTCGTGATGTGAGTCATCCTAATACCTGACTAGCTTAGTTAATGGGAGTGGGACCCACGACCCATGGGGCCACCACACCATTCACCGGTGTCGTTGGATGTTTATAGATCAACGATCGAAGTTGAGTTTCGGGATGAAAGGAAAAAGAAACCCTGTCATTTCAAATGCATCCCAAAATCATGACATGTGTCACTGCTCAATTAACACATTGACATAATCACATTCCACTTGCAGTTAACAGTGACATTATGAATGACATTAATACATTATGATGGGTTAGGTAACACTAGTGGTCCATGATTCCACTCACATTTAAACTGAAAGTGTACTGTGTGACAAGTGTGACGACTATAGACTATAGAGTACAGTTTGTACAATTTTGGCGCATTAAGTTTCTTTAATTTTGCAGTTATACGTTGTCTGCAGATTTAGAAATTAGAAAGGGGTTACAAATTACAATTTACAAAGTTACAGCGCAACAAAGTTACAGATTCTTAATTTCTAAGTTGAGGATTGTGGTTCGAGGAAAGCAACAAACTACAGTCTCTCAACTCTCTGCAAAAATCAAAACTAAGGGCAACGTGAACGTGAATGGGTAAGTGTAACTACTAAAATCCTAAAAATTTACGTCCTGCATTTTAAATTTTACGACTTTACTGTTTATATTATATACAAAAATTTAATCTGTAAGCTTTTAATTTTGAATCACCATTGTAGGCTTGTAGCTGTGTTTAAATATTTACCACGATGGGCAAAACAAATACCAAAAATAACATGGGAAAAATAACAGAATTCCACAATATGCTTAAAACACCAGGTTTCAGTGATTTATTCCATGATATACATGATCCTGTTATTCATGGAAATAAGGGTATAATGGATATAAGATTTGCACTTGAAAACAAGTGAAACGATCCAAATAAGGCTTCAAAATTTGTTTCATTTAACCCTAGTGTAAATGCAACTGCAAATAAAATTGCACCGTGGCTAGTTGGGTCGGCACACATGGCGTTTCCTCAAGTACTCCCTTGCCCATAAATTGTTATGCTCTGCACCGAAAATTATGATGAAAATAGAAAAGCAATTGTGAATAAAATTACTCAAGAGAAAATTTTGTCCATAACTGAGAGTGAATTTGATAGTCTATTGAACTTAGGGTTTCAACAACAATAGTCAAACGTACATATTGACCTGGGAAAGCTAGCAGATGATTATGAAAAATTAGATGCAGAACAGAGAGATTCTTATATCAGAGGAATAACAAGCGGTTGTAGGCTGAGTCCAAATCACATGCCTCCTTATGATTTTGAATTTTTTGTGCCATGGGCACAGGACAATATTTCCTTGCTAGCATTTTGTTTGGGATTGGATAGTAACAAATAAGTGGATGCCAGCATTCTTGAAATGCTTTATCATATTCATTTTAAAAAAGAACCAATAAGATATCATTTTATTGAGCAAATTGTTCGTTGCATGCAAGATCAATTAGTAATGATTCAAAGAGGTTTAGAGAAGACATTTAGATTCACAACCTACTTGTGCTATCTTCTCCTAGCAAAGCATCGTGTATTATTTGAGGCAAATAAGCTTTGCAGTCAAACTCAAGGCCAAAATCCAATATCTGAGTGGACACCTCAGATAAGGATGATTGATAACAGAAGGAACTACAACAATTTTGTAGACTTCTTTTTGGTACCAATGTACCATAAAATTATAGGGACTCCAATGCCTAGATTCCCTGTTACTTGTAGAAATTGCATTCAACTTGAAAGTGAACTATAATTGGCTGACTGGTACTTAATGGAAGAGTACATTGTGTTAAGGTTTTACGATTCATGGGTAGAACCCTACAAACTTCCAATACATGTAACAGAGAGGGTATTTGCATTGGAATATGTATGACAAATGGAGAGCACAGATGTACTCTTTCATGGTTAGCAAAAGAAAATGATATTTCCCTCCTTTCCATTCTCCTTTGGAGGGTTCGCATTTGAGAGAAGAGGATTCAAAGTGGCTGAAGCCTTTTTTTCAATTTTTCAATTTGATGTTGACAGTCATTGGCAGTATGACCCACTGAACATAATTGGAGCAAGGCTTAAGGGCATTGGGACTTCTGCAAGCAAATATCAACATGAAAGTATGCCTTTGATTAAAAATTTTAAAAACATGGACTCCTGGGAGGAGGTCAAAAAACAGATGGAGAAATATGCTGCTGAAAATAATATGTCAATACAAAAATTGTCATCACAAATAATGGCATTGCACAAACAGAAAGGAAATGTGCAGAGCATGACATTGTCCAATTTCTATAGGAAAGCCAATAAACCATCTACAAAACCTATTCCAAAAGAGCTAATGAATGATTGTATAGATGATGGATGGAGTCGAAGCAAAATTTCTCAATTTTGGGAAATGAGGAAGAATCTCGATGAGCCAAAGATCTCTTTAGATCGTGATGAGGTTGAAGAGGATACAATATTTGATGAATTGTGGAATAAGGAGCATCCACCTAAAGCACATCACCGTGATACTGATGATGATTATGATGACTAGGATTCTTTGAATCCCTCATCTAGTACACAAATTCAGAGAGGAGTTGATGCATCCACCAAACTTCTATATAGAAAAGGGGCAGAAATTGTAGAAAAAATGGGCTACCAATGTTTTGGTGGTCTGGGTCCCAATGGAGAAGGGATTTGGTTACCACCTCAACCACTAGCTGTAGCACCAAAACATGGTAAAAAACTAGGCCTTGGGCATGGAGATCAATCATCAACTCAGTCAATTCCATCCACATTGGATTTATCTTAGTTAATTAAATTTGTTCCTGCTTCATTTACAGTTCCACTTCCAAGCACTCAGATTCAATCCGAATCAACTGTCACTCCCACAGCTATAGATATCATGGGTACAACTAAAACTAGTGGTCTAAAAAGGACATTGTATATAGATGCAAAAAATTTTGGTCTCGGAGATCAAGAAAGTGTAAAGAAGCAGAAGGTTATGACAAGTATTAGTAGTACTACTAGTACAACAACGCCAATGGTGATTGTGAGTCCAACAATTGCCCATCCTTCAAGAAAAAACCCTCAGAACAGTCCACAAACCCCACTAATGGGTCTAGGTGTTAGTTATCCTCATGGTATTGGTGGAAGCTCATAAATCAGAGCAAGTGCTACTGCTATTTCACCATTCAAACGTTCAATTGTCTCACAAAATCTCAATTTTTGTTACAATGAATTTGTAACTAACTATGAAAAATCAAAAAACAAGAATAGACAAAATAGTAAGACAATGAAGATGGAAGCAATTGTTGTAGCTCGTGATGCAGAACCTGCAACCAACAAATTATTTCCCACATATGACCCAGATAAAGATATGATGGAATTCATGGTTGTTATGCCCCCAGCTAGAGATAAAAATCCACGAGAGAGTCAGTTAGATCCATCTAAATTTCAAGTTAGCACCCTCCAAATGGATTTATCCAAAATTAAAAATGTGGACAAGATAAATGTGTCCAAAATGACCAACCAAGTGGTCTACAGTTCAGTGATGAAGTTGGAGAGAGAGAAAGGAAAGCTTTAGGGCACAATAGATAAGTTAAAGGCAGACCTGGCAAATGTAAAGGCAAGTGAGAAAGCAGTAGTAAACAGGTGCAAAGAATTAGAGAAAAGGATAAAAAATTCATCCTCTAGCTCTAAAGAAGCAATTGAACAGTAAGAACAAATGTACGTAGAACTGAAAACTCTAAGGGAAAATTTGGAAAAAATGGGAAAAAAACTTCAAGATGAAAAAGACTCTACAACAAAGTTATACAGAAACTTGGAGAATGCTGCAAACGTAAACAATAAGTTAAATAAAGAATTGGAAAATGAGAGGGTAAAAACAAAAGAGTGGAAAGAGAAAGCAAAAGGGTGGGAAAATAAAGCAGGGCAAATAAGAAAACGTAGTGAACACCAGTACTCAGAAATGAAAGAAGACCTAAAGAAGGCAAATGATACTATTAAAAAATATGAAAATGGCTTGAATGACCATGTAAATAATACAGTAAAGCAAATAAAAAATTACTTTTGGGGGAAAATAAGGACTTCTACTGATAGGTTGTGTGATTGGTTCGAACTCTACGAAGCTCTTACAGATGTTTTTGAGAAGCTGAAAGAGCAACTTGAAGAGAACAAAAGTTTTGGTCAAAGACAAAAAACTGCAAAGCGGATTATGGAAGAAATCAACAGCACTGCTGACAAGCATTTGGCAAGCAAGGGAATTTAGGACCGCATTAGTTTAATAATAAAGGTGACCTCTGTATTTCATAAATCTCAAAAACTAACAGAAGCAGAAGAAGTTCTTGCTTTATTTGGGCCAAAGCTCGCCAAGATGAACACTAAAACAACAAAATTGATATCTCTTGGTTTACTGAGTCCTGGACCTGATTTCTCAACAATGGGTTTCGTTGGAAGAGAAGTTTACAAACAAAAGTTGGAGGACCAAATAACCTTTGATTTAGGCAACCTTCCTCAGGACAGAACTCATGAAGGCATTGCAAAGTGCACCAAAACATTCACAAATTTGCATGCACTAGTGGAACGAACATTGCTTGAAACTCGCTCTTCCAAGTATGGAATGCTGACGAGAATGCAGGTCATTTATCATAACATCAAAAAATTTGCCCTTCCAATTGAAGAAGAATGGAGCATACTACAGAAACTTATAGTCTGTATGTGAAAGTACTTTCAGTTTCAATCATCTCTATATCTTTACTATATATGAATATCTTTCATATTATCCTACATACTATAGTCTAGACTCTAGAATTGAGTTTAAAGTAACAAGTTTGAACTTTGTTTTTTGAATAGGATCAATGTTGCAGTCTTGCAGATGCTATTGCCTATGCTAAAATTGCTAATTTACTAAATGGGCCTGTCAAATGCAAAAATGTACAACTAAAGTTGTAGAGATGTTGTAGACTTGTAGATGTCTTACTGATTTAGATTTTGAGACTTCACATTAGGCAAATTGACCTGAAACTGTTGTTGCTCCCTTGTTTCTATAAAAGGGAATTCAGGGTCATTGGCTTACAAGAATTGTACCATATTAGCTGAATATTGTAAAGGAAAACCATTAATATTTATTAATTGTGGAATTGAATCTATGATTCTATCTAATTTTCATGTTTTCCAATTCAATGTATGTTGACTAAATGAATAAAATAGAAAATAAAATTTCATTTAGGAAGTTCAAATTCAAATATGAATGATCATTGATGACATGATATAAACTATACTCTACAGTAATAATACTCTTTGTTCTCAAATTTTAATGATGAAACATAATACATTCTAATTTCTTGCTTTTCTAAAATGAACATTGAATGATAGGATATCATATAGTAGTTAATAAGTTCAAAAAATACCTATTGGTTGCCACTACTAATTTAGTAAAAAATTTCTAAATTTTCCAATTCATCTCTATGTCATCATCATCATCCAATTCTGGTAGTCTAGTTGCTTCATTGTTCTCTTCATTTTCGTTTGTGTCTTCTTCAACTTCAAGTTCACTCTAACCTCTACTTCTATGACTCCCAATCCCATGGCCAGTGCCACTACCAACTATACTTGTCCCACTTGGAGTCGCTGTAGGAGATTGGTTAATGGTGTTGCCCAGTCCCACCCTTCTTCTTTTGCATCTTTTCTTCCAGATTTCCATTGCTTTTTGAAAAGGAAAAGTATTGACATTATACCTAGATGTGTATAACCTCAAGCATGATTCCAAATTCTTGTCTAGTTTGTTTCTTAGCTTTGATTTTAGGAAGCGCAAAGCACTGAAAACTCTCTCATGCTCCACTGAACCCAATATCATGGTTTGACATAGATCAGCAAGCTTGAAGTACTCTGAAATTTCTTCACGCAATAATGCGCTTTGTTTTAGTTCTGTCCAAAGCTTTGTTGCCGAGCCCTCTTCATGTGGGTTACACATTAATTGATATTGATGCTTCATGGTCCTTGCAAAGGTGCCTGATTTCTATCTAAGAAGACCCTCATCTAATATTCTGTTGATAGTCACTCCATCAAATTCTATAGATTTGCAAAATTCCTTTATCAAAATCAACAGCCTTCTACGATAATCTTCCTTATTGTTGAAGGACCAATATTGAGGAAACACAATTGCCATGGCCTCAAGTAGTTGATCATATGGGAATTGTGATATTATTTTAGAGGAAACTCTATAGGCTATGTCCCTTGTAGTAGATGCTATAGACTCGACAATCTTGGTAAATTCTTCCCTTGTAACTCTTGTAGCTCGCTTCTTTGGGGCACTGTAGTACATTGGTATCTGAAATCCCCTTACACAAACACATAAATCTCCATTTTCAATGATCTTTAAATAATTATCAGGATCATCCAAATCTGTTAGTTTCTGCCACTGATTAAATCTATCATCGGATAAATTTAGGTCAGTACGATAGAGACTATCGAGGGCTCAACATGACATTTTACGCAACTGAGCATATTCTGCAATATACATGGCTCTTTGCTGGGCTTTTTTCATAATTAACCTCATTTCTTCTAGCATGGGAAGAAGAGATTCCAAAGTCAAAAGTGTCTCTATATTGCTTAACCTCTGAAGCAAGTCGCCACATCTCTAATTTTTTGCATTGTCCCGATTTTCGTACATTAGTCCAATCAAAGATTGATATTCAAAAAATACTCGATGCACTGGTCCATCCAAAGAGATCCATCTAGTATCAACATCTTTTAGAAGCTTGTTTCCATCGATAATTCCATAAGCAAAGTGTTGAAATTCCCTAAAATGATTGGACTTCGACAAAAATATGCGTACAACTCTCTTACTAAATCTTCAACCTTGTTTACTAAAGGAAACTTCTTCACAACTCTAAAAGAAAGATTCATCCTATGGGCCATACAGTGAATGGCAACAACATATGGTGAACAAGAAGCCTGCATCTTTGTGCAAAGACCATTCCTTTGACCTTGCATTACTGAATCTCCATCTGCTCCAACACAAACCAACTTCTTTGCTATTGTCAATTCATCCATAGCTCCATATTCAATTAAATTTCTCTTTACTAACTGAAATAAAGTTTCTACTATCGCATTGTCTCTCAATTTAGCAACAGATAGTAGATGTGGTTGGCAGACATTATTCTGTACAGTATAAACATGCATGCATACCCATGATGTATTATCTATTGTCGTAACTTCGTCTAAGAACAATGCAATAAAGGTTGACTCTTTTATTTTTCTTTGTACATCCTCTATTTCAACCTGCGCAATACAACTTGCCCATTCCCATCTACTGTTTATCGACCAATGACTGACAGGATAGTTAGGAACTTTCAGAAAGTGTTAAAAACCACTAATTTCTGGATAGTCTGTCATTGGACGCCCTTTGCTCAAAATATAGAAAACATTACTTAATTGAACAACTTTTCCACGTTCTTCTACTTCACTTGCTTTTGCAAAAATAGCATTAATAGAACCTTGAACTTCACCAGGCTTCGTCTGAAATTTTTGAAACATATAATATTCTTCAATATTCCTTTTATGTTGACATTACTCCCTTGTTTTATATCTTACCACTTTTATTTCCTTACCATCTATAGTTGAGGTTTCGTAAATCTTACCAACATGTTTCTCTATGGTGTCTAGTTTAAACTGCAACCGCTTTTCCTTTTTATACTTCCAACTACAAATTGCACATCTGCATTCTACTAGTGGCTCAACTACAATTGGATTGTCCATGGGCTCAATGAATGGATACTTTGCTGCCTAATCAAATTTAAATCTCCTGGCCATCTCCCAGTGACGATCAATTTTTTCTTTCAATTTTCCTCTCCCTCTAGTGTCACTGTTACTGTTAATTGCACCATCATCATCATCAAAGTCGATTGATTCATCCTGGTACTAGTTATTTACTAGATATTCTTCTTCAAGGTCATCTTCATTAGAGATATCAGGTTCTGCAACTCCTTCACCAAATTTATTAGGCTCCCCAATTTGTTGAATGGACTCCTGTGTAGGTTGCGATTGTACAGGCTCCTCTGATGATGTACCTTCCTTACTTTGACCAACATTGTTGCATCTACCCCCGCCAAAGTATGAAGATATATTTTTGCATTTCGTTGGCCTCTCTTGGACATCTCCACCTTCATTAGTCCTACTCCTCTTCCTATTTAAATTTGATTGTGACATCTCCATAAAATTAAGGCTACAATAAAATACTATGGACTCGTAGTCATAGTCATTATAGTTCTCTACGGATCGCAATACTATGAAGAAGGCTCATTCTTTCGACATGTTTCAATAATGAAACTCATGTCTTAAATAGACAACTACAAATAAACCGTTTTCATTTTGGCGAATGGCTCGACTGTTACATATGATAAGAACTAATATTTGGCGAAGCCCACGTAATTTGAAGTAATCGAGTGGGCGAATAGGGCAGGAATTTGGGACCCCATTATGTGTGATGCATGGCGAATTGGATCCTAGGACAAATAAAAATTTCACATAGGAAAATGGGATTTTGGCAAATGATACTCAATTGATTATGTGGCGAATAAGAGTAAACATTAAAGAGAAATATGGGCGAAGAACTCGACTACCAAATTGAAATTACGTAATAATAGTGGTGAACATTCTAACCACTACATGAGTATTTTATAAAATTTGTGCAAACCAGTCAACTAGTATACGGTGTTTTTTTTCGCCAATTTCTATAGCCCGATCGGGACATATTCGCCAACTGGTGACTAATCGCCACTAAAAAAATCCCTTAGTAAGACATCCTCCTAAGTCACACATAGATAAAATCTATGCAAATGTTAAGAATGCAAATTTTACTGATTTGAAAAGTGTTAATTTTAAAGAATTAAGTAGAGAAGATCAGGATCAGATAGAAGAGTCAGTGTATGCCATGATGGTAGAGTTAAAGAATACACCTCTTGAGTTAGACAATACTATGCCTAGGGAGTTATATGAGATTATTGAAAATAAATGACATTATTGTTTAAAAATGGAAAAAGAAATAAGAGAATCAACACTGGCACAAGTGATGCCTGATTTGACTAGAGGTCAAATAACTAATGCTAACAAGAAACATGGTGGCAAATTTGCACCAAAGTATAGAGCCTTTAACATCCTACAAAATGAAAATGAAGAAGTTGTCCAGAAATTAATAAGATTATGGAAATCAATATATAACATAACAAATGACAAGGATGGACAAGAAGAGAAGGATGCAAAAACAAATAAGGCTAAGGCTAGTGAAAAGGAGAAATAAGACAAGACAGGAGAAGAGGAAACAAGAAATAAAAAAGAAAATAAAGAAGAAGAAAAGATAGATGAAGAGGAGAAGGAGAAAGAGGAGGAGGAGACACAAGAAGGAGATCAAATGGCACCAACTAAGCAGGAGCAGCAACAAGACCAGAATGTGCAAGACACACAATTGCCACCACCTAGCCCTCCTCATGTAACCATCACACCTATAGACACTATAAATGTAAAGGATGTTACTGAAAAATCATGTCAGAACATCAATCCACTAACTATAGAGGATCTCAAGGAGATCCTTCACCAATCAACTCCACAAGCAAGATTATACAATAATCCTATATTGGTAAGTGTGGATGAGTTATAGAAGGTAGTAGGAGAACTAAAAAGAGACAAGGTGAAATCACAAGAGCCACCTTCCATCTCTATAGCTACTAGTACTCAAATTTTAATGCTTCCACCCCTAGTTGCAATAGCTGATACATCTGTAATAGTTGATACCATAGTACAAAAGCCAAGTGTAGAGGCAGTAAAACACATAGAGAAAACATGACAGATTGCTACAACCGATCCTATAGTACATTAAATAGGTACACCTCAAACTATTGTGATTGATTAGGAGAGAATATATGGGGAAAAGGAGAACAAATCAAAGGAAGAGGAGCAAGTTGCAATACAAACATTGGTAGAGTTACCAAAAATAGGCACTCCTAGAAAAACTTTTCAAAAGCTGAGCATTGATGCAATACCTTTGCAAATCTATACACCAAGCTCGAGTTCAACCAAAGTGACCAGGGTACTTCACTATGGAGACCCTGAGTTAGATGAAGAGATAGTAATACCCTCTTATGACTCAAAGACTATCACCATGGAGTAGATCACAGAGATGCAAGATGCATTGAATAGGAGAAAGAGGCAAGAAATACTCAGGAAGAAGTATAAACATAAGCAAGCATTGCATGAGCTTAAGGACATCTTTATGGATGCCTTTAGCTTGCAGTCACTAGATGAGACAAAGCCTATAATAGAACAATTGTTAGATATTGTTGACCAGGTGACAAGTGAAGACCAGGAGACACATGTGAAACTCATGGAATGGTCTAAAGGAAGTTTCAAGGAAAAGTAAATGAGAAAATAGCTAGTGAAATAGCACTATCTCGAGTTGAATTGTCAAAGAAAATTGATAAAGTGAGAAAGATAATTGAAAATATATTCTCATTGTACAGAAAGCTGTGTGACTTTTCATACTTCACACAGGAGACAAGTCAGAGAATCTTGAGCTTGGAGAGAAATCTAAATATTTCTAGCATGCAACTACCAAAAGACCCAGCTCAAAGTGAGAAGCATTTTGTCCAAATGCTTCACACACAAAAAGAATTAGCTGCACTTACAACTAAAGAGGCCAATATTAAGGTCAGATTGATGCAGATACAATCTTCCATAACACCTCACTTGGAGGTATTCCATAAAGAACAAGCCTATGCAGAGACTATTTTAAAGAAAGATCCTAATCTTTCTACAATGGAAGGACTTGTTCATCTTGTTGCAGAGACTGTCATCCAACACAAGTCATTAGCAATTTCTTTGGCAAATTGGGATGCAACTCTTAAAGTGATTATGGAGGTAAATAGTACATTTTTGGCAAAATATGGTCTCAACCCCTAGTACCCTTTGACATAAGTGTCAAAAAGGGGGAGATATGAAATAAAGGGGAGATTACTAAGTACTAAGTAATTACATTCTTTCATTCTTTTGGAGAATAAAGGGGGAAAGAGTGTACATATAACATGATAGAAAAAAGGGGGAGACATATAAAAGGGGGAGATATGGATAAAAATTTGCAAATGTAGAATAGGTGAAAGTAGAACAGATAGAACAGGTCAGAAAGCAGGCATGGGAAATAGGAACAGGGCAAAGGCAAAGAGTATTAGATACATCAAGAAAAATTCAGCATTGAATTTTGGTTACATAAATAGAAATGGCACATAAACTCAGGGGGATTTATAAGAATTTTGAGGTATATTGTTCTTTACAAAATTTTGAACAAGTTTTTTGAAATTTTGTATATATACCGAACATAATGATTAATGTACTCATAAGGTCAGATCAATAATGTTTAGTTAAGTGTTTTTGACACTCATGTCAAAGGGGGAGATTGTTGGTCTTAGAATGGTTTTGACATTTGAGTGTCAACACACTTAATCACTTTCTACATAGAAGCTGAGTACACTACATATGCCGAGCTATGATATGTGCCAAGCATTATATAGGTGCTGAGTGATATATAGGTGCCGAGTCACAATTGATGCCAAGCAAGACAGAATGTAATAGGTGCTGAGAAAACCAAAATCATATCTGCGCCAAGCTCCAATAGTCCAGTATGTGCCGAGTAACACAAAATCAACATATGAGTTTGTGCCTCCACAAACTCAAATGTAAACCATTTTTTTTTCTTTTTTTGAGCTGACATGGAAGAATCTCAAAGGGATTAAAGGATAAGAAAAAATATTTTCATTTTCCTATGCAATTAGCATGCAGCCAATGAGAAAAATGGATAAGGCATGAAACCAATAAGAAAAAGTGCAAGGAATAAGCTAGAATTAAAGATTCAATATGGATCATAGATCCATACCTAACCCTAAGTCTTTAAAAAATTTAAAAGGAGGATGAAAACCCATTGTATGCAAGGGATGAGAGTAGTGTATGGGTAAACTATAGCAAAATTTAGTGGGAAGTGTGAAAGACTTAGAGGAATAGAGCAATAATTACATATCCAATTGATTAGAACAGAACAAGGGCTATGAACAAATATCAGATCTTAGAGGATCAAGTTTAGAATAAGCAGAACCAATGCCTGAAATTAACAATTTGAGATTGTAAGCTATCAGGTTTATTAGTCTAATACTCTCTAGCAATTGTATTAGAAGGAAAATCCTATGTTGATAGGTTCGCTTAACAACTAGGTTGTAGATCCTTGAAGAGGTGATTAAATCCTTTAACAGGGTGACACTTCATGTAAAGTGTTTGTAAATCCTTTAACCAAGTCACTATTAACACAGTGTAAAGCCTTTAACAAGGCAGGCCATCAGAAGTGATCAAACATTACTGCTACAATGATTTTGTGGGTACCATCCCCACCCCAGTTTTAACTTCTTATTCTTGGAGGGTTTCTAGGTTACCAAAATTTTGGTGCTATGAGTGTTGATGCATGTGTTTACTTTATATTTATTTAATATGTTGACATGCATGCAGTTTACTTTTAGTTAAATTTTTAATGGATAAAATGCATTACTTCTGATTCACCCCCCCTCTCAGAAGTACTCTTCCCATTTGAATATTCCAACAAAACACATGTACAACCCTAATAAAGAAAGAAATAATATCTAAGAGACAAAAGGAAGAGAAATAAAGTGAATCACCTTAGAGAGGAGTGGTGTAAAATACCTTTCTACTTAGAAGACTAATGTTTGGAAACTGTGATGTAGAAACTGACTGTAGATCTAAATTTAGGACAAAAAACCCAACAAACCCTAAAAATTGTAGATCTTCAAGTATGAGCCAACCTAGTTTACCCATACTGATATATTTTCTACCTAGCGCTCATGTTCTCCTAGGGTAGAAACAAAGTCAAACTTAGATCTTCCAGAAGCTTCCAATTGTAAGTTTCTAAATCTGAATTTGAATTCTAATAACCTATTCTTGCACAATAAATTTGTTTTTTGTTGAGGGGAGGAGATTTACTTGGTCAAGCCCAAATGTATAAATTAATATTTAAAGATACAAGCATGTTAAAGAAGTAAGAAAAAAGCAATAATTAACCTTACTTGATGAAACCCTTGTTTGGGAGAGTTTTGTTATGCGAGATGTTGTTGATGTTGATTCTTCAATAGGAATGTAGGAAATATCCACAAATGTGATGGGTCTAATCAATAGAAACTCATGGATCCATGGATGTATATGTGCACAAAGTAAGAAGAATGTGAATGCCACAATTTAGACCTCCTCCCTTGATGACCAACAAAATGCTAGATCTTGAAGAGGTAACACTCACAATAGATCCTTCAATATTGATGAAATCTTGAGAATTGCCTTGAAAACTTAATGAAAGACTTGAATATGATTGCTTGAATTTCCTTCACGCATGTGTAAGTCTTTTCATTCTCCTTCTTTGTGAAAATGAAGTGCTTAGGCTTTCTCATATACTAGTTCTTAGGATAAAAATAAAGTAAGCAGACATGGTCACCACACTTTGCAATCTAAACACCTAAGGAAAAACGAGCATTGACACTAAAATAGGTTAGGGTATAGGTCAACTGGGCTAGCCTATAACAAGATTATTCGAAGGAGAGATAATCTCAGGATCTCAAAAATTACATAGAAAGAATTTAAAAAAAAGAGTGGGAGAAAGAGTCATTTGTGGATAAAAGCATCCATGGACCATAAAATCCACTAAAGGGCGAGAGCTTAAATGTATTAAATGAGGATTATTCTATTTTAAGATGGTATAGCTATGAATTATTTCTCTTGAATTACTATTTTAATTTTCTTCTTCTTCATATTTGTACAACCATTTTAATATTTAATTGTCCTCTATATTTAAATATGTGCTAGGTCTACCAAAGTGTTCATTGTACTTGTGAGATTGTTCTTCCTTGGAATCATAGGGATTCCCATGAGATTTAGGAGAAATAGGCATGTATGTTATTGATAGGGATTATTTTCCTACCTCAAGAATTTTACATTAGTTTTCATATTCTCTCATCATGCTATCCATTTTCTCACAATTTATCAGTTTCTCTTTTCCTTTTTCAGCTTTAGTATTGATTCTCTTCCTTCTTGGACAAAAGAAGTTGATCTTGAAGAATTGGCAATTTATTCATTTGATTCCAAAAACTTTACTTTTTCTATGTCTTTGTTAAATGAAAAAGGAATATTATATTTGTTTCTTGATGAGGTAGCTTGATCACTCGAGTCCTCTTTCTCTTTTTCTTCTCATTTTAAACTTGAGTTTAGGTATGTCCTCCTTACTTTGTTCTTGGAATGACTTGGAAATAGGACTTTCACTATTGCGTTGAACAAATTATTTGTCATTGGTTTAGCACTGTTGCAATATTTAAATGTGTCTACATCTCCACATGTAGTTATTTATTGGCCTATGTATGGATAATTTAAACATTGATGATAAGTGGAGTGTACTACCTACATTTCATTAATCCATGGCCTTCCTAATAAGCTTTTGTAGGGTAATTTTATATTTAGGACTTTGTAAATTATCTCTTGTTGAATATGTCCCACTTTGATAGGTAAAATGATCATCCATTATGATGACCTCTTTTCATCATCATAAGCCTTTATTTTTGTCTTTTATTTAGGATCAATAATATTTCTTGAATATCATAAGCCTTTGACTGGGCTCAAGGTGCATATATTGAAAATAAAACTTCCACCAATTAGAACTCTTTTGACACAATCTTTATGGATCAAAACTTCAATATGCAATGGGAGATTTTGAGGAGGGTTCAAAGACATGACATCTTGTTTAGAAAATGAAAGACAATGAGATGACCAACCATAGTTTCAAAATTTTCACATCCAAGTCAATTGGAATTCTCATATCTAGTAGAACTTTTTCCAAAATTTTCTTGTAAGTTGGTGATAGCTTTGGTAACTCCAAGATTTATATTGTAACCTGGGTCTTTTGGAGTTTATCAATAAGGTTATACTATCTAGATGAAAAAGATTATGTATATGGCCCAATGATCTTAGGGGTGGTCCCTTGCAAGGTAGTTTTAGAAGCTTTCCTCCTAGTTACAACAATAGAGGATTCTTTCTCTTGTTTTTCCTTTACCAATATGACATTTTTATACTTGGATAAAAAAATTATGGTATTTTCATAAGTGTAGGCAAAGTTCACTTTTTCATTTCCTCTTTTGTTGGCTTGGTTTGAGTTGGAGATTCTCCTTTCTCATGATTCCTGAAAGGTGTTTTGAATGTCATGTGGTCTTTATTATTTTTAGGACCATAAACCTTAATTATGCCATCATCAATAAGGTATTGTACTGCATTTCTCAAACTCTTACATTTATTTTTATGCCCTTTTTAAATGTTACTTACAATAATGGGAATTATTCGACCATGATGGTTTTCGTTTGAGGTTGATGTGGTTTCACTTCAAAAAAAGTGATGGCTTTGTTAGCAATTAGGGTTCTTAGAGATTCTTAGAGAATTTTCAAGTGGTACACCCAAGAGCGTAAACTTTCTTTTGTATCAAGTAATAAAATTTAGGCTTGTTGTTCCCTTGGTTGTTGGGATTGTTGTTGTTGTTGAATGAGGTATTTGATGATTGATTAAGGTTATTATCTTGAGGAATATATCCACTTGATATATTCAAAGGATTGGGTTTGAGATTATTAGTCTCCACTACTCCATCATTAACAAGGTTCTTATTGGTGTTCTTTAACCAAACTCTAGGTTTCTCATTATTATTGTTGTTTGCATAATTTTTATTGTTTTTATTATTATTGTAATAGAAACCTTTGTTATCCTTGTAAAGTTTTAAGTCTCTCTTCCCTATGAAAAGTTCTACTATATTAATTCCATTATCTATAACCTTATCAAAAGTTGGAGGATGTTGAAGTTGTATACTGTAATTTATTTCCAAGTTCAATTTTTTTATGAAGATATCCACATTTTATTTCTTTGGTACACTTCTTAGATATCTAACAAGGACTCTTATACATTTGGAGGAAGTTCAAAAATGCAACAATTTGTTTGCTTAAATGTTTAAAATACATTACACATTATAAATGTGGAAGAAGTTCAACTACAGGTCAAGACATTAAACTAATGTACATAAACTCAATAAACTATCCTGAGGGTTCCAAGATGTAGTTACTTTTAACTACATTAATTAGACTACTAAGATCAACCATAACTTAAACACATGATATACCCTAAGTTCATTTTAAAACCCAAATGAAATATTCCTAATCTTATAATTAACCATAATGAAATAAACACATACCAAGAAGTCAACTAATATATGTAGACATGAAATATAAGGACTCGAGGTACATTTATCATATTTACTTAAGAAAAGTACAATCCATAAGATAGAATGATACATCATGTCATATACAAGAGCATATTTTCTACTACACATGTTACAAGGATAACAATAATAATGAATCAAGTCATGATACAATGCAAGTACAAAACACATCTGTTGAATGAATGTTACATAGCAATATGTCATAGAGTAAATGTTAACATCTTATGATGATCAATATTAAAGTCTCTAAGAAATGAACAAGAAGAAAGAAGTAACAACAAAGGATAATCCAATGACAATAGAATGAACATTGGATCTCAATGCTAAAAAGAATTACTACCATCAGACCACATGGAACCCAAAAGGGCCAAGTACTCCCACCATGTTGAGGAGACAATACTAGACCTAACTTAAAGAAAAAAAATCAAATAATAAATAATATAGATGGTAGATTGTATAAAATGATAAAAAAAAATTGTTATAAGGTCATAAGTACAAATGATTGAGACATAAATTAGGTATACCAAATAACGTTGGAACCTAGAACATGTATAAGGAAGTGTAATCACATTAGTCAACTCTAGAGTTACCCTAGCATTATCTTTGGACCCTAGCTCCCTAGGGATTTTATGTAGAATCAATAATCCTCTCATATAGACAAGGAAAACCAACTATGCAAGACCTCAATCAAGCATTTCTGCCATTCTTGTCTAGGTTGTATTACAACCCAAGGCATAAGTGGGGAACAAAAATATGTTATTAATGTTGTATCCCAACCTAAAGTTTGTTAAGTTACCACTTACTCAGTAAAATTACAATGAGTTACCCTTGGGGCCTCGAACCCAATTGGAAGCCACTTCCCCTCTATGCTTCTAGATAACCTACCCTTATGCTCCTAGTAAAAAAAATAGAGAGGACAAAAAAACCACAAAATATTTACCATAATCTAGAAGTCATGAAAATTACCAAATCAAATGTTATAGCATAATAATGAACATCACATCTTGTATCTGTTAGAAATCTTAAGAATAACTAAGGAGTTGGGGGGGGGAGGGGTGGTTGAATCAGTTACTCAAGGTCTATAGGTACCACTTAAACAATTAAATAATAAACACTTCACTATTCTGCTTATCCTGTTGTTGCTCAATCTATATTGTAAAACTATCATAAACATAACTTGCATTGCATAATGAAAACATTATCATATTTAAACATTCATAAAGCATTCATCATAGTTTTGACAGTAGGATTTTAGATGGAAACCCAATTTGGGAAAACCACCAGCAACATGTCACTTTTTCACTTTTTCAAAGTGATCCTTATTAGGAGCCAACCTTGTTAAAGTTTACAATGCACAGTGTTAAATGTGACCTAGTTAGAGGATTTAATTACCCTATTAGGAGTGGCCTTGTAAGAGGACTTTGATCATTCCATTTAGAATGCCACCCAGTTAAAGGATTTACACACACTGTTAAGTCTTGAAATGACTATTAGGTCAACCTCTATTAGAAAGATTTTAATATAAACTATCTACAATGATAAGAAATAAAATAATAGGTTTTGATCTATGTGGTTAGAACTCACTTTTACAGGTTCAGATCTATGTTCAGTCCTTATGTTGGTTCACTGATAAGCCTTTCATTGACGTCTTTGATCTTGATATTCTTGGACACCCCTCAAGAAATTAGTCCACTCTTTTTATCAAAACTTAAACCTTCTACTCTAACTCACTTATCAATAATAACATCATATCTGCAATCTTTCTCCTTTAGCTTCACATTCACTCACACTTGTGTGTTTCTGATCAACCTTGCTCTGTATGTCACTCTTCACATAGAAACTTGTACACACACACACACACACACACACACACAACAACAACAACAACAACAACAACAATAATTGTTTGGCTCTGTATCTCTTTAAATAGGCAATTCATACTTTACCATTTTCTACATCCATAGTAGATCTTAGGGTTTACAATCATATTAAACTTGATTCAATGTATCTACCCATCTTCTTGATCATCCTCTAGAAACTTCCCTAGAATCCTTTTGTTAGGTCTTTATCTAATCTTCTCCTTGAATTTAATGATCCAACTCATCAATATTATCTTCAACACAATTTACATCTCCCAAGAAATGAACTAAGTCAACTTGATCTTATGATTTCTTTGACTTTATTCTCTTACTATCACTCAGCAATCTCTAAATTCTGACACTCGGTCAGCATTGAAATACTCGGTCGCTACAAAAATTTCTAGTTCAGCATCAACTAACTTGCTTAGTTGATGCTAATGCTTGGTCAACACTATATTTTCTTGTCACTAACTATAGGTCGGTTGACACTAGCATTACTTGACACTCCTTAGTAGTTTACTCTTCTTCTGAGCTTAGCTTAGATTTCTTGACATAAACAATTACTTTGCTTTATCAAAGTCTATCTAATCAAATTTCTATTGTAACTCCCTTTTCATAACTTTAACCTTTCCTCTAGGTGCTATAGTTATGATCAATTTCTCAAATCCTCTTCGTCAATCAAATATATATGACATCTAGATTATATAGCAATATGTCTCATCAATGGATTTGACATCAATGACAAAACAACAATAGTTCCAATTATAATTTTTTAATAATCTCCCTCTTTGACATTGATGGAAACATCTCAAGTATCTGAATACAAGTAGTAGCCAAGTTACCATACAATCCAAAAGATTTCATTTTGATTCTTTGGTCTGAATTACTCTCAATATCTCCCTTTGTGATAATATTATTTCTCTTTGTAGGTTTCACCCTTTGAAGTAATCTCTCCATCTTTAGTAATCTCTTTCTCTATAGATTTCTCCCTCTTAATTAATCTCTCCCTCTTTAGTTATCTCTTTCTTTGTAGATTTATCCCTCTTAAGTAATCTCTCCCTCTTTGACAATAATGCCAAAGACATGTAGTTATCTCAGCTTCAAAATCTTCATACATTTGAATTATGTAGATTTTGCATGTCTAGTTAATACTTGTCATCTGTCTATGACTAATCTATTTATGTTGCACTGAAGTATTCTACCTTAGGCATGTCCCAAAGTAGAGTTGTATTGCACCATGGCATAGAATTTTCTGATTAGCACATGTGATGCAATGCACCTTGTCTTCTTAAGTAGCTTTAGTTAGGGAAATCACCCCTAGTTTAACTCTAAGGTATTCATGAGCATCTTTAGACAAGAGTTTTGTGAACATGTCAGCATTTGTTCCTTGGTATTCACATATTCTAGCTTCACTTCTTTGTCTTGAACTAATTCTCTCAAGTAGTGATGCTTGATAGCAATGCACTTTGTCTTAGTAAGCATCATTGGATTCTTTCAAATGTTTATAGCACTTGTGTTACTGCGATAGATAACCACTAGATCTAAAATCTCTTTTTTCATACCTTTCAACAATTGCTTAATCCACATTATGTTTGAGCAATTCACTATAGCTACCACATGTTAGAGTAATTAGATATCTCCTAATTAACTCTAGTTTTCTTAAGCTAAACTTTAGGCATGTAACAATTAATTCTTTTATTAAGTATTATGATGCAACCTAGGTTAGACCTTTTTAGGGTTTCAATCTCTTTTATAAGGATGATCTCTCTTTGTAATTATTCATTTCATTGTTGATAATAGCAATTTCTCTTTTTGCTGATAAAGAATGTGTCATCTATGGATCTAGCAATTTCAACCTCCACAGCTTTTGTTTCTCTCTTTTTGCGATAGGTGTTTGCATGTAGGTGATTCTTGGGAGTTGCAGGGTTGATCTTTCATCAACTTCAACATGGTATCAGGGCTCCAAATCTTCATGCCCATGTTCTGTTCTTGAGAGATTTGGCATCGATTTTTAGATCTGAGCTTTCAATAGTTTTTTTTTGGATCTAAGGGGTCACTATTCTTCAAGGAACTTTAAGCAAAAATGAACATCACTATTGAGCTCAGAGTACTCAAAAATCTCCATTTCCATAAAAATATGTCCATTTTGGATGCTGTTGAAATCTAAGGCAAAAATTTTTTTGCACCTAAATCGTATTGACCAAGGCATGCTTCCCAAGGTAGCAATATGTTTTGATATTTTTTGATTTTTTTTTATCAGTCTTATCAAAAATATTTTATTATAGTTTTTGTTAAAAAATGTTATGGTATGAAGCATAAGCATCGATATTGATGCAACATCCCATTTTTTTGGGTACAAACTTTTCATTGAACATGGGCACTTGACAGGTCTGACAAAGACCTTGGGCTATTTCCCATCACAGTTGGCCCCCCTCACTTCAATTTTTTGTTGGACACAACTCATCGGTCCCACACCTTAGTCAGCCCCCATGAGCCCTGCACCTTCTATGCACCTCTCCTCTTTATTTTGTGCCCCATCGGTGAGTCTTAATTAAGCTTCATAATCTAAGGCACTTTTTGAAGGCATATATGTACATTTATTAGGGTCTTCAATGATCAGAATGTTGGAGCTTGGATCTATGAAATCTTGGAGACCACATGCTTTTGGGGGTCTCTACCCATAGTCAGTGGTCAATTTTGGTGCCACATCACCCTTACATGTGATTTTTTAAGGAACTTGGAAGTCATAATTGTCTTTTTGTCCATGCACCACCACACTGTCCTTCTACTAAAATGCCAGTGAGCCTTCTTTGGTCATTTCTTGGTGATTTACAACTTTTTGTTTAGTGGACTTCCTTGGACTCCGAGTGCACTTTGTGATCATGGGTTGATGATCATGTTGGATGGGTAGTTTTATCAACATTAATGGATTGTATTGGCTTCTTGGGTAGTTTCAAATCAATTACCAAAAAATTCTCTTTTGTTTTGGGGCTCCACTGACTAGAAACTCCACCTTTTTTGGTACAATGATTTCAACACCAAATGTGTTGTTAAGCCTACTGGACTTCCCCTCCATCCTTTGTGTTATATGCAAATTTTGTGTTTCACATTTAGTCTTGGATTTAAAGTGGCCTTCCCATGCATGCAGCTCTATAGGTCCTCTACCTCACCACATGCCCTTCAGTCATGGGCTCAATTAGTAGCAACATTTTTTGAGATTGCACATTTTCTTAATAGGCATTATTTTTGGTCTTTTTTTTGCCTGAAATTTTCATAGCCACCACATTTTTTGGGCTACACCTCTATGTCAACACACCAACAGACCTTCTTTGAGTCTTGTACCTATTTTTTGGTGCCTCAACAACTTTTATTGGAAACACAACATTTATTGGTGGTATCAGCTGGTCCTCGCATAGGAAAACATGAGGTTTAGTTAAGTGCCCCTTTATTAATGGTTATGTGGACTTCTTTTACCTTGTTAGGGCAATCATTACTAGCACATTGGATTTTTATGTGCAAGCATTAGTTTTGGGTTAGAATAAGCCTTTATTCCTTATCACCCACGTCTATTGGTTCACACTAAATCTTGGATCACAAGTTCCATGCATGTGGCCATAAACATTTTTCCAAACATGCTCATATTTTGACCATCGAATTATTTTCGCACCGGCTCTTTGTTTGCTCGAACTAGTTTTTCTTGATATACTGAATGCTTTTTTACTAGCATCAGGGGTCATTTCTCAGGTTTTTTTGCCTTGACGTTTGTTTGACTATCAAATTTATGCTTGTCTATTGCTAACATCAGCATTGCATCAACATTCCTATCACTTTTTCAAGCTTTTTTTGGACCTACCTTTGTTTCGTCACTCATATCTCAGGCACATAGATTCCATTTTTTGCAAACAAGATATTGTTAGAAAGTTGGTTTCGAGCCCGTCATAATGGTACAATTAGTTTGTATTTTTTATTCTTTTTTGATAGATTTTTCTGATGTCCAAGTTAGGGGTAAATTTTGCACTCCAAGAGACATATCTTGAACATTCAATCTCCAATTTGGAAATACTTTATATCGTTGGAAAGGTTTTTCCAAGCTCTTTTTAGTGATGCTAGTTGTTTTTCTAGTTTCTTCTCCAGGAATGTTCTATTCATTCTTTTGATTTTTTTCATTCTGGTAGATATCTTGGTTGTTTTAGGTTCGAGGATCAATTTCATTGTTTTAGATGATTCTTCATAACTTATACTATCTATTGTATTAGTCTTATGTCTCTTTTGGTCTATTCAGACATCATTTGTATGCATTCTTGCAAACACACTAAGATAAAGTGTCATATTGCATCTATATTTTCATTTCAATAGTTTTACTTTATTTTTTCTTCTAATTCAAGTAGTGTCATTTGAGGACACTCATGCAGATTATTTCATTCTTGGGATTCATTGTATCTTGTGCCTTATTGTACATGCACTACTCATGATTAAAGTGCCATGGTGGGTTGATGTTTTGCCTTTGTTTTCCATCTTCCTTTGTCTAGTGAGCTTCCCTTTTATGACATTAGCCTCATGATGTGTTTGAGATTGATCACCTCAGTACACACATATGTACTCTTTTGTGCATCTTGATCATGGTTCCTTGACATGTAGTTATTTTTGGCCCACTTTTCTAGTTGTTTGTTACCTCACCCTTGTCTGCATTGGGGAGGTTCTTCTATTGTTTCTCATGCTTCATTGGTTCAATGGAGTGAGCTATGTATTCAATTCTTGTTCCTATGTACTAGGTGGATGTAGTGGTTGGATACCTATGCATTTTAGTGAGATGGATCATTTACCATATAGACACTCTTCTTTTTGTTCCTACTTTGGTTGTAGTCTTCCATGTTTGATTGATCATCTCTTCAAGCTTTGGTTTTTCATGCTATTTGTATCTTTGAGTTCAGTTGTTTATCTTTGCGTACCTTTTGATTTGATGTAGATTATAGTCTTCTTCATATCAGCAGTTACTTTCAACAGAGCTTTGCAACTCCTACATGCTTCAGTGGTGTTCTTCATGATCACCTTTTGTTTCTATCTTCTGGGACATTCCTAGTTTGGAGGCTTCTTCAGCCCTTCACTAGTTTCTTTTCAACATTATTTCCATCTCTTTTTGAAGTAGGGTTTTTTCCATGTGGTTTTCTCTATTTCTCCTATTTTTAGAGATTTGGTTGTGCTTGGGTACCTTATGAGACCTTGTTTGCCAAGACCCAAATTTACTTTTAGTAGTAATTTCTAGGTTTTTAGCTACTCCCTAAGTTTATCTTAAGGTGGAGTGTTAGAGTAATTATATATTTCCTAATTAGCTCTAGTTTTCTTAAGCTAAAATTTAGGAATCTAATAATTAATTCTTTTATTAATTATTATGATGCAACCTAAGTTAGACCTTTTTAGTGTTTCTATCTCCTTTATAAGGATGATCTCTCTTTGTAATTATTCATTTCATTGTTGATAATAGAAATTTCTCTTTTTTCTCATGAAGAATGTCTCATCTATGGATCTGGCAATTTTAGCCTCCATAGCTTTTGCTTCTCTCTTTCTATGATAGGTGTTTGCATCCAGGTGATTCTTGGGAGCTGTGGGGTTTATCTTTCATCAACTTTAACACCACATACTTAGCTTCAGCTATTGATTGGAAAATAAAATTCTTCTTCTTGCTTGTCCATGACACCAATCTCTTTCCTAGAAAGAATGCATCTCCACTAGTGCTTTTTCTATCATCAATATTTCTTGTCCAATCTGAGTAAGTGAAAACCTTTAGTTCATATCTATCACTTCTCTTGTAATATAATCCATCCTCTTCTGTATCTTTCAGATATCTCAATATCCTTTTTACAACCATCATGTGATTCTCTTTAGGATTTGTTAAAAAACTAGCAACTATCCCAATTGCTAAAGCAATATCTAGCCTATTGTGAACAATATATTGCAATTTTCCAATCATGGATTGTATAGGGTATGGTTCACATAAGTAGAATCATCATTCTTAGATAGCTTATGTCCTATAGACATAGGTGTACTCACTAGCCTTGAATCCTCCATACCAAAAGTCTTTAATATTTCCTTGATGTATTTGGATTGTGAAATGAAAATACCAAATTTCATTGACATACTTGTAATCCAAAAAAAAAATTGATTTCACCAAACATAGACATTTCAAATTCCTTTTTCATTTCATCAAAAAATGATTTGCATAATGCTTCTCTTCCTCCAAATATAGTATCATCAACAAATAGTTTAGGTAATAGTACTTCATTATTCTTACCATTCTTCAAATATAGGTTAATGTATCATTTATCCTTTCAAAACCAATTTTCACTAAATAGTTATGTAGTCTTTAATACCATGCTCTTGGGGCTTGCTTCAATCCATAAAGGGCTTTGTTCATTTTACATACCATGTTCTTCTTGTTTGGATCTACAAATCCTTTAGGTTGTTCAATGTATACTTCTTCCTCTAGTATACAATTTAAAAATGCAGATTTGACATCCATTTGATATACCTTTAAATTCTTGTGGGCTAAGTATGCAAGTAGAGTTTTGACTCCTTCAAGTCTTGCCACAAGAGAAATTTTTTCTCCATAATCAACTCCTTCTTGTGCATAACCCTTGCATACCAATCTTGCCTTGTTTCTTGTTACTTCACCATTTTCATTGATCTTGTTCCTAAAAACCCACTTTGTCCCAATGATATTTTTGTCTTTAGTTCTTGGCACTAAGGTCCAAGTATTTTTCTTTTCAATCTAGTCAATTTCTTTATTCATTGCTTGGATCCAATCTTCATTATCTAAAGCATCTTTTACTATCTTGGGCTCAAATTCACATAGTAGGCATGTGCCATCTTTGATTTTTCTTCTTGTCATTACACTTGATTCAAAATCCCCAATGATTTGTTTAGGTTTATGATGTCTTCTCACATATTTTGCTAACGTAGGTAGTTTTCTTCTTGGTTCTTCTTTAGGTTCATCTAGAAAAATAATCTCAGGCTCATTTCCTCTTCTTTGTTTTGGTTCTGGTTCAGGTTCTTCATGCTTGACATTTACTATCTGATGGTCAACATTTCCTATCTATGACTCAACATCTCCAGTCTATTTATCGACACCCACTCTATGTTGTTTGGCAATTTGCATTTGCATTCCATCATTTCTTGTCTGGTGGGAACTTGCATCTTGACTTGTCTATTCACTTTGAGTGTTGAGAGCATCATCATCCACATAGATGAATGTACTACAGTCTTCAGGTTCTTCATTACATGAAGTGTCACCTCTTTCTGCAAACTCATCAACTCTCACATTTGCACTTTCCATAACTTTGTTAGTGTTAGAATTTAAACACTTATAAGCTTTGCTTTTAGTAGAATAACCTATGAATATGCCTTCATCACTTTTTGCACTAAGCTTTCCAATCCTATTATCTTTTAGTATATAGCATCTACTACCAAAGATTTTGAAATATTTAACATTAGGAGCATAACCATACCATAGTTCAAAAGGTGTTGCATTTTTACCTTTCTTGACTTGCACACTATTCAGGGTATAAAAAGTAGTACTAACCACTTCTCTCCAATATTTCTATGATACACTCTTCTCTATCATCAATGTTCTTGCATAGTCCATTATTGACCTATTTCTCCTTTCAACTATCACATTCTGAGGAGGGGTCCTTGGTGTTGACATCTATCTTTTGATTCCTCTATCATTGTAGAATGTATTGAACTCATGTCAAATGAATTCACCACCTCTGTCAGATCTCAAACACTTCAAACTCTTCCCTATTTATTTTTCAACTATGGCTAAATACCACTTAAATAACTAAAAAAAATCATATTTAGCTTTAAGAAACATCATTTTCATCATTCTAGAGTAGTCATCCACAAATAGAATGAAAAATTGATCTCCATAGTAACTCTTCCTTTGTACTTTCATTCTTATCTTCTCTGTCAGGACATCTAGCAGCAATATGACCAACTTTGTTGCACGAAAAACAAATGATAGGTAATTTACCTTTGTATTTAAATCTTCCTCTTCCAAACCTTTTTCCAATTAGGGCTTCAAGTTCATCAATCTCATCATAAGAACTATCACTTTCACTCTTCACATGTTTCCCTTTCTTCTTGCTAAGAACTAGTTGTGACTTGAAAGCAAATTCAATAGTAGCAGGTGTGTAGTTATCAAAGTTAGACATCTCAAAAGAAGTAAGTCTACCAATTACACCTTCTAAGGTCAAATCACTACTTGGAGTGCATCTTAGTTCTTGGATTGCAAAGACTCTAATGGCATAGATAGGGAGTAGAGTCCTCAATACCTTTCTTATCATTGTTTCATCTTGGATTTCTCCATTTGTACCTCAAATAACATTAACAACCTCTTTAACTCTTGTGTAGTATTGTACTATGTTCTCACCTTCCATCATTCTCATGTCATCAAATTTACCTCTCAGGATTTTTGATTTTTCTCTTAGAACATTGTCATGACCTCCATATATGGTCTTCAATCTATCACACATCTTCTTTGCACTGTCATAGTCTTTTAGATCATGAAACTTGACATAGCTTAGAGTTGAGGCAATCTCCAATGTTGCTTGGTTGTGTTCTACCTTCTATTTTAGTTCGTCAATAGTTAGAGGAGTAGTTGTTATCTTTACATATTCATTGTCCAAAAAATTGACAGCAACATCACTAATACTAGATATGTGCAACTTCATCAAGGTCTACCATGCAAGAAAGTTCTCCTTGTTCAGCTTGTGTACATCTCTCTTATTAGTCATGATCTTTAGCTTTAAGTACCTTCAATCTTTTCTCTATAAGCATTGAGCTCTGAAATTTTTAGAATAATTGAGAGAGTGGGGGGGGGGGGGGGGGGGGGTGGTAAATCAATTACTCAAGGTCTATATGTACCACTTGAACAATTAAATAATAAACACTTCATTGTTCTGCTTATCCTATTGTTTCTCGATCTTTATTGTAAAATTGTCATAAAAATAACTTGTATTGCATAATGAAAACATTATCAAATGTAAACATTCATAAAGTATTCATCATAGTTTTGACACTAGGATTTTATGTGGAAACCCAATTTGGGTAAAACCTCTAGCAACATGTCACTCCTTTTCACTCTTTAGAAGTGAGCCCTGTCAAGAGTAACCCCTATTAAAGGTTACAAAACATACTATTAAATGTGACCTAGTTAGAGGATTTAATCACCCTGTTAGGACTTTCCTTGTAAGAGGACTTTGATCATTCCATTTAGAATGTCACCTAGTTGAAGGATTTACATAGACTGATAAGTCTTTAAATGACTATTAAGTCAACCTCTGTTAAAAGGATTTTAATACAAACTATTTACAATGATAAGAAAGAAAATAGTAGGTTTTGATCGGTGTGATTACAACTCACTTTTGCTAGTTCACTGATAAGCCTTCCATTGACATCTCTGATCTTGATTTCCTTGGACATCCTTCAATCAATCTACTCTTCTCATCAATTCTTAAACCTTATTCTCTAATTCACTTATCAATAGCAACATCATATCTGCAAGCTTTCTCCTTTAGCTTTGCATTCACTCACACTCTTGTGTGTTTCTAATCAACCTTGTTCTATATGTCTCTCTTCACATACAATCTTGCACATACACATAGACACATCACCAATTATTTGGCTCTATATCTCTTTAAATAGGCAATTCATGCTTTACTATTTTCTACATCCATTGTAGATCTTAGGGTTTACAATAAGATTCAACTTGATTCAATGTATCTGTCCATCTTCTTGATTATCCTCTAGAAACTTATCTAGAATCCATCTTCTAGGTCTTTCCCTAATCTTCTCCTTGAATTTAATGATCCAACTCATCAATCTTATCTTCAACACAATTTATATCTCCCAAGAAATCAACTAAGTCGGCTTGATCTTACAATTTCTTTTAATTTATTCTCTTGCAATCACTCGACAATCTCTAAATTCTCACACTCAATCATCATTGAAATACTTAGTTATCATAAAGCTTTCTGGCTCGACATCAACTAACTTTCTTGGTTGATGCTAATTCTCGGTCAACACTATATTGTCTCGGTACTAACTGTAGCTCGGTTGACACTAGCATTACTCGACACTCCTTAGTAGTTTACTCTACTTCTCAGCTTGGCTTAGCTTTCTTGACATAAACAACTACTTTGCTTTATCAGAGTCTATCTAATCAAATGTCCATTGTAACTCCCTTTTCATAACTTCAATCTTTCCTCTAGGTGCTATAGTTATGATCAACTTCTTAAATCCTCTTCATCAATCAAATAGATATGACATCTAGATTAGATAGCAATATGTCTCATCAATAGATTTGACATCAATGAAAAAATAAAAATTATTCCAATTGTAAGTTTCCAACAGTATCATGATCCAAATTGACCCTCCCATAATGTACATCTCAATAAATCAAATAACAAATCCACATATTTCTCATAAATCAATATCAATGATCACCAAAAGAATCAATAACAACTCTATCTCTCTCCAAATAAACATAATCCTCAAATACCAACATTTAGATCATAGAAAAAGTACAATTGAAGAACATAGTGCCCAAGACATTTAATTTAAACTTAACACAATAATTATTGTTTCCTTTTGAGGTCAAATAACATAATGATCAAAACTCAATAGGTCACATGACATTGCTCGTAAATGCACTCATCAATATAAGAGCCAATAAAGACATCAAAATGATTATGAAATGTCCACAACTTAACTTAAATAGTAAAAGTCATTTAAAATCATAAAAATATCTCAAGTAAAAAAGTTCCCTCCTAAGGCATTACTCTACATTTCAACATTTAATAAAAAAAAAATAACAATATAAAGAAATACATGAACCCATAAGTTCATCAAGTAATATTTAATTATAATTCCAAATTAATTATAAATAACTTAAATTATAAATTGATCGACTTGTAAACTTAATTCCACTTTAATCATAATTCCACTTTAAATTAAATTATAACTTATTTAGTATAACATAAAACATTTTAAGTTTAAATGTAATCACAACCATCTGTATTTAAAACTAAATTTAAATAAAATATAATATAAAACAATTTTTATTACCAAGTAATTAATTAATTAATTAACTAATAAACTAATATAAATATAAAATAAATTTTTGATAATTCAATTTAGTTATGAATTTTTTATCGGTAAAAGTTTTTTGCCAATATTTTATTAAAGCTTTAAAGTTTTACATTCTAGTTTTTTCCTATTCAAAGTGCAAGCACTAGGGAAAAAGAATGGGGAAGAAAACCCCAATCTTATCTAGGATGTAGACGTCCTGTCTACTTCAAAATACATTTGCCTCTCTTTTTTTTTAACAAAGGACTTTGAGAAGGCATACCTTCTCTTACATGAAACAATATTTTATTACATCATTTTCCAAAGAATTACGTTAGATGGTTTAAGGATCTATATCTTTCCCTACATTGATTAAAGATAGAAATTGAAGTGCGCCTTATGTCAATCTTAGCTTGCATTTTTATATTTATGTTTGGAGCTTGAAGCTTTTCAAGTTTCTCACATTATCCTAATCCTCATGTTTTGATGGAACCAAAGTTCAAAACACCAAATATTTTATTTCAACAATCTTCCTTATAGCTAAGATCCTTGTTAGTTCAATTGCATCTTCAAAAAGCAAAATGAGAAGTAAATTAGAGCTATGTATACCTTTCTAACTATCATTGAATCAAAATTGAATTGAAAACTTTTTTTCATTCACCATTTATAATTTAAAATTCTTTTAGTGTTATGTATTAGTATAACCCTTTTCCTATCATATAGTATTGGGATAGACCTCTGTTGGAGTCCCATGATCTTCAATAATGGAAATGAATGATCTTAGTCCCTAGTGAATGATTTTCCCAATATGCCTTTTGAGCTAGAATCTAAATTGATTTTGTTTAGTTTAATAAGTCTATCTTTTATTGTGTGTCTTTAATGTTTATGTTTAGTTATAGAGGTTCAATTAGTGGATTAGGCTTTGTAGAAGAGAACATCTTCTTGTACTAACAACTTTTAAATGCAAGGGAGACACTAATAAAACTGGGAGAACACTTCTATTCCAAAAATGCTATGCTAAATTACATAGAGATATTATAATTCTCATGCTTATCTAAGAATAATTGAGCAATGCTATCATATTGAACATATTATGTCTTTCATACTAGCATATTGGAATTATAGAGACAATGAGATTAAACAAGAACTCAACCCTAAATTTGTATTCAACACTTGCAGATTAAATCCTATGCTAACTGAGATTGATACGAGGTTCATCTCAATTTTACACCAAGTATATCAAGTGTCTCAGGATATAAATTTTAATTAATAGCTTTGATTAGTAAAGGAGATTAAATTGTTGCAAAGGAAAACACTAATGATATTTCAAAATTTGTAATCCATGCCTATATCAAGCTCTTTAAGCCATTGAGACATTTGTTGGTAGCTGGAATTAAAATGGAATTGGAATTCAGAATTCTAAAAAATTTCTAATCCATTGTTTGGGTACACATAATCAGAATTGCAATTGGGAAAAGTAGAATCTGGTATCCCCATTTGATCCCCAAAACAAGAACTCCAAATTCTTTCAAAATACTTGTTATTTGGAATTCTCATTTTAATTCCCATTTTAAATCCTATTTTTTTAAAATGAGGATTTCAACTAAAGTAAATTTTAATTGGGTTTGACATCTGAATGCCCATTTGAGGGCACCTACTTTTGCACAAATTTTTGAAATTTAATTTTTTTAAATGGGGGAAATTATTTCCTCTATTACTTGCTCATATGTTTGCTACATTTGGTTGTTGATTCATTCCATCAATATATAGGAGACTCATGGTATTTTTTAGATTTGGCCATTTATTAGTGTCATTCTCCACTAGATCCACAATCTAGTAATCAATGTTTCTCTGTCTAAAAAGGAAAAACAAGGATGTTGTGAAAATGAAGAACTTGGCATCTGGTTGAGAGTCTACCTTTAATTTTTCCTTCTACTCTCTATTTTTATGGCAGAGGATTTTGTTTCCACCCACCTGCATTCATTGTGAAAGAGAAGAAAGGTCACTTTGATGTGTGTTTTAGAAATCATTTGGGCATCATTAATGATTCGGCGAAAAACCATTTGAAACACAATTAAAGCTTTAGCTATGGCAATGGCAGTGCTAGTGAGAATCATAGTTAGTCACAATAAAAATGAAAAGATATTTATTTCATTTTTACAATTTAAAATGGGGATGATCAGTCTTTTGATCTACAATGGAAATGAAAAAGATTTTTTTTTGGTTACAATGAGAGATGATAATTTTTTAGATTTCTAAATCATTAAAGGATATAGATTATCTTATAATTCCAAGATGCAAGAAACATATAATAGTGTTATTTTGCATGTTATTTTGGCTAGTATTCCAATTCCACAATGTGGAACCAAATGGAGGAAATCTGTATTCTCACAATGAATTCTTGGTCAACCAAACAATCCCAAATTGAATTTTCTAATCATAATTTGGATTCCAAATTCCAGAATCCCAAAGCCAACATTCTAAATGCCAATGCTTAATTTATATTCTAGCAACCAAACATTCCCTTTAAGATTTGTTTTTCCTTATCCCAATATGTGATTGGTTGCTAAAGCTCTTTGTTAATGCTATTATATTGGCAATGCTAAAAATTTGATGAAGTTTCACTTGTTTAAGAGTTATTCAGTGATAAATCGACCTCCAATAATTAGCTATATTCTATCTAATATGCCATTTAATTATACACTGAGATCTAATCTTCCATTAACTATTTCATTTGCTTTATTTTAAAGAAACATGTATGCTCTATTTTTAGGTATATAGGGTCACGTAAGAGTCCGCCTAGCTCATATACTACCTTAGAATCCACAAATATTTCTAATTAGTGATTTGCAATTAATTATTTCTTTTGACTTCAACTTGGAGTGAGTGACTTGGATTTTGAGTTGTGTCACTTATCCTACCTATTATGCCCTTCTTAATGGAGAGCCTTTTGAGTTATTTGGGGCTTCTAGGGGCCTCCGCTAGGGAGACTCTCTCTCTCTCTCTCTCTCTCTCTCTCTCTCTCTCTCCCCTTATTTTTTTCTCATTATGGTCAAGGGAATTGGAAGCTTTATTATATTTTGAGTTTCCCATAACAAGATACAAGGGTGGTGATGGGGAAATTGATTTCCCACTCTCTCTTATCTTTAGTTTGTATATGATACTACTCTTACTAGTCGAGCTTGTATTTAGGAAGCTAAATCATTAAGGCTCACATTGGATACTTATTTGGCTACTTTTGGTAAGAAAATAAATGACCATAAGTCTTCTATATATTTCTTCAACACTCCTAAGCCTATTTAGCAAAGGATTTCTATTATCCTTAGATTTCAGATTGAGGCTCTCCCAGTTACTTATCTAGGGGTTCCTATTGTTGTGGGTCGACCTAGGTTCTTCTGGTAGAACCCAACTAATAAACTATGCCAAAAAGTTAATCATTGGACTCATAGGTGGCTTTCTACTACTAGTCAAGTGACCCTCTTGCAATCTATGAGTCAATCTCTTCCTATTTATAGAAGTATGGTTTAGGCTACTGCCGAGTATTTTCTCAAGGAGTCTGATGCTTTTTCTTGATAGTTTCTCTAGAGTGGTAATTTGAAAAATTCTAAATGGAGCCTAATCAATTGGGACACAATTTGTAGGCCAAGAAAGAGGGAGGCTTGGGCCTCTGTTTCGCCATCTTGAGTGACCAAGATTTCATGGCTAAGCTCTATTGGTGCTGGTGTTGTAGCCAATCTCAGCTTTGGGCCAGGATCATATCTCATAAGTATTTACCTGTAGTTGAACCTACAATAGTTTCTTAGATCCCTTTGAAGGAAAGAGGCTCAAAGGTGTGGAATACCCATAAGATTGGTGTTTTGTAGGTTAAGAGAAGCCTTCTTTGGATTTGTAATATAGGTTTTGAGGCTCTTTTATGGATTGATTCATGGAATGGCAACCCTCCTCTTTTTAGGATCTTTGTGAGTCCTTTCTTTCTATTGGCTAGGATACTATAGCTCATTATAAAGAAAGCTATAATTTGGGCCTTGTTGGGTATAGGTGGAAAGGTTCTTCTGACTAAATGCCATGAGGTTTTCAGGGGGATGGGCTAGAGCTCTCTCAAATTTTGGCTTCAAGGGAATGCAGTTCCTTGTTTGTACCTGATGTTTTGGCTTGGGGTGGTGTGTCTTCTAGTAAATATTCTATTTGTACATGGTATCTAGTGCTTAGTAGATAGTTGTTTGGTGATGTGGAGGTTCCTTGGTGGAAGCCAGTTTGGAATATATTCTCTTGGCCTAAGTGTAACTTCTTCCTCTGGTTGATGGTTCACAATCATTGTCTTACTTGGGATAATCTTTGCAAGCACAATTTCTAGGGTCCCTCAATATGTGGTTTATGTAGTAATGGAGAGGAGACTATCTCTCACCTTTTCTTTCAATATTTTTTGTTAGACAAATTTGGTGGAATGCTTGGGGATGTCCATGTTGGTATGTTTCTTCTTTGCCCGAGTTCTAGGACCACCTTGGGCATCCCCCTTCTAGGTCCTTTTTTCTTTAGGTTGCATGGGCTATTGGTCCTTACCTTATCCTTTGGCATGTTTGACTTGAAAGGAACATGGGGATTTTTCAAAATGTTCATCTTGGAGTTGTGCACCTATGAGGGAAAATTTCTCATTCTATTTAGGAAACTCTCCTAGAAAAATGTGACATGTTGGGTAGTATGGAACCTAAAGATGTTGACATTTGAACTCATCTATCCTTTCATCTTCAAGGAAGTGGCCTTAGGCTTTCCACTCATTGTTGTGGAAAAGGAACTACAAACTAGGCTCGACAAGTTAATCATGAGATACATTGGACTCCCCTTTTCTTAGCATCCTTAAAATCAATATTGATGGCTCTTCTTAGGGAAATACTGGTCCTACTGGTATAGGGGGAGTTGGGAAAAATAGTTGGGGTGAAGTTCAATTTATTTTCTCTATCCACAAAGGTTATCATACCAATAATCTCATGGAGGTCCTTGCTATCTTGGTTGTAGTGGAACAATGTTGTAAGGGTGTGTAGAGTAGGATCATTTAGAAGACATATTATCAAGTGGTTGTGAAGTTATTGAATATGAAAGAGCTTGAGATGTTGATTTTCATTTGTTTTTGGTTATAAAACAAATTAGTCAATTATGTAGGTCACTTAACTCTTTCATTTTCACTCATATAACTTGGGAGTGGAATGGTGAGGTTAACTACTTGGTTAGATAGGCTTCCAAGCATATGCATGATTGGAATATTGTTGATTAGAGGTTTCTCCCTCTCGACTTATCTCATGAACTAGACCAACTTGTTGCTCAGGATAAAACTCATTAGAGCTCCTTGTATCTTCTGTTGTTCTCATCTTTTTTATTTCAATTAACTTTTACCCCTCTTTTAGTTAAAATTTTGATTCTTGTGTTGACAAACCTACCACTACCACTTATATTAGGAATCAATTTATGGAATTGCTTGATGTCAATCATGTTGTGAGTTCCATGTTATTTAAAATTCAAAGATTAAATATATAGATTATTTAGACTACACTTGAGGCACATCAGCAATAGGTCAAAAGAAGCTTTGACAAGAAGGCTACAACTATAATATTTAAGAAAGGAAACCTTATCTTCAAGTGGGATGCTGATAGAGCCAAGCCTGGTAGGCACTCCAAATTTGATGTTACGTGGAGTGGCCCATATATTATCACCAACTGCAAAGAGCCCAATGCTTTTAAGCTATCTAGGCCTGATGGTGAAGTCCTTCCAATCCTAGTCAATAGGATTCACCTTAAGCCTTGCTTCTAGAGGAGGTTGACAGTTTTTTTACATATTAGAATAGTTTTCTTTCTTTCCAAGAAGTGTGCAAGCACTGGCTATTTCTCTATAAAATAGCAAGGCTTTGGGGATTTATAACTACAGAGGCAGATTTTGTGAGGTCGTAGGGGTAATAGCAAGGCTCATTTTTGTGACTCCATGCCCAATGAATTGCTAAGGCCACTGGCCCTATTCTTAGCAAGAAAGCATCCCATTTGAGATGCTAGAAATGTTAGCCATTTTTAGCCCCCCTTCCTTTTGTTCCAGTGTTGTCATCATCATGAAACATCTAGGGTGATAATATTGTCATACATGCTAATGAATTATTATAAATTTCCATGCAAGCATAAAAGGGGATATGTAAAAAATTTGGTGATAATATTGTCATACATGCTAATGAATTATTATAAATTGCCATGTAAGAATAAAAGGGGATATGTAAAAAATTTGGTTATACGTTCTTTTATTTATATCCCTAAGTCCTTAAATTCTTCATATTGTATGTCAATATTTTTAGTAAAATTTCAAGTTGTGATGGTGCACATCCTCTCAATCAACTTGTTGCTCTAGTTTGAGATCCAACTATTCTAGAAGATGCGAGGATGCGAAATAGTCATTAACCAGTTAGTAAGGCTTCATTGTTGTTAGGGCTAACATTCAGGTTCATGTCACAAAGGAGCAATTCAATGGATTCACATGATCATAGCCGGTTCTAAGCCTCAATGTTTACCAATTGCAAAGTTGTGAAAGGTAGCAACAATAGTTAAGTACACAATTGTCGCATCTTCACATATGAGCAAAGCTAACCTATGATCAAGGCTGTGATGAAGTGAAATGATTTAGTCACATCTTCATAGGGTAATAATTAGTTTTGAAGGAGTTTCCCTTTTGATAAATGCAGACAAGCTTCACTCATGGCCACTCTATTGATAAGCTTTAGTGTTTTGAGTTGGGATGGTGTGAAGCCTTTTCAATCACATTGTCATAGCTTAGTTTTGGCTCAAGGAGTTTTGAGTTGTGATGATGCAAAGTCAATAGCTTCAATCAAGATTCAATTTTTGCAACATTGCTAGGTTAAAGGGAAGAAAGTAGTAAGCAGCTATGAGGTTGCGATTAAGCAACAATAGTTAGCTTCAGCCAGCTATCGCAGTTTTGCATGGTTAAGCCAGAAGCAGATATTTTAGGTTGTAAAAATGTGAGGAGAATTTGACAGTTAAAGGAAGTAGTCATTACACCATCATAAGTGTTTGAGTTGCAGTAAAATTTCAAGTTATGAAGATGCGAATGATAACTAGTATAGTTAAAACCTATGCAATTGCAGTATCGCATGCAATTCATATTAACCTGAGGTTAGAGTGGCGATGATGCATAATGCTTTGTTCACATCTTTGCAAGGTTAAAATTGTAGTCAAGTTTAAGGGCTGCGAGCCTGTGAAACAAAGAATGATCAAAATCAAATGGTTGTTGCTTCATCATAGGGAGTTAAGAGTACTCTAGGGTTAAGGTTGCGATGTAGTGATATCCGATCTTCGCATATTCGCAAGTTAATGATATGATTTTGTAGCTAAGTCGCGAGAGTGTGAAATGTATCAAAATAATTGAATTAAGGGATGATGTAGCTTTGTAGGGTTTCATTTGCAGTCAGAGTCTTTGGTTGTGAAGCTATGAAATGAGGGTGATAGTCATTCAAAACAAGCATAACAAAATCACAAGAAAAACAAATGCTAGGTTATAAATAGTTGTGTGGATGCAAGAGGGTTAGTTTCATGGTTATTGTTGGGTCACATTGGTTAATGGACTAAATAAATTTTAGGCTACAAAGCAATGATTAAGCTTAAAATGAAAAGGTCACAGTTTCGTGAGGCCATACGGTCAATAAAGAAAAAGGGTTACAAAGTAGTGAATAAGAGGAAAGCACATTGTCTTGGGTCAACATGGTAGTTAGAAAGACAAGTGAGGTGGCACAACATTTCAAAGATTTGAGGCCATGTGGTGAGGTTGACTGTTGAATGATGACACAACTAACTTGGTGCTGTTGTTTACACTATCAAGCAACTCATTGAAGGCGAACAATCCTTGGATCGCCTACAACATATTTTCAGTGTTCTCAATGTCATTGCACTCCATGCTTCTTTAAATGCATATCATGATTATTTTTGATGGAATTGATCTCTTGCGGTTGGGTGCACTCTTTCTCTTGCTCATTCTATCATGTTCAATGAGCGATTGCACTTCATGATTAGTTCTTCTTTCTGATTCCCAGTTATTGCTCTCATCTACAATCCAACCCCATGGTTGTTGGAGTTTAAACTCAAGGTTGTATCTAGGTTATGTCTGCACCTTTTAAAGGCAAGTTTTGTTGTTTTTCTAAGGATCTCTTTTTTCTAGTCTTCTGGAGAGTTCTATGTAATGCTCTTGCCTTTTATTTAACATAAATCATTGCTATTATATCCATTCTCAGCTAATTAAATTTGTGTAATCTATTATGCCTCATTTTCTTAGATGTATTTTAACAATTGCAACACCTTATGATCATGTTCATTTCAATTAACTAATTTGTTAAGTGAATATGTTGTATCACTTGCATGATTATGTTATTTCTTGGCATTTCTATGGTGTTAAGATTGAAGGAATACATATAGTGGTATGTCTTGTGAGGTTAATTGGATTTTAGTGTAGTTATTGGAAAGAAACAGGTCAACATATTATTTGGTGTTTCACCCCTCTAGATTAGATTAGGTAGTTTAATTTTCATGTATTTCCTTCTCCCTTTTCCTCTCAAGAAGTAGTTAGGTGCATCCTAATAGTAAGGAAGTTGACCTTCTCTGGAGACTCAATCTTTGATTGCGAAGTCCCGCACTTTAGAGATTGTTTCCATGTTACACAAGCTTGCTTGAGAGTCACACCTGAAGAAAGGGTGCAAAATTTTGTGTCAATAGTTATGAACACCAATAAGGATGGCTTCCCATCTACCATTTCTCCAATGCAAACCACTAGATCATCTTCTCTACAATTTCAACCAGTGTTAAAACCCTTCAAATGAAAACTTTCATCACAAAAAATAGCACCACACAAACTAGAATAGCTCAATGTGGCTTCAAGTTCTTGAGCTCAATTCAATAATTTCCAGTCATCAACATTGTACTAAAAATTTGTTGCTTGTATCCAGATGAAGTTAGAGGTGGCAGGAGGTGGAGTGATGGTAAAGGTATTTTTTGGGTGTGTTTATTGGGTCACACATTGATAGATCATATTGCATTTAATATAAAGATCACATTTTGACTAACCATTCCGCATTATCCTAGATAAGATCTTTAAATGCAATGAGATTGTGTATTGACAAGTTTCTTAGGTAGATGAGTTTACCACTTCCATAGCAGAAAACCAATGGTTTGATGATTGCTTGGAGACAGGTAATCAGCGTGAGACAAGTACTGAGGCTATCTGTTACTCACAAGGAAAGCCTATCCACTTAATAGAACAATAGATTTGAAATTAGTTTGACAGATTGTGGAAAATTATGACATTCAGATGATCCAACTATAGATGCTAAAAAATGGGTAACACCTACGCATCTTTGCATTGGATGCGGCTATCCTCCCTACAAACTGTACAGTTGACCAATTTTAAAAAAATCGAAAACATCATAAATTTTTCAAAAAATTTCAGCATTTAATCTTCATGATCTTCTTAGTTTGTAGTCGAAAACAACAAAAAATTTGGAAAAAAATCACTACTATTTTGTCCTAAATTTGGGAAAAAAAGTTTGACTTTGTTTTGTCTTTAGTGCATTTTGTCTAGAGATTAACCTATCCCCTTTGCATTAGGATTGAAACATTGTGTTGCTAGTTCCTAATTGTGCCTTTATGACACACATGTTGCCTTTATCATGTGGCAATTTTGTGTCATTCCTCATTAAGTAAATACTGAAATTATTTGTCAGATCGATAGAAAATGATTACATTTATTGATGTTAACAAGGGTAAATTAATTATCTAGAATGTTTGAAAAGACACTGTCAACATAGACCAAACTCCAACCCAATGACCACCTTTGCCCATACTTTTCACATTCTGTCAACTACTTCACCTATCTATCATAAATGTTGTAGCTAACTCTTTGCTAGAGTGTAAACAACATTTAATATGTATAAATAAAATAAATTGGGCTTGTGATTTGTGGAGCCCATATTTGGATTTCCCCATGGCTTTCTCCTTTGTGCAAGCCCATATTTGGATTTCTCAATATCGTATCATTCCACATCAATTAAACACTGAAATTGTTTGTCAGATTGATAGCAAATGGTTGCGTTTGAGATATCTAGACATCCTGCTTATTCTAATAGTGTTGATATTTAGAGGAATCTATAACAACACAATATCTGACCATAATAAGACCTATTATTGACATTTTAATTTAAGAAGGATTTCAGGGATTAATAAAGTTGATTTTATCATTCAATTTTTCAACTGAGTCTCATCTTATCATTGTTATTAATTTGACTAATTAGCTCTTTTGTGAAAATTGAATTCATTTATGAAAATGCCATACTTAGCTTTGTTGGCAATGAATATTCTATTTGTCCTTGACATTAGAAAATTCTTTGGTCTTGAAGAATAGGTGCTTGGGGAGAGTCATGTTTTTGTGTAGATTAAAGCTAGTTTCTTAGCTAGAAATTGACTGAACACTTGATTATATGCATAAGATTCAGATTTCTAGCTACTTTTGGTTTGACAATTTTCTTCCATTAAAGTATATAGAATTTGAATTTTTCTTTTATTCTTTTTCTTTTTCTTATCTAGCAATTGATTGAACACTTGATTATATGCTTAAGATTCAGATCTCTAGTTACTTTTGGTTTGACAATTTTCTTCCATTAAAGTATAAAGAATTTGAAGTTTGCTTCTATTCTTTTACATTGCTAAATAAGAGTAATCTCTTCTTCAATGTTTCTAATATCTGAAGGATACACATCAAAAAGACAAGCATGGGTTGACAACAATATTAAATCAATTGTAAGAAAGTTTTTTGGTTCAAGAAATTTTAATTTTAACTTTATGAATCAATTTGACCAAGGGAATAAATAGCTAAGCTAAGCCTTTAAATGAAGAGGAAAACCTTGATACTTTATAGGGAAATAGCCTACTGAAATCCCAGAATCCAAAGAATGCAACATATAGGAGCATTATTACTAAAAAAAATTGACTAGCCTATATTAATTTTTTAAAGCCATTTTTCCTCACACACTAAGAGTATTTGTAAATTCTCCTCCATCTTTAGAGCAAACAACATCATCTACAAATTGGAAATTTGAAGATTTGCTTGTAGAAGAGAGCCCTGGGGTTATTAACCATAGTCTAGAATAACATTCAATTATGTCTTAAAGATATAGGGAAACAAGGCCATCTTGGCATTAACCATAGGAAAAAGTTAAAGCTCTTCTTATTCTTTATTGAAAATACCATAAAAGATGAACTAAGAATGCAACATCAAATAGACTTTATGATGCCCCAATCAAAAAGGATTTTGGTGTAGTAGGTAGGAGGGTGTAGGTTATATGCTGGCTGAATATGCTCATTTCTAAGAATTATGATTTAGCTTTGGTTTAATTTCCTGGAGCTTTTTATGCTTCTCTTATTATAAGGTATATGTGTTCCATTTTCTATGATATATGAAATATGAGAGCTTCTAAATTGAGGCTAAAATTAAAACAATATTAATAACATACCATTGAGATTACTGTAGTAGGTAAGTAATGTAGTGCTTATAGAGCATTTATATTTTGATGCCACATGTGAAGTTTTCTATGTTACTAGATTCAGACTTTAGAGCTCAGGTCTAAATTCGAGCCCAGATCCGCTACAGGTCCAGGCAAGGTCCTTCTTTGGGATTGTGGGTCTGCCTAGGTTTGCGTTAGACCTACCATAGACCTGGGTGGCCTTGTGGCTTGTGGGGCCGTAAAGTGGTAAAAAAAGAAAGAAAAAAAAAGGAGTTTTTTTATAATTTTTTTTTCCTAACCCTAAGGGAAGGAAGGCAAATAAGATACTTTTCATTCATCTAATGTCTCATTTGCTTTCTTATTTTGCTCTCTCATTTTAGTGTGGCCATTTTACAAGTTTGAAGAGAAGGTTGTATAGATTGTTTGTGGAGTCTCAAATCCTTCAAATAATCAATGCTGATTATTCGAGGTATGCATTTGATCCTTGCTTTTGCCTCTTTCATAGTTTGTTTTTTAGTTTTTTTATTGTTCTAATTTTTTATCAATTTTTGTATATGTTCTGAAATATTTTTTATTTTATTTTTGCTATAGATTGCAAGAATCATAGAATGAGTAGTCAGAGTTCAATGGGTGGGGAGAGATCCCAAAGATTTAAAATTGATAAAAGTTCTCCGCCGTGGAAGTATTCAACAAGAATTGAGCAATGTGTAGAAGGGGGAGGGTATATATGGAAATGTATTTTTTGGCAAACCCAATATAGAAGCTCATATTACTGGGTTAAACATCATTTCACAAGCCTAGCAAGTCAAGGGATTAGCATGTGTGAGGGGCCCCTAGAGGAAGGTAAAAAGGGTTTGCCGACTTCTCAAATAGCAGGTATGTTAAAAGAACAACTAGAGGCTGATAGGTTAGTGTTAATGGGGAAAAAAGATAGATCAAAACAAAAACCACCAACACCACCCTCTCAAACAAGCACTAAACAACATCCCTTTCTACCTACCCCATCTATGGATGAAGATGAAATAGAAACACCCCCATCCTGCAAGAGAGGCCCATTAGATAAGACATTTCAAAATAAATTGAGAGAAATTGTTGACATAAAGGTTGGGGGTTGCCTCATTATGCATGGTGTTTCATTCAATATAGTGAGATTGCTTTATTGGAGAGAGATGGTGCAAGCAATAAATGAAGCACCTCGTGGTTACCAAGCCCTTGGAAATGAAAAGTTGAAAACCACCATATTGCATGATGAGAGAAAGAAGGTAGAAAACCTCCTCAAACCAATAAGAGATTCTTGGATCCAAATAGGGTTGAGGATTGTCTCCGATGAATGGAAAAATTGCAAAAAATGTCCATAAATAAATGTGATTGTTGTCTGCCCCAAGGGGGCAATGTTTTTTAGAGCGGTTGATTGTGAAGGATAGGTAAAGGATGCAAATTTTATTGCACGTCTTCTCATTGAATCCATAGAATCTATGGGAGTTGACAATGTTGTCCAAGTAATAATAAACAATGCTAAAGTTTGTAAGGTTTCAGGTGCTTTGGTAGAAGCATGATATGAACATATATTTTGGACACCATGAATTGTCCACTCCTTGAACTTGGTGATGAAAACAATTGGCACCCAAATTGAATTGGTGCAAAAAGTGTATGAGGAGAGTGAGGAGATCCAAATGTTTGTGACAAACCACCATATGTCACAAGCAATTTTTAGAACTTTCTCCTGCTTGGAATTATTGAAGGTAAATTTTATACTTTATTTAACTTCATTTATCATTTTGTGTCATACATTACATAATTGAATAATTTTTTTTTAACTTTTAACTTTTTTGTGTTGTTTACATATTTGATATTTGAAATGTGTTATTATATTAACTTACAATTTGAATTAACATGGTAATAGGTTGCTGAAACAAGGTTTGCTTCACACATAATCATCCTTAGACAACTTTTGAGGGTGAAAAAAGCATTTTCCTAAATGATTATTAGCAACAAATGAGGTGGACGGAAGCAAGCCAATATAGAAAGGGCTAAAACTGTAAAGGCTATGATCTTGAGTGATGATTTTTGCAATAGGGTGGAATATGTATTAGAACTCACTGAGCCTATCATGTCTATGTTTTAGTTTGCTAACATTGATGAGCCTTGTTTTGGGGACATATATGATGCCATGGACTCCATGCTAGAAAGAATGAAATTAACAAGTTTAAAATTTTATACAATACTTTATCCTTGTTTATTGAGAGACTTTTAATTTTTCTTTTAATTACGTTATTAACACTACATCAAGATAACTTACATGTACATCATTTGGTCATTGAAAGGAGAGAGCATGATCCTGAGGAAACCTTGTACAATAAGGTGAAAAAAATTGTTCTCATCGCTGGAACAAGATGACTACACCTTTACACCTCCTCGCATATGCACTTTCTCCTAGGTATTATAATGGTGAGATACTTTCTATTCTTGGTAGAGTTGCACCATACAGAGATCTCGTGGTTCTTAATGGGTATAAGAGGGCATTTAGCAAACTCTTTAGTGATCCTAATGTGGCATCTAATGTTAGGAGAAAGTTTGTAGATTTTGTCTCAGGCAAAAATGCAGACCCTAATGCAATCAATGACCAAAGTAGAATGGATGCCATTGAATAGTGGTGCTTACATGGGAAAAATTACATATACCTCCACCCTCTTGCCATGAAGATCTTGTCACAAGTATGTATTTAAGTTTTTTTTCCTTTTCTTATGGTCACTTAGCTTGTAGAATTAACACTCTTAAATTCATATTATATTGTAAAATTACAATTTCAAAATTTTTAAAATTGTGTTGGTTGTCTCTCTAGGTTGCGAGCTCTTCTATTGCTGGGTAGAATTGGAGTACATACTCCTTTATCCACTTATTGAAGTGTAACTGGTTGAGTTTGAAGAAAGTAGAGGACTTAGTATTTGTTCACAACAACTAGTGCCTCTTGTTGTGCAAAGATTCAGGGTATAAGAAGGGGCCAGAGAAGTTGTGGGATGTATTTGTTAGAAATATAAGAGGAGTAAATGAGAGGCGAGGGGTGAATCAATTACCACAAAAATTAATCCCAGATCCCTTAGATGTTAGTACAAAAAGAACTCTAAAGACTGAACTCTGCTGATGTTCGACAAACACATAGAAAATGTTGTAACTCGGTAAATATTGAAAATCTTAGCAAATACTTAACATGAAATTTTTAAGATGTTATCTGTGATTACTTATTACTTTAACTTAGTTGCAAACACATAAGAGAAATAGTATGAACACATTTGACACCAAGATTTAATGTGGAAACCCAATTTGGAAAAAACTACCAATTGCAACTAGTGACTGATTTTCACTCTTCTGAAGTGAACCCCTGTTAGGAGCCAACCCTGTTAAAGGTTACAAAACACACTGTTAGGTGTGACCCTGTTAGGGGATTTAATCACCCTGTTGGGAGTGGTCTTGTTACAGGTCTTTGGACAATTCAATAGAAATGCCACCTTGTTAGAGGATTTACAAATAACTGCTAAGCCAACTTTGTTAAGAGATTTAGATCACTACTACGATGGTTAGAAAGTAACAATGAGATGACCTGATTTTAGATGCAACTGAATTGCTAATTATAGATCTCAATTTTGGCTTGCATACTTGATCCTTCTTGATCGAATATATCTTTTCAGCTTCACAAGAATATTTTTCTTTGTTCTTCTAATTTTCTTTCTCTTAGCATCATTAGATCTTCAATTATCTTCCATGCATTCACACTTTCTAAATCTCAACTTGACCTTATATTTATATCTTTCATATTGTCAAGTCAGCTAGAATACAACTTAGAATAATTAATACTCATCTCCCTAGTCGGCTAGAACAAATAGATACATCAATTGAACTTAATATGCCAAAACAAGAAAATCCTTCGTTAGCCGAGCCAACTCGATAGACACTAACTTAGAAACGATTTTCTTGTATTAACCAAGTGAACTTAGTCAACACTACATACTACAAAGTTCCTTTGGTAATCGAATGAGCTCAATTAACATTGGTTCCATCCAACATTTCCTTCATTAACCGAGTGAGTTGGGTTAACACTCAACTTTCGCAAAATTTCCTTTGGCACCCGAATGAACTTGGTAGAAACTATTTTTTGAACTAGGCAAACTCTGGAATGCTCGGTACACTGACTGGTAATGATATGACATTTTGTGTAACATCAAAGACACTACAAAATTAATCAATTATATTCAACAGTATTACTTGAGACTTCTGACTTGGATATGACTATCCATGATATATCTAGAATTGCCTTGATAGATGTTGAGGAGGACAAGGAGGATGTGGCTGCATTTGGGGCTAGTGGAACCGATTTGTGTTCCAATGATGAGGAAATGATATAGATGAGGATGAAGTCATTGATCCCTTATATTTTGATGACCCATTTGACCCTTGAAGGGCATTTGCATCTTTGATACTATGAGTCTATGATCATTGATAAACTATTAAACATTTTTCATTGACTCATTTATCACCATGTTTCAAACTTTATTAAATTATTATCTATCAATATGATGTAGTCTATGTTTTGAAATTTCATTTTGCATTTTAGTAATTCACTATATGATTTTATTTACAACATTAACATAGATTAATGAGTCAATATTTAATGTTCATCTTTGATATTTGACATTTGATCAATAATCAAGTAACATTGATATATTCATACTATGAAAAGTCTTAGTAAGTTAGTTTTACAACTATGCAAGTTTTTGTTTTTTATATATATATACTATAGACACACACACACACACACACAAGAATCTAAATGGGAAATTTTTTTTTGCTTGAATCCACAAATCCAAACCCCGAACCAAACCGGAATCGGTAACTTAAGTTCAATTTTTTAATTGTTCCAAAAATATTTTGAGAAAGGAACTATGATCAAAGCACATGTACCATTGTCATAGGCGAGATAACTAACACCCATGCAACAACCTTGCATGTTTTAAATATGCAATGTATTTTAACTCCAAATTATCATTGTGTTCTACAACTTCGCCATATTTCATAGAGGAAATCAAGAGCTTCCACGCATATTTTAGTCTTTGAAAGTTGGAAGAAAAATGGCTACCGAATATTGTTGTTTTTATAATTCAATGCCCTTTCAAGCCTATTGGGTCCAAGTTTTCCTATTAAAGTTTCCAATCTGTAGTCAAAGTGCGTGGAACTATTTGAGCATTACATATTTCAAGGAATATTATTCAGCCTGCCCCTGATCAAGTCATGGGTCTTCTCTTTGGGACATCAAAGGGCTAAAACTCTATGATTTTATAATGATTTATGTTTCAAAATACAGCTATCCAGCCAACTAAACTGCATGGTATATCAAGAGAATTTTTAACAAGAAGAGTTTAAGAAAAACTGCTTTTTTGCCATGCTTAATAGTTTACTGCATACATAATTTTTTAACACTGGGCTGGTCCTTATCCAGCTCCAAGTCCAACTTTTTCTTATTTTCAGGTAATTACTCAACTGTCCTATATTGTTAGCCCATAATATTTTCCTTTGATAGAAACTCTCATATCCTGCTACAAAGAAACTGAAACCTTTATATGACCATTAACTCCATAGCAAAGGACAAATTAAATAACTCAATGCTTGCAATTTAAAACAAATCATACTAATCTTACATTTAATACCATGCAAAATGATCGTTTCATATGTTGATATCATATGAGGTTTTTATCAGAACTTCATTTCACAAGAAACAGTACAGGGCTAAGAGTCTCCAACACAGAACTTTAACTGGTGTATCTATCAAAACACTAATTTCCTCCCTTCCCAATCCAGATTGAGTTCTTTCTCCTCGACAGCTTCAACTTTAAGATCCGCCCTAGAATTCCTTATCAAAAATCAGTACCGTAAGGGATGGCAATTGGTTAATTTTTGAAAGATTTCCTTCAATTCACAACATACATCCCTGTTCACCTTAAAATGTATGCGTGATGAGATGTCAAAGAGTTCTCACTTTTTCAAGCGTGGAGATTCCTGCAATCTAATTTCCATAATTGATTCAAGCTTATCCAGCTCATCAGGTAGCTTTGCAAGGCAAAGGCAATGAGTAACCAACAACCTTTATAGGGAAACTGAAGAAAAGGGTCCTGCTGGAATCTATTTAAGATCAATGCAGAACCTCACATTAAATTCCAAATGCCCAGGGATGTTGAACATTCTATTACTACCAAGGCCCTCACATAGCTTCATGTATATTTTCTGCAATCTCTTCAAGAGCTTGCATTCTTCGGAACTATCAGCTTTTCCAGATGCAGAGCTTTAAGTTGAGACAGTTACTGAAAACCAGCCACTCCACTAAGCTTGCTTTGTTTTGCTCCATCATTATTATGGATTACCAGAATTCAATTGCAGTGAAATATAAAACCAACGCTTCCATCTCAGGGAACTCCATTTTGGTCCACTCTGTCCTCCATTTCTCCAAAATGTTCCCAAAAAACATGGAAGTCAAAACTATACTAAGAATAATTTTGGTGTAGAAATCATATCACAGACAAAGTTGAAGAACAATCTGCAAGATCCACTGTAGCAGTTACCTGTGTGAATATAAACAATATGGGCTTTGGGGGAACAAACTCCCCACTGTGAAAGCAAGCGACTTTTCATTTTAGTTGTATAAAGCCCTTTACTATTCTCCTGTTTTGCCAAATATGGGGCAAATTCTCTCACTAGAGAATGTTGGGAAATAGAAAGTTCATCCATGTTATCATCTGTAATCTTTGAGGTCCTAGCATGACATGTAGGAATAGGCAAATGTGTTATTAGCAAATTATGCTTTCAGAAAATAGAAAATTATATCGAACAAATAATTTCATCCATCACAAACAAGGTTTAGCTACCAAGAAGGTTTAAAAATATAACAAATCAGGTGAAAGTTAGAAAGTATTCTACTTGCTTTCCTCCAAATGAATATCTGTTCTTCCACTCAAAATGAATGCCAACTGTATGTGGAATTCAATAAATACTAAATTCTAGAATGCCACACCCTTCTTGTCAAAGAATAGAAAGTGAAAAGGGAAACCAATGAATGAGATAGCCCAAGTTTTATGGGCATGACCTTGGTCATTTAGAGGGCATGGTATCCCTTCTTTTTATGAAGAAAATTGTAGGTCCCAAAATTTATATCTAGACCCCGACAAAATCCATAAGTTTGCAGATTTGGGCTCTTTATGGGAGAAAAATTCAATGGATGGGCATCATAAGTGGTGACCTGAAGATTTTAGTGTTATTCTAGGATAGAATTTGTGACAAATTTTGGGGGATCTTGGGAGCAAAGGAAAATAAACAAAATAAGAAAGAAGTACAAGAGGAGCAAAAGTATTTAGTGCAGAACTAAATTAAGCTATTAGAATCAATTAATCACTGCTGTTATAACTGATGTTACAGATGTTATATCGTGTTATTCATGGAACCCACATTTACTATCCTTACATCTTAATAACCCAAGGACAAACATAGAATTTCTCATTCCAAAGTTGGTAGTGAGATGTGTAGATAAAGGTTTAACGAAAAATTGGAGTAGGAAAAATATTGAATGACAATTTGTCTTATGAAACAACAACTTAACTTGCATGAAGCTTAGACAACGCACTAAGTTGTTGAACAAAATGCATCGAAGAAATGTTGCATCGCGGAATGCTATGATGTTTAGATATGTTAAATACAAAAAAAAATTGTTTGAGTTAGTATCTATCGAGCAGGGTCAGCTAAGGAAGGATTTTCTTGTTTTCGCATATTAAGTTTAATTGAATTGTTTGTTGGTTCTAATGGACTAAGAAGATAAATATTAATTATTCTAAATTGTATTTAAGCCAATTTGACAATGTGTAAGATAGAAATATAAGGTCAAATTGAGGATTGAATGTGGAAAACATAATTGAATATTTAATAATGCTTAGAGGAAGCAAATTAGAAGGATAAGGAGAATATCCTTATTGAGCCACAAAGATATGCTCGATCAAGAAGGATCAAGTATGCAAGCCAGAATTGATATCTATAATTAACAATTTAGTTGCATCAAAAATTAGGTCATCTCATTGTTACTTTCTAACTATTGTAGCAGTGATCTAAATCTCTTAATAGAGTTGGCTTAACAGCTATTTGTAAATCTTTTAACAAGGTGGCATTTCTATTGAAGTGTCTAAAGACCTCTAACAAGGTCACTCCTAATAGGTTCATTAAATCCTCTAACAGTGTCACACCTAATAGTGTGTTTTGTAATCTGTAGCAGGGTTGGCTCCCAATAGAGCTCACTTCAAAAGAGTGAAAATCAATAACTAGTTGCAATTGGTATTTTTTCCCAAATTGGGTTTCCACATTAAATATTGGTGCCAATTGTGTTCATGCTATTTCTTTTATGACTTTGCAACAAAGTTAAAGTATCATCAATTATAGATAATATATTAATATTTTCATGATAAGAATTTGCTGAGTTATTTCAGTATTTACTGAGTTATAACATTTGCTACTATAAATTGAGTGCCTGTGTGTTTGCCGAGTGATAACATAATACATTTTACACAGAGGGATCTGAGATTTTTTTTTGTGGTAACTAATTGACCCCTCCCCTCTCAGTTACTCTTCTTATATTTCCAACATCAACAACTTAAGCTATTGACCTTTCAAAATGACTATGAAATAGCTAGCTACTTGAATGCCATTAAAAACACTTGGTCATCACTGGGTTACTCGATCGCTATTAAATTTCTTGTTCAACACATATACTGTCACTCAGTCAACACTGATGCTTGGTCAACACTAATTCAAATCGACACTTGTTGTGGCTTGGTCAACACTAGCATCCCTCAACATATACTTCAAGTTCTTTAATCTTCTGCTCTATTGCTTGGTCAAGCCTGTTGACACCTAAAATTACAACTGTCAAATTTGAAAGGGATGCATTTTTTGTTCTATTTTATTCTTCAAGAATGGTAGTTAGATAGGAAAGTTATAAGCACAATATTTTATTTTTCAAGTAAATTAAAGGGATAATTAATTTTTTTGGGTTATTTGCATAATGTAAATATTTGTTCTTTCAAGAAAATTAAGCCTACCCTAAGAGTGAAAAATATTGAAATTTTAGAAGGATATTTTTTGATGATTATTTCTTGAGGTGAGTTTTATATATGCTTTTAGTTTATAAAGGTGAATCTTTAAAAGCATATAATTGAAATAAAGAGTTGTTTTATTAATGTAATATATTTTCATCTCTTTGTAAAGGGGTAGGTATTTTATTTACTATTACCCTTAAGTTTGTGAAGTATGAAATTCATACGGAATATAGATGATGTCTATCTTTATTTTTAATAAAGTACTTTCAAATTTAAAATAGGGTAATGTTTTCATTTTCAAAATTATGTATTTTACCCTAAATTTAGAAAGTCAATATTAAAATATTGTTATATTCTCCATAAGCAATATTTGAAGTAAAATATTTCTAAAAGTGCTTATGTACCGGAGAGATCTTTGGAAAATATGAATCCAAATAAAACCCTAATTTATTTACTTTATTAAAAATCTCTCAGGGCTTTGTTAGGAAGAATCATGATGATCCAAAGCTTGTATGCATCCTTTGGATTTCTATAAAGATACTAGGATCATCATATTAAATAATAATTCACAATCATATTTTATAAACTATTTTTTGTCAATTTTGAGAGGATCCTTTTGATCATTATGGATTTTGTTGTTAAATGTATGCATTAGCAACACAAAATTTTGTGGTGAACAATTTCAAAAGCATAGCAAAGATTTGACATGCTCCTTTGATTTTTTGGTGATATCATTCTTCTCTCATTTATTTTGTTCCTTTGATTAAACTTAAAAGTTTACTTTGATTGATAGTCTCATTTATTGAATATTAGAGTTATATTTCAACACTTGTTAAATAGTAATACTATGTTGATTGTTCAATCTTATTGGTCTCCTAAGGGGAGTTAAACTCAATAGGACTTAGAATTGAAATTAACCTAATTTTTAGTGATGCATACTTCATCAAAGTGATAACAATTCATCTAGGGATTTTATGATTGTCTCTTAGGGTTACATTAACATTATAAGTGATTGATAAAAAATTGATAGACACTCCAATGGTCAAGGCACTGGTCTCTTGCTTATTATTTTTTGAGTGTTCATGCTAATTGCAGAAAGGGCACAGATCTAGGTGACAAAGATCCTTGATCATTGTACATCACACACATATATATACACCTACAAATTTTTATTAGCCTTTAAAATCTTTTAAGACACCAGAAATCACACAAGTTATTTGCTCAAAGCCTCTAGGATGTGAGGTATAGGCCTACCAATCCCGTAGAGTCAAATTTTTAGAGATTCACATCCTATCTGGTTGGGACTTGCTAGTTGGCAAATTGCTACTAGGAATTCCCAAAATTGGATTATCATTCCATAGGAAACCTATTCTATCAATTTGGACACCAAAAAATTGGCGACTCTACTAGGGATTTGTCTACACAATTAGGAATTGTGAAGTTACCCATAACATATTAAGTTTTAGAAAATCACAAATATAGAGTGAAGAATTTGTGCGCTCTGTTGGAGAGAAAACTTAGAAGGTCCATAAATCAATATATTCTTCTAGAAAAGTGGTGGCGATTCTATGTAAAAAGATTCTAGTTGGGAACTCTATCGAGGGAGAAGTCTTAGAAGGAAAGAAACAAATTCTATATTACATCATGAAGAAAGCACACAAACATCTTTGAGATTCATTTTTCAATTTGAAAAGATACAAAGGAGAATCTTTAGCACATTTTTTTATAAGGATGTCCACTATATTTTGGGATGCACCTTCAAACATCATGCCTTCCTCCAAGGAATTCACAAAAATGTTTCATGAATTGGAAAGCTCTACATAATCCTAATCCTAAGGTGAATCTTCTTTTTCAAATATTACATGGATCATGAGGAGTTCATCCATGAGGAGATTTGTATGACACCAAATGAAAGTGAATGCAAAAATGATGAAGATGATTAAATTAGCATGGAATAAATTTCAGTTTTGTTAGATTTAGTATATCATAAACATGTTGAAAGAAATAGCTCAAGTTTTTTCTCAATACACCATGATGAACAAGTTAATGGATCAACATATATTTAGGATATTCTAGATGAAGACAATGAATTACTAAATCAAGTTTTGAAGTTGAAATAGAACTACATTCAACATATGAACAAAGGAAAATTTCAAAGGAGGATGCTAGTCATGTTGATGAAACATTTTCTAATCTAGATAAAAATCTCTCATGATCGTATGCCTCAATTTTCTATATTCTTGAATCCATTGTTCCAAGAAGAAGTGATAAAAGATACTTCTGAATTCACTATATTATCAAATCCATTGTTTGAAGAGGAGTTCCTATGCAATCAAGTTCATCAGCATTATGATAAAGATAGCAAGCCTTACAATGATTTGGAAGTTGAAGAAACTCATGATGTGCATTTAGAATGTGAAACATCTTTCAATTCATCCTATGAGCAAGATTTACATGAAACTGAGAAAGAATCAGACATGTGTAATGAGAAGGATTTTTTTGGAGATCTATTGTGAAAATGAATTTGAAGAAAGCCATCATACAACATTCCTATGGGAAGAGTAATAAAAAATAGAGTATTTTCTTGACAATGAAAATCACGGGAAAACATATTTGCACTCTGACAAACAAGATAGAATATTTGGTATAACGATTAAGTAGAAGGTGCTGAATACTTTGATATCATTTTGAAAGGAGGAGTTCTAGATACAAGTGAGTATTTTCAGCAATGATTCTAGGTAATTATCCCTGAAAATATTTTACATACATTTTTTTATTGAGTAAGAGAGAAAATGTAATAATTTTAATGTCTTTAATTTTCAGAATTTAATGTATGCTGCAAAACAGAAAATTTCATATCTTAATTCTCATGAAATAGGGATTGAATACCCTTATGAAGCGTACTTTGATAAAGATATGTTTTTTGAAATAGTTCAAGGGGTAATCATTTCTCCGAATGAATTATTAAGAGACTATAAAATTTTAAAGCTTTATGACACAAGGTATATGCTTGAAAAATGTTTTCTGATATTAAATGTTTTCATAATATTTTCTTTGTTATATGATGGAATTTTTTTTTTTGATAGAGGAAAGATTCAACATTTATTTTTTGGGGGTCGGGGGGCCTCCCAATTTTATTCTTCAGATCATATGTGAAGGACTTGTTTGCTTTTAGGTATGAACAAGGAAGTATGATGGCATCTTAGTCCTCACAATTAAAGCATATGCTTCTCTAAGATAAATATAATATCTCAATATCTATTTTTTAAATACAATTTTAAAATATTTTTCTCCCAATTATTTTGAAGTTTCAAATAATATTAGGACTGTATTAATCATGAAATATATTATTTTGTCTTAGCATTAACATAAAGAAAATAATTATTTGACTGCAATATTCTTTGACTGCAATATTCTTTTGTAAAGAATGAATAAGGATTATGTTAAAATATTATATTTGATTCTTTATATGTTCAATGTTCTGGCAGGAAAGATGCAGATTTAAATTTCAAAAGAATATATGAGTTGCATCTTATTTATATGATTATGACAGGCGATTTAGGGCAAGGAGATATTCTAATTTAATGGAATTACAAAAGTTTCCTACTGGATTCTGAGTTGGCACAAGAATATCACCAAAGTTGTTATGTGCGAGATTGATGAGGAAGTTGTGGATTTCTGCAAGATCAAGAGGCATTCTTCAGCTCCAGACTTGATCCGGTGATCGATGATGCCAGGGCGGAGCTCGAAACAAGAGCAGAATGTTTTTACATGATAATTGGAGACCGGCATCCTTGCTACCAGCTTTACACCAAAGCTTTTACAAGTAGGTTGTCAAACCAAAGCTTTTTACAAGCAATCCTGCACTCCACAGTATTTTTGTCGCTTTAAGCTCATTGACCAGTGAAGCAACCCATGAAACTATCGCACCTACTTCTTTGAGAATTGCTCTCAGTATACTTTATCGTGAGAGTAATTTCTACCGGGCAAAGCTGAATGATACATCTGAAGTGCTGGGCGTGATATTTGACTGCGTGCATCGTGCCTTTGCATCAAATGGCACAACTTCAGATTCAGAGTTAGATGGAAGTGGCAATGTTGGTGGAGATGAATCATTAATTAGCATGTGATGCTGAGACTGGTAGTTGTGGACGATTAAATTACATCCACCATCTTCTTTGTGCTGCATAACGTGTGTTTACAACTGTTTTAGGTTGGCAGAATAATTGTGAAAATATTGAGGACATATCAGCCACTCTAGATGCTATTACGACAGAAATGTATGTTGATGTTATTTATAGGGGACTGGATGAAGGCTACACACATCGTCTGGTATCTGTGGTTTGTTATTATGGACAGCATTATCATTTCTTTGCTTATAGCTTCGAGCATGCAAAGATGCGTCATGTATGATGACAAGACTGTCAAGGTGGTAGGTGGATGGTATGAGGTAACTGATTCATGCCGAAGAGGCCACCTACAACCACATGTCCTTTTCTACGAGACGATAGATAATTGAAAAGCTGATTCGTATAATGCAAGTTACTGTCAAATTAATTATATGCTTCTGCAAAAGTTCATACTTACAAATTAAGGAGGTAGCTGGGTGATTATGGTTTGGACAGAAGTATCTCTGATTCAACCTCAGGGCAGGGTATATATGCATAGTGGGGACCAGGAGAAGTTATCAGTCCCGCCTATTTAAGCAGTGCTTTGGACACCGTGAAAAATCTTTTATTCTAAGGTTGTTTGAATATCTTATTTTAAGGTTGTTTAAATATTTTTAATTGAAATGAATTTTTGAAACTTAATTTCCCTTTTTTCATTGGCTCTCCCCATTTTTCCTGGCAGTAGTTTTTCATTTTCTCCATCACAAAAACATGGAAAAAAATTGTGACAACTGGCATTCCTCTGTAAGGTGTCTATTGTAGAATTCTAGTGGTATGTGCAATGTGCATGCAGGACACATGTTCTTCTTTGCTCTGCTTTTTACGGTTCCACAACAGCTAAAGTTTTCCTCTTGAAGCATAAGTTCCACCAAGCCGAGATCTCAATCATTCCTTGAGTTTCTTGAAGAAGTCAGATCAGGGAAGCTGATCACCAAGCCACTAATTTTTAATAAGTTTTATTCCATTTGAATGTTGTAGTTTTGATTTAACAAGAGATCCAAAATTGGATGATAGGCTTACAAACAGGCCCAAAAAAAAAATCAACTTACAAAAGTTATGGCAATTATAGTCAAAACTCCAAGGATGCTCGGGCCTACAAGAAGATCTAAAGGACACAAAAGCACAATTTTTTTGAAGAAATAATGAAAATCAATAATGAACAGGTAAGCAAAATGTCAAGTAATATATTAGTTTGAAGTGTGTCATTCTTATATATGTATAGTTCTTTCTTCAATTCAATTTCCAATATTATCTCATTAGTGTCATCTTGTTTTATGTTCTCACATGAAGGAATCTTGTATATAGAGCTAGTTTTACTGGAAAATGATATTAATGATCTAGGAGGATATTCACTGAATTGTTCTGTAGAGAGTTAAACTTATATTTCATTATGAATTCTAGTAGCGTTGGATTACTCTAATATGGATAATCTGATTATATTAGTAAGAATGAGGTTTTACCATGGGTTAGGGATTTGACCGTGAAATTAAAGATGTTTTTATTGCAGTGCGCTACCTCTATGTCTTTTGGTGTCGGATTTTGATTATTATTATTATTATTATTTTTTGTAGGGTCTATATTTTTGTTAGTTGAATTTCTTTGACAAAAATTAAATTTTAGATATCAGTGTTTAGTGAAATTACATTTTTATATGTTGACGACATTGAGCAATAGCTTGCATTGAAATAGAATTTTGAGATTTTTGTATTGAAATGGAATGTGTCATTCTTTCTATCTGTATTTTTCCATCCTTCTTATACTTTATTAAAGGAATTCAAAAATAAATTATGTAGTGATGATTGAAATTAGAAATAATGTTAATTTTATTTTTATAAATTGTGAATGTTATATTATCAAAAGTTATAATAGCAAACTTTTCATGTGACAAGTTTATTATATAGCTTGTATTATATGTATTTTTAGTTCAGAGACTAATGTTTTCCTTGAATACATTTGCTACCAGTTTGTCTTAAAAACTGAGCATAGTTAAAAAAAAATCTGATTTCTAATGTTTAAAGAATCTTTATTGTTATTTTAAATTATTTGAAAAAATATTTTAAAAATCTTCATTTTTATTTTTAAAAATATTTTAAAAATCGTTATTTTTATTTTAAATATTGCTGTTGTCACTTTTGTTTTTACTATATAGACATATATCTCACAATCATGAATATTGTAGTTTTCACATTTGATTTTACTATATAGATATATAGATCTATTGAATTTTCTTCTTTGCAAATGATTAGAGCAATTTTCCATGCTTCTCCTTTCTTTCACAAAGCGGGACTGTAGCTCTTCAGAGCTCTTGTTGATATTTAGGTACCTGGTGGCATTGTACCTAAAATGTACATGCACCCTGGACTGAAGCTGCAGGATGGATCTTATATTTATGTAAGATAATTCTCAACTGGGATTATTTTAGCAAATAGAATCTGTATCACTTGCTATATGATTTGATCAAGATGGAAGAACAATGGCAGTCTGGAAGCAACGTGGTACATATAAAGGGAATTGCTATATGTTATAGCGATGGATGTAAAGCTATCGCTGATCGCAATTGAGGAAGGAGAGTTATAGCGATAAGTGATGAAGTAAAGAGATTGCTAAAATTAATATTTTAAAAGCACTGATCAATCACTGTGGCAATAGTGATAAGGTAAGTAAAAGTTATTTAAAAAAAAAAAAATTGATTTTATTTATTTTAAAGAAGCTTTATTGCAATTAATTATTGTTTTTATATCAAATATTTTTGTAATAAAGTTTTAAATGGATATTTGGTATGTTTTAATTTGATATTTTTTTTGGCAAATGTATTTCTCTAAAAATTTAAAAATAAGTATAATTTTCTTTTCAATGACAAACTTTAAACCTATCCAATCGCTATAGCATTCCAAGGAAGTATTGAGGAGGGTAAAATATTATTTCAAAGAAGTACTCTTTCTTCTTGTATTTAATTTTAATTTTAATAGATTAAAATTTTTACATATTTTTAATCTATTCTTATTTTTCTTAAATAGATTAAATTCTTTTATTTTTAATCCATTTTATGCTTCTTATGTGGTCTTTTTCCTCTGGAGACTGTTGGATTCTTGGTGTACCTAGGCATGGACACCTAAAATTATGGGTGCCAAATTTGAAAGGGAAGTATTTTTTGTGCAAGAAAGTTTAATTATTTCATTAGAAAAAAATAGAAATAACATTTACCCTTGTCATGCATGAGTTATCTCTTATTAGGGTAAAATGTATTAAAGGTTAGAAATGAAAATGTCAAATGCATATTTGATTAATTTATCCTTTTTTGAAAGTAAATGGAAAGAAAAAATGGTTAACCTCTCGACTCTATCCTCTTTCCTATCCTAACTTTCCCTTCTATCATAACCAATCATTCTATTTCATTCTTCAAGAAGGACAATTAGATAGGAAAGTTATAGGCACAATATTTCTTTTTTTTCAAGTAAATTAAAGGGGATAATTAACCTTTTTCAAGTTATTTGCATAGTGATACTCTTTTATACGGTAAATATTTGTTCTTTCAAGAAAATTAAACCTATGCTAAGAGTGAAAAATATTGAAATTTTAAAAGGATAATTTTTTATTATTATTTCTTGAGGTGAGCTTCATATATGCTTTTAGTTTATAAAGGTAAATATTAAAAAACATATGATTGAAATAAAGAGTTGTTTTATTAATGCAATATATTTTAATCTCTTTGTAAAAGGTGAGGTATTTTATTTAAAGTTTGTGAAGTATGAAATTCATATGGAATATAGATGATGTCTCTCTTGATTTTTTATAAAGTACTTTCAAATTTAATTTAGGGTAATGTTTTCCTTTTCAAAATTATATATTTTACCCTAAAGTTAGAAAGTCAATATTAAAATCTTGCTATATTCTCCACAAGCTATATTTGAAGTTAAATATTTTTGAAAGTGCTTATGTACAAGAGAGATCTTTAGAAAATATGAATCCAACGTAAAACTCCAATTTATTTACTTTATTGAAAATCTCTCATAAGTTATTTTGTACGTGCAGGGCTTATTCATTGAAATTATTATGGCACCTGTCAAGAGAATTAAAAGGGAGATCAAAGAGGTTTTGAAGATTAATTATTTTTTCAACCTTTTGCATTGTAATAAAGTTCTACTTTTTTTAGGTCATTGTTAGGAAGAGTTGTGATGATCCGAAGCTTATATGCATCCTTTGGATTTCTATAAAGGATACTAAGATCTTCATATTAAATAATAATTCACGATCATATTTTTAAAACTATTTTTTTTCAATTGTGAGGGGATCCTTCTGATCATTATGGACTTTGTTGTTAATTATATGCACCAACAACACAAAATTTTGTGGCAAACAATTTCAAAAGCAATATAGAGATTTGCCATACTCATTTGATTTTTTGGTGATATCATTCTTCTCATTTATTTTTTCCCCTTTGATTAAACATAAAAGTTTTATTTGATTGATAGTCCCATTTATTAAATATTAAAGAGTTATACTTCAATACTTGTTAAATAGTAGTACTGTATTGATTATTCAATCTGAATTAATAACTTATTGGTCTCCTGATAAAAAAAGTATTTGGCCTATCAATTTGGGCACCAACAAAGCCTATGCATTTGGTCTATCTTTGATCACTTCTTCAAGGCTCTATTGTTACTGTCTTCTCCACTTGTAACATGATTTAAATAATTACGTTATCTTATCAAAGTCTAACTAATCAAGTGTCCATTTGTAGTTTCTTCTTCGTAACTCAATCTATCATTTAGATACTTTTGTAGTGACCAACTTCTCAAATTATATTCACCAATCATATAGATATGACACTTAGATCAGATAACAAACTATCTCTCTAATGTCCCTTGGTAGAACTATTAAGATTTTGAGACTACACTCTTATAATTTTAATTGTAATAGACTTCTCTCTTATATACTATAACAATTCTTAAGAATATGACCATAGTATTTCTTTCTTGCAAGAGTATCACTATTATCTAGAGTTAGATTTATGCCGAAAAAAGAAAAAAACCTTGCTACTTGAATTGTGAAATCGATTATAATTATTAAATTGATGTTTTTGATGACTATCTTTGATATATGGCCAAGGGATATGCTTCAATAACTCATAGTGATATATGTTCCATTGTTTCTTTTATTTTATAGTTCTAATATATATATATATATATATATAAGTCTAATGTAATAGTTAATATTCCCTCTTGATTAGTTCTTCTACACTTCCATGTCATTGCAACCTTTCTATGAATACAATATCCAATTATTTGTTGTTATTCTCTACCATCAATATTGAGATTATAAGATGTTATGAAACCAAAGTATTTTTTGACGCTCTTTGGCTTTGTGCTTTATATGGTTAATGATTATGAATATGGGTAAGAGGTGTATGATTTGTGATATCCCATGGTTATTTCTCAATTGTATTTTTTGTGATGACCATGATCAAGATATGAACTAGTATATCTAAGGAGTCCCTTCTATCGATGTCACTTGCATCACCTTTGTGTATCCAAATCTATCTTTGATCTATTCCATTGTGTTCACTCACATGTTTTTCACTGCTGACTGTTTGTTTATAGACATCTGAATATCATCATCGTCCCCCCTTATTTAATCTACACAACTTAAGGATAACACTCATATAATATATACCTCCTTTATACATGAATCAGTGTATTTGAATTGCAGAGCTTTGCCTTACTATGACTTCTTTTGGTTGGGATTAGTCAATAATGTTAGAAGACCATTTGTAGCTAGACGGGGATATAATTACTTTTCTACTTGGAATGTTTCTTGTTTATATGTTTGACCTCTGTTGTCGTTGATTCCCTTCAATCTATGTAGATTATGAATTGATTTATTTAGGTGATGGCTTTCACTTACCATATTGTTTTATATTATGACGATGATGTGATTTTACTATTTGTAAAATAGAGATACACACGTCGGCTACCAATTTATGCTCATCTCCATGTCAAGCGAGAACGCAAAGTATAACTAGAGAAGGCTCAATGTGTTCCACTTCAACGCTGTGGTGCATTAGCTGTATTTGTTTGCCAAATATACTCAAAACTACCAGCTATCTATTAGATGTTTGTTCTGCTCCTTACATATCCTTTATGATCCATTGTTAAATCTCTCTATCATTTCATGTGCATAATTAGTCTTCCTAGGATGAACTATCAACTTCTCTTCTTGCCTTAATGGATTTCAACGCCCACAAGGATATTCCCCACGTTGTGTGTGTAATGAGAAAAATGTATACAGTTACAGTCTTACCGTCAATTATAATTTTTGTTCCCCCCTTCTAAGTGTTGTCCAAGTATCAATCCGAGATAAGAAAGGAAAGTGTTTCATTCATGAGATTTTGTAAAGAGTTCAAGTCCTATTTTATATCTTAGAAATATTGGATTGGGACACAATACTTAAATATTGAAGAGACATATCTTTCCAAAAGGTCCTTGAATAATTTGTTATTTTAATATTATTATTTATTTAATGATATTATTTTACTTGTTTAAGTATTATATTTAAAGTCAGATAATAATCATTGTTATCTTTTCATTTTTGGTAAATATACTTATTATCTATCATCTAATTTATTTAGTGTAACTACAGATCATATTATAATTTATTTTATTTTCTTGTTGTCACTAAATTTTATTTATTATCATTTATTATTAAATTATTTTGGAGGAAAATTAGGGACATGATAGTCTCATCAATAAGGTTTGACATTAATGATATTATACTAATTGTTCCAATTGCAGTTTTCAACATGTGATTGGTGTTATTATGAGTGAGGAATCTTGTAAAAAAATCTCAGATGGATCTACATCAAGAAGTTTATTGAATGCACAAAGGAAATAAAAAAAATTGAGTGAGGAAACAATTATATAAATAATGGGAAATCAAGAGGAAAATCAAAGGTAAAGAGATCCCAGTCCAAAGGACTCAGAGATTACTGGTATTGTGGGAAACCAGGGTATAAGAAGAAAGATTGATGGAATTGAAAGGACAATGAAGGAGACAAACAAGAATTGAATAAGGAGGCAAATTTAGTAAGTAAAAAATTCAAAGTCTTTGCTTCTTTCTTTAGAAAGTGTTAATGATTCATGGGTTTTCAATTCAGGGGCTTCATTTCATGCTAGTTCCCATAGAAGTTATTTTTAAAATTATGTTAAATGAAAATTTGGGATTTGTTTATTTGGGCGATAATGAACCTTATTAGATTGCTGGAAAGAAAAAAAACTAAGATTAAGTTGTAGAATAGGAATCATTGGCTATTACAAGAGGTAGGACATGTTCCAAGACTGAGTAGGAGTTCAATTTCATCAAGGCAACCAGGTGATGAGGGTTGAATAGTTGAAATTGGAAGGTTTCAAAAGATTCCTCTTGTAGTAGAAAAAAGTTGTGAAAGTAGGCACCTTTTATTTTCAGAGAAAAATGAATGTTGAAGAACAGTTGTTGCAGATGAGTGTGGAGAACAAATAGTTGCTATAGATTTTGAAATAAAACTATGGCACAATAGACTTAGGCACCTGACTGGGAAAGGTGTGCAATTAAGTCATTTAGAGAAAGTTTGATCACGTCTAAAATGTGTCAATATGGATTTTGTGAAAGTTGTGCATATGAAAAATAAAAGAGAGTTAGTTTTGTGAAGAGTGGGAAGGAGAAGAAAAATGAGAAATTAGAACTTGTGCATACAGATGTATGGGGACCAGCTCAGGCATCTTCCCTTTGTGGCTGTCATTAATATGTTACATTTATTTATGATGCAACTAGAAAAGTATGGGTCTCTTTCCTTAGATAAAAATATGACGTATTTATAACTTTTAAGAAATGAAAATGTTTGGTTGAAAAATGAGACTAGGAAAAGGCTAAAATATATTAGATATAATAATGGTAGTGATTATTGTTTCAATAATGGTATTCGTAGGAAGAAAAGTGTTCCAAAGAATACAAAAGAAAATAGAGTGGCTAAATGTATGAACATGACAATATTAGAATGTGAAAGGAATATGAGGTTGCATGCTGGATTTCCCTTAAATATATGGGTGGAGGTGATGACATGAAGAAATAGATGTCTCTTTGACCCTTTTTGTGAACATTTGTTTATAACATGTTGAACTTTGTCATCCTTTAAGTATAGTATTTTGTACTTTTTGATGTATAAAGTATGAACATATGGCATATAAATGATAATCAGAATTATGTCTAAAAAGGGTTCATTTTGTTGGTAAAAATCTTTTTTCATGAATGTTTGGCATGGGTAGATCTTCCTATAGCCGAAGAGATTACAAAAATTGTTAGTTGAATATTAATGTTTTTTCTTTATAAAATAATAAATATAAATAAATTCTTGTAGGAAATCTTGTGTGCATTGAATGATGATCGCAGGTATCCAAGCCAAGTCGAAATCGGTCAAAACAACTCAAGCAAAGAACTAGCGCTGTGGAATCACAAGTATTAAAGAGGAGTGGCATGGCACCATTGCAGTTGGAAACTTAGTAGCAAAATTAGAAGGGACCTATTTAATGAAATAATAAGGGACTTGTTCAGTGGCATAGAAAAGGGACCTGATCCAACAGAATAAACGAGACCTAATAAAGTAGCTAAGTAGAAAGCAAACATCTAGGTGATCAGTTGAACATGCAAGGAATTGTTACATGATACTTAGATTCCTAGAAGACTATTAAAGTTAGATAGTAGAGAAGATCTAGCATCTACTATGCTCTGTATTTACGAGAATTTAAGGAGATAACTGATGTTTTTATGTTGCATGCTTGCATGAATCTTGAGCTGTAACAAACTATCCTTCATGAGGAAGTCATGATTGTAGGAATCTGTTATTCCCTTCTGTTTAAATAAGACCTTGTCTGTATCTATAAAGTCAAGTAGTAAGTAGATTGATAGAGTTATCAGACATCCTGTTTTCCAAGCAAATGTAATACTGCCTCTTTGAATGAATACATGAGTTTACTGAGTTTCTACACTTTTGTTTGAGTTAATCTTTTCTTCATTCTTCCATGGGGGCCCACGTGGAAGGTGGAGTTTACTTTAACAATTAGGAGTTAGACTCAATTTTCTAAGTTAAGTTTAGAACTGTTGTTCCTGCCGCCACTAAAAATAGAACCAATCACTGTTCCTATAGTAGTAGGTGCATAGATGTATGGTTAAGTAATTAAAGTTTCCTACCATGCCACTCCTCTTTTAATACTTGTGATTCCTGAGGAGACTCTAAATACCATTCTTAGAGAAGGTGAAGGTGTACAACTCAATCCATTTTTGAGAGCTTTTCAGGAATGGCGAGAAATCATTGAGGATAGAGGTGTTACCATAATCATAGGGAATTTGAAGTTACTGCATGCTATGCAGGAGAACATGAATAAGATCATAGCAATTTTGAGGCAGGACTTCAGTATCATGGATGAGTTATGGGCATGGAGCAAGGATTTGCAAACTCTACAAGCCATAAAGGGCCAAAGGTATCACACTTTGTTCGATGTATATACCAGAGAAGAGTTAGATTTGATTGATGATTGGATAGAGAAGATAGCAGATGGCAATAAAGTGATGGAAACATTACATGAGGAGATCCATCGGCTCAAGGACCAAGCCCAAGGTCGAATTTCAGAAGTAGAAAAGTTGTATAGTGATGCATGCTTGGACATTTTTGAAGATGAAGAATGAGAGAAGCTATTGCCAGTTGAGGTAGTGGTGGGAAATTTCAAGAAGACATTAGAGGAAGCATCTAGTGGTGAAGATATCAGAGAAGCCTTCAGGACAGAAGAAGCACTGTTAGAACTGGACACCAAACTCGGAGACTTTGTAGAGACTCGAATTGAGGTGGACAACTATAGAAAGAAGGTAAAGGACAAGTATGAAGCTTTAGATCTTCTAGATGTGGCTGAAATTACTGAGATGATAGAGAAATTCAAGGGCAAGAATCCAAACATAGTTTTGGGATGAAGAAGAACGAAACCCAGATGCCAGAATTTCAATTTTGACATCAGTAAAATTTTGAGTTTTTCACCCAATCGTGGTCCACAAGTCTGTAGCACCGCATTTTCATGCAGCTCAGCAGGTCTGTAGCTTCACATTTTCATACAGGTCTGCAGGTGTGCAGGTATGCAGGTCCACAGCTCTACAATTCAGAGGTGCATTGACAGTTAACTGCCAGTTCCAAAAAAACACCTTCCATGCATTGAGAGCGCATTTTGATGGCAATTTAACTCTAACACACGCCTAGTGAAGGACAAGCTTCTATTTTTTATGCCTCCATGCATTTCCACTTTGACTGATGACTTCCTCTTACTTTCTCTCTCATGCTTTCATTGTTTTTGACACGTAAAGGGCTCATGCATCCAATTAATGAATAAAATATGGATGGAATCCCTCTAAGCACTAGTTAGATTGTTAGTTTGTATATATTTAGTTTGTTTTAATATTTTAAAAGCATTTTATTGCATAAAGATATCTCTCACTCTCAACACAAATTAAGGAGATGATTTCTTATAAATACCCCATTGTAAAATGTAAAAAAGGCTGTCATTATTATGCAATAAAATTATGGTTTTAGTGCTCGCATTTGGAGTGTAGTTATTCTTGCCTGACTATGTCATTGTTTTGTGAATTTTGTTCATGAGATTGTGATTGAGCCAACGGTTTATTGCATTGTTTCTAGTTGTGCGATCTTTTAGTTCTAGTGTTTGCTAACGAATTCTGCTGACATATCGAGCTTGAGGAGAGATCACAAATTGTGCCTGCATAGCCTTTTGTCTCACATGAGCACATTTTTTGTGGCCTTGCGATTTGATGAAAGGTGAAATATCATATGATTATTAAAGTTTGTCACTGACGATTGCATCAGTGGATTCGAGGAAGTGTTGCTCCTATTTTCATTGGTTTCGTACTGATTTCTTCAAAAGTTTAACTCGTAACATGTTGTTTTCTATAGCTTATGTCCATTTAGGATTTCAATTTCAAGTTATTTCAATTTCATGTTATTTGCTTTCAGTTTTGTTATTTTCTTTACTAACCCCTTGTTAGAATAGGAACTCATTTTAGTTGCACTATTAGAATTGCATTCATTAAAAAAACCAGAAAATACAAAAATATTGTTCTCTTGTGTGTGATTTTGAGACAACAAATAGATTTACTTCATTCTGAGATCATAGTAGAACCAACAAAGGCCTCCTCATGAATAGTCACATTTATCTTCAATTGAGAAAAAATTGGTACGTCATAAGAAAAATATTGAACCTTGGAGTTGATCCCAAAAGATTAGCTTTTCAAGAGAGGAATTACACAACGAATTCTTGCCGTTGACCTTGTACAAATGACCGCCCAATAGAAGTGGTGCTAGAACGAGGGCCCCTTTTGACTCCCAAAAAGGAAGAAAATTTGTTAAAATTTTAGAATTTTGCACTTCTACAATAATTTGTGCTTCACAAAAGTTCAAAAAATTTTCCTAAGTTTTTGAAAAATTTAGATCCGTAGCTCTACAAGTATGCAGGTTTGCAGATTTGTAGCTTCGCAGGTGCACAAAATTCAGAACAGTGAGAAAGTGTACTTCTACAGAGGTGCACATTTCTCCAAAAAATTGATGCAAGCTAGAGGATATTGATCCAAAATCCCCATTTCAATGAGCATTAAGGTCTACACCAAGTGCACATGAGTTTCTTGAGCTTACCCACTTTCGTAAACCACTTAGTGACAAGGGAACATCTTGAGTTCAACCACTTCCATTCAAACTTTCATCATCTTCTTCAACTCCACCTCCACTCCAACCACTGGGTGAACCACCACATATTCTGATAGCTACTCCCCAACAACCACCGTTATGTCCACCAAACCCTCCAATGGCCTTTTTGGAAAATGCTGTGGACTCACCAATAAACTTGAGAGGTGACCTCCATGACCTCCCAAAGAATCCCAAGAAGTTTTGCCCAATATTCATCTATGGTGAAACACAAATTGCCGAAGATCATGTCAAGGTTTTCAAAGAAATTTGCAACCGAAAGAAAGTGGCTAATGAGGATGTGGTTCTTCAATTATTTCCCTACTCTTTGGGAGAAATTGCCTTCAATTGGTACATCAATTTGCCACCTGGATGCATTGGAGATTGGGATATATTTTGAAAAATTATTTTTGGAACAATTCAAAACATTTATCAATCTAGTTGTGATACATCAACAATTCATATCAATAAAAAGGGACCCAGCTGAGATAGTTTCACGCTTCAACCATCGCTTTCATATGGCCTACCGCAAGTTGAAAATGCCATACACCATACTGGTTGAAGCCGCTATTTAGATTTATTTGAATGCTATGGACCCTTTTATTGTGATCTTTTTGAGAAGACTTCTTGCAACAAATTTTGACACATTGGATAAAGTCTCTATAGAAGCGATCATGTTCATGAAGCAAGCCAAACCTAATGGAGGAGGAATGATGCTTCTAGCACAAGTAGTCCCTACAATACCAACATACCCCATGGGAGAACCCACTGTGCCTAGCCAGTTCATACCTGTGAACCCAGTTCCTTTACAATAGGCACTCACTCTACAAACTCAAGTGATAACATATCCAGGGTATGAGCCTCCAAAAATAGCTTTCTTTGAACAAAAAGCAAATGGTTCCTGTTGAAAGGAAACTCACAACAAAGAATATAACTATTTCCACATAACCCATAATAGATCTAAAATAAATATACAATTAAAATCCACATGCAAAAGAATAGACAACATACCCACAAAATGTGACACACGATATACCTTGGAAAACCCTCATTGAGGGAAAAAACCCAAGCTCCAAAAGCATCCATCACCATGTATTATTCAGCAAAAACACCATTGCAATACAACCATGGAAGCCTTCAAAGCCATAGCCACTACCAAGCAATCCATGTGAACAAGCATGAATCCACACATCCCATGCCATGCTTCCAACCTTCACAAATGCTCCCTTGGCTAACCTATCAAGCCTTGTCCTTTTCGACTCTTGCCTTTTGTCTTCTCCTTCTCACACCAACAACTACCCTTATGGCTGCTTATATAGTAGCAAGTCTCACAAAACCACCAAGTGGTATTACATAAACCATGTGCCACCTAACCCATTGACCCACATTTAATATTGGGCATTTAATTTTTTTCCTTAATATTAAATAATTACATCAAATATTATCACAATGTTATAATACAACTCATCAAGAATATCCTATGGAAATCTTTACATGTTGCATGTCCATCTAGGTACAACATTACATAATAAAATAAAATAATAAATTATAGAAATATTATCCAATGTGTGTAACACCCATCATCTCAACAATCTCCCACTTGTTGTATACATTGCATAGGGTCAATCGGTAGCCACATAAATGAACAAGGGAACAATCCCTCCCAACACATCCACCATCATGGATCAAAGTACATCAAGTGCTCCATCCTGGTACCTGCAATAAAATCAAAGTATCTAGCATCTCAAACATGAATGATCTCACCTCCTATTATGCCACTACCACTAGACATACATAGAAGCCATCCAAAGAGAAAGCTACCCAACTTGTCGCATTAGAAGATCATAAAATTCTATACCAATTAAAATACCAAGCATAGAAACCTGATCCAAAGGTAATCACATGTATCCATAGTTGTCAAAATATCCATAGTTGAAATAACACCCACAACAAGTGCCAAACCCATCCAACTATCCATTCCTCCCCAAGGAATACCAAGTGAATCTCATGTCATCGACATATCCAATCTGTAACTCAAGCACTCACAGGCCTCAAGAGCAAAAGCTGCCACATATATACCAAGAAGCTCCCATTGCAAAAGATAATGTCAAATCTATAACCAATCCACTCACAACATCTCAAAGAAGTGAATCCATGTAGTATTAAGGACATCCACAATACATAAACTGATATCCTACAAGAACAACTCTCGTAACAAGTCTCTATTAGTCTCCCAAATTCTCCACAACCAATAGAGGAAAGAGATAAAGGAATAACCATGTCATCTCTCACATGACATACATGAGCACAAACCAGTGATCACAATCTGCAACCAATCTTAAATCCAATGTAAGTGAAACCAAACATCCAGAAAGATAACCAAGACCAGAGAAACTATGCAAATCATAACCTGTATCATGTCCTTCTACACACACTTCTAGATGTAAATTGTGCAAGTATGATCTCCTCCATAAAACCCCAACAAGAAGCATCAACAACCCAAACTATACCATATAACTAATCATGGATGTAAGCCTCTCACAAGAAGATCAAACTCATAAATCTATTCCTAAACCAAGGAATATGCCCAATATAAAACCATCTCCTAAACTCAACCAACATAATAACATATGCACATGGAGATAACCAATGCTAAACCATCTCTCAAATGAACCCTCCAGAACTAACTCATGTACCATAGCTCAGAATCCATATCCATGAAAGACAAGCATAAATATAATGCACTTGAGAAGAAAAAAAAAATGGGCTATACCTCTCAAGTAGCAAACCTCCGAGCAGACCAAGAGTGGGGAATGAGAATGCTCATCAGGATATCCAGGTCTCCAACCAAGACTCATCTAAGAACAATCTCCTCTCAAGTCCATATCAGGTGACTGCCCCTCAAACTTCCTGTTGAAACCATCAATCGTCCCAACAAATACTTCTCTAATCCAAGAGAAATCAGCATCACCACTGTCTCTAAGTATCCATGAGAACCTATAACTAATCAATCCATGCCAACTCCAAATGTAACATAACAATATTATGAAGTATCCATCTTATGATCAGTGTATTCAATACCAAGAAACTAAACCAAGATCAATGTCAAAGTTCCAACCATGGCCTCAAGAACATAAACATGACAAAATGATCTAAACCATCTCGACCAAAGAGATAACATGTTCCATATGAACATACCATAACATGTCATAACTCTAAACATGTATCAAGAGTATACCATGACATAAAAAAATTGAAAACCATTCTCATACCAAGGATAACATGTTAATAAACCACACCTTTACCAAGAATCCTATGAGTCCTCAAGATGCAACCATCTCCATACACCATGAAGAAAAAAACCATCTCCACATACCATGAAGAAAACCAAGTGCACCATGCAAATGTCAAAGAAACTTCTGCAGCAACAAGATCCAAGACAAACTTCCAACATCTACAAACACTCAATAAATATATCAATGCCAAAAAACTCCCACTCAATTGTGGTACCAAGTCACCCATGACATCATAACACCCATCTCTTACATGATGATCCAAAGAAAACCAAGAACTAATCCTACATTGTCACCCCATCATTGTTACAAGCTCCCACTAAACCATGTATCTAAGCTATCCATGACATAATGATGAAAACACCATCCTCTAACCATGAGAATCAACCAAGGCATCAAACCATCAAAGAACTCAAAGTGCACATCATGAGCTCCTCAAAAGAAATCAAATAACCATGATCCTCAACCAAGAAGATATACCACCATAACTGAATAAAAAATCCAAGCTAACGAACAACAAGGATGTACCTGCATATCCAATCATATCATACCAAAATCCATGACACCATGATATCACCCATGAACTAAGCATGTAGCTCTCAATATGTCCAACCTATCAGCATAAAATAGTCAACCACAATCCTCCATCATGACTATACCTGGTAACAACATCTCATCCTTTATACATGAAGATAAATCAATAAATCATGTGACTTAGGGCATAGACAACCCAAATCCAAGCCACCAATCTAAATATGCATCAATAATGAAAGATCAATGGGCAAAGACAACCCATAACCAAGCCATAGATGCAACTTGTAAGTATAGACCACTTACAACACTACACAACTTATAGACCCAACAAGTCATCATGCATATCTAAACCAAACACTAATAACCATATCATCATGAGACCAATCTGAAATATGAATTGAGTATACAATGACATCAAAACTTAAATCTCTAATGCCAAAAATCACCATGTTACCATAGTCAAAATATATCTACAAATTATTCAGATCAACATATCACCAAATAGACCATGTCAATCCTACACCAAATTTGAACTAATGTGTAGAGCTCTCCAAGAGCTTTCCATTGACTACTCAAAGTCCAAAATCTGACTACATATGCCCAAGTTATGCCCTAATTTGTGCTCAAAATATATAACATCTAACTTTAGGGCTCTTAAAATTTGACAAAATGTCAATATCATAAAACCAAACCTACACCAAGTTGTAGTGCTCCAAATTAGCTTTCCAACACCTATAAGAATTCTGAAATCTGATAGTCTAAGAGAAAGTTATGGCCATTTTACTAAGACAATCTTTTTACCATTTTCACTGCAATTTTTCATTTTTTATTTTTTTGTGATGAAAATTTTGATGGGATTAAATTTGATGGCCATCATGGGCTGAAACTAAAAAACTCTTTCATTTCCTCTAAACATGGCCAAACTAGGGCATATTTGTATCATAATTTTTGGAAATATCGACTTGGATCTAATGGTGAGGTCTGTTTTTACCTAAGAGGTCATTTTTGCAAGCTCCCCCTAAAACCCTCATTTAAATGAAACATCCAAAAAATTCTTTTGTCCAAGAATTTCACATTCTCAAATATTTTAACATCCCATCATAATAGCAAACCTAAAAACCCTCAGATTTGCAATAAAACTAATATGTCTTGCCCTTTCTTTTGACCTCTCATGCATTCCCATGGATTCAATATAGGGTTACAATAATAAAACCATAGCTCTAATACCACTTGAAAGGAAACTTGCAATAAATAATATAACCATTTCCACACAACCCATAATAGATGTGAAATAAATATACAATTAAAATTCACATGCAAGAGAATATACAACATACTCACAAAATATGACACAAGATATACCTTGGGAAACCCTCATTGAGGGAAAAAACCTAGCCTCCAAAAGCATCCATCACTATGCATTATCCAACAAAAACACCATTGCAATACAATCATGGAAGCCTTCAAAGCCATAGACACTACCAAGAAATCTATGTGAACAAGCATGAATCTACACATCCCATGCGATGCTTCCAACCTTCACAAATGCTCCTTTGGCTAACCTATCAAGCCTTGTCTCGCTCGACTCTTGCCTTTTGTATTCTCCTTCTCACACCAACAACTACCCTTGTGGCTACTTATATAATAGCAAGTCCCACAAAACCACCAAGTGGTATTACATAAACCATGTGTTACCTAACCCATTGACCCCACATTTAATATTGGGTATTTAATTCTTTTCCCTAATATTAAATAATTACATCAAATATTATCACAATGTTACAATACAACTCATCAAGAATATCCTATGAGAATCTTTACATGTTGCACATCCATCTAGGTACAACATTACATAATAAAATAAAATAATAAAATATAACAATATTATGCAATGTGTGCAACACCCATTATCTCAACACTTATGGAAGCAGATAACAATCTTCTTTCAGAAGTTGGTCAAATGAAGAAGACCATGTCACAAATGAACAATGAGCTGACACATCTTAAGTTGTCTCAAGGACAAAATAAAAACTTCCAAAGAAATAATGCTGGCCACTAAAACAACAATTTTGGTCAAAATTACAATAGGAACTTCAACAATAATAGTAACAACAACAATGGAGGAAACAATGGCAGAGGAAACAACTTCAATCCTCTTGATCACAATAATGGCTTCCAAAGGCAAAAATGACAATGGAACACTCGACCAAATAATGGAAGCATTCCTAATGATAACAACAACAATGTTTAGTATGCTGATATCAATCAATATGTTCATAGCCAAAATGTTCCTAACAACAATGGTTCATACTACAATGGTAATCAGGAGGTGAATCAAAACTCACAAGTAAATGACAATCCTCCTCCTATTCAATTCAATGCTATGCTATTGGAATCTTATGATTCTATATAGAATACACAAGTGGAACAACGAGAAAATGAAGAATTCTCATTCTTATTTAGCCAAGAACTAGACCTTCAACATGATGAGATGTTTACCTTTCGAAATGACAATCACAATACATACAATATCAGAAATAGAAAGGATCCCTTGATGGATGGGATTCCTCCAGGTTTGCAACCAACTCCACCTGATCCAAGACCAAATAACAATTTTCCATCGGTAAAACTTCTAGGGAGGACAACAGTATTCAAATCAAGTGAACATACCAATAATACTAAAGAACCCTGCTTGGTCTACTGAAAAGTACAATACAATAGAAGATTTGAAGAAAACTAAAGCCAATATGTCCATGTTTGACATGTTACAGAATTGTCCACAACAAAGAGAAGTGCTCATGAAGACATCAAATAATACAAAGGTTTCCCACAATACGAATGCTGCCCCTCAAAAGATAGTGCCACAACAAGTAAGTGCTGCAGAAGCGATGCTCACTATGTTCAAAGTAAAGTTGAGATAGCCTCATTTTTGCTAAGCATAAGGATATATGGGAAGAATCTTCACAATTGCCTCATTGATTTAGGAACTTCATGTAATGTAATTTTATTATCAATAGCCCAAAGGCTAGGAGTTAGTCCTCAACCTTCTAATCGAGTGGTGATATAGTTGGATAAAATAGAGGTGAAAGTCATTGGTGTATTGAAAGATGTGTGGATATAGTTAACAGTTGATCCTCAGATCTAGGATGTTATTGACATGCATGTGGTAGATATCCCAAAGACATATGGATTACTTCTAAGTAGAGAATGGATGAAATGTCTGAGAAGATGGTTTTCTACAGACTTCACTCAATTATGGTTGCCATGGAAATGATTGAATAATAAAATCAAGATAGATTGAGCCCAAATTGAAAACAATGATCATAGATTACAATGCCCTGAATTAGATATCACTTTTACAATCGAATTTGGGTTCATACAAAGTGATAGTACTAGATATGGTTCCATAAAAAACACTTCAAGATCAAAAAGGAGAACCTAAGGTGCTAGTGCCCAAAATTGAAACTATGATATAGTTCATAGACATTATGGTCACTAATTTACAATGTTTAGGAGAAGAAGCTGATCCAAACATTCTCTTCCTTCTAGGATTTTGTCAGTTACACAAAGTTAGTCACTCTAAATTTGAATGTTCATCATGTCAAGAAGCAGTTGCGAAGGCATTGACCCACATGATGTAAAACAAGGATACAAAGACCTTAACAGATGAACTCATGGAAAGTCAAAATTCTATGAACTCATCCCACCTTGTTGAAAAGATTGAAGAAGAAAGTGAAGATCTAAACGTGTCATATAGTGATACCTCTTTAGATGGTGAAGGTTTGTATTCTCCTCCTCCAAGGATGATCAAAGTCCAAAGAAGAAGATGATATGTGAAAGGTAAAGGATGGACTTCAAAATTCGTTCATCCTAAACCTAAAGTTGAGGAAATCAAAGAGCTGATAGGGGAAATTTAAGATAAACAAGAAAAATGCACCCTTCCTCTATCTACAAGTTATGAAGGGAACTCATCAAGCCCTACACCAGGAAAGTTACAATGGGTTCCTAAGAAAAAATCATTCAAGGCTCAAGTGAAATAAAAGTTAAGGAAAAATAAGCATAAAGTCAGAAAACCCAAGGAAAATGCAATTTGGACACTCTGCTTTGATGATTCTAGGTGCAAGATGGGAGCTAATGTAGATATTGAATTGGTCAACCCAAAAGGTAGGTCTTTTTATGTTGCATATTAGTTATAGTTTAGATGCAGTAACAATGATGTAGAATATGAGGCATTAATCCAAGGACTCCTCTTTGCACTAGAGAAAGGAGTCATAGCTCTTAAAATTGAAGGGGATTACCAATTGGTCATACGACAAGTAAAATCCATATACTCTTGCAATGACAAAAGATTACTTTCTTTTAGAAAAAGGGTATGGGAAATATTGGATGACATTGAGCCCTTAAACATCAAGTCCATTCCAAGAAGAAAGAACATGGTAGCAGATGCTCTTGCCATCTTAGCTAGTGCATTGCAACCAGTTGAAAGAACTAGGTTGAAAAGTTTTTTAGTAGAATTGGTTGCTGTTCCATCCATCCCTAATAATATGAATTTTTTTTAGGTCTTTCAAGATGATTAACATAGACTTGAGTTTATCATGGTAGTCATCATTTTGAGGAACAAGAAATTGATGATACACTAGATGACATACTTGAAGATGATGGACTTGAAGATGAAGATGAAATTTTGAATTTAAAAAATAACACTATTTTGAAAGGAATGGTTGAACTAGAACATATCTTTGACCATGATGAATCAACACTCAATAGAAGGGAAACCCAAGAAAAGGGAATCAAAGAATGTGACTCATAAAATTTGGGTATTGATGAAGAACCAAGAATGGTACATATATGAAAAGCATGCAACTCACAAGAAAGGGATGACATGCTCAAATTACTCACCAAGTATAAGGATGTCATTGCTTGGAGCTATGAAGAGCTAAATACTTATGATCCTAAGATTATCACACATGACATCCCATTGAAATTCGATGCCAAGCCATTCTGACAAAGACAAAGACCGGTAAATCCTCTCATTGAACCATTAATCATGAAAGAAGTAAAGAAGTTACTGGATGCTAAGATCATATTTTCTATCTACCATTCTACATGGGTGGCCAATTTGGTTCTCATGCGAAAAAAGATAGGAGAGATTCATCTTTGTGTTGACTTTTGTAACTTGAATCTAGTATCTCAAAAGGATAACTATCCTCTACCCTCTCTAGGTGAGGTATTGAAAATTGGTAATGGTTCAAAAATGATGTCATTCTTAGATGGTTACTGAGGATATAATCAGGTGATGGTTGACGAAGAAGACAGGCTAAAGATGGATTTCACTATGAAGTGGTGAACTTTTGCCTACAAAAGGATGCCCTTTGAACTAATTAATGCAAGAGCTACATTTCAATGTGTGATGGATGAAGCTTTCAAAGGATTGATTAATAGGTGTATAGCTATCTACGTGGATGACTTGACTATCTTTTCAAAAGATCAGAGTACCCATATTACTAGTCTAAGGAAGGTATTCAATATATGTCATAAATATGGCATATCTCTTAATCCCAAGAAATGTTCATTTCGTGTTCCTAAAGGAAAGCTCCTGGGACTTGTTATTTATAAGGCTAGAATATCCATTGATCTAGATAGAGTTGAGTCTATTTTGAAGTTTGTACCTCCACATAGTCAGAAGGAATTGAAGTCTTTTTTCAGAAAGATAAACTTTGTTCATAAATTCATAAGTGGATTTTCAGAGATAGTTCATCCCCTTAATGACTCACTGAAGAAAGGGGCTAAGATGAAATGGGTGCCTGAGATAAAGAAGTCATTTGAAGATATCAAGGTTTCCATTTCAACAACCCTAGTTTTGGTAAGTCCAGATTACGAGTTGCCTTTCAAGATCTATTCCTTTACTTTTGAACACTCTTGCATAGGGATTCTGACACAAAAAAGAGAGAAGGAAGATGCGAGACCAATTGCTTTTATGAGTTCTCCTTTAAAGAATGTAGAGTTGAAATATTCAAACCTTGATAAATAGTCCTTTGCATTGATCAAGGCAGTAAAGAAGTTTCGTCACTACATACTCAGAAGTAAGGTGTATGCAATTGTTCCTGATCTAGCAGTAAATATGCTTTTGATGCAAAATGAACTTGGTGAAAGGAGAGGAAAGTGGATAGCCATACTTCAAGAATTTGATCTCAAAATTCAATCTATGAGATTAGTCAGAGGCCAAGGATTGTCAAAAATGATAGTTGATAACCAACATGGAGATGAAAAGGACTTCAAGTTTGACAATGAGATAGATAAGGATGATAAAAAAAGGATGGTTGTGTCACAAGTTGATATTAACCAAGGAGTGGTGATAGATGTGTGGTACCAAGACATTGTTTATTATCTCTTACAAGACCAATGCCCCAAATGGATGAATAGTTCACAATGTAGGGAACTTAAGATGAAATGTGAGTCCTACATGTTACTTGATAAAAAGTTGTATAAAAGGAACTATCTGAAATGCTTAGGATGTGAAGAAGCCAAAGAGGTCTTGGAACACTTTCATGATAAGTATGGTAGAGGAAATGGTTCCATAGAAGCTATAGCTCACATGATTCTAAGATCGGGTTATTTTTGGCCCTTAATATTCAAAAATACTTTTGAGCATGTGTGTTCTTTCCATATATGTCAAACTGGTACTAACAAAGAGAGGCACCCAACAATGCCACTACAACTGGTGTATGAGGTGCACCCCTTCGCAAAGTGGGGATTGGATTTCATAGGTCTAGTCAATCCACCATCATCAACTAGACATACATTTATTCTCATAGCTACAAATTACTGCACATGATAGACGAAAGCAGAAACATTCAAAAATTGCACTTCTAAGGTGGTGACTAACTTTTTCAAAGAACACATTGTTACCAAGTTTGGAATGCCATTCACCCTTGTGTGTGATAATGGATCTACTTTCACATCTACATTCTTGACCCAATGGGCATTTGAAAACAAAGTCATCATCAAGTTCTCTTCAAATTACTACCCACAAGAAAATGGGGTACCGAAATCCACAAACAAGAACTTGATCACAGTAATAAAATGATTGTTGAAGGAGAATCCTAGGGATTGGCATACACAATTGAAATACACCTTGTGGATAGACTGAGTGAGAGTCAAAAACAACTTGGGGACTTCCCCATATTTTTTTGTTTATAGACAAGAACTAGTGTTCCCACTTAATCTTAGAATTCTAGTTTTTGAAATTCATGAGTGGGTATGCTGAAGATGCTGACAAATTAAAAATTAGATTGATGAATCTTTTAGAAATGGATGAAAAATGGATAGCTACATTGGAGCACATGGCTAAATATCAGGCTATTGTGAAAAGATGGTTCGATAAGAGGGCCACGATCAAATTATTCAGGATTTCTGACCTTGTTCTACTTTGGGACAAGGTGAAAGAAAAATCGGGCAGTCATACCAAGTTTCAACACTTGTGGATAGGCCCTTATTAAATCATGGAAATTCAAGGAGAAAACACTTTTAGGCTCAGTTCCTTACAGGGGGAATTTCTTCCCTTGCTCGTAAATGGGCAGTTTTTGAAGCAATATTTTGAAGCCTTAAAAAAAATAAAAAATTATTAGATTTTATTTCCACATTTAGCTTATATTTTCTTTCTTGCAGGTGTGTTTATTTCTGCAAGTGTTTTTTCTTTCATGTTGCGTGTTTTCTTTTAGTTGTGTGTTTCCTTTCAAAGTGTTGTTAGTCCTAGGGGGTAAGGTGTACTTGAGATTTTCTCTTAAGATTTCACTAACCACTCTTTTGGTTTTGGTTTCAGGAAGAGGTATTTCTTTGTCAAAACATTTAGATGATTGTGTGTCTTGTACCAACCAAGCAACATATATTTCTTGTGGAAATAGGGGATTCTCAGTTTGGAAATCAGAGGCCTAGACCACTAAGTTCTCAACACTTTGCAAATTTAAAAATGTGATTGTTTTAGGTGTTGTTGATTCAAAGTTAAAGATGGCGAGAGATGATCCAAATTTCAACTAGTTCAAATAGGAGGGGTCTCCTTGCAAGGTTACTAAGATCATTGTTTGGCGTGAGAGTTTCTCAAAATTTCTAAAAGAGGAATTCAAGGGATGTTCACAAGAGATCAAATCCAAGAAATAACAACGATGTTTTGACTATACAGTCTAAGCATAGTTAGGGTACAGAAAAAATAGAAAGAAGAAGAAGAAGAAGAAAATATAGTGTTAAGTCTGAAGGATTCTAAAGATCTGAGATGGTGAAAGATAAATTTTCAAAACAAAGTATCTTCTATTCAAAATAGTGCTTCATCAAAAATAAAATTTTTGAATGACATGGAGCAATTATTCAAAATGGACAAAAAATTAAAAGAACATGGCATCCTCCCAAGAGCCCTTGAATTAATTCTCTCATTTAGTCAAGTAATTGATTGACAAAAGTCTTCGTGGAGTTTTCGAATGAATGAGCTAGGAGGAGTGGAAGATTTTTTTGAGTTGTTAGACAACTTTGATTCATTGCATTCTGACACATCAAAGGGAATGAATACACAATGCACAAATACTAAGTTTGAAGGTTTTGAGTTCTGAGATTTTGATTGAAGTGTCATCTGAAAGATGCTCGAGATGTTCAAAGTCTGGTTGGTGTTTGACACACATTGGAGGAATGTTTGCTGATGAAGAAATGCCTTGGTCATTTCTTCCTTTTTTTGGGGCTATTTTTTGTGGTGCCCACAACACATGCCCCATTCCTCACTAGGAATGGGGACCCCCTACTTTTTTTGACTTTCAAACTCATAGTTTGAGAGTCAAAAGAAGAAAATTTGGTTAAAAGTTAGAGTCCTCAAGTTAGAAAATTCAAAAAAATTCACAAAAAAAAACATCCCCACTCACCAAGAGGCCATTGACATTATACAATCCGCATACCTAATTGAGAAGCCTCCTCGAGGAAGGATAACCAACAAAGTGGATATGACTTGAAGATACATGAAGGATGACATTAGATACTCTATCATTCTCCTAAGTAGAGTCATGGGCTTACTTGCAGCAAGTCATCTTACTACATTCATGGACAACTTCATTGAGACCATTAGACATGCAAGGATACCACTAGATTGGGCCACCACACTAAGAAAAAACTTGTGTGATCAACTAAGGATGGTGAAGGACAAGAAAAAGTTTTATATGACTTCTTATATTGTGTACCTACTTGTAGTGAAGGCAACCAACTATCCTAGTTTGTAGAAGAAAGGTAGCATGTAGGACCCCAATGCTTGGCTATACATAGTCTACCCTTAGTTGCTGAAGAAGAAGCTCTCAACATAGAGCAAGGAGTATAGGATTGTGAATGATGCATTCATCTTTTTGATCATTCGATTCATTGAGGGAGACTATGGGAAGAGGTTATCTAATGAAGCCAAAACATAGATCACAGCTCTCGGAGCCTACATAATTCAGTTCAAGACATTCACATATCTTTGGGTGGGTGGTGCATCTATCAATTCTAAGAAGCTTTTGAGATACCCAAGTGACAAGTTGGTACTATTGGAGATCTCTAGGAAAATTGAGTTAGCCTATGAGAAGATAAAGAGGCAACAGATACCCTACTAGGAATGGCCATTGGTCATTGGGCTGTATCAAGTGAAGTGGAAACAAGGTATTCTGACCTTTAAGTGGGAATGGGAGAACTATCCTCTTAAATAATACAAATCTCCTAGGCCATACTTTGATAATGTTGGTAAAGTGGAAAGCCTAGTAGGAAAGGACTTCCATCATGAGGATGCCATTGAATATCATTGGATGAATGCCACAAACAACTATGATGTCCACATCAGGGACTATTGTAGGATGATTTTGTATTTAGCAGAAAAGGCTCTCCATTTAAATATCCCTGATGAGATAAGTTTACAAGAATTTAAAGAATATTGGATCCCCTATTGAATGTAGACAAGGTCACTGAAAGACCCATTCTAAATGCAGAGGTTGACAGAGAGGAAGGAGATGACATCAATCATTGAGCAAGACATTTCATTAGAATGACAAGGATTGGATCAAGAAACCTTTTCCACTTGATCCAATTCCTGATATTGTAATCTTCCATGCACATTCTTGCCTAGAAAGGGGTAAGGGAAGGAAAGTCACAGTTCCTATCTTTGCGCTCTAGTCTCCTATTAGGCTAGAGATAGTCTACTAGCTTGATTGCCTAGTGGGATATTATCACCCTCCAGAAAGGAAGGGAAAGAGGAAGATAACCTCTCCTCAGAGGATTAAAATGGAATAGGTTACAAAACATATGTCTTCTTGATAGCATGAATAGAGCTCATGAGAGTCCCAAGGTATTGGAGCCTCTCAAATCTAGGATGAACCTCAATTGCCTCCTATTGTGCCAAGCCAACTAGAAGAGGGAGAGATTCTAGTAGTCTCTGTTCCTCCTATACAAGAAGAACTGCCTTCTCCTTCCATCTCCAAGAAACATAAGAGGATCAAGATTAAGATGAAGAAAAGGCAAAGGATCAGCAGAAGATTAGTACCTAATCCATCTATTCCTAAAAAATTTTTGGAGGAAGAAGAAGATGAGGAAGAAATAGAATCAAAAGAGAAGGAGGAATAGGTAGCCCTACAAAGAAGAACTTGGTTAGCAAAAGCTATAGAGTTAGAAAGAAGAAAGAGTGCCACCAGTACCCCACCATCCACCCAAGTAGAACCATTAGAACTCTCTTCTTTAGAAGATGAAGTGTAACACTAGGTGAATGAACAAAGGGAAGGAGGTGAGGATGTTTTTTCTCCATGATAAATTTTGATTTCATGCCCATGGGTACAGAGTTAGTTGGGGATAAGATCAGAGACACCCCTACAAGTGAGCTCCAATAGGAAAACTGGACATAGATGCCACTAGATACACAAGGTCCTGATCTCACTCCTCCATCTCCACCACAGATTAGGGTGGTAGATAAGGGTTTAGTAAATCCTCCACCTTTGAGTTCAGAAGAGGAACAAGTTCAAAAGGAACCATCAACACAACAACAACCAGAGCTAAGAGCTACTAATGAAGCATTAACAGAGGGATAGATGGTAGAATATGCACAACAACCTTCCCAAGATGCTAAGGAGCAAGCTACAAGATTTATGAAGACTGAGGCTACATAAGGAGAGTCTTCACAATAGGAGATGACTCCAAGAAAAAGAAATAAAGGGAAGGAGGTAGTTGAACACACCCCTTCATCATCAAGAGCCAGATCCATAGGAAAACATATCTCAAGATGGTTTCTTAAAGGAGATAATGAGAAGTGCTAAGCCTCAGTTCTGTGCTTCAGAGAATGATATTTGTGATATTGCAGAGATCTTGAACAAACTTGAGTCTTCAGTACATGATGCAATGCCATTTGCATTTATCACTACCATATAGAACCAGGATTTATTTGCACAAGTGGCTCTCTGTCCTGAAGGTACAGATGCAAAAGCTATTAGTCTGGAGGGTTATGAAGTGAAGGATATTATGTTGGGAAGGCCTACATAGGATTCAACCTAATAGATGATGACTATGAGAGTCAAAGAGGTTCTCAAGCACATGGAGTAGGATGAAATTGAACTCCAAACTCTTTGAAAGCAAGTTGAGATCCTAATGGGATATCTAGCTGAAGTTTTTGGTCCTCTTGATCCTGAGCACTTTGAGGAGACTCTGAATACCATTCTTAGAGAAGGGGAAGGTGTATGGCTCAATGCATTTTTGAGAGCTTGTCAACAATGGTGAGAAAGCCTTGAGGATAGAGGTGTTACCACAATCACAGGGAATTTGGAGTTACTGCATGCTACACAAGAGAATGTGAATAAGATCGTAGCAATTTTGAGGTAGGACTTTAGTATCATGGATGAGGTATGAGCATTGAGCAAGGATTTGGGAACTCTACAAGCTATAAAGGGCCAAAGGTATCACACTTTGATCGATGTATATACTAGAGAAGAGTTAGATTTTATTGATGATTGGATAGAGAAGATAGTAGATGGAAATAAAGTGATGGAAACATTGCATGAGGAGATCCATCAGCTCAAGGACCAAGCCCAAGGGTGAATTTTGGAAGTAGAAAAGTTGTATAGTGATGCATGCTTGAAAATTTTTGAAGATGAAGAATGAGAGAAGCTATTGCCAGTTGAGGTAGTAGTGGAGAATTTCAAGAAGACATTAGAGGAAGCATCCAATGATGAAGATATTAGACAAGCCTTTAGGACAAAAGAAGCACTGTTAGAATTGGATACCAAATTCAAAGAATTTGCAGAGACTCGAATTGAGGTGGACAACTACAGATAGAAGATCAAGGAAAAGTATGAGGCTTTAGATGTTCCATATGTGGCTAAAATTACTAAGATGATAGAGAAATTCAAAGTAAAATATTTAAACATAGTTTTGGGATAAAGAAGAACAAAACCTAGATGCCAAAATTTCAATTTTGAAACTTAGTAAAATTTTGAGTTTTTCACCCAGTTGAGGTTAGTAGGTCCGAAGCTCCACATTTTCATGTAGCTCCACAGTTCCACAGTTTCATATAGGTCTACAATTGCATAGGTAAGTAGGTTCACAACTCCACAATTCAAAGATGCACTGATAGTTAACTGCCAGTTTAAAAAATAACACCTTCCATGCATTGGGAGCCCATTCTAATGGTAGTTTAACTCTGGCACACACCTAGTGAAGGACTAGGTTCTATTTTTGGTGCCTCCATGCACTTCCACTTTGGCTGATGGCTTCCTCCTACTTTCTCTCTCATGCTTTCATTATTTTTGACATGTAAAGGGCTCATGCATCCAATTGATGAATAAAATATGGATGAAGTCTCTCTAAGCACCAATTAGATTATTACTTTGTATATATTTAGTTTGTTTTAATGTTTTAAAAGAATTTTATTGCATAAAAATATCTCTCACTCTCAACACAAATTGGGGAGATGATTTCTTATAAATACCCCAAAGTAAAATGTAAAAAGGGCTTCCGTTATTATGCAATAAAATAATGCTTTTGGTGCTCGCATTTGTAGTGTAGTGATTCTGGCCTAAATGTGTCATTATTTTGTGAATTTTGTTCATGAGATTGTGATTGAGCCAAAGGTTTATTGCGTTTTTTCTAGTTGTGCAATCTTCTAGTTCTGGTGTTTACTACAGATTTACAAATTTTGTTGATCTATCGAGCTTGAGGAGAAATCACAAATTGTGCCTGCATAGCCTTTTGTCTCACATGAGTGCACTTTCCATGGTGTTGTGATTTGATGATAGGTGAAATATCATATGATTATTATATTTTCTCACCGACGATTGTATCAATGGATTCTAGGAAGTGATGCTCCTATTTTCATTGTTTTCCTATTGATTTCTTCAAAAGTTTAGCTCGCAATGTATTGTTTTTTGTAGCTTATGTCCATTTAGGATTTCAATTTCAAGTTATTTTAATTTCATGTTATTTGCTTTTAGTTTCATTATTTTCTTTGATAACCCCTTGTTAGAATAGGAATTCATTTTAGTGGCACTGTTAGAATTGCATTCATTGAAAAAATTAGAAAATACAAAAATATTGTTCTCTTGTGTGTGATTTTGAGACAAAAAACACATTTACTTCATTCTGAGATCATAGTAGAACTAGCAAAGGCCTCCTCATGAATAGTCACATTTATCTTCAACTGAGTAGATTTTGGTACATTGCAAGATAGATACTGAACCTTGGAGTTGATCCCAAAAGATAAGCTTTTCAAGAGCGGAATTGCACAATGGATTCCTATCGTTGACCTCACACAAAATGATCGCCCAACAATGTGCCTACTAAATTTAAGGCAATTGTTGAAGATGAAAAAATCCTCTATGTCACTCAACGAAGGCCTTGGGCTCCAAGATTAGGTATTCTGCAAGAGCCACTTCATAATTATGGTGGTAATAGTCAGTGGAAATAGCAACAACATGGTAGTTATAATAATTAGCAACAACCTAATCAAGGTTGGCAACAACCTCAACAAGGTTGGTAGTAGCCTAACCAAGGTTGGCAACAACCTCAACAAGGTTGGCAACAACCTCAGCAAGGTTGGTAGCAAGCTAGCCAAGGCTAGTAGCAGCCAAACCAGGGTTGGTAACAACCTTAGCAAGGGTGGTAGCAACCCTAGAACTGGCAACAATAGTAGCATCAACAAGCCTTGATAAAACCTCCTCAATAGCAAGCCTTAATGCCTCCTATAACCAATAAAACCTCTCCAAAATAACCACAATTACCTGCACAACCTATGCCTAATCCCAATAATGCAAAGCTTTCAGCCCAACAACAAAGCTATTCCATTACCTTGAATGATATTCATCTACGATCTAGAAAAACACTTGCATCACCTCAGTAGCCCATTATAACATAAGTGGATGATACCTCCTCTGACTTAGTTCAAGAACCTACAACCATTGTCTCTCCTGCAACAAAGAAACCACCATTTCTTGGTAGGTTAACAGAGAAAACTCTACCAAATGAAAATCAAGTTGCACTAGATTTTTTTGAACAACTCAAGCAAATAACAGTAAAAATCCCCTTGCTCGATGTAATAAAAGAAGTACCCATATATAAAAAAGCTATCAAAGAAGCCTATATTAAAAATTTAGGTAGGAAAAAGAAGGACCCAAAGACTATTCATGTCCTTGGCCAGCTTTTTGATCTTATGCTTGATAACCTTAAGATACCCAAGTATGCAGACCTTGGAAGTCTAGTAGTAACACTTGCCATTCAAGGAATACAAGTGCAGAATGTCCTAATAGACTTAGGAGCATCCATTAATGTAATGACCAAGGAAGTCATGTCAAAATTAAACATCATTGGTCTCAGAAAAACACTAACAATCTTGCAATTGGTAGACAGTTTGACCATCATTCCTGATGGTATGTTAGAAGATGCCACTATTACACTACATTCATGGGATTATCGAGTTGACTTTGTAGTACTCTCTCCAAAAATAAGTACTAGGGGGTGTTGGAATTATAGATGGAGTAACTGAGAGGGGGGGGGGGGGGGGTGGGGGGGTTGAATTAGTTACCACAAAAACAAATCCACAAATCCCTTAGATGTCTTAAATAACTAGTTACTGCTATCACTCGGTAGCCATACAGAAAAATGTTGTAACTTGATAGATGAACTATGTATTAACTTATTACTAATATTTAAGAATTCACAATTATTAACATGCATGAAAAAGGAAATAACATGAAAACAAGAGACACAAGATTTAACGTGGAAACTCAATATGGGAAAAACCACCAAGTAACTAGCTACCAATTTTCACTCTTATGAAGTGATCCCTATTAGGAGCCAACCTTGTTAAAGGTTACAAAACACACTATTAGGTGTGACCTTGTTAGAGGACTTAATCACCCTAATAGGAGTGGCCTTGCTAGAGGACTTTAGAAAAATTCAATAGAACTATCCACCTTGTTAGAGGATTTACAAAATGGTTGTTAAACCAACTCTGTTAAGAGATTTACAAATGATTGCTACAATGATGAAAAAGTAACAATGAGGTGACCTGAATGAGATACAACTGAACTTTTCTATTACAGATCTTTGTTCTACTTCAATAGATCCTCACTAATTGGATCTAACTTTGCTACTCAAGAATATCTGATCCTTCTTCAAAATTTTCTCACACCTTCCTCTTCACACAATCAACTCACTTGCATACTTTCTCATTCATCCATACATTTGAATTCACAACTTGACCTTTTATTTATACATTAAAAATTGTCAAGTTGGCTCATTTACATTTAACAATAAACCATACATCAATTGGCTACAAAAATTACATGAAACAATTAAACTTTATTTTTCAAAAAAATGAAATTCTTCATCAATAAACCCTGCTCAGTAAACATTGCTCTAGAAATAATTTCCAGTGTTAACCAAGTGAATGTATAGCCCATTTTCCATTACACCAAAAGCCATGACTGTTAGTGAACATGGAACACCACATAATTAACCACCTATGGGCAGAGGAGCGCGTCGCATCACCCAACAATCTCCCCCTCGATGCGCATACCAGGCACTTATTGATAGGGCCCATTTGTCATTGCACCAAAAGCCATGACTATTAGTGAACATGAAACACCACATAATTAACCACCTGTGGGAAGGGGAGCATGTCACATCACCCAACAATCTCCCCCTTGATGCGCATACCAGGCGCTTATGTAGGTTGGGAAGGCACCAGGGAGATTTGAACCCATGACTAGGCCAAAACTAGGCTTTGATACCAATTGTATGGCCCATTTGCCATTGCACCAAAAGCCATGACTGTTAGTGAACATGGAACACCACATAATTAACCACCTATGTGCAGAGGAGTGCATCGCATCACCCAACAGTGAAACTCGGTTAACACTGCAAATTCTACAAAATCCTTTGGAGACCGAGTGATCTCGGTAAGAACTAACTTTCCTTCACTGACGTTGTGAGCTTGGTAGAAATTGTCTTCATAGTGTGACTTCCAAAAATGCTTGGTAGACTCTGTAATTCACTTTACTAAGCATCTGAGCTTAGTAGACTCCGTCTGATGACTGATATGACATTTGTGTAACATTAAAGACAACACACAATTGAACAATTATATCCAAAAATCTCCCTCTTTGGCATTGATGGCAACACAAAATGTCATAGCAAAATAAAATTTGAGAACAAGTATTTTTCTGACAGAATGTTTCTCCTCATTAGATTTTATTCCATAAACTTCTCGAATACAATAATCTTCCTCTGTGAAGAAATTACATAGCTTCTTTTCAAACATTAAACTTTTCACAAACAAATTCAAATTTCAGAAAGATATGACAATATACTCTCTCCCTCTTTGACAACACATGCTAAAGACAACACAAACCAAATGAATATCAATGTACCTTATGTACTAATTCATATGCAATGTTTCCATAACTATGCTACATCAACTGAAAGATCTTCAACCTGATACCTATTGATGCATCACTAAAACTTCATTTTAGTGAGCTTCAGATAGTGGAATGACCCCTAAATTACCTCTTAGATACAAGAATGCATCCTTAGGTAAAGGCTTGGTGAATATGTCAACAATTTTTTCCTTTGTATGGACATATTCCAATATGATCTCCTTATCCTGCAACAATGCTCTGACAAAGTGATACTTTATTGCAATGTGCTTAGTTTCTGAATGCATCACTGGATTTTTATATATGTTAATTGTACTTGTATTGTCACAAAACATAATAATAGGTTCTTTGATTTTCTCCTTCATGCCTTCCAATAATTGTTTGAAAAAAACAATAGTAGAATAGTTTACTACTATTGCAACACCCTCTGCTTCTGCTGTGGATTGGGATGTACAGTTTTGCTTTTTACTTGTCCAAGAAACTGACCTCTTTCCAAGAAATAATGCTCCTCCACTTGTACTCTTTCTATCATCAATGTTTCCTATGCAATCTACATTAGTAAACACTTTCAAATCTAGATTACCTCCAAATTTGTACCATAATCCATAATCTTCAGTGCCTTTCAAATATGTCATGATCCTTTTAATTGCCATCATGTGATTTTCTCTTAGTTTTGTTGAAAATATTGCTACAATACCAACTGCAAGAGCAATATCTAGCCTTGTATGAACTACATATTGCAACTTTCCAATCATAGATCTATACAATATCTGATCTACCTCCTTTGATTCATCATCCTTGGTAAGTTTCAATCCAGTACACATAGGAGTCCCAACTAGTTTATCGTCTTCCATTCCAAACTTTTTTAGTATCTTCTTGATGTATTTAGATTGAGTAATGTAGATGCCATTCTTACTCTGCTAAATTTGAAAACCAACAAAGAATTTGATCTCACCAAACATTGACATCTCAAATTCCTTGTTCATTTGCTCTAAAAATTCTTTGCAAAGATCATCATTTCCTATGAACAAAGTATCATCTACAAATATTTCTACCAAAAAAATCTTATTATTTGGTCCTTCCTTGATATACAAGCTACTATTATCATTAGTTCTCTAAAAACCAATCTGAATAAGATAGTTATGCAATTTTTCATACCATGATCTAGGAGCTTGTTTCAGACCATACAATGCTTTGTGTAATTTGTAAACTATGTCCTTCTTTTCTGGATCAACAAAAACTTTAGCCTGCTCAATGTAGACTTCTTCATCTAGTATACCATTGAGAAATGTTGACTTGACATCCATCTGATAAACCTTAAATCCTTTGTATGTAGCATATGAAAGTAGGGTCCTGACACCTTCCAATCTTGCAATAGGAGCAAAAGTTTCTCCATAATCTATTCCTTCTTCTTGAGAGTATCCTTTGCATACCAGTCTAGCTTTATTCTTTGATACCTTACCATCTTCATTCAACTTATTTTTGAATACCCACTTGGTTCCAATCACATTTTTATCTTTAGGCCTAGGTACAAGAGTCCAAGTTTTGTTTTTCTCTATTTGCTCTATCTCTTCATTCATAGCCTCAATCCAAATTTCATTTCCTAATGCATCTTTAACACTTTTAGGTTCAAAATTAGCAAGTAAACAAGTACCTTTCAACTTACTTCTTGTCATAGTTCCTTCATATTTGTCTCTAATGATCTGATCTGGTGCATGATGTCTCTTGACATATTTGGCTAATATAGGTTCCTTTCCTTTTGAATGCATTACATTCTCATCCTCTTGCACTTCAACTTTAGGTTCTGGTTGTTCTATCTATTGCTCAAGTCCTTTAGACTCGATAGGCATTGGCTTGGCAGCATCAGAATGTGACAGTTTCCTTCAACATGGTTTAGACTTCTTGCAACTAGGTTATTGAAGACTCAGGAGTAGAAGATTCTTTATTGATAGATGTATCTGGCACTGTATTAGGTTCAATTAAAAAAATCTTTTGTAGTCTTTTTGTTCTTTTTTTCTTTCTTCTTCAGTCCTTTCTATACACTCATCAACTTTCACATGTGCACTTTCTATGACTTTGTGAGTAGACAAATTCAAACATCTATATGCTTTACTCTTGCAAGAATATCCCAAAAATATTCCTTCATCACCCTTTACATCAAATTAACCTTTTGTAGACTCTTTCAAAATGTAAAATTTGCTTCCAAATACTTTTAGGTAACTTACATTAGGTTTATAGCCATAACATAACTCATAGGGGGTTTTGAATGAGTCCTTCTTCAGTTGTACTCGATTCAAGGTATGAACTATAGTGTTGATAGCTTCCTTCCAATATTTGATAGCAATATTCTTTTCAATCATTAAGGTTCTTGCATAGTCCATGATAGATTTGTTCCTCCTTTCAGCTATTCCATTTTTCTCAGGAGTTCCAGGGGTTGATACCTATCTTTTGATTCCCCTTTCAATGCAAAAGTTATTGAACTCATGGGAGATGAATTCACCACCTTTTTTTGACCTTAAGCATTTTAGTCTTTTTCCTATTTCCTTTTCTACTCTGGCCAAATACTACTTGAACTTTTCAAATGCTTATGATTTCTCTCTTAGATACATGACAATCATCATTCTTGAGTAATCATCAACAAAAAGAATGAAAAACTTTTCTCTAGTATAGATTTCAATTCCAATAGGTCTACACAAATCAGTATGCACAGTTTCTAAAACTTCTTTAGACTAATAGTTCTTACTTTTAAAGTTAGTCTTTTCCATCTTACCAATTTCACAATTCTTGCATAGACTAACCTCAGGTTTCTTTATACTAGAAATGCCTCTTACTTTTTTGAATTTGCTTATTTTCACCAAGTTATCAAAGTTCACATGACACAACCTTCTATGCCATAGCAAACTTTCTTCAACTTGAGCAATAAACCATGAACATTCACCAAGTTCAAGATAGAACAAGTTACCTTTTGTTTGAATGCTAGATCTAATCAGCTTTCCTTTGTCATCCAACAGTCTTTCTTTACCATGAATGAATTTCACTTTGAATCCATTATTGAGTAGATGTGCCACACTCAACAGATTGTGTTTTAGTCCTTCTACCCAATATGCATTATCACATACAAGCTCTTTGATTAGTGAGATTCTTCCCTTTCCTTTTATACTACAAGGTTCATTTTTACCAAACCTCACACTACCACCATCATAGTCTTCAAAATGTTTAAATTTTGTTTTGTCACCAGTCATATGATGAGAGCAACCACTATCTATGATCTATGTATCATTTTTACTCACATGAGAGATAAGTGTCATTTTATCTTCCTCATCATTATCAAATTCATTTTTTATAGCAATGTAAACAATTTCATCTTCTTCATCAGCAGAATCATTAGAATCCTTAGCCATGAAACATGTTTTCTTACCTTTTTCCTTGAATGATTTGAAGTCTTGTTTTCCATTGCACTTGTGACCTTTCTTTTCATCCTTATTTTGCTTGTTTGGGTACCTAGCAGCAATATGCCCAACTTCCTCACATGAAAAATAGATTAGAGGAACTTTACCTTTGTATTTTCCTCTACTTCTTGAATATTTCCTTCCAAGCAGAGCTTCAACTACCTCAAGATCATTATTAGAACTCTGTTCTGATTCTTCTTTGCTTTTTGACTAAGAATCCTTTATCTTCTTGCCTTTCTCCTTGAGTGAAAGCTTGTCTTCAAATGTTGATTCAATGTTCTTGAAAGCTGGAACATAGTTATCATAGTTACCTAGCTCAAATGCAGTCAATCTTCCTACTATGGCCTCTAAATTAATTTTATGATTAGCTTCTCATCTTCTTTTTTGAGTTGCATAAACTCTAATTGCATAAATGGGAGGTAATGTTCTAAGAACTTTATTTAGAACTATTTTCTCCTCAATGTCTCCTCCAGAAGCCTTGATTGCACTGACAACTGCTTTGACTCTTTCAACATATTTGACAATGTTTTCATCCTGTCTCATCCTCATTTGATCAAATTTTCCTCTTAGACTTTCTACTTTGGCTCTTCTCACATTATCATCACCTCCATAGATATCTTTCAGCTTGTTCCACATTTCAAAGGTAGTTTTGCAATCCTTGACATCATTAAATTCTTCATAGCTTAGGGCAGGTACAATGTCTATCATCATGGTGTTATGAGTCTTCTTCTCAACAATGTCATTAATAGATAGTGTATTAGAAGGAGTTACATATGATTTATCCAAATATTTTAGTCCTGTATCTCCAATGGAAGCCAGATGGAGTCTCATGAGACCTTGCCATGTTGAAAAGTTATCCTTGTTAAGCCTTGGAATTTTCCTCTTGTAAGACATCCTGATCTTTAGCTTAGATCCTTGAAATCCTTCCTATAAGAACCAAAAACTTTGATACCAATTATTGGAATTATAGATGGATTAATTAAGAGGGGGGGGGAGGGGGGTGGTGAATCAATTACCACAAAAACAAATCCATAGTTCCCTTATATGTCTTAAATAACTAGTTACTACTGTCACTTGGTAGCCACATTGAAAAATACTGTAACTTGGTAGATGAACTATGTATTAACTTATTACTGATCTTTAATCATTCACAATTATTGACATGCATGCAAAAGGAAATAACATGAACATAAGGGACACTAGATTTAACGTGAAAACCCAATATGGGAAAAACCACCAAGTAACTAGCTACCAATTTTCACTCTTCTGAAGCGAGCCATGTTAAGAGCCAACCCTGTTAAAGGTTACAAAAAAAACTGTTAGGTGTGACCTTGTTAGAGGATTTAATCACCCTGCTAGGAATGGCCTTGCTAGAGAACTTTAGAACAATTCAATAGAACTGTCCACCTTTTTAGAGGATTTACAAAATGGCTGTTAAACCAACTCTGTTAAGAGATTTACAAATCTTTGCTACAATGATGAAAAAGTAATAATGAAGTGACCTAAATGAGATGCAACTAAACTTTTCTATTACAGATCTCTGTTATGCTTTAACAGATTCTCATTGATCATATACAACTCTGCTGCTCCTCAAGGATATCTAATCCTTCTTCAAAATTTTCTCACACCTTCCTCTTCACACAATCAACTCACTTGCATACTCACTCATTCATCCATACATTTGAATTCACAACTTGAATTTTTATTTATACATTACAAATTATCAAGTCAGCTCATTTACATTTACCAATAAACCATACATTAGTTGGCTACAAACCTTACATGAAATAGTTAAAATTTATTTTCTAAAATAATAGAATTCTTCATTGGCTGACCTTGGTTGGTAAACACTACTCCAAAAATGATTTCTAGTGTTAACCAAGTGAAGCTTAGTAAACACTGCGAATTCTACAAAATTCTTTGGAGACCGAGTGAACTTGGTAAGAACTAACTTTCCTTCGCTGACCGTGTGAGCTCATTAGAAATTGTCTTTTGCCATAAAATCCTTTAGTACCTGAGTGAGCTTGGTAGAAACTATCTTCACAATGTGACTTCTAGAAATACTTGGTAGACTCTATAGTTCACTTTGCTAACCATCTGAGATTGGTAGACTTTGTCTAATAATTGATATGACATTTGTGTAACATCAAAGACAACACACAATTGAACAATTGTATCCAACAAGGGGTGTCCTATCATTCTAGGAAAACCATGGTTAGCCATAGAAGATGCTTATATTGCATGTCAATTTGGAAAAATGACCATTTCAGATGGTATGAATACTAAAAATTTAACCTTGTATTCCCCTACTCAGCCTTTGCTATAGGATGATCAAGTTGTCTGGCCAAATTTAGGTGATTCTGATATGGATATAGATTCTATTAAACAATTGATGATGATCTCAATAGAATCATTTGTAAGCATTAAAGAGGAGGATGATGTCATTTCTTCTATCATATTGAATGAGTACAAAATACAACTTGAGATATCTTCCAAAGAGGATTGTGTTTTAGAAAATATTCTATCTTTACCATCTAAACTTCATCATTTGGAGTCTGCATAGCTTCTACATTCACTCCTGCCACATGAAATAGACTCACCACCAATTGCTTAGATTTCAATGCCTGAAAAAGTAGTCAAAGCAATAATTGTTCTAGGGAGAGAATTAAATTTAAGCAAATCCCTATCTCAAGCACAACATCACTATATCCTATAGCTATTACAAAAGCACCAAGATGCTTTTTCTTGGGAATATATAGATATGAAAGGTTTGGACCTTGCACTCTATACTCATAGGATCTATATAAGTCCTAATTACAATCCTGTAAGACAACCTCAGTGTAGGATAAACCCAACATTATGGGATATTGTCAACGATGAACTACAAAAGTTACTCAATGTTGGCTTTATATATCCTATTTCAGAAAGTCAATTGGTTTCACCATTGGTTATTGTTCCAAAGAAGGGGAAAAATGGTGAGTCTACATAGATTATAGAGAACTCAACTTAGCTACCAAAAATGATCATTTTCCATTGTCATTTGTAGATTAGGTTCTCAACAATCTTGTAGGAAAGAAGTACTTTTCCTTCTTGGATGGGTTCAATGGCTACAATCAAATCCAAATAGCACTAGAGAATCAGAACAAGACCGCATTCACATGTCCATGGAGAATGTTTTCTTATTCTATCCTACCATTTGGTTTGTGCAATGCATCTACAACTTTCCAAAGAGCTGTTATTAGTATTTTTTCTGATATATCTAAGGACTGCTTAGAGGTTTGTATGGATGACTTCACCACATATGGAAAAACCTTTGAAGAAGTCAAAGAAAACTTGGAAAAGGTTTTGCAAAGATGTAAAGACTATAACCTATCCTTAAATAGTGAAAAGTGTTTCATAATGATGCAGGAAGGTGTGGTGTTGGGACACTTTATTTCCCCCAAAGGAATTGAAGTGGATCCAACAAAGATAGAGGTTATATGCACATTATTTGTACTAGCTAAATTGAAATTAAGTCAGGAGTTTTCTAGGGCATGTAGGGTACTATTGGCACTTTATTAAAGATTTTAGTCAAATTGCAACCCCTCTATATAAATTTCTTTGAAAAGATTCAAAATTTGTATGGAATTTTGATTGTACAAAGGCCTTTTTGTAGATTAAGGAAGTCCTCTCAACAGCACCAGTTCTCTGAGGATCAAATTGGGAGCTACCTTTTCACATACATACTGATGCCTTAGACCACACCATTGGAGTAGTGCTTGGCCAAAATATGGATTTAGTGGAACATGCAATTTACTATATCAACAAAAATCTTCAAGGAGCTGAGTATAATTACGGTGTAACTAAGAAAGAACTGCTCACTATAATTTATGCTCTAAATAAATTTAGATATTATATAATAGGCTACTAGATATTTGTACATACAGACCACTCTGCTATGAAATATTTGATGAATAAATTGGAAATCTCTAGATGATTGGCTCGATGGTTACTATTAATGCAAGAATTTGGCATTACCATTGTTGACAAACAAGGTAAGGAAGATGTTGTAGCTGATTTCTTATCTCATCTTCAAACACCTTATGATCCTACAGCCATAGAAGATAACTTCCCTAATGAGCATCTCTTTCTTTTTTCAGCACAATACCCTTGGTATGCTAACATTGCCAACTACCGAACAACTAGTAAAACACCACCACATTTCTCTACAAAGAAAAAATGGTTGTTGGCAGAAAAGAGTTTCAACTTTTCATGGATCTTTGGGTTCATGTTTTATACTGGCCTAGTTCAGGTGACACAAAAATGCCTTAGAGAGGATGAAACTTATGATGTTCTTTGTGATTGTCATAATAAGCCCTGTAGTGGCCACTTTGTTGCCAAAAGGATTGCATTGAAGATTTTAAATACAAGCTATTATTGGCCCACACTTCACAAGGATACAACTCAATATACCAAAAGATGTGACAAATGCTAGAGAATGGGTCAGCCAATGAAAATAGATGAAATGCCCCTATATCCATAGATAGTGGTAGCACTATTTGATAAATGGGGGATCAATTTTGTTGGCCCTATTGAGCCACCTTCAAAAGGGAAGAGTTACATCCTAGTTTGCACTGATTATGTCACTAAATGCGTAGAAGCACAACCAATGAAGCACCCTCATGATAATAATGTTGCAAATTTTCTATATGAATGTATCTTTACCAGGTTTGACATTCCAAGAGAATTACAATCAGATCAAGGCCCTCAGTTTACATCTAATTTGATAGCTAAACTCATGGAGGAATACAAAATTTGGCATGGAAAATTTTCCTTGTATCGTCCACAAGCTAATGGATAGGTTGAAGTGACAAATAGAGAGTTGGAAAATATACTCACTAAAATAGTGTCCTTGCATAGGAAAGATTGGGCATATTAACTTCATGAAGCCTTATGGGCATACAGAACAACATGGAAATCTACTATTGGGTTTACACCTTTTGAGCTCCTATATGGGAAGACAACTGTCATGCCCATCAAGTTTGAACATAAGACTCTACAGATAGCCTTGAAACTTGGTATTACTCTTCTTGCAGTGCAATAGGATTGTATTTTGTATCTCAATGAGTTGGACAAATGGCAGAAGTCAGCCCTTCACAACACAAAACTAATTTAGAGCCAGAAGAAGCAATGTCATGATAGATTTATTAAAGATAGAGAGTTCTCTGTTGGTGATTGGGCACTCCTATATGACTCTCAATATCAGCACCACCAAGGAAAATTTCAAACTAGATGGCTTGGTCCATATGAAATTGTCATAATTTTTAACAATGGAGTAGTTTAGTTGTCAACAATTGATCCGATCAAATTCAAACTCCTAATTAATGGACATCACTTGAAGATATATCAAAAACTAGTAACCCGGGAGAAATTTCTTCAACAGTTCAAGACAATAGAAACATCCCTTCCAACAACCACTCTGTTTGAGTCTTCCACTCAGACACTTGTAGCCCCTTGAATTTATTTCAAGGCCTTCATAATAAAAATTTCACATTTTATGTGAAATCCATTTCTTTTTTGCCTCATTCTATCTCATCTTCTATCTTTTCATTACCACTCCATTTCATTAATTTCTATACTATGATACTACTTGGAGCATCCTTCCTATTGCCTATCAGGTCAATTACACTTGAACCCTCTGCATTTATTTAATTTATTATTTGTTTAGAAAAGTGTGTTATTTCAATTTTCAAAATTTGCAATCTCTAAGGTCTGGTGGGACCCAGTCTCTCATAGGTTGGGGGAGGGAAAATCGAAATCATAAATTGATCTTAATTTGGTACATATGATGTATGGGGGAAAGGTCACCTTAGTGATGAGTTGGCAGCCTTTTGTACTTCCGTGGTGTACAAAAAATAATTAAAAAACAACCAACCATTAGATTATGATTTCACAACTACATAACCCCTCATTAATATGGCATATGTTTTGAGCATGATCTTTATCCTCATTATGTTTTGGTGATTAAAATTCCATCATGAAGTAATAAAGAATATGATGTTTAGAGTGCTTAGAAGTGCTTAAGAATTATTTTTTCCCATACACCATTATTACATTGAAAACCCCTGTAACTATTTCTGCTCAAATTTTCAAATACCCACAGTGAATTCATCGCCTATCAACATTCTTCAAAGGATAATATGGGTGGGGAACCTCAACGACATGAACCAGTTGATCATAGAGTCCTATTGGAAAATCCAACAACATGCAGTTTGTTTCAATAGTGGGGTTGGCTAGCTTACTATCTCAGTCTCAAGCAATTTGATCAAGAAATTGTGTTGCAATTTCATAATACGCTACATGATGGATATTGAATAGTCAAGGGTGTTCGGATAGAATTTATAGAATAGGTGGTGGTAGAGGTTACTGGTCTACCTACAAATGGGGAACAATGGATAGAAGATATGGATGCATGAGCTGCAAAGGTACAATTCACAGTGCATGGAGAGCCTTAGTTGGAGGAAAACAAGAAGCAAGGCACATTACAATTATCTTTTCCCCTTCATTTCATTCAACCTCTTGAGTTTATCATTAAGTATTTTACCTGTGAAGAGTGGTATACCTATTTACATGCTATTCATTTCAAGATTTTGAGTGGTTTGTGGCACAGTGACTATCCTATAAATCTCCCTAATTTCCTTTACAATATTGTCAAAAGGTAAGCTACCTATGTACAACATAGGTAAAACCTAATCAGTGTCCCACCATTGTTTAATAAGAGCTATTGTTGAAAGGGAATTGACTAGGGAACTTTTGGGGACATGGGATGATTTTGTAAAACTCAAAATAGTGGGACCCCAAAGGGGTGGGCCTAAGAGGCAGGGAATGGGGATAAGAGAGAAAACTACCATAGGAGTCAGAAAGGTAGTATATAAAATAGTTCAAGAAGCTTTAGCTTTTGTGTCCACACCCAATACTACAAAAAAGAGAACTCCACCTTCAGAAGCTTCAACCTCTAAAAGGAGAGAGCCACATATAGATACTGTAGGGAAAGGTTCAGAGGAAGCACCTCTAGTGCCATAGGAGACCATACCTAACCTTAACAAAGGAAAATATGTTGATAATAAGGATAAACAAGTAATTTTTACCCCATGGTGAGTTACCAAATTATCCAAAGTAAGCCTGAATACTGAATCCCCCATTCTGCCTATTGATTTAGAAACTCCAATGCATGCATCTGCACAATCTCTAGCACATGTAATTCATACCCCTAAACATGGAAATATTCTTGAGAAAGCTTCTCCAAAGCCAAATAGCCCTAGTGTTAGCTTTGTTAATATTGATAGTGACTTAGACTCTTTGGAGAAAATGATGTCTAGTTTTGAACAACAGGCACACAAAACAAAAAATTTGCCACCAAAAGAATACCCATCATTTGCACAAGAAATAGTTCAAGAAATTGTTGAGACATTTCAAATCAATATGGCTATGGTGCCCTATATTGCAACCATTGTGCCTTTAGAAAATATATCTTCAGGAAATGTGCCTTCAAAAAAAGATCGTAGTCCTGTTGTTCATCACCCCTTGAAAATGACAACCCTGTTGCTCATCACCATTCTAAAAATAACAACCCTATTTTTCATCTCCATACACCACCAGAAATTTCTACTCCATTAATAGTCAGTCTTAGTTTGTACCAATAGTTTCAATGGGAAAAGGAAAACTAGGACCTGGAAAGGAAACAATTGCTCATAACTATAAAGGAATAGGCACAACAAATTAAAGAAAAAGATAGTGAAATCACGATCCTGTAGCTACACATCACAAAGGTAACAAAGCTTATTCTATAAGTTATGAACTATAGGTCATCATCCCCAGTTTATACACTATTCTTAAAGGAGCAAATGATTAATTTTCAATTGTCTAAAATTGCCTAGGGGTTAAATCCTTCTTTGCACACCCCCATGATTTTTATGCCGCATTCAAATTAGTTTCAATGGCTCTGTAGAATCTCCTCTATGAGCTATATGTCCATAACCTTGCTATTCTAGATGATAAGGATTGGAGTTCACTGTTATATGTGGGGGATGTATAGTTCAGAGAAATCTTGTCATGGATGTAGAATAAGACTAGTTGAGAGAATCAGGCTGCCCCTTATAGGGAAAAAGAAATGTTGGAACCACTATACATTTAGCCTAAGGTACAAAATAATCATAGGATGTTCTTTGATTGGCTATCTGTTAATAATAATAAAAGTGGTGCTGCTAAAATTTACCCTATCTGGGAATAGACATTTCTAGATTGGAAACAACATTGTTTTGCAATTGCTCCTGATGAAATAAGAGCTTCTACTCAAAGATGGGTCCAATTGTCAGAAGATCTGAAAACAAGGATATTACACTCTCCTCAAAATTTGGAGTTGGCTATTAGAAGGATGCCCAGGTATATGGTGTTAGGCCAAAATCAAAAGAATTATTGGGTTCCTCTTTGTTTCCAACCACCAATACTCCTACATCCTATGCTTGGAAAGCATGATTCTTTTGCTAGTTATAATATGGCCATTGAAGATTAGAAATGGGAAAGATTAAATTTTTTTTATGGATACTTTAACTATAGGGCTAATGAATTAGGTGAAAAAATCACTAATGATCTTAGGTTATGGATGCAAATCAGAAATTTATAAATGCTGAAGGGACCAACATTAGGTTGGTTGGGGGGAAAAATGATGACATGAAGAAATATATGTCTTTTTGACCATTTTTGTGAACATTTGTTTATAACATGCTAAACTTTGTCATCCTTTAAGTATAGTATTTTATACTTTTTGATGTATAAAGTATGAACATATGGCATAGCAATGATAATTAGAATTATATCTAAAAAGGATTCATTTTGTTGGTAAAAATCTTTCTTCATGAATGTTTGGCATGGGTAGATCTTCCTACAGCCAAAGAGATTGCAAAAATTGTTAGTTGAATATTAATGCTTTTTGTTTATAAAATAATAAATATAAATAAATGCTTATAAGAAGTCTTGTGTGCATTGAATTATGATCACAGGTTTCCAAGCCAAGTTAGAATCGGTTAAAACAACTCAAGCGAAGGACTAGTGTTGTGGAATCGCAAGTATTAAAGAGGAGTGTCATGGCATCGTTACAGCTGGAAACTTAGCAACAAAATTAGAAGGGACCTATTTAATGAAATAATAAGGGACCTATTTGGTGGTATAGAAAAGGGACCTAATCAAAAAGAGTAAGCGAGACCTAATAAAGTGGCTGAGCGAGAAAGCAAGCATCTAGGCGATCAGTTAAACATGTAAGGAATTGTTACACAATACCTAGATTCCTAGATGACTATTAAAGTCAGATAGCAGAGAAAATCTAGCATATGCCATGCTCTATATTTACAGGAATTTAAGGAGATAATTGATGTTTTTATGTTGCATGCTTGCATGAATCTTAAGCTGTAACAAACTATCCTTCACAAGGAAGTCATGATTGTGGGAATCTATTATTCCCTTCCTTTTAAATAAGACCTTGTCTGTATCTATAAGGTCAAGTATTAAGTAGATTGATAGAGTTATCAAACATCCTATTTTCCAAGCAAATGTAATACTGCCTCTTTGAATGAATACATGAATTTACTAAGTTTCTACACTTCTACCTGAGTTAATCTTTTCTTCATTGTTTCATGGGGGCCCACGTGAAAGGTGGAGTTTACTTTAGCGATTAGGACTTAGACTCAATTTTCTAAGTTAAGTTTAGGATTTTTATTCTTGTAGCCATTGGAAATAGAACCAATCATTGTTCCTGTAGTAGAAGGTGCATAGATGTATGGTTAAGTAATTAGAGTTTCCTTCCAAGTATTTGATAGTTTTCTTTCCTTTTGATAACCTAGATTTCCTTAATGGTCATTTTATTCAAGGTAGTAGTGACTTTTAGTAGAGGTTAAAGCATATACATTGTAGACACCATCTCAAGTTCATGCTCCCAAATTGATATTTAATGAAGATTAGCATAGTAATTTGGTAGTAAAGGATGTCCAATCCTTTAACTAAATAGGTGTTATATTGGCTCGACAGGAGGTTGTCAATATTATTGTATATTTAATCAGTAGATGTCTCTCTACAATTTTGTGTTGTGGTATTCTAGAGTAAGCATGGTTTGGTAAGAGGGTGAGTTATTCTTTCCTTAGAACCTTCAGTTGTGAAGAATTTTCACATATAGATATTAAAAATAGAAGAAAATTGGAAGTCAAGTCAAAGAAATATGCATTTGTTAGATATGGCATTAATGAATTTTCTTATAGTGTCTAGGATTTTGAAAATCATAAAATTATAAGAAGTAGGGATGTCATATTTAATGAGAAAGTATTGTACAAAGATATACTATAATAGCATGATAAGAAAGAAAATGATTATGTAGTGTTGGATGATACCAAAAGGATAATTTTTCAACAGTCCCTCATTCTTCACAACAACCACAAAAATTAATTCCACATACCCCAGTTAATGTTAGATTCTCAACAAGGCTAAGTAGACCCCTAGAAATATTTTCTCCCTCTTTGTATTCTATCTTATTAATAGATGATTTTACAGCTTGAAAGAAGAGGATGGAGGTATTAAAATATTTAAATCTAGGTTAGTTGTAAAAGGATTTGCAAAGAAAAAGGGTATTGATATTGATGAGATATGTTCTCATGTTATTAAAATGACTTCTATTCGTTCAATTTTAAGTATTGTGGCTATTGAAGATTTGCATTTGGAGAAGCTTGATGTTAAAGAAATTTTTCATCATGGTTATTTGGATGAAGAAATATACATGGCACACCCATAGGGATTTGAGGTCAAAGGTAAGGAGAATTTAGGTGCAGATTGAAGAAAAAATTATATGGCTTGAAGCAAGCACCTTGGTAATGGTATCTCAAATTTGACAGTTTTATGCATGAACATGGATACACTAGGTGTCATTCAAATTATTGTATTTATTTTAATAGGTTGGATTGTAGTAGCTACATTATTTTATATTTATATGTTGATGATATGCTTATAGTTGGGTCTAACATGGATCACATTAAGGGGTTAAAACAAAAATTAACACATTCATTTTCTATGAAGGATTTGGGGATAGCAAAATGAATCCTTGTTATGAAAATTTAAAAAGATAGGAAGACTAGTAAATTGAGATTATATTAGACTAATTATATTGAGAAGGTGTTGCAATGTTTCTCGATGGAGAATTTTTTAAAGCTATTAACACACCTTTGTTTGATCTTCTAAAATTGATTAAGGAGATGTGTCATAAGAGGAGGAAGCTAAAATGTCCAAGGTACCTTATGCTTCAATTATAGGTAGTTTAATGTATGCTATGGTATGCACTAAGCCAAATATTACACATGTAGTGGGAGTTGTTAGTAGGTTTATGAGTCATACTAGGATTGAGCATTGGAATGTAGTAAAATAGATTCTTAGATATTTGAGAGAAACATCTAATAAGTGTTCACATTTTGGGGGCTCTACTTCTAATTTACAAGGCTATATTGAATTAGATTTTGTAGGGCATATAGATATAAGGAGGAGGGTAAAATTACAACCTTGTGTCACCCTTTTGTAAAGGAAAACACTAACAAAAGTACAACTATTCACCTTCAATGACATACAATTGGTATTATTATTTTGAATTTGAAAATGAAGTAAACTAATGAAATGCATAGAAATGGATAAATTTTAGGATGATAATTTTTAATAATTATTTAGAATAAGAATTGATATATTTTCTAAGTTTTATAGATAAAATTTCAGCTGCTGAAAAAATGCTAAAAATTAGGGGTCTAGTTCCCACTACAAAACTAGATGGAAATAAAGTTATTTCTATTTGATCTCAGACTATGTTATAGATAGCAAATATAGCTTGAAAAATCAAAAATAAAAATGAGCTTTAAACTTATATTTTCTCTTTTATAATTTCAAATTTCAACTCACCTAAAATTGATAGTTTTCATCTCCCACCACATTTTTCAAAAAAAATCTATTCTAACTAGGAGAAAAATTAAAGAGGACTCTCTCCTCTAGAATGTCAAATAATTTAATTTTTTTTGATATGATTTAATATTTTTTTTTCTCAAAATTGACATCTTTTTGAGTGTTAAGATATGAACATGTATAATTTTTTAATTACAATATACTATATCTAATTAAAACACTATAAACTCTATATGAGAATATTCTTGACTCTAAGCTCTATAAAATGGTGTTTATATGTTATTGAAATGCCAATTTTATGAAATAATTGTATTTCTTTAGTAATTGGATGCAAACTAGTATAAAACATGCATTCAATAGACATTTCCAATTGGAAAAGTGTGAGACCACATATAACTTAGCTAGAATGAGTTTATCTAGATCATATGTTTAGACAAAATTAAGTTTTAGATAGAAATACTCAAATTTAGTCATTCTGATAAGTCAATCTGAAAGGTGAAACAACTTTGTACTTGTACCCAAGAGTACTACAAGATATGTATTTATTGTTAACCCTACATGAAAATTGTCTATTAGGGAAAAATACTTAGTCATTTACTAGGCAATGTTGGTCGATTATTACTCTAATTAAGCCACCATACATGCTGAGCTATCAAGTTAAGAAGTGGATAAGTTTAGTATGTGCAAAGGAAATTATAGTTCCTAAGTGCACATAATTGTCATAAAGAAATCCATAGTCACCAAGTGTTTCAGTGATAGTCACCAAGTGTTTCAGTGGTCACCGAGTGATTCAGGAGGGAACATGTGCTAAGGTAATTCATAAGATAGATGTAGTTTTGGTTGAGTCAAGTTCCTGCCAAGGGACAATATCAAATAACAAGTAGAGATGAGCGCTAGGAGCTCTATATGTGCTGAGTAAAAAGGTTTTTATATTTAAGTTCAAAATGACATAAATCATATGTCAACCATTTTTTTGAGATGGAAATATGTTTCTAAGTTTGAGATATGAATCATGGAGGTAATTATGCCTCTAATTGTGGATTATTAATCCCTATGTTATGTGATCAACCAATTAGAAAAATGAAAAGATCAAGTGACAAAAAGGATGAATCCTAATTAGTGATCAAGATCTATAAGTTTCATGAGATGCATATAAATAAAGGGTTTAAGCTAGATTTTAGACTTGTTGAAGTTGGTAGAAAGAGGATTACATAGTTGAAGGTAAATTAGACGTTGAAGGACTAAGGCAACCAAGAAATGTAGAGAGGAGAGGTTGAAGGACTAAGGTGACCAAGAAATGTAGAGAGGAGATATTATATATATATCACATTGAGGTGATTAGATATTAGAAAGAGAAGATCTACCATCAAAAACAAAGTAAAAAATGAAGGATCATTGAACTAAATACATTCTAATCATTGTATTAGGTGAATCTATTAATGGAGTGGTCCTAATATTTCTATTGTAAATCTCCTTACAAAGTGCTAACTTTATTGTATTGTATAAATCCTTTAATTAAGGTAGACTCAACACTCCTATAATCTCTTAGAAGGATATTCCCATCTATTAGTGAATAGATTGTTTTCCAAGAAAAAATGTATAAAATAACTCTAAATGCCTAGATAGGAAGATTGAATCAGCACTAATAGTTGGGTCACTTCACTATTGAAAGAATGTAAGCACCCTCTGAATTTATTTGGGTACAACTCCCCACATATGATTTACAATGAATTTAGATATGAATTCTTTTAACCAAAAAGTGAAAAAGGTTTACAAACATCTACCTATAAACACAAAGTAGATGCAAAAACTAACTAACTGAAAAGGAAAGAGCAACAAATGACACAAAGTCTATTTTCCAAAATGCTGCATTACAAAGATAATGAAAAACCTAAGAAAACAAAGAATTAAAGCTTTAAAGACATCTTGAAATCAAATATATTCAAAAAACCATGACATTGAATGCATTTAGAGAAAACTGAAAGTTACACAAAGATAACAATCAGTGGAAAGAAAACTGCCTAAATTTGAAGTTTTGGTATGCAATTGTCTTCCAAGTCTGCCTTCTCTAAAAATGCAAAAGACAACAAAGATCTCATTACATGTTGCATCAAAATCACTATCTAAAAGGAAACATAAATTCCCTCCCCTGCATTATATTCAAAATCAAAATATTCCCTTTTTTAACACAGTTTAGAAAAATAAACAAAAGCTCTAATCTTTCTCCCTCCAAAGAATTGAAGAGTCTAGAAAGACTCTCCCTTCTCGCTGTAGCACAAAGTTTGTAATTAGGAAAGGAAAAATTGGAACCCCTTTTGCATTGCTGCTTTCCCAATATTAAGAATTTCAAAAATTTTATATGGTTATAATAACCGATTCTTGAAAAGTATCCCCTTATTAGCTTTAATGTTTTACAAACATTAGAAATATGAATAGATTAATAATAATATTTCATATTAAAATATGCACCCATAAACTCTTCCACAAGTGACATAATGGATATTTTCTTGATCTCACAACCATCTAAAATATGTTTATAGGTGGCATTTTCTGGTGATAGAGTGTTGATCTGATGGAGCTGCAAACAATCACATGTATCTCATGAACCTAAAAATATTTTAAAGATAACTCTAGTCAAAAGTTAGAGAATTAGGACTACTCTAAATATCTCAATTTTTTAAAGATCCAAAAGTGGAATTGGGAATTATGGCTTTCGCACTGAGACCAATTTTTCTGTCATTGGCATTTGTGACTGTTACTGTTGATCTAATAGAGGTGCAAATAGAAACCCATAACTTTTGATCCATAATGAATCTCATAAAAATATTTGGAGAAGATTTATATAACTATTTTTTACAATAAATATGTTAAATTCAGCCTGATCTAATGGTCGAATTGAGAGATATGGCCCCCAAAATATGAATATTCTTTTGTCATCTCCATTTGTGATGGTTCTAGATAAGTTTGATAGACCTGCACGTAGTCACCTATATCTCACAAAAAAATTTGAATTTTTAAGATCTTTCTAGTGAGAATTTAGATAAATAGGATAATCCCAACATATTTTAATTTTAGGAAGATCCAATGGTGGAGCTTAGAGTTATGGCACCTGCACCAAGACTAATTTTCTCGTCATCTGCAATTTGTGACTATTACTACTGATCTGATAGTGGTGCAAATAGTCAAATGTAACTCTTTAATATGGGAAAGTTTTCAAGATATCTCTAGTTAGGGATTAGAGAATTAGGATTACTCACACATATCTAAAATGGAGCATGATCCAATGGTGGAGTTGGGAGTTATGTGCTGCGCATGGAGACCCATTTTATGGCTTCTTGCAAATCTATGGTTATAGAAATCATAACTACTTCTTGAATTCCTCTTTCCATAAAATCATGATGTATATATCCATTGATCACTTGTTTGTATTCTTGATTCTATGAAGTAGTTTGTGTTTCATAAGGAAAGGGACAAAATGGGTAGAAAACTAGAGTGGTGCTACTTGTATTGTCATTGGAATAAGGATGCTCTATCAAATTCACATTTCACTATATTTTTATTTGATGTCATAGCCATTCTATGTTATAGAACGTCGATCATTCTTGGAGATTTGATACCTTCAAACTCTTTTCCATCAAGTTATCAAATATAACTATCTAACCAATGCTTGTGACTGATCTTCTTGTATGAAAAATATGATTTCCCATAGTCTTTGCAAGTCTTATTGGCTAATCCAAAAATGTATAAATTCCATCCATTTCCACTCTTTTCCATATCCCACATTCACAGTTTTGAATTTTGAACTTTGTGTTTTAGGCAATTGAATTTACATCATCTAGATTGCTAAACTATCATAAACTTAGGAGCTTGACTATACTTTTGAAATCATATTTGCATCCTTGAATCATTGAACTAAGACCACTAGACTACTTGCAACTTTATACTTGAGTTTGCACCTATGCGTTACTGAATTATAATTGAGTTGGCTTGGCTTGTATTATACCATAATGAGGTAGACTAGTCCTTTTGAACCAAATTTAAACCATATCAAACTTGATTGAACCAATTTGAACCAATTTGACTTGTTGAACTGATTTGAACTATCTTGAACTTGTCACACCACATAAACTTTTGTAAACATGGAATAAGCCACATTGAACCATGATTTGAACAAATTGAACCACTTTGAACCACTTTGAACATGGAATAAGCCACATTGAACCCTACTTTGAACACTTTGAACAAATTTGAATCACTTTGAACAAAGTTCAAAGTAGTTCAAAGAGGTTCAAAACCTGAAATTGAAAGGTTCAAGACTTGAAACTAAAATTTTAAAATTTGGGTCCATATGTGTACCAATAGGGGCTCTAATTGTAGGACTATTTTTGATACAAAAATAGACAACTCTAGTAATCTCTGGTAAAAGACAAGTGCCTTATCCATTGGGAAAATAGAGTCACCAAGAAGAGAAAATTGAGAGCTACTTGTAGAGAGGGTGGAGGGGAACATGACAAAGCTAATTAACAAAACACCTAAACTACCAAAAAGCTTGAAGCTTTCATATTATTTCAAATTAACACTACACAGACCAAAAAGAAGACATATTTACAAAGTATATACAAAGGTAGGAAGAGAACCTACCACAAAACCAATAGCAATAAAAGAATTATGTGAACCATATATTGACTGGGAGAGGTAGGAGCCTTTTCGCATCAGCAAACAATGTCTCAATAGAGAAACACCATACCACTACTTAATGGTGACTCTATCATTTCCAGACTTCAAACTAAAAGTGCACATGCATATGCTGATCCAACACTCTTTTCCAAAAAGCCATAACTCATCATAACACTCTTCTTTATTCGAGAATTGATCTTTCACATCCATAAGGCCAGATTTGATTTCAAGCTGAAAAAAATAAAATGCAAAAACTTCAACAAGAGATGATGCACAATACCTGGAAATGCTATCATCAAGATGTAATTTTTACACATTAACCTTAATGTCATGGTCAACTTGCAGCCATAGAGATGCTTCATCCAACATGGAATCAACCCTTGAATATGTGTTTTCTTCATCTCTTTCAAGAACCAAACTATCATCTAATATGTTGCACATTCCATCTTTTTCCTTTTCCAAAGTGCCATCACATGTTTTAGCATTACTCTCACAATCCAAATTAGAAAAACCATGTATAGAAGGATGAAAAGAAAAATTATCAATAAATGCTTCATTCTCAATCTGATTTGAATGAATACCTAAGTCATCATTAAAGGAATGATTTAGATTGAGTGATGATAAGAATGTGTCTATGATTTCTTCTTCCTCATTGAGAACAACAGAGTCACCATCATGTTGAAAGTCAGCTTTACACATCCATTTCTCAACAAGAATTTTAGCAGGAAGACTTCCATCCAAAGACATCTCTACCTTATCTCTATGAAGGATTAAATTTCCATCAAATGAACTAACCTGAGAAAGGTTTTGAAGCTAAAGAGATAATAAAAACTTTCTTATGATTGTCTCTTCTTTAGCATGGCTATCTTGAGGTTGAGTGATAATTTCAGCACATCTTTCTTCAATCTATTTTTTAGCATGAGAAGAAAACTTTTCTACACATACTTTTACCTTGTCATCATTATCATTACAAATTTCACCTTCAAATTGATCAGATCTTCCTATTATCCATGAAAGTATAAGATTCAATCTTGAATTGTAGGTTATTCTAAAAATTTTGACCAAGAAGACTCTTTAAAGAAAGATGACCAATATCATTTTCACCCATTTCATCAAAAGTGAAAGATTGAAATTCCTGCAACAAGTTGTCTAATTTTTCACAAAAATGAACTTCTGAAATGAGATGACTATCAAAACTTTCAAAAATAAAAATTTTTAAAGTCAGAGAGGAGAAATATTTAAAGGAAACTTCATTAAAATCAACATTACCTTTAAGGTCTATTGCTGCATTATTTTCAAAGTGAAAGGTTTCTAGAATAGGGCTATTCTCAACATTCACATTCAAAGAGCTGATGCCCTCACAATCTCTCATGATATTTAAAGATTCATTTTCTAAAAAAGCATTACTAGAAAGCATTTCAATGGAATTCTTAAGCAATGAGTTATCACCATGATCTTCAATTGGAAAACTTTCTACATGGGGTGAAGAAAGATCTCGAGACAAGATTTTATCATTATTGCTTACCCTTTCTCCATTGTTGACACATATATTCTCATCCATTGAAATTGGATCAGCATGAGGCTAGAGTAACTCTGGCTATACTTCTTGGTCATTCATGACAAGGTGATTGAAGTACATTGGTGAAATTGAGATAATTGGAGCTTCATCATCATCCACCTCCAAATGCTTCTTTAATTGAGCCACTTTCTCCTCAAGCTCTTGCAAGTCTTTCAACTTGTGAAATCTCGCGCAGAGGCTTTTCCATAGAAGCCAAGAGAAGTTATCATCTTCAAGGCTTATATTATTCTAAATACCTTGAGAAATACTTTCTTTAAATCTGTCCACAAAATCACATAACACTTTATCGTCAATTTGATAAAGTTCTAGGAGAGAAAGGTCTAACCTTGATCTTCTCATGACTTTTGTATCTGACATGGTCTTCATATAGAGTCACCAATCTCTTGCACATGGAGATAATCATAAAACTAAGGAAAAAAATATTTGGCACTCAAATCTTTGCTTCAAGACCTAGTAGAGTCGCCAAAAATTTGTTAGTGAATAGATTTTCTTCCAAGAAAAAATGTATAAAATAACTCTAAATGCCCAGATAGGAAGATTGAATCAAGACTAATAGTTGGGTCACTTCACTATCAAAAGAGTGTAAGTACCCTCTAAATTTATATGGGTGCAACTCCCTACATATGATTTACAATTAATTTAGATATGGATGCTTTTAACCAGAAAACACAAAAGGTTTACAAACATCTACCGTAAACACAAAGTAGATGTAGAAACTAACTGACTGAAAAGGAAAGAGTAGAAAATGACACAAAGTCTATTTGTCAAAATGATTCATTAAAAAGAGAATGAAAAACTTGAGAAAGAAAAGAATTAGATCTTTAAAGACATCTTGAAATCAAATATATTTAGGAAACCATGACGTTGAATGCATTTAGAGAAAATTGAAAGTTACAGAAAGATAAAAATCAATGGAAAGAAAACTGCCCAAATTCAAAGTTTTGGTATGTAATTGTCTTTCAAGTCTCCCTTCTCTAAAAATTCAAAAGGAAACAAAGATCTCATCACATGTTGCATCAAAATCACTATCTAAAAGGAATAAAAAATTCCCTCCCCTGCATTACATTCAAAATCAAAATATCCCCTTTTTCAACAAACAGTTCAAAAAAATAATTTTTTTTTTTGCTCTTTTTCCCTCCAAAGAATTGAAGAATCTAGAAAAATTCTCCCTTCCTAATATAACACAAAGTCTATAATCAAGAAAGGAAAATGTGGAACCCCTTTTACATTGCTGCTTTCCCAATATAAAGAATTTCAAAACTGTTATACAGTTATAATAACCGATTCTTGAAAAGTATCCCCTTATCATCTTTAATGTTTTACAAACATTAGAAATATGAATAGATTAATAATCACATTTCATCTTAAAATATGCACCCATAAAATCTTCCACAAGTGACATAATGGATCTTTTCTTGATCTCACAACCATCTAAAATATGCTGATAGGTGGTATTTGTTGGTGACAGAGTGTTGATCCGATAGAGGTTCAAACAATCACATGTATCTCATGAACCCAAAAATATTTTAAATATCAATCTAGTAAGAAGTTAGAGAATTAGTATTAATATAATATATCTCAATTTCATAAAGATCCAACAGTGGAATTAGGATTTATGGTCCTTGCATCGAGATCAATTTTTCTCTCATCTGCATTTGTGACTGTTACTGCTGATCCGATAGAGGTGCAAATAGAAACCTATAACTTTTGATACATAATGAATCTCATAAAAATATTTGGAGAAGATTTAGATAATTAGTTTTTCCAATAAATATATTAAATTCAGCCTAATAAAATGCTCAGATTGAGAGATATGGCTCCCAAAATATGACTATTTTTCTATTATCTGCATTTGTGATGGTTCTAGATAATTTTGATAGACCTGCACATAGTCACCTATATCTAACAATTTTTTTTTAATTTTTAAGATTTATCTAGTGAAGATTTAGATAACTAGGATAATCCCAAGATTTTTTAATTTTGGGAAGATCCAATAGTGGAGCTTAGAGTTATGGCACCTGCACCAAGACTAATTTTCCTATCATCTACAATTTGTGACTATTACAACTAATCCAATAGTGGTGCAAATAGTCATATGTAACTCTTGAAGATGAATTTTTTTTGAAGATCTCTCTAGTTAGGGATTATAAAATTAGGATTACTCACACATATCTAAAATGGAGCATGATCCAATGGTGGAGTTGGGAGTGATGCCCTGTGCATGGACTAGACCCATTTTCTGGCTTCCTGCAAATCTATGGTTATAGAAATCATAACTACTTCTTGAATTCCTCTTTCCATAAAAGCATGATGTATATATCCATTGAAAACTTGTTTTTATTCTTGATTCTATGAAGTAGTTTATGTTTCATAAGGTAAGGGAAAAAGTGGGTAGAAAACTAGAGTGACAGTGCTACTTGTATTGTCATCAGAATAAGGATGCTCTATCAAATTCACAGTTCACTGTATATTAATTTGATGTCATAACCATTATATGTTATAGCACCTCAATAATTCTTGGAGATTCACTACCTTCAAACTCTTTTCCATCAAGTTATCAAATATAATTTTCTAACCAATGCCCGTGACTGATCTTCTTGTATGTAAAACATGATTTCCCATAGTCTCTGTAAGTCTTATTGGCTGATCCAAAAATGTATAAATTCCATCCATTTCCACTCTTTTCCATATCCCACATTCATAGTTTTTAATTCTAAACTTTTGGTTTTAGGGAATTGAATTTACATCATTTAGATCACTAAACTATCATAAACTTAGGAACTTGACTGTACTTTTGAACTCATATTTTCATCTTTGAATCGTTGAACTAAGACCACTAGACTGCTTGCAACTTTATACCTGAGTTTGCACCTATGCATTACTGAATTCTAATTGAGATGGCTTGGCTTGTATTATACCATAATGAGGTAGGCTGTTCCTTCTAAACCAAATTTAAACCATATTGAACCTGATTGAACCAATTTAAACCAATTTGAATTGTTGAACTGATTTGAACTATCTTGAACTTGTCACACCACATGAACTTTTTTGAATATGGAATAAGCCACATTGAACCATACTTTGAACAAATTAAATCACTTTGAACCACTTTAAATCACTTTGGACAACTTTGAATCAGTTTGAACCAAGTTCAAAGTAGTTCAAAGAGGTTCAAAACCTGAAACTGAAAGGTTCAATACTTGAAACTAAAAGTTTAAAATCTGGGTCTATATGTGTACCAACACGATCATAGGGTAGATCATCAAAAGTGATCAAAATTGTGGATCTAAGAGGCACACTTTATTGCTATAGTAGTGAAGATTTTGTGGGTGTCATCCCCACTACTATCTTACCCTCACCTTGGAGGTTTTTTGCATTAGTGTGTCTAGTTTTATGTGTTTATGTGATTTATTCATGCAAGTAGATGTTATATCTAATATTTCATGGAGTTGCATGTTTGATTACATACAAGGTTAAGGTTTATGTTGTTTATGGTAAACATGTTAAGAATGGATCATGTTTTAAAAGAAGAAAAGGTTTTATAGATCTTGATTTAGCTCCCTCTCATCATCTTAATTTCCCATTAGATTTCCAAAATTTAATATTGGTGGGACAATAGTGGGCTAGACTTCTCAATTATAGAATTTAATGCTTTATCTAGTATAGAGGAAGAGTATGTTATTGCTATAAAGGAAGACAAAGAGATGATATGGCTTCAATTCTTCATGGAAGAGTTGGGGAACCTTTAGATGGACAATTATTTGTTTACAAATAGCCATAGTGTTATTCATCTTGCAAATAATTTAGTTCTACCTTAAAAGACACAACACATACATTTAGGATATCATTTCATATGACCAGTTTTGAATGATGGATAGTTAAAGCTTGAAGAGGTACATACAAATGATAATCCAATAGATATATTTACAAAGGAAATAACAAGACAAAATTTGAACTCATCTCCAACTTTTTTCGGTCTTATAGATTGAACAAAATTAAAGAATAATAAAGTCTAGGTGGTTTTACCTTCTAGTAACAGCTATAGGTTTAGCGGTGCTCTGATTAGTCTTCAAGTGGGAGGGTATTGTTGTGGAGTCTAATAAGTCTCCAAATGAGATATTTTTATGATGTGGAGCCTAATTAGACTTAGAGGTTAATTTTTCTCCATTTTATTTGAAGTGTTATTCCTTAGTTATTACTATGAGGTTTCAAGGGTAGCCCCCCCAAGACAAGGTCAACAAGTGGCAAAATCTTGTATAAAATGGCTTAGGGTTAGGGATTTTATAATTTATGATGATATTGTAGCTTCTAAAGTTGGAATTAAGCTATAAGGGATTACACATTGTAATCAAGTTGTAATCACTAAATAATAAGACTATTGGACTTAGTGTTTGGTAGATGTTGCCCACGGATTCAATGAACCATGTTAAATATTTATGTCTTGTGTTATGTTCTATGTGATATTTTTTTTTTTATATTGTATATATTTGCATGTAATTGTTATTTCTATCTCATTAATCCTAACATGGTTTTTGGCCTAAAGTTTTAGATAGTTTTCTATAAATAAGAAGAGCGTTGAAAAATCTAGGGTCGATAAAATTGATGATTTTATTTTCCAGTTTATTGTAACATCATTGTTATGAATGAAAGCAATAATATCTTTTCTAAAATTTGGCTTCTTGGAAGCATTGTCTTTTGTCTCACCCAATGCACACTAGTATTTGTAAGCTATATTATGAGTAGAAGAATCATGGAGTGCTTTCTATGGGATTTATTTATCTTCATAACAAGTAAGATCTTCCTTTTTTTCCTAATATTTTCCATGGATAAAAATAAATGATCTAGTTTACTTTGGTACTATTTAATTTGCAACACTTATTTATGCTAGATTGATTCATCAATCATGTATGTAAGTTATCCTAACATTCGATCATGTAAAAGTGCTAAAGTAGACTATTAATAGATTAAATCTCTAACCCTATAGGCTATTTCAATTCTATTATTTACTTTTCTATACTCCATGGTTCTGTCTTATGATATTTTCCCTATAGATCTATGGAAGTTAGCATGCAAAGAATATTAATAAAGATTGTAACATTCATAAACCAAAAGTAAAGCTCAAATATAGATTAGACAAAAGAAGGTGCAGAAGAGAGTGAAAACCGAAGGAAGAGCACCCAACAAGCCTTCTTGATTGTGCAAATGTGTCCAATAATGGAGATGTATTCTCAAACATTCTTCAAGCCTTGAATGGATAGGAGCCTTCAAAGGGTAAAACATGGTGTATAGGGTGAGTGAGGATTCTTGCATGGTAAGGGTATGATTTAGTTATTTGTTCTTCAAAGGGGCATTATGAGTTTGCATGAAAGTTTCTTATGAATTGTGAAGGGAGAGGGTTTCATTTATAGGCCAAGGATGTGAGGATGGAGGGCCAAGATGCAAGGATGGAGGAAGGATGAGGGAAGGATAGGATATAAGGAGAGGGAAGCACATGGATAGTGCTTCTTCAAATCCATTGCCTTGTGTTAAGTGTCACAAGGGGATTAGATGTGAGGGTATGGTCAAAGTGGAGGGTCTGATGGAAATTACAAGTGGGAAGATTTACTTCTAAGAGGGGGTGGTGAATCAGAAGTAACTAACTTTAACCCTATTTAAAATCTTTTACTTAATAACATTCACATGTATCTAATTCATCTAATAAAAATGAAAGTAAAAGATATGCATCAAAATAGATAAAACAAGATTTGGTAACCCAGAAACCCTCCAAAATGAGAAGGTAAAACTAGGGTGGGGATGACACCCACAAAGTATTACTACAACAATATGCAATTTCTTAAGATAACAATGTTTGACCACTTCCAATGGTCTACCTTGTGAAAGGCCTATCCAATTAAAGACTTTACACCCTGTTAAAAGTGACTTGGTTAAAGGATATAACTACCTTGCTAAAAGTAGGCCTGGTTAAAGGACTTTAGTACATTCACTTGGAATGCCACTTTGAGCTTCGTTTGGAACAATTTGTGGGTCTTGAACAACTAGAGTAGCTGAACTTAATAATACAACAATTACAATCCAGGAAGTTATAAGTACCTGTGCATGAACTTGGAGCCCCCCTATTTGCCAATAAAAATGCTGACCTACTTCCACACCGGATATCTCATAGAAAAAATTCAGCGTGTTAATAGGAAATTGTACAATATTCATATTACCCTTTCTATATAAAGATGAATTTAAAAAAAAAAATGATTTTGGTTCAATGACCGATTCCTCAATTATTTCACTATCATCAGTTAGGTTACGAAATAAAATAATGAAATAACAAAATTAAATTTTAGATAGAAATACTCAAATTTAGTCAAATTGATAAGTCAGCCTGAAAGGTGACACAACTTTGTACTTTTACCTAGGCCACTTATGCCACCCTTAAAAAGTGATTCATATTTTCCAATTAGACTTGCAATCATGATCTAAAAAAGAATCCTTAGAGACTTCAATACAAACTTCAAACACTTTCTTCATCTATAAAACTATTTTTTACAAGAAGGGTGAATAGGAAGATGAGGAGTTTATCTCCAAGGATTCTTTGATGACTCCATCTCTAATTAAAAGGCCAATGCTTTTACTAACTTGCAACCTCCATACAACACTAGGATCTAATTTGATAAGGGCCCCCTTACAATGTCATTTGCACCTATGAATACTTCCATATTTTCATACCCTCATGCTAATATGAACCCACCCCCTAGGACCAACTCAATAGCCTAATAACTCTATACACAACTTTGTACTTTTACCTAGGCCACTTATGCCACCCTTAAAAAGTGATTCATATTTTCCAATTAGACTTGCAATCATGATCTAAAAAAGAATCCTTAGAGACTTCAATACAAACTTCAAACACTTTCTTCATCTATAAAACTATTTTTTACAAGAAGGGTGAATAGGAAGATGAGGAGTTTATCTCCAAGGATTCTTTGATGAATCCATCTCTAATTAAAAGGCCAATGCTTTTACTAACTTGCAACCTCCATACAACACTAGGATCTAATTTGATAAGGGCCCCCTTACAATGTCATTTGTTGGTTAGAGAGTAACAATAAGATGACCTAATTTAGATGCAACTGATTTTTTTATTAAAAAACCCTATTCTAGCTTGTACTTAATCCTTCTTGATTGAATATAGCTTTTTTAATCCATAAGGATATTTTGCTTATCCTTCAAATTTGCTTCCTCTCTTCAACTTTTAATTCATTCATAATAGCTTGCACACTTTGAAACCACAACTTGACCTTATATCTTTCATATTTTCAAGTTAGCTCAAATACAACTTAGAATAATTAATATTTATCACATCAGGTTGCTATAACCAATAAATAAATAAATTGAGCTTAATATGCCAAAATAAGAAAAACCTTTGTTAGCCAACCTAGTTTGGTAGAAACTAACTCAGAAGTGACTTCTTGTATTAACTAATAGAAGCTTGGTTAACACTACAAACTTACAAAATCCTTTGGTAATCGAGTGAGCTTAGTTAGAACTAGTTTCATCCAACTTTCCTTCATTAACTAAGTGAGCATGGTTAACACTTATCTTCTGCAGTCTGTCCGATGCCTGAGTGAACTCAGTAGATATTGTCTTCTAAACTAGGCAACCATAGGAATGATCGATAGAAATAGAAGTCTATCTTCACTACTCAAGTGAGCTTGGCATATACTGACTAATAATGGTATGAAATTGTGTAACATCAAGGATAATACACAACTAATAAATTGTATCCAACAATCTTCCTCTTTGGCATTGATGGAAACACAACATGTCATGTCACAATTAAATTTTGGATTCACTCCCTATATTAGTATGAGCTCTTCCTTTCACTATCTACAACAACTTCTACCAAGTTCATTCAAAGAGCTTTCTCCCTCTTACAGAAAGCTTCTCCTTCTTTGGAATGACAAAAAATTCTCAAAAATATGATAGTAAACTTCTCCCTCTTTGACAACACATGACAAAGACAAAAACTTTATTAATACTAATGTACCTTAGGTATTGATTCATTTGCAATATGCTCTTGCCAATTCTGCACCAACTAATTGATTTTCAACTTAGCTCTTGTTGATGCATTTCTAAACTTTATTTAGTGAGCTTCAAATAGGGGAATGACCCCTAGCTTACCTCTTAGATATAGAAATGCATCCTTAGGTAATGGCTTGGTGAATATATTTGCAATCTATTCTTTTGTATTGAGATATTCCAATCTAACTTCTTTATCTTGTACTAATTCTCTTAAGAAGTGATATTTTATAGCAATGTGCTTTGTTATGCTATGCATCACTAGATTCTTTGATATATTGATTGCACTAGTGTTATCAGAGTATATAACTATAGGATTCTTGATCTCTATTTTCATTCCTTCCAACAATTGTTTGAACCAAACAATGTTAGAACAATTAATCACTATAGCCACACATTTTTCCTCTGTAGTAGATTAAGATGTACAATTGTGTTTCTTGCTTGTCCATGACACTAGTCTCTTACCAAGAAAGAATGCTCCACCACTAGTTTTTTTTTTCTCATCAATACTTCTTACCCAATCAGCATCAGTAAATACCTTCAAGTCAAAATTGCCTCCAAAGTTATACCATAAGCCATAGTCTTCAGTACCTTTCAGATATCTCATGGGGACAAGGTACTACTCGATGGGGATAGGAGGTTGTTGTTGCTCAATGGGATGGGAGGCTACTATTACTCAGGGGGGATAGGAGGCTATTTCTTGGGGGCATAGGAGATTTCTAGTTGGAGGGGATATGAGGCCACTCCTCTGGGGGGACATGAGGCTGATGATCTAGGTTGATAATCTACCATGTGAAGGTCACTATATGTAGTATGGGTGCATGTACATATAATGTGTAAACTTGAAATTTAAATTGAAGTATGATATTTTTAATAAACTCTTGGCAATATGACAAATCAATCACATAAGGTGAGATATGTGGTTTTCATTTATGGAAACATTTTTTTTGTAGTTTAGTCATGATTATTTGTGAAGGAAAATTATCTAAGTATTATATAGTGTTATAGCAACATGACAAGATTTGTTGATAGCAAAATATTCCCTTGGAATATTCTCTTGTGTAGTTGATTAGAGATGCATGATATCATCCTAATTATGCATACCTATGCACATGTTTGTATGATCAAATAATTTCAAGTTATGAAAGAAATAGTGATGTAGATGCCTCATAGTGCAGAACAGAGCATGTTAGCAATTGACTTGTATGACTTGCAAAATTGTTTTGACTACTAAATCTTGTTGTGATAAGGATGATATGTGAGCTGACTAATAAAGAAATTACTAATATATTTGTTATATGTAAAGAAATTCAATTGTGAAGTTAGTATGTAACATGAATGATGAAAAATGCTATGTGAAGTAATGTTATGTGATGCAAGATATGATGCAATTGATATATGCATAATTATCCCTTATATGAAGAATTGACAATTAGAAGAATTTCAAAGTATATCAAGTAATTTAGTTATGTACAATTACTGAAAATCAAAAGATTTGTGAAGTACAACAAGTGATCCAATTTTGTATGTATATTAATAACTAAATTGTATAGTTGCATGTTAGGGTAGTGGGCTTGTAATGCCCCACCCTTAGATCCTTGGAAACAAGGATAAATATAGGCCAATATTTTTTTTTAAAAATAAGTATGAATGCACATGAAAACAACATATGAGGATCATAAAGATCACAAAGGAAGACTAGCCAAACATCTTGATACTCATGGATCTCCAAATGCCACTACTGACCAAAATGATTGACAATGGAAAGACATAGAATTGAATTTGAATAGAAACAATCTAAATCCAAAATGCAACACCATAGGATTGAAGAACACTAAAGAGGGTACCTAAAAAACTTCCCAAAAAGTTTGGGTCTTACTAAAAAGTGCTTGTTTCCTACCTACATTAGTTTTCACTATTTTTAGCCAATACTTTAAATTAGCACTGGGTGATACTTTTTGATATCGTGCGATACTTCTAAAGAAGGAGGGTAAAATTTTAGGGATTAGGTGATACAACTCACAAGGGTGTTCAATGCTTTAAAAGTATCATATGCCAATTCTTTTAAGGGTGTGTGATACTAGAAAGTATCACAAGACAAAACTCAAGAGACGTGCAACACAATCAAGGAATGCACAATACAATTTTAATGGGCACACAATACTTTATTGTATGACACCATGCTAACACATGGTTGCCCAAGAAAAGCAAGAAAATACTAAGGACAACAAAATGGTTAAAACAGAGTATAAAACCTCCACACTAGAGAGTATTGGATCCACAACTCAAGGCATAAATACTCGAATACAATACTAAAGGATGGAAACAAAAACTAACCATATAATAAATAGTAAGAAGTAAAAGTATAGAAGGAAACATCGCAATGTAGTGAAAGAAACATCACAATAACTAAAATAACATCACAATGAACAACACAACTAACTAAGTATGTAGTTCCTCCCAATTGTCAATAACATCATAAGGCCATTGTGGGCCCATTGTGGGCCCTAGCCATCCCTAGCACATAACATCCCAAGCCAATCATAGATCATCAATACTATAGTAATAGGGACGTCACTACTAAACATGATACAACATAAGCATAAGGAAATCTAACATGCTAGAAGTAAAACATAAGATAATCCTACAAGTAGATAACATCACTTATCACATGCTAATCATCATAATAAGGAAATGCATCAAATCTAACATCATCTAAACATGATATACAAGCATTCCAATGAAAGCATAAATCACAAGAAAGCATACTATGAAACCCAAAGTACCAAGTGAAAACATCCAACAATAGTCACGCTAGAACAATAGACTATCTTTGTATACTAGTCCCTAGCAGTGGTATGGGTAGCTATGCCTTCCAACGATGTGGCATCCATAGGTCTACAACCACTATGTTGATGGAGATAATGATCCAACCAAAAACACACACAAAAAAAATCCATGGCTAACACACATGCCAACCAATATGATGACTGAATCCAAGACACAGACAATGCATAAACTATAGGTCCTGGTCAAACACTCAAAGGGCTACTATGTAGGGGCTAACATCATGGAGAGTTCCTTGGAATTGACAAGCCCAAGCTTGGATCTGTGTGGGCTCAACTTCCCAATCGAAGGCTCTCACACTGAAGCATTATTTTATTATCTTAAATTTTATTACCACCCAGTATTTATTTAGTTATCACTTACTTAAAACTTCTTTTGCCAACCCTATGGTGTCATGAGACTAGGATACAAGATAGAAGCCCCCTCCATATGCTACCCTACCCTACCCATGCTGATCCAATGATGAGTTCTTGTAGGCATGCAAATTCCCAACCCAACCCCAATGATCATAACTTCTAGCAAGTCAATGGAAGGGTAGACCCCATAGGTCACCCAACAAATATGTATAGACACATACTCATTTTTAGCACACCACGATCACAAAGATCAAAGCACAAGGATTAGATGAGAAAATAATGCAAAAAGTCACTCAACCAAAAATAGACTCAGGAGGATAGATGTGATATGCATTCCAGTATAGATTAAAAGTGAAATAATGGTGTGACTGACATCCAAATGGATGATCCAAGTCCACAACCAAGTGTGCTAAGAAAACTTGAGAAAATAGGGTAGCACACAAAATGAAGTAAACACCCCAAAATTTTAGAAAACTTCAAAATTGGAACCCATTTGAACTTTGGGTACAAAAACCCCAAAAATCCAAAAATAAATGAGTTCAGACACTGTATGGAAAAATAGCTAGCATAATGGCTCAAAACCCCTAACCCTCATCCTGAAAATAAGAAAAATGTTCATACAAGACCAACTGGGTAGAATCAACAAATAGAAATGGAGAGGAATACTAGTTCTTAGCCTCCTAACATACTGCTACAAGAAACAAAAGCTAAAACAAAGCAAAAACAATAAAATGGGAAGGCCCTACCTGATAGAAAAGGGGCAAAAAATAAAACATGTGCAATAAAATAAATAACTTGCCAAAACTGTTGAAAGTGATGGCAAATAAAAAATTCTCCAAACCAAATCTAATGAGAATGACCTTATGAAAAACCCACACTCATAGCTCCTAGAATGAATAGAAATCAAATCCTTTAGAAGAGGATTCACAAAAGAGCTCTCAAATTTCTATTTCAAAAAGTGAAAAGTGAATAATAAAAACTCTTTTTCAATACTTATTCACTTTTTGAATAAATAGTCGATTAGGGAAAATAGCCAACTAGAGCAGCTAGACTTCGAATCAACCCAAACAAAAATAGGTTATTCTTTGTAATGAGAATTCACCTAAGGCAACGCTGCCAAAAAATAAATCTGAAAAGATTTAAAGCTTGAAAACCCATAATCACAAAAAGCCACTTAACACTTTTGCGACAATGCAAATCTCTAAATGAATAGACATGCTCACTGGTCTTATCACATAATGCAGATAAATTTGGATTTACTAATCATTGAAAAGTTTTAATTAAAATAATTTATATAAGGATACGTCAACCATATAGGGATGACATTGGTAAAATGTGCCACTTCCAGGGATATAATTCCTACACACTAAAATACATGATCACATAAAATTTCATATAATATCATAGCTGAAAGAAAAATGCATTAAATACCTAATTAATCCATTTAAATCACTCATGTGGGGTGTTTAAAACTACTTAACAACAAAATGTTCGATATCAAAGTGATAATACTCACATAAATTAAGGATCAACTACTTCCTATTAACAATTACATGTGTAAATCACTTGGACCCAACTTCAACAAAACCAAGGATGGTTTTCTACTCTTCAAGCTCTGCAAGACCAAGGTGAGTATACCTAAGGGATGATTCAAATGCAAACTATTTTATGAAAATTATCTTAGTTTTATTCTGATTCTCATCTTCTATCCTCAGACACATACATAGTTCATCCAATTCTTTAATATTTTTAGATTTATATACATCCCTCATAAGAAGATCTACTCATAATTCTCCTAGGGTTTACAAATATTTCTAGAAATAGTAGCTACCTAATACTCATAAATTATATATAAATGAGTGGTGACCAACATTTATGACTTTGAACAAAATCGAATGAAAATGATCGTGATTTTATAATTGATTTTATATGTAATGGTAGAATTCACTCTCTCTCACTTCTGATTTATATGACTAGTGCCTTATCCATTGGGCCAAAGGTTAACTATTGGCAGGATATCTAGTTCAAATAACTTGTGAGTGAATCTATCAATTGTAATCACTCATTTCCATTCTTATGAAGTATCCCTTTTATAAACTCATAAACTCTACTAATTTACTGAAGCATTTACATTATTCTTTCAATTAAAAGAAACAATAAAGTCAATATACAACCCATCCAGATTGCATTCAATCAATTAAACCTTATTCAAATAACTTCAAAGAAAACAAAATCATAAAATGGAGTCAAAAATTGATGACACAGATATCAAATAAGTAACCCTTTGTATTATCATTTTAGATGACTAGTACAATGACCAATAGAAACTCAATGAAGAGCCCATAATATCTTGTTAGTTATGTCATTTCTATATATTATCAGAGAGTACAATTGAAAGTAAAATAAAAAAAACTACATACAACTAGGCCGATTGTACTTTTCTTTTGAAGTAAAAAAAATTATACAAGCCATTCAGACCTGTCACAATGCCTTGAAAACTCATTTATATAAGCATAAGTTGCAACAAGCAAAGGGAAATTGTGACTAGCAACTATCTTTGGACAAAGATATTTACATTCAATAAAAGACAAAAATTAGTGTAGCAAAATGCTAGCACATCAAGAAAATCTCAGGTAGGTTCCATTTTTGTTACATCTCCTTGTGTTGTTGGTTCTTTGATTTGCCACTACTATTCTAAATCTTTAGCGTATGCAACTACTATACTGGCCAATGATGAATCTCGTTGTAGTACTTGTAAATCAATTTCTACCCATGGGTTTTCACTATCTTCACCCTAAACTAAAAAAACTACTTTTACTCTTGATTATTCCTTTGTCATGTCCACATCTTGGGCTTCTAATCCTATAACTAAAACTAATTACTAGCCTTTATCTTCTTCATCTCTCTAATCTAGTGCTATTGTGTCAATAATTTGGACTTTGTGCTCTTGCACCTCACCATAATCTATTTCAGCTTCTTCAAATTGCTCATTAGAAGCAATCTTTGCCATCCATTTCTCAAAAAATGTATCATCTAGCCAATTGAATTAAAAAATATCATATTTGCTTCCTAAGCACATACCCATCTTCCTTATCAATACTAACAAAACCTTTTTTTAAAAGAATCAAAGAATAATTGGACCTTTACCAATTCCTCTGTTGTGGTGGCCCACCAAACATGCCCTTTTTCATTGATTACCTTATTCATTCTCAAATAGAATAGGTCATCCAATTCCATGGTCCATTCATCCTTATTCTTTAATTTATTCTTTCTATGTAAAGCATGATGGAACAAATCAAATTTCTCATTCTTATACTTGCTTAGATAAGAAACAACTTTCAGTTGTAATGCAACCCTTCTACCATCAAAATCTGACAAATCATTAGCAATATCACATGTTTTTTGAATATGGTCATGGGAAGACCTTATAATAGAGTAACACAAAAAAGTAATTTCTTTCCTTCTCTTTCCCCACTTATTGACAATGGGTTTCAAAATCTCTTCATGGGCTTTCAATTCTTCCCATATGCTTATTACTTTTTCTAACTAATCATAAAATAGTGGTCATTCAATTTTATCTACCATATACATTAGAGTCTTTCTTAGTTTATCTTCATATTGCACATTTAGTTGTACATGTAATGCCAACAACTTGCTCTTTTCCTCTTCAAAGTCTTCAGCTGTGTAATACTGTGGCCTTTTTGGTGTATCTAGTATTTCTATAAGTGGAGTGGATTTAAAAGGTTCCACTGGAGGGCAAGGATTTGTAATCCTTGGTCTGGAAGACCTCCCCATCACCCTATTCTCAAGGTTAATCCTCTTTTGGACCTCTTTATTGTAAGCTTCTAAAATTCTTTCATACTTACCCTATAATTCAAACATTTCTTTTTCCTCTTTCTCTACAATAGCTAGAACAAAGTGAGATGTTCCTACATTCATGTGTTTAGCCTATACATGGGAGGTAACTACCACTCTTCTTACAATAATATTACCCATCAATCCAGAATCATCTAGCTGTGATGAGGTAGCTCATGATCCCTTCTTTAATGACCAATTGACTAAGGCAACCTGGCCTTCACTAAATGCAGTAACCTAGAATTCCCTTTTATCTTGATTTTGTAAATCCATTATTTGAAATATAATTAAAAGTTAAAGAATCAACTATGTTGCAATTGGGTAACAGTAAAATATTTGATGCCTTTACCATCTGCCTTCCTTCTTTAGGGCTTATATTTTGAAACTCTTGCATTATTTCTCCTTTCACCTAATTCTACAAGGTAGTCTCCTCCATTTCTGGATGCTCTGTTCTCAATTTATTACATCTTTCTTCAAATTTTCCTATATTGGACTGCCATGCAAGCTATTTGAAGGTTTTTGATTTAACAAAGCTATCATCTGAGAAAAATTGATGACTAGCTTTCTCTATGATAGGGTCCAATTCCCTACCTTTATAATCTACTACTGTTAAATCAAGGCTTGGTACAGGAGGTTCCTGAGGGTCTCCCTCATCCAATTTTGCTTGAGTAATAAAAACACCTCCTTGTGACCCCACTTGTTCAATCTATTCTTTAGTGAGTTGCTCCTCTCCAATCTGCAAAGGAGATTATGTAGGAAAATATTCCTGAATATGAGGATCGTATTCTTTCATTATTCAATGCCTCTTAAGAGAGGGCTCATCAGGTCTCTCTTCCATGACAACACTATTGGATCCCATTATTTGTTTACCCTTATCGATAGTGGCCTTTTTATTTTGAATTATGGTATAACTTGGCCTCTATTAGACAATCAAATGTCTAGCTCCTATATTAGGAGTGAATACCAACCTCCTCATGACCTCCCTAGCCTTATCTGGGTAAGAATTAATAAAGAATTGATTCTTCTCATTCATAGTCTCCATTATTTGAGGAAAAGTATTCATGAGCTTTTTAATCTTATCTACCTCTATTATGGCATTATCTAGAGGAATATACTCTTTATCAAAACAATGTATACATTCCAAAACCCTTGAGTAAACTCTCCATTTTTCTTTTTTAGTTTCTTGTTCCTACAAGGAAAACTCATTTCTTATGATGTCCTTAGGGTAGTAAAATTTAAGGTCAATTTTGCCAAACTTAATTCTGTGTCTAAAGGCCAAGTTATAAAATCCCTCAGTATCACAAAAACAAGGATGAGAAATAGCCATTTTGTACTGATCCAAAATTTTATAGAAAAAAAGCCAACCCCCTTTAGTGATCACAAATTGATGGGCTATAGTAAAAGTAGGGAATATTGACCCCATTTTCCTTTTTATCAAAAATCTTTCTTCTAGTCCCCCTAGCTACCACACAAATTCAGCCATCCCTATCTTTAGAGGTACCTGGTAAGGCAGTAGATGAGGGGTTCCTTTAGAACCATAAACCCTAATGATAGTAGAAATAGAGTATGGGATAATATCTCCCCAATTATGTGAAACTTTCAAGCCAATATGATTATCCATAGGCCTAATGAGACTCATTAGTGCCCTAGGCACTCTGCGATTGTCACTTAATATGAGCCACCTTAACTTTGAAGCAAAGTACCTATCAAACTTGACAAATCTAGAATTCTCTATATCCTTGGTCATATCTACACTCCATAACTAGATTGGTAGTGCTTCTCCATCCTGTTCATTGTTTAAGTCCATTTCCTTACCAAAATATGTTATTCCTTTAAATAAGAACAAATGCATCAACAAAGAATAATGGCCAAAAGTCTTCTCCACTTTCCCCTTTACAATTCCTACTAGGCTAGTATGAATTTCTTCTGCAAAATAGGAGGCAAAGTCAAAAATAAAATCCACACCAAAGGAAGCAATTTGAACCATCATGTACATAAGACTAATGGGCATGACATTCTATTTTTCCTCACCAAAAACTTGACATAAAGTCGTGTATGTCTCTACAGCCCTGGAAGTGAAATATTCTTTCTTGAAGGGTTCCCTAGATGTTGTTGTAATTACTGGAAAATTCTTGATTGTGCCAATATGGGCCCTTAGTGCACCCTCCTAATTACATACCTCTTTGACATGTATCCCTTTTCTAATTCTTGTAAGTTAATGGGCACATGATAATCTATCAAAGGCTCTAGACCAAATACCTCTCTAATCTCTTCAGGACTAATTGTAACCAGAGGCACACCATTAGTTCTTCTTATTATTCTAATTGCTTGATCATAATTTTTTGCAACACCTTCAAGAAGGTCATAATCCATAAAGACACTTGGAACCACTAATTTCCCTAAACCAAAGTTCCAAATATTGGCATGTGGGGCAAAAAAATTCCCCTCTAAAAACCATTTCTTGAATAGAGAAAGACTAGTTTGAGAAGTTTTGGCATCCCTGACCCAGTTCCCCTTATCATATAACCCATCTATGATTTTCATCTTGATCTTCTACTTGTTCTTCCTTGTAATTCTACAATATCTCATGAACAATGGGGAAACTATTTCACATCCTAATCAAGCTCAACACAATATTCTCAATAATTTCTTCTACTCAGAAAGCTTGAAATATTGTTCATGTGAGATGAAAATGGTGAAATCTTCTGCAATATACTCTATTTTTTCTTGCACGCAGAGCTTTCATTCCTCATAAATGAATTATAAGGGAAACAGAGTGGCACCACCTTACCTTTTCAAATTTGCACCATTGATCTTAGAAAATCCTACGATCCAGGAGTGAAAATAGGGATGATTCATGTTCCACTTAAAATGCTAGTAGTCAAACCAATGAAAATTCTCCATATGTACCTTTCCTTCACAGTTGGCATTTCAAATTGGACCAACTAATTCTTGAGGATATGTGTCACCATGTTGCTATCTTGCTATACATAAAGAGTGAGCACATTTCCTATGTGAGATAGCAACAACCATTGATCTCATTTTGATTGAGTGGAAGAATTTGATTTATTATTTAATACAAATATGGTGGGTCCACTATCCATTTACTTCACTCACTATGTCACTACCCTTAAACTTTGAGTGATTCTCCATAGTGATGACATGATAGCCATAGATCTGGGCTTGATCTAATGGTATGGAAACTATATTATATCCTGATAACTGAGGTGGGTTCCTCAGTCACCAAGTTACATTGGGTAAACAGAGCACAATTTCTCATAATGACTTGGGGATGATCATTGATCTAATCTTGATCCAACAATCATCATTATTCATCTGACATCTAAGGTGGGTGTGGCTTTTCATCCCTGATAATGTGGGAAAGTCATGTCAAGCTGGCATATATATATTAATATTTTAATCCTTATTGTGACATTGTATCTTCTGAGATGCATTTCTCATTTTTAGGCTAGGCACTATGTCACTACCAGTGATTAATAAGAAATTCTCAGTCATGACATAGCGACCTCTGGTGATTCCAAAATTTTTGATAATGGGGAAATGATTACCTATCAATCATGATTATACTAATTAGTACTTTTGTCAGAATAATGAATGTGCATGTTCATGATACTATGTGGGAAATCCATAGTCGCCATCATTTTCAAAAGTTGCCACTTTTTGCATTCCCTGGTAAGGCACTACATCACTATCGGTAAGGTGCAAAGATTTTCCAGTTGTGACATAGTGACTCACTAGAAAATTTGAGTTTTAGTGATGCCAATTACAACTTGTTCCATGTGTGTCCTTTCTAACACTGGCAACTCTGAGATGGAGGACATGGCTAAACCCTTTCTAGAACAATGCACCTTTCTAGCATCAGCTTTCACTTTATGACACCATTAAGATATTTCATGATAGTTGTTATGGCATTGTCATTAAAAACCTTGCATTTCCCTATAGTGATGATGTGAAAATCATAGATCTAACAAATATTAGATGGTGGGAAGGACTTGGAAAAAAGACACTCAACCCCACAGAAGATTTAAGTAGGGCAAGGAATATTTGCATTTTAAAAAGTTTTGTGCCTGAATAAATTCAAAAGAAATGAGACCTAGGGTTTGACAAAGATTTTAAAAGTTTATCAAAATTGCAAGACCAAAAATAGGAAACCGAGCATCCAAAAATGGATTCAATTCTAATTTTTTATACCTAGAATTTGGAAACATTTATTTTGTAAAAACAAGACCAATAGTGGCTCTGTCTAGGGATGATAGACTACTTGAGTCTATGAAAGAATCTAGAATATATGGTAGAGTAGACCACATACTTGATGAAAAAATGACAATTTCTTCAGAGAGCATAGGAACACAAAAGAAAGAATATATAGGAGCTATACATAGACTCAAGGAATATACAAATGTACAAAAACTCTAAAACTACTATTCATGGAAACAAAGATACTTTAAGAAAAACATCTCTTCAAGAATTGTCCATGAATAGGCAATTCAAGAATATCTCTAGTTAGATTCCTCAGATAATATGAATCTTCACCATTTTTCTCATAAATGTCATATGGACCAAGCTAGATAGGATCAAACTTACCATTCTTTCCTTTATCTTCCATTCTAGCATTCCACATCAATACCATATCACCTATTTCAAATTTCCTCTCAATTTCCTTCTTTTCATATAAATGCTTCATCTGTGACTGTAACTTGGCATTTTGAATAGAAGAATCCCTTCTTGCTTCTTCTAATTGTATAATATCACCCATTCTAAGCTACAACTCATCAATGGTATCATCTTCATAAAGTTGAATGAATTTGAACATTTCCTTTAAATTATTCTATGGAAGTCTAGCTTGTATGTCATAGACCAAATCAAAAGGAGCACATCTAATGCCCATTTTCATAGTAACCCTATTAGCCCATAGAGCTAATGGTTGTTTTCAATCCCAAGCCTTCTTGTTCTCTCCTAAAATCCTCTTAATGATTTTCAATATACCTTTATTGCTTGATTCTGCCTGACCATTCCCTTGGGGATGATATTACAAAAATTCTTATATTCCTCAAATCTAAAACACATAGCATTATTAGTTACAATCTTTTGTGGACATCCAAACTTGGTCACAATATTATTTAGAATGAAATTAATCACCACTTTACTTGTTGCATTCTTAGTAGGAATTTCTTCAACCCACTTAGTGAAGTAATCAATAGTTACCAGGATCCAAGAATGTCCACCATTGGGCTTATTTGAAATCTCAGCAATGAATTCAATTCCCCATTGTTGAAATGGTGTCTACACCTCAATAGGTCTTAATGGTAAATTCCCAAAAAAATTTAACTTTCGACTAAACCTTTGACAAGCATCAGATGTTTTCAAAAACTCATGAGCATCTCTAAAAAGTGTTGGCCACCAAAAGCCATCCCTAAGAACTTTATGAACAATAGTTTTAGCCATATAATGACCCCCACATACACCTTCATGCATATTTTTTAAGATCCTTTTAGACTCAATTTCATCTACACATTTTAAAAGGATCCCTTCCATATTTCTCCACCACAACTACCCTTGCACTATAACATACCTTATAGCTTGCAACTTTAGAGATCTTTTTTGGTTGTTTGTTAATCCTAATGGGGATTTCATGTTCCACAAGTAATAAATCAGATTTCTATACCAGTCAGAAGTATCCATATCACAAAGATTATCCCTACAGCTATCATCAAGTTGATTGATTTATTTTGCCTCTAAATTGGCTTCTACCATCAATTTGGCCAGGCCTTGACCCCTAACCAATTTGGTGATCTAAATATCAATGTTAATTTCTTGTATTTAATTAATCCACCTACATCTTCTGCTAGATACCTCTTGTTGTGAACAGATGTCCTTTACAATAGCAATAGGGAAAAATGCAATAATAGTGGCTCCCATTAGATAACACCTAAAATCCTTTACCCCTTTCACTAGTTCATATGCTTTTTTTTCATCTATATCATACTTAAGTTCTTTTGCCTATAATGATTTGCTAAAAAATGCGATGGGCTACTCATAACCTCCCTCATTTTTCTATAATAGTACTGAAGCAATAGTGTGAATTGAAGCAAAAGAAAATATATGCATTAGCTTATCATAATTAGGTGCCCTAAGAACATGAGCATCCTTAAAAGCTTGCTTAATCATCTAGAATGCAATGCTAGGCTCACCATCCCATTTTATCTCAGATCCTTTTTTTAAAATTCTTGATATAGGCCTACTAATCTCTGCAAAATTAGTCACAAATCTTCTAAGAAAATTAATCTACCTAAAAATGACTGAATTTCCTTAACGCTTTTAGGCTTCTAAATTTTATCTATTGCTTCTACCCTTTCAGGGTCAATCCTCACTCCATCCTTACCAACTAGATGCCCTAACAACTTTCCTTCACTAACACCAAAATTTCTTTTTCTTGGATTTAGAGAGATACCATACTTAAGTTCTCTGATAAATATTTTTTCTAGATGCATGCAATGATCATTCTCATCCTTGGAATAAGAAGTTAGATAATCCTGATATACAACCAAAAATTTATCAATAATATTAGAAAAAGCCACATCCATAGCCCTTTGAAAAGTAGCCCTAGCATTAGTAAGCCCAAAAGGCATCCTGACATACACATAAGTACCCCATGGAGTAGTAAAGGTAGTCTTAAATTGTTCTGATTCCTTAACAACCACTTGATTGTAACCTAAAAATCCATCCATCATAGACATAAGTTCAAAACCAATAACCCTTTGCAACATGGCTTCCATACTTGGCAATCCATAATTATTCTTTAATGAAGATATATTAAGATTCCTAAAATCAAAACATAACCTTATGTATCCATTTTTCCTCCTAATAGGGACTAAATTGGACACCCAAGAGGAATGTCTAATAGGATTTATGATTCCTTTAACTTGATTAGTTCCTCTTGCATTTTGGGAGCCAAAGTTGGATTTAATGGCCTTCGTTTTTGCCTAAAAGGTTTAGCATCTAGTTCCAAAGGGATTTCATTCTGAAAAAGATCTTCCCTATAAGCTTTTAGGTCATCATCTAACCATACGAACACATGTCTATATTTCCTTAACAAATCCATCAAGTCTTGCCTAATTTTAGGAGGCAATTTCTTACCAATATATACCCTCTTAGGTGTTTCCTCAATTCCCAAATTTACTCTTCTAGATCTTTAGCATTGTACTTATTAGCATCAACTTGTGACCTGTCTTGGTTGTTAAAAATAGTTTTTAAAACAACTAAACCCTTTGGAATTTTTTTTGTCTTCAATTGCACAACTACTTAACCAAAAACATTATCTTTTCCATTTATTTTTTCTACATAGGCTGTACAATCAATTTCTTGTCCTAACAACATATTCTTACAATTTAAAAATCTTAGAATATCCTTATCATCTTCAAATACTTACCAATTCTAGACATTATCAGGAACAGAGGGTCTAGTTTGAGTCTCAATTTGCTAGTAAGTTTGACATCTTTTTATTAGTCCTATCTTTCCAAGTTATCCCAAATGCATCAAAATATTCAATCATATCTCATACAACATTCTTTTATTTTTTGACACATAAGCATTCCTTACTTGGGATACAAAAAATTCAAAATCTCCTATAACATGCAAAAATTTTATTCCATACTTATGAGCTAATCTAAGGCCTAATAGCAAAGCCTCGTATTCTACTATATTGTTGGTACAAGGGAAACTCAATGTAAAAGAGAATTTGTATGTTACCCCTGCTGGAGATATCAACAAAATACCTACACTAGATCCATCCTTGTAGCATGCACCATCAAAAAACATAGTCCATAGATCACCTTTGTCTGTTTTTGTGTTAGCTTGTACTTCGATCTAAGACTTATGCTTGGATTTCTTCAAAGTCAAAACCTTAGCTTGGAATGCATTGATATCTATATCCAAAAAGTTTTTCATATCATTCTCTATGTCTTCTTCTATCATATATATACTTTTAGGCTCCCTATTTACTTTTATCAAATTCCCCTCAATATTGAAATAGAAAATTATAAATCACATTGTAGTCTCCCTCCCATCGAAACACTCCACTTTCTAGATAACAACATGCCATATTGAGGTAGAATATCAACAACCAATACACTTATAGTAAGCTCTTTGTCAGGACATGTTGTCAATCTATATGGTAAAGAATTAATAGTATCTATGACTGTCACTTCTCTTTTATCCATAGTACAACATCTTCCCTGAGTGGTATGAACCTTCAAGCCTAATTCCTTGATTATTTCAAAAGGCATCATAGTGTTGGAAGCACCAAAATTAATCATGAAATTTTTCAATATTTTACCCTTTACTAGAATACTCAAGAAAAATGGCTCAACATTTTCCAAACATTGATTTGTAGAACTATCTAGAAACAATTGAGGAATTTGAGACACAACTACTTTAGCTTCTTTTTCTTTCACCTTTTCTTTACTGCTTTCCTTGGGATTGTGATTTTCATTACACTCATGTCTTACCTTTATATCAATATCTCCCAACCATGTTGTGGCTTTATTCCTGTGTTTAGGGATTCTTAACAATTTAGACAAAGTGACTTTGATAGTGATTTGTGATGACATAGTAGTCATATCTATAGAAGAATTAGACGGGTCATCAGTAACCCTATTACTTTTGTCATGATGTGTATCCAAAATGTTTACAATACCTTGGTAATTTTTGTCACTTATAATGATTTCTTTTGGTATCTTTTCATCTAACTTCTTCAGAGTATTATTTGGGGACTCACAAACCTTGGGATTATTCACCTTCTTTGGTTCCCATTTCTTATTGGTAATTTTAATCTTCTCAGTAGGGATTTCTTTAGGCTTCACAGCTTCCCCTTTTTTTAAGATTAACTCCTTTTATAAAAATACTAGCCACCTTGTCATTACCCTCTTTCTGAGCCATGTTTCTAGTCTGTACCTGAGCTATCATGTTCGTAGTAATTCGATCAATCTCTTCTCTATAGGGCTTCCTTAATGTCACCTCTTCTTTGTCATTTACCATGTTACACACATTGTCTTCAACATCACTTTTATCAAAAAAAACTTGCTCTTATATTTCACTCTGAAACTGCCTTTTCTCATTTACATATCTATCATAATATTCAAATCAGAGTAATCATAGTGTGACTCAAACATATTACATCCTAAATCATCATTTTTTTCTTCATGTTCCTAACATCCTTCTACTACAGTCTGATTTCATAGGAAGGACAAGGCTACTACACAAGATTTAGGGGCATGGGGTAATTGACACACAAAGCACCATGTAGGCTTAGAAGTAAACTTAGGATCACCCACCAAATTTATAGAGTTTCTAGATAAAGGTTCCAGAGTCAACTTGTTGTTGATATTCTTAGGGGGAGGGACATTAGGCTAACCATCTTTCTAGGTGGTATTATAGGGGAAATTTTCCAACCTATTTTGTCTATTGAAATTTGATTGGTAAGGGACCCTATTTTCAGTGAGACTCCTATCATTTTTTACCTGAGGGAGATTTAGATTCTTTATAGCATTTAGAACTTGACTGTTCTCACTAGGCTCTTGCTTTTTTCCACCTCCACTTTTGTGATCTTCCTTTATGTTTCCCTATTTTCAAACAACTTGGGATCATCTCTTTTACTTTCCAATCTCCTTGAAATTCTCAAGTTATTCTCTACATTATTAGCAATTCTAAAAGCATCTCTTAAAGTCCTAGGTTAATTATCCCTAAGTTGGTATGCAATTTTTCCATCAAAAGCATTCAAGTATGTAATCAAACAGATCTTGTCATCAACTCACATGGCTTGCATGAGCTTATACATCCTTTTTTGGAATCTATTATTGAATTCAGTAATAGACTAATTAGGTAGCCTCTTAATATTACTAAATTCACTTAGGATATAGCTTTGATTCTTCTTGTCACCATATTTCTCTTTGAAAAAGTACTCAATATCCCTCCAATCAACAATAGATAATTTAGGAAGTCTCTTGAACCACTCTCTAGCTTCTTCAATTAATGACTGAATAAACAACTTCATAATAACATCTTTAGCCTCAACCTCATAATCACTCATCACATCAAGAAAAATCCTCAAATGGTCCTCAAAAGTGATAGTGTTGTTTCTAATAAATTTAGGCAACATTTTCCTTATTTCTTATGGGATGGGGTTAGGGTAACTAGGGATTCCATCAAAACATATTTTCCTATAACCCTCTAACTGGATAGGTCTCCTTTGTAGATCAATCTTAGGATGATGGTCAATATCTCTCTTATTATTATTCATAGTATTACTAGTGCTAGTATCATCAATGGATTTGTTAAGATCTACTTTATGTGAGAATGAAGATAAGAAAGAAATAGGTACATTAGTAGTACTTTTATTTGCATGATTAGATCCACCATCATTTTTAGGCATAACTATAGATTGCCTCCTAGCATTTTCCAAGAATTTAATCTTGTTGTTTATCTCAGTTATAGCTACTTCATTTTCTACAAATTCCAACCTCTTAACCAAAGCATCATTTTCTTTCCTTTTCTTCTCCAACTCAATATTAGAAGGTGACATGGAATTGTGGATTTGAACAATCTTTATTGGTTCCTTAATCTTAATACCAATCTCCTTCTATTTTAATTTATCTTTGACATCATCAACATGCCCTACATCTTTTGGTTTATTTTTGTTAACTCCTAGAGCACTATATTTTCTAATATGTTGTATTGTAGGTCCTTCTAGATTCATATTTTGATTTTCCAACAACTTTTTTTCTTGTATATTAAGCTATTTAACTTGACCTATAATCTTTGGTTGCCATGCATTAGTTGCTATTTCATTTTTCTTCTTTAGTGTAGTAATTTTCCTAAGTAATGTATGCTTTTCTTCAAAATCTTTTGTAATTTCTTCCCTCTCCTTTTGCAATTTCTTATTTATGGCTTCTTGCTCAACAATTTGCATTCTCAGGACCTCAATCTCATCAGGATGAGGAATAGTAAACTTAGAACTAGCAATTTTTTCATCATTAAAACTCTCAGGATCTAAGTTTTTTGGTCCTACTTCTTATTGAGAATAATTAGATAGGAAAGGGTTCATACTTCATTGAAAAAGATTATTGCTATTTATTTTATCTAAACTAGGTGTATTGTGTTGCCTAATAGTTTCTTGACATATTACTTTGGGAGTACTAAAAATGTCATCATCAAATAGTCCCAGATGGGATATAGAACTTTGGCAAGATGATTCCCTTTCCATAGCAAAAAAAAAGTATTCTCTCCCCTTATAATTTGTTCTTGGGGATGGTCTTTTTTATGCATCTAAGACCTTTTCACAGCCCAATTCTGTCTTCCCCTAGGAGGGAGATTAGTTTGTAATTTGATTCCTAGGTTTTTCTTCACATTTTCTCGTGTGTTCTTCTTGTTATCTATGATTTGAGACAACAAACTTCTAATATTGACACTGGTTAAAACCTTTTGAGTTGCTACCCACACTATCATAATGGGAATAATTGCTGAATAGATAACAATTACTCCACTAATGATCTTAGACAAAATGCAAATAACCCTCAAAACCACAGAAAAGTTTACTTGAAAATGCTCACCTTAGGCTCTACCCAAGGGAGACATAGATCTTAAATGATATATTGGTTTATGAAAACATAAAGTGTTACTCTCCAATAGAGTCACCATTTTGTTGGTGTTTAAAACTACTGAACAACAAAATGTTCAATATCAAAGTGATTAATACTCACATAACCTAAGGATCAACTACTGCCTATTAACAATTAGATGTGTAAATCACTTGGAGCCAACTTCAACAAAACCAAGGATGGTTTTCTACTCTCTAGAATTTGCAAGACCAAGGTGGGTATACCTAAGGGATGATTCAAATGCAAACTTTTGTATGAAAATTATCTTAGTTTCATTTTGATTATCATCTTCTATCCTCAAACACATACACAGTTCATCCAATTTTTTAATATTTATAGATTTATATACATCCCTCATGTAGTCATAATTCTCCTAGGATTTACAAATATTTCTAGAATAGCAGCTACCTAACACTCAAAAATTATAGATAAACAAGTGGTGACCAACATTTATGAATTTAAATAAAATGGAATGAAAATGATTTTGATTTTATAATTGATTTGATATGTAATGGTAGGATTCACTCTCTCTCACTTTTGATTTATATGGCCAGTGCCTTATCCAATGGGCCAAAGTTAACTATTGGCAGGAGGTCTAGTTCAAATAACTTGTAAATGAATTTATCAATTGTAATCACCCATTTCCATTCTTATGGAGTATCCCTTTTATAAACTCATAAACTCTACTAATTTATTGAAGCATTTACATAATTCTTTGAATTAAAAGCAACAATAAAGTCAATATACAACCCATCCAGACTGCATTCAATCAATTAAACCTTATTCAAATGACTTTAAAGTAAACAAACTCATAAAATGCAGACAAAAATTGGTGACACAGATATCTAGTAAGTACCACTTTGTATTATCATTTTAGATGACTAATACAATGACCAATAGAAACTCAATGAAAAGCCAAGAATATCTTGCCGATTCTTTCATTTCTATATATTATCAGAGACTACAATTGAAAGTAAACTCAAAATGACTACATACAACTGGACTGACTGTACTTTTCTTTTAAAGAAAAAAAAATTATACAAGCCATTCAGACTTGTCAAAATGCCTTGAAAACTCATTTATATAAGCATGGGTTGCACAAGCATAGGGAAATTGTGACTAACAACTATCTTTTGACAAATATATTTACATTCAACAAAGAACAAAAATTAGTGTAATAGAATGCTAGTACATCGAGAAATTCTCTAGTAGGTCCCATTTCTATTATATCTCCTCATGTTGTTGGTTCTTTGATTTTCCACTACTATTCTGAATCTTCTATGTATGCAACTACTATACTGGCCAATGATGAATCTTGTTGTAGTACTTGAAAATCAATTTCTACCCATGGGTTTTTACTATCTTCACCCTAAACTGACAAAACTACTTTTACTCTTGATTGTTCCTCTATCATGTCCACATCCTGAGCTTTTGATCTTGTAATTGAAACTGGTTGTTCACCTTTCTCTTCTTCATCTCTCTAATCTAGTGTTGTTGTGTCAATAATCTACACTTCATCCTCTTGCACCTCATCATCATCTATTTCAACTTCTTCAAATTGTTTGTTAGAATTAATCTCTACCATTCACTTGTCAAAAAGTGTATCATCTGGCCAATTGAATTGTAAAAAATCATGTTTCTTCCTAAGCACATACTAAGCTTTCTTATCAATACTAACAAAATCTTGTTTTAAGGAATCAAAGAATAATTGGACCTTCACTAATTCCTCTATCATGGTGGCCCACCAAGAATGCCCTTTTTCATTGATTACCATATTCATTTTCAAATAGAATAGGTCATCCAATTCCATGGCCCATTCATCCTTATTCTTTAATTTATTCTTTCTATGTAAAGCATGATGGAACAAATCAAATTTCTCATTCTTATACTTGCTTAGATAAGAAACAACTTTTAGTTGTAATGCAACCCTTTTGCCATTAAAATCTGATAGATCATTAGCAATATCATATGTTTTTTGAATATGGTCATGGGAAGACCTTATAATAGAGTAACACAAAAAAGTAATTTCTTTCCTTCTCTTTCCCCACTTATTGACAATGGGTTTCAAAATCTCTTCATGGGCTTTCAATTCTTCCCATATGCTTATTACTTTTTCTAACTAATCATAAAATAGTGGTCATTCAATTTTATCTACCATATGCATTAGAGTCTTTCTCAATTTATCTTCATATTGCACATTTAGTTGCACATGTAATGCCCACAACTTGCTCTTTTCCTCTTCAAAGTCTTCAGTTGTGTAATACTATTGCCTTTGTGGTGTATCTAGTATTCTATAAGTGGAGTGGATTTAAAAGGTTCCACTAGAGGGCGAGGATATGTAATCCTTGGTCTGGAAGGCCTCCCCATCACCCTATTCTCAAGCTTAATCCTCTTTTGGACATCTATATTATAAGCTTCTAAAATTATTTCATACTTACCTTCTAATTCAGACATTTCCTTTTCCTCTTTCTCTGCAGTAGCTAGAACAAAGTGAGATGTTCCTACATTCATGTGTGCAGCCTGTACATGGGAGGCATTTGCCACTCTTCTTACAATAATATTTCCCATCAATCCAAAATCATCTGGCTATGATGAGGTAGCTCATGATCCCTTACTTAATGACCAAATTAGGTAACAGTAAAATATTTGATGCCTTTACCATCCTTATATTTTGAAACTCTTGCATTATTTCTCCTTTCACCTAATTTTGCAAGGTAGACTCCTCCATTTTTGGATGCTCTATTCTCAATTTATTACATCTGTCTTCAAATTTTTGTATATTGGACTGCCATGCAAGCTAGTGGAAAGCTCTGGATTTAACAAAGCTATCATCTGACAAAAATTGATGACTAGCTTGCTCTATGATAGGGTCCAATTCCCTACCTTTATAATCTTCTACTATTAAATCAAGGCTTGGCACAAGAGGTTCCTAAGGATCTCTCTCATCCAATTCTACTTGAGTAATTAAAACACCTCCTTATGACCTCATTTGTTCAATTTGTTCTCCAATGAGTTGCTTCTCTCCAATCCGCAATGGGGATTGTGTAGGTGAATATTCCTCAATATGAGGATCATGTTCTTTCATTATTTTTTGCCTCTTAGGAGAGGGCTCATCAGGTCTCTCTTCAATGACAACACTGGTGGATCCCATTATTTTTTTACCCTTATCCACAATGGCCTTTTTATTTTGAATTATGGTATAACTTGGCCTCTTTTGGACAATCAAATGTCCAACTCCTACATTAAGATTGAATGTCAACCTCCTCATGACCTCCTTGGCCTTATCTAGGTAAGAATTAATAAAGAATTGTTTCTTCTCATTCATAGTCCCCATTATTTGAGGAAAAGTACTCATGAGCTTTTTAATCTTATCTACCTCTATTATGGTATTATCTAGAGGACTATAATCTTTCTCAAAACAATGTATAAATTTTGAAACCCTTGAGTAAACTCTCCATTTCTCTTTTTAAGTTTCCTATTCTTGCAAGAAAAACTCATTTCTTATGATGTCCTTAGGGTAATAAAATTCATGGTCTATTTTGCCAAACTTAGTTCTGTGTCTAAAGGCCAAGTTATAAAATCCCTCAGTATCACAAAAATGGGGATGGGAAACAACCATTTTGTACTAATCTAAAATTTTATATAGAAAAAGCCAACCCCCTTTAGTGATCACAAATTGATGGGCTATAGTACAAGTAGGGAATATTGACCCCCTTTTCTTTTTTATCGAAAAAATTTCTTCTAGTCCCCCTAGCTGTCACAACAATTTAGCCATCCCTTCTCTAGAGGTTCCTGGTAAGGCAATACATGAGGGGTTCCTTTAAAACCATAAACCCTAATGATAGTAGAAATAGAGTATGGGATAATATCTCCCCAATTATTTGAAACTTTCAAGTCAATAGGACTATCCATAGGCCTAATGAGACCCATTAGTGCCCTAGGCACTCTGGGATTGTCACTTAATATTAGGCACCTCAACTTTGAAGAAAAGTACCTATCAAACTTGACAAAGCTAGCATTCTCTACATCCCAAGTCATATCTACACTCCATAACTAGACTAGCAGTGCTTCTCTATCCTGTTCTCTATTTAAGTCCATTTCCTTACCAAAATATGTTACTCCTTTAAACAAGAACATATGAATCAACAAAGAATAATGACCAAAAGTCTTCTCCACTTTCCCCTTTGCAATTCCTACTAGGCTAGTATGAATTTCTTCTACTAAATAGGAGGCAAAGTCAAAAATAACATCCACACCAAAGGAAGAAATTTTAACCATCATGTACATAAGATTGATGGGCACGACATTTTGTTCATCCCCACCAAAAACTTGACATGAAGTCTTGTATGTCTCTATAGCCCTGGAAGTGAAATATTCTTTCTTGAAGGGTTCCCTAGAAGTTGTTGTAATTATTGACAAATTCCTGATTGTGCCAATATGGGCCCTCAATGCACCCCCCCAATTAAAGCCCTCTTTGACATGTATTTTTTTCCTAATTCTTGTAAGTTAATGGGCACATGATAATTTGTCAAAGGCTCTAGACCAAATACCTCTCGAATCTCTTTAGGACTAATTATAACCAAAGGCACACCATTAGTTCTTCTTATTATTCTAATTGCTTGATCATAATTCTTTGCAACAACTTCAAGAAGGTCATAATCCATAAGGACACTTGGAACCACTAATTTCCCTAAATCAAAGTTCCAAATATTGGCATGCGAGGAAAATAAATTCCTCTCTCAAAACCATTTCTTGAATAGAGAAAGACCAATTTGAGAAGTTTTGGCATCCCTAACCTAGTCCCCCTTATCATATAACCCATCTACAATTTTTAGCATGATCTTCTTATTTTTCTTCCCTGTAATTTTGCAATATATCATAAACAATGGGGAAACTACTTCACGTTCTAATCAAGCTCAACACAATATTCTTAGTAATTTCTTCTTCTCAAAAAGATTGAAATCTTGTTCATGTGAGATGAAAATGGTGAAATCTTTTTCAATATACTCTATTTTTCCTCGCACACGAAGCTTTCATTCCTCATAAATGAATTGTAAGGGAAATAGAGTGGCACCACCTTCCCTTTTCAAATTCGTTCCATTGATCTCAGAAAATCCTATGATCCAGGAGTGAAAACAAGGATGATTCACATTCCACTTGACATGTTGGCAGTCAAACCAATGAAAATTCTCCAGATGTACCTTTCCTTCATATTTGGCATTTCAAACTAGACCCACTAATTCTTGAGGACATGTGTCACTGTATTGCTATCTTGCTATACATAAAGAGTGAGCATATTGCCTATGTGAGATAGCGACAACCATTGATCCCATTTTGATCAAGCGGAAGATATTTGATTTATTATTTAATCCAAATGTGGTGGGTCCACTATCAATTTACTTCACTTGCCATGTCACTACCCTTAAACTTTGAGCGATTCTCCATAGCAATGACATGACATCCATAGATCTAGGCTTGATCTAATGGTGTGGAAACTCTAATATATCCCTATAACTAAAGTGGGTCCCTCAGTCACCAAGTTGCATTGGGTAAATAGAGCACAATTTCTCATAATGAATTGGTGATGATCGTTGATCTAATCTTGATCTAATGATCATCATTGTTCATTTGACATTTGACTTGGGCATGGGTCCTCATCCCTGATGACATGGGAAAGTCATGTCAAGTTGGCATATATATTAATATTTTAATCCTTATTGTGACATCATGTCTTCTAAGCCTCACTACATTTCTCATTTTTAGGTTGGGCGCTATGTTGCTATTGGTGATTTGCAATCAATTCTTGGTTGTGACATAGTGACCTATGGTGGTTCCAAAATTTTTGGTAACGGGGAAATAATTACCTATCAATCATGATTATACTAATTAGTACTTTTTTTATAAAAAATTAATGTGCATGTTCATGATACTACGTAGGAACTTTACAGTGGCCATTATTTTCAAAAGCTATTGCTTTCTGCATTCTTTGACAAGGTGCTACGTCACTACCAATAGGGTGCAAATATTTTTTAGTCCTAACATAGCAACTCGCAAAAAATTTGAGTTCTGGTGATGCCAACTACAACTTGTTCCACGTGTGTCCTTTCTGACATTAACAACTCCGAGATGGAGCACATGGTTGAACCCTTTCTAGAACAATGCACCTTTATAGTGTTGGCTTTCACTTTATGACATTGTAAAGATATTTCATGGTAGTCACTATGTTGCTATCATTAAAAACCTTGTATTTCCTTATAGTGATGATGGGACAACTGTAGATCTAACAAAGATTAGATGGTGGGAAGGACTTGGAAAAAAGGCACTTAGCCCCACAAAAGATTTAAGCGAGACAAGGAATATTCACATTTAAAAAATTTTTGTGCCAGAATAAATTCAAAATAAATGAGACCTAGGGTTTGACAAATATTTTCAAAGGTTATCAAAATTGCAAGACCAAAAACCAGAGACCCTAGCCTCCAAAAATGGACTCAATTCTATTTTTTTATACCTAGAATTTGGAAACATTTATTTTGTAAAAATTAGACCAACAACTCACATTCACAGAAAGGGTAAAGATACAAGAATGAAGTAAATAACCATAGCATAAAATCCATCTCATTAAATAATCAACAAATATGTCCAATAAATCATATAACCAAATATCATCATAGATCTACTATCATTTAAAAATAGCATCAATATACAAATATGATAAATTGAAACGTATAGCAGTAAAGCATCTATGGTACTAAATCAAAGTATGACATCCAACCCTCAAGTCATCTCAAATTACAATAACAATAAGAGTATCAAGTAATTTTTGAATCAAAATAGATAAGGTATAGACTGCAAACATGAGAGGCACTACATACTCACCCACTAGCATAAGCTTACTCCTGGAAGCCAGCAAAAAAGATAGGGGTACAATCCCCTTAGTTGTGTAGCATCTTCCCAAGTCATAGAGGACTCATCACTCGGGTCCCATTAGACCCTTACCTGCTTGATGTCCTGACCTCGTAGGTTAGCCTATGCTACTATAGGATACAAATGGGCTCCAAAGTAAGCTACCCATTTGCTACCTATAAAGCATCACAATCAAGAACATGGGTCACATCTAGAATATATAGCTTCAAAATAGAAACATGAAAAACATCATGAATGTGTCATAGGATAGGTGGAAACAATAGTTGATAGGAAACATGACCAATCCTTTCAAGACCACAAAATGTTTGACAAAATGTGGCACCAACCTAAAGCCTTTTTCCATAATGGATGGGGCTTGGATGCACTCTCGAAAACACCCTATCACTAGTAGAAAGGTGACGATCAAACCTATGTGCATCTACATACTTCTTCTATCTGTCTTGAGAAATAACAAAATGCTCCCTAATGTGAACAAACTACTGTTCCATATCCTAAAGCATCTCTGGACCCAAAAGAACTTGTTCCTCTAAGTGATGCAAAACTAAAAGGGTACAACATGGTTTACCATACAAGGCCTGAAAAGGTGACATGCCAAGGGAACTATGATATCTATTGTTGTATGCAAACTCAACAAGGTACAAATAGTCCTCCCGCTTCACCTACCTATCCATAACATACATGTGAAGCATATCTTCTAGAACTCAATTCACTCTCTCTGTCTGACCATTGATCTCAGAGTGATAAGCCAAACTAAAATTGAGTTGCACACCCAAAGCATGTTGGAGAGATGTCCACATTATAGAAGTAAACACTAGATCTCTATCTAGAATGATACAAGGAATCTCATGCAAATGAACAATATCTATCAAGAAAACATGCACTACAGAAGAAGTTGTGTAGGATGCTCTCATTGGTGAAAAATGTGCCACCTTGGAAAATTTTTCCACTATCACCATGATATAATCATGTCTCTATGATGACATAGGAAACCCTATGATAAAATCAATGGATATCATATCGAACTTCCACTCTAGAATGGTATGCAGCTACAAAAGACCCATCAGATGCTAATGCTCTACCTTCACTCTTTGGAACTCAAGACATCTAGAAACAAAATCAGCAATATCGCATATTATCCCTACGCAAAAGTATAACTATTTGAGATCTACATGCATTTTCTTGACACTAGGATGTGTAGATTATGGTGCACAATGCACTTCTGACAAAACCAATGTACAAAGATCACCTAACATGGGTACATAAATATGCTCCAAGTGTCATAGTAGTCCATCAAAATCAAGCACATAATAGAAAATCTCTCCTCAAGGGTATGTCTAGACTCGATCTCTACCCTTACCTCCTTATACCAAGTATCACTGGGAAAAGCCTCCAAGATATAGCCTTGCAAATGCACTCCCAATGACATCACTGATACCTCATGTTACCTTCTGATCAAAGCATCTATGATGAAATTATCCCTCCCTTTAATGTAATGAACATCAAATTCATACTCAAACAAGAACTCCATCCAATGACATTGTTGTGCATTCAGGTTTGGTTGAGTAAAGATATACTACAAGCTCCTATGATCTCTATACAACTCAAACTTATGTCCCAAAAGAAAATGCCTCCAAAAAACAAGGGCATGCACCATGGCCATGAGTTCCAAATCATGAGTGGGGTTGTTCAACTCATGATCCTTGAGTTTCCTTGACTCATATGCAATCACTTGATCATCCTACATCAACACTGTACCCACATCTTTTAATGAAGCATCTGTACAAACAATAAAATCATCTATAGGATTAGGCAGTACAAGGACTAGTGCACTTGTCAAAACTCCTTAATAGTACTAAATGTTGCCTCACACTAGTGTAACCAAACATACTTCTTCCCTTTTCTCTAAAGAGAGGTGATGGGATGAGCTAATTATGAGAAATCCTTCATGAAGCGATAGTAGTAACTCACAAATCCTATAAAATTATGAAGTTCTGAGACATTAGTGGGTACTGACTGATCCATGATAGCATGAATCTTCTCTAGATCCATTGCAATCCCATCACTAGTGATGGTGTGTTCTAAATACTTCACCTCTGACTAGAAGAACCCACATTTACTCAAGTTTTCATGCAATTGATGGTCTCTCAAGCACTGCAATACCTAACATAAGTGGACTTTGTACTCCTCCATAGTCTTTGAATAGATAAATATCTCATCCAAGAATACAGTGACACACTGATTGAGGTAAGTTCAAAATACACCATTCATCAAACTCATAAATACTAATGGTGCATTGGTTAACTCAAAGAGTACCACCATGAACTCATAATGCCCATACCATGTATGAAAAGTTGTTCGATGAATATCAACTTCCTGGATACAAAGCTGATGGTATCTAAACTTAAGATTAATCTTTGAGAACATTTTTCTCCCTTCATCTAATCAAACAATTCATCTATCCTAAGCAAAGGATAATAGTTCTTCATGTCACCTTATTTAGCTGCAGGTAGTCAATGCACAAATGCAAAGAACCATCATTCTTCTTCATAAAGATGATTGGTGCACCCCATGGGGATACACTAGGATGAATATGGCCCCTTGAAAACAATTCATCCAACTACAATTTTAGCTCACTCAACACTTAAGTAGTCATGCAGTAAGGAGCTCATGAAATCAGCTTTGCTCCTAGTGCAAGATCAATCCAAAAGTCTATGTCACAACGTAGTGGCATAAGTAGAATTTCATTAGGAAACACATATGCATACTTAGGTAGGAGTGGGTGATCATCAAGTGTCATCATATAGTTCTTGGCTTCCTTAAGATCACTGATAGAAACAAGAAACAACTGACAACCCTTCCACACACTCTACTTCAGCTGATTAGTTGAGATCATCTAAAGTGAGACTAGTCTCAGGACTCCCAAAAGATCCACTTGCCTACCTATGTTATCCACAAACTATACCATCTTATGATGACAATCAATATTTTTCTAATGAGTGACTAACTAATCCATGCCCAACTCAATGTCATACAATCCTAGAGGTAGAATACATAGATCCACTGCAGTGATGAAGGTTCCCAAATTCAAGATACAACTCCTAACCAAAAAGTCAACAACCACCTTGTAGCCCATTGCTAACTCAACCTACCACCTATCAACCTGACATAGTGCCACTAGCCCACATTGCTAAACAAGAGATGGTGATGTGAAAGAATCTGAAGCACTAGAGTCAAATAAAAATGAAGTTGAAATACCATGCATTGTATCTGTAGCCTTGACTACCATACCTTAATGCTCAGCTTGATGATTATCAACCACCAAAAAGACTCTATGATTCCTACCTACATCTCCTATAGTAGGCTCAAATATTACTACATCCATACTAGATCTTGAAGGTGGTTTGATGGAGCTCTCAAAGGATTTATGGCCAGGTTGGCCACAAGAATAATAGTTTCCCACAAATTTGGAACTTGTTCCATGACCACCCTAGGTAGCACTAGGATAAGGTGCACTACCCTTGCTATAGTTCTACTAAGTATTCTGAGGAGGTCAATCCTGTTAATCTTTCTATCCTTAATTATTGTTATCTCCTTTCTTTTCTTAGGTACTAGAAGATTGATGACCCTTGGTCCAATATCCTTGTTGATGACCATGATGTTTACCACTTTTAGAAGGTTCAGATTAGGCTTGGCCCTTACCTAAGGACTAGGTAAACTATTCATCCTATCCTAAATTCTATGCACTCTGGTTCTAAGAACCAGATTTACCATTGTACCCCTAACCACATTTCTCTCTATGATCCTTGCCTTCTCAATAGTAAGAGCAAGTGTCCTCAGCTAATGAGCATGAACATCTCCAATGATGAAGTCTCTGAGGCCTCTAACAAAATGCTGACTGGTGAGTGCCTCATCATGTTTATAGCTCAAATATTGCTTCAACCCAAGGAACTTCTTCTCATTCTGATCAACCATCATAAACCCCTATTTAAGCTCATAGAATTCATCAATGTAAGCTTCATGATACTATGGTGATAGGAATTTCTCTCTAAACCTCTCCTCTCAGATCTCCCAGGTGAGATCTGAGAGACTTATACAAAGCCTTTCTCTCTTTAAATCCCATCAAATGGAACTATGTTCCCTCAACTAAATGATCAAACAATGGGTAGGGAGAAACAATGCCCCATATCAAGCAACCAAGTCTCATCCTTGAGTCCTATTCCTTGGCCATCAAACTTTGGTGGTTTGGACCTCTGAAGTTCCTACATCATCTCAATTTGAGTGAGATCATAATCATCCTAACCATGGAATCTCCATTGGTTCCTTCTTCTATTGGCTAGTGTATGAGAATGTTCCTATTCATGTTCCTCCTCTCTATGCTCAGAATGATGGGAATCCCTATGATGTGATCCCTCTTCTCGATCATGATCATGTTGGTACTCCTCAACATGAGGGCCCAACTGAGAAAGAATCTCCTAGAGCTCTAGCATCAATACCCCCATGAATTTAGATTAGTATGATTACCTTATTCTCCCTTTCCCTCTTGACATCCCTCATCCAAGTGTTCATCTCCATGATTATAGCTACGGGTACCACCACAGCCACTAGGTCTACATACATGAGGCATCACTATGGGAACGACAAGCTAATGTCATAATAAATAGATCACAAGAATAAGATTTGAAAGCATGAACTGACTAGATATCAAATAACCAAACATAATATAACAATACACAACAAAAAACAAAACCATAGTGGAAGCATAACATTAAGATCCCAATGTTGCAACATGGGCCCTGTTACCAGATGTAATGCCCCACCTAGAGATCCTTGGAAACAAGGATAAATATAAGACAAGATAGTTTTCTTAAAAACAATTATGAATGGACATGGAAACAACATACATGGATTATAAAGATTGCAATGGAAGACTAACCAAACATCCTGACATAGATGGATCTCTAAATCCCACTACTGACCAAAATGACTAATAATGGAAAGATACAGAATTAAATTCAAATAGAAATAATTCTAATCCAAAAGGTGACACCATAGGATTGAAGAACACTGGAGAGGGTACCCAAAACACTTATGGAAAAGTTTAGGTCTTACCAAAAAGTGCACGCTGCCCACTCACACATGTTTTCACAATTTCCAAGCGATACTTTAAATCAACACTGTGAGATACTTTCCAATATTGTACGATATTTCTAAAGAAGTAGGGTGACATTTTTTAGGGATTAGGTGATACAAACCACAAGAGTGTGCATTACTCTAAAAGTATCATACATCAATTCTTCTAAGAGGGTGTGATACTAGAATGTATCACACAAAAAAACTCCAAGAGATGTGTGACACAATTAGGGAACACATGATACAATTTTAAAGGGCATGCAATACTTTATTGTATGACACCATGCTAACACATGGTCACCCAGGAAAAGAAAGAAAATACTAAGGACAACAAAATGGTTAAAACAGAGTATAAAACCTCCACATTAGGGAGTACTAGATCCATGAATTGAGGTGTAAACACTTGAATACAATACTAAAGGATGAAAACAACAACTAACCATCTAATAAATAGTAAGAAGTAAAACTATAGAAGGAAACATCGCAATGTACTAAAAGCAACATCACAATAACTGAAATAACATCGTAATGAACAACACAACTAACTAAGTATGTGATTCCTTCCAACCATCAATAGCATCATAAGGCCATTGTTGGCCCTAGCCTTCCCCTGAATGTAACATCCCAAGCCATTGATCAGATCATGGGTGCTATCATAATAAGGATGTCACTACTAAACATGCTACAACATAAGAATAAGGAAATCTAACATGCTAGAAGTAAAGCATAAGATAATCCTACAAGTAGATAACATCACTTATCACATGATAATCATCATAATAAGTAAATGCATTAAATATAACATCATCTAACATGATATACAAGCATTCTAATGAAAGCATAAATCATAAGAAAGAATACTTGAGAATCCAAAGTACCAAGTGAAAACATCTAGCAACCATCATGCTAAAACAATAGACCATCTTTGTACGCTAGTCCCTAGGGGTGGTATGGGTAGCTACACCTACCAACCATGTGGCTAACATAGATAGTAGGGGATGACATCATGGAGAGTCACTTGGCATCAATAAGCCCAAGCTTGGATTTGTGTAGACTCAACTTCCCGACAGAAGGCTTTCACACTAAAGAATTTTTTTATTATCTTCAATTTTATTACCACCCAGTATTTATTTAGTTATCACTTACTTAAAAATTCCTATACCAACATATGGAATCATGACACCAGGTTTCCAGATTGCCCCCTCCATATGCTACCCTACCCTATCCATGCTCATCCAATGATGAGTGCCCATAGGCATGCAAATTCCCAACCCAAACCCAATGATCATAACTTCTAACAAGTCCACAGAAGGGCAGGTCGTGCAAGACACTAAAAAATATGTACACACATGTACTCATGTGTGGTGCACCACCATCATGAAGATCAAAGCACAAGGACTAGATGAAAAAATAATGTAGAAAGTCACTCAACCAAAAATAGACTCAAGAGGACCGATGTGGCACACATCCCAGTACAATGTAAAAGTGAAATAATGGTTTGAAAAACATCAAAATGAATGATCCAAGTCCACAACCAATAATGTGCCAAGAAAACATGAGAAAATAGGATGACATGCAAAATGAGGTGAAAACTCCAAAATTTTGGAAAACTTTAAAATCAAAACCCATTTGACCTTTGGGTACGAAAATCCCAAAACCTAAAAATAAATGAGTTTCAACATTGTATGCAAAAATGACTAGCATAATAGCTCAAAACCCCAAACCCTCATCTTGAAAATAGGGAAAATGTTCATACGTGACCAACTGGGCAAAACCAATAAATAGAAACAAAGGGGAACACTAGGTCTTAGCCTATTAACATACTACTGCAAGAAATAGAAGCTGAAATAGAACAAAAATAATAAAATGGGAAGGCTATACCTGATAGCAAAGGGGTAGAAATTGAAACCCACATAATAAAATAAATAACCCGTCAAAACTATTGAAAGTGATGGCAAATCAAAAATCCTTTGAGCTGGATCCAATGAGACTGACCTTGCAAAAAAACCATGCTCATAGCTCCTAGAATGAACAAAAACTGAATCCTTTAGAAGAGGATTCACAAAAGAGCTCTCAAATTTCTATTTCAAAAAGTGAGAAGTGAATAATAAAAACTCTTTTTCAATATTTATTCACTTTTCAAGTGAATAGTCGATTAACAGAAATAGCCAACTAGAGTAGCTAGACTCCAAATTAACCCAAACAAAAATATGTTATTCTTTGTAACAAGAATTCACCTAATAAGTAAGAGATAATTTCCAAAGAAAGTCAAATTGTGATATTGCTATCAAGATTTAACTGTGTAATTTTTTAGTCAAACTCATTGACCCATGCTTCATGAGTAGTGATTCAACATGAATCCATCTCTCATGAGAATAAATAGAACACTTAGCACTCATTGGACCTAGTTGATGCTCACAAGGATGAAGCACAAGACTTCTTGAGAGGTCACTCATCCCAGTACTACCTAAAAAAATGCTGCCAAAAATTAAATTCAAAAATATTTAAAGCCCGAAAACCCAAAATCATAGAAAATCACTTAACACTTTCGCAATAATGTGAACCTCTAACTACACAGATATGCTCACTAGTCTAATCACATAATGCAGATGTGTTTGGATTTACTAATCACCAAAAGGTTTTAATTAAAATAATTAAAATAAGGATACATTGACCATACAAGGATGACATTGGTAAAATATGAATATTTGAATCACTAACTCCATGTGCCACTACTAGTGATATAATTCTTGCACACTAAAATACATGATCAAGTGAAATTACATATAATATCATAGCCAAAGAAAATGCATTAAATACCTAATTAGTCCATTTACATTACTCGCATTTGTAGAAAGCATAAAGATACAAGAATGAAGTAAATAACCATAGTATAAAATCCATCTCATGACATAATCAAAAAATGTATCCAATAAACCATATAACTAGATATCATCATAGATCTATTGTCATCTCAAAATAGCATCAACATGCAAATATGATAAATTGAATAATATAGCAATAAAGCCTCTATGGTATTGAATCAAAGTATAACATCTCATCCTTAGGTCATCTCAAAGTAAAATAACAATAAAAGTATCAACTATCTCTCAAATCAAAACAGACAAGGTAAAAACTATAAACATGAGAGTTACTATGGGGCTCTTCTTGCACACATTTTTATATGATCTACCAACTCCTGATAAGGTTGAAGCAACTCCTAATAGGGTTGAGGCTTCTAACAAGGCCTAGTCTCCTAATAGGGACGCAACACACTATACATTTTTCATAGACTGCTGACATGGTCAATATCCTTAATTGGATTCTTTATATAGTGAATTATCTTGTGGGTTCCATCCCCACCAGGGTTTTCCCTTGGATAGGGTTTTCCTAGTTAACAAAATATGGTGTTATGAGTTGTCTTCATGTATGGTTTTTAATATTCTTTAGCACTATTGGTTTCATTTCTTATGCTTGTGGAAAAGTACTTAATAATATTAAGTTGTGGGTAAAAATATTGAAAACACGGATTCACCCCCCTCTTAATAATATCTATTTCTAACAATTGGTATCATACCCTACTTATTCAAAAGAGGCTTAATAGCTTGAATAAGATTCCTATGGATATGGAACAATTGAAGAAGAATCTTGAAGAAGCTCTTGAACAAATTCACCTCCTTACTAATGAAAGAGATCGCCTAAAAGATAGATATGAAGATTCAAAAGCTTACATTGCTGAACTAAAGGACAAGATAGATGACCTAAAGAAAAAGGGGCCTTGTGAGTAGAATAGTGATGATGATATTGAAGATCTAAAGAAAGAAAATGGGATCTTGAAACATGAGTTAAAAATATTTTAACTCAAGCAAAGTCATAAGAAAAATGGAGGAAAGAATGACTCTAAAATAAAAGCTGAAAATGTAGATCTAAAATCCTAGTTAAGCAAGGTAACATCTGAATGAGAATCTATGAAATTAGAGCATACAGAATAAGAAAAATACAGTGCTATTTTGAAAGGTGAGTTGGTACAAACCAAATAGAAACTTGAAAAATTATATACTAGTAGTGAAAAGATTGAAGAAAAAATATTTTTACAAAGACCCACTTACGAAAAGACTAGACTTGGATTCTTCCTTGGACAATCTACTAAGAAATCTATTGAGAGAAAAGAATCTAATAATCCTAAAGTCAAGAAGGATCTAAGGAAAATAGATGATACATCTAAAGAAAAAGAGAATGTTACTCACTCTAAAAAATCTAAAGAATTTGATCAAGATGAGGATAACAGAAGAAAGGAATCTCATGCCTAGTGTAATGAACTTGAACATACTAGAGATGATTACAAAGGTAAATCTTTCAAGCCTATTCAAATTTTTATAGTCATAATTTTCATGGATATGGACATTATGTAGTAGATTGTAAGAAACCTAAATTTTATAGTAATAATGCAAATAGTAGAATGTTTAGGAACATTAACCATGCAGGAAACAAAAGAAGATCTCATAACAATGAAAGTGGAGAAAGAAGACAAATTGTTTGTTACAAATGCAACAATCTTGTACACATTATAAGGAATTGTAGAGCACCTAACGACCAACAGAATGAACAAAGAAGAAATGTACCTGTATGTCAGTTTTGTAATAACTTTAGACACACAACAAAGTTCTACAGAATGGATAGAAGAAACCTAAATAGGAATCAAAATTATAGAAGGAATAATAGAAGAAATGATGATAGTCTGAAGGAAGAAATGAAGGAGCTGACAGAAGAATTCAAGGAATCATTTTTAAAAGAAAAGGAACTTGAAAGATCTCATACAATTCTAGAAGATGTACCTAACAAGATAGTAAAGTCACTTATTTTCTGTGACTCATCCTAGCAGAATTAAGCACTCTTAGTGAAACAGTGTGTCAATTATTAATAACTGATGTTAAAGAGAAAATCATAGCTTGCGTAGTTAACAACATGTACTAGACATTGAGAGGAGTCTATAGTGAAGTGCACATTGATTATTATGATCTATATAAGGTTATATAAGAACAATAACCTCTTTGTTATACATAAATAGTATACTAAACTAGTTGCAGATATGCATTTAATGCAAAGTATCGATTGTGAAAGATTTAAAGGATGCAAACTGATTTGCAAACATCATTCTTTTGTGCGAAGTCTTAAGTGTGACATTGAAGCAAGATTTGAAATGCTAAAGAAGTTTGTAGAGATGCAAATTTGATGAAACCCTAAAACATGAAATTAAGGTATTTTCTAAATTTTTTGAGTATATTTTTCAAAAATGGCAAGACAAGAAGTGTTTAATGTAAGCAATGGACCTAGATATAATTTCAAGAAACACCCATTTATCTCTCTGCTTGATGACCCTATTGGAGCATTTTAAAATATTTTGGAAAATTTTCTTCATGTTGAGGATATAAGAGGTTATATTCAGTAACAAATTAAAAGCACATGAGATACATAGACTCATAAGGAATTGGAGATAATGTGCAACAATGATTTGTCACTAAAACTAGAACATGCATACCTAGAACAACTTAACCTAGTTAAGCAAATGTTCTATACAGACTCATATAATCATGAATGGACAAAAATAATTCTATGAGGAGCTCATAATGACCTTCTATGGTTGGGAGATTCTATCATATGTATTGATAATAACCTAATTCACAAGGTCACAGGTTTGAGTAATGAAGGATGTAATCCAGTGAACATAAAGAATGTGCACAAATTTGTTGAAACAAATCTCAACACATGTTTTGATGGAAAAAACATGAAGGTCAATACCATTGAAGATGATGGAGTGAGACTCATTAGTAAAATTTTTGGATACAAGTTCAACCATGGATCTAGGATAGATTCAGTTCCTGCAAAATTTCTTCATGTAGCTTACATGGTAGTAAAGGGTGAAGAGGTTAATCTATGTGACATTATCAAAACATAGTTGTTGGTTAACATATCAAGAATCAAGAAGTCTAGGAGTACAATCTTTAGTTTCAAATCCCTACTAACACATATATTCTTCTACACAAAAAAGAAGTTTCCTGGTATCGCTAATTGGGATGGAAGTGAGTGTGCAATGCATATTATCACCCTTGCATACAAAATCAAACCAGAAATAGTCAAAGAGAGTAATATTGAAAGAATGATGAAATATTTCCAAGTTGAAATGAAGAATGAACTATGCTTCATGGTAGAAATAGATTCCACATGTATGGAGGTAGTAGTTCCTTGAGTAAAGTTCATTGAACCTATGGGTTACAAAATGAGTGAGGAATTGATTGAAGGATATGCACAGATAATTCTATAATCCAAAGTTGATTCTGAATGTCCTAAATGGGAGACATATACTGAGAAGATGAGAGAAATTAAAACAAGTCAAACAATCAAGGACTCCAAGAAGAAGGTAGGAAAAGTTATTGATTCTATCTTGAAGGAATCAAGAATGTCAAGAAAGGAATTTGAAGAGGTAAAAGGGATAGCCATGGAAATAAAAGTCAGTGTTCAATCTAAACTATTAACTCCTACACCAATTGTAGTGGCCAGACCTACTAAAGAAGTCACAATTACACAGACAAGTGTGGAAGCACTTATAGTGCCTTAAGTGACAGTTGCTCAATAGCAACCTCCAAAGAATCCAAAGAAAATTAAGGAAGTGCTAGCACCCAAGAAGTCTACAAGGCTTGAAAAGACCAATCCTCCTCCTAAGAAGAGAGTCAAACAAACAACAAGTGGTCCAAGCAAGAGGAGAAAAACCTTGCAAATTAGTTCCTTTGAATTTGAAGAAGGAACTAGTGATAGACTAATAGAACTTGTAGATCAAAAAGTGAAGACTTTACTAGGAAGAAAAGCATGGAAACCAAAGGTATAGAATCTTAACATGGAAATTATTAATGACAACAATTTTGTGCAATTAAATAAGTACTATGACTTGTATAATAATATGGATAGAAGATAGCTAGAGAATGATGTAGTTAGAAATATGATCCTAAATGATAAAAGGATTGATAGCATAAGAGGTCAAAGAACTGAATATTTGTATAATAGACTATTAAATTGAAAAATTAGAGTAATTAAGGAAGATAAGAAAATAAGGATTAATATGCTCAAAAAGTTATGCATTATAAATAATGAGGAAGAGATAACAAATTCTTCGAAAGGAATAGCACCATTATTGAGAAATAAAAAGAGATCCATTCTCCTCATGGGAGGAAATTATGAAGAAGTAAATATGGAAACTCAAATGGCAATAGTCACATATATGTCTACTATGCCAAAGAAGAGTGTGCAACTAGATAAGGCAAGCCCTATGCCTTACAAGTTTGAGAAGAGTGTGGAGATAGAGGAAAAAAATCCTATTGTAGTTAGACCACCTCACAATTTTGAGCAACCAAATGAAACACCAATTCCAAGTGATTCACCACATATTACCATTGGCAGTGAATCTATGCAATTAGATGACATCGATGTAATAGTGGATAAAACTGAGCACCCTTTTAAAGATTTTGGTTTCAACATTGTTGGCAATATTGTTGATTACAACAACTCATCTAATGAAGAAAAAGTTCAGGAGCCTAAGGAAGAAGATGCACCTTCTGCAAAGAAAATTGAATCTAGCATTGAAGCAACTACTTCAAGTGTGCCCTCAGCAATAGAAATAGTAACACCCTCTACACCACCTACACAAGTAGTAGTTGTCGCAATAGTAGTAATACAGTCAAATGAAGAAGATGAGGCACAAAATCTCATATCTTCTTTAAGTAAATTTCTTGAAAAGAAGAAAATTTTCAAGTCTATTGAGAAGACTCTAAATTCAGTTTTGGATAGATTGGAAAAGAAAGTAAGTCTTGTTGACACACCTACGGATATCCAATAGAGAGTGGCAATTTTGTGTAAAACTTTTGATAATGAGTTTACAAAACTTATCAATATTACTACAATTCAAGCACAAACTAATCATGATGGTAAAATTCTTAATACCATGTGTACAAATATAAGGAATGATATAGAAACTCTGAAAGTATGCATTAAGGCATTGAGATAGAGTATGGAAGAAGGGAAACATATATATGCTAGGTACAACTTGGCATACTTTTACCTTCAAGGTTTTGATGAACAAATAAAAAGGAAGATAACTGAGCTTTAGATGATCATAGATAACTTTCTGAAACAAAATAAGAAGTTAGAAACTCTTGAGCATGTAATACAAGAAATTCATGATAGTATCTAGGATTTATGAGTAGAAAAGGAGAAAGTTCTGAAAAGATTTACATTTTTGAGAGGTAACTTATCCCCAAAAATTACATTGCTAGAAAAATAGTTGGAGGAATTATTAGTAGCCAAGTCCTCATATGAAAAGTTTGTGGCTATAGATTTGAATGTAGCAAAGTTAGACACATATGTTCTATATGCACTAATCAATGTGTCTGATGCACTGAAAGATAGTTGGAAGAAACACCTTGTGCAGTTAAAGACTAACTTTAGTGATTATTTGTCCAAGTTTTGATGTAGCTACTAGATTTTAATAGGTTTTTCCTTTTATTGGCACCATTGTCATTGATGTCAAATGGGGAGAAATAAGAAAAATTGTAATTGTAAATTATATAGTTATATTTTGAAGTATAGTAGTAAGTTTTACTTTAAGAAAACTTTGTAATAAGAGTTATAAGGGTGTAATCCTTCTAAAAATTGAGTAAAATGTTTTTACTATGTTATGGTTATTTAATTTGATTGGTATGACAACATGTTCGGGACTTAGCCAATTTTCCCAAAATATTGCCATCAATGTTAAAGGGGGAGATTGTTGGCAATATGACCAATCAATCAAATAAGGTGAGATATATGGTTGTCATTTATGGAAATATTTGTTTTGTAGTTTAGTCATGATTATTTGTGAAGGAAAATTGTCTACGTATTAGATAGTGTTACAATAGCATGACAAGATTTTTTGATAGTAGAATATTCCCCTAGAATATTCTCTTGGACAATTAATCAGAGATGCATGACAACATCTCAATGATGCATACCAATGTGCATGTCCATATGACCAACTAAGTTCAAATTATGCAAGAAATACTAATGCATATACCTCATAGTGCAGAATAGAGCATGTTAGCAAATTGATTTGTATGACTTGTAGAATTGTTTTGACTACTAAATCTTGTTGAGCCAACTGAGAGGATGATATGTAAGTTGACTAAGAAAGAAATTATTAATATGTTTTCTATATGTAAAAAACTTCAATTGTGAAGTTAGTGTGTAACACGAATAATGAAAAATTCTATGCAAAGTAATTTTATTTAATGCAATATATGATGTAATTGATAAATGCACAATTACCCCTTGTATGAAGAACTAACAATTAGAAGAATTATGAAGTGCAACAAGTAATTTAGTTATGTGCAGTTACTAAAAATTAAAATATTTGTGAAGTTCAAAAAGTGATCCACTTTTTTATGTATATCTATTCTCTTGAAGAACTCAATGGTATAGTTGCATGTTAGGGCAGTGGGCTCTTCTTGCACACATTTATATATGATCTACCAACTCCTAACATGGTTGAAGAAACTCCTAATAGGGTTGGGGCTTCTAACAAGGCCTAGACTCCTAACAAGGACTTGAGACACTATACATTCTTCATAGACTCCTAATAGGGTCAATATCCTTAACTAGATTCTTTATATAGTGAATCATCTTGTGGGTTCCATCCTCACCAGGGTTTTTCCTTCACCAGGTTTTCCCTAGTTAACAAACTATGGTGTTATGATTTCTCTTCATGTATGGTTGTTTATACTATTTAGCACTTTTGGTTCTCTTTCTTAAGTTTGTCAAAAAGCAATTAATAATATTTAGTTGTGGGTAAAAAGATTGAAAATGCTGATTCACGCCCCCCTCTCAATATTATCTATTTCTAGCAAGGTTGTTTCTTAGGGGGATAGGAGACTACTAGTTGGGGGGGATATGAGGCTACCACTCTAGGGGTGTTGGAATTAAGTTATTATTGCCATTAGTGACAACACTTATCCATATCAGTGTACACCGAGCATCTACAGTATATACCAAGCATTCAATGGTTACCTTATAGGTTCATCACTTAAGTAATTCATATCGAGCTTCACAGTTTACACTGGGCATCTATAGTGTTTATCGAGTGATGGAAGCATAGTATTTATCGAGTGATGGAAGCACAATGTTTACCGAGTGATGGAAGCATAGTATTTATCGAGTAATGAAAGTGTAGTGTTTATCGAGTGATGGAAGTGCAGTGTTTACCAAGTAATGAAAATGTTGTGTTTACCAAGTGAAAGTAAGGTAAAAAAATGATTCATTTTTTATCGAGTGATATTATATCTACCGAGTCTCCAATGGCTATCGAGTTCAGAACTACATTAAGTGATTAGTATGGACCGAGCCTTCACTTCTACTGAGTGCATGATGATGTCGAGTAATGCAGTGGACGTCGAGTATTAGAAGGTCACCGAGTCAATTCAGTGAACCTGAGTTTTTTACTATTTGGCCAAGTCAGTAATGTTTTGTTCACTTGTGTTTTAGCCAACCTTGCAATTGTAATTATTGGAATGATATATATGTAATGTATTATATCATTTACAATGAATGGATGAGAGTACTAAGAAAGGCATGTAATGTTTTGAAGTGCAAATACAAATTAGCAGAAGAGCAAAATATTCAACAAGGTCTACAAGGAGCAGTAAAGATTCATTAGTCACAAGAGGTGATCTATACTTCAAGGATCAAATCAGAAAATCAAGTTTGTATGTAGATCCACTATTTCATCCTAATAGGTGAATTAGTTTTGTAAATCCTTTAACAAGGTAGACTTAATAGTCTTTGTATAAATCTCCTAACACAGTGCATACTTTAGTGTATATTTGTAAATCCTCTAACAAGGTGTACCTAGCAGTCATTTTTGCTCCTAATAAGGCAGATCACCAGAAGTGGTCAATATAAGCCTTAATAAGCCAACTTCATGCTGTAGTAACGAAGTTCTATGGGTATCATCCCCAGCCTAGTTTTACTTTCTATTTGGAAGGTTTTTGGGTCACCAAATCACTGTGTACATGTGTTATAAATGTTTGTTCTCTCATATATGCAGTAGATTAAATTAATGAAAAGAGAATAGTATATATGGTTAAAGTGTTGAATTGTTTTAAAAGTTTTGATGTTACTAATTCACCCCTCCCCTCTCAGTAACATATCATATCTTGAATATTTCCAAGAATTGGTATCAGAGATTTGTGGTTCTCAGGATAAAGTTTGATAGCTTGAGCAAAGATCAAGGACAATGGAGATATTCAAACTTGACAAAGCTATTGAAAATGAAAAGCTAGATCTAGAAATGGCCATGGCTCAACTCAAAGAAGCAAAGGAGCATCTTTCTCAATCCCTGAAGAGAAGGAAGGAACTTGCAAGACAAATGAATGACCATCAGTATGTTGAAGAAAAGATTGAAGACCTTTTACCATCAAGTAGCTCAAATGAAGAAAATGAGGCTATCAAGGAACTCCTTGCAAAGAATGGCTCTCTACATGAAGAGGTAAGAAAGCTTAAAAGAGAACAAGAAATTCAATCAGTCAGGCTATGTGAAGTTTTGGAACAGAGAAACAAGGTAACTAAAGACTTAGAAGCAAGAAATAATCAATCCCTTCAGCATGAAAATCTTGTGGATCAACTATCTAATGCAAATGAAGAAATTATGAATTTGAGATTTGAAAATGAAAGCCTGAGGAATGATCTGATCACTAAAAGAAAAATCAATGAAAGCTTACAAAGTGACTTGAGATCTGAAAGAAAAATTAATGAAAGTTTGGCAAATGACTTAATCACTGAAAAACAAATCAATGAGAGAATGATGAAATCTTGAGTAGACATGATTCAATTAAATCAACAAAGTGAGTAGAATCTTCATAGACAAAAAGGTAAAGTTGGACTTGGTTATAAGGAAGAAGGTGAAACCTCCAAAGAAGGTGCCCAAAAGAATCAAAAACCTACTTGCAATTTCTATGGTAAGTTAGGTCATACATCAAACAAATGTTAGAGTAATGGAAAAGCTAAATTCAATGGTAAATGCTATAATTGTAGTCAACATGGTCATAAAGCTAATGAATGCAGAGAGAAAACAAAATTTGAAGGAAATTGTCACAAATGCAAGAAGCATGGTCACAAGGCATTCCAATGTAGATCCAAATCATTTAATTCGGCTGAACAACTTGTTAAATAAATATTTGGATGGGACTACAATACCTGGTGTAGATGTCATTATTGTGGAGAATATGGACACATTGGCAAAGACTGTGCAAGGCATCACCTAAGGAAGAAGGACACTACTGTAAGGTGTTTTACATGCACTAAACTCGGTCATATAGCTAAAAATTGCATGAACATAGGAAGAGTCAAAGATGAAAAGAAAACTAAAGCTGATAACATTCAAAAGTAGATGAGGCAACAATGGATTTCAAAATCTACCAAGAAAAATAGTTCAAATGATGACAATATCACTCAAGAAATGGGTGACTCCACCATCTCCAGTTAGATCCATAAATAAGGATATGGAATTGCATCTTCTAGTAGTATCTCAAGTAGTTCCAAAATAAAAGAAAGAAAAATGATCAAATCAATATTCTAGATACACAAAGATCAAAGAAAGTGTATCTTTTGCCGAGTTGCATCTACCAAGGAAAGTTGGTTGAAGACCTTACCGAGCTAGGTCAGGAGTAACACAAGTTTTTTTCGATCATCGCGTTGCAAGCTTCTAATGAGCAAGTCAATGACAACCTGCCAAGCACTATGTCATCTCAGCTACCTTCGTACCAAGCATTTATGACAAAATTTTCATCAAAAGAGCAGAATTTGATTTCATTCTTCATCATGATTTTAGAGCTAAGAAATTTTTAGGTGTAATTCAAGATATTTTGAGCTATTCCAAGCGATTTTCTAGAGAAATATTTGTTTGTAAAATTTCTATCTTTTACAGAGGATCAATGGCATCTAGGAGCAACAACAACACCAAGGCAAAGAAGGGTTCAAAGATGTTGGTAAAGGGTACAAAATGGAAAGTGCCCAACTTCAAAATTGTTCTGACTGTTGTAGAATCACTTGACCCTAATAGTGCTCAATCTCAAATTCCACCAAAGGTAATCCTTATAAATGATATTTGTACACATTTTAAATGTTATGTTCAAGAGATTAGAAACCTAGAGATGGACAATGCCCTAGGAGAAATGAGTTTTGATGGCTCTTTGAAACCCGAACATAAGCATCTTGAAACCAAAGGCTTGACTCATATCTCGCATATGCCAAGAAGCTTCCAAAACAAGTGGATTAGATATATTTTGAGTCAAGTGCACAATGGGCAACTATGGTTAAAGAAGCTAGTGTTAATCACTAAGAACATGATTCAAAAAATTACAGGTATCCCTATGCTCAACAAAGTGAAGGTTACCAAAACCCTAGGATGAGATGAGTTATAGAAGCAAACCCTAGCTTAATGGGATGGTAGAGGTTTGAAGGTTAGCACTGTATCTAATGTTGAACTAAGATTTGGCACTCATGTCATTGCCCACAAAATCTATAGCTCTAGTCGACTGAACAGTGTACCCTATGGGGCTGTGGATTTGGCCTTCAAAATTTTAAAGAAGAACCTTGAATTTGACCTGTCAAAATTACTATTGAAATAATTAAACAAGAACATGGATAGTATAAGGACTTCAAAGAACAATTAAATTTGGTTCTTTTTTGACTTGTTTATTCTTCTATATTAAAAAATTCTTTCCATCTAAAGGAACTGTATTGTGGAGAAAAGATATTTCCATTCTTTATCAGATTAATGAGTTTGTAGCATAAATGGGTGAAAATTTTAATAGCATCATGGATTGTTATTTTGAAGATTTCAAGGAAAGGATGAATAATAGGTTTTGAATTCCACTAAAATTGGTTGAAGACTACAAAGATGATGTATGCTTTATGGTTGATTGTGATAAGGTGTACATTCAGGCAGTCAGACCTTGAGTTGCATGGGTGATACCTCTTCCTCATCCTTATGAGGTTAATATTGATGAGGCTAGGGATATTATTGAAGCACTAGTGAATGAGCTAGTAGACCCAAAGAAACAATTTTTTGAAACATATGATGAGGCAAAGGCTAGAATTGAGCTTAAAATCAAGCTACCCTAGACTATAAGCAAAGGCAAGAGGAAGATAGCTAAGTTGAAAACTACTACCGGCCCTCTTATGCTTATAGAAGGAAAAGGTGAGGATGAAGAAGAAGATGAAGAAGAAGAAGGAGGCAAAGAAAAAGAAGAACATGAATCTGAAGAGGAACTACCAAAGGAGAAAGGTAAGGCAATTATTACCAAACCTAAGAAGAAGCCTACTACAGTGTTCTCTAGAAGAACCAGAAAAGGCAAGCAGGAACCTATACTTGTTAGGCCTCCACTCAATTTTGAGGAAAGGCTTAAAAAATTGGAAGAGGGAGCTGGCATCACAAATTTAAAGGCATTGAAATTTGAAATAAGAATTGATGTTGAGAAAATGCAGATTGAGGAACTGGTACTCAATAAGATGGGTAAATGGAAATACTCCCTGGACCAGCTCACCCCTCAAATCTCCAAAGAGCTATTGGAGAGATTGCAACCAAGATGGAATTCAGCCACCCAAATGGCCAAAGGCATATATGATCAATCCCTAAGGACTCTTCTACCGAGTCTCACTGGACTAGACATTAAGGCAGCTATGAAGAAACATGAAGGTAAAATGATGATTAGATTTCACACATGTTTGATTTTAATTAAGGACATTGAGTATCTTGTAAATGATGCAATAAACATGTGGAAGAACATCTATCATCTACAAAATCCTAGTGATGACCCTGTTGAAATCAAGGATGATGACAATAGTGATAGTGATGATTTTGATAGCACTCCATCCAATATAGTTACTCCAGGAGAAATGCATGCACTAATGAAAGAAAAAGAGGAAGAAGACAAGGATGAAGTAGCACACGAGGAAGGAAAAGATGAAGAGGATCTAGTTAAAATTGTAGTAGAAGTGATTGCATCCCTTCCTTACTCTCCACCAAAGACTGTTACATCCACTATGGAGACAACTTCTACAAGCAAGATTGTGAGCACAATTGCCACATCAATTGCTCAATCTTCACCGGACACCTCCCAGCTCCAAGTATCTGAAACAGATGTGCCAAGCACTTCATCTACTAAGATGTCTATCACTTCTTCAACTACTAAGCCAGCCTCCTTAGTTCCTTCACCATCAATGAGTGTACTAGTAAGTTCCACAATTTTATCTCCATCAATTCTAGTAAGTTCTATAGTTTTATTTCTGTTAGCATCATCTGTATCCACTTCCACTCCAATCAGCTCAGATTCTGCTATGGGTACTTTAACAAGTATGATACCATTTTTGGGAAGTGTTTTTGATTTGATTAATACTTCTATTGGCATTCAATCCTCAAGTCCTATCCCAGTTTTCACTGCTAGCCCTTCTATCTCCACTATTGTGTCTGTTCCTAAGGTCAAACCAGTCATCATAGAAGTCAAACAAAAGCATCCATTAAAACTTCTAATCACTAGAAAGGAAATTGTAGAAGATATTGACTTAGACATAGAGATAGTGATTCCAAAGATTGATTATGACAATGCTACCATTGAAGAGATGAGGTTAGCCAGTCAACTCATAGAGATGAAAGCTACACAGAAATAGTTAAGATCAGAAAGGGATAAGGAATATAGAATAAAAGAAAATTTCAAGAATATAATTATAGATTCCATAGGTGTTGAAGTAGATTCTACTCAACAAATTTTGATTTAGTTAGAAGAGGCTATACAAAAATTTAACGAGGATTCTTCCAGACAAGAGAAACTTATTGAGAAAGCTAAAAAGAAATTTGATAATAAGGTGTTAGAGCATATTGCTCAAAAGATAGCAATAAAGAAAGTTGAATTGTCAACATTTTTGGGAAATTTTGAAAATTCTTTTAATAATGCAGCATCACTTTTTGCTAAACTTTGTGATGTTTCTAGTTTTAGCAAAGAAATAAAGGATAAGTTAAATAAGATTGACATTGATATGCAATCAAGTGCATCCAATTTGAAGGTGGACTCCTCCTCCACAACCTCCCATCACACCAAGATTAGATATTTGGAAGATGTATAAGTATAACTATTGAGAGAGGAAGCTAGTATCTAGTCTACACTCATAGACATCCAGAACATGACCCTTCCTATCATGGAAACAATGAAAAAACATCTTGTTCATTGCAAAACATTGGTCCAAGATCAGAACTTCTTAGTGGCTGATAACTTGATCCAATTATCAGCAGAAGTTCAAATTGCTCTCTCCACCTATCAAATTTTACAACAGACTTGGGATAGTACTTTTGCAACCATCCTTAAGGTACATCAAGAATTTCTATCTCACTTTGGTGTAGCCATATAAATTTTATATATGCAGTCCTTTGGCATTATTGTCAAAAAGGGGGAGAGATTCAAATTTTCAGCATAATAAATGAAGAGAGTTATCACTATAAGTGATAGGGGGAGTTAGCACTCATTAGAATAGGCATGTGTACATAAGTATCATTATATATACATTATAAGTCATTAAGAAGGTATATAGAAATGTATATGTAGTAGTTCTACAAAGATCAATTTTGAAAAACCAAAATTCATTGAGTCAGGTAATGTACATATGTTTTGGCTTATAAGTGTTTTATCACTAATGCCAAAGGGGGAGATTGTTGGCATTAAGTTATTATTGCCATTAGTGACAACACTTATCCATATCAGTGTACACTGAGCATCTATAGTGTATACTGAGCATTCAATGGTTACCTTATAGGTTCATCACTTAAGTAGTTCATACCAAGCTTCACAATTTACATCGAGCATCTATAGTGTTTACCGAGTGATGAAAGTGCAATATTTACCAAGTAATGAAAGTGCAATGTTTATCGAGTGATGGAAGCACAATATTTACCAAGTAATGAAAGTGCAGTGTTTACCAAGTGATGAAAGTACAATGTTTACCAAGTAATGAAAGTGTAATGTTTACTGAGTGAAAGTAAGGTAAACAAAGGATTCAATTTTTATCGAGTGATACTATATCTACTGAGTCTCCAATGGTTACCAAGTTTAGAACTATGTCAAGTGATTAGTATGGACTGAGCCTTCACTTCTACCAAGTGCATGATGATGCCAAGTAATGTAGTGGATGTCAAGTATTAGAAGGTCACTGAGTCAATTTAGTGAACCCGAGTTTTCTATTGTTTGGCCTACTTAGTAATGTTTTGTTCACTTGTGTTTTAGCCAACCTTGAAATTGTAATTATTGGAATGATATATATGTAATGTATTATATCATTTACAATGAATGGATGAGAGTACTAAGAAAGGCATGTAATGTTTTAAAGTGTAAATATGAATTAGTAGAAGAGAAAAATATTCAGCAAGGTCTACAAGGAGTAGTAAAGATTCATCAGTCACAAGAGGTGATCTATACTTCAAGGATCTAATCAAAAAATCAAGTTTGTAAATAGATTCACTATTTCATTGTAACAGGTGAATTAGTTTTGTAAATCCTTTAACAGGGTAGACTTAACAGTCTTTGTATAAATCTCCTAACACAGTGCATACTTTAGTGTATGTATGTAAATCCTCTAACAAGGTGGACCTAGCAGTCCTTTTTTCTCTTAATAGGGCAGATAACCAGAAGTGGTCAATGTAAGCCTTAACAGGCCAACTTCATACTGCAGTAATGAAGTTTTGTGGGTATCATCCCCACCACAATTTTACTTTCTATTTGGAAGGTTTCTGGGTCACCAAATCACTGTGTACATGTGTTATAAATGTTTGTTCTCTCATATATGCAGTAGATTAAATGAATGAAAAGAGAATAGTATATATGGTTAAAGTGCTGAATTGTTTTAAAAGTTTTGATGTTACTAATTCACCCCTCCCCTCTTAGTAACATATCATATCTTGAATATTTCCAACAAGGGGGATATGAGGCTGATGATCTTCCATGTGAAGGTCATTGTATGTAGTATGCGTGCATGTACACATAATGTTTAAACCTGAAATTTAATTTTAAATATGACATTTTTAATAAACTTGAAATTTATCAAGTACTTTTATGGAATTTAGGAAACTAAAATTTTGTAAACATGAAAGTAAATGTATATAATACACAATGTAAACATGAAATGGACATAACATATATGTACAGTACTACATGTGTGAACTTGTACATCCTAAAATAAAATATGACATTTAATAATCTTGAAATTTATTGTACTTGGTGAGATTTAAGTTGAACTAGAATTTCATAAACACGAAAATTAAAAATAATACATGTTTAAACATGAAACAAACATATATTATGTATATGTACATAGAATTTTGTAAACATAAAATAAACATAACATATGTATATGTATATACATTGTGTGTGTGTGATAATTTCATAAAATTATTTCAAAATTACTTGTCTATATAGAGTCTAGATCACATGGGTGGACTACATGATGTACTTAACTCAATGTTAAATATAGAGTATATCAAGTCATGATCATGGCCAAGGTTACTAGGGAAATAAGTAGGAGTATGGTTAGAGTTAGAGTTAGTATTATGTTTAGAGTTAATTTTAGGGTTAGAGTTAAAGTTAAAACATTACATAGGGTTATAATTAGGTTTAGAGTTATAAAATTAGTAGTACTACATATTATTCTTGAACTACATGTGCCTCATAGCATGCATAAATTAATTTGATTAGGGTTGGCATTCAAAGTTAATGTAATATCATGATTATGGTTTATATTATGGTTCTAGGGCTAATTTTAGGGTTACTTGGATTAGTATTATTTAGATTTAATTTAGGGGACCATTATTACCTGGTTTAATTATTACCTGGTTTTATTGAGTTAGGGTTAGGAAAATATTTAGGGCTAGGGTTAAAGGAGTGTTTGTTCAAAATGTTGTTCTATGTTAAGTAAGCTATTATGGTTAGAGATAGGGTTAGTGTTATAAAATTGTGTAACTTATATAGTCAGATCATTAGTGTTTGATATCCGTGTGAGGCTTACATTAATTTTAGGGTTAGGGTTAGGGTTAATATTAGTGTGACACATGGAGTTAATATTAGGGTTAGGATTAAACTTAAAATAGGGTTATAGTTAGGTTTAGAGTTATAAAATTAGTAGTGCTACATATTCTTCTTGAATTGCACGTGCCTCATAGCAAGCATAAATTATTTTGATTAGGGTTAGCATTCAATTGGTTAATGTAATATCATGATTATGGTTTGTATTATGGTACTAGGGTTAATTTTAGGGTTACCTAGTTTAGTATTACTTAGATTGAGTTTAGAGGACCATTATTACCTAGTTTAATCATGGTAAATTTTCATTAAGTTAGGGTTAGAAAAATATTTAGGGCTAGGGTAAAAAGGAGTGTGTGCTTAGAATAGTATTCTATGTTGAGTAAGCTATTATGGCTAGAGTTAGGTTATTGTTATTAAATTATGTAACATATATAGTCAGATCATTTGTGTTTAATATTAGTGTTAGACTTGCGTTAACGTTATGGGTAGAATTATGATTAGGTTTAGGATTTAGATTAAGTGTCTTGAGAGTAAGTTAATATAATTAGCCCATTACCTGGTTTAGTAATACCTAGGATTAAAAGGTAAATATGTTATGGAACTATAGAATTACATGGTTAGGATTTCTAGAGCTATATCATTAGAATCATGATCAATGGTAGGGAAAGTTAATATAATGTTTAGGGATCTTTAGGAAAAAATATTTAGGGTTAGTGTAGAAATCTAATTTAAAGTTTTTAGTAAGGTGAATATTTAAACACACAAACACACACACATACATGTATATATATGAACTAAAATTTTAATATATTACAAGTTTGCGTATGTACATAAAAAATTTAAATGTATGTGTGTACATATCCATAATATTTATGTATACATACATGTATATGTATATGCATATATACACATATACATATACATATGTATGTGCATGCATGTATATATGCAATACATGAGAATATATATATATATATATATATATATATATATATATATATATATATATATATATATATATATATATATATATATATATATATATATATTCATGTATTGCATATATACATGTATACATGTATGTACATGTATACATGTATACATGTATACACATATGATATATATACATGATATATATGCATATATACAAGATCTATATGCACACACACACACACACACACACACACAAACACACACACACACACACACACACACACACACACACACACACACACACACACACATATAAAATGAAACTAAAAATGTATGGGTAAAAGCACAAACTTGTGTCACCCTTTTATAAAGGAAAAGGCTAGCAAAAGTATAATTGTTCATCTTCAATGACATAAAACTAGTAGTATTATTTAGAATTTGATAATGAAGTAAACCAATGAAATTTTTAGAAATGGATGGTTTAGGATTATAATTTTTAATAATTATTTGGAATAAAAAATGATATATTTTCCTAATTTCTAAAGATGATTTTTTATTTGCTGAAAAATGCTAAAAATTAGGGGTCTAGTTCACACCACAAAATTATATGTAAATGAACTTATTTCCCTTTGATCTTAGATTATATTATAGATAACTTATATAGATAGAACAATTAAAAAATAAAATTGGCTTTAGACCTATATTTTATCTTTTATAATGATTTAAATTTCAGCCCACCTGAAATTGATATTTGTCATCTCCCACCACATTTTTCAAAATAAATCTATTCATGGGTCAATGAGTTTGACTCAAAATCACACAGTTAAATCCTAATAGCAATATCATAAATCTATTCTAACCAAAAGAAAAATCATATATTCTTGAAGAGGACTCTCTCCTCTAGAACGTCATGTGATTTTTAAATTTTTTTGATATGATTTAATCTTTTTTCCTTTCTCAAAATTGACATCTTCTCGAGTGTAAAAATATGTACTTGTAAATTGTTTAATTACAATGTACTATATCTAATTAAAACACTATAAATTCCATATTATAAAATTCTTAACTTTGAGCTTTATAAATTGGTGTTTATATGTTACTAAAAAAAATCTTAAAAAATAGTAACAATTATTAAAACATTAGTTTTCTAAAATAATTTTATTTTTTTAGTAATTAGATACAAACTAGTATAAAACATACATTTAATAGACATTTTCTATTGAAAAAGTGTGAGCCCATATATAACTTAGCTAGAATGAATTTTTCTAGATCATATGTTTGGATAAAATTGATTTCTAGATAGAAATACTCAAATTAAATCATTCTGATAAGTTAGCTTGAAAGGTGACACAACTTTGTACTTTTACCCATATAAAATAGATAAAACAAGGAAATAATCATACCCTTTTTGAATGTTGGTGAGTTTGGATGTCTGTCCTCTTCCTTGCACTTTTGATCGAAACTATTTGCCACAGTAAAAAATGACTTGTGGGGTTGTGCAAGTAATTTTCAACATTCCCTTCCCTTTCTTAGTTTTGATTGAAGCCAGTCAATATAGTTTCAATTGTAACTAATGAGCCCAATAACAAGGTTAACAAATCTTAGTCTCACTTCATAGTTAAGATCAAAATGACATAGCAAGTTTTGATCAAAACTTTATATGTAGTTAAAATCAAAACTATGTGGCACATAAAGTTTTGATAGAAACTAATATGTTTCTATCAAAACTAGAAAAGGAAATTTTGTGGTTGTACAGTTTTAGAGGACTTTCTTCCTCTAGAAATGTTTGACCCACTATTGTGGCTTCACCCTACCTCAACTCTTATCTCTTCTCTTGGTTTTGATCTTTCTTCACCTCTTTGTTCAAAAATTTGAACATCATTGTACAAATCATTGTTAGTCTCAAAGAAAACTTCAATATTTTATTTAACAGGTTTTGGATCATCATCTTCTTCTTCAAAAATATAATCCACCATTCTCTCTTTGAATCCAAACTTTTCATCCACTTTAACATTTTCACTCTCAACAATTGTCTTTGCTCTCTGATTAAAACATCTATAAGTTTTTTTTTTTAATAAATAACCAAGGAATATAGCTTCATCACTTCTTGGATAAAACCTACCCATATCATCATCTCTTTTTATATAACACTTACTTGTGGAGATTCTAAAATACTTTACTGATGGTGCATGTCCAAACGATAATTGATAGGGAGTCTTGTTTGTACCTTTTCTAATCTGCACTTTGTTCATGGTGTATATTGTTGTGTTGACTACTTCTCTCCAAAATGTCTTCGATACATTATTCTCAAACATCAATTCTCTTGTTTCTTTTGATAGAGACATGTTCCTTCTTTTTGCTATCTCATTTTGTTCAAGATTCTTGGGTGATGATAATTGTCTCTTGATTTCATTATCTTCACAAAAGATGTTAAACTCTCTAGAAGTAAAGTCTCCTCCTCTATTTGATCTCAAACATTTAATCTTTACACCAAATTCATTCTCAAATCTATTCTTAAATGCCTTAAACTTTTTAAATGCCTTAGATTTTTCTTTAAGAAATGCTACCCACACCATTCTAGTGAAATCATCAACAAAAATCATAAAATAAGTTTCTCCATAGAATCCTCTTGTCCTTGTAGGACCACTCAAATTTGTATGAAAAATCTCCAATTTTTCTATGGTAGTGAACTTCTTGCTAGGAAAAGAAACCTTCTTCTACTTAGCCATAATATGTTAGTTTCAAATAGTACTAGTAGGCTTCATTATTCTAGGTAAATCTCTGACTAAAAATGTACTACTAGTCTTTACAACATTGTCAAATTTTATGAGACACAATCTTCTATGAGACAACCAATTTTTATCCACATTTTCAACTAAATAACTTCTCTCAATAAGATTCAATTGAAACATATTACCTCTGGATCTTGTATCAATTCCAATAAACTTACCATCTTTTTCTTTGATAATGCATGTCTTCTCTATGAATTGTGACCGATAATCTTTATCAACCAACTATCCAACACTTAGTAAGTTATATTTTAATCCATCAACAAAATAAACATCATTAGTGTTATTCTTTCCATCAAGAGTAATAGACAAAATCACTATTATGTGATAGGATGCATCATCATAATCTTTCTAGATAATTTCATCTTAAACTTTAGATCCTTCACAAGACTTAATTCTTGCAACACTCTTAGATATTGTACATAGCTTCTCACATATTGATCTTTAATCATTTTAACATCTTGAAAAAAACATATCTAGTTCTATAGTCTAATTCTTTTAGCATGCTTATCACCTTCAAATGTGGATTCTAAATATTTCCAAATTTTATGAGATGTATCTAATAATCTTACTTGACTGTATTCATTTTCAAGAAGAGCTAACAAAAATGCTTCTTTGACAAGCATATTGTGCATAAATAGATCTCTTTCATCTTCACTACATTCCTTTGATTTTTTTTCTTCCACATTCTCTCTTTCATTCTTTGTCATTAGCCAATATCGCAGACCCATGCATAGAAAATGAGTCTTAATCTTCTCCTTCTAACTATCATAGTTAACTACAACAAATTTAGGACATTCTTTTATGAAGTGACCTACCATTGATCTCCCAAAGTTGTTAAGCTTTCTCTTCAAGGACTTGATGCTCTGATACCAATTGTTAGAAAGTATAGCCCACCAAGATAATTGAAGGGGGGGTGAATCAATTATCCAACTAAAATAAAATTTAACAACCTTATTAATACTTAAGCATGTGATCAATATAATCAATAACCACAAGAAGATACTCATACAAAATAAGACCAGATGTGCTAACTAGGTAAATCCTTGATTAGAGGGAAAACCCCAATGGAGATGGTACCCACAAAATGATGTACTACTATAAAAATTTCTTGTTAGAGGATGGAGTTTGTTATGAGATAATGAAATTCATTTAGTATATATCAGTACCTATTAGGATACTTTTCATCCCTATTAGGATATTCCAATCTTGTTAGGAGTCGTGTCAATCCTTTCAGGAGTTGTATAAGGTAGATGGACCCACTATCCAAATAGCTTCAGGGGAAAGACCACCAAACTCACTATCCAACTAGTCTCTATATTATTCCTTGCAAAATAATATGAATGTATAGCTCCTTCTCTATCCTCTTGACCAGACCAAATCTCTTCTCATCTTGAAACTAGATCACTAACTTTGCATCCAATAATCCCTTGGATTTCTTACTCACACTTACCAAATACTTCACATATCACACTTTAATACCTCACTTAAATGCAACATGTAACACTTTACCACAAGGAAAATAAGTTTCCTTTATACCATATCCTCAAAATAATTCCTTGAGTCATCCTTGAGGCTTTCCCAATTAATTATGATAGGACCTCTTTAATATAATCAATTATTTTACAATTACATAATACTATCAACTCACAATCTTTAAAACTTCTCATACATGCTACCTATGATCTTGTGTACTCATTGACACCAACATTAGGTTTTCTACTATCACTATACAACTTAGCACATCAAGATTCTATCACTATTAGGAAATATAATCCAGCCATCAAATACTACTTTTTAGGTACTCTGTCTAAATACTATCCTCTATAAATTAGGAATATCTCCTTCATGTCTTCAAATACACACACACACACACACTCTCTCTCTCTCTCTTTTTAACTTCATCAAGATGCAATGTGGAATATATCCTCAAATATATTTGACATGATCATCAATAAATGGTCCATATCACCTCGTTCTCTATTCGCTACTCTTCTAGATTTTACAAAAACAACATTGTGTTGACACCAATGAAGAACACAATCATGAATGCAATATTAAAAATCTCCCTAAGTTCTATAGAAATTCTCAAGATAATCCTACAAAGGAATATTATCAGCATTCATTCCAACATTATCTTCTTCTTCATAAAATTATAATTCACTATTCTTTCTTTAACTCCAAAATTTTCATCCACTTTTACATCTGCATACTCAATAATAGTCTTAGTTCTTTGATCAAAACATCTATAAGATTTTATTTTCAATTAATAACCAAGCAACATATCTTCATTTCTTCTTACATCAAACTTACCAATATCATCATCTCTTTTTATGGAACATTTACTTCGTAATTTTTTGAAATACTTTACTGAGAGAGCATGACCAAACTATTGCATTGACCACTTCTCTCCAAAATTTCTTTGATACATCATTCTCAAACATCATAGCTCTCATTTCTTTTGTTAAAGAACTTTTTCTTCTTTTAGAAATCCCATTTTGTTCAAGGGTCTTGGGTACTAATAGTTGTCTCTTGATGGCACTCACTTCACAAAAGGCGTTTAACTCATTGAAGGTAAAATCACCACCTCTATCTAGTCTTAATCATTTCATCTTTACTTCATATTTCTTCTTAACTCTTTTCATTAAAAGCTTAAAATTTTCAAATGCCTTAGACTTTTCTTTAAGAAATACTACCTACATCATTCTATTGAAATCATCAACAAATAGCATGATGTAACTTTCACCATAAAATTGTCTTGTTCTAGTAGGACCACTCAAATATGTATGACCAATCTCCAATTTTGTTGTGGTACTTGAAATTCTCTCTAGGAAAGGAAACTTTCTTTCACTTACCCATAACACATTCTTTGCACATAACATTAGTAGGCTTCACAATTTTAGGTAATCTTTGACAACAAATGTACTACTAGCCTTTACAATATTATAAAAAATTATATAAAAAAATCTCCTATACCATAACCAACTATTATACACCTTTGTAACCAAAAAATTCATCTATATATTGTTTAATTGAAAAACATTACCTCTGGATATTGTACCAGTGCTAATCAACTTACCATCTTTATCCTCAATAATGCATGTCTTCTCTATGAATTGTAGCTAATAACCTTTATTAACCAACTTTTCAACACCTTATAGGTTATGCTTTAAATAGGCATCATTAGTTTTAGTCTTTCCTTCAAGAGTAACATATCCTATTCACTTGATATGATAAGCTCCATTGTTACCGACACTGACAATTCCTTCATCATGACTACTAAACTTAACAAACTTATTCATGTCTCTAGCCATATAATGCGAAAAAACACTATCTATAATCCAATCATTTTTCTTTTCAACTTATGAAACTAGGGCTTTCTATTCTTTGACTTCTTTTTCAAGACTTTCTTCTTTTAAGATATAAATCCTAACTCATCATCACTTTCACTTTGAACTCTTTCTTTAGACTTGTCATATTGACTTGAAATTCTTCTTATGCTTTTTCTGTCTTTTAGGAGACGTAGTGGTAGATACAATTGTCTAATTGTGGGTTGTCTTTGATGTTACACAAATGTCATATCAGTTGGCAGAAAATATTTACCAAGCTCAATTGGTTAGCAAAGAATTTTTTTGTGTCTAGCAAGCATTCCTAGATATTACTCTGTGGAAATAGTGTCTACCAAGCTCACTTGGGTGTCGAAGGAAAATGTGGCAGAAGTTAGTTTTAACTGAGCTCACATGGTTAATGAAGGAAAATTAGTGTTTACCGAGTTCACTCAGTCTCCAAAGGATTTTGCAGGGTTCACAATGTTAACCAATCTTTTTTTGGTTAACATTGGAAATCATTATAGGAATAGTGCTTACCAAGTAGGGTCAACTAATGAAGGATTTTTTTATTTCAAGAAATAAAGTTTAATTGTTTCAAGTATTGATTCTAGCCAACTGAGGTAATGATTATTGGTAATTGTAAGTTGTAAATGAGCTGACTTGATAATTTTTAAGGTATATATAAAAGGTTAAGTTGAGAATTCTATTATGTAATGAGCAAGTATGCAAATGTATTGATTGAAGAAGAAAGTGTGAGAAAACTTTGAAGGATGGTTAGATATCCTTGAGGAGTAGAAAAGTTTTAATTTGATCAGGAAGGATCTAGTGAACTAGAACAAAGATCTGTATTAGCAATTCAGTTGCATCTCATTTAGCTCATTTCATTGTTACTTTCTTGCCATTGAAGTAGTGATTCCTAAATCTCTTAACAGAGTTGGTTTAACAACCATTTGTAAATCCTCTAACAAGGTGATAATTCCATTGAATTATTCTAAAGACCTCTTGCAAGGCCACTCTTAATAGGGTGATTAAATCCTCTAAAAAGGTCGCACCTAACAGTGTGTTTTGTAACCTTTAACTAGGTTGGATCCTAATAGGGCTCATTATAGAAGAGTGAAAATTAGTAGCTAGTTACTTGGTAGTTTTTTCCATATTAGGTTTCCACATTAAAACTAGTGTCTCATGTGTTCATGTTATTTCTTTTATGCTTGCATGTTAATCACTATGAATGTTTATGATTTGTTAAAGTTAACATACACTGCATCTACCGAGTTATAGCATTTTTTGTATGTTTACCGAGTTACAATAGTAAGTAGTTTTATTAGACATCTAAGGGATCTATGGATTTTTTTTTTGGTAACTAATTCACCCCCCCTCTCAGTTACTCCATCTATATTTCCAACAATTGATATTAGAGCTTTTGGTGGTTGTAGTAAGGGTTTCAAAGACCTAAGCTAAAGATCAGGATGTCTTATAAGAGAGAAATTCCAAGGCTTAATAGAGATAACTTTTTAGCATGGAAGGGTCTCATGAGACTTCATTTGGCTTCCATTGGTGATACAAGATTGAAATACCTTGATGAAGAATATACAACTCCTTCTATTACATTATCTATCAATGACATTGCTAAGAAGAAGACCCATAATACCATGATGATAGGCATTGCATCTGCTCTAATCTATGAAGAATTTGATGATACCAAGGACTAAAAAACTACCTTTGGAATGTGGAACAAGCTGAATGATGTCTATGGAGGTGATGACAATGTAAGAAGAACTAAAGTAGAAAGACTAAGAGGACAATTTGATCAGATGAGAATGAGAGAGGATGAAAACATTGCCAAATATGTTGAGAGGATCAAAGTAAGTGTCAATGCAATCAAAGCTTCTAGAGGAGATAGCAAGGAAGAAATAGTTGTAAATAAAGTTCTTAGAACATTGCTTCCCATTTATGCAATTAGAATATCTACAATTCAATAAAGAAGATGTAAAGAAAATCATAAGATAAATTTGGATGCTATAGTAGGAGATTGATAGCCTTTGAGCTAGATAACCATGACAATTATGCTCTAGCTTCCAAGAACATTGAATCAACATTTGAAGCCAAGCTTTCTATCAAGGAAAAAGGGACGAAAGTAAAGGGATTTTGGTCAGAAAGTGAAGAATCAAAAGAAATCTCTGACATTGATCTTGAAGTTTTTGAAGCTCTACTACCAATGAAATACTCTAGAGGTAGAGGAAAATACAAAGGTAAACTTCCCCTAATCTATTTTTCATGTGAAGAAATTGGTCATATTGCAGCTAGGTGCCCAAATAAGGACAGCAAGGATGAGAAGAAAGGTCATAAGTGCAATGACAAGAAAGATTTCAAATCATTCAAGGACAAAGGTATAAGAAAACATGTTTTATGGCTAAGGATTATAATAATAGTGAAGATGAAATTGTTTACATTGTTGGGAAAGATGAATTTAATAATGATGAAGAAGATAAGATGGAACTTATCTCTCATGTGAGAAAAAATAATACATGGATCATAGACAGTGGATGTTCACATCATATGATTGGTGACAAAACAATGTTTGAACACTTTGAAGACTATGATGGTGGTAGTGTAAGGTTTGGAAATAATGAACCTTGTTGCATAAAAAGAAGAGGCCAAATCTCATTAACCAAAAATGTGATAATGCCTATTGGATTGAAGGACTAAAATATAATTTTTTGAGTGTGGTATAGCTAATCAATATTGGATTCAAGGTGGAATTCATGCATGAAAAGGCAAGACTGTTGGATGACAAAGGAAAGCTGATTGGATCAGGCAAGCAAACAAAAGGTAACTTGTTTTATCTTGATCTTGGTGAGTGATCATGTTTCATTGCTCAAGTTGAAGAAATTTGGTTATGGCATAGAAGTTTATGTCATGTGAATTTTGATAACGTGGTAAAAATAAGAAAATTTAGGAAAGTAAGAGGAATTCCTAGTATAAAGAAACTTGATGTTGGTCTATGCAAGAATTGTCAGATTGGTAAAATGGGAAAGACTAGTTTTAAAAGTAAAAACTATTAGTCTAAATATATTTTGGAAATTGTGCATATTGATTTGTGTGGACCTATTGGAATCGAGAGCTATACCAGAGAAAAGTTCTTCATTATTTTTGTTGATGACTACTCTAGAATGATGATTGTTATGTATCTAAGAGAGAAGTTAGAAGCATTTGAGAAGTTCAAATGATATTTGGCCAGAATAGAGAAAGAAATAGAAAAAATATTGAAATTTTTGAGATCAAATAGAGGTGGTGAATTCATTTCCAATGAACTCAATAAATTGGAATAGATAAAAGGAGGAATAGATCTATCATGGATTGTGCAAGGACTCTAATTATCAAGAAGAACATTGCTATCAAATACTAGAAGGAAGCTATCGACATTGTAATTCATACATTAAATCGAGTATAGTTGAAGGACTCATTCAAAACCCCCTATGAGTTATGGTATGGCTATAAACCCAATGTAAGTTACCTAAGGGTACTAGGAAGTAAATGTTATATCTTGAAAGAATCTAGAAAAGGAAAAGTTGATGTGAAAGGTGATGAAGGTATATTTTTGGGATATTCTTTAAGAGTAAGGCATATAGATGTTTGAATTTGACTACTCACAAAATCATAGAAAGTGCACATGTGAAAGTTGATGAGTTTGTAGAAAGGATTGAAGAAGAAAGAAAAAGGAACCAAAAGATTATAGAAGATTTATTTTCATTGAACCTGATACAGTGCCAGATACATCTGTCAATTAGGAGACTTCTACTCCTGAGTCTTCATTAGTCACCAAGTTGCAAGAAGTTCAAACCAAGTCATAGGAACCCGAGTCACATTCTAAAGCTATCAAGATAATGCCTACCCAAGTCTGAGTAGCCAGAACCTAAAGTTAAAGTTTAAGAGGATGACAATGCAATTCATTCAAGATTCAAGGAACCTATCTTGGCCAAGTATGTAAGGAGGCATCATGCACTAGATCAGATTATTGGAGACAAATTAGAAGGTACTATGACAAGAAGTAAGCTAAAAGGTACTTGTTTACTTGCTGATCTTGAACCTAGAAATGTCAAAGATGCATTGGAAAATGAAAGTTGGATTGAGGCTATGAATGAAGAGATAGAGCAAATAGAGAAGAATAAAATATGGACACTTATACCTAGGCCTAAAGATAAAAATGTGATTTGAACAAATTGGGTATTCAGGAATAAGTTGAATGAAGATGGTAAGGTATCAAGAAACAAAGCTAGATTGGTATGTAAAGGGTACTCTCAAGAAGAAGGAATTGATTATGGAGGGACTTTTTCTCCCATTGCAAGATTGGAAGGTGTTAGGACCTTACTATCATATGCAACACATCAAGTATTTAAGGTATATTAGATGGATGTTAAACCAACATTTTTCAATGGTATTCTTGATGAAGTCTACATTGATCAACCTAAAGGTTTTGTTGATCTAGACAAAAAGGACATGGTCTACAAATTACACAAAGAATTGTATGGTCTAAAACAAGCTCTTAGAGCATGGTATGAGAGATTGCATAATTATATTATTTAGATTGGTTTTCAAAGAACTAATGATAATAGTAGATTGTACATCAAAGAAGGACCAGATAACAAGATTGTTTTGAAAGAAATATTTGTGGATGATACTTTGTTTACAGGGAATGATGATCGATGTAAGGAATTTTTAGAGAAAATGAATAAAGAATTTGAAATGTCTATGTTTGGTGAGATTAAGTTCTTTGTTGGTCTTCAGATTCAGAAAGGTATCTACATCACTCAGTCCAAGTATAACATTTGGTATGGAAGATTCAAAACCAGATGGAACTCCCATGTGTAGTGGACTAAAGCTTACCAAAGATGATGATTCAAAAGAGGTAGATTAGACCTTATATAGATGAATGATTGGAAAATTATAGTAAGTAGTTCATACAAGGCCTGATATTGCTCTTGTAGTTAGTATAGTGGCAAGATTCTTGGTAAAACCTTGAGAAAATCATATGATGGCAATTAAAAGGATCTTGAGATACTTGAAAGGCACTTAAGATTATGGATTGTGGTATAAATTTGGAGGAATTCTGGACTTAAAAGTGTTTAGTGATGCTGATTGGGTAGGAAACATTGATGATAGAAAAAGTACAAGTGGTGGAGTATTTTTTCTTAGAAAAAGATTGGTATCTTGGACAAGCAAAAAGCAAAATTGCACATCCTAATCTATAGTAGAAGTAGAGTATGGTGCACAAGTAGTGAACTGTTCTAATATTGTTTGGTTTAAATAGTTATTGGAAGGCATGAGGGTTGATATCAAAGAACTAGTTGTTATGTTTTGTGATAATATAAGTGCAATTAACATATCAAAGAATCCAGTGATGCATTCCAAAACCAAGCACATTGCAATAAAATATCACTTTGTTAGAGAATTGGTGCAGGATAAAGAGATCAGATTAGAATATGTACATACAAAAGAATAGATTGCAAACATATTCACCAAACCATTACCTAAGGATGCATTCTTGTATCTAAGAGGTAAGTTAGGGGTCATTCCCCTATCTCAAGCTCACTAAAATAAAGTTTTAGCGATGCATCAACAGGAACCAAGTTGAAAATCTATTAGTTGATGCAGCATCATGATGGGAACATTGCATATGAATAAGTACTCAAGGTACATTGATACTCATTTGGTATGTGTTGTCTTTGGCATGTGTTGTCAAAGCAAGAGAGTTTATTGTCATATCTTTCTAAAATTTGAATTTGTTTGTGGCAGAGTTTTCTATTTGAAAAAGAAGCTATGTAATTCCTTCATAGAGGGATATTACTACATTAGAGAATTTTGTGGCATAAAATCTTAGAGGGAGAAAATTTCTATCAGAGAAAGTCTTGTTTTCAAATTTCATTGTGCTATGACATTTTGTGTTGCCATCAATGCCAACAAGGGTGATTGTTGGATACAACTATCTAATGTTTGTTGTCTTTTATGTTACAAAAATGTTATATTAGTTGGCAGATAGTATTTACCGAGTTCAATTGGTCAACAATACAATTTTATATGTCTATCGAGCATTCTTGAAAATTACTCTACAAAAACAGTGTCTGCCGAGCTCACTCAAGAAGCAAAGGAAAATGTGGTAGAAGTCGGTGTTAACCAAGCTCACATGGTTAACAAAGGAAAGTTAGTGTTTACCAAGTTCACTCTGTCTCCAAAGGATTTTGTAGGGTTCGTAGTGTTAACCGAGCTTCTATTGGTTAACACTAGAAATTATTCAAGGAATAGTGTTTACTGAGTAGGGTTGGCTAATGAAGGATTTTGTTATTTTGAGAAATAAATTTTAATTGTTTTGAGTATTGATTCTAGCTGACTGAGGTAATAATTATTGGTAATTGTAAGTTGTAAATGAGTCGACTTGATAATTTGTAAGGTATATATGAAAGGTCAAGTTGAGAATTCTATTGTGTAATGAGTGAGTATGCAAGTGTATTGATTGAAGAAGAAAGTGTGAGTGAACTTTGAAGGATGGTCAAATATCCTTGAGGAGCAAAAAAGTTTTAATTTGAGTAGGAAGGATCTAGTGAAGCAGAAAAGAGATCTATATCAACAATTTAGTTGCATCTTATTTAGGTCATCTCATTGTTACTTTCTCACCATTGTAGTAATGATTACTAAATCTCTTAATAGAGTTGGTTTAACAACCATTTGTAAATCCTCTAACAAGGTGACAGTTCCATTGAATTTTTCTAAAGAGCTCTTGTAAGGACACTCTTAACAAGGTGATTAAATCCTTTAACAAGGTCACACCTAATAGTGCGTTTTGTAACCTTTAACTAGGTTGGCTTCTAATAGTGCTCACTTTAGAAGAGTGAAAATCAATAGCTAGTTACTTGGTGATTTTTCCCATATTGGATTTCCACATTAATTCTAGTGTCTCATGTGTTCATGTTATTTCTTTTATTCTTGCATGTCAATCACTATGAATGTTTAGGATCTATTAAAGTTAACATACACTACATCTACCGAGTTACAAAATTTTATGTATGTTTACTAAGTTATAGTAGTAAGTAGTTTTATCAGACATCTAAGGGATCTATGGATTTTTTTTTGTGGTAACTGATTCACCCCCCTCTTAGTTACTCCATCTATATTTCCGATAACTTAGAAGCATAAAGACTAAATTCATTTCAAGTCCAACATTTAGAAAATGCTCTTACCATCTGGTTCTCTCCTTACAAGAAGGGAAAATCCTTCTTCTATTCTTCTATCCTCATTAGATATGGATCTTCTACTGCTAGCATAGTCTCCTCTAGTTCTTTCACTTCTTCATAAAGAATGATGAATACTTAATGAACTAAAGGTTGTTTCCACTTTGGTAAAATCCCCAAATTTCTTTAAGATTTCTTCTATTGCTTTCAATCTTCCAAGTAGAGTCTCTATGGTAAACTTCTCAGTGTAGCGTGTCACTGGCTCAATAATATGCACTATTTTATTGAATAGCGATGTTAAATTTTTCCAAATATTTCAAATAATATCACCTTCATTTTTAGATCCTAATGGGACTAAAAAATGCATTCTCATTTTGAGTACCTTTCCAAACTTTTGAGTCACTTTGAGCCCTATGAACGCTTTTTCTTGCTTGTATACCCAACTATCCTTTTTAGGCTTAAGAAGTGTTTTATGTTTCTAACACTTTGAATTCAGAATATCAATGCATCCTATATTGATAAATTAACATTCTGAATCATTCTGCAAAGTTCCATTTTGAGTAGTGTTCAATTCTGCATTTTTGCCTAAGTGTCAAATAGCAACGAGAGTCCTAGTTTGCATCTGAATATCTTGCACCTAGTTGTGTTTCATGAATATCTACTTTAGAATTGTTTAGTATGCATATCAGTGAGCTTATAGTTCAAATTTTGAGTTATTTTGATATGTTTTTCCTAGGTTTTAAATCCCTTAAAGTTGGTTACTTATCTCTATCATGCTGATGCAAATTGCCCTAAATTTTAGAAGGCCCTGTTTGAATTATTATAACTTTGAGAAAATTGACCATATTGATAAAATTCCTTATGCATTGTATTCTAGAGGTTAGACACTTTCTACACTCTAGATTTGAGCTTATGGCAAATCTATTTGATCAATTCGTAAATGCAATTCCAAATGCAATTTATAACTTTTAATTGGTGTCATAAAATGTAGATTGGTTGGTACCCTAGTTTGGGATGTCATAATTCTAAATCCATAAATGATGAGATCAAATGGATTGTACCATTATGTTTTACTCCAAAAATACTTCAAGTATTCTATTTTTCATGTATTGACTTTCCTTGATCCATTCTATTTGATAAAACTAGAGTTCTACTGATGTTCATTGTCCTATAATTTTGAGTACCCCACTTCACGTGCTTGATTCATCATGAGCCCAAACCATAGAATTATATTCTGCTCATGGAAATGAATTAATTCCCCATTTTTCAAGCCCTCAAGTATCCATTTGCCCCTTTTTTGAAGCTAAAAGTAATTGTGTTTTATGGTTTTTAAACATGTTTATTTATAGGCAATTTCAACTAGGGAACTTTGAATGTCAATGTAGACAAGATCTGATAGGATGCAAGAATGTGGAAAAAATTATCATCATGTTGAATTCCAGGGCTCAGTTAGGTGTTTATGTTAGTTTATAAAGCTAGGTGATAGGTCCTATTATTAGAAAATCATAGTTTGTGAAAATAGGGGGAACAAGTTTTAAATGATGATTCAGTGCTTGAATTTGAATTCAAATAGTTCAAGATGATCAATGGATTAGGTTGCAATGTTAGTTGTTCGAAAATGATTTTTTTTTAGCTAGACCTCCTTTGGGGTTCGATTGATTCCATCAAGTTGATAAGCTATTGGGGAGTGAAATTTCTCAAAAGATGTTTTAATGATTATAATAATTAAATATTTATGATAGGAAATTAAATAGATTAGATTAAATTATTTGAAGTAAAAAGGAGAGAAATGACCCACAAAAGTTTTGATAAGACAAATTTGAACTAAGGGAATATGAAGCAAAAATATGATCATTGGGTGTCATCATTCAAAAAGAAAAAACCAAGGGCTATTTTCCTTGATAGTGAGTCTAGGTAGAAACAATTGTAGTATTATTATTGTTTAATGGAAACACCAACAATGGTAGGGCTTTAGTCATTTTCCCAAAACGTTACTGGCAAGTTAAAATTACACATTCTTTTCACCATGAGATGCCAATGTTTTAACATGATGATCTTTCTTTTGTGTCTATCATTTGAAGGTATTTTATCTTCATAAATATAAAATGAAAAACACTTCACACCATGTAGAAGAGTGGTTTTTCATGGCTAAGAGTGGTATTTAATGATAGAGGCATCTCATAATGAGCAAGAGTTTTTGAGGTGTAGAGAAGACCATTACAACATGAGAAAATCTCCATCACAATATAGAAATGGATCACCTAGGTCTTTGGTGCTATGAAGAGTGGTAGTGATATATGGACTCATGATAGGGGAGGGACGGTTGAAGAGAGCTCCATGCACAAGGAGGATGTAGTTGTAGCCACCATCAAGATTGCAGTTGTTCAGATGCAAAGACATCTCATGACATCAATTGAGGAGGAGTTTCCCATATCTAGAGATGTCATCATTTCCATAGTCCATGGCTTGGAGAGGCCTTTCATGTGAGGAGGAAGCTATCCAACATTTAAAATCTCCATATCATCTTTAACATCACTTCAAATGTTCAGTGGTAGCAAAAGATCAATACATGCAAGAGGACAGAGGAAGATTAGAACAACCCATGACTTGCAAGAACCCCACATTTGAAGGAAAAATAAAGCATTCATGTGGAAAGGAAATTCTTAGATGCATGGAAGAATGCAAGGAACTCCATGATGTTGAGTATGATATAGATTAATGGCAACAAAGGTAAGAAGAAAACTACAATAAGTGGAGATGATGAAGCAGAGCACCAACATTGTAAAAGACAAAAGTAATCTCAGTGTTGGATGAGATGGGGTGAAGACAACAAGCATGTTAACTTGGAAGTAAAGTAGCAAAATTGATGCTTCTTAACCACTTGGTTTTTTGTTCCTATTAACATACAAAATGACAAATCTATAGTTAACTTTCATGACTGAGTAGGCATACTAGTGGGGAGTTCTACCCATGGCCACATCCCAGCATGAGGAGTAGAATAGGGGCCACCACAACATTAAAGATTTTTTATATCAATGCCTTTAGTTGGAGCTATTGTTGTATGCTCATACAATGGTCAAAATGTAGATGGGCTTTTGTCCCATACTTGTTATGTCATTAGATTCCCTTGTTTTTTTAAATGCTTGAGCACTCAATGATAATGTGTCTACAAGATTTGGTTTTTTAAAGGCAGAGTTCATGCATGGAGGGGACCACCATGGCTAGTTGGATGATAGGTTCAAAATTTTTTGACACAATGCTTGCAAGGAAAGAGTGCCATGTGACATGCATTGAAGGGAATTCATAAGATCTTAAAGTTGAAAGAGGAGGCTTCCAATGCTATGCTAGTTTGTAGCATCAAGAGATGAAATTTGAAGGCCTATGATCCTACACTCAAGTGGTCATCATCTAATCATAAGATAAAGCTTAAAACCTTAAGATATTATGCCAATTTGGGTTGTCATGAAATTAGAGGTGGAGAGAGAAAAAGCTTTGATGATATGAAAAAGTATGATGTTACGAGATCATGAGATGAAGAATAAAGTTTCATGATGATACATGGCTAAAATTAGAGGTAAGATGTTAATTCAAAATCCATTTTTGTATAATTGTATAAAGAAAGTTATAGGCTTAAGATATTGTCGTATGATTGGAGTGGTCCAAAATAAGAATTAAGATGCTATGAAATGTGTAGCTTCTTGTAAGGTCAGGAAAAGCTTATTCCAATAATAAGATACTAAAAATACACAAGAGCATAATATCATAGGAAAAATTCAAGTGTTTCAAATATAGTGTAATGGAAAGATGTGTCTTGCTTGAGCATTTTGATGAATGGGAATCTAACACTTGGTGCCAATGGATTAGAGAGATAAGGGGAACAAAAATGAAAAATAGAGTTTAGAGATGTTAGATGTTAAATGCATCAAAATTCAAATGTTGAAAGATTTAAATAAATTTAAGACTTTATATAGTTTCAACTATATAGTTTATTTAAATTTATTTATTTATTTTTAACTATGTTCATGGTCAGGGCTTGAAATTTAAAATGCACCTCAGAGGCATGATTTTTATCCAAAATATGCACTATAATATACCACTAGAATGAAAAAGAGATAAACTATCCATTTCTATAATCATTTTTCATACAGGTATTCACCAGAAGCAACTATAGGAGGTTTTGTATTTTTGGGCCATCCTTAGTGAAAATGAAGTTTTGATGTTTTTAGATGAAATAATATTATGATTAGATCAAATTTTGATGTGATCAAGTGCCCTGAGCAAATGTAAAGGTGAAATTGAATATTTTGAAGGTAGTTAGAAACAATAAAGTTTTTGCCAACAATACAGTTGAATTTCATGGCAAAAGTAGAGTGACAAATCAAGATCAGATTTGAAGCTCCATTGCATACTATGATGTGTATCTAATATTTCTTCAATAGATATTTTTCTAATTGCATTAAATGGATATATCAGATATTTCTACAAACATCATTGATGGTTTTGATTGTCAATGGATGAAGAGGATCAGTTTCAACAGCATTAGGATGAAGACAATTTCAATAGGACACATGTTAGAATGAGATTGTAGATCCATAAACTTCTTCTCCTCTAAAAATCTTCCTTCGTTTCTCTTTGTATAGGTTCCAATTTTTATGACTAGTGATACCACAAGGTTGGCTCCAGTTCTAGAGTTGTGATATGATTTTCTTCTCAGTATTCCTCTATTATGAACAACAACAATGTATTTCTTTTGAAGCATTTTATACTACATAGTCATTCCTTGGTGTTATTTTCTAAGTTTTGACATACATATTATGTATTGGTTTCAATGAGATTAATACAAGAGCTTCATTTTTCTTAGTTTCATTTTGATTCTCATCTCCTTCCTTTGTTATCTACAATAATTTATGTTTAAGAACAAAGAGCTTAAAATCAATTGTAATCCCTTAAGGTTGTATGTCTAGATAGATTTTCTATTGGAGCAAACAGCCATGCAAATGCTTGTTTACATTGATAGGGTTAAAGGTTTCATCAAGAGGGTTCTACAATAAGTATAAGATTTTTTATGAAAATACATGTCTATTTGCAAGACAAATAGATAGATAAGATGTCTAAATATATGAGTATACTTCAGATGTCAATGTGTATGTTAAGGTTTAGTTGATGCCTAATGAATAAGGGAATAGTCAACTTAGAGATTATATGTTCTCTACTATTGCATACCTGGGTTTTGCTGAGATCCAAATCTTTAATCAAATATCAATTTACCTTTTTATGTATTGAAGAACTAAAATTGCTAGTCATTACTTATTTGCATTTATTTTCCCTTTGGTTATAATTAGCTATTGTAATCAGGAAGTTTTTTAGTAAATCATAGAAGAATGTTGACCATTTCTACTATAGGGTATAGTCTTGTAGAGAAGAGTATCAAGTTAATAAGATCAATCCTTAAGGTTTTTCCACCTTGGCCCTGTAGAGCCTAAAGTCAAGTAAGTCCTGATGACTCTGTTAATGTTGGCATAGAACTAAAATCTAGCCTTGCTAAATATAGGATTTAGCTTATCCTTAGGCTTGTCCCTATCTTATACTTCCTATTATTAGGTTTAGACCCACTTGGTATTTTCTTTACCAGAAAGAACTCCAACATATCCATTGCAAGACTTAATTATTGTAATAATTTATGATATTCTACCAATATAGGTTCTTATAGATTTATTTTCTATCATTTTAGCATCTTAAAATAATCATATCCAATTTTCTAATTTGATTCTTTTAGCATGCATATCAGCTTCAAATGTAGTTTCTAAAGCAAGTCCACTAAGATAATTGGGGGGAAGGGGGTAGGGAATGGGAGGTGGGGTCAATTAGTTATCCAATCACTAAAACATGTATCAACCTTATTAATCCTTAACCATGTGAACAATATAACCAACAACCATAAGAACATACACATATAGAATAACACCCAATATTTTAACTGGGGAAACCCTTAATAAGAGGGAAAACCCTGGTTGGGATTGTACCCACAAAATGATGTACTAATATAAAAGTTCGTTGTAAGAATATCAACTCTTTTAGGATCTAATGAAATACATCTAGTACATATCAGTCCCTATTAGGAAACTTTGAATCCTTGCTAGGAGGTTCCAACCCTATTAGGATTTGCAAAATGTAGAAGGACCCACTGTCCAAATAGATTTAGGGGTAAGAACATTGAACTCACTATCCAATTGATCTCTATATTATTCCTCAAAAAATAATAGAAATTAAATAACTTGAACTCCTTCTTTATCCACTTGACTAGACCAAACCTCTTTAGATCTCAATACCATATCTTCCAACTTGCATCACACTGATCTCCTATATAACTTGCACACATTTACCAACTTCTCATATCACTTTCACAATTCTCACTTGCACAACTTTCACACACATTCTTTCAAGGAGAATAACCTTCCTTTATGTCATGTCCCCTAATCATGATATTGAAATAAAAGAGTTATAATATGAAATAAAATATTTTGGCATAGTAATAATAATACATTCCTTAGATAAATATAGTAATATTGAATGAAATAATAATACTATATTATCTATTAATAATAATATATGATAATTGTAATATAAATATTATAGAGGATCAAAAATTTAATATGTCATAATATCAAATGCAAAATCTGAATAAGAAAGAGAATCGTATAAAAATATAAATAAATAATATACAAATCATTATCATATAATATGATATTACATTATAATCGTAATAGTTAATAGAGAAATAAATTGTATATGATATGATTCACATATATAATAATATTTTAATATTAATATAAATAAATGATAAATATAACAAAACTAATTTGAATAGACACATCTCTTCTCACAATGAAATAGAGAAATCATCGATTATTTATGAAATAAATTGATAAATATTTAAAAGATTGGGAAGAGGGGTATTACACTTTATACCATATCCTCAAAATAATTCCTTTAGTTAGTCTTGAGGCTTTCCCAATTAATTATAATACAACTTCAGTAAGATAAACAATTATTTACAATTACACAATTTTTTCGGCTCATAGTCTTTACAACTTCTCACATGTACAACCTCTGACCTTTCACACTCACTAATGACATCATCAGGCTATCTATTATCATTTTCTAGTTTCTCTCATCGTGATTATATCATTTTTAAGAGATATCCAATCATCAAAAACCATTTCTCAAGTACTTTGTCCTCATACTTTCTTCTTTAATTCATGTTAACTCTCTCATGTCTTTGACTCTCTGTACACACACTTGTCCACTTCATCGGAACATAGTGGAGAATATGTTCTCAAGTTTTCTTGGCCTCATTTTCAATACAGAATCTATATGGCCACATTATTTTTCTTCTACTTTGTTAGTCTTCACAGAAATAATACTATGTTGACATCAATGATAAATAGGTATTGAATGCAACATGTCCATCATGTTATTCATCTATCCAATGCTTAGGATAGTCCCCCAAAGGAATATCATCAACATTCATTCTAACAACTTTGATACCTTTCCAAGATCTAGTATTGACTCTATGATTCACCTTCAACTTGCAATGTGTTGCAAGATGACCAACACTCCCATAGCTAGAGAAAACTTGAGTAGAAATCTTGTCCCTTCCAATGGAACTCATCAACTTTAGAGATGCCTAGTTAGAAATTTCTCTTGATCTATAGTCATTATTCTTATGCACATATATTTTACACTAGTATTGCTATCCCTCTATTCTCTTCTCATTAAAATGAGATATCCATTAAAGTTACATTGAATAATAGGTGATGCCTATTTGAACCAAGATGCATTTGAAGTATGACCTATCTTACCACAATAGTAACATGTGGGTTTTATAGTTTTCTTACCTTTAGGTGATTTCCTTCCTTGCTTCTTTAAGTTTTATTCTCTTTCTTGAGATGATTTACTAGTTTTGGTCTTAAAGTCACTTTCATAGATAAGATTTTTGGTGCTTTTGTTTTCCCTTTGAGCTCATATTTATTCATCTATCTTCTCTAAACTCTCATTAAATATCCTTACTTTTTTTCATTTGTATGATTTTTTGTTTTTAGTTATTTAATTAGTTTGAGCATTTGTTCTATCATCTCTGTGAACTACTCCATGTGAGGATGATTAGGCTTCTCTCTCATTTTCATTGTATGTGCATAATTTATTATGACTATTTTCTAAGCTATTATCTTAGTCTAGGGCAATTCTTAGTGCTTCCTCATACTCATATTTTTCTATGATGACACTATCTCATTCCTTTTGTTCTTCTTTTATTATTTTTGCTAACTCTTCCTTTTTTTCTTCATATATGTAATGGAACTTTGCTTTAGCCCCTTGTTGCCAGTTATGAGATCATTCACTAATTCATCAAATTCTTTTGATCCTCTTTGATCTTCAAGTTGTTCAATAATTTCATGACTCTTACTAGGCTTCTTCATTAGTTTCTTCATCTTTCTCAAGGACTCCCTTATCTTATCCTTTAAATTCTCAATTGTTTTAAAAGCTTCATTGATTTGTTTCTTCTATTTCAAGGCTTCTATTAGATATTCCCTCGAGATATTAAACTCCTTACTTCTAGGCTTTTCATCCTGATACCAATTATTATCCCAAACTACCACTAAGAGACTAGTTTGTTGAGTTATCACATCAAATACTCTAACTTATAGTTTATTTAACAACAAAATAATGATAAAGGTAGTAAGATAAATTCATAAAAGCTCACACAATAATGTATACATCAATGACACAAGGATTTTTTTTATGGAATCCCTTGATGAGAGGATGAAAACCACATTTGGAGTACTATATAGCCACTAGCCTTTTAATACATGTAAAGGGTTTTTATGTTAAAGCCTACAATTGTTCTTCCTAATAGCACATTTTGAAAGGAATTTCATTAGCCTATAAGGATAATAAAATCTTGTTAAATCTACCTTATCAAAGGATTTATAGATTCTCCTTCTAGGAGGTACCTTGTGAGAGGATTTATAAATCTTACTAGTGAAGATTTCCTATTATGAGCTTACAAGTAGATGCAATTATAAAGAAATAGTCTAAATGATTGATCTAAAAACAACACTATATTTCCTTATATATTTCCATGATAACTCCTGAAATATTCTCTAATCTTATTCCTCTCTTTTTCTTTCCCTATGAGTTATACTAGTTCACTTCTTCCTTGATGTCCTCAATAGCCAATCTGTTGTTTGGTGCAAAAGCACCTAGCCATCATATAATTAAAAGAGATAATAATTTATTCTTTAATGATTTATTTTCATTCATATATGTTTCAGTTAGAATTGGTATTAGAGCTAGAAGCTCTTGAGAGTGTGAAGGATTAACACTAGGACCTTGTTGGGAAGAAGATTGATGTTTAATTCTTGTTGTTGACTTTTGGTTGCAGGTGCATGTTCAATCACTACAAAGAGGTGTACATGGATTTCTACATAAGGGGCCATATAATATGGTCCAAAACCATTAGAAGAAGGTCCATTTGGTTTCCAAAAGACATAGGGAGAGAGGCAAGAAAGGACTCCTAGGTGAGGCTAATTGTTTGTGTGTGATGTAGTATGGAGGAGTGAAATTTTGATACTTATAGAACCTTGGAGGCAGCCACTTAAATTTCATTGATGAAAATCATATTTCTTGGATAGAAAGAATAGAAAAGTCATCAAAGCTAGATGGATGCAAAGAGACAAAGTTTCTTTTGTGGGTTACTAACACCACATTTCCGTGGGACATGAAAAAATTTCAAACTCAGGAATATGGTGCAGGAGCACCTAGCCATCATGTAATTAAAAGAGATAATAATTGATTCTTTAATGATTTATGTTCATTCATATATGTTTCAATTTCATTCTATGCAATAGAATCTAATTGAAAAGAAAATTTGTAACAAAAATGTAATGTTGTCCACATTGTCATAGTTAAGTTCCTAGTTGGTTTAATACGTAAAAAGTTGTAAAATGACCTTTGAAAGGATAATAACCATGTGAAAGGTTATTAAATTTTCATTTAAATATGTCTTTAATGTTTTTTCAAAGTCATGGCATCATATTTGTCAAAAGTCTCAAAAGCTTTCAAGGAGGTGAAGAGTTGCAAAAAATGCAACAAGGTAAAATTGCATTAAAGTTTTAAAAGGAAGTCTAAAGGTCATGGGTGGTATTTTTAAGGTCTAAAATGGCCAAAAAATATATAATTAATTTTAAGGTTGAAAAATATTATAATGGAAGAAATTAGTAACATTTGAAGCAAATTTAGAGTGATTCTAACTTATTGTTTTGATTGATTTTCTAGTTCTCTTGTTTTTTTTAGGCTTTGTACATACATGTATATCATAAAAATGATGTATTATTGATATGCTAGAGTATTAGAATTAATAATCCTTCCATTTATTTTGGTTTTAGTTAATTTACTGAAGATTTCTAAAAGTTATGAGTATTTTATGGATGACAATTTCTTTAGATTTTCAAATTACAGTTATATTGAAGTGATGTGTATGAATAGTTAGTATCTATTTCAAGGTATGAAAGTTATATTTATGGAAAGAGGAATTATTCATATTTCTAATGGAATTTATTTGGTACATTTTTATCAATTTTTGTATAAGTTATGATCATTTTAGTGAAAATTGGTTTTTAACCATCTTCAATGGAGTCATAGAAAATGGGTCTTGGTGTAGAGACCATAACTTTGGATTCTACCATTGCATGTTTTTGAGTTTTCAGTATGTCTTTGGAAATATAATTATTCATAATGTGGATGGTTGGATTGAAGAAATAAGTTTTTTTAAAAAAGTTATGAATCTCTATATGCAGACCTATCTTGAATGACAGAATTGAAGTCTATGTTTTCAAGTTTGATTTGTTATTTGATAATGGTGACTTGGTGGCTGATTTTATTGGGAAATATTTTTTTATTCCTCTATAATTTTGAATAAATTGTATTTAATATGAAAATACATGAGTGATTTGAGGGTTCTTGAAGGGTTTTTATATGCTACTTGCATCATTATTCATCTCTCTTCTTTGTAATTTTGATCTCCTTCACTATCTTGCACTCTGAACATGAGAAACAACACTCAAAAAATGAATTTCAAGTGTCTTTATATAGTATGCAATATTTGGGAACTATAACCCAAAAAGGAAATCTCATTTAATGTCAATGCATTTAAATATTGAATCACATACTAGAACTAATTACAGAATACCTATGACACCAATTAGTAGGGGTCTAGACTAGTAGGCTTTCCAATCTCCTTATAATCCTATAAGTATCTTTATTCCTTGTGTCCATCAACTATTTCAACCTAGATACCTATCACATCACTCTTTTTTACTATCCTTACATCCCATTAGATCCTTGACAACCCTTCATAATTGTTCCTCAATTCACTCTTTTCTTTTCCTACTTTACTATCATGACTTCTACTAAGTCATCATATGCATCTTAATTGGTACACACTTCTACTAGTGTTTCAATGAATTACAACCTCTTCAACTTCTCTCAATCAGTTTCAAACAATGTCACTACTCAAGGTCTTGATATGCTACATGTTAGTCATCATCATTTACTTATCAATATTCCAAGTGGACTCACTTAGTCTAATAGAAATACATTAACAATTGTCTTTAATTATCTAACTTTCTATTTTCACCATTGACAAGTTGTTAAAAATTAAAATTATATAGAAAATTTGACCAATGGTATTTTGTCCATCTCAAAAATGCATTATATTAATGAGTGCAAATAGTTCAATAATAATGTATTATCATTTGGATGTTTTTATTCAATAAAAATATTATTTTCTAACATTAAGTGTTACAAAAGAGTGACTAAAAATAAAACTTAGTAATTTGTGTAGAATATATCATGTCTCTTGTACACTAATAACATAGTCTACAATAATCTCAACCATAAATTTGTGATATTTCAATAGTGCTTGATCTTCTCTTGCTAGTTGTTTCTATATTCACATTATCATATCTATACAACTATCATATTTCCTTTCTTCTTTGGATGCATATTTGGCTATATATTTAAGAATAGGCATTTGTTACAAAATTGGCTGGTAATATATATCATCTCTCTATATTGAATCATGTGTGGACATTGTATATTTAATCTATCATCATTATGTGTAGGGATGAGTGTTTTCTTTCTAGTCACATCACATATGAAGGATAAGTTGGCACATTCGAGTTATGGAGCTTTGTATTGAAACTATGAAATATTACCTTGTTTACATAGGCATGTTGCATTACTATATTGTGTGTCTATATAGTCAAAAGCTATATCTCTATGGAATAAATTAAGTGTTTTAAGGATGTAAGGCTCTTCTAAAAAGACTGATGTTGTGTATTTCTTCTATTATATCTTGTATGATGATTCCATTAAATGACATTTTTTTAAATGTATTTCTCATTCTAAATTACCATGGTTCTCCTAATTCAGTTTGTCCATGCCTAGTGTATTGGGAAGCCAAATGAACCCATGTATGTGTCTTGATTCTTGATGATGCCATTCATATTTATACTATTAGTGAGTTGCATCAAAAATCTTTTTAAATAATTCTTCATGGAAATTGTGAATTATTTATGCAGAAATATGGATTAAGTATGTGGGCTTTTAATAATATTCTTTGGGTATTCTTTGCTTGTTCTCTAGATACATTGGAGGCCATTTCAAAATAGTTGTTGTAGTTCTAGCCAACATTGAAAGGTGGGTACCCTAGCTATTTGATCATGTTTGAAAGACCACCATGATATGTGTTCCAATATGAGTGTGCCCACCTTAAGTGAGATCCAAAATGCATAAATTCTTTACAAATTTGAGTGTTAGACAATTTTGTACTTGGATGTGAAGGATATCAATGGTTGTCAATATGAAATCCTCTAAAAAAATGATAAATATAGAAAAAAAAATTGTGTCTTTGATATTGCATCATTAGATTCAATGAAAAAAAAAAGGGAAACCTTGGATGGCACATATTCATGCATCTCAACTTTTTGGTATCAAGTTTGAAATGTTAATGCCTTTTTTTGTGGAAAAAGTGTGGTAAATTTTATTTTGAAAATACCCTCACTATTGCACTCATTTATTGGTGAAGAGTCAAGCTTTGACAAATGAATAAGTCTAACTTTTCCATTTGTAATTTTCAATGTTTCTTTAATGATATTTAGCTCATGTAGCTTATTTTGAAATCTATCCATAAACGATGATGAGTACATTATATCATTTTTTATTTGATCCTTATTAGGAATAGGTTCAATATTTGGCAACAATAAATGTTCATGGTCAATGTTAATGGTATGTAGCATACTTGAAATGAATAGCTTTTTATTAGGGAGTTGTTCTATAGATTCAAAATTTATTTTAACATCCTTGTAGTATGGTCATATTTGGTCTTATATTTTAATGCAACCCATACACAACTTATACTTACATAATAATCATAATAGTTTCCTTGTGTATGGAATCTTCAAACTACTATGACATCAAGATTTGTAACTCTATGTGGGAGATAATTTTCTATTGTTTTGATATATTTTGAGAATATAATTTCGTAACTATAGTATTTGAATTTTCCACCATGAGAATGAGTTCTTCAACTATTGAATTTCCCTACAAGTATCTCTCTAACTTGGGTCAAGTATTTTAATACTTATAATTATTTCCCTAGATCCATATTATTGAAGTCTGATAATTGATGTCTTCCTTTCTCGTGAAATAATTTAGCTCAAATTGCATCATTTTTGTTGAATTGGAATCCATTATAGGGTAGCATTTACTACATGTTATGAATATTGGAAAGTTTAAAAATGTATATATCAGATTATGATATGGGATGCATATTCAAATCTTGGTTTTTATTTTTCTCTTTGTTGTATACAATGTTGAACACTTATTTCTTCATTTTTGTGAGAATAACTTATTCTTGACTTCTTTTATGACTTTGCAATCTTTTATTTTCAATTTTAGAGGAGTTGGGTTGATACTTGTGTTCGATGGATTTTATCATTTGCATACAAAAAAGTAAGTCTCAATATTCATACATGATGGGGAAGAAAAAACATGTACTCATAGAGAAGACAAATACAAATAGAAAAAATATTATTAAGTAATTACACCATCCAATCGAAAGAAATATCTCAACAAAAGGGAGTAGAGACTTCATTTTGATATAAATAGTTAAACATGTAATTCTTAAATAAGTAGAAAACATATTAAATTAGAATCAAAATACTTGTAAATTTTTATACATTGATATCTTGTTCATACATTTATTATTAAACACAAACTATATGTGGCATGTGCCTTGGTATTTTCTCATGTGGTACCGATGATCTTGTTCCAATGTAAGACCATTTTACAATGAATGGAGATCTCTAGTATCCACCTCTACTTGTGAAAGATAAAATTTTATATTTATAACTTATCTCCTATGAATTCACAATATTAACTCCACCAAAGAATTCCTAGGAAAATATGAAATAACACATACAAATATGTATGTGGGGTGAATTACCTAGAATCACTTTATCAATTACAATCTAGTATTAAAAGTAAAAATTAAATTGATGTTGTATTGAAAAATATAGATTTCCCCTTAAAGAAATGACCCTACTAAGAAATATTGACATGAAACTTATTACAAAAGAGGTCCTTTCTCAAATACAAAAAGTAAATGACATAGTTTGGAACAAGGTCATGCTACTTCTAAAAGATCTTTCCTCTACTATGCCTTGTAGAAACCTCTAATCCTTGTCACACTTCATTGTCTTGTTCATTTCGCCAATGTTGAATGATTCCAAGTGAAAGAGATAAGGGATTCTTTGATAAAAGCATCTTGGGTAAAACATCAGTCTTAGTCATTGTGCAAAATAGGTCTAGACCTATTTTTCCTACCTCCTTAATCAACATAATGACATATCTCATTAATTAAGTACACCAATTATCACCTTAAATTTGACCTCATTACAATGTCAACTGAATTGGTTAAGTTACATAACTCAATAAATTCATATTCCTAGATGCATTCTCTAAGACACAACTTAAGACCCCCACCCACTGGTCTTATTTTACCCATCTAAATTAGCTAAGAAAGGTTTTCCTTGCATCCATACTTAGACTAAATAAATAAACTCCAAGTTGGCCTAGTTTGTATAGAATCCCAAGTTGACACATATTGAATCACCTATTATATGTTAGCTCACCAAGTCACCTCTTCAAGATGCTAAGGAAAAACACCTTAATGATCCATTCTATCAAATTACCTACTCAAGTATCTCAATTAAGAAACCAAGTTTCCAATATGATATAAACCTCTATCCTCATTATATCCTCCTCTCCCTAACTTATGATGACTTCCTTGATGCCTAAAAATACAAGAATTATGTACTAGGAGGTCACCCTATCTAGATCACTCAAGATGGGTTTAGTTCCTCCTACTAAGGAAAATGAGTATATCTTTGAGCCCCGTCTAATATCAATCATGCCATCTCTAATATGATTTTTAAAAAATACCTAGGATACCAAAACTACTTGAACAATTAGAAGTAAGATCTTATAAATAGCTCACTACACCAAGGAATTCTCTCAGCTCAGAGACATTCCTCAAAGGAACCATGTTATCTTCTACTTTTGCATCAAATGAAATATGATCCACTTCACCATATTACTCATGAAGTTCTCTTCTAATTGAAAATTACTACAATCCATAAAAACATGTAAATATTCATTTCCCTTAGCTTCACCAAGACTAGGCATGATATAATACATAAGTTTGCACATCTTCAATAGTCATCAAGATTAAGGTGTTTAGTGTACCATCTAAATCACCATTGTAGAAAATTGAAATTATGCAATGATACCCCATTTTCAACACAATGATGTAACTCAAGTATGGCTCTATAACCTCCTTAGACAGCCTAAAAAATTATTGACCCAATATCAACTCATATTTGACTAGTTCAAAAGATGACTAAGTTCACAATTCTATTCCATAGAACCACTCACATAGTAACACTATATATCTCACCACTAATTCAATCTAGAGGTGGATCTATTGCCTTATACATTTCCTCACTCAATTTAATCTTCAAACCAAGATTCCTTTCTTGATATGTTGCTATATAATTATGTGTCGCACCCAAGTATATAACTATAATGATTGTATCCTTCCTAAAGTATTTTTTACAAAACTTAGTTGATGCTAATCCACTTGGGAAGGTATCATCCTAGATCTCACTACTTCATGCACAATGTTGAGAAATCATAGAGCTCCTTTTCTCCTCTACCAACACTACATTAATTTGATCTCTATTTGGAGAGTCCCTTTCAAAATGACCAAGTTGTTTGTATAAGAAATAATCTTGATTTCTCTTCACTTCCTCATAAATCAAATCACTCTCATCATACTTCACCCTTTTATGTTGTGATGTGGAGCATAATTAGACTCAAAGGTTTATTCAACACAATTTCCCCCATATTATTTCTATGAGCATTTGGGGGCAACACCCATCACACTATAAGTGTTGGCATTATGATACATTTTTGTCATTAGTTACAACACTTATTGGATTCTGAATGCTTACCGAGCTCACACCGGAAACCAAGCTTTACCTAGTTCTCAGTGTTTACCGAGTAATCAAGGTGAACAAAGAAGTCAGTGTTTACCGAGTGATCAAGGTGAACAAAGCAATCAGTGTTTACCGAGTGATCAAGGTGAACAAAGAAATCAGTGTTTACCGAGTGTTCAAGATAAAGAAAGGAATCAGTTTTGACCGAGTAAAGATGTACTAAGATGTAACCAAGAACTTCATGATAACCGAGCTCCTGAGGTTATCAAGGAAATTATTTTTTACCATCTACACTTGCCATATCTCAGCTCCAAGTATCATCAGTGGAAGTGACTACCACTTCATCTACCGAGCTGCATACCTCTTCGTCTACCGAGCTGCACCCCTTTTCATCTACCGAGTTAGCCTCCTTGACTCCATCATCATCAGTTGGCATTGCTGTAAGTTCTCAAATTTTGACAACTCAAATTTGTTCTACAATTTTGTTGCCATCTACTTCAGGCACAATAAGCTCAGATACTATATTACCGAGTGTATCACCATTTTTGGCTTGCACTCAAATTTTTGACCCTGTACATACTTCTATTGGCACTCAAACCTCAAACATCCCAGTTTTTACTGCTAGTCCTTCTATCTCTACTGTTGTGTCTATTCCAAAGGTCAAACCAGTCATCCCAGAAGTCAAACAAAAGAAACCATTAAGACTTATGATCACTGGAAAGGAAATTCCTGAAGATATTGACTTGGACACAGAGATAGTAATTCCAAAGATTGACTTTGATAATGCTACCATTGAAGAAATGAGGTATGCTAGTCAACTTATTGAGAAAAAGGCTACTCAGATGCAGTTAAGATCAGAAAGGGATAAGGAATATAGGATAATTGAGGAAGCCCGGAACATAATTACTGAGGCTATTGGTGTTGATGTTGATACTTCTCAACACATTTTGATTCAACTAGAAGAGGCAGTTAATAAATTCAATGAAGATGCCTCCGGACAAGAAAAGATAATTGAGCATGCAGAAAAGAAATTTGATAATAAGGTATTAGGGCACATTGCCCAAAACATTGCAATAAATCAGGTTGCATTAACCTCAGTTTTGGCAGATATGGAAAATTCTTTTAATAATGTAACATCTCTTTTTGCTAAACTTTGTGATGTTACCAAATACACTAAAGGAATAAGAGAAAAACTAAATAAAATTGATGAATATCTGAAGGTAAGCGCACAAAACTTGAAGCTTGACCCCAGTTCAAGCTCATCTCATCACCTCAGAATCAAATTTTTGTCAGAGAAGCATGTAGAGCTGTTGAGGGAAGAGGCAAGGATCCGATCTACATTGATAGATATCCAAAACATGATCCTTCCCATCATGGATTCAATGCAGAAACATATTGCACATTCAAAGACATTAATCCATGATAATAACTTCTCCATTGCAGATCATGTGATTGAACTTTCGGCTGAAATTCAAATAGCTCTTTTTACCTGCAAAATTTTGCAAGAGAATTGGGATAAGACTCTCCAGCTTATTCTCCAGGTACATTTAGAGTTCATCTCTCATTTTGGTGTTTCCATATAAGTATATATATTCTTTATTCTTTGGCATTATTGTCAAAAAGGGGGAGATTATTGTTGGATATGTATACTATGGGTGAATAAGTGTTTTCAAAATTTTTACAAAGGAAGAGATATACAGCTCATGTAAATAATGTATGTACATTCTATGGGGGAGTTGTATATAACAAAGCTATTCTATGGGGGAGTTGTATATAATGAAGCTATGTATATTCAGAATCAGTCATCAGCATGTCAGATAAATTTTGTCTCATAAGTGTTTTTGTCACTAATGCCAAAGGGGGAGATTGTTGGCATTATGATACATTTTTGTCATTAGTTACAACACTTATTGGATTCTGAATGCTTACCGAGCTCACACTGGAAACCAAGCTTTACCTAGTTCTCAGTGTTTACCGAGTAATCAAGGTGAACAAAGAAGTCAGTGTTTACCGAGTGATCAAGGTGAACAAAGCAATCAGTGTTTACCGAGTGATCAAGGTGAACAAAGCAATCAGTGTTTACCGAGTGTTCAAGATAAAGAAAGGAATCAATTTTGACCGAGTAAAGATGTACTAAGATGTAACCGAGAACTTCATGATAACCGAGCTCCTGAGGTTATCAAGGAAATTAATTTTTACCGAGCTCAGACAGATATCAAGGAAACTAACTATCACCGAGTCACAAGGTTCTATCAAGTATTTCCTTTGATCACCGAGCAACAGTTCAGATAGAAGTATTCACCAAGTGACATCTCTTCTACTGAGTCTCCAGTGGTTACCGAGTTCAGAACTATTCGAAGTGTTTAGTATGAACCGTGCCTTCACTTCTACCGAGTGCATGATGATGCCGAGTAACGCAGTGGACGCCGAGTATCAGAAGGACACCGAGTCAGTTCAGTGAACCCGAGTTTTTACCTTGGGCCAACTTTGTATAGAGATTTGCACTTTTTGTTTTAGCCGACCTTGCATGTATTGTTTAGCTGACCTTGCATGTATTATTTATATGGATAGTATATATATGCAATGTATTGTATCATTCAAACAACAAGTTATGGCAATGGTAATGAGTGGAAATGTGAAAGTGTGAATGTGTGAAAGTGCGAAAGAAATACATGCATGCGAAAGTATGTGGGCTGAATTGTGAAGATATTCAGCAGGTCTAGTTTTGAAGTAGAAAAGTTTTATCTATCATCTACATAAGCCTAGTGTAGACCTAGTAGAAATAAAGGATGATGACAGCAGCAGCAGCAGTGATGAATCAGATAGCACTCCATCCATCACAGTTACACCAGGAGAGTTGCATGCAATGATGGAAGAAAAGGAGGAAGAAGACAAAGAGGAAGAAGCTGAAGAGGAAGATAAGGAGGATGATACGGTAAAAATTGCAGCAGTAGTTATTGCATCCCTTCCTCACTCCCCAGACAAACCTATGACATCATCAAGGTTGGAGTCAGCTTCAGCAGGTTCATCTACCCCAGTTTTACTTTCTATTTGGAAGGTTTCTGGGTCACCAAGTCTGTGTGTTCAAGTGTTGCAAATGATTTTGTTTCATGCTTACAATAGGTTACTTGGATGAATGATGAATATATCAGTATACAGTTTTATTGTTTGAAATTTTAGAAGTTACTGATTCACCCCTCCCCTCTCAGTAACTTGTCATATCTTGAATATTTCCAACAATAAGGAGTAGTCAAGGGGCTACACCCACATAGGGGTTTTTGGGGCTAGCCCCCCAAAGCCAAAAGTGACCCAAATATTGTAAAGAGTAGTGACTTCTATTTTTCTATTAGATGAATTATTCTAGCCCTAATTTAATTTGTAAGAAGAAAAATCTTATATAAAATGGTTTAGGGTTAGGGATTTTGTAATATATGGTGATATTGTTATTGGTCTCAGATTGGTTTTGACAATTAAGTGTCAAAAAACTTAACCAATTTCTAAGTTGATACTAAGTATAATATAGATGCTAAGCTATAGTGTGTGCTGAGCTAGAAATTCAAGAGGTGTCGAGTGAACATTAGGTGCCAAGCAAGTATCAACTACCAAGTGATAAGTGATGCTAAGTCACTATAGGTGCAAAGCAAAGTATAGATGCGAAGTGAAATAGAATTACTATATGAGCCAAGTGAGACAGAATTCCTATATGTGCCAAGCATCAGCAACTAATAAGTGCTAAGTAACATAGAATTAGCATATGAGTTTTTGCCTTCACAAACTCAGATGTAAACTATTTTTGAGCTGACTCAAGATGAATCTCAAAGGATCTTGAAGATAATATTGGATCTTTTGTATTCCTTATGTAATCAACATGCAACCAATAAGAAAAATGGAGAAAGCATGCAACCAATAGGAAAAGTGAAAGAAATGAGTGAAAAAAAAAAAAGAATGAATATTAATCATAGAGTTATACCTAACCCTAAGTCTTCAAAAGCCTTTAAAAGAAGGATGAAACCCCATAATTTGTGTGTGACAATATTGTATGGGAGAATGCTATCAAAGTTTAGAAGGGTATAAGGACTTAGAGGGAAGAGCAACATTACAGAATCTAGTTATTTAGAACAAGCATCAACATTTTGAGCAAAGACATATCAGATTAGGAAGGATCAGATCAAATTGCACAAAACAAGGATTTGGAATCAACAATTAAATATTGTAAGTCATTAGGTCATCAGATTCTAATACTTTCTAGCCATTGTATTAGGAATGAAAATCCTATGATGATAGGTTGGCCTAACAACCATGTTGTAAGCCTTTAAACAAGGTGCTAAATCCTTTAATAGGGTAACATTCCAAGTGAGTGTTTGTAAATCCTTTAATCAGGTTGCTTTTAATAGGGTGTAAAGTCTTTAATAGGATAGGCCTTTTACAGGGTAGACCATTGGAAGTGGTCAAACTTATAACCTTAAATAGTTACGTATTGCTACAATGATAATTTGTGGGTGTCATCCCCACCCCAATTTTACCTTCTCATTTTGGAGGGTTTTTGGGTGACCAAAATCTTGTGTTATCTATTTTCATGCATGTCTTTATTTTTCATGTTATGTAGATAAGTTAGATTCATGTGAACAATCTCAGCTAAAATGCTTTAAAAGGTTAAAGCTAGTTACTTTTGATTCACCCCCCTCTCAGAAGTAAACCTTTCCACTTCTAAATTCTAACAATTGGTATCAGAGCCAAATTCTCACAAGAAGGAGCCTTACAACTTGGAGAAAATATTTGGAAATGGAAGTTTACAAACTTGGGAAGGTCATAGAAAACTAGGTGATTGATATACAACTTGCTCTACATACTTTAGAAGAAGCCAAGGAAGAACTAAGAAAATATTTAAAGAGAAGAAGAGAGATTGCCATAGTTGAGAACGATACACAATACAAGGAGATTGACACCTCAGAGTTGTTTGCAAATGGAGATTCCAAAGAATTTGGTGCAGCAATAGCAGATCTAATGGAGAAGAATAGAGCTCAACTAGAAGAGATCAGAACTCTCAAGATTGAACAAGAATCACAAGCCATGATGCTTTGTGAAGTGACTAAATAAAGAAAAGAGCCATTGAATATAAGGCTATGCTTGAAGAAGACAAGAGAAACCTTGCTAACAAATTGGAAGAAAAGTCAATTGAACTTGCAATAATCTCAAACATGTAGCTAGACACCCTAGGTCAGATGATGAATGCACATAATGAATTGAATGTCAATGATATTGAGATCTCCACACTAAAGATGCAAAATGAACAACTACAAAATGACCTAAAAAGAGAAAAGTAAATTGTAGAGAGCTTCAATAAACCCAATGAGGCCATAAAGTACTTTGAATAGCTACTAAAATCACCAAGAGCCAACAATCATACTTCAGGACTAGGATACACTAGCACTAAAAAGGGAGATCCATCCAAGATTATAGGAGAAAGAAGTAACAAAGGTAAGAACACTAAACTTACTTGTCATTTTTGTAGTAAAAAATGACATATCTCTAATGTATGTAGGAGCAAGAATTCCCATCAACATGACAAACCTAAAAATGTGGGTCACTGTCATAAGTGCAACAAGCAAGGACATCAAGCACATGACTATAGGACTAGGACTATCAGAACACCTAGATTTGAAGGTCACTACTACAATTGCAAGAAGTATGGACATAGAGCTTTGGAGTGTAGATCAAAGCATCCGTGGACACCTAATCAATCAACAAGGGGAAAAAATCATGGACATCATTACAATTGGGACTACAACACCAGGTATAACTACCATTACTATCAAGAATACGGACACATCCCTGAAAATTGCATAAGAACATATTTTAGTGGAAAGTACAATAGATGGTTCAGTCAAACTACATGCTTCAATTGCTTGAAGACTGGTCATATCAGCAGGAATTGCCCAACAAAGTCAAAGGCACCCAACTCAAAGTTCAACAAAGGAAAAGAAAAGGTAGATGTTGAACACATCAAAGGAGAAATGAATAAGACATGGAAGAAGAAAGATGGAAGAAACACATCAAATGAAGGGATCACTTCACCAAAAAGGTCAAGTGGTCACACTTCAACCAACTAAGCAAAAGAAGGAATGTAGAATTGATAGGAATGTAGGATTGATATACAAAGCTTTAACATACATTAGTTCCTAAACAAGAAAGTACTAAAAAGGAAAGATTAGCATGAATAAGAGATGAAAGGTTAAAATTTCAAGTTTTCACCAATATTTCCAAATAAGAAAACTTTCCCTCAGATGTCGAGTAAAATTTCAATACATGTTGAGTTGATTGCCAAAGTCAGTAGAAGCTAAATGATTAGTTATAGCTAAGTTAGTAATGGAGGCTAAGAAAAAGGAAATTTTAGTTGAAGCCTAGTGAGGGATACTTTAGTGGATGCCAAGTGGTGGAAAGACAATGGAAGTCAAGTAATGTAGAAATGCTCAAGAAGCTGAGTGGACAGTTGTAAATGCACTAAGCATTAAATACTGCAAAATAAGGGTGTATTATCACATTTTGAATCATTTTTCTTCATCATGGACAAAGAACTAAGATGAAGAAGAGTGCAGAATGATTTCAAAGCAAAGAATCTAGCATTTGAGCTGATTTCAACAGTGATTCAGCATAGTTTCATTGATTCAAAGGTATTTATACTAGTGCCAAGCTACGCAGTTTCACATTTTCTTTGTGTTTAAACCCTAGATAGAAGAAAATGGCCTCTAGTTCTAAGAAACCTTAGAAGAAAGAGCTGTTTGAGGTCCAACTTGTGTCAAACAATGTAAAACAACCTAATTTTTGGCTAATCCCTAAAGTGGCATACAAAAGAAACCCAGTCAAAGGCCTATTTGTTAGTCCTCCTAAGTTACTTATGGTCCAAGATGTTACGAGATGTTATAATTGTAAGATTGGTTCTATTAGGGATACGGAGATGAGGGAAGCCTATGACAAGTTGTGTGAAAATGGAGTCTTGAAAGAAGAATACCAAATAGTTGAGAGGAAGGGTTTGATGCATGCCCTAGAATTCCCCACTATCTTCAAAATAGAATGGAATAGAATTATAGTTAGCCTGATTCATAATGGAAGTTTGTGGCTAGAAGATAGCCTAGTGAAAATAACAAAGAAGATTGTACATAGAGTAATAGGATATCGAACCCTAGATGAGCCATAGACCCTTAGAAGTGAGTCAAAGGAAGCAATTGAAAAGAACACAGGTGCCAAATGGAACAAGAGAGGAATGACTATAGATACTATCCAAGACCCTCTTATTGACTTTGTTGTTAGGGTTATTTCACATAAATTTTATCAATCCTATAGACTTAACAATGTACCATGCATTATAGTGGACATTGGTTACAAACTAGAGAAAAAGGATCATACTTATGATCTTGTAGAATCACAATTGCAACAAGGGAGCATAGTGCAAATTTGGTGCAATTTTGATTTGTATATTTTTCTATGTACAAAATGAATTTCCATCCTTTGTTAAAGTAAGATGGAAGACAAATAGGTCCATAATAGTTCAAGTGAATGAATATATTGAATAAATGGGAGCTAATTCTGAAACACTCATGACCAAATATTTTGAAGACTTCAAGAAGTCCATGAATCAAAGGCTAAGGATACTAGTTTAATTAGTAGAACAAAATGTAAATGATGTATGTTTTCTTGTAGATATTGACTATACTTACATATAAGCACCCATACCAAGGGTTAGATGGCTAAGACCTCTTGGCTATGAGATAAACATAGATGAGGCATCTGCAGCTATAACTGCACTATTAGTAGAGGAAGTAGAAAAAAGTGCACCACATTTTGGGACTTTTGATGTGGTTAGATCAAAGGCAGACATGGAATTAAAGACTACCTCCACATTAAAGAAAAAGGACAAATTGGTAAAGAAACTTAAAGACAAATTTGGAGAAGGTACTGTTGAAGCAAAGGAGGAAGAAGATGAAGAAGTAGAAGAAGATGAAGATGAACAAGGTCAAGGACCACTAGCACTAACCCAAGGCATGGGTGAGGATGCAGAGGAAGAAGAAGGTGCTAAGCAGGAAGCACTCGAGGTTGAACCTAAGAAGAGAAAAGCATAAAAACAACCTACTACACAACCCAAGGGAAAGAATAAAGCAACAAAGCCCAGCCCAGCCAAGCCTACTATAAGGGAAAACACCAGGGCAACAACAAAAGTGGGTAAAGAACAAGAAAAGAAAAAAGCCATAGAGAAAGGAGGGTTTGTAGAAAAGAAAAGAAGAAAATATGTTACACCCCCAGAGTTAGATGAAGAAAGGATAGAATCTATCAATGATCAATTCAGAGTGGTAAGACACTCCACCAAATCTAATTTGGAAAATTTTTTGTGATAATATTAGAGATAATGTAGATTTAACTAGGTTAAAGACCATTGGTTTTAATAAATTATCAAGATAAGAGCAGAACATAGTGGAAGTGTCTATCTACACTATGATGGACAAGTTCAAGACTGCTCCACTTGAGCTTGACAAGCCTATGCCTAAGGAGCTAAGATCCATTGTTGAAAATAAATGGCATTATTTCCTAAATATGGAGAAGGAAATAAGGAACTGAACATTGGCTCATGCAATGCTAGACCTTACAAAAGGTCAAATGAGTAAGGCTAGTAAGAAACATAGGAGAAAATTTGCACCCAAATATAGAGCCTTTAGTATTTTTCAAAATAAAATAGAAGATGTTGTAAAGAAATCCACAGAAATGTGGAAATTTATTTATGGATTGACTACTATCAATGAAGGGTAAGAAGATACCTTTGAAGGAAGGGATGATTATGAGGAAGGAGAATAAAATGAGAAGGAGGAATAAGGAGAGAAAGAGAAAGAAGAGGTAATAGTGGAGGAGAAGACACATAAAGGTGATGAGGTAATAGCTGAGGAGTAGCAGCAAGAACATAGTGTCTAAGACACCCAATTGCCACCACCCAGTCCTCCACATACAACACCTAAATTTGTAGAAATTGTAATTGTGAAGGATGTTCCCAACACCTCAGTTTAGAACATCAATCCATTAATTGCAAAGGATCTCAAAAAGATCCTTCACCAAACAATATTGCAATCACAGTTGTGCACAAATCTTGTTTTGGTGATTGTTGAAGAGTTGCAAAAAGCTATAGCCGAAATTACCAAGGAAAAGGTGAACACACAAGAACCGCCTTCACAACCTCCTACAACCACAAGTTATCAAAAAAAAGAGAAAGTAGTACAAGGCACAACTGCTAAATTTGATTCCATAGTAACAATAACAACAACTATTGAGGAGTTAGCAAAGGAACAGACAAGATAAATGGATCCTACAACACAAAGCCAAGCTGCACCTCCTCAAATCATTGTAACTATTCAAGTTAGGAGTGAAGAAGAAAAGGAAGAGGAGAAAACCCCCAAGGAAAGAGAGCAAGAGGAAATTCATACATTATTTATTTTTCCTACTACAGGGACTCCTACGAAGTAGTCGATCACTGATGTAGTACCGCTACAAATATCAACACTACGCTCAAGCTCCATGAAGGTAGCAAGGGTACTTCACTATGGAGACCCTATGCTTGATAAGGAAATAGTCATACCAAGTTATGACTATAAGACAATGAACCTAGCATAGATAAATGAAGTGCAAGAGGCACTGGAGAGAAAGAAGAAGCAGGAGATACTTAGAAATTAGTATAGAATAAGGCAAGCATTAGTAGAAATCAAAGACATATTCCTTGAATCATTCAGCTTGCCAGTTTCTAATGAAACAAAGCCCATTATGGAGCAACTATCCAACATGGTGGACTAGGTACAAAATGAAGACCTTGATACTAATGCCAAATTATTAGAATGGTCTAAAAAGAAATTTCAAATGAAGTTTAATGAGAAGATATCTAGTGAGATAGCACTATCACAAGTTGAACCAGCTAAGAAGGTAAAAAAGGTAAAAATAGTACTTGAGAATATATTCTCATTATACTCCAAACTATGTGACTCTTCATATTTCACGCAAGAGACTAGCCAGAGAATACTAAGCTTGGAGAGGAACCATAAGATATCTAGCACACAACTACCTAATGATCTAGCTCAAAGTAAGAAGCATTTTGCAACAACGCTTCACACTCAAAAGGAGTTAGCTATATTAACAATAGAAGAGGCTAATGTTAAAGCCAAACTAATAAAAATTCAATTTGCAATTACCCCTCACCTAGAAGTATTATATAAAGAGATGGCCTATGTAGAAAATGTTTTGAAGAAAGATCCTAATCTTTCTACATTAGAAGGACCTTGTACATCTTGTAGTAGAGATAGCCATCTTGCTCAAAGCACTAGAAATAGCATTATACAATTGGGATTCTTCTCTAAAGATAATAATGGAGGTAAATAAAATATTTTTGGCTAAATATTCCATTTATTCTTAGGACCCTTTCACATAAGTATCCAAAAGTGGGAGATAATACATTTTTTGGGAGAAATATATGTAGATATAGGAAATATAATACATTTTTGATGGACATAATAATAGAATATCCAAAGGGGGAGATATTAAAATTTTGAATGTTAAAAAGATACATCCAAATGGATAGCAAAAATTATAAGGAGATGTGTGAAAGGGGGAGTAGAAACAAAGGGAGAGTATAAATAGAGTAGACAAGGCAAAGAGTATCAAACACATCAGCATGAGGCAAAATTAGCTTAAGGGAATTTTGGATATAGAAATGGCACATCAGCTGAGAGGGAGTTACAAGTTTTTAATTTATATAGTCTTCTACAAAATTTTAAACAATTTTTTGAAGTTTTGAACGTATACCAAATAGGATGTGTATTATACTCATAGAGACAAAATTCATAATGTTTAGTTAACTATTTTTGCCACTCATGTCAAAGGGGGAGATTGTTGTCTCAGATTGGTTTTGACAATTGAGTGTCAACACCCTTAACCATTTTCTAAGTTGATTTTGAATATAATATAGATGCCAAGCTACAATGTGTACTGAGCTAGAAATTCAACAAGTGCCGAGTGAACTTCAGGTGTCAAGCAAGTATCAAGTGCAGAGTGATAAGTGATGCCAAGTCATTATAGGTGTCGAACAAAGCATAGATGCTAAGTGAAAAATAATTACTATAAGAGCTGAGTGAGATAGAATTCCTATATGTGTTGAGCATCAACAACTAGTAAGTTTTAAGTAACATAGAATCAACATATGAGTTTGTGAAATAGTAAGTTTTGAGTAACATAGAATCAACATATGAGTTTGTGCCTTCACAAACTCAGATGTAAATCATTTTTGAGCCAACTCAGGATGAATCTTGAAGGATCTTGAAGATAAGATCAAATATTTTGCATTTCCTATGTAATCAACATGTAGCCAATAAGAAAAATGGAGAAAACATGCAACCAATAGGAAAAGTGAAGGAATTGATCTAACGAAAAAAAGAATGAATATTGATCGTAGAGTCATACCTAACCATAAGTATTCAAAAGTCTTTAAAAGGAGGATGAAACCTCATAATTTGTGTGTGAGAGTATTGTATGGGAGAATGCTATCAAACTTTAGGAGTGTATAAGGACTTAGAGGGAAGAGTAGCATTGCAAAATCCAATTGGTTAGAATAGAGCATCAACATTTTGAGCAAAGACATATTAGATCAGGAAAGATCAGATCAGATTGCACAAAACAAGGATATGGAATCAACAATTAAAGATTGTAAGTCATCATGTCATTAGATCCTAATACTTTCTAGCCATTGTATTAGGAATCAAAATCCTATGATAATAGGTTGGCCTAACTGCGATGTTGTAAGCCTTTAAACAAGGTGTTAAATCCTTCAATAGGGTAACATTCCAAGTTGGTGTTTGTAAATCCTTTAACTAGGTCATTTTTAATAGGGTGTAAAGTCTTTAATAGGATAGGCCTTTCACAGGAAAAACCATTGGAAGTGGTTAGACTTTATAACCTTAAGAAGTTACATATTGTTGTAGTGATAAGTTGTGGGTGTCATCCTCACCCTAGTTTTACCTTCTCATTTTGGAGGGTTTCTGGGTGACAAAAATCTTGTGTTATCTATTTTCATGCATGTCTTTATTTTTCATGTTAAGTAGATAAGTTAGATGCATGTGAATGATCTCAACTAAAATGTTTTAAAAGGTTAAAGTTAGTTACCTTTCCACTTATAAATTCCAACAATTGTAGCTTCTTGTGGTGGTAGTTAGTTATAAGGGATTGTGGATTATAATCACTAGATAATAATAATATTGGACCTTTTGTTGGTGGACATAGATCATGGATTATGTGAACCACATTAAATCCTTGTGTCTTTTGTTCTCTTCTGTGCACTTTATTATTTTTCAATGTTGGTTATATTTGCATATGACTATTATTTATGTTTATGGTTAATCCTAACAAGTGGTATTAGAGCCAGATGGTCATCATTTTTATTTTTAGCCCAAATTGTATCATTTTTTTAGCTATCCTCTATAGGAAGGTTTCATGATTGAATAGGATTCTCATGCTTTAGTGGGGACAATAAAAGACAAGGGTAAGCTAAAGGTTGCGAAGTTTAATGGTAGAACTTTTAGTTATGGAAAGTGCAAATGGAGGACTATCTTTATTAGAAGGATTTATGGAAGCCATTGGAAGAAAAGCCCAAGAAATAGAGAACTATGACAACTTAGGACTAGGAGATTTTAGATAGAAAGGAACTTGGAAGTATTTGATTATGCTTGAAAACATCAATGACATTTAACATTATAAAAGTGAAGAAGATAGAAGATTTGATGCAAACTCTAGCAAAATTGTATGAAAAGCCCTCCACTTGAAACAAGGTATTTATCATGAAGCATTTAGTTAATATGAAGATGGAAGAAGATGGATCTATTGCAGATAATTAAAATAATTTTTTACTAGTCAATTATCTTCTATGAAAGTCAATTTTGATGAAGAAATTAGGGCAACCTTGATTTTGTGTTCTTTGCCAGAAAGTTGGAATGGCTTGTTAATGGCTACGAGTGATTTTTTTTATGGATCTAATACCCTAAAATTTGATGATGTGATCAGTGTTATTTTGAGTGAGTAAAATCATAAGAAAACCTTAGGTGGATCCACATTAGGAAGTTATTTGAAATCATAGAGTAGAGGCAAAACAACTAAGAGATGAAACAATTATGGAAATCATGGTAAATCAAGAGGAAAATAAAAGGGGAGGACATCTCAATCCAAAGGACCAAGAGAGCCAGTACTATGGAAAACCAAGGCATAAGAAGAAATATTGTTTGATTTGAAATAAAATTTAAGGACATAAACTAGAAGGGAACAAGAAGGCAAATATGGTAAGTGGTGCAAGAGCACCTAGAGATTTCTTAGGAATTCTAAATGTTTCTTGTTTTAGTTGTGTGCATTCCTTAGGTAATTTTGATGTGTTTTTCATAAGTTCATGTTAACCATGGTAGTAGTACAATAGGATCTTAGAACCTTTTGCTAGGTTCAAGTAGGGGCTAGCAAGTTGTGAAGCCCTCTGATTGGTCCAAAGAATGTGATGATGTTAGCATGAGGTAAATAGGGTTTAAAGGAGGTTGAAACTATGTTTGACTAAGTTTGGGAAGCCTTGGAGCTATTTCATGAAGTTTTGCAAAAGTTGTCAAAAGTCACAAAGTTACCTTTTACAACTCTGCAACTTTTCAAATTTTCTTCAGACAGTATTTTTGTCTAGTTACAATTTCTAACAAGGAACCCTCAAGGGGTAATAATTGTTTGATCACCCTATATAAGGCATGCAAAGACCTATGGACAAAGTTGGATGCCCATTGTATAGATTGAGTATTTGAGAAATCAACATTTGGAGAAATTTGATGAGCGATTTTCTTTTTTTCTTGTTATAGGAGATGCAATCTTCTTGTTTTCTTGCTCTGTGGCATTACATAGTTTTTTCATCATCTTTCATTCCTTTTGTCAATTTTTTCTAGTTTTGCATTGCTATTGGTTTTGTCCAGGTGATTTGAAAAGATGTAGTTATAACTCACTTTTCCACTATCAAATCTATACAACCTCTTGGGAATAGTGATTATACTTCATGTACATAGTGTGTAAAAATTTAGGGGACCTTAAATGTAGGGGAGGAATTTTTGAAGTCTTCCCCTAGGCAAGCCTGTGGTGAGTCTTGCTATTGAAGACCAAGGTAAAGTCATCATAACTTGCAGAGGTGGATAACTAGAGCCATAATTCCAGTTGGAGATTTAAAATGGGAGTCTAGTCAAAGTGTGTAGAGAGTGTGGTCATGCCAATCCATTTGATGGCCTCACACTTCCTAATTTTTATAATAGCCAATTAGAACCCTAAAACCCCTAAATTCACTCATGTTGAGTTAGGGTGTTGTATGGAAGGTGGGGACCCCAAGACCACAAAAATCCTTGAGATGGTGGCACATGATCAAAGAATCCTAAGTAAATTTGTAGGGTTCATTTGGAAGGATTGAGAGAAAATCCCTATTTTCTTGCTATAGGAGACCAAATTGGGGCTAATAGCCTTTTAGGCCTATTTTTGAAGAAATGATGAAATCAAGTGAGAAGATGAATCAAATGGGACTTCTAATGCCCCTATTTGGTTGAGCTAAAGTTTTTGACAATACCTCCACACCTCTATAAGGCTTAGCTCAAGATTTTGAGGTTGACATATTTTATGATGGTTGAAGGGCTATGATGAGTGAAGCAAGAATGCGTCAAGTTTTGACTTGATTAATGAATCTTTCTTGGTAGTTGGGTTGGGTAGAGAGACCAAGGGATCCTTGGAAAATTAAGGTCCTATAGGTAGAAAGTGGTATGGGAAATATACCCTAAGAGTCTTGCAAGAAGACTAAGAGCATGATTTAGTGATTGATTCATCCAACCTCCCTATCAAATTGGTATTAGAGCCTAAAAAGATTAGGCTTGTGCATAAATGTTTCAAACTAAGGAATATATAGGAGAAACTAAAATGGTGATAAATGTACAGTTAGCAAAGAAGGTGATTGAGAAAGAAGAAGAAAATAGGTTGCTCAAATATAGGTTAGCCCAACTAGAAGAAAAGTTGGATCAAGTGGAAGAAACCACTGAGGAAGTTAAAGGTAAGGTTGAAGGAAAGAATAAAAAAATTGCTATAGACAATGAAAAACCTATCCTTGATCCTATCATCATAGAGGAACCAGTCATGAAGGCACTAAAAGCCATGCGTGGGAAGGCACTAGAGGGAATATCACTACTCAATGAGAAGCTTGAGGAAAATCTAATCATGGACTAGATAGAAGGAATGGAAAACCATTTTGAATGTGATTGAATAATTGAAGCATAGAAAGTGATGGTAGAGAAGGTGGAGAGGATTTGTATTGACATGGTGAAGTTCATCCAAGCAGAGAGAGAGGAAGGTAGGAAACCAATTTTCACTTGGAAGGGAATGGTTCCCAAGGTGAGAGAGGTATACATGCTACAAGATTATGAAATCCAAATGCATGAGAAGAGAAAAAGTATTAGACAAAGGGATCTTGATGTGAATTCCTATATAGAGGAATTCTAAATGCTATGCAGGTGATCAAATGTAGTTGAAGCTAAAAGTATTAAGGTGGACAAATACCTAAATGGTTTTAAATGGAGTATACAAGAAGAGATGAATCTTCTCAATCCTGAGAGAATATACCAATGCTATCAATTTTCCATCAAGGTTGAAGACAAGAATAGAAGGAAGCATGATCAAAATTCCAAAGGAAGAGGTAGAGGAAGAGACCAAAGAGGTCATAGAGGTGGATACCAAGGTAGAGGGACTAAATCAAGAAATCAAGGAGAGTCTAAGTTTGCAAATTAGAGGAATGAAGCTACTTCTAGAGGAAGCCATGGAAGAGGCAGAGGAACTCTATGGGTTTCTAATAGGGGTGCAAGTATAAGTAACTCATACTTTTCTAGCATGAAGTGCTATAGTTGTGGATAGTTGGGTCATCCTACTTATAGATGCCCTAAGAAAGCATCTTCTTCAAATATTGAGAAGAGGGTAACATATGTTCAAGAGGATAAATCAAGTGTCAAATCACTAGAGATTATCCATATTGAGTCAGAGATGGGAGAGAACTTAGTGTTTAGGAGAGTTCTAATCTAGCAACTAGATAAAGAAGAGCCAAAGCATAGGAGAGCCTTATTTAAGATAAGGTGTTAAATACTTGGTAAAGTTCACAAAGCTAATATGGATTCACATTCCATAGATAAAATAATCTTAGAAGAAGTAGTAAGGAAGCTTAAGTTGTATAAGATACCTCATACAAATCCATACAAGGTGACATGGTTGAATAAGGGGCAAAGGGTACTCTTTAATGAGAAGGCATGGGTAGAATTATCCATTGGAGGGTATAAATACAAGCTGTTATGTGATGTTTTTCCTATGGATGGATGTCATCTCCTATTTCATAGGCCATGGAAATATAAAAGAGGAGAAATCTATGATGGGAAAGAGAATACCATTTCTTTCAAGAAGGATAGAAGGACCTTCAGAACATAGTCATTGATAGAGGAATAGGATACATATCAAAGACTCATAGTATCCTATTAAGTAGTGGCAAGGAATTTGTTAGCACTCTTCAATGTGGAGGTGAAGGATATGTTGTAATGGTACAACCTAAAGAAGGGAAGAATATGTAGGTACTAATACCTAAAGAAGTGAAATATCTACTTGGGAAGTTCAAGGATATAATCAATTATGGAAACCTACAACATTACCTCCTAAAAGGTCTATCAATCATCAGATAAAATTTATCCTAGGGGCTTCCTTACCAAACAAGATAGCCTACAAGATCACTCCAAAGAAAAACCAAGAAGTGACTAAAAAAGTGAGAGAGTTACTAGACCAAGACTTGATCAAGAAGAACATTAGCCCTTGTGTAGTACTAGTGGGGTAAGAATCCAAGAAAGGTGGTAAGTGGAGACTTTGTATTGATTCTAGGACAATAAATAGGATTACAATTAAGTACAATTTCCTATAACTAGGATTGAGGATTTGATGGTTTGTAAATGAGGATCTAGGTATTTCTCTAAGTTGGACCTAAGGAGTGGTTACCATTAGATTAGAATCCAAGAAGGGGATAAGTGGAAAATAACATTCAAGATTATTGAAGGGTTGTATGAGTGGAGAGTTATTCCATTTGGACTTACAAATGCTGCTAGCACATTCATGAGGCTAATGAATGAAGTGCTTAAGGATTACACTAGTAGTTTTGTAGTACCTAAATGACATAATAATCTTTAGAAAAACTAAGGAGGAACATATGAAACACTTGGATATTGTGCTCAAAAGGTTGTAGGAAGAGAAATTGACTATTAACCTAGAAAAGAGTAAATTCCTCAAGGAAGAAATTGCATATCTAGGATTTGTAGTATCACAAGGATCATTGAAGATGAACCCAAGAAAGATGGAGGCTATCTTGAACTATCCAACACCAATAGGGGCATAGTTAAGGAGTTTCTAGGGGTTAGCTCAATTCTATAGAAATTTTATATGGAACTTTAGTGTTATTTGTGCACTAGTATTAGATACCATCAAGGGTGGATGAAAGACCAAGTTCAAATGGAGACTTAAATCAAGGAGAGATTTTGAGAAATTATAACAAGTAGTAGCTATGAAACATATCCTCTTGCTACCTATCTTTGATAATTTGGCCATAGTGGTGTGTCATATAACTGGGATTGTAGTAGGAGGAGTACTAAGCCAAGAAGGTAGACCCATAGTTTTCTTTAGTGAGAATCTTAATGAGCCAAGAAAAAGTACTATGCTTATGACTTAGATTTATATGATTTAGTGTAATCACTTAGGAAGTGGAGACATTATCTCCTACCCAAGGAATTTGTGGTGTTTATAGATAACTAAAAACTTATCTATATCAACACACAAGAGAAGTTGAGTAATAGACACTTGAAAAAGATGGAGTATTTGCAAGCTTTCACATTCACTATCAAGCACATGAAAGGATATTTGAACAAATTGGAAAATGCACTAATTAGGAGAATGTTGAGAGTCCAAGAGATACAACTCCAAAGCATTGACATAGAAAGTTTAAAAGACCTTTATAGGGATGATGAAAACTTCTCCGAAGCATATAAGGTATGTTCTAATTTCCAAAACCATTTTCATAGTCAATTCATATAATATACACTAAAAAGTGGATTTTTGTTCAAGGGGAATTAGTTGTGTTTTCCTTAAGGTTCCATGAGAGAGAACCTTATTCAAGAGAAAAATAATGGTATTCTTAGTGGCTATTTTGGCATAAACAAGACAAGAGAGTTAGTATAGAGATTTTACTATTGGCCCAAGTTTCCAAGAGATGTCAAAAGGTATGTAGAACAATGTGTGGTATGTATGAAAGCTAAAGGAGGAGCTAGAAATGCAAGTTTTTACCAACCGTTTCCTATTCCCAATAGACCATGGGAATGCATTGACATGGATTTTGTGGTAAGGCTTCCTAAGAGTAAGATAGGGATGGATAGTGTCTATAGTACTAGATATATTTAGAAAAATGAGTCATTTTATCCCTTGAAAAACCACCCATGATGATAGTTATACTGCTCATCTATTCTTCAAAGAGATTGTAAGGATACATGGACTATCCCTAAGCATAGTATATGACAAGAATGTGAACTTTATGAGTAATTTTTGGAAGACTATATGGAGTAGATTGGGTACTAATTTGTCTTTTGGTTTAGCTTACCATCCTAAAATAGATGGTCAAACTAAGGTGATCAATAGAGTGTTAGGTAACCTTCTCAGATGCCTAACTAAGGAGTATGGATAGACATGGGACTTGATCATTCATCTACCTAAATATGCATACACTGCTAGTGTGAATAGGACCATAGGGAAATTTTTTTTGAGATAGTCTATGGGATGCACCCAAGAGGAGTGTCTAAACTTAAAGATATAGAAGCTATGGAGTATAGAAGTGGGTAGGCAAAAGATTTCTCTTAGACCATGAAAGAGATATAAGAATAAGTAAAGAAGACTATAGTAGAGGCTACTCATAAGTTGAAAGCCAAAGTAGACATGTGAAGAAGGGACATACAATTTTGTTGTTTAGTAGTTTGTCCTCCTATTAGGTTTTATAATCTTGACTCTTTGATACCCAATGCTTGGAGATACAAAAGGATGTTTGCCAACAAATGGGTCAATGTATGTATTCTATCATGACCCTTTGAATTAATTAGGTATAGCTCCCTATGATTTGCAATGATATGCAATGAATTTTTTTTTATGAGATCAAAAATCTTGACATTATGAGCTCTTAACCTAAGAGGAGAAAAGGATAACCAAATTGTTTGTAGGCACAAACAATTCAGGAAAAATGTATATGGGTAAAAGCACAAACCTGTTTCACCCTTTTACAAAGGAAAAGGCTAACAAAAATGTAGTTGTTCAAATTCAATGACATAAAACTGGTATTATTATTTAGAATGTTAAAATGAAGTAAACTAATGAAATGTGTAGAAATAGATCAATTTTAGGATTATAATTTTTAATAATTATTTGAAATAAGAAATTATATATTTTCTTATTTTTTAAAAGATAAATTTTAGTTGTTGAAAAATGCTAGAAATTAGGGGTCTAGTTCCCACCACAAAACTATATGAAAATAAACTTATTTCCCTTTGATCTTAGATTATGTTATTGATAATATATGTAGCTAGAATAATAAAAAATAAAAATGAGCTTTAGACCTATATTTTCTCTTTTATAATGATAAAAATTTCAACTTATTCAAATTGATAGTTTTCATCTCCCACCACATTTTCAAAATAAATCTATTTTGACCAAAAGAAAAATTATAGATTCTAGAAGAGGACTCTCTCCTCTAGAATGTTATATAATTTTTAAATTATTTTGATATTATTTAATTTTTTTTCTTTCTCAAAATCAACATCTTCTTGACTATTAAAATACATACTTCTAGAATTTTTTAATTATAATATACTACATCTGATTAAAACACTATGAACTCTATATGAGAATATTCTTGACTTTGAGCTCTATAAAATTTTGCTTATATGTTATTAAAAATATATCATAATAGATAGTAAGAGTTATTGAAATGTTAGTTTTCTGAAATAATTGTATTTTTTTAGTAATTGGATACTAACTAGTATAAAACATGTATTTAATAGACATTCCCAATTAGAAAAGTGTGAGACCATATATAACTTAGCTAGAATTGTAGTGCCTCTCGTGTTTGTAGTTTGTACCTTGTCTATATTTTTGATTCGAGAGATACTTGTTACACTTTTTGATATTTGTACCTTTAGGTGACCTGAGGGTTGAATGTTATACTTTGATTTCCATACCATAGATGCTTTGTTGCTATGATGTTCGGTTTATCATACTTGCATGTTGATGCTATTTTGAGATGGATGTTATGCTATAGTTATTTACTTTATCTATGTTCTTTACGCATTTTGTGAATGTGAGTGATGTAAATGGATTAATTAGTTAATTAATGCTTTAATTTTTTTGGCTATTATATTATATGCAATTGCACTTGATCGTGTGTTCTAGTGTGTAGGAATTACATCCATGGTAGTGGCCTATGGAGTTAGTGATCCAGCTGTTCATATTTTGCCAATGTCGCTCCTATATGGTCGACGTATCCTTATTTAGTTGTTTTATATTAAAACCTTTCAGTGATTGGTAAATTCGAACTCATTTGCATTATGTGATTTGACTAGTGAGCATGTCTGTGCATTTAGAAGTTCGCATTTGTCGCAAGAGTGTTAAGTAATTTTCTGTTATTTTGGGTTTTTAGGTTTTAAATCTTTTTGGATTTAATTTCTTGCAACCTTGCCTTAGGTAAATTTCTATTGCGGATAATAACCTGTTTTCATTTGGGTCAATTCAAAGTTTAACTACTCCAGCTAGCTATTTTCCATAATCAACTATTCACTCAAAATGAATAAATATTAGAAAAGTGAATTCATTATTCACTTCTCACATTTTGAAAAATTGAATTTGGAGAGCAAAATTTGGAAACCTCTTCTGAAGGATTATTGTTTTGCTCGTTGTGGGAGCTATGAGCATGGGATCTTTGCGAGGTTGGTCTCATTGGGTTTGGCTCGAGGAGTTCTTGCTTTACCATTAGTTTCAGCAGTTTTGGCAGATTGGTTATTTTATTCTACGGGTTTCAGTTTCAGCCCCTTTTGCTGTCAGGTAGGGCCTTCCCGTTTTAATGGTTTTGCTCTATTTCTGCTTTTGTTTCTTGTAGCAGTATGTTAGGAGGTGAGAACTAGTGTTTCCCTTCGTTTCTAGTTGCTAGTTCTGCTCGGTTGGTTGGGTATGAACATTTTCCCTAGTTTTTGAAATGGGGGTTTGGGTTTTTGGGCTGTTATGCTGGCCATTTTTGCATACGGTGTCCGATTTCTTTTATTTTTAGATTTTTGGGATTTTTGAACCCAAAGGCCAAATGGGTTTTAATTTTGGAATTTTTTTAAAATTTGAGATTTTTACCTCGTTTTGTGTGTCACCCTGTTTTCTTGAGTTTTCTCAGCACATTGTGGTTGGTGGACTTGGATGATCTGTTTGGATACTAGTAGGAACACTTTTGCATCTTTTGTTGCATTGGAATGTGCATAGTATCCGTCATCCCAATTTTGGTTCGGTTGATTGACTTTTGTTTGCATTCTCATCCTGTCCTTGTGTATGATCTCTGTGATGGTGGTGCGCCACACACATGTACATCTTTCGGGTGACCTGCGGGGCCTGATCTTTCATGGTACTTTCAAAAGTTGTGATCATTGGCGTTGGGTTGGGAGTTTGCATGCCTACGGGCATTCATCACTAGATGAGCATGGGTAGGGTAGGGTAGCATATGGAGGGGTCTTCTATCTCACAGCCTAGTGACCTAAGTCCCACAGGGTTGGCAGAGGAAGTTTTAAGTAAGTGATAATTAAATAAAACATTGGGTGGTAATAAAATTTAAGATAATGAAAAGTATATGCGGGGCCCTCCATTGAGGAGTTGAAACGCATGATCCGAGCTTGGGCTTGTCGATGCGAAGTGACTCTCCATGATGTTAGTCCCTACATAGTAGCCCATTGAGGTGTCTAACTAGGACCTATAGTTTATGCATTGTCTATGTCTTGGATTTAGTCATCATACTGCTTGGCGTGTGTGTTAGCCATGGTTTTTGTTTTGTGTGTGTGTGGTTGGATCATTATCTCCATCAGCATGGAAGGTGTGGACCTACGGGTGCCACGTGGTTGGGAGGCATAGCTACCTTCACCACTGCTAGGGATCAGTGTATAGAGATGGTCTATTGTTCTAGCATGATTGTTGTTGGATGTGTCACTTGGTACCTCAATTTGCAGAGTATGCTTTTTAGTGACTTATGCTTTCATTGGGATGTTGTTTTCCATGTTTACATGATGTTGGTTTTACACATTCCTTATTATGATGTTTAGCATATAGTAGATGATGTTATCTGATTACAGGGTTATCTTATGCTTTCTACTAGCATGTTAGATTTCATTTACTTATATTGTAGCATGCTTAGTAGTGATGTCCCTATCATGACAGTATCGATGATCTGATCGGTATCTTGGGGTGTTATGCATAGGGGATGGCTAGGGCCCAAGATGGTCTTATGACACCATTGATGGTTGGAAGGAACCACATACTTACTTGGTTATTCTGTTCATTGCGATGTTATTTTAGTTGTTGTGATGTTTCCTTTTTGTACTATTCCTTTACTATTTGTTAGATGGTTAGATTCTGTTTTTTGTATTTCAATTACTCAGTTCTGGTTCGAGTGTTCTAGCCTTGAAATGTGGATCTGGTACTCCTTGATGTGGAGGTTCTTTGATCTATTTTTCCCTTTTTTGAGTTCTAGAAGTGTCTTTTTTTTCTATGGGCGACATTTGTTCAGCAATGTGCGACATTTAAAAAGTATCGCATGCTCATACAAAATTATATTGTATGATACTGTAAAGTATCACATGCCTTCTTGAGAAATGTCATGTGACACTGGAAGAGTATCGCACTCCCTTTTGAGAAGTGTCACGCGACACTTTCCAGTATCGCACGCCTCTTGGAGAAATGTTGTACGACACTGTTAAAGTGTAGCACACCTTAAGGAAAAGTATCACCTAGTCCCTGAAAGTGTCGATCTCCTTCTTGAGAATTGTCGCGCGACACTTTTCTATGCTGCATTAAAGATTCACAATTTTTTGCAAAAACCTGCGCATGTGGACAATGGGCACTTTTTGTCATAATCCAAACTTTGTAAGAGTTGATCTAGATGCCCTTTTGGGCGTTCTTCAACCCTATGTTGTTGCATTTTGATTTTAGATAGTTCTTATGAAATCTAGCTTTTGAGTTTCTGTTGTAGTCCTTCGGGGTTTAAAATATATCATTTAAGTATAAGTTGCTTATAATTAATATATATTTTAATATATGCGATGATTCATTTGAGATGGGTTTCAGACCTCTACGGGCTAAGATAAAGATTCTAGGAAATTTCAGGGCTTCAGAATTTAGACTTAGCCTATTTTCAGGAGTCCGTTTTGATCTTTTAGCTTGGTCAATCTCTTATGTTTTCTTGTTTGTGTTTTAGCTAGTGGTGACGTTTGGAGATCCGTTGGGTGTTAGGTTGGTCGTTAAGTCTTCCATTGCGATTTGTTTGATCAGTGTATGTTGTTGACATGTGCACTTACACTTGTTTTAAAAAATAAATAAAATTATTCTAGCTTGTTTTCATCCTTGTTTCCAAGGATCTCCGGGCGGGACATTACAAGAATAATTTTATCAAACATATTTTTGAGAAAAAAAATTTTTTAGAGTGAAATACTCAAATTCAATCGTTCTAATAAGTTGGCCTAAAATGTGACACAACTTTGTACTTTTATCCATATGAATAACCTATCACACTCAATGGAATGATTGCAGTAGATTATTTTGATATTTTCTATCTTCTAATTCTATTCTAAATTCTGAATTAAAGTGTTTAAATTAAACCTTTCGATGATTATTAAATCTATAACCTATAACCTATCAAGATAATCTATAATCTATAACCTATAACCTATAATCAAGATAGAAAATATCAAGATAATCTATAACCTATAACCTATCCTAATATGGTCGACGTATCTTTAATTAAAGTGTTTAAATTAAACCTTTCGGTGATTATTAAATCTGAACTCGTTTGCATTATGTGATTAGACCAGTAAGTGTGTCTGTGCATTTAGAGGTTTGCATTGTCGCGAAAGTTATTAAGGAGATTTATGTGTTTTTAGGTTTTTGGGCTTTTTACTTGATTTATTTTAATTTCTGGCAATTTTTCCATAGATGAATTCCTATTTATAGGAATAGCCTATTTTCATTTGGGTCAATTCAGGGTTTAACTAGGTTGGCTAGTTATTTGGTCTAATCGATTATTCACTCGAAAAGTGAATAAGTATCCAAAGAGGAATTTAATTCCTCACTTCTCACTTTCAAATTGAAAAGTTGGAGAGTAAAACCAAAAATCCTCTTCATGGGGATTTATTGTTTTGTTCGTTGTGGGGGCTACGGGCTTGGGATTGTCGTGAGGTTGAGCTCATTGGATCCAGCTTGGGGAAACCTTGGATTGCCATGATTTTCAGCCACTTCTACGAGAATTTTATTTTTTGGTTCAGTTTTCCAGTTTGCCCTTTTTGCTGTGAGGTAGGGCTTTCTTGTTTTATTGTTTCGGCTCCATTTTTGCTTCTATTTTTGGTAGCCATTTGGTTGGAGGCTGAGAACTAGTGTTCCCCTCTGTTTCTGTATGTTAGTTCTACCTGGTTGGGCGGGTATGAACATTTCCTTATATTTTTTGTAATGAGGGTTTGGGATTTTGCACCGTTATGCTGGTTGTTTTTGCATATGGTGTCCAATTCCATTTATTTTCAGATTTTTGGAGTTTTTTGTGCCCAAAGGTCAAATGGGTTTTAATTTTGAAAGTTTTTCAAAATTTGATATTTTTACCTCATTTTGCGTGTCACCCTATTTTCTCGAGTTTTCTTGGCACAATGTGGGTCATGGACTTGGATGATCCATTTGGATATCAGTTAGACCACTACTACACTTTTTTGTTGCATTGGGATGTGTGTTGCATCAGTACTCTCGACGTTGTGTTCGGTTGAGTGATTTTATACCTGGTGTTATTGTTTCTTTTAGACCTTTGCTTTGTTTCTTGGATGCTAGGATTCATGTAGAATCCATACTCTCGGATTGAGGCCGATTGAGTAAGTTCATGACTTTTGGTCTTGTTACATCATTGGGATTCATGTAGAATCCATACTCTCGGATTGAGGTTGGTTGAGTGATTTTATGATGTATGGTTTATTGGCTTTGGGATTAGTGTAGAATCCATCCTTCCTGTGTTGCTTTCAGTTGGGCATTTTATTTGCATTGTGTTCTCATTCTTGTCTTTGTGTTGTGATCTTCGTGATGGTGGTGTGCCACACATGAGTACGTGCACATACATTTGTTAGGTGACTTGCAAGGGTCGATCTTTCGTGGTATTGCCGGAAGTTATGATCATTGGGGTTGGGATGGGAGTATGCATGCCCATGGACACTTTTTGTAGGAGGAGCATGGGTAGGGTAGGGTAGCATATGGAGGGGGCTTCTATCTCGCAGCCCGACGATCATGACGCCATGGGTATGGCTAAGAGGAGCTTGATTAAGTGATAACTAAAGAAAATGTGTGTATGGTAATAAAACTTAAGATAATAAAACTTTGTGTGATGGTTCCAAGGGAGTACGTCAAGAGGGAAGTACCTTGGAAGAGTTCCACATGTGATCCAAGCTTGGGCTTTTCGATGCCAAGTGACTCTCCATGATGTTAGCCCCTACTTAGTAGCCTTTTGAGTGTCTGACCAAGACCTATAGTCCTTGCATTGTCTTAGGTTCTTGGTTACAGCTATCATACTGTCTGGTGTGAGTGTTAGCCATGGATGTCCTTTTGTGTGTTTTTGGTTGGATCATTATCTCCATCAGCACGATGGGTGTGGACCTATGGGTGCCACATGGTTGGGAGGCATAGCTACCTTCACCACTACTAGGGACTGATGTATAGAGATGGTCTTGTCCTAGTGCGACCGTTGCTGGATGTTTTCACTTGGTACTTCGAGTTTCGAAGTAGGCTTTCTTGTGATTTAATCTTTCATTGGGATGCTTGTATATCATGTTTAGATGATGTTAGTTTATTTGACGCATTCCCTTATTATGATGTTTAGCATATGATTAGATGATGTTAATTGATTTAGTAGTATATCTGTTGCTTACTATTGTGTAGCATGTGATAGGTGATGTTACCTACTGTAGGATTATCTTATGCGTTATCACTAGCATGTTAGATTTCCTTATGCTTATATTGTTGCATATTTTTAGTAGTGACATCCCTATTACGACAGTACTGACGCTTTGGTCGATGGCTTGGGATGTTACACACGGGGGATGGCTAGGACCCATGATGGTCTTATGATGCTATTGATGGTTGGGAGGAACCGCGTACTTAGTTTGTTTGTTTAGTTCATTGTGATGTTGCTTTTGTTCTCTTCAATGTTTATCTCAGTAAGCTCTTTTTTTCTATAGTTTAGATGGATAGATGTTCTTCTTTCTATTTTGTTCTTGCACTCAAGTGTTCATGCCTTGAGATGTGGATCCAGTACTCCCTGGTGTGGAGGTTCTTTGGTATGTTCTTCACCTTTCTAAGTTCTGGTAGTGTCTTTTTTTTCTTTGGGCTACATTTGTTTAGCATGGTGTGACACTTTAAAAAGTATCGCACACCCATGCAAACTATGTTATACGATACTGTAAAGTATTAGACGCCTTCTTGAAAAATGTCATACAACACTGGAAGAGTGTCACACGCCTTTTTGAGAAATGTCGTACGATGCTGAAAAGTGTCGCATGCCTTCTTGAAAAATGTCATACGACACTAGAAGAGTGTCACATGCCTTAAGGAGAAGTGTCGCCCTCCCTTAGTAAAAAGTGTCACACGGTTTTTGTGAAAAACCTGCGTGTGCTATCAGTGGGCACTTTTTTTCATGATCCGTTCTTTTTGAGAGTTGTTTTGGATACCATTTTGGGCATTCTTTGATCCTATGTTGTTGCATTTTGTATTCTGGTGATTTTCGTTCAATACAATTTTTCGTGTTCTGTTGTTGTCTCTTGGGGTTTAAAATATATCGTTTAAGTATAAGTTGACGTATATTTAATTCCTTATACTTAAGATATATTTTAATATATGCAACAAACCTTTTGAGATAGGTTTCAGACCTCTCAGAGATAAGTTATGGATTCTAGGAAATTTTAGGGCTTCAAAAATTCAGACTTAGCCAATTTTTTAGGGCTTTAGGATTTCAGGCTTAGTCGAATTTCAGGATTCTGCATTTACCCTAACTTGGTGTTTTGTTGATGAGTGGTCATTTCTTGAGCCCTCATCATGTGTGTTGTTGTTGTTGGCTTTGTTTGTGTGTGTCAATTTGGTAGTGGCGTTTGGAGATTCATTGGTTGCCGAGATTGTGTTGAAGTCTTCCGTTGCAATCTCTGTGATCTTTGTATGATGTTGTCATGTGCATTCATACTTGTAAAAAAAAAAATGGGCTTGATTTGAATCCTTTTTTCCAAGGATCTCCGAGCAGGGCATTACATCTGGTATCAGAGCCCATGTTCAAACATTGGGATCTCCATGTTATGTTGTCCTTGTAGTTGTTGTTGCATTGGTTGAGTGCAATTGTCTTGGTGAGAACTCGTGGTCTTTGTTGCTCTAGTATCTACTCATGATGGACTTGCTTGTCCAATAGATGCAACTAGATCGATGTGTGGAGAAGGAAGTGAGACTTCCTAGGTTGGTAAGCAGGATTTTTGTGCCTTGGTTGGTTGGTTGCTTGTGTGACCCTTTTTGGATGGAACCATTGATTGGTGTCCATGTGTTGGCTTTGAGCGCCTCTTTTTGTTTCTCCTTGTGGAGTAGGTGCATTGTTTCCCTATTTTTCTCCTATTTGCAAGTAGATAGATGAATCTTATTTGTGGTTCTTTATTTTGTTGTTTTAATGATGAAATGGTTCCTTTCATTGAAAATGAGTGTTTATTGTGAATCATTGCAAAGTAGTAGTTTTGCATTATATCCTTGGGTTAATGACTTAAGTCCCCAATTTGATTGTTTCTTAAGCTTATGTAAAATTGTATTAATTTGATGGATATCTAAATATTGCATTGCATGGAAATTATTGTTGTTTGCATATGCATGAGGTTACTAATGGTATATTGTTTGATGTGTGTGAGTGTGTTCTCTAACAATGCTAGGATGATGTATTCCTTAGCATTGTGTGGTGATTTATCCCTCTTGTGTGACTGTACTCAGTCATCACCTGTAATGTGATTTGTTTGATGCCTTATTTTATTTGGCTAGAGGTACTTTCCTCATGTTGTTGGGCTAGCATTGGTTTTCTATATTTTCCTCTCTTGGGATAGTCATCCAATTTTATCTATCCCTCTCTTTGTCACAGTTGTCACATTTGACTTATTGTTGAAATGAGCTCTTTTTGGTACTTACTGTTGGAATTGACAATTCCCCCATTTGGGCTCTTTGATTATGTTTCATGATGACTATTCTGGATGTGTTTTAACTGCTGCCCTATTTTGTGTTTTGACTCTATCATGTTCATCTCAAACCTCTGGTAGTACATAGAAGGGATAATATCATGGAGAACATGCTAGTGTGTATTTGATATATTTAAAGCTGTTAATGTAATTGGATGGTTTAAAAGATGAGTAAACGTAGTGTATTCTTTAAAGAAATTAAAAGATATGTACTTGTTTTATGGTGACTCTTGGACCCTTGCTTGAAAATCTTTCAATTCATTATGCATTAGTGATTATGTTATGTTTAATTAATGAAATTATGAAAGAAGAGTAATGATGATTTTAATGTGTGTACTACCTTTCACTCCATGTCTTATGTTGTTTTGGGCATGTGTGCTCTTGTGTGGATTTGGATGTTTTGTATGTCACTTGTCTTGGTGGCCAAGACTGTTGTTTTGCCTTTGTGGTTTTGTTTTGAGTGGTGACTCAAATCTTGGGTCTTAGCACTCTCAATGCTCCATCTTGTTGTAGTTTTTGTCATTGTCTTTTTGGTGCTTTTGAAATGGATTCAATCCGAGTTTGAATGTGAAGCTATGGCTTTTGGAGTGTTTGTTCGATGTTTCGAGTACCTTTTCGAGTAGAGGCCAATTCAATCATGACATATCATATTTATGGCCATTGGAGAAGTTTAACTCCTCATGTTATTCATAACGGAAGAGTTATCTTCATAATCTACTAGGTGCTTGTTGGGGTTCGTGCTTAGGTTTTGTGTTTCCTTTTACACTGAACTACCCTTGTGAGGTGTAGTGTGGTTTTTGAGCATTCTTTGCTCAGGGTTGATGTTGCCTTGTCTTTTGGGAGTGACTCAATTCCATGATGAGTCTAGATTCTCCTTCTTGGACGTTGTCTTAGGTGCACCTCTGTATCCTTTTCTCTCTTGTGAGAGTAGGCTAGTATGGTTATGCCACTAGCTTAGTTAGTGTTTTTAGGTGAGTATGTTGATGGTTGGTGAAACTGTGAGTTTCATAATGCATCATGGACTAGTTAGTGTAGAGGTTGAGAGAGAGACTCCCTCTCAGTCCTAATATACTGTAGTATCCTTCTCCCTAAGCTTATATCTTCATGTGGATTATCTCAGTCAAGTTTTCTCATTAACCATTGACTTGAGACTAGAGATTGAGTTTAGTGGTATATTGGGTGTAGTTTTTCTAGCATGGTGCTAGAGGGACATGGTATTGTTGGACACATGTTACCATCTTGTAAGTTCTTATGCAGACATTTCATGATTGTGTCCACTGACAAAAGTCTATGCAACCTTGTGGAAAGGTGTTATCTTGTCTGGTTGGGTTATGTTACCCTAGTTTTCAGTGGTAGTTGAGCTTTTGTGCCTTGGTGAGGTGTCGTGCTCCTATGCTTGGTGGTGAGTAGTCTTTTGGAGTGTGTCCTTGTGTTGGTAAACTTCCATTCTCTTTGTTCTAGGGTGAGTTTACGTGGATTCCAGAATGATCATGTGTGACATGATAGTATTCTTGAGAATTTTGGGATGGTTTTTTCCTGAGATTCCAACTCTTGTTGGAAGTGTGTCTTGTTTTGACCTAGTTTTGTGGTCATGTGGTAGGTGCATGTTTTTTTGGGCACCTGTTGACAAGGTAGAGTGGCTTGTTCCTTACCTTTATTGTTGATTTTATGGCTAGATGGTTTTTCCTAGTGCATAAAAGGTTCCTTGTTGGAGGACCTTGTGTCTGTGTGACACCCACTCTCTCGTGGTTAACCTATTTGGGGGTCAACGTGATGGGTTGAGAATGTGGGAGTGATTTGGTTTGACTTGTGGAGAGTTTCTTGACTCATCCCTATTGCTCACTTAGGATTTTGGTTTTTGTGTGTTTTGGTTTCTATTTTTGGATTGCAGGCTTCCAGGAGTAAGCCTAGTCTTTGGGGGGGATGATGTAGCGCCTCTCCCATTTGACTTTTGTAAGTCATCTTGATGGATGCAACCTTGCTGATCTTTTTTTGTGATGGGATTATGATTGTGACCTTGAGTGGTCTACACTATTGAGATGTTTGGATTTATGTTGTTGTATCAGTTTCTTTGTTTATGCTTTTGACTGATCTATGAGATTATCATGTGATTCTTGGTTCACTGAGGTTTGTGCCAGTGGTTACCAAGATTGATGTGATATCATGAGGTTGTTCCGTGATTAGCTTGAGATGTGTGCAAATATTGCACTGTGTACTTTTTACCATGCTACACTGGACTAGGTTCCTATAGTAGTGGTTAGTCATAGTTATGACTGTGTTTGCTTATGTGTTTTAAGTGCCTTTTTAATGCAGATTAATCAATCTTTATTAAATTCTTAAGTAATTAAATGGGTTGTTCATGTTGGATTCTTTGGTTAGGTATTGCGGACATTTACCTTGTTATATTTCTGATTAGAGAGATAATTGTTACTCATGTTATGTTTACATTTGAGAGGACCTGAAGGTCAGATGTTACACTTTGATTTTAGTATCATAGATTTTAGACTACTATTCTATTTAGTTAATCATATTGCATGATGATGCCATTTTGAGATGACAGTGTGTTTTTATGATGATATCTAGTTATCTGGTATTTGGACATACCTTTGATTTTGTTATATGATGGATTTAATGCTATGGTTATTTACTTCATTCCTGCATTGTTATGCTTTATGCAAACATGAGTGATGTAAATATATTATTTTAATATAATTAAATAAATGGTTAAATTAGGTGATTTAATGCATTTATTACTTTGGCTATGTTATTATATGCAATTGCACTTGATCGTGTTGTTTAGTGTGCAAGATTTATATCCCTGGCAGTGGCACATGGAGTTAGTGATTCAGCCTTTCATATTTTACCAATGTCATCCTAATATGGTCGATGTATCCTTAATTAAAGTGTTTAAATTAAACCTTTTGGTGATTATTAAATCCAAACTCATTTGCATTATGTGATTAGACCAGTAAGCGTGTTTGTGCATTAAGAGGTTCGCATTGTCGCGAAAGTTATTAAGGAGATTTATGTGTTTTTGGGTTTTCAAGCTTTTTATTTGATTTATTTTAATTTCTGGCAATTCTTCCATAGATGAATTCCTATTTATAGGAATAGCCTATTTTCGTTTGGGTCGATTCAGGGTTTAACTAGGTTGGCTGGTTATTTGCCCTAATCGATTATTCACTCGAAAAGTGAATAAGTATCCAAAGAGGAATTTAATTCCTCACTTCTCACTTTCAAATTGGAAAGTTGGAGAGTAAAACCCAAAATCCTTTTCATGGAGATTTATTGTTTTGTTCGTTGTGGGAGCTACGGGTGTGGGATCATCACGAGGTTGAGCTCGTTGGATCCAGCTCGGGGAAACCTTGGATTGCAGTAATTTTCAGCCACTTCTACAGGCATTTTATTTTCTGGTTCAGTTTTCCATTTTGCCCTTTTGGTTATGAGGTAGGACTTTCCCATTTTATTGTTTCGGCTCTTTTTCTGCTTCTATTTTTGGTAGTCGTTTGGTTGGAGGCTAAGAATTAGTGTTCCCCTCCATTTCTGTATGTTAGTTCTACCCGGTTGGGTAGGTATGAACATTTCCTTATTTTTTTTGTAATGAGGGTTTGGGATTTTGCATTGTTATGCTAGCCATTTTTGCATATGGTGTCCGATTCTATTTATTTTTAGATTTTTGGGGTTTTTGTGCCCAAAGGTCAAATGGGTTTTAATTTTGAAAGTTTTTCAAAATTTGAGGTTTTTACCTTGTTTTGCAGGCTACCCTATTTTCTCAAGTTTTCTTGGCACAATGTGGGTCGTGGACTTGGATGATCCATTTGGATATCAATCAGACCACTTCTACACTTTTTTGTTGCATTGAGATGCATGTTGCATCCATACTCCCGATGTTGTGTTCGGTTGACATATATTTAATTCTTTATACTTATGATATATTTTAATATATGCAACGAACCTTTTGAGATAGGTTTCAGACCTCTCGGAGATAAGTTCTAGATTCTAGGAAATTCCAGGGCTTCAAAAATCTAGACTTAGCCAAATTTTTAGGGCTTCAAGATTTTAGGCTTAGTCAAATTTTAGGATTTTGCATTTACCCTAACTTGGTGTTTTGTTGATGAGTGGTCATTTCTTGAGCCCTCATCATGTGTGTTGTCATTGTTGGCTTTGTTTGTGTGTGTTAGTTTGGTAGTGGCGTTTGGAGATTCATTGGTTGCCGAGATTGTGTTGAAGTGTTCCGTTGTGATCTTTGTGATCCCTCTATGATGTTGTCATGTGCATTCATACTTGTAAAAAAAAAATTCTTGGCTTTATTTGAAGCCTTGTTTCCAAGGATCTCCGGGTGGGGCATTACAGGATGTTGATGTGCTCTCTTAAAATACAACTATGGTGAATCACTTGATAAGAAATGCATATATGAGGATGAACCTATGTTAAATGAGTGGAGAATACTTCAAACAATGGCTATGGAAGTAGCCATATTTGAGAGCATCAAAGGATATGGAGATGGGTGCAAGAAAAAATAAATCTAATAATTCAAAATGAGATGAACTCTATCAACTACTAAATGGTTATTAATAATGCAACTCTAAAGGAAATCACTACAAAGCTCAAATGACAAACTAGCATGATAAAAATGCATATGAGGGAGATGAAAATGCTTGAGACAAGGGCTCTATTTATAAGCTTGAGAGAGGCCTTGGTGAGGTGGAATCTATGTGGCATCCACATAGGTGCGACAAGGGAATCATGTAGGCAAGTCATACAAGTGGTCAACATTCAAAGTTTGCTCGCACATGTGTGAGCAAACTTGAAGAAAGTAGAGGAAAAAGGTGTAAGAGGTGTGGAAGGCATAAGGGGTGTGGGAAGTGTGAGGGTTCCTCACACATGTTTGAGCACACACTTAGGAGGTTTAGCAAGGTGTTTAGGGTAATTAAGTTGGATTAAGTAGTGGGTAGTCTTAGAAAGATGAAAGCAATAGTTGTAGACTAAGTTTTAGGCTAGGTTTAAGATTAAATTAAATAGGTTTTAATTTAATTATAGGTTTAGAGAATTTAATGGAGATGGAGGAAATTAAATAAATAGAATTTATTTAACAAGGAGATTTATGGAGGATCATATATTAAATAAATTTAACACATTAGGGATGGAAGTATTTAAATTAAATCTAAATACATTAGGAAAGTAAACCTATTTAATTAAATAAGTAGAAGAATATGACTAGTATAATTAATTAATAAATAATTAATTATAACATCAAGGGAAATATTAAATAAATTAATATAGTGTTTGGGATGATTTTAAGCATCTACATTTTGCCCCTCTTTGATGTGATGTTAGGATGACATTATATCAAAGAAAAGAAAATATAGGTTGCCCAGAAAGGATAGGAGTCCTAGGAGTGGTGTCAAAGTGACAATAGAGGAGGAGGGTGCCCCCTCATGAAAATTGTGCAAAAAATAAATTTTAGGCAATTTTCGTAAAAGGGTCTTTGGAAGAAAGGAAATGAGAAGAAAATGGGATAAATGAAGACTTTGCATGACTTGCAGGTAAAAAATAGGGGACTGATGTAGCTTGGAAAGGACACAGGCTCAAAAAGGGGTCTTGGAGGGCCTATATAAGCCTCCAAGCGGCTCAAGGAAGGGTTATTTGCACACCTAGAGAGTAGAGAAGTAGAGCCAAAGATGGATCTTATTGAGCAATTACAGCTTGGTGATCGCATCTCGGAGCACCAAAGACCAACAAAGATGGGCCCACTAATGAGTTGACTAATTGAACTTATTAATATGTTAGTTTGGTATGCTAGGGTGAATTTATTATGCCTTAAATAGGCTAAAAATGCAATCAAGGTAGAGACAATAGTCTCCGCCTTTTCGTCTACACATGAAAAAATAGACACTGCAACATTTGCAAAGATGATAGGATTTATCCTATCATTTGTGCAGATGACAAAAGGGGGGTGGGAGGTCCATGGAGATGATAGGATACATCTTTTCATTTGCACAAATGACAATGGGGTGAAAAAGGGAAGTGGAGATGATGGTCGGCATGTCATCATCTCTATAAATGACAAATTGGTAGTCGTCAATGGGAAATTAGCATCTATGTAACCATTGAAGATGACAAAATGGTTTCTTCACTAACTATCATCTGTGCTAATTGATGTCTATGCTGATCAGTGTCTATGTAAATTGACATGTATGCTGATTAGCATCTTCATCGATTGGAAATAATTGGCAGAGAACAGGGGAGGATGCCCCATACCGAGGACAACATAAGATAAAGGAAACTAACCATCTGCATATTTATGTTGTAGGAGGAGATGGTGATATTTCAATTAAGGGAGCACTATCCTCTGACCATGGTGCTAGAGGACAAACTGATGGAGGTTGAGTGGAGACACATGTGGCTATGCAGACTGGAGCACATGCATGAGTGGCTAGATCTACAAGCTCATTCAGCATAGTTGCCAGCATTGATAGAGTGATGGCACACACTGACATCTAGCTTCCATATACCTACTAGAGAGGCAACGGTTACACTATTCAATGTGTGGTGTATACTACGAGTGCCCATTTGGGGGATGTATCTTGAGTATATACTGGAGGGTGTAGATCCCTTTCTACAAGAGTGCTTTAGGCAAAACCAATAGAGATTTCCTATTCAAAAATCTTGGCTCACATGGTGAGGGGCACTAGAGCAGCGATTGCCTCGATTGGTTGTATACCTGGCATCACTCATCTAGAGGATGTGCTAGACCATGCTAGGCATGGTTTCCCTATTGGATGGACATAGGTGCGAAGAACCCTACTATAGGATGATGGTGTGGTGTTCTACTAGGGCCAGACCATTTTGGCAAAGTTGTATCATGATCTACACATGTGCACCTATAGGGCACAGAGGACCATGGGGCCAAGGTTGACACTGATAATGGTATGTTCATGGGAGCATATAAGCATCACACTAATAATTACTAGATGGGAGACCAGATAGCCTAGGGAGCCTTTTGCATGTAGATACAGGCCACCCATTCATTATACATCCACAAAGTCAGTGGGATTTTGGCATAGGTGCATTGACAAGATCATCATATTTGAGTGGATGCCATATGATGGTGTAGAGTAATGGGGCAACATGTTGGTAGTAGGAGGAGAGGATGACTAAAAGGATTAGAGGTATCTCCCTTACATATAGATATACTGATAGCTCATCAAGAGGTCCATTCACATTATTATGAGATATATGCCCTCTAGGATGTCGAGATAGTTCGGGAGAGTACATGATGCAATTCTTGATAGATTCTTATATCCTATGGTGTCCTAAGAGTATGGTAGGTTATGGGGTCATGGGACCAACCTGTGATTGGCACAGATTTTTTGGTGATCCATGTAGCCAATGCCCTAGGTTCACGGGCAGGATATAGGTGATGTAGGTATGACACCAGCTTACACATAGTGGTGGGCAGCACATTAGCCTATTAGATTGAAAGTGCCTAGAGCACCACCACTGGTAGAGTAGGTACAGGGAGAGGGGGATGGTGTAGGAGATGGGGGCCAGGTAACAATGATGCCATTGCTAGCATAGGGGGCACATGAGGGACTGTGGGGGTGAGAGCCTGTGCAGGGCACCAACACAAGTGTCACCAGGGCCACAAGTATAGGGGCCACCAGGGCCAAAGGATGTAGATATGATGAGGGTAGAGTAGCATAGTCTCCATATAGAGGTTACCTAACTCTAGGGTGAGGTACAAATAGAGCAAGCATGGGTTGACAGTGCACAACAGGCCCTAGTGGCACTATAAGAAAAGGTTTAGGCACAGAGGGCTAGGGTAGATATTACATAGGAGGCCTTAGCAGCCTTATAGGCATAGATTGATGCCAGGGAGTTTGTCAATTTTTAGATGGAGGAGGATGTTGAGGACCACATAGAGAGAGGCACTCTAGCGAGAGGTTGCCACCCTATGAATAGAGTGAGATACCCATTAGACCTAGTTGGATGAGTATCATAGGTAGCAAGCCATAGCTAGGTAGGTAGTGTAGCCTAGGACAACTATGGTAGTTATGTAGGAGGCTATGTCATCCCACAGAGTAGAGACATGAGCAATGTGAGAGGCAGCCTATTATAGGTCTTTATATCATGATGTCATGTTTGCCTACCAATGGTAGCTAGATTTCCAAGAAGCCTCAAGCTCATGGACTATAAGAGGTAGGAACAGATTAGAGTAGTCTATGGGACAACGTTGACCTCCATGAGGTGGGGGTACATGGAGGACTGGGCCCTCATAGCTTAGCTTCCAGATTTTGTATAGTGAGTAGTTTTGACAGAGATGCAAATGCAGTGAGTTTTTGATGATGCATTTGTATTCAATGATGATATATGATTCCTTTGTATATGGACTATACAGACATTTATTTTTTGATATATATGACATGATTCGATAGGCCTATGTGTACATGGATGATTATGGTTTGCGCATATGATATCTATGATGTGGATACTGATATTTGTGATGTAGGATGTGTGTGATGTGATGTTGCCTATGATGTATATATGATGTTTAATGTGTGTATGATGTAGGCTTGATGGCAACTATGAGATGTATGCATTGTGTTTTGTTACATGTATGGATGCACTATTTCTATTATGAGATTTTTTTATGATGTATATGCAACTAGATATGATGTTTAGAATGGATGCATGTAATGACTTAATGTGATGAACTAATGATGCAATTTGATAATGAATAAAAATGCCTAATGCAAGATGGTAATGAATGTATCCTAAAATTTCAATAACTAATGATATAAATATAAAAATGTAACATGAATGAACTAATGAATGGACATGTGTCAAAACTCCTCACTTGTAAGAACCAAGTAGCTTAGCATAGGAGGGGGCAAATAAACAGGACCCTTGTCTCAAACAAGGCTCAATGAAACTTTATACTACATGAACCCTAACTACATGATACCAAGAGATTTAGTTGTGTTTATATGAAAGATCACACCTTAGTTTGATTTTGCAAAAGAGTTTACACATTATATGCTATAGAAGCATAAATGACATGGCTCTTTTGTGTGGACTAGAGACTTTAGAACAATATGTGTAATTTGCAAAGTTATAATGGAACAAATTTTGTATACACCCTAGAGAGGTCTAGGTACACCCAAAGTCTTTTTAGGGATCTTTGGTGGAAAGAGTACTAACCCATTGCCCCCATTGCACAATGCATAAGCACAACCTAAAACTGACACATATGTATTAAAGCCTCAAAAAAATATCAAACCACAAACAACACATGTAGTCAATGAGAGAAATTTAGGTACGACCAAAATATGGAAGATCAAGGCACACCATAAAAGGCTTCCACTAGCACACAAAATGAAATCAACCCAAAAGAGACCTCCTGACCAAGTAGTCATTTAGTCCATAGTTCCTGCCAAGAACCATAAAGCCTAAAGGTGAATATTATAATTCCATATATAGGAAGGATTCATCCTATCCAGGATTCATCCTATCCAAGTTTATTTTGTTTGATGTTAGTTATCACAATTTGTTTGGTGGCAAGTGCTATGAAAAGAACAAGTTTCCTAGATCATTAAGTCTCAAAGGTGATTTTGTTTAAGTCCTATTGTAGTCACTCTTGTGGGAAAAGCTTAGTGTAATGGGATTTGAACAAGCACTTGATGGGAAAATGCCTCACAGACTAGAGGTCCTTGGAAAAATGGGAGTGAAATGAAGCCTCATAGACAAGAGGTCTTTTTTATTGGATGTATGCAAAGCTTAAGCTAGATAAGACTTTGCACAAGTAGGAAGATGAAATGGTGGAATGTAGTGAAGCGAGCCTTATACATAATAGACCAAAATGCTATTTTAGCAACTTTTTCTTCTTTTTAGTCTTTTTTTAGGAGCATTTTATGAATTTTTCTAATTTTTCTGATTTTTTTGTATTTTTCTGGGACAATAACAACACTGTACAAGAAATACAAAACTCAAGCATAGAACCTCTTGAGATGTTGGATTTTTATAGGCTTAGAGAGCAGATCGCCCTTCACAGTGATAATTTGATATGCCCCAAAACCATATTTAGCTATAATGATAAATGGACCGTGCCAATTAGCTTCAAAATTTCCTTTCTTTTCATGGTTTTGGAGATTCTTCATGTTATGTTGCAAAACTAAGTCACCCACCTCAAACTCCTATGTCTTGAATTTTTTGTGATACTAAAGCTAAAGGAAATTTTGATACACATGGAGGTGGTTTAGGGCATTGAGGTGTCTCTCATCAAGGAGTTGCAACTCTTACAAGTGAGCAACTCTGTATTCTTGTTTGGACATCAAATTCTTGAGAGAGATTCTAAGGGAACGGAGCTCAATTTCGATGGGCAAGACAACTTTGAAACCATAAACAAGGGAAAATGGAGTGGCTCATGTGGGGGTATGGATGGAGGTATGGTAGGTCCAAAGGGTGGGAGAAATTTGGAGGTGCTAGTTACGGTCAGCTGTGTTAGTGATTTTCTTTAGGATTTTCAAAATGGTTTTATTAGTAGCTTCAGCTTGGCCATTGCCTTAGGGGTATTATTTGGTAAAAAAATGTTGGGTGATTTCAAATTTCCTACATAATGTGATAGCTTCCTAATTTTTTAAAGTCATTCCATTATCAGTCATGATGTCTTGAGGTATACCAAAATGATAGATAATGTAGTTCAAAATGAACTTCAAAATATTTTTTCTAGTGATGTAGGTTAATGGAATAGCCTCAACCCCCTTTGTGAACTACTCGGTGGTAGTAGTAATGTACTTGTGGCCATTTGTAGAATTTGGATATACCTGACCATCAAGATCAAATCCCTACCAGGAAAAGGGCCATGGGGTAATGATGGGTTGGAGCTCTTCAGTAGGGGCATCTATCAAATCACCATGTTGCTGACAAGGAACATATCTCTTCACAAAATGATAGGCATTTTCTTCCATAGTAGGCCAATAGTAACCCATTCTAGGAGCTTTTTTGCTAATCTAAGGCAACTAGAATGGGCACCACAAATCCATTGGTAGTCCTCTTTTAACACCATTCTGGCTTCATCTAAATTGAGACATTGGAGGAGGGTTCCATCAAAGTGTTTTTAGGAAAGTGTATCACCTAGGATAGTATAGTGGGCAGTGTGATAGATGAAGGTTTTACTTTGATTTAGGGTGAGGGCTATGGGAATGGTTTTGTGATGTAGATAGGAAAAAATGTCGATGTACCATGAAGACTTAGGACTAAAAATCTCACACACCAACTCTAAATCATTTTTCTCATAAGTAGGAATAGAAAGATTCTCAACAAGAAATTCACACTTAGGAATATATTCAGGCATGGTAATCATGGAGGCAATGGTAGCCATAGCATTTGCTACTTTTTTATTAGCCCTTGGTATCTACTGAAAGACTATCTCTAAGAAGTGTTGTTTAAGATCCTCAACTATTCTATGGTATGGCAACAACTTTTCATCCTTTGTGTGATATTCATCTATAACTTGTTTAATGACCAATTGTGAGTCTCCAAAGACAAGAAGGTTTTTGATATTCCATCGAATAGCCTGATGCAACCCTGTGACTAATCCTTCATACTTAGCTATATTGTTTGTGCAAGGGAATGATATTTTATAAGACTTAGGAATGAGATCTCCTTGTGGTGTAACAAAAAAAATTCTTGCCCCTAATCCCTTTTGTGTGAAGGAACCATCAAAAAATAACTTTCAGTGTGTACTAGGGGTAACAATCATAATTGTGTCATCTGGAAAGTTTGCTACTATGGGATGGTCTCCTAGAAGAGGAGCTTTAGCAAGCTGATCTGCAATTACTTGTCTCTTAATGGCTTTACATTCCTTATAAACAATGTCAACTTCACTTAAAATCAAGACCCATTTTGCAACTCAACTAGTGAGGGAAGCTTTTGATAGCAAATATTTGAGTGGATCTATTTTGGCAATGAGATGTGTAGTATGGTTAAGCATATATTGGCGTAGTTTCTGTGTGCAAAAAACTGTAGCCAAATAGGCTCTCTCAATAGTAGTGTAATTCAACTCATAGCCAACTAATGTTTGACTGAGATAGTATATAGCTTTCTCATTACCATTGTCATCTAGTTGTGCCAAAAGGGAACCTAAGGCAACTAAAGTGGCTGAAATGTATAGGATCAATGGTCATCCTACAATTGGAGGGACTAGAATTGGAGGATTATCCAAGTATGCCTTAATTTGTTCAAATACTTTCTTACATAGATAATCCCACTAAAACTTAGTGTCTTTGCAAAGAAAATGTTGAAGTGGATGGACCTTATCTACTAACTAGGCCACAAATTGTCTAATGGATTGTAACTTTCCCTACAAACTATGGAGTTGTTTCAATGTGGCAGGTGGAGGCATTTCCATGATGGCTTTTACTTTGGCAAGATCTACCTCAATACTTCTTCTTGACACAATGTAGCCTAATAATTTGCTTGATTTGACCCCAAAAAACATTTCTTAGGATTTAGGTGCACTTTATATTTATCCAACCTTTCAAAAATGGTGGTGAGCACATCAATATGGGAATCATGTATCTTTGATTTTCCTAGGATGTCATCAACATATTCCTCCATTATGACATGTAGAAAATCATGTAATATTGTAGTCATTGGGCATTGATAAGTGGTGCTAGCATTATTTAAGCCAAAATGCATGACTTGATAACAACAAGTTCCCCATGGGGTGATAAATGCCATTTTATGTTGATCTTCTTCTACAATTTTGAATTGGTTGTACCCAAAGAAACCATCCATCGAAAACATCTCATGTCCAACAGTCAAATCCATTATGATGTCTATGTTAGGAAGTGGAAAATCATCCTTAGGACATGTGAGATTTAAATCTCAAAAATTTGAACAAACAAGGATGCCCCAAGATGCTTTTACTATAGGAACAATGTTGGAGACCCACTCAGGATAATCAATAGGATGGATAAAATTTTCCTCTAACATTTTTTGCAATTCTACTTTGACTAAAATTGCTACCTTAGGATGTATTTTGTGTAACTTTTACTTTACTGGTTTAATCTTGGGATCTACTATCAAGTGATGCATAACCAAATCTATATCTAAACTAGGCATGTCTTTGTATGTCCATGCAAAATTGATTTTACCCTTTTTCAAGAATTTAGTCATTGCCTTTTGTTCTTTAGGATTTAAGGTAGCTACAATATAGGTGATTTGTGGATTATCCTCCATACCCAAGTTGACTGGAATAATGTCCTCATTCAAGATAGATGACTTTTCTGGTGGTAAAGATCTAAATGGCAAGTCAACCTCTCCCTCTTTTGGTTCCTCTAGGAGGTTTTCACTAGAAGATGCATCCTTTATTTTATCTTTTTCTTCATCTAAAAGTTCTCTAAAAGAGTTTTCACTAGAGGATGTTTCTTTTATTTTTCCATTTCTATTTTCCTTTTCACTTTTGTGACTAAGAGAGTTGACTTGGCTATAAAAGCAGGCTTCCTCATTGTATTGGATCTCATGTTTGTAATCTTGGATATTCTTAAGGCCAAAGAGTGCCATCACTAATTTGTCAAAGTTACAGATATCGGGAGTTGGTGGTGTGTCTTGAAGGTCCCAGTCTATCATGTCAGGATTGGTGAGAGGTAGGTCAGTGGATGAAACGTCAGCTATGGTAATTGCATGGATATGGTTATTTAGGTCATCCTCAATGTATTGGAAGGGTACTTTGAATAATTCCTCCTCTTCCATCTTAGAATCAGGGTCAACTATACAATATTTGTTAGCAAAGGACACCTTGGGTTTAATGGATCCCAAACCACATCCTTTAGGATAGCTATTAGCCTCAAGGGGTGTCTGATTCCATCTTCTTTAGGTCCAAGGCTGGTACCATGATATCCCATGTTTTTCATAATGGGAGGGGCCTTAACATACTTATCCTTGGGGAATTCCATAGGTTCATCTTTCCCATCAAAATATAGCCAATCTAGGATATTAGATTACATATGCTCATCACTAAGTGAGCCCCAATGTTCAAATGTCATCTTGTTAACATGCATAGTATCCTTTTTGGTAGGAGGTGGTAATTGTGAAGGTCTTCCAAAGGAATTGGGGGAGAGTGGTAGTTGTCCAAGACACAAGGCATTTTCAAACTTATACTCTCCCATTCCTAAATTAGTAAAAGTAACCTTCTTTCCTGTAGTATTGACCTTAGTATCTTCCACCTTTTCTTTTCCTTTGCGGCTATTGGAATCAATATTGGATAACTATGGTATTTTTGTGGAAGGTGATTCTATTATTGTGAGAGACTTAGGTATAACCTTAGCAAACTCACTGATTGGACAAAAATTTGCTGGTGCACCTTCCAATCTTTTACAAAAAGAAAAAGGTGTGGGATCACCTAGAATCGTGACCTCTCTTCCTTGGTGACGAAATTTCAAGCATTGATGGTAGGTAGATGGTACCACTTTTAGTGTATGTATCCAAGGTCAACCAAGAAAAATGTTATATGGAAAATCCAAGTCTAGGACATGGCATTCACTATTGATGATGACTAGTCTAACCTTTAGTGGTAACATGATAACTCCCTTTGATTCTCTTTCTCTTTCATCATATGCTTTGATTGTTATCATTTTATTGACATCTATGAAGTCTTCTAGAAGTCCCAAGAAATGAATCATCTTCAATTTACATAGGTTCAAATCTGGTCCATTATCTATAAGGACTCTTTTTATCTTATGTCACTATATAAGGACTTCAATGTGGAGTGAAAAATTATGGTGGGGATTAGGACCTTGGAAATCTTTGTTTGTGAAGAAAAAGTGTTTCTGTGTAGCAATCATGATGGTGAATTGGGAGGCATTAATGTTTTTAGGAACACGAGACTCAAAAAGAGCATTCTCCAAAATTTATTTATGGATGGGTGATGTGGTTAGGAGCCATAAAATGGATATTTGTGTAGGAGTCTTACCTAACTAGAACAACACATCATAGTGAGAAGCGAGCCTTTGTGAGGTGGATGGCATAGTAGGCACATGTGGAACTAATGGATTAGTGGGGTTGGGAGTAGCGGCTTGCAAAGTGATTCTTCCCCATTGAGTGGTTGCACCACAATCTACTACTTGTAGGAAAAGGGTATTCACATGAGTTTCTACCTCTTCAATGCGGCCACACATGGAGTCAAAACCACATATATCATTGGTTTCTATTTTACCACACAAATGGTCAAACCTTGATATGTGATTAGTAGAATAGTCATAGGGTAATGCATTTGATGTGGAAGCTCGATTTTCATTATTCGTATTGTTGTTTCCATTGTTGTTATTGTTATTTTTGTGGTTAGGAAATGGCTTTTGAAATATCTTCAGTTTAGCATTTTTAGAGGGTGGTCCACCTTCTACTTCAATTTCTCCATCATCAACAAGATTTTGAATGAAGACTTTGATTTTTATATACTTTTTTGTGTCATGTCCTTTGGTGTGATGGTATTTGAAATATTCATTTTCCCTATACCACTTTGATTTGGGTTGATTTTAATCAAAGGGTCATGTGTTGGGAAACAACATCTAATTGTGATCCACTAGTTTTTGGAATATGGTATCCAAGGGTTCACAAAAGTTAGTGAACTTCCTATTTTGATCATAGTCATAGTTGTAATTGTTATTGGTATAATTTCTATGGTGAGGGAAAATTTATGTTTGATTATGAGATTGCTGATTATCATGGTTTGAATTGTTGTTGTTTCAGTTATGATAGTTCTTAGTGTTTCCTCCTTGAAGGTTTTGTACACTTTTAACATTAGTGACACCATCATATATGACACCTTTGTTTTTGGACCAAAATTTGGGTTTTCTATTATTGTTTGTGTCACTATTTGAGGATGATGAGATATAATGTTTAATGACACCTTTTTCTAAAAGCCCATTTTCAATGCTCTTGCCTCTCTTGACTAATGTAGCAAAGTCTTCAAGGTTAGCCATCTTCATGTGAAAAGACATTTCTAGTATCAAATTTTTGATAAATATATCCACAAGGTGGGAATCCTCAATTTTTTAGGGCATTTAGTTAGCAAGATGCCTCCACTGTAAAGTTGGAAAATGTTTTACCATTTCATTGTTTTGTGTTGCACAAATCACTTAATGAGGCATGGTGTTCAATGTTGTAAGAGTATTGTGCTGCAAACTTCCCTGTTAAATCATTGAAAGAGGTAATGGAACCCTTGGGTAAGTTCATTAGCCACTCTAGTGTGGAGCCTCCAAAACTTCACATGAGGAGCCTCTTAAGATAATCCTCATTATAGGCTACTTCTTGACACAAAACCAAGAAGTCCTTGAGATGTGTGATAATACATGTTTCTCCTATGTATTTGTCAGATTTAGGAATCTCAAATTTTGGTGGGAATGGTATCATGCTAATGGATCTATCAAATGGAAAGGGAAAAACTTCCTCAAAAGAGAAATCTTTCACCCATTTATTGGTCATAGAATGTACCAAGTTTCAAAGTTCATGCAACTATTGGGCTAAATCTTGGTTTGGTTGCACTTGTGACTGTTGGGAATTCATAAATCCACCTCCCAAGTTATAAGGAGTTCCAAACATATCATGAAGTGGTGGAAGCACTCTACTTTGGCCAATGTATTGATATGTAGTCATTGGAATTGGCATAGATGTTTTCACCATTGGAATTTGTGAATAAGAGGAATACATTGGTTGCATTGGAATTTCCATCTATTGAGTAGACACTTGCCCAATGTTTAAGCATCCTATAGTTGGACCTGTTAAGGTGGACTATGGAATACTAGCATGTGTACTAGTGTTGGGTATGGCACTAATGATTTGTTGGATATGTTTCACACTTAATTGGAATGTTAGTTGTGTGGTGACACTTGATGTGGATGTAGCATTGGTTGTCACTGTGGGTCCTTTGCTAGATGCTTGGGTTGTGTTTGGCAATATGGGAGCACCAGCCTTTGTAATTTATCTAAAAAAGGTTATCTCATCAAAACTTGTAGGGACATTAACACCATCTTTAACCAAGTTTAGGAAGATCTCAATCTTGTTTACCCTAATAGATTTTTCCATCATTTTGACATTGTATGGATATGCAAGGAATGTTTAGACATCATTAGGGATATTGTTGTTGTCAATAGGGTATTCCTCTTGGTATACTTCTTTGTCATTACTTCCCAAAGTTGTTTTGCAGAAAGGATTTGATGGTTCTTGTGTGGATAATAAGCTAGGAATACCAAAGTTTGAACTAGAGGGAAATGTTCCCCTCAATGATGTTGTGTATGGAGGAAACAAATTCTCCATCTCTTTTTTCTTTAATGATTCCAATAAGCAAGACATGGGATTAAATGTGAATCTATCGGAACATGTATGTACCATACAATAGTGACCAAACTAATGGGTGGTAGACTATGGAAGAAAAAGGGGAATGTGAGAGAGAACTGCTAAACCTTATGTAATGAAAGGGGTCAACAACCTAAATGTAGACAAAAAACCTTGATTTAGAAAACAAAGTGTGATTATAGGCTAAAAATATCTTTCTCCTACCAAAAGATGGTCAAGTGATCTTTAGGCAAGATAGGACATCAAATTGACTATCCACTATTTGGAGATGGACTTGCGATCCCAAATGAGTGATAGGTGTTTTCTTTGTGGATAAAGGGTCTAGTGTCATGATCTTGGAAGGTGTTCTTATGCCAAAGTTTTTAGGTTCAAATAATCAAATTCTCTAGAGGAAGTTTGCAAATGGAAGACTAGAAATTTGAAAAAATGGGGTTGATGTGAAAAATGAAGGTGTGGTGGTCACTTATATGGTTAACGCAATCCTTGCTTGCTAGCAACAAAAATATTGGGTTTACTCTAGGGAAGGTAGACCAATTTTGAAGTTTTGCATTGTACTCAATTCTATCATAATAGTCTTGTTTAGCCTCTTCTTTTTGGATATCTTTGATAGCATATCAAAATTGTTTATCACTGCATGCTAGGTTTTTCCTTTCCTTGTAGACAAATGGTTTGGATAATTTCACCTTCTTAGGTTTGACTTTGTTGGTCATGGAAGAAAAAAAACAAAACCCAATTTCAAGCACAAACTGTAACTAGACTTAACCATTTTCAAATGCTACAGCAATATAGAACTCTTGAAAATAACCATAAGTCAAGAGGACCCACTTACCACTATTTCATTCACTGAAGTTTAGCTCACAATTTCACTCATTTTTACACTTGTTTTATGTTTGGTGTTGGTTTTGAATGTTTAAACAATCAATCATGTAGAACATGCCAACAATCCTAATAAGACTGCCACTAGGACGTAAAAGGATTATCTAAAGGGCGTTCTCAAAATACACAAGGTATGTGAGGCCAAAATTTGTAGATGAAAAAAAATAATGCCACACATCTAAGAGGAGATGGTAACCTAAATCCCCACCTTCACTTCCCATAGGTATAAAGTTCTTTGGGGCTTAGCCAAGAGTGACAAGATTTTACTTCCAAGAGAGGTGCCTTTTGATTCACCTCCCAATTCTTATATTCCACCAGAACACTAGAGTTGAGGTCATCCTAAGGGGTGATGAAATCCCCAAGTAGGCCTCCTAAAAAATGTAAAACAAGACCACTTATCTCTTGTGCACTCAAGATCACCTAAAGGTGCGAGAGGAGAAAATATGTAAGTGGCCTCAGGGCTAAAAGACACTTGTTCTTTCCCAATGAAACTTTAAGTTTTATAATCTACTCTTGAAGACACATGTGTTTAAACATACATTATTCTTTTCAACTTGAAATCATCATCAACATAAAAAGTGTGGATTTGTCAACAAAAAGTAAATCACTCATGAACATAAAAAAATTGCTAAAAATAAAACCAATTCCCTTAAGTCATTCAAGATTGAGTGAATTCATTTTAAGCACCAAATCGAAATGTTTTCTATCCTAAACATTCATTCCAATGAAAGCATGTCAATTTCCTTAAGGCATTCAAGAGTGTGTTTTTTATCTAGACATATGTTTCAATGAAAAACATTTAATTTTCCTTAAGGCATTCAAGAGTGTCTGTGCTATCTAGACATACATTCCAATAAAAAGCGTGTCAATTTCCTTAAGGCATTTAAGAGTGTGTTTTCTATCCTAAACATACATTCTAATGAAATGTGAGTAAATTTCTTTAAGGCACTCAAGAGTGTGTTTCCTATCCTAAGCATGCATTCCAATGAAATGTGAGTAAATTTTCCTTAAGACATTCAAGATTGGATGTAATTTTTTCCCTTAAAGTATTCAAGAGTGTGTTTGGATTTAACTTGTTAATTTGCAACATACATTCAAGGAGAAATGGTTATTCATACAAGCTCATTAACCCTTTAATCCTAAAGTGATAAAAATCACTATAAATTTCCTAAGTGATAAAAATCACTATGAGTTTGTTTTTAAGTCTTCCAAGGTCTATTTTGTGAAATATAAATTGGTTATAAATTCCTGCAAACAATCAGTCAAAAAATAATATGCTTAAAATTTAATAAAACTACTAAAGATCACAGATGATAGCTGATAGGTGTAGACAATAGAATTGCGCAGATGCTAAAATATGCAGATGACAAAGTATAAGGTGTGTAGTTTGTAGGTCAGTGGAAACTTTGTCAAATGCAGATGACATAATAGGCTCATAGATGCTAAAACTCATAGATGATAAAAGACTTTAGCACACAATGCAGACAATAAAACAAAAATCATAGACAACAAAACTAGGTGTCACAAATGACAAAACTATGGGTTGCATATGATAAAGTACACTACACAAAAAATGGTTGGGTTTTTAGCAAGCTCAGGTCCGCCCACAATGGAGATGATAATGTAGGTAATGTAGATGACAATTAGGCTTTTTAGCAATTTCAGATCTACTGAACATGCAGATGATAGATTATGTTTTGCAAATGCCAAAAATGGTTTTAATATAGGATAGGAGGGCTCAAAGCTATAAGGTGGAGATTGCGATCTGCATAGATGCTAGTCTACTCAGATGCTAGTCTACTCAAATGCTAGTCTATGCAGACAATAGAATGTAGATGACATTATGTGTTGTGTAGATGACAATGCGTAGGTTTTGGTGACAAGCACAATTTTTTGACAAATTTTAAGAAAGGAAATAGGGATGTGGGTCCCACTGGGCATGCCAAAATGTATGCAAGAAAACCTACCTATTGGAAGCAAGAGAAAACAAGCAAATGTTATTTACAATAGATATTTTAAGTATCTAAAATAAAATGAAGCATAACTAACACTTTCTTGAGTTTTGCAACTCAAAGCAACCAAAAGATGAAAGTCCTCATGCAACTTCAAACAACTCAACAAAGACACCCATGAAAGGCCTTGTTGGTGTGTTTTTTATTGGAGGGATGTTGGTGTGCTCTTCCAAAACACAACCATGGTGAATCTCTTGATAGAAAATGCAATTATGAGGATGAATCTATGCAATTATTCAAAGGATATGAAGATGGGTGCAAGAAAGAAACTAATCTAACAATGCAAAATGAGATGAACTCTATCAACTACTAAATGGTTAGTAACAATGCAACTCCAAAGGAAATCACTAAAAAGCTCAAAAGAAAAACAAGTAGGATAACAATGTATATGAGGGAGATGAAAATGTTTGAGATAAAGGCTCTATTGGTAGGCTTGAGAGAGGCCTTGGTGAGGTGCCATCTATGTGGCATCCACATAGGTGCCACAAGGGAAACATGTAGGCAAGTCATGCAAGTGGTCAACATTCAAAGTCTTCTCACACATGTGTGAGCAAATTTGAAGAAAGTAGTGGGGGACAAAGGTGTAAGAGGTGTGGAAGTCATGATGGGTGTGGGAAGTGTGAGTACACACTTAGGGGGTTTAGCAAGGTGTTTAGGGTAATTAAGTGGGATTAAGTAGTGGGTAGGCTTAGAAGGATGAAAGTGATGGTTGTAGACTAGGTTTTAGGCTAGGTTTAAGATTAAATTAAATAGGTTTTAATTTAATCATAGGTTTAGAGAATTTAATAGAGATGGAGGAAATTAAATAAATACAATTTATTTAACAAGGGGATTTATGGAAGATCATGTATTAAATAAATTTAACACATTAGAGATGGAAGTATTTAAATTAAATTTAAATACATTAGGAAAGTGAACCTATTTAATCAAATAAATTTAATTAGATAAGTAGAAGAATATGACCAATATAATTAATTAATAAATAAATAATTATAATTTCAAGGGCGATATTAAATAAATTAATATAGTGTTTGGGATGATTTTAAGCATCTACACTATGTTTTGTCTTTAAGCCTCAGTCGTTGATGTTCTCCACTACTCTTTGCTCCAAATATACCTATGATTACTTCATTCTACCTATATCAATACCTTTAATGGAATATTTGATCATAGAGTTAGGGTTTTTTAGAGATTTTAGGAATGCTTTCATGAAGAACTGCTTCTCAGCAAGGATCTTTTCCTAAAACATTATAAGGAACAAGAAAATATGAATAAATAGAATATCCAAAACTTCTTCTCATTGGGATAAAGCATAACAAAAACCCTCCAAAATCCTAAACACCTACCTTTGGACTCATGAATTTCTCATATGATTCTCAGATTAGTTAACTCAAAGGAATGATGAGAAACAAAATCATCCTATAGGCAATCTTGACTTAGACTCATTATTTTGACACCTGACTTGGATCAAAACCTTAAGGAAAAAGACATAGACTGAAACTTGGGAAATGGTTAGCTCTATCTAGAGATTTAAGCATGCTAATGCTTGAAAGAATCTAAGAAATCTATGGTTCTGTAGAAGGCTAAAAACATGAAAACAAAAAGAACAGGCTAAACTAAGAAAGAAACAAGGAAATACCTAAGGAAAATAAGAAACTAGACTAAGAAAAATGCATGAAAAGGAAAACCTACCTATGTATCTACTACATAGGGGTTACCTATTTTTCAATTTATTATTTGATACAACTTTAGATCTTGCCCATTATAAGAACATGGTAGGGTTTCTCTAGTTGGATATGCCAATTTGTATTTTGATTTTCTTGTGTGATCTAAAAAGGTCCTTTCTACAAAGATTGAAACTTGGAATGCATGCCTCTTGGCTCATGTCTCTTATCCCATAACAACACCAAATAACCTTCCATAAATTTTCTAGGTTTTTCTCTTCTATCAAAAATAGTTTCTTTATCCTTCCTTGATGTTCAATAATCTTGTCAACCATCTCTTCTCTCTCTTCTTTTAGTTTAGTAAGATACAAGATCCTCTTCTCTAACCCATCTTGAAATTCATCATCTTCAATTGTAGTTTTCAATTTACAAGAAGCTAGTTCTAATGGAAATTGCAATTAGCTTCTACTCGATAGACTAATTCAAATGGTGAAATACCTATAGCACTTTTAGGTGTAGTCCTATCATCCCATAACACATCATGAATCTTCTCGTGCCAACCTTTCTAATTATCTGAGACCAATTTCTTCAAAATATTAATCAAGTTCTTATTACTAGACTCAGCTTGTCCATTTCCTTAAGGGATATAATCAAGGGAATGTACAACTAAAATATCACTATCTTAGCAAAACACAATGATTTTTGAGGAGAGAAAGTAAGATGCATTATCCATTACTAATTTCATAGGAACTCCAAACCTTACTACAATATGTTCTTTGATAAATTCACATACCTCCTATGAGGAAGTTTACTTTATTGGATTTGCCTCTACCCATTTTCTAAAATAATTTGTGGCAATGACTATGTATGAATATTCTTGACTAGAGGGAGAATTAATTGGGCCTATAAAATATAAACCCCATTGATGGAAAGGATCTTCAATTACTACTAGCCTAAGAGGTAAGGTAACAAGCTGAGGTTTACCAATAAACACCTTGCATTTTTCACAATTAGCCACCCACTTATATGCATCTTTAAACATATAAGACCAATAATAATATTGTCTCAAAATTTTGAATGGAGTGACAATGCTAGAAAAATGTCCTCCATATGCTTCATCATGAAAAGATCTTAACAACTTCACTTGATATTCTTTATCCATGCATCTTAGAAATTTTCCATCAATAGATTTCTTATACAAGACATCATAATGAATTAAAAATTTCAAGGCTTTAGTTTTTAGATCTCTCATTTTCTTAGTAGTGACTCCATCATGACATTCACCATAGGTTAGAAAATAAGCAATGTTTGAGAACTAGGGATTTTGAAGACTTACCATAATAACTTTTGGAGTATCTTCTTCTTTGCATTGTTGATTTTCTACTAAGGCTTTACATATTTCATTTCCTTTGACAATTTTTTTTGGTTGTATTTCTATATCATATTCTTAAACTTTTCTATCCAAAATCCTCTATTGTTGCAACCAACATCATGTTTCATCAAAATAATTTTCATTGCAATATTTGGCACATATATTATTAAATCAGAATGCAAAGCATAAAATCTAAAATTCTTGAGAGCTCTCACCACTACATATGCATGATTTTCCATTTCAAAATATCTTAGTTTTGATTTTTCAATAGTATACTCATGAAAGCTATTGGGGCTTTTATTCTCTCTTTATTTTCTTGCATCAATATAGCTGATATAAAATGTTATGAGGCATAATAGTAGATACTGAACTCTTTAGTGTAATTAGGATGGATAAGTATAGGGGCTTTAGCAATGACATCCTTGATATCTTCAAAATCCTTTTTCCCATCACTCCATTTGAAAGTTTTATTTCCTTTCATCATATCAACTTTACATTTAACTATTTCAAAGAAATCAAGAACAAAACTTCTCAAGAAATTTAGTTGGCCAAAGAAGGTCTTCACTCCTATTTTGATCAATGGTAAACTTAATTGTTGAATAGCTTTAACCCTATTTGGATTAATCTTCACTCCTTCTTGGTATACAATATGACCCAACAATCTACTTTCTATAATACAAAATACTAATTTCTATGGGTTCAAACATAGACCATGCTCTCTATATCTTTGTAATACCTTTTCTAAATATCTAATATGATCTTTTCTCTTCTTGGAAAATACTATCAAATCATCAAGATATATGGTAATAATTCTATCTTTCAAACCTTCAAAAGACAAATTCATGCCTTGCTAAAAAGTTGCACCTACATTGATTGGACCAAAGGGCATTCTATTGTAGGAAAAAGTACTCCATGGTATGGTGAATTCAGTTCTAAACTTATCTACTTCATTCACTTGGATCTGATTATACCATAAAAATCCATCTAACATGGACATCATTTCTGATCCTGCAATAGTTTGTAAAAGATGATCTATATTATCCTTCAGTGAGGCTTGATTTAGGTTTCTGAAATCTACACAAATTCTTATTCTTCACTAGTATACTATTAGCCACCCAAGTGGAATAGGGCATATAATCTTAGCCTACAACAATTTTTTAATTTCCTTGAAGATTTCCCCCTCAAATATAGGATTATAATTTCTCTACTTCTACCTGAATTGTATTGCATATGGTTTGAGGGGGATTTCATGTTTGAACTTCCCACCCATAAAATTGTTTAGTTCTTCATAACTCTAAGAAAATACATCTTGAAATTCAATGATCAATTTCTTGATTTCTACTTTCTCTTCTGGTGTGCAACACTTGCCTATGTTTATCATCTTGGGGTTGACTTTCATCCCTATGTAGATTTCATCATATTCACCATAGATCTTTACTTTCTTATCTCTTTCTTTCTTTATATATGCATCATGTCTATCAAAGAGTTTCTCTAAAGAGATTAAATGAGGTGGAATCTTATTACCTTTCAAATGAAACACATCAAATCATGTCTTCCTTTCATCTCCTACCATTGAATCATTACCTTTTGTATTAGTGCTTCCATCAAAATACAAACATTCAGAAGGATCCTCCCCTTTAATGAATTTGAGTATTTGATTATCATTTTCAAATACCTACCATGATTCCTCATTATCAGTGACATTAGGCTTGAATAGAACTTCTACTTTATAGGATTGATTTTTGAAATTAGGGTGTGGTAACAACAATGATATAGAGACTGCCAAAGAATCATCTCTTGAATTGATTTCTCTAAGTATTGATGTAATTAAGAAGGCATCAAAACCTTCAATTTCATCCCACACCTTACTATGGTAGTTTCTCAATCTTGAATTCTTCACTACATATTGATTTCTAACTTGTCTTACCACCAACTTTGCATCTCCTTGTGCTTTAAGCATCTTGATTCCCTTTTTTTTTTTCCCTTCCATAATACCAAGAAGAAAAGTTTCATATTTTACAATATTATTAGTGTTTTTGAAATCTAGCTTATAAGAAAAATAAGTTGTTTCTCCATTAGGTGATATCAACACCAATCCTACACCTAAGCCAGCCTTTGCACAACTACCATTAAATTCCAAACTTTACAATTGATCACCTTTATTTGGTTCTGATTATTCTAAGATCTTTGGGGTATTAGAGAACAACATATAGTTTCCAAACTATATTTCATGACAAGATTTGAAATCTAGGATCATCTAATTTCAAAATAGTGAATTTTGATTTCTCTTCTAGTTCTAGCTTCACCTTTTTGTGTTTCACTTATATAGTGGCACTAGACCAATCTAGTTTTATTTCTCCCCCCATGTATTTGCAAATAATTCTACCCAAGAGAATTACATAGCTTGCAGGGATGTCTATTACAAGAATGGTAAGTTTCAATGTCTTAGAGCAGTAAGTAGCAACAAAAACTTGAGCATCTTTAATCTATCCTAGTAATGGAACTTGTTTAGCATCTACCAATAGTTTTAGTCAATGAAAGACTTAAAGATATGGCTAAACAGGTAGGCATTACATTGTTAGAAGCTCCTGAATATATGATGCAATTACTCAATTTATTTGCATTGATGAACAAAGAAATATAAAAAGGATCTAGATTTTGGCTTGGGCAGGTAGCTAAAATAGTAGATTCTTCTTCTTGAAACAACTTGGGGAGTGCAAAATATTCATTAGTTAAAGAAGATCCAATAGTACTAGCTTTACTGAGATAATCAATATTAGCATTAATACCATCTTGTCCTTTATCTTTATTGCAATTTTCAACTAACCTTTCCAACTAATTAGGATTAGCCTTCAAGTAATCCAATGGGGATATCTGAATTCTTGTCTCTTCATAGTATTGAATTATGTCAAAAGAATCAAATTATTTACCTTTGTGTTCCTTATGTGAAGTTGAAGTTACCATGTCTTTATTTTTATTAGTTTTGTTTGATGATGCATCATTCTTGATAGGGACTAAATTGTTGTTTTGATTTCTATTATACTAACCTCTGGTCATTATTGTTAACTGAGGTTCTTCTAGAGTAGCAAAATAATCCCCTTCACCTTATGAATCTAATTCATACTCCAAGAAATGATTTTCAGATTCACCACAAGGAGCATTATCATTCTCACTCTCAGATTATTCAATTTTTTGTTCTTTGTTACCACCATCTATCTATATTTGATCATATCAGCACATGTATCTCCATCATGATCTACTCTTAGGTGAAAAGCACACATATTTTGTCTTTTTTGAGTAGGTTCAACTACTAGCCTTTGTTGAATTGGTGGTATTTTCAAAGATCGATGTCCATTCATATTTCTATAACCTTCCTGATGTGGTTGATAAGTAGGTCTATTAATTTATTTCTTCAATAAAATGAGCTAAATAGACAATTTTTGAAGCATGGCTTTCATAGCATTGGAAATACTAGCTATATTGTTCATAGTTCTAGATTGAAACTCTCTTTTGCACTTACTAAAGGCTATCATGTCATCCTCTATCTCCACAGGTAGTGTTTGAGTAACTTAAAAGTTGGCTACATTTTCTCTTCTAATCTAGTATCCTAGATTAGGTGGCATGGAGCTAATGTAGAAAGTTTTCTTATTATCATCAGTAGGTGCACTTGCAACAAGAAATTATTTTGAGAAGTTTATTGAATTTTGCATTGAAATGTCTCATAGAAATTGAGGTTTCTTTCTTTATTTGTGCCAATTTTAATAACAAGATTTGTGCATCTTCTGTGCTTTTGTATCTTTCCTCAAACCTATGTTTCATGGTGTCCCAATTTATGATGCATCCTGTATGTGGGAAATGTCAGCCTCAATCTTCACACACACTTCAACATGATCATTATATGCCAAATCATCCCAGAATAAAAATTGGGTTATTCATCTGAACCAATTTAGCAAGCTGATTTGTTGCCTTCTAACTAGAATGATTATGTTATTTCTCTCAGAACAAGAAGTTACTAGCCAGACATCTAGAATGAAGGATTTTATTTAAGCTAGATGATATGTAGTATTTAAAGCTAAATGTGTGTGATTAATCTAGAAATTAAAGAAGTATTTTAATCTAAATGTATGCATTTTAATGCTAGAATGAAATTATTATGCTAGAAAATGACAAGCAATGAAAGTATGAGAGAATGAGTATTTTAACATAAGTTCGATGCAAAATCAATTCAAACTCTAGAACAAGAGAATTGGGAGCTTCTTAAATATAATCTTGGAATTGATAAATGGTTGAGATCAATTTGAATGGATGATTGAGATTGGAAATGAGATTTAGTTGGGATGGAAACATTCTTGTGCGTCAATTCATTGTTGAGTGTGAGAAAGAGTTAACTGAGTTAATTCAATTTCCAATTCCAATTCACTCAAAGTTTTTATTTCTAAACTAAAGATAGAATTTGAGAGTATATTTAATTTAACAAAACAGAATATGACCTCATAATTATATAATCTCAATTAATTGAATAATTAAATTCAATAAATTAAAATGAGGATACATCTTATTAAATCAAATACATTAATTCCCTTTTACATTAGCTATAAAGGTAATTTAATTTAATTAAAGTATGAAGACTTATGATTAAATTAAACTTAATTAATAGGTTTAGTGTAGCTAATTTGAGTCAATACCTAGGAATTAAATAAAGAGTGTAATTATACAAATTAGGGAATTTTTGCATTTGATAGTTAGGTCAAATAGAAATTATCATAATCAAAATTGCCTAGTAAAATAGGAATTAGGATTGATCAAATAGACTAGAATGGGTTTAGCATGGCAATGTGCCAATTTTTGGGTATTACAATTGCCCCTCTTTGAATAAATGTGTGAGCAACACATTGATTCAAAGAAATTAGAAGTAGATCAAGAAATAAGATTGGTTCTGAGATTGATAATACAAATACCAATTGATAAGTGTTTTAAGGTTATCTTCAGAACGAAGCTTAATATTAGAGAATCTAGATAGATTACCTAGATACCAAAATTGATAGAACAAAGATTGTCAAACTTCACAAAATTGTTCCTAGAGTGAGACTCATTTCTTTGGAGTCAAGGTTAGACTGTCCCAATATCTGTCCATTAGAAGTTGACAACATTAATCACAATTCATAAAATTATCCCCAAAACAAGGCTTAATCCTTAGGATTTAGGGTTAGATTATCCTGATACCTATTCATTGAATAATGAAAAAAAGCAAGATCTTAGAATTGTCCCTATAATGAGACTCAATTCTTAGCAAGAGTTAGGATTATCTCCAAAAGAAAGCTTAATAATTAGCAACAATTTGGAATTATCTCTAGAATGGAGCTTAATTTCTCGGGATCTAGATAGAACACCTAAATACTAGTCAATGAAAGAGATAACAAGACCTATCATGAGTCATAGAATCATCACCAAAACAAGGCTTGAACCTTAAGAGTTGGGGTTAGATTGTCCTGATACCTATCCATCGAACTCTATCAAAGAACTATTATATGATTGCTTAGCTAATCAAAAGATGAGATAGATTACATATGATGCTAGATATAGGGGAACAAGGTGCCCCAAGTGATGAGGACATAAGATTTAGATTGAGTTGAGACTAGTTTTGAAAATATTTAATAATGTAATCATCATTCCCCCTTTAGGAGCGAAATCAAAAGATGACACACCATAATAGTGATGCAAAGCAATATGTTGAGAGATACTGAAGAAATTTAAGATTCAAAAGAATGAAGAATAGATCAAAAGAGTTTGAAGAATATATTGAATTTGAAGAAAATGTAATTTGAAAAGATTCTAAGATTCATGCAGTATCATAAAAATGGACTGCACAAATATTCGATCATGTTAGTCCCAAAATTTTAAAATGCAATTTTCAACTATTTAAGTGTGTTAGATTTTGAATTTGATCCCAAAAGTGGGTTTAGAGCAGCCAAATTAGCTAAGGGTGATTAATTGATCACTTGTGTAGTTAAGATGAAATGTGATACATTAAAGAAACCAACAACTTCTCATGTCAAAGGATATAAGTGAAGTAGTAATCGAACTATGTACTTATACAAGTGGAGTATGCAATGCAACCCTATGCTAGATGCAACCTAAGTCTACTTACCAATCTTCAAAAATTATCATCACTGAGCATTGAGATAAATCCCAAATATTGTACAATTCTCACTAACATTGCAATCATGGGAATATGAATATGACATATGTTCTAGTTTTGTCGAGATTAAATATAATCATCCAAGGCACAAGAAGCCAGAATGACCATAATATTTGTCCCTTTTGATGTAGCAAGATAACATAAGCATTAGAGCATAAACTCTAGGATTAATAGAATGTTTCTTGCATGTAGACACAACAAACACATGAGAGACCCTTCTCATGCTAAGTAATTAGTAAGTATTATGTCCACAACAACCCTTTCATTCATAACCTGAGACATACGTGTGCTAAGTATACTTGCAGTGACTCATATGTTCACTTGGTAGGATGAGTATCATTATTTACTATAGCATAAAGAGTTCACTCAAAAAAGAAAGGAAAAGAAAAACCTCAATGAAGAGTCCATATAAAATGAGTCAAGGTACACACAATCATCCAACAAGAGATAGAGCCTCTTATAGTGGACACCCCTTTTATATGGATGCTTCAAATAATTGGAACTAAACCATCAAATAAAAAGAAAGGAAAATATCATGCCCCTAGTTCTTGCTTCTCTAGTAAAAAGAGACATCATCAACTAGATTGAAGAGACATGATAAAACAAAAAATCAAAAAAACAAAGAAAATCTCAACATACCCCAAGCAAGTTCATCATTTTGAGTTCATTTGATATTTTATAGGATTGATGTCAAGTGTCAATGTTCAGAATATATATGAAAGAAATATCTTTAGTAGGGTGACGATAGTAGAAAAATGTAGTTAGAACAACTGGTAACTAAAATCAAAGAGGAATATTTAGTAAGAAGAACCTTAGTAGGAAACCAAATGACAATAGATAAACATAGTTAGAACAACTGGTGACTAATGTGAGAGATCTTGTATGAGAGGGATCTCAAATGTGACACAAGTGATAATAGGTAGACATAGTTAGAACAACTAGTGAATACATGAGAGATCTTCTATGAGAGGAATCTCAATAGTGACACAAGTGATAGTAGGTAGATACAATTAGAACAATTGGCAATTGACATGAGAGATCTTTCATGAGAGGAATCTCTAATGTGACACAAGATATAGTAGGTAGACACAATTAGAAAAATTGATGACTGATAGAAGGGATCTTTCATGAGAGGAATCTCAATAGTGACACAAGAGAAAGTAGGTAGATGTAGTTAGAACAACTAGTGACTAGCGTGAGAGATCTTCCACGAGAGGAATCTCTAAAGTGATACAAGAAATAGTAGGTAGATGTAGTTACAACAACTAGTGACTATCACGAAAGAGATCTTCCATGAGAGAAATCTCAAAAGTGACACTAGTGATAGTAGACAAACATAGTTAGAATAACTACTGAGTGTCATGAAAGAGATTCCTATGACACTATAGGGTGTTGCCCTCGAGTTAGAACAATATTCAATCCATGAATGCATGAGAGAAAACAAAAAGCTAAAGTAGGAAAGAAACTATATAGGAGCTAGAAGATGCATTAAAAGATAGAGTATTTGAAACAAGATTTATATGTTTACCAGGTTTTCACCTTCTTGGAAGATATTCTTTTTTTGCTGCCATGATGCTTGTTTGCTAGGTTTTCATCAATGGTACCTTTTTATTCTTTTATTTATTTATTTATTTTTTTTTGATCTTTTTGTATTTTTTGAATTTTTCAATGTATTTGGTATTACCAAGGCACCTATTGCTAGGTTTTCACCAAGATAATGATTTTTTTTAAGGACTTTTTGCAACTTTTAGGCTTTTAGAGATAACTAGCTCTCAAGAAGGATTGGATTGATTTCGCCACTATGATCTAGAAAGGCTTAGGACAAGATGTCATAGAAAGCTAGTGGATAAGTACAGATGGACATGTAAGGAGTATGAAGTGAGTGAAAATGATCCTCAAGAATTGGCCCTCCAAGAGTACCCAAGCTAGGGAAAAAGGATATAGCAATATAAGCTCATGGTGTAGTGAAGGATATCACGTAAGTAATCTGAGAAAATGACCAAGTTAAGAGATTGTTAAGAACTAAGTTTTCTTCTTCCTTTCATTGATCAAAACCAAAGGGTTAACTAAAAAGGATAGCAAAGTTTGTTATGGAGGTTATGAGTGAAAGACTTTGGGAATGAGAATATTTAAAGGATAAGCAAGATCATGATAGGATGTCATGGATGGAAGAATTACACATGATGCCTATTTACCAGGTTTTCATCATGGTATTTATTCAAGGTGCCACAAGAAGTGGTTTTCACCAAGGAACTTTTCCATTTTTTTCTTTATTTTTTTGAATTTATTTTAGAAAGAGCTCAATATTTCTCAAGTTAGATAGCATGCCTATTACGAAAGATAAGGTATGATAAGGCAAGGCCATAGAAAGGTATGCTCAAAGATGTTGAATAGGTAATGGAAGGGAAATGATAGGAAAATGAGAATCAGATGAGGATAAGGTTTTTAGTTTCTGAAGACTAAAACAAGAAAGGATATAAAGTAGGTGTAAGATTTAGAGGATTTCATGAGAGTGGATGAGACATTAAACAAGATCAACAGTGACACAAACCTTGAAGGGTGATAGAATGATAGGGAAATCATAAACAAAATAGATTGAGCCTTAGATAGATGAGGCAACATAGCCATTTTGGAGGAAGGTTGAGTAGGAGGTTTTGAAACCCTTTTAGGAAGATGTTGGAAAGAACATGGAGTGGAAGCCTTTGGAAGCTTGAATGTCAAGTTTGATGTGTTTTCAATATTCAAGTCCTTCAAAAGAGACTTGGGAATATATATATATAGCTTTTTATTTTTCATTAGATGCTTTGGAACATATTTCTTCAATAATAGATTTAAAAACCCACACTTTCTTTTCTTGAATTCTTTGAATAGTAGACCTTTGTGGTCTCTTTTGTGTATTTTCCTTCTTAACATTCATGTGTTGATTAGAGGAGACATAGTGAAATTTTTAAGATGGATTCATGTACTCATATTTGATTTTATGATCCAAATTTCTTCCAAAGGACTTGGGATTTGTGGATGAATGAGGCCAATATGACTAGTTTAGATAGAAAGGTGAATGTGAAGAGTTCAAGTATGTGTATCTTTGTTGATCTTGAGGTAGGGTAGGGGGACATGTAATGAGATGAGAGTGGAAGTAGGACATAGAGGAACATAAGGTCCCAATATGGATGGAAGACTTGAAGGTTTTAGCTTAGATAGATAGGGACCAAGGATAGATTTAGAAAATGTATATGGACTACAAGTAGGGATATTAGCATCTTTATAGTTAGAAACATGACCAAAGCCATCAATAGATTTATGACTAACTATTATAGGAACAATACCTTTGATAGGATTATTTAAAGCTTGACCATAGTTTTGAAGTGAATGTAGCGAGGTAGAACAAGAGGGTGAGGGAACAATTTTATCTTCAAAAGGAATTTTAGGTAGCATAGGAAAATTATCTTTCTCTTGGTCTTTAATAATCTCCTTAGGGATGGTGAAAGGAATATCTTGGTCTTGCTTAGTAGAGATGGATGATATGGGAGATGGAGGAGAATGTGGCTCTTGAGATGTAGGCACAAGATTTTGGAAGATTTTAAAGGGGATGAAGGAATCTTGGTCTTGATCAACACTTGTTTCTTCATCATTTAAGTAGTCCTCTTAGCATGAAACCAATTCTAAGGATGAGGGAGTATCTAAATTTTTATTCAAATATATTTCTAGAGTCTGCATAATAGGCTCTTGAAGTTCAAAAGAAAAATTACTTGGAGTGGACTTCATAAGCATAGCAGGGCATGAAGACATATGATCTATGAAAGTAGTGAAAAGACTTGCAACCTAATATTTTTCGGCTTGAGTTTCTTTTAAAGGTAGTCCTTGAGGGTATATATAGTCAATAGGGGGAGTAACGAGTTCTTTGTTTGGTGAATATGTGTTCGAAACATTGGAAACTTTAGAAGGTGATTTTATTTTGGAAGAGATAAGTGTCATATTTAAACTATTATTAGATGTGGTTTCATGATGTTGATCCTTCTTGAGAGTAGAATCTCTAGTAGATAAGAGCTTATATTTTTGAATTATGCCATTATCAAAGAGATTTTTAGATTTTTTTTTTAGCTCCTTACAATGTGAAGTTTTATGTAAATTATGTCTATGATAGGCACAATAGTTACTCATAAAGGAAATTCCCACCAAAGTGACCTTAGGTAAAATAATGAGTTTTTATTCAAGAAGTTCTTCCAAGGTTAATTAATAATTTTTGTCACTTAGGTTTGCACCCTTTTCCAAAGCCTATGCATGAGGACAACCTAGTGAAACATGGAAACAACCTCCAAGCTATGGGACTTGAACTATGAGGTTGAGTCTCTGGAGAAGGCCGGCTTCCTCTTACTATTAGGATGCACCTAACTACTCTTGGAGAGGAAAAGGTAGAAGGAGAGCATGAAAGAAAATCTACCTAATCTAATCTAAAGAGGTGATGAACCAAAATAGAGTGTTCAGACCAATCTCTACCCATGTATGCACTATTGAACCAAAATGAAACTAAGGATATACACATTCAGGCTTGCTTTAATCAAATAATCACATGCAGATTAGAAGACCAAGATGAATGACACAAGGAAGAGAGATTCACTTATATTATCATTTATAGGCCAGGGAGATATAGTCATGCAGATTAATGATTTCCCCAAAACACTAGTGGAGGCAAAGAGTTCTTGCACTTTACACCAATAGCTGAAAGAGATAAGGCAGAAATCATGCAGTTCAGAGGCAAAGGGAATTTTACACTGGAATTGTAGAGCAACAATAGAGAATGATTGATTTTTACAAAATTCACAAAAATTGCCTTTATAGTTCAGGCATAACTAAGATTTTCCCTCCAAAACTATCCTACAACCATTGCCATCAAGGCTCTATCAGGAACAATCATGGGGATATGAAGAAATCTGATCTAAGTATATCTTTTTGGTACAATGAAATCTAATTTTTAACTAAAACAAGGCCTTGAGAAGATAGAGGTAGTTCCATAACTGTGCTCTAACCAAGTAGATGGATTGGATCAAGGTGGAGTGTTCTTCCTTGTCTCACATTCATTTTGGGTTGGTTGGGATTGATTACAAAGATCAAATCACGTGGAAAAACCTGATTTCTTATCATTTTTTTGGGTGCATGAATCAGCAAAGTTAGTGAGTTAGCCGAATCTCACAATGAAAATGCACCATGTGGACCAATTAACCTCTTTTTATCTTTCCACCTCATGGGAATCCTATGTATTTGACCATTTCTTTCATTACTAACCGTGCCACCTTACAACCCTAATCGTGACAGTCACATTAACTGCTAGCCGCTAACAGTTACTACCTTAACTAGACCCACTATGATACATGTCACCAATGTGCTATGCCACTATGCATATCCTCTGAGAAATTTCCCATAGCAAGATAGTGCCCATCATAGATTTGAACTGATCTAACGATCATGAAGACTCGTCATAATACTGCACTATCTCCTTAGAACCTCTGGGCCCATGAAACAACTCAACACACCTAACATCTGACTCGACCCAAACTGGTACCATCCTTGCAGTTTCATAACACTTGGCCCCACCTTGCTACATGTTTCTAAGGTTCTATGTTGCTATGAGTAATATTCTCCCAGCTTTCCATAGCGAGATAGCACCCACCGTTGATCTCCACGAGATCAATGATCGTGGATGATCTGCGCTTGCCTCCATAAAGTTTTTGATCCATGAATCCACTTGGTAATCACCTAGCGCAACCTGGTATCTTAATCTTGGTGAGACCTAGCCCCACTGATCCATGTGGTGAAAGGGTGCTATGTCGCTATGGGTAATATTCTCGTAGCTTTCAATAGCTAGATAGCACCTGCCATGGATTTTCTTTAGATCTACAGTTATCAACAAATTTGTACAACTACACATCGAGCTAGCTAAATGGACCAATAAAAAATTGCCATTGTACTGTGACCCAACTGACAACTGCCACCAAGGATGAGCCATAATATCACTTTGGAGAAAAGTGAGCCCATTACATCATCTATGCCATGTGTCGCCGAGGTGCTATGTTGCTAATAGCAAGGAACAGAGATTTTTTGATAGTGCCATAGTGCCCAACATGGATGGAACAAAACCTAGCACCAGAGAAATAATAAGGAAAGGGAGGACCCACCGAACATGCGGCTGAAAAGTGCTATGTCGCTATGGAAAAACAACGTGCAAATTTTCATAGTGACATAGCACCAATTGTTGATCTAGATTGATCCAACGATGGGGAGTTGTAGGCCTACAGAAATAAATCATAAGGTTTAATCATTTAAATTTTTGATATTTATGTGATGTTTAAACTAATATTAAATCAAAAAGTGACTGTTGGGTGGGCAAGTATTCAAAATTCAAATATTTGGTGGGGGGCACAAAATGTAACATTTTTGGTGACTCACAAGGGATGCTATCCCACTATGCATAAGACCAATGGCCTAAAGCATCCATTGGGTTATAGAGTCAAGAGACGTAGATCCTGCATACACTATGAAACCCTAACCCTACCTCTAAGAGGAAAACCCTGAAACCCTTGTATCTACAACTGGAACCAGAGATGAAATGTTCATCTGCAACCTTCAAAATTTCAAAACTTGCTATCTCATGGAGACAAAACCTATGCTCGTGCACTTCTTGGAAAATAGGAGAGCTGAAAATAAGAAACTACTCTACTTATATACATGAAATCTTCAACCTTCATCAGAAACATGGTTTGACATAAATCCCATTGACTGGGATGGGCAAAATTTCACCATTAGGCCTGCTTAACTGGAAAGCATTGGCCTACTTGCAACTAATAATTAGATAGGGACCACTCCACAACGTATCAAACTTTGAGTGTCTTCCTAGTTTTTCCCTATCTACATCCCATTTTCAAAACCAAATCTCCCTCCCTGAAGATTTTGGCCCTATCCTTCCTGTCAAAACTCTTTTTCACTTGTTTCTGGTGTGTCTCTAGGGTCTGCATAGCTTTACTTCTCTTATCTTCCAGCTCCATCAGCTCTACCATTCTTACTATCATGGCATCATCTTTAATCAACTCCAGTTGATGAGCTAGCTCTAGGGATGGGAACTCCAATGAAATCGAAAGCCTTGCTTCCCTGTCATAGAATAACACAAATGGTGAATTCCCTATTGACCTTTTATGTGTTATCCTATTAGCCCATAGTGTAGTCTTTAGTTTTTTATGCCAACACCTCTGGTTATCTTCTATTGTCCTTTTCATGATCCTGATCAGGTTCTTGTTGGAGGACTTAGCCAGGCCATTACACTGAGGATAGCAGTTTGAGGATGTGCTCAAATAAATGTTATCATCCACTACCCATGCACAAATCTGAGCTCCAAAAAAAGACTTTGCATTATCTGAAATAATTGTAGAAGGGGCACCAAACTTGGTCACAATTCCATCAAGGAATTTGACAACTGAAGACTCTATGGCATCCTTTAGTGTGACTACCTCTGTCCACCTAGTAAAGTAATCTGTAGCAACCAAAATCCACTTGTGATCAGAATTGGAAGGAGGATTGATAGGGCCTATGAAATCCAATCCCCACTGGCTAAAAGGCTGGTCCACCTGAATAGGATGAAGGGGAAGAGCTACAAGTCTTTGTTTGCTAGAGAAAAAGGCACATTTTTCACACTTCCTCACATATGAAAATCATGAAACAGAGATGGCCAGTAATAACTAGCCCTCATGATCTTCATTGTAGTTGTTCTTGCTGAGAAGTGGCCACCATCAGGACCATCATGAAGTTCTTTGATCATTCTTTCAGCCTGGTCTATATCAAGGCATCTTAATAGGACTCCATTAAAATCTTTTCTAAAGAGGACACCTTCAACTATGACATAAGGAATTGACTTTAATCTATATTGTCTCCTTTTAGTTCTATCTAATCCTTGAGGGTATCCATTACCTAATAAGAAACTCATCATATCATCCATCCAATTCCTTGAATTGTTGTTTCTTATCTCTAGTTGGTCTATCTATATCATAGCAGCTTCCTCATCAGGTTCTTGAGATTATAACATCTATTTACACAACCCTCTCCCTCTTACTAGCTTGGTAATCTTAATGTCAATATCATATTCCATCACTTTAGTAATCCAGCCAGCTCCCTTCTCACTAATATCTTTTCTCAAAAGGAAATCATTCACACTAGCATGGGGTACTAACAAATGAATCTTATTATGGGACAAGAGGTGTCTAAATTTATTTAAATCTCTGATGACTACAAGGGCTTGCTTCTCTACATAGCTATATTTATCTTCATATTCTTTAAGCCCTTCACTAAAGAAAGCTATGGGCCGCTCATCACCTTTATCATTTCTTTGAGTTAGGACAGTAGAAATGCTTGACTCACCACTTAGGGTATAAAGGATGAAATTTTTCTCAAAATTTGGATTCATGAGAGTAGGGGCTGAGGCTATGGCTATCTTGATCTCTTCAAAAATTTCCTTCCTTTCCTTGGTCCATGCAAAGACCATACCTTTCTTGAGCATAGCTGTAAGAGGTTTCACCATGGTAGCAAGATTAGGGATCAATCTTCTCACAAAATTTATCCTAGCTAGGAAACTTTGCAGCCCTTTCTTGTGTTTAGGAAGAGGGAGGACAAGTATTGCTTTTGTTCTCTCTAGATCAATGGTTAAACCATCCTCAGATACAATATGTCCTAATAATTTTCCTTGGTTAGTAGCAAAGACACACTTGCTTGGGTTAAGGGAAACCCCAAACTCTCTGCATCTTAAGAATACCTATCTTAGATGATCAAAATGATCCTCTACATTCTTAGAATACACTCAAATATCATCAAGGTAAACTAAGACAAACTTTTCAATCAATCTTTTGAAGGCCATCTCCATTGCCTTTTGAAATGTAGCACCTACATTGGTTAGCCCAAATGACATCTTAAAATAAGAATAGGTACCCCATTTAGTGGTAAATGTAGTCTTGTATCTATCAGACTCTTTACCTGGTACTTGATTGTAGCCAGAGAATCCATCAAGAAATGAAAATCTCTTTGAACCACTAACCTTGGACAAGATCTGCTCCATAGAAGGGAGAGGATGGTGATCTTTAAGGGAAGCTTGGTTAAGGTCCCTAAAGTCCACACACAATCTAATTTCTCCATTTTTCTTCCTAACAGGAACAAGGTTTGCTACCCATGATGAGTGTTTGATGGGGAAAATTATATTGGCCTCAATCAACTTGGATAGCTCCTTTCTCATTAAGGGTTCAATTTTAGTATTCACTAGCCTCTATTTTTGTCTTACTAGTTTTACATCATTAATTAAATCAATGGTATGCTGAAATAACCTTGGGTCAAAGCCCTTTAAGTCATCATATGTCCAAGAAAATACATCATTAAATTCTTGACATAGATGAATAAAATTTTCTTGTTCAATTTTAGAACATACCTTACCCATGTTTAAGGACTTTCCATCAGCAACCATGACTAGAGTGTAGTCACTTTCATCAGTAGCTAGGTTCATACATCTGCCTCTTGCTTGGTCATCAGGATAAAAAACACTCTCTAGAGTAATAAGACCCCTAGGAAATTTGTTAGAACTGAGATTAATGATTTGGTCACCATACTGATCCTGCAGTCTTGACTGATTCCTACCTAAAAATTCTACCTCATTCTACAAGAAGTTGACAATTTTCTCATTAGACTCAAACACTTGCCAATGGATGTTGTTATCAAGGATGGCAAGCCTTACTACCACTCTAATTTTTTGCCTCTTCTCCTCCTCAAGATTCCCTGGCACATCATAAGATGCACCTATTTATGCAAGTCTATCAACATGTCTATTTTCTTTTCTAGGGATGCTTTGAATATTAAATGCATTAAAACCCTCAAGCAAATCCCATACCCTTTTTTTATAAGACTTGAGCAAACCATTTTTGGTGATATTCTAATTTCTCACTTGATTAACCACCAACTCATTGTCTCCATACACCCTTAATGCTTGGATTCCTCTTTTTTGAGCAAGTAGGAGACCTTGAATCAAGGATTCATGCTCGGATACATTATTAGTTCAATTGAATTGAAGCCTAAAGGAGAAGTAGTATCTTACTTGTGCAGGAGAAATAAACATCACACTAGCCCCTGATCCATTTTTATTCCTTGATCCATCAAAGTACATACTCCATATCCCACTCATATCTTCTTTAGTCTCCACAAGATTGGGAACTAGAGCATCCTTTTCTAATATACAGTATGTACTGAGACTTGTATCAAGGATTTCTAATGTAGAATCAAATTGATATGCATCAGCCCATTCATCCAAGAAAAAATCAAGTATCTTTGCTACGGAGGTGGTGGGCTCATTCACTATGTCATTCTCATCCATCTCTAAGATAGGGTAATTCATATTGATGAAATTAGGGGTGTAAGGTTCAGTATGATGGAGGGCTTGAGGCTCTACTCTGATTGAAGCATTGGCTCCATATCTCGTTTTAAAAGACATATATAACCAATTAGAATATATGAAACCACCTATTTGGGTAGTAAAGTCTCTTGACAGATAGATGACAAAATATGGCTTGACCTCAGCAACAGAGATATCTTGGGTTATAGTACAACCAGGGAATGCATGTAAGGCCATCTCCACATTCCTAAGGATCCCTATAGTCTTGATAGTACTACCATCCAACTGTAATACATCCCTAACAATGGGATCATATTTCATTCCTAAAGCATCAGCAACACACCTAGGCATCACTAAACTACTAGCCCCTGAATCAATCATGCAATTGTGGACTAGTTTGCCCCCTATAATTAGAGAAATATAGAATGGAGGAGGTCTGACCTTTTTACTTGTTTCTACCTCCCTTGATGGTTTTACTAGGCTTGTGGCACTTTTCCTACTAAGTGGCTGATCCTTTGGTTCAATTTTTTCCAACTCTTGCTGCAACAACCTCTTTTGCATGGGTATAGTAGCAACAACATCCCACATGGAGATATTCACATTTGTCTTCTTCATTTTCTCTACCATACTAAATGGTATAGCACATGTTTTTCTAGAACCTTTGGGAGCTGTGATTGTATGAGGTTGGGATGGAATAACCTGACAATCACTTTTATATTTTCTGCCATGATTTTGAATTTTCTGTTGAAAGGTACTTTATTGATTATTTGCTGCTTTATCATGAGATATCGCATTTGAAGTTGAGGCCTAATTGGGAGGAGGAGGGAAAACATCTTCCATAGCTCTTATTTTGCATCTAGTGTTATGAGCAATGGAATCTTGGTTTACATTACAATGCTCCTCCATCTGATGATTCATAAAAGAGTAATTTCCCTATCTTTGCATATCTGAGGCATCTTTAAATTGGTCCTTCCTGTATGATTGTTTTGTTGCAGGTTCTTGGATTGTCAAATCCATAAAAGATTCAGCCTTTTAACACATACAATAGGCATAGGAGTAGTTACAGGAGGGACAAAAATCTTGATCTTGAGCCATATTGTTTTGAGGGACTATGGCCCTACTTTGATTTACATTTGAGGTTAAAGCATGGCCACCCTGCCTACTCTAATCAAAAGAATTGTTCCAATGATTAGGGTTTGGAGGCCTACCACTACTTGGAGTTTGATATTGCAATTGATGAGGCTTACTACCTTGAGCTTGCTATCTTTCTAAAGTCACCACCTTGTTGCTCATTTTTTGCATCATAGAGAAATTATCCTCCAGCCTCCTTCCTTGATCTTCCGACTTCTTCCCTTTATCTTGCAATTTTTTATCAAGGTTCTTCTCTCTTTTGTCCATGTTCTACATTAGAGATTGCATCATCTCTTTTATTTCATCTATCCCATTTGAGGATGTGGAAGCTTGAGGGGTTGGGACAAGGGATTGTGATGTAGAAGTTGTGGGAAGGGGAGCCATTGTTGGTTGATGATTTGGAACATCAGGGAAGAAAGAAATAGGAGGCCTTGGAGCTAACTTACCTCCTTGTTTCAATATATTTGCTACCCTTATTTCTATGTCATAAGCATTAGGCAAGGTATCTCCTCTCACAGTTTGGATTATAGTGGCAATATCACTGTTAAAAGCTCTAAGGTAATGCAAGAAGGCATTACCAAGGGTAGGCTTCACTAAAGTAGGTATTCTATCCCATGTATTTTGAAATCTATAATTAAAATTAGTCATACATTCATAGGGAGCTCTTTTTATAGTGGTCAATTGTTCTAAAAGTGGCAAATAGTCACTTTTATCCTCAAAATGTTTGCACAATCCTGCTCCTAATCCATCCCAATCTATTACAGAACTATGAGCTAAACCTCTATACCATTGTACTGCTTTTCCTTTCAAGGATGAGGCTAGGAGCCTAACTGCAACATCATCCTCTGTAATACCATGGATATTGCAGTCATTTGCAACCTCGTGAATGTGTTTTGAGGGGAAGTTTCACCAGTAAACTATGGTATACTTTTGAGTGCAGCTACTGGTATGTCATGTCTTTGGGCTAATAAGAGAGGGCTCCCACCATTAAAGGTGGCAAAATTATGAGCTCTAGGCAATGCCATATAGACAAGTGATCTATTGATATGTATTGATGGTAGTCTAGGCTAAGATCTAACAGTAGGAGGAGTAGAGATAGATCTTGTAGGTGTATTTGTTACTATTGCACTCCTAACTGGTGATAAAGATATTCTAGTCTTCCTTCTTCTAGGGTTTGACAATGAAAGCTCTTGATACTGAAACTTACCTCTAGAAGATGCCCTTGTTTCAGCTCTGGGCATGAATCACTACAACTTTGGTCTAGAACCAGATATGTATTTGAAGCTCAAAGTCACCAAGTACTTGAAGAATGAGCCTCTTGAAGGCTTAAACACCAAAGCTAGTACTATATCCTTGGTATTGATCTTAAAATCTTCTCTTTTGACACTAGTAGGCTTGAAGTTTTTTGAGATGTTGTCCCACCGAGAGTGCCAAAAATTGTTATCACTTAGGTTTGCACCCTTGTCCAAAGCCTATGCATGAGGACAACCTAGTGAAACATGGAAACAACCTCCAAGTTGTGGGACTTGAACTGTGAGGTTGAGTCTCTAGAGAAGGCTGGCTTCCTGTTACTATAAGGATGCACCTAACTACTCTTGGAGAGGAAAAGGGAGAAGGAGAGTGTGAAAGAAAATCTACCTAATCTAATCTAAAGAGGTGATGCACCAAAATAAAGTGTTCAGACCAATCTCTGCCCATATATACACTATTGAACCAGAATAAAACTAAGGATATACACATTCAGACTTGCTTTAATCAAATAATCACATACAGATTAGAAGACCAAGATGAATGACACAAGGAAGAGAGATTCACTTATATTATCATTCATAGGCCAGGGAGATACAGTCATATAGATTAATTAGTAATATTCTCGCAGCTTTCAATAGCGAGATAGCGCCTACCATGGATTTTCTTTAGATCTATGGTGATCAACAAATTTATACAACTATGCATCGAGCTGGCTGAATGGACCAATGAAAAATTGCCATTGTACTGTGACCCACCTAACAACTACCAGCAAGGACAAGTCATAATATCACTTTGGAGAAAGGCGGGCCCATTATGTCATCTGTGCCACGTGTCATCGAGGCGCTATTTCGCTAACGGCAAGGAACAAAGAATTTTTGATAGTGCCATAGCATCCACCGTGGATGGAACAAAACCCAGTGTCAAAGAAACAATAAGGAAAGGGAGGACCCACCAGACATGTGGCTGAAAGGTGCTATGTTGCTATGGCAAAACAACATGCAACTTTCCATAGTGACATAGTGCCAACCCTTGATTTAGATTGATCCAATGATGGGGACTTGCGAGCCTACATAAATAAATCACAAGGTTTGATCATTTATTTTTTTGATATTTCTAGGATGTTTAAAATAATATTAAACCAGGAAGTGACCATTGGGCGGGCAGGTATTCAAAATTCAAATATTTTGTGGGAGGCGCAAAATGCAAGAATAATATTATCCCAAAGGTGTGAAATTGTGCTTCAATTTAAATTCCCAAGGTTTTTTTTCAAAGATACCTTTATATCTCTTGGGTGTTTGTGGATTATTTTGAGATGGATTTGACTCAACATTATAGGAAGGTAAATAATCTCACAAGGAGAATTTATTAGATGATGTTCTATCTTCCTCCTTCAATATTTGAAGTTGAGCACTCATTGATTGGATTTGTTTCTTCATGCTTGCAATAAGTATCTCTTCTTCTTCATTAGGAATGTTGGATTTAGTACATTTTTTGTTAGCCATTCTGATGTCCTAGGTTTATATGAAGGAAAAAAGCCTCTCTTCCACCCTTAGTTGCAATAGTCATAGACAATGATGAAAAGAAAAAGCCTAGACAAGGTCCACACTAGAACATAGCCTCAAAGTGAGATAAGAGTGTTGTATACTTAGGTAAGAGTCATCTGAGTAACATCTAGAATAGCCAACAGTTATAACTATCATGACACAAAGTATGAAAAACACAAAAGATAGAATAAGATAACTAGGTGAGGGGACTAGTTCATCTATAGATCACAAGTTGTCAACTGAGCAAGAAGTCACTATTTGACACTATTTATAGATAGAGAAGTGATCAAATGTTGTAGACATAGATGAGACTTGGAGCACAAATAAATCTGACATAACAATTTGATATTTTCAAAACAAGATCCCATGCAAGGATTCTCAGGGAGCTACATGAGAAAGTAAAATGAAGCAGAAAAAGATTCAAAATAGAAAATTTGAACCAACTTTATCACATGAGGACTTGCACAGAGCCACACAAGGAGTTGATAGTTTTGATAGAAAGATAGAATTTTGGCATTAGTATGCATTATTTGGTGAAATCTTGCATAGAGATTTGTAGATAGTCACATGAGGAACTTCAAAGAACCCCACAAGGAAGTGTTGATAGAGAGTTTTCTCGTGCAAAAAATTCCTAGAACTTAGTGTGAGGAAAGGAATAGACCAACATTTTTTGATTGAACTCATAGAGATTTTCAATGGTTTTGATAGTTCTAAATAAAAGGTTGATAATTTTGACAAGTTTTAGATAGATATGAGCATAGTTTTCAATTTTTGGACATCATTTTGGTTTTCAAATAGACAGTTTTTCTCAAACAAAAAAAGCAAGCAATAGTCACAAACAATCCAATCGAGGGAAAAGCAACTTAGAGGGACAAGGGAGTCTTGACCTTTTGTTTGTTTGATAGATTTGGACATGTTTAAAGACTCAGAAAAGACACACTTTATCCCTATAACCAAAAATGGTAGAGCAAGCAAAACATTTGTCTCACAACTAATGTGCATGTGTTCATCTCACACAGTCATGTCACCTACTAGAGGGTGCCTATGTTTTTGGTGTATTCCAAGGACTCAATAACATATGTGCTCAATGAGAACCTTTGTGATAGGGGTCAAGTGTGTATACCACCTTCTAACATCTAAGTACATGCCTATGGCGAGTATCTATAGAAGAGATTCTTCCCCCTCCTTGTACAAAGATTATGCCTCCTTTCAGAGCTAAACTGGGTAGCAACTAACTAAAAAGTTTTTACTTGGCTTCTATTCATATTAACCCCTAGTGGCTTCACAAACAAATTTGAGGCTAGTAGCCTACACTAGCATCTAAAAGTGCACGCACTTGACTAGCAAGAGTGAGGATGACATTGGCCAGTACAATGGATAGAGCCTCTTTTTGATATGCAATATCAAAATGAAGAAGAGGAAATTAACATGGCTTTGGATTATTTCACTCAATAGAGCTTCTTTATTATAGTGATTTGGAATCTTAAGTTAAAGGAGTGTGTTCACTTGGGTCATTCCCAGAGGTTTGATCACTCTAGTAGGCCCTCTAAAGGTTGACTCAAATTTGTGGTTCGGATCTAAGGGTCCAAGTTTCTAATTTCCCACAAGGGGAAAGAGAATACTCCTCTACCTCATCACATTATCAAACACATAGAACATGTTCATCACTGAGTTATCTTATCAATCCTAACTTCTCTTTTCTCAATATTTTGATTTTCTAAAAGGAATTCATCATCCTTTCATAAAAAAAGACTCATACAGGAGAACAACTATCTTTCTTGCCTCCCTTGGGTACCATCTTTCAAAGGCATCTAGGTTTCCAATTTACTCTTGGGCATCACTATTGGAAGATTGGTTTGATGATGATATGATACATTCATGACTAAGTTTTTCATTGATGTCAACATAGTATATTTGATGTCTTCTATAGTATCTAACAGAAGAATAGCAGAAATATCAAGTTGATATGGATGCTTAGTTGAGCATGATAACCACTCAATGTTATGGGAAATACATTTGAGTATTTGGCATATGTAGTTAACCTCAAAAGTAGAAAGGATAAGTCTAGAAGAAGTTATGTAAGTTTTAGTGATATCTATTTTGAGATAGAGTTTACAGAGGCGTGTTCTAGTAAACTTGTTATATCTCTTAGTAGATTTGATATCTTGAGGATCAAGGTTGAGGACATGAAGAAGACATGTTAAGGATGATGTGGATAAGCTTGGTCATCATAATATTATGTGTAAAAAAAATTTATTCAAGTTTCAAGGTGGAAGATTTGTGTTATTGCTAAGTGCAACATATTCTTAATGTGGTCCTATGACAATTAATTGAGAAGGACTAACAACTGACTCAAGGAATTGGTTAATGGATTTGGTATAAAGGAAGGATATTTTCCTTTACTGTGACATGGATATATGTGAAGTATGAATGTTCAAAAAGAAATTGAGAGTGTGGAATGCAAAGTTGATAAAAGTAGTATGGAAGTGAAGGAAACTTTATTGCCAAGGTTTTGTTGAGTGATCTAAGGTTTGGTATCTGAATCTAAGGTTCATGACCTAGTCTACAATGTTTAATAGTGATTGGTCTAGTTGAATAGATAGAGGAAAGACAAAGAAAGGAAGGCAAATAATAGTAAATTACTTGTTTGAGCAGTAAGCTCTTCCTGTAGTTGAAATTGCATGTTTGGGTAGTGAGCTATTCTTGCATACATTGTACTACAACCCCTAACAAGCTTGGAATCTCCTATAGGGATTCAAAGTCTCCTAATAGGAACTCATTGTACAAAATGTTGTAACAAACTCCTAATAGGGTCCATCCTCTAAGAAGGAATATTCATAGTAGTACATCATCTTGTGGGCATCATTCCCACTAGGATTTTCCCTCTGATTAGGGGTTTTCCTGGTCAACATATTTGGTGTAATAGTCTATGTTCATCTTTGTATGGTTTCTATTTACTTTGGTATAATGGTTAAGTTTGTTTAAAGAAGATAAGTGTTTTAATTATTCGATAACTGATTCACCCACACCCACCCTTCCTTCTTAATTGTCTTGGTGGACTATTGTTTCCAATAATTGGTATCAGAGCATTAGGTCCTTGAAGAAAAAATTTAATAGCTTTTAGAGATCCATGGTGAACATGTTTAGGAGAGATTGTTTGAAGTTTTATGGAACAAAAAATGAAAGCTAGAAAGGAAAGATGAAGCTACATTTGTTTTGTATGGGTTTGGGATACTAGATCTTGACAAAAACAATGAAGAAAATCATTGAAGAAAAGGATTTGGAAACTTGCACCAAGGTAGAAAGTGATCTTTTTATGTGTGACATGAGACCTAGAGAAGTACTATTGACTGCACTTCTTGAAATTGAGTACAATTAGGTAAAATCACTTACTACTTCATATTTGATTTAGAAAGCTTTGTAAAATAGTTTTGAAGGTTATGAACACTCTAAGAAGTTGAGGCTACAAAATTTGATTTTTGCATTTCAAGATGCCAAAATGATGGAAGATGAATCTGTAATAACATGTATAGGCAGGATACTAGAAATCATTGTAGGCATTAAAGCTCAAGGAGGAACCAAGGATGATGATGAGGTTATATGGAAGATATTGAGGACTCTAACACCACCATTCAAGTTAGTAGTTTAGATGATACACTTGTTGATATCATGTACCAAATATTTCACAAAGGAAACAACGCTTGGAAGACTTGAAGCAATTGAGAATGAACTTACATAGTTTGAAGAATTAACTAGAACAAAGATGACTTTCAGTGCCTTTAGTATTTGACCTAACTTATCAAGGAGTATTAGTACTAGAGGAGATTTTTCTAGTAGTAGTAGATCCAATGAAGATAGAAAGATTGATGAAGTAGCATCCCTTCCAGTAAGAAGAGAAAAAGGAGGTAAGAAAATCTTTAGATGTTGGACTTGTGATGAATATGGTCATTATGCATCTAAGTGTCGAAAAAGGCAGAAAAATTATAAGGGGAATCATAATCATAGAAAAGATAGGGATTTTTTGTATGCAAATGAAGATTATGATTTTGATAAATAAGAATTGAGTGCTAGTGATGATGAAATTGGATTTGTGGCAATTAAAGGAGAAATTCTAGAGAAGGTAGTTTTGGTATCACATGTTGAGAAGAAATCTAATTAGATAATTAATAGTGGTTGTTCACATCATATGACTGGTGACATGAACAAGTTTGTTGAATTCAAAATCTAGGATGGAGGAATTGTCAGAGTTGGAAATTCTTAGAAAATACATGCATGATCAAAGATAAAGATAGAAAGGTAATTGGAATAGGAGCCATATCTAGAGGTAATGTATTTTAGTTGAATCCTACTGAAATGACATGCTTGGTTGTGAAGGTAGATGATAGTTGGTTATGGAATAAGAGATTTTTCCATATGAACTTTGATAGTATTGTGAGGACAAGTAGAATGTTTTTTGTTAGAGATTTTCCAAAGATTGTAAATCCTAATAACACAATTTGCAAGGAGTGTGTTTTGGAAAAACATAACAAAAATTCTTTTCCCAGCAAAAGTTTTACCACTATCATTAAGTTAGAGATTGTACATAGATCTCAATGGCCCTGCAAAGAATAGAGGATTCTATGGTGAAAGGTATTCTATGATTCTAGTTGATGATTTTTCTAGAATGATGTGGGTTGCATTCCTCAAAGAGAAATATGAGGCATTTGACAAGTTCAAGATATTCATGAATAGATTTGAGAATGAATCTAGTATGCAGATTAAATATTTAAGATCAGATAGAGGAGGAGAATTTACTTCAAATGAGTTTAACATGTTTTATGAAAATAATAATTAAAAGACAATTATCAACACTAAGAACTCTTGAATATAATGATGTGGTAGAGAGAAGGAATAAGTCTATTACATAATTTGCAAGAGCCATGTTAGTAGAGAATGATGTATCCAAGAAATTTTGGAGAAAGTTGTGAATATAAAAATCTACACTATGAATAGAGTACAAGTTAGGAAGGACACAAGCAAGGCACCTTATGAATTGTGGTTTGGTCACTCACCCATAGTTAACTATTTTAGGATATTTGGAAGTAAGTGTTACATAAAGAGAGATGATGACATTGGTAAGTTTGATGCTAGAAGTGATGAAGGTATATTTCTTGGTTATTCATTGAAAAGTAAGGCTTATAGATGTTATAATTAGAGAAATAGGACTATCATGGAAAGTACAAATGTAAGAATTGATGAAAAGTTTAGAATACAAGAAATGATAGTTGATTAGAATTTAGATGATGATGTTATTACTAAACCAAAGAATGATGAGACATTTCTTAAGGCTAACAATGATTTGTAGAATGAAGGAGAACCAAGTCAAGGATAGCTCAAAACCTTTAGTAGAACCAAGAGATGAGATAGCAACTCCTACTTCAAGAAGAAAATGATAAAAGATCACCCATCCAAATAGATCATCGAAAAAAAAGACAAAGGTGTGATGACAAGAAGTAGAGTGAATGAAGAACTATGTTTGAGATCTCAAGTTAAACTAAAGAATGTAGATGAAGCATGTAAAGATGACTATTAGAAACAAGCTATAAAAGAGGTGTTAGATTGTGGTGACTAATTAGGAAAGTATTGTACATACTTCATAAATTCTTTGAGGTTTGGGGCATCACCCCGAAGAAATAAAATTTGGGCCCTATTTTATCAAAATTTTGAGCCAACATGTAATTATTAATTGTAACCCTAAATCAGTTAAAATAATTGTATAAAAGGGCTTAGGGTTAGGGATTGTGGCATAAAGTGTGATGTGAAATTGTTTCTTGCAATAGTATTCAGCTATAAAGGATTACAGATTGTAATCAGGTTGTAATCATTGGATTATAAAAATAGTGGACTTGCTATTTGGTAGATGTAGCCTAGGGATTGGGTGAACCATATTAAATCTTGACACCTTGTGTTATTTTTTGTGTGATCTATTATTTTCTATTATTGGTTATATTTGCATGTAATTATTATTTCTGCCTATGGTTTAATCCTAACAATTGGTATCAAAGCCTAGTTGTTTTTCAATTATCCTTTATAGGAAAGTTTCATGGTTGAGTGGGAGTCTCATAGTTGAGTGGGAGCAATGGCAGATGAGGGTAAGCTAAGGGTTGATAGGTTTAATAGGTAGAACTTCCAGTTATGGAAGATGCAAATGGAAGACTATCTGTAACAGAAGGATTTATGGAAGTTGTTGGAAGGTAAAGCCAAGAATCAGGGATCTATGTCAAATGATGAATGGGATCTTTTGGATAGAAAGGCACTCGAAAGCATTCGATTATGCCTAGCACCATCAATGGCATTTAATATTACAAAAGTAAAGACGGTAGAAGAATTGATGAAAACCCTCGCAACACTATATGAAAAGCCCTCTGCTTGAAACAAGGCATTTCTCATAAAGTGTTTATTTAATATGAAAATGGCAGAAGGTGGATATATTATAGATCATTTAAATGAGTTTAATACTAGTACTAGTTAGTTATCTTCTATGGGTATCAATTTTGAAGAAGAAATTAGGGCTTTCTTGATTTTGTGTTCTTTTCTTGAAAGCTAGAATGGCTTGGTAATGGTTGTGAGTAATTATATTCTTGGATCTAGTACCCTAAAATATGATAATGTGATTGGTGTTATTTTGAGTGAGGAAACTTGTAGGAAAACCTCAGGTGGATCTACATCAAGAAGTGCTTTGAATGCACAAAGTAGGGGTAGAACAACTGAGAGATGAAGTAATTCTAGAAATTGTGGGAAATCAAGAGGAAATTGAAAGGGGAGGAGGTCTCAATCGAGAGGACTAAACGACTATTGTTACTATGGAAAACTAGGGCACAAAAAGAAAGATTGCTAGAATTGTAAGAAAAATGAAGGAGATAAATCAGATAGAGACAAGGAGGCAAATGTGGTAAGTAAAAAATCCAAAGAGGATGTTTTGCTTCTATCTTTAGAAAGTGTTGATGATTCATGGGTTTTAGATTCTAGTGCTTCATTTCATGCTACACTCATAGAGGTTATTTCATTAATTATGTCCAAGGGGATTTTAGGCTTGTTTATCTGGGGATAATGAACCTTGTTAGATTGTTGGAAAAGGAAAAATTAAGATTAAGTTGTAGAATGGGAATCATTGGCTACTACATAAGGTAAGACATGTTCTAAACTTGAGTAAGAATTTAATTTTAGTAGGTCAACTAGGTGATGAGGTTTGTGTAGTTACTTTTAATGATAAAAATTGGAAGCTTTCAAAAGGTTCCCTTGTGGTAGAAAAAGGTGTAAAAGTAGGCACCTTATATCTTTGTGCAAGTCATATTGTTCCTTCTGCTTTGATTATTTCAGAGAAAAATGAATGTTCAAGAACAATTGCTACAGTTGAGCAGGGAGAACAGATAGTTGTTGTAGATTCTGACATAGCTCTGTGGCACAACAGACTTGGGCACATGAGTGAGAAAAGAATGAAAGTACTTCATTCAAAGAAAATTTTGCCAGGTCTGAAATGTGTTAATATGGATTTCTATTAAAGTTGTGTGTATGGAAAACAAAAGAGAGTGAGTTTTGCAAAGACTAAGAAGGAAAATAAAAGGGAGAAAATTAGAGCTTGTGCATACCAATGTATGGAGAATGGCTCACGCATCTTCCCATAGTGGCTTTCATTACTATGTTACATTTATTAATGATGCAACTACAAAAGTATGGGTTTATTTTCTTAGATAGAAATCTGATGTATTTCAAACTTTTAAGAAATGGAAATGCTTGGTTGAAAATGAGATTGGTAAAAAATTAAAATTCTTAGATCTGATAATGGTGGTGAGTATTGCAATCATGAATTTGAAGATTATTTCTCCACTAATGGTATTCATAGATTAAAAAACTATTGCAAGGACTCCACAAGAAAATGGAGTGGTTGAATGCATGAACAAGACTATAATGGAACGTGCAAGGAGCATGAGGTTGCATGTTGGTTTGCCCTTACACATGTGGGTAGAGGCTATTAATACTACTATATATTTGATTAATAGAGATCCCTCTACTCCTTTAGGCTGTGATATTCCAAAGGAGGCATGGACTGGTAAGAAGGTGATTTATTCTTTTCTCAAAGCCTTTGGTCATGAAGCATTTGCTCACATAGATTTTTAAAATAGAACCAAGCTAGAAGCTAAGTGAAAGAAATGTGCATTTTTTGGATATGGCATTAATGATTTTGGTTATAGGCTTTAGAATTTTGAAAATCATAAAATTGTAAGAAGCAGGGATGTCATATTCTATGACAAAGTGTTGTACAAAGATCTATTGTAGCAACATGAGAAGAAAGAAGATGATTATGTAGTGCTCAATGATACTCCAAAAGCTTATGTTCCATCCATTCCTCATGATGTGTAACAACTGAAACAACAAATACCACACACACCAATGAATTATCGATGGTCAACAAGGCAAACTAGACCTCCACAAAGATTTTCTCCCTCTTTGTATTCTATTTTACTTATTGATATTGGTGAACCTAAAATTTATGATGAAGCTATGTAGGTGGATACTAAAATTCAATGGGAGTCTTTCATGAAAGATGAAATGGACTCTTTGCTAAATAATAAGACATGGGATTTGTGCAAGTTGCTTGTAGGTAAAAAGGCTTTACAGAATAATTGGGTTTATAGGTTGAAAGAAGAGGATTGAGGTAAGAAAATATTTAAAGCCAGGTTAGTTGTAAAGGGATTTTCATAGAAAAAAGGAATTGATTTTGATTAGATATTTTCTTGTATTGTTAAAATGACTTCTATCTGTACTATTTTAAGTATAAGGGCTATTGAAGATTTGCATTTAGAGTAGCTGGATGTTAAAACAATCTTCCTTCATGGTGATTTGGATATATATATATATATATCAGCCACAGGGATTTTTTGTCAAAGGTAAGGAGAACTTAGTGTGCAAATTGAAAAAAAGTTTATATGGCTTAAAGCAAGCACCTCGGCAATGGTATCTGAAATTTAATAGTTTTATGCATGAGCATGATTACAGTAGGTGTCATTTAGAACATGATGTCTACTTTAAGAGGTTGGATAATTATAACTACATTATTTTATGTTTATATGTTGATGATATGCTTGTAGTTGGGTCTAACATGGATCACATTAAAGGGCTAAAAAGCCAATTAGCACATGCATTTTATATGAAGGATTTGGGGGCAGCAAAACAAATCCTTGGTATGAAGATTTGTAGAGATAGGAAAAACAAAACATTGATGCTATCTTAGGCTAATTATGTTGAGAAGTTGTTGCAACATTTCTCTATGGAGAATGCTAAAGTTGTCAGCACACCTTTACCTAGTCATTTGAAATTGACTAAGGAGATGCATCCCAAGACACAAGAAGAGGAGGATAAGATGTCCAAGGTACCCTATACTTCAGCTATAGGAAGCTTGATGTATGCTTTGGTATGTATTGGACCAGATATTGTACATATAGTGGGAGTCATTAGCAAGTATATGAGTCATCCAGGCATTGAGCATTGTAATGCTATCAAATGGATTCTTAGATATTTGAGAGGAACATCCAATAAGTGTTTACACTTTGGAGGCTCTACTACTGATTTACGAGGCTATGTTGACTCAAATTTGGCAAGAGATATTGATACCAGGAAGAGTACTATAGGTTATGTCTTTATTGTTGGTGGGGTAGATGTTAGCTAGGTTTCTAGGTTACAAAAGATTAGTACTTTATCCACTATAGAGGCAAAGTATGTAGCTACTATAGAGGTAGCCAAGGAGATGATATGGCTTTAGTTCTTCTTGAAAGAATTGGGACATCCTCAGAAGGGTAATTATTTGTTCATAGATAGTTAGAGCGCCTTTCATCTTGGAAATAATTTAGCTCTACATTCAAAGATCAAACACATATAGTTGTGGTACCATTTCATTTAGTTAGTTTTGGAGGATGGACAGTTAAAGTTGAAGAAGATACATACCAATGAAAATTCAGCAGATATGTTGACAAAGGTAGTAATAAGGGAGAAGTTGCATTCCTCTTTAGCTTCGATTAGTCTTCTAGACTAAATATGAATAAAAGAATAGTATAGTCCAGGGTGGTTTGATCTAGTAGGAGCCCCATGTGGTAGTAGTATTGCTACAGGATCAATCTCCAAGTGGAAGATTTCTGTTCAGTGTGGAACCTGATCAATCCCTAATTGGGAGATTGTTAGATTGTGGTGACTGATCAAGAAATTACTATACATACTTTATAAATTTTTTACAAAAAAAAAAATTGGGCCCTATTTTATCGAGATTTTGGGCTGACATGTAATTATTAATTATAACCCTAAAGTGGTTAAAATACTTGTATAAAAGGGCTTAGGGTTAGGATTGTGGCATAAGGTGTGATGCAAAATTAGTTTTTGTGGTGGTACTGAGCTGTAAGGAATTATGGATTGTAATTAGGTTGTAATCACTAGATCATAAAAATATTGGACTTGCTATTTGGTGGACGTAGCCCAGGGATTGGGTGAATCATGTTAAATCTTCATGCCTTGTGTTCTTCTCTATGTGATCTATTATTTTCTGTTATTGGTTATATTTGCATGTAATTGTTATTTCTATTTGTGGTTTAATCCTAACAAGAGGAATTGGATCAGATAGAAAAAAATCAAATATGGGAATTGGTCCCTAGATTAGTAGACAAGAATGTGATAGGAACCAAATGGGTATACAAGAACAAGATGAATGAACAAGGAGAAGTTTTAGAAACAAAGAAATATTGGTATGTAAAGGTTACTCACATCAAGAAAGAATATATTATGAGAAGACTAATGCTCCAGTGGCTAGAGTAGAAGTAGTAAGACTATTTTTAGCCTATCCACCACAGAAGAAATTCAAAGTATATTAGATGGATGTCAAGTCAATATTTCTAAATGGAGAACTTGAAAAAGAGGTATACATTGAGCAACTTGAAGGATATCCTTTGAAAAATGACAAGGATATTGTATGCAAACTAAGGAAAGCATTGCATGGATTGAAGCAAGCACCCAAAAACTAGTATGCAAAGATATAAAAGCATTTGACAAAGCTCAAATATGGCAAAGGTATGATAGATAACAATATATATTGGAAATAAATTGATGATGGTTTGATGATTTTGGTAATATTTGTTGATGATATTATATTTAAAGGTAATGATGAAGAAAGAAAAAAGTTTGTAGAAGAAATGAAGAAAGAATTTGAAATGAGTATGATAGGAGAAATGAAAAATTTCCCAGGATTGTAGATAGTACAAAATAAAGAAGGAATCTTTATTTCTTAGACTAAGTACTTAAAGAATTTACTAGAAAGGTTTAGTTTGGAAACATGTAAACATGTTGGAACACCTATGGTAACCAGACACAAGTTAATCTACAAAAGATGAGACACCTATTGTTCGGCAAAAAAAGTACAGATATATGATTGGAGGATTGGAATATCTGACTCACACAAGGCCATATATGGTGAATGCAGTTGGAATTGTTGCAAGATTCCAAGCTGATCCTAGAGAAGCACACTATGTAGTGGTAAAAATGATATATAGATATCTAAAATTACAATAGAAGCAGAGTATGTTGCAGTAGCAAATAATAGTAATCAAGTTATTTGGATGAAATAGATGTTAAAGGATATAAGGATAGAAATTAGTGAACCTTTTGTTATACATTGTGACAACACAAGCATGGTAAATATGTCTAAGAATCTAGTGTTGCATTTGAAGAGTAAGCACATTTCTATTAAGTATCACATGTTGAGAGAAAAAGTTGTAGAAAAAGGAATTAGATTACAGTATGTAAGCACAAAAGAGCATGTAGATATATTTAATAAGCTTCTTCCCAAAGAAACTTTTGAGTATTTGCAAGCTATGCTTGGGGTTATGCCTCTTCCTACATCATAGTAAAAGATGCAAGAATGCATTAGCCCAAGGTAACAGAGCACCATTGTTTGTCTGGCTTGCATGTTGATGCTTCCTATATGGGAGAGTATTTGTAATGGATAAAGTCATGTAGGACTCTTACTTGATATTGTTTTAAACAATGCATTTTGACACTTGGGATAGTAAGTTGTTGTAGAATTTGATGAGATGTTGATTATTGAAACCTTTGGCATTGATGTCAACAGGGGAGAAGTTTGGCATGAAAAACATCACACTATGGGGGAGAGCTTGGCATCATACTATGGGGAGAAGTATTACATGAACACATAATGGTAAGAATGTGTTTAGCATGAGTACAGTATTCTAGTATTAACAATGGGGGAGAACCATTGAGGTAAATGAAGCATGAAGAAAGATTTGATTTATTTGAAGACTATTTATCTTTTTTTAGTATTCTTAGAGCTAGATGTTTTTCATCTATGTTTCCATCAATACCAAAGGGGAAATTTGTTGGAAGATTATTTTGATGATGATATGTTACATCCATGAATGAGTTTTTTATTAATGTCAACATAGCATATTTGATGTCTTCTATAGTATCTAATAGAAGAAAATTAAAAAGATCAAGTTGATACAAATGGCTAGTTGAGCATGATAACTACCCGAGCCTATGAAAATACATTTGAGTATCTAGCATATTTAGTTAATGTTAGAAGTAGAACGGATAAGTCTAGAAGAAGTTATGTAAGTTTTGGTGATATCTATTTTGAGATAGAGTTTATAGAGGCATGTTCTGATAAACTTGTTATATCTCTTAGCAAATTTTATATCTTGAGGATTGAGGTTGATGACATGAAGAAGACATGGATAAGCTCACTTGTTGTAATATTATGTGTACAAAAAATCATTCAAGTTGCAAGGTAGAAGATTTGTGTTATCGCGAAGTGTAATGTGTTCTTAAGGTGGTCCTATAATAATTAACTAAGAAGGACTAACATCTAAATCAAGGAATTTTTTAATGGACTTGGTATAAAGGAATAATATTTTCATTTATCATGGCATAGATATATGTGAAGTGTGAATGTTTAGAAAGTAGCAGAGAGTGTGGAATGTGAAGTTGAGTAGAGCAATGCAGAAGTGAAGGAAACTTCATTGCCAAGGTTTTTCCAAGTGATCTTAGGTTTGGTATTTGGATCTGAGGTTTGTGACCTAGTCTACAAGGTTTAATAGTGATTGGTCTGGTTGACTAGATAAATGAAAGAACAAGCAAGGAAGATAAATAATAGTAAATTACTTGTTTTAGTAGTGAGCTCTTCCTATAGTTGAAATTGCATGTTTGGGTGGTGGGCTCTTTTTTCATACATTGTACTACAACTCCTAACAGAGTTGGAATCTCCTAATAGGGATTCAAAGTCTCCTAACAAAGACTCATTGTACTAAATGTTGTAACAGACTCATAATAGGGTCCATCCTCTAACAAGGAATATTCATATTAGTACATCATCTTGTGGGCATCATTCCCACTAGGGTTTTCCCTTTGATCAAGGGTTCCCTTAGTCAACATATCGGGTGCAATCATGTATGTTCATCTTTGTATGGTTTCTATTTACTTTGGTTGAATGGTTAAGTTTGTTTGAAGAAGATAAGTGTTTTAATTATTCAATAACTAATTCATCCCCCATCCCACCCCACCACACCCCCCCTACAACCCCCTCTTAGTTATCTTGGTGGACTATTATTTCTAACAATTACTTCCAAGTAGTAAAGAGCATACTCCCCTATTCCTTTGTCTAGAACCCTATGAAGTTCACAAGCCCTGTCAAACTAGGTTTAAGAAAGAAGTAAAGAAAACACAATGTTTTAGTGGATTTGAACATATTCTTTGACATGCATATCTTCAACAAATGTCCTACAATCAAATGGTCAATACTATTTCAAGTGTTTGCAATAAGGTTTCTTTGACAAGCATCTTACAAACCACTATTAAACTATTGAAAACCCGAAACCAAAAGTGAAAATGCTTCAAAAATAACCACTAGATAAATCATAATGGTAAAAAGAAAATCTAAAAACTACACTTTGCATTTACTGATGCAAATTTTTGCACAAAATTCTACATAGGCTTAAGTGAGAAAATGGTGTGTATCATGTGAGAAACCACATAGTTATACACTTTTTCACATGAGGAAGTGCAATACAGGGAGAAAAATCTTCATTTCTTTGAAGGGAAATGAGATTTTTCACATGAGAAATTGGAGTACTAAATCGACAATAGTAACAGAATATCAAAATATGTAGAAAAAGAAATAAATGAGGCTAAAAACTTGATTTCTCAGCCCCACGGTGGATGCCAAGAAATGTATGTGGGAAATTTGGGCCTCAATCTTCACACACACTTCAACATGATCATTATATATAGAATCATCCTAGAATAAACATTACATTATTCATCTAAAACAATTCGACAAGCTGATCTATTTCCTTCTAACTAGAATGATTATGCTATTGCTCTTAGAATGAGAAGCTAGCAACCAAACATTTAGAATGAAGGATTTTATTTAAGCTAGATGATATGTATTATTTAAATCTAAATGTATGCAATTAATCTAGAAATAAAAGAAGCATTTTAATCTAAATGTATGCATTTTAATGCTAGAATGAAATTATTATGCTAGAAAATGGCAAGCTATGAATGTATGAGAGAATGAGTATTTCACCATAAGTTCCATGCAAAATTAATTCAACCTCTAAAGTGAGAGAATTGAGAGCTTCTTAAATAGAATTCTAGAATTGACCAATGATTGAGATCAATTTGGATGGATGATCGAGATTGGAATTGAAACTTCCTTGTGCAAATGAAGTTAACTGATTCACTTCTGAGTGTGAGAAAGAGTTAACTAAGTTAATTCCATTTCCAATTCCAATTCACTCAAAGATTCCATTTTTGAACTGAAGAGAGAATTTAGAGAGTATATTTAATTCAAAAAAATAGAATATGACCTCATAAATGTATAAACTTAATCAATTGAATAATTAAATTTAATAAATTAAAATGAGGACATATCTTATTAAATCAATACATTTAATTCCCTTGTACATTAGCTAAAAAGGTAATTTAAATTTAATTAAAGTATGAAGACTTATAGTTCAAATTAAACTTAACTAATAGGCTTAATGTAGCTAATTTGAGTTAATAGGAATTAAATAAAGAGTGTAATTAATAAAGATTAGATATTTTCTACATTTGACACTTAGGCCAATTAGCGATTATCATAATCAGAATTGCCTAGTAAAATAGGACTTAGGATTGATCAAATAGACTAGAATTGGTTTAGCATGGCAATGTGCCAATTTTTGGGTAGTACACATCCTACAAGTAGGTCTTGAAACCAATCATTAGCATTTTCCACCAATGTGTCTACAAACATTCTAACTACTACATCCTCATGTTAAGGATTTACTACACCACAAGCTTTATGGAAAGCACTCAAGTCTGTAGAAGTAGAGCCATCTCCATTAAATATTGGGAGGTTTTCCCTTGATGCTCTAAGTAGATCTTTATTAGCCCCAAGTGAAAGAGGACTAATAGCATTTCCCCATGGTTTTTCCATAATTGCTAGTACAGTGATTTGATTTGTTTGAAAAGTAACACAACCAAGAAGAGTAGTACCAATCAATAGCAAGGCATCAAAAATAGAAGGAATATAATTTCTAACAACATGTGGAGCAGAGGATCAACTTCTCTTTGTTCTATTTGGGAGAACAATTGGAGATAATAGAGTATCTTGAAGTTTTTTTTGTTATAGATTCCCTTGTACATGTCCTTCCTCTTCTACAAAGGTCTTCTAGGATAGGAAAATTAGCCTTCCTAAGCTCTTCATATATTAGGTCAATCTTTACTTTCCCCTTGGAACTCCTAGAATATTTGGAATCCAGAATGTATCAAATGTTCAGATAAATGGTGTTTTTCAAATTTATCTTATTAGTCTTCAACTTTGAATTTGTTCCTACTTTTTTGGTAGGTTGAGGCTATAAATTGGTATCAAGTCCTTATGGAAAACTCATGAATACACAAGACTTTTCTCTCAACTCAAATATATATTTTTTGAGTGTAACTAATTATAAATGTTTTAGAACTTTCATTTGAATTCCCCTAGTAGAGTTGCCAAAAAATAGGTGGTTAACAATTTTTCCTCCTATTAGGTTTTATAATCTTAACTCTTTGATACCCAATGCTTGGAGAAACAAAAATATGTTTACCAAAAAATGGGTCTATGTATGTGTTCTATCACTTCCCTCTAAATTAATTAGGTACAACTCCATATGATTTGCAATGACATGCAATGAATATGTTTTTATGAGATCAAAAGTCTTGACATTAAAAGCTATTAACTTGAGAACAGTAAAGCATAACCACATTGTTTGTAGGCACAAACAATTTAGGAAAAATGTATATGAATAACCTATCACACTCAATGGAATGATTGTAGTAGATTATCTTGATATTTTATGACTTCTAATTCTATTCTAAATGCAAATTACTCATTTAAATGCAGAATTGGGAAAGACAAGGTTATACATATGAGGGAAAGTGGAATTTCTTTGGCTATTAGCCTTGATTGAAATGAAATTCAACAAGTGTCCAATAGTTTCACATAAATTATCCTGTAATTCCCCAATAAAATACATAACATGTATGAAACTGTCAAGAGAAGAAATAGAACCATATATGAAGAAACAAATGGAATTATTGTACTGCAAATATCAAAATGAAGTGGAATCCATCTAATTATTTATAGGATCACAAAAAATTATCTTTCAACTCTAAGTGGAAAGTTATCCAATGCATGGATTACAAAACATGAAAAGAAAATATTATAAATGAAATTATAGAACCATTCCCCCTCTAGTTTGTTGATCCTTTCATTATCAAATGGGGTTACATTTATAGTTTGTTTTTTTCCATTCTTATTTCTATTAGAGAAATAGTTATATGAATAAAAAAGAATAAAATATAAAATTATCCAATCTGCATCATAATACAAGAACATGGTATCTCTTCTACCGACGATTCTGAATCCATGATATTCCTAAAAATACCTGATGACTTTTCTTCTTCATGTGATCTCAAAATATCCTATGAAAATAATTTATTCTTCATCTTCTATTTTTTCATGCCAAATACATATATTTTATATTCTAACGGTCACCACATTTTTAAATTCTAACCATCAATTTTAAATCAATGATCATGATTTAAATGTTGAAATTTTCCTTTATGTTTTTTATTGTGGGTCCACTGATTACATGTGTCTTCTTGTCACTTTGTTGCTAAGACTAATTTCTACGCATCTCTCCATAGTGACATAATGAGAAACATTGATCTTTTAAGATTTGATAGCACTTGTAAAACTGACCTACCTTTGTCATTGTTAGAGAATCTATCTAATCATAGTATGCCAATCTGGAACCCATTTAAATTTTGTGGCTCACAAATTGAATTTGGCCCCACAGTTCTAGATGTCAAGTCATTGATATGTTATATAGAATAAAGATCAATCAATTTCATACAGTGAGATAGTGACATCCATGGATATCTTTCTAATTTGATGGTGATAGAAAAATGATGTTAGTTCACTTTGTTTTGTAGTGTGGGTCCCTCTTTCCAGTTGGGTACACCATGGCAATTAGATGACAAAATTTTATTGTCTAACATCAGATTATTTTACCTTACTGGCACCTCATAACTAGAATTTGACTATGTTTCATGAAATATGATGGCCCATTGATCATGTGTCATCAAGTCTCTTGCCCACATTGTCTAAACTTTGAGCATCTCTAAAAAGTGGGAAAGTGACATCTATAGATCTTCTAAGATCTGATAATGAAGGCATCCAACTTTCATTTACTATTTGAATGGGACCTGATCTAACAAGTAAGCATTTGAACTTTTCAACTAGCCAATATCATGCCTTCTTTTATTCAATTAACTTTTCAACTTTGGTCTTAGCCACCTTTGATCATGTTCTTTCACCATTTTTGTATTTTTAAACATTCATTTTGCATCAAATTTAACTGATTTCACTTGTATCTCATTCTCATGATCTGCATCTTATCTTTAAGCCTTAGTCTTTGATGTTGTCACTACTATTTGCTCCAAATATGCTGGTGATTACTTTATTCTACTCATATCAATGTCTTTAATGGAACATTTGATTATAGAGTTAGGGTTTTTCATAGATTTTAGGAATTCCTTCATGAAGAACTACTTCTCAACATTGATCTTTGCCTTCATCATTATTAGGAACAAGAAAATATGAATAAATAGAATATCCATACCTTCACCTCATTGGGATAAAGCATAATAGAAACCCTCCAAAACCCTAAACACTTAGTACTGGGTTGATGCATTGCTCATATTTTTCCTACATTAGTTAACTCAAAGGAATGATGAGAAGAAAGATCATCCTATAGGCAATCTAGACTCAGACTCATTACTTTGACACCTAACTTGAGTCAAAACCTTAAGGAAAAATACATATTCTAAAACTTGGGAAACAAATATGAAGTGGGAAACTATATTATGATCCATCTAAATAAATCTACACTATAGAAATGAGTACCCATAAATTTGCAGCTGAAGAGAGTGGGCCATGTAAGGTATTAGTAAAATATGGATAGAGTGCCTACAAGGTAAAGCTTCGTATAGATCTGAACATTTCACTAGTGTTTAATGGACTGATTTGGTCAAATACAATGGACCACTATTAGAGGTAAGCTAGGATATCAAGGAATTATTTGAGGATTTCAATGATGAGATCTTACCTCCCAAGACTAAGAAACAAGTTGAAAGGGTCTTGGATTCAAGGGTAAATAAGTCAACTAGACACAAGACCTATATTGAGCATCTAATCTAGTAGAAAGGGAAACTAGAGGATGAAGCTACATGTGTAGAGGAAGCTAACTTCAACATGTTTGGCATTTATGTGTCTCTAATTTCTCCTCATGTTCCTTGAAAGTTTAATGTCTGTGCCCTTATGTAATTTTGATTCTTTTTCACAAGGTAATGTTGACCATAGTAGTAGTACAATAGGGATTTTGTTCATAACATCTTGGAACCTTTTGCGAGGTGCAATTAGGGGCTAGCAAGTTGTAAAGCCCTCTTATTGGTCCAAAGGGTGTAATGATGTCAACATGAGGTTAGTAGGGTTTAAAGGAGGTTTAGCCTATGTTTCAACTATAGTCAAGGTGTTTGACTAAGTTTGGAAAGCCTAGGAGCTATTTCATGAAGTTTTGCAAAAGTTTTCAAATGTTGCAAAGTCGCCTTTTACAACTTTGCAACTTTTCAAAATTTTGCTTAGACAATATTGTCATTTGGTTAAAATTTCTAGCAAGGAACCCTTGAGGGGTAGTAGCTATTTTATCACCCTATATAAGGCATTCCAAGACCTATGGACAAATTTGGATGCCAATTGTATAGATTGAGTATTTGAGCAATCAACATTTGAAGCAATTTAGTGAGCAATTTTCTTTTTTTCTACAATAGTATGTAGTTATGAGTTAGAAGGTAGTTTTGAAAGTATTGAATCCTATGAAATATATTGATTCTAGGCAGCATTATATAGTTTTTTTGACCAATTTTCATTCCTTTTGTGAAATTGTTTTAGTTTTATATTGCCACTGGTTTTGTCTAGGTAGTTGGTAAAGATGGAGTTTCAACTCACTTTCTTGATATCCAATCTATATAGCCTCTTGGGAATAGTGAGTAGACTCCATGTACATAGTGTGTATAGAAGTAGGGGCCCACAAATGTAGGGGATAAATTTGTTAATTCTTTTCATAGGTGAGCCATTTGTAGTCTAATAGGGAAGACCAAGGTAAAATCAGCATAACTTGTAGAGGTGGATAGATAGAGTCATGATTCCACTTGAAGATTTAAGATAGGATCCTAGAAAAGGTGTATTGAAGAGGGCATGGACATACCAATCCATTTGATGGCCTCACACTTCCCAATTTCCAAAACAAGCAACTAGAGCCCTAAAACCCCTAATATGACTCCTATTGAATTAGGGTACTCTATGGAAGTTGGTGACCTGAAGACCCCAAAAATCCTTTAGAGGGTGTGGCACATGATTAAATAATCCTAATAAAAATTTTAGGGTTCCTTTGGAAGGGTTGGGAGAAAATACTTTTTTTTCTCTATATAGGAGACCTAATTCTGGCTAATAGCCTTTTAGGCCTATTTGTGAAGAAATGATGAAATCAAGTGAAAAGATGAATCAAATGGAACTTCTAACACCCATAGTTGGTTGAGCTAAAGTTTCAACAATACCTCCATACATTTACAAGGCTTATTTCAAGATTTGGAGGTGTAGATCCTTTATGATACTTTAAGGGTTATGGTTAGTGAAGCAAGAACACATCAAATTTTGACTTGATTAATGAATCTTTCTTGGTAGTTGGGTTGGATATAGAGACTAGGGGATCCTTGGACAATTAAGTTCCTATATGTGGCAAGAAGTATTGTAAAGACACCCTAAGATTCTTGCCAGAAGACTAAGAGCATGAATAAGTGATTGATTCATCCAACCTCCCTATTAGTAAGTAACAAATTTGAAGAGGATGCTTGATTCTTTCTTTAAAAAGTTTTTATGATTCTTTGGTCTTAGATTCTAGGATTTTATTTCATTCTACACCCTAATGAGGTTATTTTATTGATTACATCTATAGGGATTTTGGACCTATTAATTTGGGGCATAATGAACTTTGTCAAATTGTTGGAAAGATAAAAGTTAAGATTAAGTTTTAGAATAGGAATCAGTGGCTACTACATGAGGTAAGACATGTTCCAAGGATCAGTAGAAATTTAGTTTCACCAGGGAAAATTAGTGATGAAGGTTATGTAGTTACTTTTAATGATAAAAACTAGAAATTTTCACAAGTTTTCCTTGTAGTAGAAAAAGGTGTGAAAGTAGGCACCTTATATCTTTGTATAGGTCATACTATTCCTTCTACTTTAATCATTTTAGAGAAAAATGACTCTTCAGGAATAGTTGTTGCAATTGAGTAGGAAGAACATATAATTATTTTAGATTCTGATATAGTGCTATGGCACCATTGAATTGGGTAAATGTGTGAGAAAGGTATAAAATTACTTCATTCAAAGAAATTTTTACCAAGGAAATATGTCAATATGGATTTCTATGAAAGTTGTGTGTATGGAAAATAAAAGAGAGTGAGTTTTGTGAAGAGTGGGAAGGAAAAGGAAAATAAGAAATTAGAGCTTGTGCATACAAATGTATTCGGACCAACTCAAGTATCTTCACTTGGTGGCTCTCATTATTATGTTACATTCATTGATGATGCTACTAGAAAAGTATGGGTTTATTTCCTTAAGCAAAAATCTAATTTTTTCAAACTTTTAGGAACTGGAAATGCTTGGTTAAAATGAGATTGGTAAGAGATTAAAATATCTCAGATCTAATAATAGTGGTGAGTATTGTAGTCATGAATTTGAAAATTATTTCTCCACTAATGGTATTCATAGACATAAAACTATTCCAAGGACTCCACAATAAAATGGAGTGGATGAATGCATGAACATGACCATAATGTAAAATTTAAGGAGTATGAGGTTGCATGTTTGGCTGCCCTTAAATATGTGGGCTAAGAATACTAATATTATTGTATATTTGATCAATAGAGGTCCCTATACTCCTTCAGACTATTGTATTCTAGAGGAAGCATGGACTAGTAAGAAGGTGAGTTATTCTTTTCTTAGAACCTTTCGTTGTGAAGAATTTTCACATATTGATTCTAAAAATAGAACCAAGTTTGAAGCTAAGTCAAAGAAATGTGTATTTCTTGGATATGGTATTGATGAATTTGGTTATAGGCTTTGGACTTTTGAAAATCATAAAATTTTAAGAAGCAAGGATGTCATATTCAATGAGAAAGTATTGTACAAAGATCTATTGCATCAACATGAGAAGAAAGAAAATGATTGTGTAGTGGTATATGATACACCAAAATATGATGTTCCAACACTTCCTCATGCTCTACAATAACTACAACAATAGATACCACACACCCCAGTGAATGTTAGATGATCAACAAGGCTAAGCAGACATCCTAAAAGGTTTTCTCCCTCTTTATATTTTATTTTATTAACAAATATTGGTGAACATGAATGCTATATTGATGAATCTATGTAGATGGATACAAAGATTCAGTGGGAGTCTACAATAAAAGAAGAAATGGACTCCTTCCTAAAAAATCTACAAGTTGCTTGTAGGTAAAATGACTTTACATAATAAATGGTTTTACAAGTTGAAAGAAGAAGATGGAGATAAGAAAATATTTAAATCCAGGTTAGTTGTAAATTAATTTTCACATAGAAAAGGCATTGATTTTGATGAGATATTCTCTCCTATAGTTAAAATGACTTCTATTCACATTGTTTTAAGTATTATGACTATTAAATATTTGCATTTGAAGTAGCTTGATGTTAAAATAGTATTTCTTCATGGTTATTTGGATGAAGAGATATATATGGTACGACCATATGGATTTGAGGTCAAAAGTAATAAGAATTTAGTATGCATATTGAAGAAAAGTTTATATGGCTTGGAAAAAGAACCCTCACAATGGTACCTAAAATTTGAAAATTTTATGCATAAGCATGGATATAGTAGGTGTCATTTAGATCATTGTCTTTATTTTAAGAGGTTGGTGTTAGGAATAAGGTGTCTCAACCTTGGATAATTCCTTTTTTTTTTTTTTTTTTTGGTAAATGTATTTTTTGAAAATAATGTAATTAAGTGTGAGTGTACATGTCTAGTTGGCATGTTGATGTGTCACTCGACTTGCATGTATCAACATCTTGAATTGTGTGTAAGGATATCATGACTAAAATGGTTATGATAGATTCCTATGATGAATAAGAGCTATCTTTGGAAGATTTGATGATGGGTGAAGATGTGAAGACATGTGGCAATTGATCATCAAGTACTATACATTCCAGTCTCCATCTAGTGTGCAGGGTTTGAGCCACTGCCCCAAAATAATTTTGGGTTCCTATTTTTTTGGAGAATGGTAAAACCCTAATGCGGTTGTTCTTTGGAAGTTTCCCTAAAAATGGAAAGTGCATTATATAAGCATTTTTAGGGTTATATATAGGAGGATGTTAAGAGTGTATTGTTGGTTTCTAATAAATTAGTCTTCTATGTCCTAAAAGAACTTGCACTGCAAGTGTGTTGTAACCTTTGTGTTGAAGACAATACATTGTGCACATTTTGGAGGGGTGGGGTTATTTTACCGAAAGGTTTTTCCCCACTGGCATATCTTTGCATTTATGTGTTTTCTTTCTCTATCTATTTTATGTATTCATGGTTGACTACAATATTATTGTTTACGTAATATTGAATCTAAAATTTTAAGGATTTAATAGGAATTTGCACAATACTTTCCTTAAGGGATTAGTGTAGAAAGATGTTTCCACACCTAAGTTTCCTTACAAGTGGTATCAGAGCTTGATCAACTTTTGATTCTAGTTGTTGGGTAGGGTTTTTTGAACCAATCTAAATTTGAGTGGGAGTTTTTTTTACAACATTCTAAATCTTATTTGTAGATTGAGATTGCTAGTTCATCATACAGAAAAATGGAGGTGGAGAAATTTAATGGCAACAATTTTGAGTTGTAGAAACTCAAGATGGAAGACTTGCTTGAAGATCATGATCTATGGGAGGTGACTTCACTTGATGTGAGACCCACAACAATATCTCAAGAAGATCGTGATCTATGGGAGGTGACTTCACTTGATGTGAGACCCACAACAATATCTCAAGAAGATCAGGATCTCAAGGATTAGAAAACTAAGGGTCTCATTAGAATCTATCTAGCTGATTATGTTCTCCTAAACATTCTTGATGAGAAGAATGCAAACAAATTGTGGACACAACTTGGGTCTATGTATTAGCCCAAATGTCTAGTGAACAAGCTATTCCTAAGGAAGAATTCGTATTCTCTAAGAATAGAGGAAGGAGATCTATTATAGATCATCTAAATGCTTTTAATTTATTGATTACATAGTTCACATCATCTAGTGTTAAGATAGAGGAGGAGGATTGATGTATGACCCTATTACATTCTTGCCAGATTCATGGGAGCAACTTGTGATGGCTCTTGGAAGTCACTTTTAGAATGGATGATATGGTGTCTTTACTATTAGTTGAGGAGATGATGAGAAAGTCATTAGATTTGGCTAAGGAAACTCTTGTTGTTCATAGGATATCCAATGACAAAGGGAAGAAAAATGACAACAAGTCTAGAAAGGGTAGATCCAAATCTTGTGGAGAATCAAAGACTCTAATAAGTCCAAGGAAAAATGCTAGAACTATGATAAGACTAGGCATTTTCGTAAAGACTATAAAGAGCCAAAGAAGAAGAAGAAGGCCTTGGATTTAGGGTCTAAAGAATCTCAAGAAGATAGAAATTCTTTAATTGTAGTCTTGGTAGTGCATGCATCTAATGATGTGTGGTTGATAGACTCGGGTGCTTCTTTGTACATAACCTCTCATTGAAGCTGGTTCTCAAAGTATGAAGTTTTCAATGGTGGAAAGGTGCACTTGGGTGATCATTCTCACCTAAAGATAGTTGGACAAGGATGGGTCACTATCAAATTCCCTAAGAACGAGTAAAAGGGATCAATGGGGTAATGTACATCCCTAGTTTGGCATGAAACCTATTATTTTTAAGTATGCTAAATGATGTAGGTGTGCAAGTTGTCATTTTCTAAAGATTGATGCAAGATGATGAGAGGAGCTATGGTGCTTGCTAAAGGTACTAGAAGAGGTACTCTATTTTAGTTTGATGCATGCATTTCTCAGTGCAATATTTCTTTTATTTCAAAGAAGAGAGAAGCTATCACTTCATCCCCACCATCTAAATGAGACATAAAGAAGACTATGGTTATTGCTTCTAATGGAAGTGTAACATGTGTGCCTAAGGGTGCAAACACATTGGAATGAAAACTTCATGTAGAAAAAACAATGTTGTAGCATATGAGATTTGGCCACATTGGTGAAAAGGTTCTCAAAACCCTGAAAAAAAAGAACCTTGTTGAGGGGTTAAATGATTGTAATCCTGATTTTGACTTCTACAAACATTGTCTTATGGTAAACAAAACTGTGTTCAGTTTTACCCTAGTTCTCACAAATCTTCTGATGTTTTGGATCTTATTCATTCTAAGCTATTTGGTCCTGTAAAAGTTCCTTCAATCTTGAAGTCTATATTTTTTGTATCTTTCATGGATGATTATAGAAGAACATGGATGTATTTACTGAAAAGTAAGATACAAGTCTTTATTCAATTCTAAGTGTGTGAGAACTGACAATGGTGGTGAGTTTTTCTCAACAGAGTTTGAACAATTCAGTAAAGACCAAGGTATCAAGAGGCATAAGACAACTCCTTATACCCCCAAAAAAAATGGAGTTGTAGAAAGAATGAATAGGATACTAATGGAGAAGGCTAGGAGTATGCTTAGTGGAGCTGGTATTGAACAAAGGTTTTGGGCTGAAGCTGTAGCCACTATTTTTTATCCAATTAATAGATCTCCTACATCATCCCTTGTTAGTAAGACACCCATGGAGGTGTGGTATGGTAAGAAGCCTTCAATTAGACATCTTCAACTTTTTTTTTGTGAAGCTTATACACATTTTCCAAAGGAGAAAATATCTAAGTTGGAAAACAAATATGTCAAATGTATTTTCATCAAATATAGTGTTGGTGTGAAGGGGTACAAGCTTTGGGATCTTCTGACTAGTAAGGTGTTGTATAGTAGAAATGTTATTCTTAGAGAGCTAACATCTTCTCCTATTGTATTACAACTAGATGAAAAAGAGAAGAAAGAAGATATTGTTCAATTGCCTCCTACCCCTGAGAAGACTAAATAGAAAGACCATGTTGGGTCTAATAATGAGGAAAGCTCTAGTAGCTTTGATAGTTCAAAAGAAGAGGAAGAAAAACCTCAACTTCATCCCTTGATGAGATCCAAGTGAGTAAGAAAAAAACTAGAAAGATTTGGTTATTCTATGTTAGATTCTAGTTGTGCCTTTGCTTTGATTACTAACACTAATGAGCCTATATCTATGAAACAGGCTTTGGATATGGAAGATGCAAGTTACTAGACTGATGTCATGAATTAAAAAAAAACTTGATCTTGTACCTTTTCCTAAAGGATGAAACCTATTGGTAGAAAATGGGTGTTCAAGAAAAAAATTTGTGCAAATGGTAGTGTTGAAAGGTACAAAGCTAGATTGGTTGTGAAGGGGGTACTCATAGGTAGAGGAAATAGATTATGGTGAAATATTCTCTCCTATTGCAAAGTTGACATCCATTAGATTTTATGTTATCTCTTACTACATCATATGATTTAGAGATAGAACAGATGGATGTGAAGACAACTCTTCTTCATGGTGATTTGGAGGAAGAGATTTATATGTCACAACCTAAGCAATACATTGTTAAAGGTAAATAATCTTTGGTTTGCAGATTAAAGAAGTCTCTGTATGGTTTGAAACAATCTCCTAGGTTTGTGGTACCTTAAGTTTGATGCCTTTGTGTTGTCAATTGGATTTGTAAGATTGAAATAAGAACATTTATTTTATTTTAGAGTTGAAAATGATCACCTTCTTATTGTTGCATTATATGTTGATGATATATTTCTATTTGGGAAAGGTAAGGGTATGATTTTTGATTTTAAATCTCAATTGTTAGCATAGTTTGAGATGAAAGATCTTGGAGCATCAAGGTAAGTGTTGGGTATGGAAATTAGTAGAGATGGGTCTAACAAAAAACTTTGTTTGAGTCATAGTAAGTATGTGAAGTTTGTGTTGGATAGGTTTAGCATGGCAGATTATAGACCATTATGTGTTCTTGTTTTTATGGTAACAAAGTTATCTATAGATGATTGTCCAAAATTTCCTAGTATGGTGGAAGACATGAGTAGAGTAACTTATGCTAATGTAGTTGGTAGTCTTATGTATTCTATGGTCTATACTAGACTAGCCACATTGCCCAAGTAGTGGGAGTTCTAAGCTAGTTTATGGCTAATCTTGGACGGGTACATTGGGATGCAGCTAAGTGAGTATTTAGATATTTGAGGGGTACATCAAATTACTCCATTTGTTATCATGGTAATTATTTTGGAGCTCTACATTTAGTTTGTATTCATGGGTTTGTGGATTTAGATTGGGCAGGTGATATTGATAGTAGGAGATCCACTAGTGCTTATGTGTTCACTATGTTTGGTGGTGTCATCAATTGGATGAGTAAGCCACAACCTGTGGTTGCTTTGTCCACTACAGAAGTTGAGTACATGGTTGCTACTCTTGCTTTAAGGAAGCCATTTGGCTTATGAGATTTTGTTCTAATAGTGGTATTGAGGTGGGATAGATTACTATTTGGTGCAACAGTCAAAGTGATATTTTCCTTGCAAAGAATCCAACTTTCCATGCTAGAACAAAGCACATTGATGTGCAATTTCAGTTTGTGAGATATATGGTCAAAGGTGGGAAGGTAAATTTGGAGAAGGTAGATACTATAAATAATTTTGTAGATACATTGATGAAACCAGTAGGCATAGAGATGTTTAGATGGTGTTCAGAGTCTATAGGCCTTTCAACCTATAGCAATTAGTTTCTATTATGTTCCTATTGCTCTTGCAAGGTGTTTGACATGTGGGATACTGTTAGAAATAAGGCATCTCAACCTTGGATAATTCCTATTATTTCTTTTTTTAAATGTATTTTTTTTCAAATAATGTAATTAAGTGTGAGTATACATGTCTAGTTGGCATGTTGATACGTCACTCCACTTGCATGTGTCAGCATCTTGAATTGTGTGTAAGGAGATCATGATTGAAATGGTTGTGATAGATTCCTATGATGCATAAGAGCTATCTTTGGAAGATTTCATGATGGGTGAAGATGTGAAGACATGTGGAAATTGATCATTGACTATTACACACTCTAGTCTCCATCTAGCACGTGAGGTTCAGAGAACCACCCCAAAAAACAATTCGGGTTCCTATTTTTCTGAAGAATGGTAAGACCTTAATATGATTGTTCTTTGGAAGTTTCCCTAAAAATGGAAAGCACATTATATAAGAATTTTTTGGGTTGTAGATAGAAGGGTGTGATAAGTCTATTGTTGGTTGCTACTGAATTAGTCTTATGTATCCTAAAAGAACTTGCACTACAAGTGTGTTGTAAGCTTTGTGTTGAAGATAATACATTGTACAGATTTTGGAAGGGTGAGGTTTTTTTATAGAAAGGTTTTTCCCCATCGAAATATCTTTGTGTTTATGTATTTTCTTTCTATATCTATTGTTTGTATTCATGGTTGACTACAATATTATTGTTTACATAATATCAAATCTAAAATTGTAAGGATTTAATAAGAATATGCACAATACTTTCCTTAAGGGATTAGTTTAGGAAGATGTTTTCCACACCTAAGTTTCTTACAGTTGGATGATGAGAACTTCATTATTTTATTTTTATATGTTGATGATATGCTTGTATATAGGCCTAACATGAATCACATTAAGGGTTTAAAACAACAATTAGCACATTCATTTTTTATGAAGGAGTTGGGGTAAGAAAAATGAATCCTTGGTATGAAGATTTACAAAGAAAGGAAAAATAGAAAATTGACTTTATCTCAAGTTGATTATTGTGAACATGTTGTAGTGTTTCTCTATGGAGAATGGTAAAGTTGTCAACACATCTTTACCTAGTCATTTTAAATTCACTAAGGAGATGTGTCCAAAGACACTAGTAGATGATGCTAAAATGTCCAAGGTACATTATGCTTTAGTTGTAGGGAGCTTAATGTATGTTATGGCTTGCACTGGGCCAAATATTGCACATGGAATGGGAGTTGTTAGAAATTATATGCATCATCCAAGGATTGACCATTGGAATTAAGTCGAATAGATTCTCAAATATTTGAGAGGAACATCTAGTAATGTTTACATTTTGGGGGCTCTACTATTGGTTTACAGAGCTATGTTGACTGATATTTTGTAGGGGATATTGATACTAGGTGGAGTACTATAGGTTATGTATTTACTATTGGTTGGGCAACAATGAGCTAGGTTTTTGAGTTACAGAAGGTGAATGATTTATTCACTATAGAAGCAGAATATGTCACTGCTATAGAAGAAGCCAAGTAGATGATATGGCTTTAGTTCTTCATAGAAGAATTTAGAAACTCATAGAGGGATTAAAAAAAATTATAGATAGCCAAACTATCACTATCTTACAAAGAATTATTCTGTACATTCAAATGAAAAACACATATAGTTGTGGTACCATTTGATTTGGTCTATTTTGGATGATAGATAGATAAAGCTAAAGAAGATAGATACAGATGATAATCTAGTACATATGTTTACCATGGTAGTGTAGGGAGAAGCTTAGGGTGTTTTTAGTAGTGTATATTCATAATTTAGCAAATATTAGGATTTCTTAGTGTTGTTTTTTGCAATTTTTGAGTCATTACATGGTGGCCCAATCACCTAACAATATCAGGGTTAGTAGGTCATTAATCCTTTCAATTGCCAAGCATGGATTCACATTTGACTTCTTTGGAAAAATTATTCACCTTTCACATAGATGACCTAGTCATTCTAACCGGTGTCATGTTTTCCATCCCTCTATCCATTATATTTTCATATGTATGGGTAGTTTACCCAATGTATTTAAATTCCCTTCAATCAACCCATTTTGCCAATAATTTTCCATTTTGCATTGGAGTTGTCAACACATTTTGTCTCCTAGAATTCAAAATTAACTAATATAAATTCTATTTCACCTCATTTTTTCTATCCCTAATTAGTGATTGACATCTTGATTTGAACTTCTATAATCATGACATGTGATAATAATAAATCTTGACTTTGGCCTCTTATAAAAAAAATCAATGCTTATGTTTTAGGACCATATCTAGATAAGTAAATAGATAGGAATGATATAAAAAATTTACTTTACTTATTTTGTAAGAATTTATTTTATTTTATTTTATTGTAATATTATTATAACATTTAACCATATAATTGTAATGTATATATTTTATGTTTAGCATAATGAATCAATTTGCCCACAAAATTAATGTTTAATTTTGAAAAAAACTATTACTCATCAATGTATATATTCTATGTCTAGTACAATGAAATAACTCAACAAAAAAATTAATATTTTACCAGAAAATAAATTTTATTTACAAATGCATATATTTTTTTGGTTTTAAAAATAGCATAATTCGTCCATTTTTTACACATTGTTCAAGAGATTATGAATGATTCACCAATGGAGATTATTATTTTTCTTTTTAAATTGATATTTTTGCCAAAAAAAAACTATTTTTTCTGTTAGGTGTTTTACACCATTCACCAAGTTTTTACACCTTTCCCAAAGTGGGGGTTCCTTAAATTATACCCTGGAGAAGCTAGAATCCTCTTCATCTTCGGTTGGTCTTCTAGAATAAATAGAATAAAAGAATAGTAGAGTCTAGAGTGGTTTGATATTCTAGTGGGAGCTATGGGTTTAGTAGTGCTATGATCAGTCTCCAAGTAGGATGTTATTATTGGGGACTTTGATCAATTTCCAAGTGGAAGATTATTGTGATGTGGAGCCTAATTACACTCAGAGGTTTATTCAATGTGGTTTCACCCCATATTATTTCTACAAGGATTTGGGGGCAACACCCCATGTAGGGTCTTGGGGCAGCTCTTTTTGTCACAGTATAAGGTGGTGTCAAGGGGAAATTCCCCCTAAGGAGTTTTCAGGGGCAATGCCCCCAAAGCCAAAAATGACCCTACTATTGTAAAGGGCATCGATTTCTATTTTTATATTAGATGACTTATTCTAGCCTTGATTTTGTAAGGTGCAAAAGCTTGTATAAAATGGCTTAGGGTAAGGGATTTCATAATGTATGGTGATTTTGTAGCTTCTTGTAGTAGTATTGAGTTGTAAGGGATTGTGGAATGTAATCACTAGATAATAATAATATTGGAATTTCTATTGGAGGATGTAGCCTAGGGATTGGGTGAATCATGTTAAATCCTTGTGTCTTGCGTTATCTTCTATACACTTTATTTTTTTTGATATTGTTTATATGTGTATGCAACTATTATTTATGTCTATGGTTAATCCTAACCTTTTACTCTTGTGACCCCCATTCTAAATCAATCCATTTTTCCTATCATCCTAAGATAATCAATTATTTTTATTGTATGGTTAGATTTGGCTCCTTGAAGTCCCAATGTTGCATCACCCTTTTAATCCAACAAAAAATCAGCTATCATGATTGGCTCAGATAAATTTTGAATCTTATGTTGTTTGATCTCTGCTTCAGATCATGGTTGCAAGTTATTCATAAAGAGTTATAACTTCTCAAATTCATTGAACTTAGTGAATTCCACATCCACCACATAGAACACTCTTACATTTTAACAAATTGTCCTTATGTACTTTAACTAATCAAAATAGGATTAGATCCTTATTCAAATTATCAAGCCTGAATTGAACTTGCAGTGCCACCTTTAGCTCAACCCAAGTATTGATGTATTGCATTTTCTTATCTACATGCTCATTTACAAGATGTGTCCATGCCTCATTAGATAGATCATGTACACTAGATAAGTACTCCTCAACATCCAAAAGAATTTTTCCAATGTCTTATCATCTCTATCTCCATCAGGATCCAATCTTAATTAACACCTTTTTTCATTGTGCTCCACCTTGCAATAATAACATGATGAAGAGTTTGCCCCTCCTTAAAGAATTAGACCTCCTCATGTAGTACTACAATCTTCTTGGCCATTTTTCTATCTGTTCCATCAAACACTCTTCAAGTTTTGTTCTTTCCAAAATATCCAACCTCTCCTCATGGGCTTGAAGCTAATCCTTATGCTTAATGTTGCTACTCTTTCTACATTTTGCATCATGATTTTGTAGCTTATCCAGATTAAGGAACTAACTATTCACAATTTTTGTTACACCAACTCAAATTAACAACCCTATGTCATATTTGATATCAAATATGACCTTAGATTAAACAACTTTAATGCCACCTATCATGGGCCTTGGGAGTATCTAGTGAAACACTAATAATATAGTCCCAAAGTAAGGCCATTTTATAATTAAAAGAGACCTTTGGTATATACCTCTCCCTTGGATGCACTGCAAAGTCTAAAATCATATAGATATAGCTTAACTCCCAAGAATGTAAGTTCTCAATACTACTAAAAAGTTTACAATGAAACAATGTAGGACCATGAATCAATGTGTGTGGTGTGGAAAATTTCTCATAACCATCTTATCAATTGAAATCTAATATTACAAGTAAAAATTTGATCTGATGTTGTATTGAAAAATATAGACTACCTGTTAAATAAAATGCCCTACTTGGAAATATTAACTTCAGACTTATTACAAAAGAGCTCAACACTTAAATACACAAAATAAACAACATAGCTCTATAACAAGGCTTTAGTACTTCTAAAAGAGCTAGCCTCTTCAATGTTACTTAGAGTCTTGTGCTCTTTGTCACACTTTATTGTCCCATTTTCTGATCCAATATTGAATGATGTCGAATGAATGAACTAAGGACTTCTTAAATAGAATCAGCTTAGGTAAACCATTAGTCCTAGACATTGTGAAAAATAGTTTTGGACATATTTTTCCCATGTCCTTAATCAAGTCAACAAAGTGTCTCATTAATAAAGTACAAACATGATCACCTTGAAGTCAACCCCATCACAACAACCAATGCAATGATTAATATATACAATTCAATGAATTTAGTTATCTGTATTCATTCTCCAAGGTGTGAATTAAGTTCCCCACCCCTGGTTTCTATTTTACCTAGCTCAATTAACTAAGAAAGGTCAACCTTAGACCCACACTTAGAAAAAATAAAGAAACTTCAAGTTAGCCTAGTATGTACAAAATCCCAAGTTGACACATTTTGAATCACCCATCTTGCATTGGCTTACCAAATCACCTCTTCAAGATTCTAAGGAAAAACACCTTGTCAATTCATTCTATCAAATTTCCTACTCAAGTCTTTTGATAAAGAAACCAACTTTCCAATCCAATCTTTATCTTTAGTCCCATCATAATATTTTAGAAATGCACCCAAAACAATCATAGACAATTTTTAAGTATTGTATTTAAATTAAGTTTGAATACTCATACATAGAGGGTCAATGCAATGGAAAGAAATATCTCAAAAAAAGGAGTAGATGCTTCATTTGAATGTAATCTGTTTAACATGTAATTCTTAAAATAAGTACAAAATAAATTATTATATTAAAATCACAATACTTATATAATTTTTATATAATTATATCTGATTCATACATTTATTATTACATAAACAACCTTTGAAAAATGGACCCAAAACAATAATAGGCAATTTTCACTATTGTATTTATTTGATATGAAAAAAATATTATATCTAGACTTCTAGATATGCATAGGAATAACATAAGCACTAGGGTTACAATAGGCACTATTAATATTTTGCATATCATTGATTCATTCCAACACAGAATTATTTTCTTCAACAAAATTGATGAGTTCAACTTTGGAGATTGTTGACTTCAATTGACCTTGAACACAACTTGAATCATATGCAAATAAGATAGTGAAGATAAATTTCTTAAAACCATTTTATTATTATTGTCCCAACATCAAATTTTTTTTCTTGGTTGAACTATAGTATATACAAATATTTTACAAACATACCTATAATATTGGTGGTGGGTTCATCAAAAGGGACAACTGATAGTGGTCCTATATGACTTTGTAGCTTTAGTTGAAATATATATCTATACATGGAATCTATAAATGTAGCTTTGAACTTTGAACAAGTTCATGTCTCATCAATATTTTGTTCAACCTTTTTACATTGTTTAATATTTGGATCAAGGGGGCAAGATGAATAAAAAATATTTTTTATTTTATGAATCATATTATTGATTCTATAATATACAAAATAATTTGGTTCAAATACATTTTTTATTCTTCAATCAAAAATTGTTTTCCTTTTTGTTTGTAGGGGCACATATATAGCCTATATAGTTGATGAGGTAATGTTATTTAAATTTTGATCAAATCATATTTTTAGGTTTTTTTGTCTCCTTTATCTCTAGGTTTAAGAGGTGGGTAATAGCTAGAGTTCTTATCTCCTTTCCATTATACTCTACAACTCATCCAATTTTAATTGCAAGACAACAATACTATCTAAATGATACAAGTATTGGAGTTTGGTAACTCACTTATGAGTGGTTAGACCCCATAAAGTCACATTTACAATATGTGATGATGTGTCCATTATTCAAATACTTCTAAGAATGTTTATCTCATCTCTCTTCCTTATTGTGGAGCTTAGATCTATAAAAATGACTATTCCAATAATATTGATAAGGAAGTTATTGGTCACGTGTAGAATTTCACCGAGAGGTGTAAAGGAGAACTCATGTTTTAAAATTATGAGGTCATTGTCCATGCTATAAATCTTTGAATCATCTTCCAAACAAATCTGGAGTTCTATATTCAAATCCAAGTTGGATATTCATGTAATAAAGATCTACAATTTTGTTGAAACAAGTGATACATACCTTACCTCTCTCATGGTCTATAATATCAAAATAGAAGAAATACCTTTCCCTTTTTTCTTATTGAATTGGTGTATTTCTTTTTTTCATTTTTACACAACCCTTTATAAGATATCTTGTTTGGAATGGATTAAAGCTCTTAATAAGTGTAATTGTAGGATTGGAATATTTTATATTTAATGGTAATGATATCTCAAGTTGTAAAGTTTGAATAGATCTTCTTCTTGGTGTAAATATCAATTTCTATTAGCAATGATGATAATAACTTTGATATACTTTAATGATAACAATAGATCTTCAATTACAATAATATCTTAATATTAATCTTGATAAGAATCAAGTTATTAATATAAGATAAAATATCATATATTATAATATATATAATAAGTGAGACTGATATAGTATTTCTTGAAGGTGATTGGTGAAGAGACTTCAATTCCCAATGATGTTGGTCTTGTCTCTCACCATCGCATGTCATACAAAGTTGAAAAGACATTGGTAGCGGACATGTCTCATTGACAGCCAAGGATAAAAGTTGACTGACATGCTTGTATCTGTTATAAATGGTATCGACTATTAATGAGCCACATTAACTAAAGTGAATTAGTCTGATATAAATGCAAGTGGTGATAGGATATAATACGGTCCACTACTCATAAACAATAATAAGATTGTATATGTATATATATAATATCATAACATAAATGATATTATATGTGTGTGTGTGTGTGTGATATTTATATTAAAAATGAGTAGTAAATGAAGATATTAACTTATACACAAGTATAATAATATCTTTAGACATAAGATACTTTAATTTTAATTTCAGTGCTAACATGCTTAACACTCCCTCTTTAGCAAGAGGAATTAAAATGGAAATAAAACAAATATACACAATATGGTTTTTAAAAAGATCTAAACTAAGAAGATAGAGCATAATGGATTTTCATGGTGTCCAAAAATATCCAGCCCAAAGAACCATGAAGGTCATCAATGTGTCTAGCAAAACTGACTCAAAGAACAAGGATAAGCCTAACTTCAAGCATTTCTTTTGAAAGACAAATCAACTATAAATAAAGTTGTCAGTTTATAATAGGATCAAAACACAAGGAAGGTCATCACCTTTCACAACACAAGGTTGCAAGATTTTTTTATTCATGAATATATTAGTTAATAAATGCATTTACAATAGTGGCATACTACATTTACCTCTAAAGTACACAATTTTCAACTTTGCAAGAGGCTTGGTAAAAATATCAGCATTCTACTCATTTGTACTGATATAACTTAATTTAATAACATCTCTTCCAACCATATCTCTTATATAGTGATAAGGGATCTCGATATGCTTCGACCGGTTCTAGAAAATTGGATTTGCAGAAGGTTTGATACAACTCTAATTATCACAATGAATCACTATAAGATTTAGAGGTTTTTTGAATAACCCAAATAATAGTTTCCTAAGCCAAATTTCTTCACGTGCTCCCATGGAGATAGCTACATACTCAATTTTAGTAGAGCTTAAGGAAACAACTAGTTGTTTTCTACTAAATCAAGATATCATTGTTGACCCAAGACTAAAATAACCTGTAGTACCTTTTTGATTTGTGGAGAAACCTTCCCAATATAAGTTAGTATACCCTTCAAGATTTATCTCAACATTTTTATACTTTAAGCCAAAACCAATAGTTCCTCATAATTATCTTAGGATGTGTTTGGCAGTTATTAAGTGAATCTTCTTTAGTTTACACATGAAATGACTTAGGACATTGGCAACATAGCATATGTCTGGTTTGGTATTTACAAGATACATAAGTGATCCAATAATATGTTTGAAAAGAGTAGGATCAATTTTCTCAAAGCTTATAGCTTCTTCTTTTAGCTTGTGTAAGTTTATTTCAATCTAAGTAGATAAGGGTTTACTATCCATCATTCCAAACCTAGTCAGAATATCTTGAGTATACTTTGCTATTGATCTCAAATTAATTTTTACAATTGAGTGTCAACACACTTAATATATTTCCTAAGTTCATGTCGAGCTAGTAATACATGTTGAGTATAATATGTATAGATGTTGAGTTGCATGAGCATCAAGTCATTCATGTGCTGAGTCACTTAAGTGCTAAGAAAATAGACCATGTTGAGTGATTTAAGTGTCAAGTAAGTAGTTAATGTCGAGCAAGTTTAGGTACCAAGCTAGAAATAATTATAGTAAGTGTTGAGCATTAGTATTATCAAGTGCAAATTAACACAGATTGGACCTAGTTGTTTGTGATGGAACAAACAACAATGCAAACCATTTTTATGCTAACTTATGGATAAATCTCAAAGCTTTAAAGATAAGGATGAATCTATTTGGATTCCCTATGCAATCAATATGAAACCAATTAGAAAATTGGAAGGAGTTAAGTGGAAAAATGGATGAATCTCAACTATAGATTCATACCTAACCCTAAGCCACCAAAGTCTTTATAAGGAAGATGAAGCCCCATAATTAAAAGTGGAGAATGTATGCGAGTGAAGAGAAGAAGAAAGTAAAGGGGTGAATTGATCAATGATATTTCAAGGTGACTTAACAAAAGTGAAAGAATTATAGAATCAGTTAGTAGAGCAGAGGATCAATGATAAAAAATTTACATATCAAATCAGAAAGGATAAAGTAGGATAGAAATGAGATTTGAAATCAGCAAGACAAAGTTGTAAGTTATCATATCAAACATTATATTGTTATAGGTCTTCTAGCAACTATACTAGCAGAATGAAATCCTTTGGACTAAGGTTGACTTAATAGTCATTGCAAAATCTTTTAACAAGGTGGCATTCCAAGTGAATGTTCTAAGAAGTCCTTTAACTAGGCACACTTCTAATAGGGTGTTAAAATCCTTTAACAGGGTGGGACTTAATAGTCTCTTGTAAGCCTTTAATAGGGTAGGCCTTTTAGAGGGAAGATCATGTTCATGGTCAACAATTTTGTAACCTTAACAATTGACACTTTATTGTTGCAGTAGTGAAGAATTGTGGGTGTCATCCCCACCCCAATTTTACCTTCTCATTTGAGGGCTTCTAGGTAATCATATCTGGTGTCAAGTGTTTATGTGGATGCATATACTTTACATGTTATTTCAATATGTTAATGCATGTATTGTTTGAAATTAAAAGTTTTATTGGTTAAAGATTAGGACTTCTAATTCACCCCCCCACCCCTCTTAGAAGTATATATTTCCCATTTTCAATTCCAAAAATTGGTATCAGAGCTAAGTTCTCATTAGGAGAAGCCTTACAACTTAGAGAAAAGATCTTGTGATGGAGGTATACAAATTAGGAATTATTATTGAGAATAAAGGAATTGAGATCCAACCCATTCTACACTCATTAGATGAAGCCAAAGAGGAATTGAGGAAATCCTTAAAGAGAAGGAAAGAGATTTCTATTGCGAAAAATGATACACAATACAAAGATTGACACCACCAAGTTCTTTGCTAATGGAGACTCAAATGAGTTTGATGAAACAATTTTAGATCTAATGGAAAAGAATAGAGCACAAATAGAAGAGATCAAAAACCTCAAGATTGAGCAAGAATCACAAGCCATGATGATGTGTGAAGTAATTGACAAAAAAAAAGAGCCACAGAAGACAAGTTCATGATTGAAGAAGACAAGATAAACCTAGCAAATAGACTAGAAGAAAAGTCAACTAAGCTTGCCAGAATCTCCAACATGTAATTGGATAATCTATGCTAGATTATGAATGCTCACCATGATTGAATGCCAAAGACATTAAGATAACTGAAATAAAGTTGTAGAATGAACAACTACAAAATTATCTAAGAAGAGAGAGAGAGAGAGATTGTTGAAAGCTTCAACAAGCTAAATGAAGCTATCAAGTACTTTGAGCAACTACTAAAATCCCCTAGATTCAACAATGATACATTAGGACTATGCTACATAAGCATTGAAAAAAAAAACTCATCCAAGACTACTGAAGAAAGGAATGACAAAAGTAAGAACTCCAAACCCACTTATCATTTTTGTGGTAAGAAGGGACATATTTCTAATGTGTGTAGGAGTAAGAATGCAAATCAGCATGTCAAACCTAAAAACATAGGTCATTGTCACAAGTGCAATAAGAAAGGCCATCACGCACATGAATGAAAAACTAGAACCATGCATGCACCACAATTTGAAGGTTACTACTACAACTGTTAGAAGTATGGACATAGAGCCTTTGATTGTAGATCCAAATCTGTGTGGTCACCAAACAAGTTAGCAAAAGAAAGAAGTCATGGAGACTTCTATAACTAGGATTACAATACGAGGAAAAGCTATCATTTTTGTCAAGAGTATGGACACATCCCTAAGAATTGCATTAGAACACACTTTAGTGGTAACTACAATAGATGGTTAAGTCAAACTACATGCTTTAGTTGTTTAAAGACTAGTCAAATCAGCAAGTATTGTCCAACAAGGTCAAAGGCACCTAATTTTGAGTTCAACAAGGGAAAAGGAAAGGTAGATGTTGAAAAAACCATACGAGAGACAAAAAAAACATGGAAGAAAAGATATGGAAGTAGTGCACAAATGGAGGGATCACTTCACCTAATAGGTCAAGTGGTTGCATCTCATCAAACTAAGAAAAAAGAGGTATGTGGCACTAATATTTAAATGCTTTATCATACATCAGTTCCAAAAGAAGTTAGTACTAAAAAATATATAATAGCATGAAGAAAAGTACAAGACAATGAGGAAAGTACAAGGTCAAATCTTTAAGTTTTTACATTACTACCAAGTATGAAAAGTCCTCTTTAGATGCTGAGTAAAATACTAGTAAGTGTTAAGCTATTAGCCAAAATCAGTTGGAATCAAGTTAGTGGTAGCTTCCAAGTAAAGGAAATCTCTATGGATGTTGAGTAAAATAGAAATTGTATTGAAGCTAAGTTTACATCTGTACAAGCACCATGCAATAAATGCATTTTTTTGAAGTGTATAATGTTGAATTTCACCTATTTTTCATCATTACAAATTCAAATCAAGAGTGAGCAAAGTGAAGAAGTGATTAACAAGAAAGTTCAAAGCATTTGCATAGATCATAGCAAAGAACAAGCACCAGATCATTGATTTTTAAGGTATTCTTCATCTACTAAGCTATGTAGTTTTATATTTGTAAAACCCTAGTTTTACAGTATGTCATCTAGTTCAAAGAATGTGAAGCACAAAGAGACTTTTGAAGTCCAACTAGTTAGCAACAAGGTTAAACAACCTAATTTCAAGGCCATACTAGAGATTGCCTACAAACAAGACCCTTTGTGTGCATTATCTATGATTCCACCTAAGGTCATAATGGTGCAAAATATAAGAAAGTGTTACAATTGCAAACCAGGAGGTATTGGAGACATGGAAATTAGACATGCTTAAGAAAAACTATGTGAAAATGGGGTGTTGAAGGAAGAATTCAAAATTTTAGAAAGAAAGGGTTTAATTTGTGCCCTGGAATTCCCTACCATTTTCAAATCCAAGTGGATTAAAATAGTTCTAAGTAGAATTCATGATGGATGTTTGTGATTAGAGGGTGGACCTATTCAAATTTTGAAGAAAATTGTACATGGGGTTATTGGTTACCAAACCCTAGATTGGACCAAGACATTGAGGAGCGAATCCAAAGAGGTATTTGAGAAAAATAGAGGGGTTAAGTGGAACAAGCATGGAATGACCATTAACGCAGTAACAAATCCACTTCTTGATTTTGTAGTTAGGGTTAGTTCACATAAATTCTATCAATCAAGTAGGTTAAATAGTATTCCCTGAATAGTTGTTGATGTTGGGTATAAGATTGTCAAGAAAGATCATTCCTATGATCTTGCAAAACTCCAAATGTAGTAGATAATGGAGAACCTAGGAGCAATAAGAAAGTCAAAAAGTGCTCAATGTAAATCTAGATCAATATTAGTATGCATATTATTCTATGTAAAAAATGAGTTCCCATCTTTTGGAAAAATTGGATGGAAGACCAACAGATCAATAGTTGTCCAAATCAATGAGCATATTGAGTAAATGGGAGAAAATTTTGAGTCAGTAATGACAAGCTATTTGAAGACTTTAAGAAGTCTATGAAGTAGAGGGTAAGAATTCCTATTTCCTTAGTTGAAAAACACTACAATGATATATGTTTCCTTGTAGACATTGACTAAACTTACATCTAGGCTATTGTACCAAGGGTTAGATGGCTAAGACCCCTAGGCTATGCAATCAATATTGATGAAGCCTCGACTACCATTACTACACTCCTTATTGAGGAAACTGATAAGAATGCCAAAATATTTGGTAATTATGATGTTGTAAAGTCAAAAGTTGAAATGGAACTCAAGATAGCCTCTATAATGAAAAAGAAAGATAAAATGGTAAGAAAACTAAAGGCAAGATTTGGAGAGGATGCTAGAAAAGAAGAAGATGATGATGAAGAGGAAGTTTAGGAACCTCTTGCTTCAACCCAAGGCATGGGTGAGGATCAAGAAGAAGAAGGTGTCGAGGAAGAACAAGTTGAGGAAACACCAATTCAACTAGAACCTAAGAAAAGGAAGTCCAAGGCATAGCCTATGGCACAAAAAAGACTACAAAGCCCAACATAACAAAGCCTACTACTCCAACAACAAGAGGTAGCATAAGGACCACTACACAAAAAGAAAAAGAGTAGGAAAAGGAGAAAATAAAAGCCACTTAATAGAAGGGCCTTATGTAGAAGAAATTGAGAAGAAAATATATTACACAACCTGGAATAGATGATGAGAAGATTGAGTTTGAGGATACAAGTTAGTTTAGAGTGGTAAGTCATGCACCTAAATCTAATCTTGAAAATATTTGTGATAATGTTAGAGATAATGCAGACTTAATAGGATTAAAAGATATTAATTTTGAAAAATGTGGTAGAGAAGACCAAAATATGATAGAAGAGTCAGTGTATGCCATGATATCAAAATTCAAGAAGACTCCTCATGAATTAAATAATACAATGCCAAAGGAATTGTATACAATTGTTGAGAATAAGTGGCATTACTACCTAAACCTAGACTAATAAATAAGGGAATCAACCCTAGCACACATGATGCCAGAACTAACAAGAGGAAATATTATCAAGGCTAATAAGAAATATGGAAACCAATTTGCACCTAAATATAGGGTGCTCAACATTCTACAGAACAACATTGAGGATGTTGTCAAGAAATCCACCCAAATGTGGAAGTTAATATATGGATTGAAAATAATTAAAACAGGAGAAGAAGATCCCTTTAAGGGAAGAAATAATGAGGAAGAAGATGAGAAAAAGGAAGAAGAGACAAAAAAATAAAAGGAACAAACCACTGTGGAGGAGACATCAAAGAAGTTAGTTGAAATGGCAGCAACTGAAGAGCAGCAAGAAGAACAGAGTGTGCAAGACACACAACCACTAGCCATGAGCCCTCCACATGATACAAGCATAGAGAGGCTTGTATAAACTACAAAAATAAATGATTTTCCTAATAGTTCACCTTACAATGTCAACCCATTAACTATAGAAGACCTAAAGAAAATACTTGACCAATTCACACTGCAAGCTAGATTGTGTGAGAATTCTATATTGGTCAATGTTGAAGAGCTTTAGAAGGTAGTAGTTGATATAACAAGGGATAAGGTGAATACACAAGAACCACCTTATATCATCCCTTTAGCTATTAGTGCTTAACCTCAAGTGAAAACATTAGAAGATATATCTGCAAAGGTTGACACTATTGTAAAAGTTGTCATGGTTGAACAACAAACTTAGACTGCTCAAGAAGAGAAGGCTCAAGAAGAACAAATAGGATAGATAGAGGTATCTATACTTGATACAAAAACACAAGGATTAGGTTAGATGATAGTAATTAACCAAAGTAGAACTGATGACAAGGACATACTGAAGGAGGAGTAAGAATCCATACAAACACTGGTAAATCTACCAACATCTGGCTCTCCTACAAAAGTCCTTAAAAGATAGAGCACCGATGTAATACCACTATGGATTTCAGCACTAGGGTCTAGCTCATCCAAGGTTGCCAAGGTATTTCACTATGGAGATACAATTTTAGATGAAGAAATAGTGATACCTAAATATGACTATGTAACCATGACACTAGAATAGATAGGTATAATGCAAGAAGCCTTGGAGAGAAAGAAAAATCAAGAAATACTCAAGGAGTATAAAAAAAGGCAAGCATTACAAGAGATTAAGGACATCTTTTTAGATGCTTTTAGCTTGCAAACACCTGATGAATCAAAGCCAATATTAGAACAATTATTAGAAATTATGGAATGGGTGAATAATGAAGACCAAGAAACCAATGTAAAAATAATGGAATGGTTTGAGAGAAAATTTCAAGGAAAAGTCAATGAGAAAATATCTAGTGATATAGCACTATCACAAGTTGAATTGGCTACTAAAATTGAGAAAGTGAAGAAAATACTTGAGAATATATTTTCATTGTACACAAGATAGTGTGATCCCACACTCTTCACACAAGAAACAAGCCATAAAATTTTGAATCTGGAGAACAATTTGAAGCTATTAGGTATGCAATTACCTAAAAACCTAGCTCAAAGTGAGAAGAATTTTTATTTAATGCTTCATACACAAAGTCAACTAGCTATATTAACAGTAGAAGAGGCTAATATAAGAGCCAAGTTGACTAATATTCAAGCCTCCCTAACCCCTCATATAGAGGTACTCCACAAAGAACTAGGATATGCAAAAAGAGTGTAAAAGAAACATTCTAATATTTCAACAATGGATGGACTACTTCACCTTGTAGCAGAGATAGACATCCTAATTAAGTCATTATATGTTGCATTATACAACTAAGATGTTACTCTGATGATTATAATGGAAGTCCACAAGAACTTTTTGGACAAATACACAATTAGCACCCTTTGACATAAGTATCAAAAAGGGGGAGAAAAATATGTAAGGGGGAGATAAAGATGAAAAGGGAGATAACCCAAAGGGGGAGATTACACAAAAGAGGGAGCATACAAAAAAATAGAAAAAGAGTAGAAAAGTATATATCAGATAAAGAGTATCAATATTTTTGAAGCCAAAAAGTATCAACAAGAGACAAATCTATGGAGAATAGATTTTTGATATAGAACAGGCACATTAACTCAAGGGGAGTTACAAAATTTTGAGGTATATAGTCTATTACAGAATTTTAATTTTTTAAAAAAGTTCTCTATATATGTCGAGTTGTGAATGTATTATACTCAAGGAGATTAGATTTATTATTTACAGTTAAGTATTTTTGACACTCATGTCAAAGGGGGAGATTATTGATCTTAGATTTTTTTTGACAATTGAGTGTCAACACACTTAAGTTTTATATTAAGTTTGTGCCAAGCTAGCAATACATGCTAAGTATAATATGTATAGATATCGAGTTGCAATGAGTGTTCAATCACTCATGTGATGAGTCACTCAAGTTTCAAGTAGATAAATCATGCCGAGTGATTCAAGTACCAAGTAAGTAGTTGATGCAGAGCAAGTTTAGGTGTCGAGCATCAATATTATGAAGTGTCGAGTAACACAGATTGGACCTAGTTGTTTATGGTAGCATAGAAAACTATGTAAACCATTTTTATGCCAACTTATGGATAAATCTCAAAGCTTTAAAGATAAGGATGAATCTATTTGGATTACCTATGCAATCAATATGAAACCAATCAAAAAATTGGAAGGAGTTAAGCAGCAAAATGGATGAATCTCAGCTATAGATTCATACCTAAACCTAAGCCACCAAAGTCTTTATAAGGAAGAAAAATCCCCATAATTAAAAGTGGAGAATGTATTCAAGTGAAGAGAAAAAGGAAGTAAAGGGGTGAATTGATTAGTGATCTTTCAAGTTGACTTAGCAAAAGTGAAAGAATTGCAGAATTAGTTAGAAAAATAGAGGATTGAGGATACAACATTTACATATTAGATGAGAAAGGATCCAACATTTAAATTTACAATTCCTTGATGTAAGAAGATGTGGTCCTTTTTCTAATTAACTTCTAGTCCCAAGAAGTAGTGTAGTAGCCCTAGATATTTCATCTCAAATTTGGCTATGAGGTCTTGTTCACATTTTTCAATCAAATGATCATCTCCTATTATTAGTAAATCATCAACATATAAAACAAGTATTAACATCTCATCCTTTGAGGTTGTGAAGTATATGTTTGGATCAACTTCATTCTTTGAGTATTCAAGTTTGGATAGATAGGTGTCTATCCTTTCATACCAAACTCGAGGGGCTTGTTTGAGACCATAGAGTGTTTTATTGAGTTTACATGCATACAAATTTTTATCTTTCATAGTGAACCCTTCAAGTTGTTCTATGTAGACTTCTTCACTAATGCTCCCATTTATGAATGTAGTTTTTACATCATCTAATGAATCTTCCATCCTTTGGATGTTGCAATTTTAATGACTATTCTTACAGAAGTCTAACGAGCTACTAGAGAAAAAGTTTCTTCATAGTCGATGCTAGCTTTCTAAGAAAAACCTCAAGCAAATCTAGCTTTTTTTTTTTCAATACTTCCATCTGTGGGGTATTTGATTTTGTATAACCATTTCAAAGATACAACTAATTTGTCTTTAGGTTTAGATACAATATCCTAGACATCATTTTGAAGTATGGAATTATATTCTTCCACCATGGCATCTTTCCACTCTTATGATCTTAGAGCTTCTTCAGTTGTTGATGGTTTGATTTTATTTAGCTCAGTTATCAAGGTAGTGTAACATGACTAATTTTGAGTTCTCTTTCTTTATTTGGAGATCTCATCTAGTTCTACATTATTTTCTTCAATCATCTACCTTGCCCATAATGATTTTTTCTTCCCATTAGTAATTGCCTTATTAGTTATATCTAATTCTCTTCCTTTAGATGTGTTCTCCCTTTGAGTCTTAGCTTTTCTAGATTCTTCAACATTTGAGTTTGGTTCATCTTCTATACTGGTTTAAAGTTTTAGTCTAGAGTGTTCTTCAAAATTACATATCTACTTATTTCAATTGATCTTTGTCTAGGAATGTAAATTATATAACCCTTGGAATTTTTATTGTATCCTACAAATATACCTCTCTTTCTAGAAGGTTTGAGTTTAGTCCTCTTTTATTTGGGTATGTGAATGTAGACTAAACATCCAAATATTCTAAGATAACTTAAATCTAGTTTAGTCCCTAAGAAAACTTCTTCTAGTGTGGTATTTTCTAGAATTGAATGTGGACATCTATTTTTAATGTATACTATAGTTTTAGAGGCTCCTATCCAAAATGAAGCATGCATATTTTGATCATGTAAAATAGCTTTTGTGGCTTCAATGATGGTTCTATTTTTCCTTTCTATGATTCCATTTTGTTGAGCATTATAAGGTACTATATAATCCCTCTTAATCCAAACAAAATTACAAAAACTTTTAAAGATTTTAGATGTATATTCACCTCCATTGTCTGATCTTAATGTTTTAGTTCTTTTACCGGTCTGATTTTCTACTAAGGTTTCAAAGGTTTTCAATTTTGATAGTACTTCATTAGAGTCTTTGGATTTCAAAAAATAGATCCAAGTATTCCTAGAGAAGTCATAAATGAAAGATATATAATAAAGGAGTCCCCCTAGAGATGGCATAGGAATGGGGCCACATAAGTCTAAGTGGACTAATTCCAAAACTGATTTTGACTTGTGTTCACTAGTAGGGAGTGGCCTTTTTTCTTTTCCCTAGAGCACACCCTTTGAAAGTTCCTATATGGGTTGAATCTAGCTTAGGGGTTCCAAAAGTGATCTTTTCTAAATTTGGAAGAGATTTGAGCCCAATATGCCCAAGTCTTCTATGCCATAATTCATTAGCATTTGGTGTTTCATGACTAAGGACTTACTTTTGAATATTTCTCAATATATATAATGTTCCAAATCTAGACCCTATGATAATAGATCTTTTTAGATTTGAGTTATTAGTCCAATATAGTAATTTATTTTTATTGAAGGTGACTTGATATCCATCATCAGTTAGACTCAAGATTGAAACTAGATTTCTCTTTATACTTGGTACAAATAAGACATCTTTGAGATTAAGTGTAGCTCCATCTTTTAAGTTGATGGAATAGGTCCCAATATCTTTGATAGGATAGGTGGAGTTGTCTCCAATTATTACTCCTTCAGTAATATAAGTTCCAAAAGTATCAAGCGTATCTCTGAATCTAGAGATGTGACAAGATGCACCACAATCTATGATCTAAGCTTCCTTATTTGAATTTATTTCACTTAAAAGTGCAGAATAGTATAGTTGATTTTCATCTTCCTTTTTTTTAGCTAGGGAGGCTAGTATTTTCTCTCTCTCTGGGTAGTTTTTGAAGGTGTGTCCCATCTTCTTACACTTGAAAAACTTAACTTTGGCATAATCATTATTTCTAAAATTGTTTTTCTTATTATCGAATTTTCTCTTTTGTTTATTTGAGACTATGTAAAGATATTATTTTCTCCCTCTTGATTTGATGTGATTCCTCTAGAGATTAACCTTAAATCTTCTAATATGCATTCATTTTTTAGCTGATCAAAAGTAAGAATTGAAGATCTACTTACCACTTGAATGAATGTATCCCAAGACATTGGTAGTCCTCTAAGGGCTATTAATGAAAGCTCTTGATCTTCTATTTTGTTTCCAATGGATGATAAAGATTTCTTGATTTTAGAAATTTTCTCAAAATAAGATTGAAAAAAATCTCCTTTTTCCATTTTAGTATTCAATACTTGAGTTTTTAAGGTGATTAGTCTACTTGAGTTATTTATCTCAAATGTATTTTTTTATGGTCTTAAATACTTTGTATTCACTTTTGATATTTGATACAAAAGGAAGAATGTGATCCTTTATTGGATCGACAATAGTTTTCCTTGCTCTATTGTTTTACCTTTTCTAGGTGAGTCTTTCTAATTCATTTTGAGGTATTGGTATATCTTCTTTAATGAATGTTTCTAGTTCAATTTCTTCAAGGATCGTAATAATACAAGTTTTCCAAGAGAAAAAATTTGATGCACCTTCAATTCTATCTCCCACTTTGATATTGTTCGTCATAATATCTTTTCTTTTTTAATTGAAATGAAATTCGAAATTTCCCTACCAATTTGGATTTGATACCATGTAAAGCATGAATAGATCTTCTTCTTGGTGTAAATCTCAATTTCTATTAGCAATGATGATAATAATTTTGATATAATTTAATAATAACAATAAATCTTTAATTATAATAATATCTTAATATTAATCTTGATAAGAATCAAGTTATTAATATAAGATAAATATCATATATTATAATATATATATAATTGAGAGTGATATTAGTACTACTTGAAGCTGATTGGTGAAGAGACTCTGATTCCCAATGATCTTGGTCTTGTCTCTCACCATTGCATATTATACAAAGTTGAAAAGACATTGGTAGTGAGCATGTCTTGTTGGCAACCAAGGATACAAGTCAACTGACATGTCAGTACACATTATGAATGATATTAGTTGTCAATAAGCCACATTAACTAAAGTGAATTAGTCCAATCTAAATGCAAATGCCAATAGGATATAATATGACCCACTACTCATAAACAATAATGATATTTTATGATATTGTAAATGTATATATAATATCATAACATAAATGATATATATATATATATATATATATATATATATATATATATATATATATATATATATATATATATATATATATATATATATATAACATTTATATTAAAAATGAGTAGTAAATAGATATATTAATTTATAGACAAGTATAATAATATCGGTAGACACAAGATACTTTAATTTCAATATACATAATGCTAACATGCTTAACACAAATAACACCCCTTGAGAATGTAAATTTTATATTTTGTCATTCTCAAATAGAGATGTAGGTGGAGTTGCTACACTCATCACATGCAGTTCTAAGTCTTGCTCTTTAAATAGGAAGGTAGCTTCATCAATAATATCCTGGTGAAAACAAGTAATTTCTAGTTTAAAGACAATAATCAACATACATAATTATATTGAATTATAGCATTAAAAATTGGATCATAGTCTATGTACATCCTTAAGTATAAAATTTCTAACTAAAGTACATATAGTCAGATATGTTGAGCTAACACTTTGACTTACGTTGATTTTCAAGTAGTAGGATAACTATACCCTTTGATAAACACTATAGATCCTATTAGGGTTTATTTTGAGGTCACATAATTATTATAATTAGTGGAAATTGATTTTTTTCTCATGAACTCTATCAAAGAGATTTGTTCTATATTAGGTTGTTGATCTAAAGTCATGCCTAAGCTTGGCAATGTATATGACTTAGAGGTGTCAAGATCCCATCATTGATCATTTTGATTGTAGATTCAGTAAAAGAAGAAATTTTTAGTAAATAGGTCAAGTATCTATATTAAAAAAAGATTCATCACATGACATAAGCATTATATTGCAAATATATGTTATAACTCTATATTAAATAGAATAGATATTGAAAATTAAAGTTGGAGCAACAATATATAATTGATATCATATATGCACAAATTTTTACATGTGCATATATAATGAATTTTAAAGAAAAGAAAAATTAGTTCAAAATTTTAGGGTAGCATAAGTTAGAGATGGATAAAATTGCAACAATCAAACATAAAAAATAGAACTCCAATGCACAAAAAATACATTCACATTTAAACTTTATCAATAACAACTAATTATTATTGAGAAAAATATAATTAATCAAAATTGTATAAGTTAACTATAAGTTAATATAAAGACACAAATATTTTTAATTGAATTCTAAACTAAATTAAATTATAAACTTATTAATAATAAGAATTTAAATACTGATATAACAATTTTTGGATGGTATTCAGCATTGTCCCCATGATAATATACTTCATAGTGAAACTTCCCACTCACAGATAGTTTGAATTTTGAATTGACATGGCCTCAAAGGGCCCAGGCCTACAGGAGATTTTAGTGTGCCCAGAACTACACATCGTGCTAGTGCTTTAGAGAGAATATTCCCTTATGTGAGGCCTCACCCATGGCATAGATGACACATTTGTATTGTGATACTTCTAGTTCAACATTTTGGTACACTTTTGAGACTATAAGGTTTATCATTCTAATATATGCATTTTGATGACCCGCACATTAGGACCTAATTGATTAGATTAATGATTTCCATTTCATGTTCTAAATCATTTCAATTAGAAAATTTGAATTTAGAAGAAATTGTGAGGCTACTTGCTATGTAGATATTCAGGATTTGGATATTCAAGACTTAGAAGGAAAATGTCTTATTTTGGTAGTGTTTGTAATTATAAAATGCACTAAGGACCTAATTTTACGTGTGTGTAATGATCAAACATATTTTAAAACTATATTCTCCACTTAGGTTTGTGTGTGTGTGTCTTATGAACAGTTATCCTAATTGATTTATCTCCGAATAAATGTTTTGGGAAATGGAAATTGAACCCATACTAAGATGATGAGATGCCATAATTTAAATTAGATCTTAGGTACTCTACAGTTATTTTTGGCTACATATGAGTTCATGAGGGAGTTTACTTAGAAAGGTGTTGATTTATACCATTATGAAAGCTATGAATTAATAATATAAAGATGGTAACCAAATGCTAAAATTTTCCTAGATAGTGTTTACTTGTACGAATATGCATATGGTTACTTGGGGAAAAAAAAGAATCATTACAAATTGTATATAGAAATTTCATTAGACGAAGAAGTGTTTACAAGGTAAGAATATTAGATGGTAATAAAATGCCAGTGTTTAAGTATATTGGAAACATAGGATGTAGTTCTTTCACTTGATGATTGAATTCAAACATATGTTGGCATCATTATGTTACATCCTAGCTAGTTAAGTGTTTCTATGAGTTATACTCCTAACCCTATTATGCTTACCTCTCTATGATGACTGACTATTTTAAGTAATTTTGCGAGGGATAATTGATCTAAGAGGATAAAATGTGGCACAAGGCCCCACTTTGATTCCATAATAGCACTTAACACACTTTTATATTAGGCTCGATTTGTTGATAAATCATATTGATGACTAATGAATTTGACTACTATGATAGGAATGGATATTGTAGGATGTAATATTTTTACATGTTGGTTTATGATTTAAATACAGATAAATAATAATTTGTTAATTATGACTTAATGTAATATGAAGATAAATGTTAATCTGATCGTGATGATTTAATGTGATATGTAGATAGATGTTAATTTGATGGCTTACGTTATGCAAATTTGTTATTGTAACATCTTGGATGATTTAAATGGGAATAAATAGGAAAATTTACTTGAATTATGGCTATCACTGTACGCATATACGTTATACATGTTATATGACTCCTTGGACTACTAATGCTTGAGTTTATTGTGCAAGAAGTGGAACTGTGGAATTCTTGGGGGAAACAAGTTCCAAACCCTATGAACATAGTTCAACCAAGGTGAACCTTTGGAAGGTTCAAAAAGCCTCATTGTGAAAGTAATTTTCTTCATAATTGTATGGTTTCTTGCTTGCTTCTGAATATGTTTAATCATAACCTGGGTGCATTAAGGGCATGGCAAGGAAAATGTAATGTATTTTTTTATGCGTGTCACTTGACACTTGTATAGTCTATGTGTTGATGACATGTCACCTATAGTGTTGATCTCAAGGTTACTCAATCTTGGTCCTCTTCCTTCTTTTCAAATTAATGCTTAAGTACACCCATTTGGGAGAAAGTGTTAGGATGGGTCACCATCATAGGAAATTCGAATTTGGATTTGCCAAGGGTTTCAAGGGGTCATTAGGTGGTCCCAAGGTGCCTTTTATGTTGAAATAAGCTAACCATGTGATAGTATATCAAGTTAGGGACCTAATTTTGATCATGTGAGTGCCTGGACAACCTAGGGGGCCCTTTTACCCATGCATTCTTCCACCAATTCGAAAATGGACTTGTCACATGTGTTTCCTTCCATGTTTCCACTAAGTCAAATATAGTAAAATCAGAGGAGAAAAGTTTGTAAGGGGGGGATGGCTTAGTGTTTTTGCTAAAAATAGTTAGTGTGAAGGCCTTATTAGAGGGTCTTGGACAAACTAGTGGGGTGTTCACCCACTCTCTAATTTTAGAGACATCTAAGTTTTTGGAGGGAGATTAAGGGAGCTCTACTACAACTATCCTTACCCTAGCTTGGACCAAGGTTGGTGGCTCAAACTTGTTCTTTTATTCCTTTTCTTTAGTATGGATAAGAAGATTTGTAAGTGTGAAAAGTTATCAATGGAGTATGCATTGCATTGTCAATCTTGTGTTATGAGCTTGTCATTGTGTTGGGAAGGAGTGAATGTGTTTTGTGCTTTTGGAGATCCTTTCTTGGTTTTATTTTGTTTTTCTTCATTTTTTTTGTTGTTGTTTCTAGTTTGAATGTGAGTGTTGATTTTGATTATGGGTGTGAAGGCTTCACTCACCCTTGGGAGGGTAGAGAAGCCTTGGGTGAGGGGCACAAGTTGGACTTGACATTGCAAGTGAGAAAGAAATCTTTTTTTCTTTTACCTCATGATGAGGTATGTTATTATCATGGAGCATGGGCTCCATCATGGCCATGAATCTTGTTGTTTGGTAGGTATAAGGAGGTTTGGTGGATGAGGAGAAGATGGTTGTTTTGAAGGCCTTGAGAAGCAATGGAGTGGCAATATGTTGTTTATGTTGTGGTGGCCTTGAGAGGAAAAAAGCATTGGCAATATGATATTTATGTTGTTAGAATTTCTCCTCCTTGAAGAGCCCACCTTCACCCAACATTTTATGATTCCAATGGTGAATTATTGTGCAAGCCATGGGAGGGTGTTGATTGTGTTTGTGTTGTGTTTTCATGCAAAGTTTTGTGAAGTATGTGTGTAACCTGTTTGGTTGTTGTTTCCCCTACTCGGTGGGTGGCTTCATAGAAGCCTAGGTTGGGAGGTGATCCTCCATGGTTCCTATTTTGTGTGTTATGTGCAAGTTATGTAAAGATGCATCCCATGAAGTGTTAGAGTTTCACTCTTGTTTGAGTGGAGAAGATCCAAGTGTGTAAAGTAAACTCAATGTTCATGTTTTCTCGAGTGGTTATGATTTTGAAAGTTCCTAGTATTGTCCAAATGTGATGTATGGAGATTGTTCCATTGTTACCATAAAAAAAAAATGTAAAAGGAAGAATTTGAGAAGATGTACATATATATTTATCTGTAAAGAAATGATCATTTGATAGGCTATATACATCTGTTTTACTTGTAATGAAATCTTTCATGTGTAAATTGATGTGTTATGGAAGAAAATTTTGCATGATATTTATTCTCCTAGAATTACTTATAAAAGATTGGTAGATACATGTAAAATTCATCAATGATATGAGGAAGAACATTGAGTAGAGATGGTTATTTTCATATAAAGATTCATATGTTGTATTGAAAAGGGTAAACTGTGCATTCATAAGTTGAAAGTAAATCACCATATTTAGTCATTCAGGTTTCAAGTCCCATCTATTTGTATTTTGTTAGGAGATGTTACTACTCTATCAACAAATGTGTTCACTTGCAAATTCATGAAGGGAATAAACAATCACAACAAGCATTAGTGTGATAAATATAAACATTCAGAACGAGACTAAGAAAAAGCTTGTTGTAGATGTACATTTCCTCTCTGGAAAATGTATGGGGGGGGGGGGGGTGGGAAATAAAACATCCCCTAGAATACAGAGAAATTTTTTTTAATCAAATGAAATATTCCAAAGATCTTGAAGTATGTTCTATTAAGCATCTACTACCTAAAATTTCAAAAAATAATTATATATATATATATATATATATAAGGAGGGAACTCACATAAGACCCATGACCCCTTGTAAACATAAATCATACATGACAAGACATAGGGCAAGCACCAAGTACCGAGCAGCCTTTTCATGCAATGATAATCATAAAAGTGAATAATACTCAAATTCAATAATAATCAACTTAAAATAAGTCTAAAATCCCATAAAAAGGAGGCACCACATGTTAGAAAAGCTTAAGTATTTAAATACTTTGTTGAACCTCATAAAAAGGTTAAAGTAAACATAGCGCCTACCCTCCCAAGAAAAGTCAAGTCAGAAAAAGTTTATACATTAAATGGTTATTAGACATGCCATCCTGCGTCCCACCCTTGTCACATGAAAGAGATGCCCTTGGGCTGGCCAATGTCAGACATATAAGTCAGAACACCCGTAAATGGTGCCCAAAATAATAAGACATTAAATGTATCTTATGTTCTTTTTACTCATCGCCATCCTTGCCTTGGGATGAGTTAGGCGCCTAGATTTTGTTTGAAAAATAAGTAAGATTGCCCACCTTGGTGTAGGCACCTTGATGTTGGAAGATGTGCATAAGATAGGCATAGGGGAGGGTTAAAAAATTAAATCCAAACAAGTAACCCAAACCCAACTTAAGGAGGTGGCCCCACCCTAGGCATTCCCCACAAATGGGGTAAATCTACACACTTTCCTAGGATGACTAGGTGCTTGGGAGGAAAAGAATGTAGATTTAAATTGTCAGGGATAAATTGAAATGCTAGGAAGTTTAGTGTTAATGTTGGAAATAGTATAGTATTAGGGTGGAAATTGATATCATTGTTACTAAAGATATGTAGATATTAGTATAGATATTATAATACATAAATGTATATGCTTTATTTTGGATGACATGCAAAGCAAAACAAGGAAGCATTTATACATATTAATTGTTATTTCTTACATAGGTTAAAAATAAAATAAGTAAATGTAAATATGTAATAATAAATAAATAAAAATGAAAATAATATTAATTAATTAAATAATTGAAATTAGATAGATTACGTAAATATGTATATATATGACGAGCAATTTAGTTAAATGACCCATATGAGAGTATAAGGACAAATGTAGGTGCGATTTAGAAAATGAAAGGTAAACAGGTAAAATCTTCTAGGCGGGAAAGTAGTTGATAATTATATTGTGGTAGAAATTCAAAATATAATTGTTAGTGACCAAGCTAGTAAGTATGAAAGGTTTAGAAAAGGGTGAGTATTTAAAATTTTGAAGTTGTTACAAACTAAGGATTCATATAAGTTTTATCTTAAATATATGAAGTAAGAGTTATGGTCTAGTAAGGGTTGATAAGGATCCGATTTGTCTTAATAGATGATTTACTTATCGTTATCTAGCTGAAGTTGGTGAAATTAGTAGAATGATTATCTAAGTATGAACTTATCCTCTCTAGGAATAGAATCAAAGGAAGCACTTGAGACTTACCCCATTGTCATGATTGTATTGAAAAGTTCCTTGCACCTAGGGTGATACATATGATGATTGTGATTCTTAGAAGGTGGTCAATCAATGGCTAGTGGGTCTTTGAAAATCATTATCTTCACTCTTAGTCGTAACCTTAATCTATTGCCAGACTTCTAAGTAAACCTTAATCTATTGCCAGTATGAACTCCTTAACTGGTTATCATTGTTATTGGTAAAATCTCTGAGGTATAATTTAATGCTATCAAAAAAAAAAAAATTGGTTGTGTTTTTGCCTTGTTATATTTAGGGCATGACACCTTACTTTATCGAGTAATGATTCTAGTCTAATCAGCATTCTTCAGTCCCTTTACTCAGACTCTAGAGTTGACTCTACTCAAAAGGAGGATGGGAATGTTGGTTATTCCCCATCCCCAATGGGGGTGGAGAAACACACACATTGGGGGAAAGGATGGGAATCTCAAGCTAGTGAATCTGAAGGTTATCCACAGCAGTACCAGACCAAAAATATCCTTCCCAGTTAGTGTTGTGGAAAGCACCACCATCTCCTTGAAACATTTTGTAGTGGGCAGATTTATTTCCTTTTGACCCATGATTGAGATGACCATAAAGTGAGTGGCATAGAAGTGGTCTATGAAGGGTAGTGTAAGTGTCTCGGCCATACCCAATGGTCTTTTATGCTTTTGCTTCATGGTTGCTAACTATTTGGTAACTATCCTTAGTGGGACATGGTATTATGGTAAACATTATTTTTCTTTGGCCAAATGGCACCTTGGTTTTGATGCTAGCCAAGAACTCCAAAGCCTAGCCTTGGTGTGGGTTCACCTAGTAGGATTAGTACTAGAATTCTAGGATGAAAAGATCTTGAGATGGTTAGGAAACACTTTCATACATTTTGTCATTGTAAACTAGGTAACTCTGCAAAAATCTAGATTAGCTTTTGCTAGACTCTATGCAAATGTTACCATCAATAGGGCACTCCTAACCATGGTCATGTTATCTACTAAGTAGGTAAGAAATTCCAAACCATAGATTATGAGAATGTTGCCCTCTACTACTAAAAATGTGGTCATTTTGGCCATGTGATGATGGATTATAATGCCCTAACATAGAAGGATAAGCAAAAGGTGGGCTCATCTGGAGTAGTTAAGCCTACCATTTTGCTAGAGGAATCTCTCACTACTCCTATAGGGGTAGAGGTTGAGAGGAAGGAGGATAACCTAGGAGGCCTAACCACAAAGGCTATAATCGAGAAAGATGGGGAAGTGGTAGCCCGCCCTCTGGTTATGTGACCAAGTGTCATGACAAAAATAGAACTGAAATAAAGGAATACCCATTTAGGAAGGAGATTGATGAGCTCTTGAAATCCCCAATTCTGTAAGGTGATACTGCACACCAAAATTTGGAAGAAGGTGAGATTTGAACCCCCCAGGGAGATCCAATTGAAGAAGAAGTTACATGCAATTATGTTGTTGAGAGCAAAGTAAACTCAGCTAGGACCCCAATCATTTTGGCACAAAAATAGACCATAGTTTTGGTGAATCTTGTCAAGAACTCCTTACTTATAAAGGAGGTTAGAGGAGCCTCCAACAAATGATAAATATAAAATACTGTTAACAGCAACCACTAGAGGAATGTAACCTGAAAAGGATCAAATTGGTGACTCTAGAGGAAGCTACTACCAAAGTCATGAGAAGTATAGAAGTGGCTAAGGATATGATGGATTAATCAACCCCTTCCTACCCCCCAAATGAGTGTTACAAGAGATTGGGAATTCGCTAAGTGGAAAAAGAGGGGTGGAAAATAATTAGATATGGGAGTGACAAATATTGTGAGATGCCCTAACAAAATAACAACATGAACGAAGCAAGAAATGAAATTCCTTTCTTGGAATATTAGGGGGTTGAATAACTCCTAGAAATAGTATGCTCTTAGACAATGTATTCTAGTTGAAAAGTTAGATTGTATTCTCATATAGGAAGCTAAGATGACTGACCAAAATTTTATTAAGCTTACTACTAAGTTATGGTCTAGGGATTCCTTCTTCCATTTGGAAGTGGAAGGGGCCTCGAGTAGTATAGAAAGTATGTGGAATACTAATGTCTTGATAGGTAGGGAGGCCCATAAGGAAAAAGAACTCCATGATTACAGAGCTCAACAATGGAAAAATATTGTGGAACCTAGTGAACATTTATGCTATATATGCCAAGGTTGAAAGAGGGAAATATGAAGGATAAAAATATCATGTGCATGGAGGAATTTAACTCCACCTATACCCCTCAGAAAAGTTGGGGGAACAATGACTTCTTGAAAAGCATGCAAGATATGTTAGATTTTATGAATACCTATGATCTCATGGATGTTAAGCTACAGGGTAACCCTTATACTTGGACCAATAATAGGAAGGGAAGGGACTCATTCCAAGTTAGATTAGATAGATCCAAGGGAAAGGACTTGATCTTGTTCTTTGGGGACTGGCCACACATCATACCCTCCTCCCTACTTAACATTCCAACCAAGAACTATTTCTCTCCATTCCCTGATTATGTTCAATTGGATGAATGGTCTAGTGAGTGGACCTAAAAAATTTAGGTATAAAATTATGTGGTAATGTCATTCAAACTTTAGAAATAAGGTGGAATAATGGTGGAACATTAGAGTGGATGGAACTGCAATGTTTAGGCTTAGCCAGAAATTGGATAATGCTAGGAGGAATGTAAAGGAATGGGTAAAGAGATATTTTGGGGATGTGATTAAACTCAAAAGGGAATTTGAAGAGGAACTTAAAAGGTTAAAAGCAGCCATGGAAGCTGGGACAACATGAAGGCTGCCACTCAAGAGCAAGAGCATTGTAGAGAGAAGTAGAAAGGAACTATTAAAAATGAGGAGGTCTTCTAGAAGAAAAGATCCAAAATTTCATGGCTTTTTGAAGGTGATAGGAATACCTCTTTCTTCCATATATCAGCTTCAAAACATTAAAAAAATGAATTACTATTACCTCCCTTGAAGAGGAAAGAGGAAGGGCCTAGAAGGAGTAGAGGGATATGGGAGAACATGCAGTTGAGTTTTTCATGAATACCTACAAAAGGGAGGACAAGAGGAACAACAATATGATTAGACAAAAGTTTTCTCAATACCATCCCAACTATGTTAGGGAATGAGGAAAATGACAAATTAAGGGAGAAAGTCTCTAAAGAGGAGGTGAAGAAAGTTTTTTTTTTCTATAAAGGCTCTCAAGGCACTGGACCCTAATGAATTCCCTCTAACTTTCTTTTAGCACTTCTAGGAAGTGATTAAAAATGAACTAGTTTGGGCCACTAGGGACATGATCAAAACTAGGAAAATGCTAAGAAGGATCAATAAAACCTTTATTTTTCTCATTCCTATGATCTAAACACCCAACACCATCAGGGATTTTAGACTAATCACCCTTTGTAACACCATATATAAAGTCTTCTCTAAGGTGATGGTCAATAGGATAAAACCTTTTCTGGAAAAGGTTATCAGGGACCCACAGAAGGGGTTTGTCCCAGGTCAAAAAATCTTAGATGTTCTGATTACCACCCATGAAATTATTCACTCCATGGAAAAAGTAGAAGACCAAGTATGGCCCTTAAATTAGATATTTGAAAGGCCTCTGATAGAATCAATTGGACCTTCCTATATGATGTGTTGGAATAGGTTGGGTTTAGATAGGATGTAATGCATGTCATAAGAAATATGGTGGAAACTGCACAATACAAGGTGCTTCTTAATGGGACCCCCTCGAGAAGTTTTGAAGCTGGTAGAGGCCTAAGACAAGGTGACCCTTTATCCCCTTACTTGTTCATTATGGTGGTAGAAGTGCTGGGCAGGTTAGTTAGCAAGTTGGCTATGTTGGGAGATTTAAAAGGCATCCAACATACTATAGCACTATCTCCTGAGATAATACAACAATTTGTGAATAACACTTTCCTATTTGGCGAGTCCTCTATCTAGGAGGTCAAATCTTGGAGGAATCTACTAACAAACTATGAGGATTTTTTAGGTCAGCAAATAAACCTCGTCAAGAGTAAGGTCTATTTTTTTAACACTTCTTAGGTCTTATCAATAAAAGTTAAAAATATACTAGCATGTCACTCAACAAACCTACTAGAAGCCTACCTTTGTCTTCCCCTAACAATAAAGGATGTCTCCACCAATGCAAAGAATCTAGCTAGGTGGAAAGGTAAGAACTTAGCAATGTAAGGAAAGTCCAACTGCTAGTGACATCTCTACAAGGAATACCTATCTACTTTCTTTTCATCTTAAGATTAATTAGTGTACCATTGAAAAACACAAAAAACTTCAAAGAAACTTCCTATGGAAAGCCATAGAGGAGAGTAAAGAATTTTTGGAAGACTATTTGTAAACCTAAAAATAGGGGAGTATTGACTTGAATAAAGCCCTTCTCACCAAAACAGGGTGGAGATTGTTAGAAAACAAGATTGGGTGGGGAAGAATCATGAGGGCTAAATACCTTTCCAACACCCTATTCATGTATTGTATGTGGGAAATGTGGGCCTCGATCTTCACACACACTTCAACATAATCATTATATGTATAATTACCTAGAATGAATATTGTGTTGTTCATCTGAAATAATTTGGCAAGTCGATTTGTTTCCTCCTAACTAGAATGGTTATGATATTGCTTTCAAACCAAGAAGTTAACAACCATACATCTAGTATGAAGGATTTATTTAAGCTAGATGATATGAAAATTTAAAGCTAGATGTATGCAATTAATCTACAAATAAAGGCAACATTTTAATCTAAATGTATGCATTTTAACACTAAAATGAGATTATTATGCTAGAAAATGTAAATCTATAAATGTATGAGAAAATGTGTATTTCAACATAAATTTAATACTCTCAACTTGCAACCTCTATAATGAGGAATTGAAAGCTTCTTAAATAGAATTCTAGAAATTGATCAATGGTTAAGATCAAATAGATAGATGGTCAAGATCAGAAATGAGATTCAGTTGGAATAGAAACCCCCTTATGCAAATGAAGTTAACTGATTCAATTTTAAGTATCATGAAGAGTTAATTGATTCTCTTTTAAGTGTGAGAAAGAATTAACTAAATTAATTCCATTTCCAATTCCAGTTCACTCAGAGTTTCCATTTTTCAACTAAAGAGAGAATTTGGAGAGTATATTTAATTTAATGAAATAGAATATGAGCTCATAAATGCATAATCTTAATTAATTGAATAATTAAATTCAATAAATTAAAATGAGGATATTATCTTATTAAATCAAATACATTTAATTCCCTTGTACATTAGGTAAAAGGTAATTTTTATTTAATTAAAGTATGAAGGCTTATAATTAAATTAAACTTAATTAATAGGTTTAATGTAGCTAATTTGAGTCAATACTTAGGAATTAAATAAAGAGTGTAATTCATACAGATTAGGGTTTTTTGTATTTGACACTTAGGTGAAGTAGTGATTATCAAAATTTAGAATTGCTTGGTAAAATAGGATTTAGGATTGATCAAAATAGACCAAAATTGGTTTAGCATGGAAATGTGATAATTTTGGGGTATAACATTTGCCCTTGTTTGAATGAATGTGCGAATAACATGTTTGATTCAAAGAAATTAGAAGTATGAAGCATAGATCAAGAAATGAGATTGGTTCCAAAATTGATGATACAAAGACCAATCAATAAGCTTTTTAAGGTTATCTCCAGAACAAAGCTTGACCTTAGGGGATCCATATAGAACACCTAGATATCAATATGTAATGAGGTTGGTTCCAAGATTGATGACATAAAAACCAATTGATAAGTTTTTTAAGGTTATCTCCAAAATGAAGCTTGACCTTAGGAATCTAGATAGAAGACCTAGATACCAAAAGTTGATGGAACAAAGATTATCAAACTTCACAAAATTATTTCCAGAATGAGACTTAATTCTCAAGAGCTAGGGTTAGATTGTCCCAATTCTTGTCCATTAGAAGATGACAAGATTAATCACAACTCATAGAGTTATCCCTAGAATGAGGCTTAATCCTTAGGAGTTAGGGTTAGACTATCCTGATACCTATCCATTGAATAGTGATTTGAAAGAAAGAGCTTAAAATTATCCTCAGAATGAGGCTTAATTCTCAACAAAAATTAGGATTATCTCCAAAATGAAGCTTAATCCTTAGCAAGAATTTGGAATTATCTCCAATATGAAGCTTAATCCCCTAGAGTCCAGATAGAACACTCTAATATTGGTCCATAAAAGAGATAACAAGACCTATCATGACACATAGAATCATCCCTAAAATGAGGCTTGATCCTCAGGAGTCGGGGTTAGACTATCCTAATACATGTCCATCGAACTCTGATAAGGACTACTATAAGATGTGATCAATTGGTCAAAAGATGAGATAGATGACATAGAAGTCAGATAGAGGGGAATAAGATGCCCTCAATCATGAGATACCTTGAGTGATGAGGACATAAGATTCAAATTGAGTTGAAGCCAGTTTTGAAAGATTTAATGATGCAATAATCCTACCCCTTGGGAGTGAAATCAAAAGATGGCACATCAGAGCAATGATGCAGAACAATATATTAAGACATACTAAAGAAATCTAAGATTTGGAAGAATGTAGAAGAGATCAATCTAGAGAAAATTTTGAAGTCAATTTCGAGTGATTATGAGGTCCAAAAGACTAAGTTTGACCAAAATTGATTTGAGTTGACTTTTTCTAGAAATTTTCTAAAATTTTAAAGAATATGTGATTTGAAAAGATTCCAAGATTTACAATGTGTTAGAAAAATTGAACTACATAAGCATTCAATAGTGTTAGTCCCAAAATATTAAAATGTGATTTTGAATTGTTTAAGTATGTTAGATTTCAAATTCAATCCCAAAAATGAGTGTTGAGATAATGGGTGTTGTACACATTACATAATATTTTTATTTATTATGTAATGTTGCACCTAGATGGATGTGCAACATGTAAATATTTCCATTAGATATACTTGATAAGTTGTATTGTAACATTGTGATAAGATTTCATGTAATTATTTAATATTGGGGAAAGAATTAAATTTCCAATATTAAATGTGGGGTCAAGAGATTAGGTAGCATATGGTTTTAGCACATAGTTTATGTAATACCACTTGGTGCTTTTGTAGGACTTCCTACTATATAAGTAGCCACAAGGGTAGTTGTTGAAGTAGTGAGTAAGTGATAAGACAAAAGGGAAAGGGGAAAGAGTCAAGTGAGACAAGGCTTGATAGGTTAGCCCTGGGAGCATTTGTGAAGGTTAGAAGTATGGCATGAGATGTGTAGATTCATGCTTGTTCACATGGATTTCTTGTATGTGGCTATGGATTTGAAGGCTTCCATGGCTTTATTGTAATGGTATTTTTTGTTGAATAATACATGGTGATGGATGCTTTTGGATGCTAAGTTTTTCTTTTTCCTCAATGAGGGCTTTCCAAGGTATATCTCATGTCACAAATTTTTTTTGGTATTTTTTCTATTTGTTAGGATTAAACCATGGACAAAAATAAAAACTAAATGCAAATATGAACATTGGATATATATAATATTGATATATAATATGCCCTAGTTTGGTCATGTTCAGAGACAATAAAAGATTTTTTTTGTTTTAACCCATGATGGTCATCAAATTTAATCCTGTCAGAATTTTTTGTTGCAAAAACACAACAAAAAAATTGTAGTGAAAATGGTAAAAAGATTGTCTTAGTAAAATGACCATAACTTTCTCTCAAGATATCAAATTTTAGACTTCTTATAGGTCTTGGAAAGCTAATTTAGAGAACTTCAATTTTTTTATGTTTGGTTCTATTATTTTGATTTTTTTAAGGTTTTAAGAGCCCAAAAATCATATATTATTTATTTTGAGCACAGATTAGGGCATAACTTGGGCATATGGAGTCAGATTTTAGACTTCAAGTAGTCAACAAAAAGATCTTGGAGAGCTCTACATATTGGTTCAAATTTGTTGTAGGTTTAGTATGGTTTATTTGGTGATATATTGATCTAAAATATTTATGTTATATATTGACTATGGTAACATCATGAGTTTATGGTATTGTATGTTTTGAGATTTGGATTTGATGTCATTGTATACTTAGTTCATATTTTAGATTGGTCTCATGATGATATAGTTATCAGTGTTTGTTTTGGATATGTATGATGACTTCTTGGGTCTACAAGTTGTGCAGTTTTGTAAGTGGTCTATACTTACAGGTTGCATTTATAGTTTGATTGTGGGTTGTCTTTGCCCATTGATCTTTCATTATTGATGCATATTCATATTGGTGGCTTGGATTTGGGTTGTCTATGCCCTAAGTCACATGATTTTTTGTTTTTTTCTTCATGTAGAAGGGATGAGCTGTTGTTACCAAGTACAATTATGATGGAGGATTGTGGTTGACTATTTTATATTCAAAGGTTGGACATATTGAGAGTTAGTTATCTAGTTTAGGGATGTGATCATGGTGCCATAGGTTTTGGCATGACATGATTGTATATATAGGAATATCCTTGATGTTCATTGGCTTAGATTCCTAATTTAGTTATGGTGGTATATCTTCTTGGTTGAAAATCATGGTTATTTGGTTTCTTTTGAGGAGCTCATGATGTCACTTTGAGTTCTTTGATGGTTTGATTCCTTGATTGATGCTCATGGTTAGAGGATGATTTTCATCATGATGTCATGGATAGCTTGGATACATATTTTAGTGGGAGTTTGTGATAGTGATAGGGTGATAGTTCAAGATTGGTTCCTAGTTTGGTTTGTATCTTCTTGGGTTTAGAGATCTTGGTTTCACTTGGTATTGACACTTTGGTTGTGTGAGTGTAGATATAGAGGATCTTCATGTAGGAGATGGATTTTATGATGCTATGAGTTACTCAATACCACAATTGAGTGGAAGTTTTTGGAATTATTATATTTATTGAGTGTTTTTAGATGTTGGATTTTTGTCTTAGATCATGTTGCTGTAGAAGTGTCTTTAACATTTTCATGGTGCACTTTTTATCTTCATGGCATGCAGAGATGGTTAGATCTTGAAGACTAATGGGGTTCTTGGTTATCTTCATGGTGTGTGGAGATGGTTCTTCATTATATGTGGAGATGGTTTTCTTCATGGTGTATGGAGATGGTTTCATCTTGAGAACTTTTGGAGTTCTTGGTAAAGGTGTGGTTTATTCTTTCATTTGACATGTTATCAATGGTGTGAGGATGGTTTGTTTATTATGTCATGGTATTCTCTTGATATGCATTTAAAGTTTTGAAGCATGTTATATCTTTTATTGAGATGGTTAGATCATGTTGTCATGTTTATGTTCTTGAGGCCATGGTTGGAACTTTGACATTGATCTTGGTTTGGTTTCTTGGTATTGAGTACATTGATCATAAGATGGATGCTTCATGATATTTTTATGTTGCATTTGGAGTTGGAATGGATTGATTGGTTACATGTGCTCATGGATACTTAGAGATGGTGGTGATGTTGATTTCTCTTGGATTAGAGAATTATTTGTTGGGATACTTGACAATTTCAGAAGGAGAGTCTGAGCGACATTCACCTGATATGGACTTGAGAGGAGATTATTCTTAAATGATTCTTGGTTGGAGATTTGGATATTTTGATGAGCATTCTGATTCCCCACTCTTGGTCTACTCTGTGGTTTTTTACATGAGATGTATAGCCCATTGTTTCTCTTAGGTGCATTATGTTTATGCTTGTCTTTCATGGATATGGATCTTGAGCTAAGGTACATGAGTTAGTTCTAGAGGGTTTATTTGAGAAATGGTTCAACATTGGTAATCTCCAATTTTATATGTTGTTATGTTGGTTGAGGTTGGAAGATGGTTCTATATTAGGTATATTGTTTGTATTAGGAATGGTTTATGAGTTTCACCTTCTTGTAAGAGGTTGACATCCAGGATTAGTTATATGGCTTAGGTTTTGTTGTGGCTTCTTGGTTAGGGTTTTATGGAGGAGATCATGCTTGCATAATTACATCTAGAGGTGTGTATAGAAGGACATGATACAAGTTATGATTTGCATGGTTTCTCTTTGGTCTTGGTTATCTTCCTAGATGTTTGATTTTACTTAGAATGGATTTGAGATTGGTTAGAGATTGTGATCAATGGTTTATGGTTATGTATGTCATGTGAGAGATGACATGGTTATTCCTTTATCGCTTTCCTTTGTTGGTTGTGAAGAGCTTGGGAGATTGTTGAAGATTTTTTTAGAGAGTTGTTCTTGTAGGTTATTGGTCTATGTATTGTGGATATCCTTGAGACTACATGGATTCACTTCTTTGAGATGTTGTGAGTAGATTGGTTATAGATTTTAAATTATCTTTTGTAGTGGGAGCTTCTTGGAATATATATGGTAAGAATTTCTCTTGAGGCTTGTGATTGTAGGTTATAGATTGGATATGTCAATGATGTGAGATTCACTTGGTATACCTTTTGGAGGTATGGATAGTTGGATGGCTTTTGCACTTGCTATGGGTGCTATTTCAGCTAGGGATATTTTTGACAACTATAGATACATGTGATTACCTTTGGATCAGGTTTTTTGTGCTTGGCATTTCAGTTGATGTAGAATTTTATAATCTTCTAATGTGATAGATCAAGTTGATTTCTCTTTGGATGGCTTCTATGTATGTCCAATGGTAGTGGCATAATAGGAGGTGAGATCATTCATGTTTGAAATGTTGGATACTTTGATTTTGTTGCTAGTACCAGGATGGAGCACTTTGTGTACTTTGATCCATGATGGTGGATGTGCTAGGAGGGATTGTTCCCCTGTTCATTTATGTGGCTACAGATTGACCCTATGCAATGTATACAATAAATGGGAAATTGTTGACATAATGGGTGTTGCACACATTACATAATTCTATTATTTTATTATGTAATATTGCACCTAGATGGGCGTGCAACATGTAAAGATTTCTATGGGATATACTTGATGAGTTGTATTTCAATATTATAATAATATTTCATGTAATTATTTAATATTAGGGAAAAGAATTAAATTTTTGATATTAAATGTGGGGTCAAGGGGTTAGGTAGCACATTGTTTTAGCACATAGTTTTAGCACAAGGTTTATGTAATACCACTTGGTGGTTTTGTGAGACTTGCTACTATATAAGAAACCATAAGGGTAGTTGTTGGTGTAGTGAGAAGTGACAAGACAAAAGGGAAAAAGGAAAGAGTCGAGTGGAACAAGGCTTGATAGGTTATCCAAGGGAGCATTTGTGAAGGTTGGAAGCATGGCATGGGATGTATGGATTCATGCTTGTTCACATGGATTTCTTGTATGTGACTATGCCTTTGAAGGCTTCCATGGTTGTATTGCAATGGTATTTTCTATTGAATATTATATGGTGTGGATGCTTTTGGAGGCTGGGCATTTTTTTCCCTTAATGAGGGTTTCCCAGGGTATATCTTGTGTCATAATTTTTTGTGGGAATGTTGTCTATTCTCTTGCATGTGGATTTTGATTGCATATTTATTTTAGATCTATTATAAATTATGTAGAAATGGTTATGTTCTTTGTTGCAAGTTTCCTTACAATGAGTTTAGAGTAGCCAAATTAGCTAGGGGTGATTTTCATGGCCATTAGAGAACTTTGAAAAATTAGGTCAAAACCTATATAAGGCCCAAAAGGGTCATTTTCAATTCATTTTTATTTTTTTATTTTGTGAAGAAGAGATGTATAAGGAGAAAGATGGTGGTCCTCATGCATTTGCATCAATTCAAGTGTTCTAGATGATATAGCCAGCCGATGAATTATGAGCCTCCAGTGAGTCATCGATAATCTCACTATATTTTAAATTTTCACATATTTTGAACCATTTTAGCATGTTTTTAGGTCATTTTTCAAATTTTCATGTAAATTTTCATGAAAGGATGTTTTCCTTGTAAGATGCCAATCATCTTTCACACAAAGAAGTACCAAGCCAGTACTTCTTCACCAGGTTTTGTGGGTTTCCTTGTGCAAAAGATACCCATCTCTCATGTAAGAAAACCTAAATTGACTTGTTATTTTGTTGGGTGTTTTGTCTCTTGTCACATGAGAAAGTGTTTCCTGAAACAAAAATTTGTAAGTTCACATGAGAACATGAATTATCACACAAAAATCTACTATAAATTACAAATTTAATGTTTGAAAATTAATATTCACATTGATAGTTTGCACTTTCATTCACCGTGTTTGCTTATCTAAGACTAATTGTGTGCATGTTGTTTTCATGTGTGCAAGTTATCTTTCCCGATGTCAGATTCAATTTTCATTACTTTCCTTATGGAACCTTATTGCAAAAGTTAGATAATGCTGACATGACACATATTGATGCTCTAGGTGTATCATATCTTTGCCAAATTTATGCACTCCTAGTGAATCATGGCCTATTGACAACATTGGTTGAGCATATCCATTCAGAGATGAACACCTTCCATTTACCCTAGAGAGAGATGACTATCACCCTAGAGGACATTTACTAGATACTTCACATACTATTCCATGGGCCATAGGTAGTATATGACATAGCACCACAAATAGGTACATAGGCACTAAGGGCCATTTTGCAAGAGGATCTTATCATGGGTAGAGCCATCACACATGATGAGTTACTACATACATATAGACCCACACACAAGTTAACATTAGTATTGGCCATATTTATCAACTACTTTTTGATGCCAGACAGAGGTTAGTATCGTTTAGAGTGAGAATGGGGACAAATATTGTAGTTGATGCTAGGGGCACCCAAGTGATATGGATGTGGTCTATGAATGCTCACCCATATGTTCCATGAGATGCAAGAGATTGTATACCCTAAGAGGAAGAGCATGGTTGCTAGGGTTTATGTTCTTTAGGTATGGGCATGGGAGCATTTCCCCATAACTAGACCCAATTTTATAGATGAGAGACAACCCTTAGAGTTGTGTAAATGTGGATATCGAGGTTAGTTGACCTAGATAGCTCTGGAAAAGACTAAGAAGTGGATAGATTGACTGGACAACCTAGTAATAGTAGTGTGGAGACTATGGAGAGAGATAGAGGCCTAGAATGATGCACCCATAGAGCTAGGATACATGTTTGCATCTCAACCACTAATTGGTCACTCCATGCAAGTGATAGAGAGATTCCCATTGACACGAGTCTGGTGATAGTATGGTTGACCATAAGTCATATCACAAGAGTACTATTTATATGTATAGCTTGCTATAGATCTAGATAATGGGTGGCTAGTGAGGTTAGACCCAAGCCATTTGATGATTGATGTGTAGACCATAGTGGTGACATAGTGGGATTACCTACCAATTGTAGTAGATGGGGGGATGACTTTGGCATATCAGGCATATTTTGTGAGTCATTATTTCCCTTGATTTACAAACCCAATGGGTATTGGCATACCCATACAGCTAGTGTAGGCACCACAACCACCACTATAACAACCATAGTAGGAGAGAGTGAGATAGAGGACATTATAGGTGCTTATTCATCCTTGACAGATGGGATTATATCCATATGTTGGTGGTAGTAGGACATGACATAGATGTCCTTGCAGTGAGATGGGATCTCTAGGAGAAATTGGAGGGGATACCTAGAGGCCACATACAAAGGCCAAGTAGCCAACTGATCAGGTAGAGTAGGTAGCAAGTGATGAGGAGATGTAGGATCAGCCTGTTGTTAAGCCAGTGGGAAAAGATATCTTGGCATAAACCTAGGATAACTGAGGAGATTGAGTGAGGATAGCATAGTGGTAGTTGGGTGAGTTGCATATACAACTTCCAGTGAGAGATACAAGGATATCAAAGCATAATCAAGAGATCTGCAGATTGTGAGAGCAGCTAGAGTGAGAGGGTCATAGATCAAAGTAGCAATAGGATGAGATTTGGCTATAGTTAGTTAGGGAAACATACTCGTATGCATCATATATCGCACTATTACCAGAGGAGGTAGAGTAGGTGCCTCAATTTTCACAGTATGCTAGAAAGTTAGGAGGTGCATGACCTCTAGTGAGGCTAGATATACCTCCTCTTCCTCCTTCACTAGTTGGAGGTGAAGGGGAAGGAGAGAGTTATCTTAATTTGTTCTGATTTTTCTTTGGCTATGTATCGAGTGGTGTGCTAGCACCATTTTGTATCATTTTGAGATTAACAGTGCTAGATTAGCATTCAATTTTGCACTGATGTACACTTGACTCCATATATATATATATGAAATTTTGATTTGAGTACCTTTACATGTGTCATCTTTCTTTCTTTATAGTTTTTTGTACATGATATGTTAATGCTATAATTATGAATGTAGTTTTGATATGATGTATGAATGTAGTGTAGATGAGATGAATTATGAAATGATGTATGAAATTCAAAATGTGAATGAACTAATACCTCATGTAGTATTCCATTGTGTTGATAGTGATAGACCTATCCCATGAAGATTAAGAGGATGAAGCAAAGAACTGAATGCTTGTGCAACCATGAAGAAAAATGAAACTTTGAAGAAAGCAACAATCCCTCATCACAAAAGATGAAAGTAAATCACTAATTGAACCATGTGCTTATGCAATGCAGCCCTATGCTAGATGCAACCCTAAGTTTGGTTACCAAGATTCAAAAATTATCATTATTACTAATCCTATAGTTAAATCCCACATGTCGTACAATTCCAACTAACATTAAAATCATGGGAATATAAATATAACACATGTTCTAGTTTTGTCAAGATTAAATATAAGCATTTGAGGCACAAGAAGCTAGAATGACCAGATCATTTGTCACTTTTAATGTAGCAAGAAAACATAAGCATCAAAGCATAAACACTACGATGATGAGAATGTTTCTTAAGTGCAAACACATTAGATACATGAGAGATCCTTCTTATACTAAGTAATCAATAAGTATTATGTCCACAACAACCCTTGAATTTGTAACTTGAAAAAAAAATTGTGCTAGGTATACTCGTAGTGACCCATACATTCACTTAGTAGATAGCATAAAGATTTCACTCCCACAAGAAAGGAGAAGAAACAACCTCAATGAATAGTCCATATAAAATGAGTTAAGGTGCACACAACCATCCAATATGAGATAGTGGCTCTTATAGTGGACACCCATTTTATATGGATGTTTTAGATCATTAGAACTAAACCAACAAATAGAAAGAAAAGAAAAGACCATGCCCCCAGTCCTCACTTCTCTAGTCAAAAGAGACATCATCAAGTTTCTCGAAGAGACATGATAAAAGTGAAAGAAAACCAAACAAATAAAAGATCAACATATCCCAAACAAGTTCATCATTTTTAGTTTAGTGTTTGTGTTATAGGATTGATGTCAAGTGTCAATCTTTAGAACATATATGAAAGAAATTTCTTTAGTAGGGTAATGATAGTAGATAGATGCAATTAGAACAATTGATGATTGAATTCAAAGAGGAATATTCAATAAGAACAACCTTAGTAGGAAACTAAGCAAAAGTAGGCAGATGTAGTTAGAACAACTAGAAAATATCATAAAAGAGATCTTTTATGAGAGAAATCTCAAAAAATGACACTAGCAATAGTAGTCAGATGTAGTTATAACAAGTGGTGACTATCGTGAAAGAGATCTTTCATGAGAGGAATCTCAAAAAGTAACTCTAGTGATAGTCGGTAGATGTAGTTAGAACAACTAGTGACTATCATAAAAGAAATCTTCCATGAGAGGAATCTCAAAAGTGACACTAGAAATAGTAGACAAATGTAGTTAGAGCAACTAGTTACTATCATGAAAGAGATCTTTCATGAGAGGAATCTCAAAAGTGACACTGGCAATAGTAGGTAGACACAGTTAGAACAAATGGTGACTATTTTAAAAGAGATCTTTTGCAAGAGGAATCTCAAAAGTGAGACAAGTGACAATAGGAAGACATAGTTAGAAACACTGGTGACTGTCATGAGATCTTCTATGACAAGAATCTAAAAAAGTGACAGTAGGGAGAATAGGAAAACATAGTTAGAACAACTAATGAATATCATGAAAGAGATCTTCCATGAGAGGAATCTAAAAAAGTGACACTAGTGATAGTAGGCAGATGTAGTTAGAATAAATAATGACTATCATGAAACAAATTTTCCATGAGAGGAATCTCAAATATGATAGTAGCAATAGAAGGCATATGTAGTTAGAACAATTGGTGACTATCATTAAAGAGATCTTCCATGAGAAAAATCTCAAAAGTGACACAAGCAATAGTAGGTAGATGTAGTTAGAACAATTGGTGATTGACACAAGAGAGGTTCCTATGACACTATAGGGTGTTGCCCTTAAGTTATGACAAAATTCAATCCATGGATACATGAGCGAAAGTAGCTTTAAAGCAGGAAAGCAATAGTACAAGAAGCTAGAAGATGTGCTACAAGATATAGAATTTGAAACAAGAGGCACCTATTTTCTAGGTTTTCACCTTCTTAGCAGAGATTTTTTATTATTTTGCTACCATGATGCCTATTTTCCAAGTTTTCATCAATGAATTTTTTTTAAAAAAATTTTGTATTTTTTATTTTTTTGTATTTATTCAACTTTTCAAATGTTTTTGGTATTACCAAGGTTCCTATTGCTAGGATTTCACCAAGATAATGATTTTTTTAGGACTTTTAAGAAAATACAAAGAGCTTTTGAAATTAGATCAGCTGTAGAATGAGTTTCGATGGAGAGTGTTGATGGGCCTCTTGAGTGCCTCTCCCTTGGTTGTAGAAAGTTGGTAAGCACTAGATCCAAACAATACAGTAACTATGTATGGACTAAGCTAGTTGGGTTTGAATTTCCTTTTTGTACTGATTGTTGCTGATTCTTAGGGTTTTCTCTCAGAATGAGATCACCTAGTTGGAAGTCATGTGGCTTAACTTCCTTATTTTATCTTCTAGACATACGTTGTTGATAAGCTCAAAGATGATCACACACCACTTACTGGCATTCATCTAGTAATTCTAGCTCTTGATGCTAAGATATTTTGTAGTCATCATCAGTAATGAGGCCCTTCATGGAGATTTTCAAATTACAAATCTCAACCTAAATTGGAAGCACAACATCTACTCCATATACCAAAGCAAAGGGCATTGTACCCATTGGAGTTCTAATACTTGTTTTGTAAACTCATAAAGTTGGATTAATCTGAAAGTGCCAATCCCTTCCAAATTTGTTAACTATGCGATGCAAGATCTTAAGGATCACTTTGTTAGATGCTTCCACTTGACCATTACCCTAGGGGTAATAAATAGAAGACCAATGTTGCGTAGTTCTAAAAGTTTTGTAAAACTCCTTAGGATTCTTATTTTTAAATTGTCCTCCATTATCAGTAATGATGGAGGAAGGTACACCATATATGCATATTATGTAATTAGTAATAAACATAGCTACATTTTTGTCATTTTCCATAAAGAGAGGGACTACCTTTACCCATATAGTGAAGTAGTATGTAGCTATAATGATGAACTTGTGTCTATTTAAAGACGATAGACATATTTGACCCATAAGATCAAATGCCCATTGTTGAAATGGCCAGAGCATGATAGATGGAATTAGCTCCCTAGTTAGAGCTTGAATAAGATTTCCATGGAGCTGGCATTTTTTACAAGACTTGGCATATTTGATTACCTCTTGCTCCATATTTTCCCAATAGAAACTAGCTCTAATAAGTTTACGAGATAGTGTCAAGCCATTAGAGTGAGATCCATAAATGCCCTCATGTACATTGATTAATGCACATTTGGGCTCATTGGATTTTGGACACCTAAGGAGTATTTTGTCGAGACCTCTTCTAAACATATCATTATCAGTAATAACATACCATGAAGCATTGTGGATAAGGTGACATTTTTCATTCCAAGGTAGATTGTCCAAAATTGTTTGGTCACACAAATAAGAGTATATATGGTGGTAGAAGAATTAATCATGTCCTACAATAGAATAGATCATTTGAGATTCATGGGAATTATAGGTAGGGTAGAGTAATGTTTCCACTAGAAACTCATGTCGAAGATCATTCTCTAGCATCTGTAAGATGGAAGCAAGAGTAGCCATTGCAGCAGCCACTTTGTTGTCTACCCAAGGAATTGGTTGAAAATTGATATGAGCAAAGTATTTCTTTAGTTCATACACCATGGGTTTATAAGGTATTAGTTTCTCATCCTTCATCTATTACACATCATTGATTATAAGCTATGAATCACCAAAGATGTTTAATTCATCCACTCCCCATTCAATTGCAATCTTAATGACTTTAATGAGTGCTTCATATTCTACAATTTTGTTTGTACAAGTAAACAAAATCTTGTGTGCCTTAGGTAGTAAATACCTCTATGGTGTTATGAATAAGATATTGACACCAAATCCCTTTTGTGTGAAGGAACCATCAAAGAACATCACCCAAGTTTGGTGTGTGAGCATTAGAATTGATTCATCAAGGAAATTGATGTTTAGTAGAAGAAGACTCTGTATTCGTGCTTCTACTAATTTATCAGCGATTTCTTGTCCTTTGATAGCCTTTCTCTTAGCATACTAAATGTCAAATTTTATTAAGATCATGACCCACTTAGCTAACCTTCTTGTATATTGAATGTCAAATTTTGGGGTATTACAAATATAATCTCCTTAATAATGACCTCCCAGTTGGGTCTAAGGTTTGTTATAGCATCCTTAATACCAAGTCCCTTCTGAGGAAAGGGGTCAGATGGTTGGTAGGAAATGGTAAAAAATAAGATTCTGGGAGGATAACTAGCTGGGGGGAACCACTATTCTATATCAAGTTTAGTGGTCTTCATAAACCTTTAAAAAGAATGGTGAGGGAGAAGGTAGCTTACTATATTGATGCCCAAAGGAAATGGAAGCTCTTATCCACTACTAATATTCCTAAAATGGATGACCCTCTAGTTAAAGAGTTGGAGGAAACAATCAGTTATCACAAACCCCCCTTGCATGTTCAACCCGATAAGGTGGTTTGGGATAAGAGAACTAATGGTCAATTCTTAGTTAAATCTACCTACCTCCTCATATTTGATAAGGATCAGACCCCTATTAGCTGGAGAAATACTCAGAATAGTCAATTGCTATTGAAGGTCAATTTCTTCTGGTGGATGGTCATATATGAAAAGATCTTGACTACTAACAACCTTAGAAGGAGAGTCATCTCAATTACTAATAGATTTTATCTCTGCAAGGAGGAAGAGGAAAACATTATGTGCCTCTTCCTTGAATATCCCTATACTTTAAGGGTATGGTCCTACCTTTGGAAAAAAATCCCATTGGTTTGGATTGTGAATAGAGGAATGGAACAATTTGTGGAGAATTGGAATTGCCCCTTCTACCATCCCTAGCTCAAAATTCTTTGGAATATCCTCCCCCCACATGTTTGTTAGGGTGTTTGGAAGGAGAGGAATAACAAGATTTTTAGGGAAAAAGAAAGGGGGGAGGAGGTTGTGAGGGAGATATTGAGGAATCTTGTTACAAAGAATTTTATGGTGGCTAAGTTTAGAGCACTGCAAGAACCCTTGAGCATGAAGGATGGGGAGATTTCTAGAAATTGGAACATTGTCCCCAACTTTTGGCACTTTGACAAGTTAAAAATTTTAGTAAGGAAAATGACCTATTGAATCCCTCCCACCATGTCTATTGTCAAGCTCAACTTTGATGGTATGGTGAGACATGGTTTGGTAGTAGCTAGTGATGTGCTAACAAATGATAGGGGAGAATTTTTGTTATCCTACTTAGGTAATTTGGGTTGGGGAACCAATAACATGGCTGAGGCCACTACCTTGCTTTGGGGACTAAAATTTACTATGGAGATGAAGTTTAAGAAGTTAAACACAAAAGTTGATTTTGAACTCATCATTGACTCTATCCAAGTGTGATCCCAATCAAGCTAGGCTATACATATCATCTTGGGGGACATTTTTCAATTCCTAATGGCCCTTGATCACTATGAGTTATACCACACTTATAGGGAAGGCAATGCAGTGGCAGATGCTATGGCACACTTGGGATTTGATTCAAGTAGCCTAAAAGGATGGATGAGTACCAAAATTCTACCAAAATATATTAATTTCCTCATTATTAGGGAAAATTTCCCTCCAAACTATGTTTGATGAATACAAAAATTTGGAGAACTAGCAATTTTGGTAGCCTTTCTAGTTTTGTTACAATAATGGTTAAGACTAATTTAAATTTGACAAGACCTTTCACAAGGATCAATCATATGTATTTCATCATGCAAGGGCATGGAAAAAGGAAAGACATTGATAACCTTAACTTTAAAAAAAGAGCCATGATTTTTTTGTGGTATTGGTTGATTACAAAAAAAATTATCATAATTATTACTATTAGGTCATTAAGGGATTTTGCTCAGACCATTTCCACTCCTTGTAATGATGTTTTAAGACTTCCTAAAATTTTTGTATATTGCATCCTTGTGAAGCATAAGAAAAAAGCTACTTTAACTACTAGACAAATTACTTTTAGCCCTATGTCTATGAAAATTTGGGTGGTGTTCTTCCTGCAAATGAAAATTGTCAAGCTTGTTGAAAGTGATTTCACTGAGGAGCAGTATTCCATGGGCAAGAACCTTAATAGACTAGAGCCCACAAAGATGGAGGATTTCTCCAAAAGGTAGGAAACTTGGATAATGTTAAAGGAAGGTGGTTTTATCCCTTACATGTAGTTTTATCCCTTACATGTAGGCCATAGCTGGCTATGACAAGAACTGTTCTTAATAGTTCATTAGTAGTTAGAATGATAGGAGGGATAATATCAATGGTATCACTTTCCAAGTGAATGAGTCCATAGCTATGGTGATGGGCCTTGAAATTACTAGCAAGAAGTGGTAGAAGATCACAAAGGTGATGAACAAAGTTAGTTTTTCTAGTTTTCTTAGAGGAAATGAAGCCCCAAATCAACATTGTGGTAGATTTTGGAGGGATAAGTTATAGAAGCCCTGGGATGATGTGTTTTTGGTTATAATGAAGTACCTCACTTTGGAAGGTAGATATGGTACATACTATTTCTATGATTTCCCTTTGCTTAGTGACTTCTTTAATAGGGAGTTAGTCTACATACCATTTTTACAAAAGTTAGTCTGCATTTCATTTTTTTTTATGCACACCTTAGAAGAGACGATTATGGATGTTAGGGGAAAAAAGAAAGGGGATAAATTTATTATTTTATACCAAGGGCTCATGTTTACTTTATTCCAGTTCCACCTAGCCCTATTCCCTCCCAGAGTGATTGTCATCGATAATTTCCTCCCCACTATTAACCCTCTTTGTCTAGAGTTTGCAGGTGGTAGTTATGCCCCTACTCTACAATTCTCACCTAGCCAAACCTCAACCAAGAGAAGGAAGAAAAAACCCTAAATTTTGGAGCTGGTTTCCAATAAAAAATAAAAATTGAAAAGAGGGTGGAGGTGGAGACTGGAGACTTGGATTAAGAGATCCCTAGCAATACAAGAAGATCATGTATTCTTGCTAATATCAAGGGTGGATTCAAACAAATGGCTAGGTGCTCAGAAGAGGATGAGGAGGAAGATACTAAGATATAGGAGAGTGTTAAGATTTTAGGAGATGGTAAGGAGAAGTTTAATGATGATACTAAGGACAAAGAAGAGGAGAAGTGGGATGACAATATTGATGGCACCTATGATTTTGAGGAAGAGAACCCTACCAAGAACCTATCCAAGACCCCACCCATATTTCTACCACTTTCACCCTATTATTTTATGCTAACTAGGAAGACCTCAAATCTGATATAGCTTCCCCTAACACTATTTCTTCTCCATAAAGAATGGTAGTATCAAAATATTAAGGGCTCCCACTAGCACTTTGGATGTGCAAGATAAGCGGAATTTACTGGTGAATTGTAGCAAGGCAATCAATTTAAGCAACATGGAGGAGGTAGTTGTTACTCTTAAAGACTTTCGAGGACTAAAGAATCAATGTAAGGCATTGGAGGAAGGCTTTGCCTTATTCTCCAAGTTCACTCTAAAGGTAATCCATGCAGCTGCAACCACCCTCCATCTTCTAGCTCAGTAGAAGGATGAAGAGGGCCTTGGGAATGAAGATTTGAAGCTTCTTTACAACTTCCTTGTGGAGGACTAGGCCAAAGTTCTTTTGGTTTGGAAAAGAAAGAATAAAGTTTCTAGTTAGTGGTCCTTTTCTCCTGTGCCTAGTTTTTTTTCATGGGTTCTCTATCGGTTGTTTCATTCTATCCAAATTTGATGGTTTTTCCTATTCTATTTAACTTGGGTATGGGTTGTGGCTGGTATGATGCATTGACCACCAAAATGCCTTTTGTTAATTTGTTAAACTCTACTAGTGTTATGTACATGGACCTTAGTACTTTTATTTACTATCATGATGCTACTATGTTCATTATGTAAATCATTGAGGAGTCTATTTGGTTTTTAGCTAGTATTTTTTCCACTATTATAAAGGGCTAGCCACCTTGTTTTGGTTGTTTTTATATCATAAACATTTTTTGTGTGGTAAGAAAAGCTAGTTCATGGGTAGGAACAGAATTTCAAAATCATAGGTTTGCAAACAAGCTCCTCCATAGCTAGAATAGAAGACCTATAATATAAATAATAGATGCACATTATTTTCCTAATATATTTTACAAGAAAGAAATAGCTCATTCAATAAAGTCATTTTTCTTGAATCCTAGGTTTCATATTGGTGCCTAATGGAAAGGGGAGAAATAACCTCCTTCTAACATTTCCAACCCCTTCCATTTATTATATCTTCTTTACCTTTGATTTCCCTCCTAAAAATATAAAAAAAATATATTGAAAGTGGTTTGTGATTCGCCTCATAATTTATCCACTTTTTAAAAAAGGAGAAATTTCTATAGTGGGAATTGAGCAATTGAATTCAAGAACATCAAATCCATAGAGGGTCAAGCCCCCCCCCAATTCCCTCAAGAAGATATCCTCATCAAAATTATTTGGTTCTAAGAGAGATGTGGAGATACCTAAGGCTCCACCCAAGAATAAAATGAAGTAGGTATAGAGTAAAAAGACAAAGATTGTGTGTCCTCAACAGATGAGAAATGGGCTCCCTACTCTAGATTATCACTTGGAAGATACTTTGCACCATTAGAGTCATATAGAGGTCACTCTTCCTAAGAACATGATTGTGCCTCATATTGTTTTCCTTAGGAAAACATCTCTCCTCTAAAAAATAGTATTGAACCCTCTCAAACCCGATGACATTAGGGACTAGATCTTGCTTGACTGGGAAGGGTCAAAAGAGGTTCTATTCTATGATACAGACTATCAACTCTTCATGATCCTTTTCCATTTAGAATATTTTAGATATTTATTTTAAAAATATAAAGGATGATTTTTTTTATGCTATGGTATTGTTACTCTTATATTGCCAACTTTAAATTGGTCACCATTTTTTGTAGTTTTATGCCACATTGGTTAGCTCTTCCTAGTGTCCCCTTGGAATACAGAGACATTGAAATCATAGAGATCATTACAAACAAGTTGGGAATATTTATCAAGCATGACCTATTCCCTTTGAAAATTTCCAAGTACCAAATAGGGTATGTCTATTGCTTAAGGCTTTTCAATCACCCCCTTCTAAAATCATAGTTTGATGTCATTAGGGTTCATGGGTCCAACAAATCATTATTTAGGATACTTACAGTATCCACTCACAGTCCTCTTTCTTACCTAATCAACACATTGATTGTAGAAGTTCTTTGTAGGACTCCATAATGATTTGTGAGGATCACTACTATTATCTTTCTAAATTCTCGCTATAAAATTAGAATGAATCTTTAGAAGCATGGTCAAATCAAGTTCTCTATACTTTGGAAATGGAGTGACAAAATTGCTCTTGTCACAAGTGAACCCTTTGTGGAGTAAAAAATATATTTCGTATTGTGCCTGAAGGTGTTCAATAGGTTACCAAAATTTATGTATCCCTAGCTCCATTAGACACTCATGGAGCTATTTCTCAAGTGTTTATAGATCCTAAGGTGGTTTTGAATGGGGGCATTTCACTTGTTGGCCCCTCATGTCACATTGAACCTGTTGTATATTCTAGTACACATACTAATGCTCTTCATTTCTTTTCATATGATGGAGACTCAAATGACCCTTTAATTCCTTCACTTATTCACCCCTCATGTTACTCTAGGCTTGTTGCATATTTTTTAACTCCTCACCACCCCACCCTCCCCAATGTGCAAGGAAGGTTTGATAGCTTTTTCTCTTGCTTCTAAAGACTTAGAGCCACAAAAAAAAATTTGGAGTAAGAGAGAATAACCCAAGGTTAGTTGGTTGGTGTGTCTCTGATCTTGTTCCTGACCAACTTGGTACCCATGGGCATAAAGTCAAAGTTTGACATCTAAAAGACATTAGTGCCCTCCACATATTGCTCATCTATCCATTACTGCATCTCATCTTCTGAAGTTGTAGTCTAAAGGGGTTCATCTAGGATATATGGCAATGTAAATGTAAAGCATCTCTTTCATCCCTCCTCTATGACTTTAGCCAGCTGAGTCCTGAAACTAAAGGGTAGATCATCCTCATCACCCTCTTCTTCTGCCTCTTCTAAAATGGGTTTGGGAATTAACAGAAAAGGAATTACCTTCTTGATCACCTTTTGTCTTAATCTTCCTTTTTTTGGTGTGGATGGAGAGGCTTGTTCTATCTATCAAGGCGGGGAAACCTCTTGTACTTCTATTTCTATTTCTGGTAGCACTTGGGGATCATCTTGGACTTATGTGGTCTCTACATTCTATGGCCTTTATGTTTTCCTCTCTTTTTTGTGGAGGTGTCAAAATTTCTTCCTCTTTAGGTTTAGCTTGTTGAGGAGAATTCCTCTTCCTCTTTCCTTTACCTTTACCCTTTTGAGCTTGATAATAGCCAACTATCCTATCAAGTTGGTGCATTATTTTTGGCCTTACAAGTGACTGAGTTGTAAATGTAGGCATGGTGACCTTTGCTCCTCTACCCCTAGCTGGCTGAGCTTGCAAATGGAAGATCATTATCTCTAGAATTGGATCAAGTTTGAAGGGTTTCTTGATCCAATCCTACATCAATTTGATAACGTGCCTTGCCCTATGGTTAATGTCCAAGTTTTCTTCTCTATCTATCTTGGCATTCATAATAGGCTATTCACCAATCCTATCTTTATTGAATAATAGATCAAGCAACTCCTCTATGTTCTATTGCACTATCTTCAATGGAACCTTTATCTTCAAGGCCTTCTCTACTAGATACAAAGTCATCCTACAATAATCCCTTATGTAGAAATCAGTCATTTTTTGAATTCATCTAGTGATCTTTAATGACTTCTTCATGCTGAAATTTTTTTCTTGCTAAAGATTTCATTGTCCCAATATTATCAAAATATGGTGAAGGAGAATTATACTCTCCCAAGGGATATTGATTCCATTCACATTTAAAAGAAGAGATATTTTGGTATTGATCCACCTAAAAAGGTCCTATAGTCATAGCCCACCTTGAACATGCTTTATGCTACTTTCTAACTCTGTCATATGTAGACAAGAGTTGTTGGGAGATCTCAAGAAGAATAAGCCTATCACTAGGATACCTAGGGAGCTTCTTAGGGTTAATAGTTGTACCTGCTACCCTTAAATATGTAAATGTTCAAAACTAGATATAATAAGCCCCAACTAGTAATATCTATACAACTACCTCCTCTAATATTCTTTTTACATAATCTCTTTCTATGAAACAAAATATGGAAAATATGAAATCATCATTTACAAGTCTATACTCTTTGCTTTGCTCTGAAAGCCTCTTCTTCACTAGCCAAGGATATAGAATATATGGCCATGTGTTAGCATCTTGCATGCTACCCCTCTTGTAGAGCCATGGATAATCTTTCACTCTTGTGACTAACAAGTACACCAAGTATTATGTCATGTAAAATTTCCTATTATTCTTCATCACCACCAACTATTCACCCAAATTCTCACTGAGAGTAGAAGCCCAATCTAGTGGCATCTCTACTTTCTTTATGGTCTCAATAAAATGCATCATAAAAATTTTCAGGTGTTTGGTTGTCAAAAAACCCATAATCCTATTCAAAAGTATGATTGAGTATCCAATATCCTCCTTCCTATATCCTCTTGTCATATCTACTTTGCCAATTTTATTTTGCAAAGGAATCTTCTCTATAAGGTATGAAGATTGGATGATCTTAGAAGCCTCGTCAATGTGTTCCTAATACCATCTCTCTTCTTGCTCATAGGTTAGTCTAATGAATTAATCCACCCTTGGGAAATGGAACACTTTCTCAATGTTCTTGGGTCAAAGATCAAGGATGATCTTTCTCATTATGTTCTTGACTACCCTCTCTTCAGGAACAAAATGTTCTACAAGTGTCATAATCAATTCTAATGACTATACTGATACTAGGTGTGATGCTGCATTAATGAGCCCTGATTAAATCAATGCAAAGATCATCTAGGACCTCTCAGTTGGTTTGTTGCACAATTCTAAGAATTCTCCCAAATCTATGTAATCCAAATCTATGTCTCAAATCTTTGAGTAGTTATCTTGAGACAATGATTTTGTAGGAACACCTTGGAACTTGAACACTACTAGTTTTGGTACCATTTTCTTGCCAAAAGAGGATAAAGAAGATTCCATTTAGTCTAATGAATTGATCTGCCCTTGGGAGATGTAGAACTTTCTCAATGTTCTTGGGTTGGACATCGAGAATGATCTCTCATGTTATGCTCTTGACTACCCTCTCTTTAGGAACAAAATGTTTTGCAAGTGTCATAATCAATTTTGATGACTATACCAACACTAGGTGTGATGCTGCATCAACAATCCCTGATCGGATCAATGTAGAGATCATCTAGGACCTCTCTTTTGGTTTTTTGTATAGTTTTAAGAACTCTCCCAAATCTGTGTGACCCAAATTTATGTCTTAAATCTTTGAGTAGTCATCTTGAAACCATGATTTTGTAGGAACACCCTAGAACTTGAACACTACTAGTTTTGGTTCCATTTTCTCACCAAGGGAGGATGAAGAAGATGTCATTATAACTACACACAAGGATGTACATTAGTTTGGATTTTGAGGAAAAATGGATTAAGGACACCCTAAAATGACTCACACAAAAATCTAAAAATTTGATTGCTCAAAAAACCTACAAAAAAACTTAATTTTAACATATAACATGAAAGAAGTAATTAAAGCATAGCACACCAAGCACACTAGGTAGATGCACCTAGTGCACCTTTGCTTTGTAATGGCTTTTTTTGAAATGGTTGCAATGCACACCCATTTACTTAGTACAAGTTTTTATTAATTTCATTAGGGTGTGAGTAGCGCACCTAATCAGGTGTGCTAATGTGTACCCTTGCCTTTTATGTATTTAGAGTTTTTTTCCTAAGTTTTTTCTTTTTTGTCATTTTTTTAAACAAAATTGGGTGTGCATCAATGTACCCAGGAAAGTACACTAATGCACACCCAATTTTGGGTGTATTTTTATGTTTTTTAAGTTTTTTGCAATGTAGAAGCATGTGCACATTAGTGCACCTAGGTAGGTGCACTAATGCATACCTACTTTTGGGTTTTAACTTTATTTTATTGTGTTTTGCATAGGTGGAGGGTGGAGGAGGTGCACCTCATGGGTGTACAATTGTGGCTAGAGAATAAAATGAAGATGGAGTGAAGAAAAAGGGTCGAGGGGGGGGCGGGGTGTTTGGGGGTTTAAATAAACCAAAGCTCCTTTGGGTGTTGCGTAGGTGCATAGCTACAGATTTGTGCATCAATCAAGGGTGAATACTTCCTCTCTACTCAACTTGGCATACTAGCACACCAGTTGACATGCACTAGTGTGCTTTTCTTTTTGCCAAACAATCTTATTTTTTAAAAACTCTATTTTTGGTCAACTAGGCTTTCTAGTCAAGATCTAAACATGAACTAGGGAACTAGATAAGGCCTTAAAAGGACTTAGATCTTGGACTAAGGAATTTGTAAAGCCAAAAAATAAAGTAGGGGGCCCCATTTTTTATCAAAATGGGGATTGCATTGTGGGACCACAATAGGTTTCTCTAGATTGGTACCTATTTTCTTTCACTTTTGTTATGTAACTAGATGGCTTCTTTTGTATGAATTTTAACTAGTTTCTTTTTTTTTTTTGTTGGGTATGTCTCAATTTATCATTTCAATGACTGTTTATCTTCTTCCATCTAATTCTAGTGATCATTATCACCCTAGCTTGGTAATGGATGTCTCCAAACTTTCAACTGGTTAAGTTCTCACTGATAGCTCATGGGAGAGTGATTGATTTTCTCTCTATACATTTGGGCATTTAATAAGCTTAATTGTTCTTATTCATATGACTCATTTAGTATATATCTATTTACAATTACATTTTTATTTTTTAGAGTTTCTCCTTTTAAAATTTATTTGTTTTCCCTCCATTAATAAAATGTTTCTCATAGATGCAAAGTACATATACAATGATGGAATGTCCTCACTTTCTTAAAAAAGATTAAAGTTTGGCATGTAGGTAATGGATTTACAGCTCTTCATTGAAGTACATTTTTGGCACATCATACTACAATTCCCAATATCATTCTGTGTGTTTCTATTTATACCCATTCCTATCAGGTATTACTCATTCTCACCTTTGTTTTTCCTCTCTCCAAAAATGGAATATTGTCCAAAGAATTAGAAAATTTTCCTACAATTTCTTGAGTGGGAAAGACCATTCAAGGACCCCATCTAGGATTTATAGCTAGCTCAAGTGTTTATCTTCTCATGTTTTTGTGATGTGGAGGCTAATGAGACTCAGAGGTTAACTTTTTCCCACTTCATTTAGTGTGGTTTTCTCCATATTTTACTACAGGGGTTTGCAGGAAGTGATCGCATGCTCTAGGGGAAAAGTGGTAGTGCCCCTTATAGGGTCCTATAGTTAATAGCCCTAGGCACACTCCCTATCATGATATAGGAAGGGGTCAAAGGGTAGTAGCCTTGAAGCCAAAAATAAATTTAACATTGTGAAAGGTTCCAAGAGATATATATTTTTTACTATTTGGCTTATTCTAGTCCTAATTTTGAAAGAAAGAAATAATATATAAAAAGGATTTGGGTTAGGGATTTTATGATGTATGATGAGATAATAGCATGTTTACATGGTATTTAGTTGTTAGGGATTATAGATTTTAATTAGGTTTTAATCACTGAATAACAAGAATATTAGACTCACTGTTTAGTGGACATAGCCCAAGGATTGGGCTAACCACATTAAATATTTGTGTCTTATGTTCTCTTGTGTAAAATTTAGTACCTCCTAATATTATTTATATTTACATGTCATTGTCATTTCTATCTCATTAATCCTAATACATATGTGTTCTTCTTTAGTAATATAAAATGCATTATTGGGGAGGAAGTGCTCACCTCATCCAAAAACGGTTAATTTTTCCAACTCAACTATTTTCAATATTTCTTTCTTGTATCATGGACTTTATTTAATTGTGGTAGGATCTTTATTGCATAATAAACTCCACATTTTCCCCTCAAATTAGGACCTTCGTAGCTCTATTAGATCTCACTAAATAGTATTATCTTTGGTGGGGAAGTGAATTAGTTGTTATCATTTTCTGGTAGGACACTCTAAAAAATAAAAGAGAGTTCAAACTTGTCATGGATAACTTGAAAATGTCTATTTGAATTCATCATACTCATACACTTTAGTACATGTTATAGTATGTAGGACAAGTACTATCCTTGAAATGTGTTTTGTAACTTTGTACAAGCTCCAAGCACTCGTCACCATCTTGGGTCACAAATTCCATCTTCATCCATTCTCCTAGTTGGGATTTGTATCATATGAATCTTGTGCTCCTAAAAAATGTCTCTTCTCATCTGCATGTAGTTGATTCACTATCTGAAGTTTCCCACCAATCTGGTGGCTTTTTTGGTAGGTCAAATTTCCACCAACGTGTTAGTTTTGAATTATTTGTGACCCTCTAACCTAAAAATTGTTGAGGTTGTAGATGGGTGACATGTGATTCTATTGGAATAATAGGCTAGCCTTGGTAGATTTTTGTTTTTAGTAGCTAGTTTCTTGATGTTTGTATAATCCCTTTCTTGTAATTTGATGACTGTCTTGAATTTTTTACTCTACACTAAGGTTGTCTTATTAGATTTATGGTTGTACTATATTTCTCTTTAGTCCTCTATTGTGGCTTTTGGGGGCTTTTTATTTTCCCTTTTGTTACCAGTATGGCACTCAATTTTACTCCTCTCTAGATCTAATTTTTCAACCAGTTTTTTTTTTTTTTGAGATTATCAACTTTGGGTTTTGCTTCTAGTTCATGGCATGTTTTTCTTTTCCAACTCAAATATCAATTGACCAAGACTTTTTTTTTTTTTTCTTTAGATGCATTTTGACATGCTTTCTCAATACTGAACATCTAATTTAGGTGCTTTGTTGAGTGCTTATTACTGTTGATCTCATTTTGGTTTTCACAAGCCAATGAAAAAATACTTAGTCATTATCTAGCAAAGAATAGTGCAAGCTAAGTGCATAGTGTATGGTAAACATAAGTGCCTAGACAATACAAGCTAAGTAATATGATAGTTAGTGTCAAGAACTAGTAGGTGTTGAGAAGTCAGTGTGTGTTGAGTCGCTTAGGTGCCAAGAAAATAGAAGGTGCTAAGTGATTTAGGTGCTTTGCAATAGTAAGTGTTGAGTTATTTAGAAGCCAAGTATTAGCATAAAGAGCATAATGAAGGTTGAGCATCAAAGCCTATTGATGTCAAGTAACCAGTGAATGACATAGTTGTTTGTTAGTACAAACTTCTATGTAAACCATTTTTGGCAACATAAACTTGAATTTTCAATTATAAGAGATAAGGATTGAGTCATATTATGCATCCCAATATAATGCATGCAACTAATGACAAAAATGGAAGCAATTAGGTAGCAATAAGGATCAACCACAATCATTGATCATAACCTAGCACATCTTCACAATGCATATGTAAGTAGGTAAAACCTAAGGAGGAATCCCATGCACAAAGGAGACAAATGCTAAGAAAAAAGAGGGAACTCATGATGGGGATGATGGCTAAGATGGAGTTATACAATACAAAATTAGTTTGAGAAGAACATAGATAAGCAGTGAAAAGTTAGAGAAGATAGATCTAATTAGGAGGACCAAGAGATAAATAGTAAAGAGGAGATCTAACATCAAGCAGCAAGGTGCTAACTAAAGGATTTAGTGTTGAATCATTCTAACAGGTGATACAGAGTAAATCTCTTAATAGAGTAGACTTAATAGGATTTTGTAAACATACTAACAGAGTAATTACTTAATTGAGAGTTTGAAATCCTTTAGTCAAGGTGAGACCTAACAAGTCTTGTAAGCCTTTAACAGGGCTGACGTCACATAGGGTAGATCATAGTTTATAATCAAAACCTTTTAGCCATAATAGGCCACACTTTACAACTGTAGTAGTGAAGATTTGTGAGTGTCATCCCCACCCTAGTTTTACTTTCTCATTGGAGGGTTTTTGGCTAAACAAATTATTTGTGTCATGAGTTGATTTACTTTATGCTATGGATGTGATGCATGTTTAATTATTTTAGTTTACATGTTAAGTTATGAGATGGATTTATGGTGAATTATTTTAGACGTAAACATTTTAAGTGTCAGCTCACCCCCCACCCCCTCTCAAAACTTACTTTTCCATTTATATTTCCAAGAATTGGCATCATAGCTTAGGTCTCTTAAAAATATATCTTGAGAGGTAAAATCTTGAAGGTGGAAGTCTACAAATTGAGAAAGACTATTGAAAACTAGAATATTGAAATACAACTTGTTCTACATTAGCTGAATGAGGAAAGAGATGTATTGCAACAATCATTGAAGAGAAGAAAGGAAATAGCTATGCAAAAAATGATATTCAATATCAACAAATTGATACTATTGGATTGTTTGAGGATAAAAACTTAGAATAATTTGATGTAGCAATTATATATTTGATGGAAAAGAATGGTGCCCTAAATGAAAAAGTCAAGAATCTACAAAGGGAACAAGAAGCCCAATAAGTAATGTTATGCGAGATGAATGAACTAAAAAAGAAAGATGAAGAAGATAAATCCATGATTAAAGAAGACAAAGATTACTGGCTAACAAACTTGAAGAGAAGACATCAGATGTAGAAAAGCTTGCAAACATGAAGCTAGACATAATGAATTAGTTGATGCTTTCTAATCAAGAGCTGAATAGGAAGACTTGAGATCACAACCATGAGATCATTAAATGAACTACTACATAATGAATTGAAGGTAGAGATAAAAATCTTAAAAAACCTAGTGAAGTCATAAGGTACTTTGAGAAATTGATGAAATCACTAAGACCTAAAAGTGATACTACTAGATTGGGATATACTATTATTGAGGAAGGAGAATCATCTAGAAGTGGTGAACAAAGGAGTAAAAAAGAAAAGACCAACAAACCCACTTGTCATAATTGTGGAAAATTGGGTCACATAGCAAATGTATGTAGGAGCAAAACTACCAACCAAAACCCTAAGCAAAAATACAGAGGATATTGCTACAACTACAACAAGAAAGGACATCAAGGAAATAAATGTAGGACCAAGACCATTAACAATAATATATTTTTAGGATATTGTTACAATTGTCTAAAGTATATGAAAATCCAAGCCTAAGTGGACATCAAATAAGAAAACAAAGGTCCAACATAATGGAAATTGTTACAATTAGGATTACAATACAAGGTATACTTGTCACTATTGTAAAGAATATTGACATATTTTTCAATATTGCATCATTTATCCAAGGTCTAGATGTATAAACAAAACTTTTCATAGCTTTAGTGAGCCCACAATACATCTATCTTCATCATGCATGCATTTATAAGATTATGCAATCACTTAAAACTTGTAGCTTACTATCAAATCAAATTGCATAAATTCAAACATAAAGAATAATGGATTTGTCAATGCACTTGACATTATGATTTACATGGAAAACCAATTTGGGAAAAACTATCAATAACAAGCTACTCTTTTTCACTCTTCTGAAGTGATGCCCTATGAAAGGCCAACCCTATTAAAGCTTATAATACACACTATTAAATGTGACCCTATTAAAGAATTTAAATGACCTTGTTAGGAGTGAGCCTTGTTAGAGGACTTTAGACCATTCACTTGGAATGTCACCCAGTTAAAGGATTTATAAATGATTATTAGGTCAAAGTTAATCCAAAGGATTTACCCTAGACTAATACAATTGTTAAAGAGTAATAGTAAGGCTTGATCTAATAACAACTTACAACTTCATTTAAAAATTATAGATCATTATTTCATTCCTCCATTTTGTTTGGCCTTCATACTTTGTAGCTCTAGTAGTTTGTTCACCTTTCAAGTATTCATATCCTTAAGCCTTCTTGCTTAGCATGCCAATGCAATTTCTTCTATAAAGCCACTTGATGAAGCAAAACCCTTGTCTCCTTGTCTTCCTTATGTTTTCACACCTGACCTCTTTGCTTCTTACCAACCATTCCTATAAATAGGAAATAAAAATCTTTTCCTACTCATTTTCCATCATCTAATTTAGGGTTAGGATGGATTAGGTAGGATACAATGAATCTATCCCACATTCCATCTCTTTTCTAGAAACTTCTCCTAGAATCCTTTTTGAATTTACCTAAAAATGGTTTATCTTGAATTCTATGCCACCAGCTCATCAATCTTATCTTCCACCTGGTTCAAAAATTCTAAGAAATTAAACTTATAAGCTTAGATCCATCGAATTCATGATCTTTTAAATAATGCAACATCTTGGTGTTATCTATCTTCTAATGCTCGACACACACTATGTTGCTTGACATCCTCTATGAATTTTATCAGCATGAACTAAAGTTTACTGGTGATCAACATCAACTAAACTTTACTTGGCATCCATTGTTCTTCTCACCATACACTACAATGAACTTTTACTTGACTCCAACTAAATTTTTTCTCAGGTTGTATTGACTTTTCTTGGCACCTACTTTCCACTCGATCAAGCTTGGTAGACAACGTTTGTGCAACTTGTTCTCCTAAACTTTCTTAGTGTAACCAACCTTTGTAACCTTAAGTAGATTATCAATATATTATGTTATCATTTTCTTAACTAATTCTTGTACTTCTTTATATAATTATAACTCAACCTTTCCTCTCAGAGCTATTGTTACATCTTTTTAATAAATCCTCTTCATCAATCAATTAAGTGATAGTACTTAAATCATATAAGTAGTTGTCTTACCAAAAAATAGTAGGTTTGACATCAATGACAAAAAAATGATTGAAATATGAAATCTTCTTTAACAATCTTCTTCTTGTAATCTTATCATTATAATCTCTCTTCACAATGATTTTTTTCAATTTGATCTCAATAATCTCCCTCTTTGGCATTAATGGTAAACCAAACTGATCAACCAAGTGGCGAAACACCTTGTTCAACCAAACTAACTAGGTTAGAATAGTAAGAGAATACCAAAAAGAAAAAAAAGAAAATTTTTCTTGTATTGAAATCTCTCCCTCTATCAATAATTTCTATCTTTTGAGTAGGTTACGAAACTCTTTCTTATAATTGCCTCTGAGTTTCTTCTTATATCACCCTCTTACTAGGTAGATTAGGATTTCTCCCTCTTTGATAACTCTTCTCCCTTTTGTGTAGCTTCTAATCATAGATTTTCTCTTCTTAATCAGTATTCTTGATTAGTAATATCTCACTCTTTGATCAATAAACCAATTATTATTCCTTTGTTTAGCAATTATCTCTTGATCAACAATCTCACCCTCTATTTTTGTGTTTAGTGATCTCTTCCTCTTTGACAACAATGCTAAAGAATTGTCATCTTAACATGTAGATATAAACTTTTTAGTCTATTCATTTCTCTCCCTATCACCTTGCTTGTGACTGATTTGAAGTTTCAATTCTTTGATTACTTTAGGTAGATCCCAAAGTAAGATCCTCTGCATTAATTTGTAATATATAAAAATCAGCTTGTTTGATGTAGGGCACTCCTCTTTGTTAGTTAGATAGATTAAGATAGGGGTATCACCCCTAGTTTACCTCTTAGATACTCATGAGCTTCCTTAGGTAATGCTTTTGTAAAGATGTTAGTAATTTTTTTTTCACCACTTTATCTTGAACTAATTCTCTCAAGTAATGATACTTGATTTCAATGTGCTTAGTCTTTGTGTCCATCACAAGATTATTTCATATATTGACTTCACTTGTATTATCACAATAAAGTATCACTAGTTCTATGATCTCTTCCTTCATACATTTGAGTAGTTGTTTGATCCATAAAATGTTTGTGTAATTTACAGTAGCAATAGAAACATATTCAGCTTCAACAATAGATTGTGAGGTGCAACTTTGTTTCTTGCTATTCCATGTAACCAGTCTCTTGCCTAAGAAAAATGCTCCTCCACTAGTGTTTTTTCTATCATCAATGTTTTTAGCCCAAACCATACTCCTCTATTCCTTTAAGATATCTCATTATTCTCTTCACAACCATCAAATGATTCTCCCTAGGATTTGCAGAGAGTCTTACAACTATCCCTACAAATAATGCAATTTTAGGTCTTATATGTACCACATATTGTAATTTTCCAATCATAGACGTGTATAGTGTTGGATTCACATTAGCTAAATCATCATTCTTTTATAGCTTGAGTCCTGTCACCATAAGTGTACTTACTCATTTTGAATCCTCCAATCCAAAAAAATTTAGTATTTCTTTGAAATATTTTGAATAAGTGATGTATATTCCATATTTCATCTAATATACTTGCAAACCCACAAAGAATTTGATATCTCCAAACATAGAAATTTCAAATTCTTGCTTCATTTCATGTGCAAAATTTTTACATAAAGAATCTTAACCTCCAAATATGATATCATCAACAAATATTTTAGATAAAAAAATACCTTTGCCTTTATTTGTCTTTATGTATAGATTTCTTTTATCATCAGTCCTTTCAAGTCCAATCTTTAGAGGATACTTATGAAGTCTCTCATACCATGCTCTTGGTGCTTGTTTCAAACCATATAGACCTTTGTGTAATTTTCATATCATGCTATTATTTTTAACATCAACAAAACCTTTTGGTTGTTCTATGTAAACTTCTTCCTCTAATATGCCATTCAAAAATGTGGATTTAACATCCATTTGATAAACTTTGAAAGCTTTGTATGCAGAATAAGCAAGTTCTTACTCCTTCCAATCTAGCAAAAGGGGAAAATGTCTCTCCATAGTCAATCCCTTCTTCTTGTGCATATCCTTTATAGACTAATCTTGCCTTGTTCCTTGTTACTTCACCATTTTCATCTAGTTTTTTTGTGAATACCCACTTGGTGCTAATCACATTCTTATCTTCTGGTATAGGAACTAGAGCCGATGTCTTATTTTTCTCAATTTTTAAAATCTCTTCTTCCATGGCCTTAATCCAATCTTCATCTTCTAATGCATCTTTTACTAATTTAGGTTCCTTCATGCTCAACAAACATGTATTGTTTCTTAATATATTTCTTGTCATTGGTCTAGCATCTTTATCTCTACTAGTTTGTGTAGTAGGATGATATCTTTTGACATATTTAGACAATCTTGGTTTAGCTTTTGTTTCTTCATTTGATCTTTTATTTCCGAAATCATTTTTCACATCTCTATCAAGTAAATCAATATCTCTACTAATCTCACAATCATAAAGGGATTCTTCTTCATTCTATAACTCAACATCTAAATGTAGCTTGGTTCCTAAATGTAACTCAACATTCATATTCTATGACTCAATAGTTATTGACACATCTTGTTAGTTTGTAACTTGATTTGTAGCATCTTCTTTAGCATGCATACCTTCATAAGAGAATACAAATGATTTGTATTCTTCTAGTTCTTTCATAGGTTTAGTGTCATATACTTCTATATATTCATCAAATTTCACATTTTCACTTTCCACAACTTTGTTAAATACTAACACTTATAATCTTTAATTCTTGTGGAGTAACCTAGGAATATACCTTTTTCACTTTTTGCATCTAGTTTACCATTCTTGAAATCTTTGACAATATAGAATTTTTTTCCAAATACCTTAAAATATTCTACATTGTGTGAGTATCAATACCATAGTTCAAAAGGTGTTGAATGAGTACATTTCTTGACTTGTACATGGTTCAAGGTATAGATAGTTGCACTTACAACTTCTCTCTAGTATTTCAAAGCAACATTCTTCTCCATCATGATTGTTCTAGCATAGTCCATTGTAGATCTATTCCTCCTTTCATAAATTCCATTTTATGGAGGGGTTCTAGGCGTAGATGTCCATCTTTTGATTCCTTTATTAGTAAAAAAATTCTCAAATTCATTTGATGTGAATTCTCCTCCTCTGTCAGATCTTAAACACTTCAAATTTTTACATGTTTCCTTCTCAACTCTTTCCAGGTACCACTTAAACATTTATAAGCTATCAAATTTATTTTTCACAAACATAGTTGTCATCATTATAGAATAATCATCAAAAAACAACATAATATACTTTTCTCCTTTGTAGCTTTCCACTTCAGTTGGTCACACAAGTTATTATGAACAATCTCTAATATTCCTTTAAAGGTATATGTTTTACTCTTAAAACTTGACTTTGTCATCTTGCCTAACTAACATTGTTTGCATATTACACTAGTAGGCTTCTTCAACTTAGGCAATCCTCTAACCTTTCCCATGTCAATAATACTAACTAGTATATCAAAATTGACATAACATAACCTTTTGTGCCATAGCCATACATCATCAAATTTTATAACTAGACAAGTAGCATCATCTATATCAAGATAGAATAGATTACTTCTAGTCTAATCACCTTTTTCAATCATTCTTTCATTTTTGTCATATATCTTAGTAACCTTGTTTTCAAATTCAACCTTACATCCCAAAGTATTCAATTATGACACACTCAAGAGATTATAGTTAAGTCCTTCAACATGATAAGCATTATCACATAAAATCTTATCTGTGAGCTTGATTGAACCTTTTCCTCTTATCAAAAATGGTGCATCATTACCAAATCTTACACTATTTCCATCATAAGAATTCAAGGTAATGAACTTACTTTTGTCTCTAGTCATGTGATGTGAACACCCACTATCAATGATCCACCTGTCATTCTTGTTTACACAAGTCACAAGTGCAATAGCCTCATCTTCATCATATTCATCCTCCCTTGCAACATATAACACTTCATCATCATGTTCATTAGATTTTTCCTCTTCAGTAGCGTAGCGTGACTTTTTTCCTTTGTCTTTGTAGTCCTTGCTATCTTCATCTCCTCTACCCTTGTATTTGTCACCACCTCTATAATTTTTCTTTTTCTCTGGACATCTAGCAGCAATATGAAAAACTTGATTGCAATTGAAAAAAATGATAAGTAATTTACCTTTGAACTTACCTTTGCCTTTATGGAATCTTCTTTCTAAAAGTACTTCAAGTTGTTCAACATTCTCCTCATTTGTATCGCTACTATTAGTTACATATTTTATGTCTTTCTTCTTCTTCTTCTCATCAAGTTCCTTTAATGACACTTTAGCTTTGAAAGTAGATTCAATACTCTCAAGTTTCTAATTATCAAGGTTAGATAGCTCAAAAGTAGTAAGTCTACCTACCAATCCTTCAAGTGATAGATCATTCCCTGGTATGCATCTTAGTTCTTGAATTGTAGAGATTCTAATAACATTAATAGGTAGTAGTGTTCTTAAAACTTTTCTTAATACAATATCATCATCTAGTTTTCCATTAGCTTCTCTTATTGCATTAACTACTTGTTTTATCTTTGCAATATATTGAGAAATATTTTCACCTTCTTCCATTCTCATTTCATGAAACTTACCTATGAGATGTTCAGCTTTGGTTCTTAGAATATTGGTGTCTCCTCCATAGATGGTAGCTAGGGCATCCCACATTTTTTTTGCACTATCAAGACTTTTAATATCATCAAATTTAGCATAACTTAAGGTAGAGGTAACCAACATTACCTAGTTATGTTCTTTCTTCTTTCTCATATCCTTAGTAGTTGGGGCTCCAATAAGGTCAACATGATCAATGGTAATGGTAGATTGTGCATGATCTCCAAGTCCTCCAAGGTGTAGCTTCATCAAACTTTTCCATGTAGGAAAGTTATCTTTGTTGAGATTTAGTACTTCTCTTTATGACATCTTGATCTTTGTGCTTCTAGTACCTTTAAACTAGTCCTTTTAAGAAGATGGATCTAATACCAATTGTTGGAATACTTTTAGAATAACTAAGGGGTGAATCAATTATCCAACGTCTAGATGTATAAACAAAACTTTTCACATCTTTAGTGAACCCATAAAACATTTATCTTCATCATGTATGCATCCATAAGATTATGCAATCACTTAAAACTCATAGGTTATTGTCAAATCAACGCAGAAATGTAAACATGAAACATAACAAATTCATCAACACAATTGATACAATTATTTACATGGAAACCCAATTTGGGAAAAACCATCAATAACATGCTACTCTTTTTCACTCTTCTAAAGTGATGCCCTATGAAAGGCCAACCCCATTAAAGATTACAATACACACTGTTAAATGTGACCCTGTTAAAGGATATTAATCACCCTATTAGGAGTGAGCCTTGTTAGAGAACTTTAGACCATTCACTTGGAATGTCACCCAATTAAAGGATTTACAAATTATTGCTAGGTCAACCTTAATCCAAAGGATTTACCCTAGACTGGTACAATTATTAGAGAGTAATAGTAAGGCTTGATCTAATAATAACTTACAACTTCATTTTCATATTACAAATCACTATTTCATTCTTTCATTATGCTTGACCTTCATACTTTGTAGCTCTAACATCCTGTTCACCCTTCAAGCATTCATATCCTTAAGCCTTCTTGCTTAACATGCCAATGCAATTTCTTCTATCTCGTCACTTGATGAAGAAAAGCCCTTTTCTCCTTGTCTTCCATTTTTTTTTGCACTTGACCTCTTTGCTTCTAAACAACCATTCCTATAAATAGGAAATAAAAATCTTTTCTTGCTCATTTTCCATCGTCCAATTTAGGGTTAGGATGGATTAGGTAGGATACAATGAATCTATCCCACATTCCATCTCTTTTTTAAAATCTTCTCCTAGAATCCTCTTTGAATTCACCTTAGAATGGTTTATCTTGAATTATATGCCACCAACTCATCAATCTTATCTTCCACCTGGTTCACAAATTCCAAGAAATCAAACTTTTCAGCTTAGATCCATTGAATTCATGATCTTTTAAATAATGTAGTAGCTCGACATTGTCTATCTTCTAATGCTTGGCAACATTGCATTTCTCAGCACAAACCAAAGTTTATTGGTACTCAGCATGAACTAAACTTGACTCAACATCCATTTTTCAGCTTGCCATACACTAGAATGAACTTTTACTTGGCTCCAACTAATTTTCTACTGAGCTTGTACCGACTTTTCTTGACACCTACTTTCCACTCAGTCAAGCTTGGTGGACAACCTTTGTGTAACTTGTTCTTATAAAATTTCTTAGTGTAACTAGCATTTGTAACCTTAAGTAAATTATCAATACATCATGTTATCACTATCTTAAATGATTCTTGTACCTCTTTATATAATCATAACTCAACATTTCCTCTAGGTGCTCTTGTTACATCTTTTGATCAAATCCTTTTCATCAATCAACTAATTGATAGTACTTAAATCATATAAGTAGTTGTCTTACCAGAAAATAGAAGGTTTCACATTAGTGACAAAAAAATGATATAAACATTTAATCTCCTTAAATGATCTCCTTCTTGTAATCTAGTCACAAGAATCTCTCATAACAATGATCTTTTTCAATTTGATCTCAACAACTGAAAACCCTATAGAGATTGAGCTTACAACTATATAAGCATGATGCAATTAATACATGATTTTCATGTCTATATAGTCAATTTACAAGTCATTTTCACTTACCAAAGTTTGAAGAGCATGAAGGTAATTTGTGAAAGGAGATTCAAGTGTTTGCAAACAATATTTTATTGCAATTCAATATTATTTAGCAGATTTGGGAGGTATTTAACTTGTGTCAAGTTACATTGTTTCATGTTTTGCAAACCCTAATGAGTTATAATGGTAGAAATTTTTTCAATAGTAGTTAGGAAGAAAAGAAAGGGATTTTTAAATGTTCAGCTCTGTTGAGCTATCATTTTGCACAATGCATAAGGGTAGGAATCTTTTTGAATTCCTCTCTTAAAAAGTTAATCTTGAGGATCAACTGCAAGGTTTTGGGTGATCTTGCAATCTACTAGAATCTATTCAATCGAGGATAAATGTAATTGTTCACAAGGAGGCCTTTGTTGATTCATTTTGATTTTGGATGAGATGAAGAATCTGCACACTACTTCAAAATAAAACATGAAACAAAGAACTATGTTTTTGGATTTTTATATTTTTTTTATGAATGAAGTCTAAGAATGCAACTAAAATGAATTCCTACTCTAACAAGGGGGTTAGTAAAGAAAATAACAAAACTTTAAAGAAAATAACATGAAATTGAAATCCTAACAGACATAAGCTATGGAAAATGACACATCTACAAGTTAAGCTTTCAAAGAAATTGATAGATAACCAATGAAAGGAGTAGTGCTTCCTCGATTCCATTGATGCAATTGCTAGTGAGAAAATTAGTGATTGTATGATGTTTCACCCTTCATCAAATTGCGAGGCCATGAAAGTGCACTCATGCGAGATGAAGAGTTATGCAAACACAATTCAATGATTTCTTCTCAATCTAGTTATGTCAGGTGAATTCGTCTAAACCATAGCAAACACCAAAATTAATGAACAACACAACCAGAAACAAAGCAATAAAATTTTGGCTCAATCAAAATTCCATGAACATAAATTCACAAAACAATAATACATTTAGGCAAGAATTACTACACTACAAATGTGAATGCCAAAAGCATAATTTTATTGCAAAATAATGGCAGCCCCAATTACATATTATAATGGAGTATTTGAAAGAAATCATCTCCTCAATTTGTGTTGAGAGTGAGAGATATATTAATGCAATAAAATACTTTTAATTTAATAAAAAAAAACTAATAATCTAACTAGTGCTAAGTAGGACTCTATCCATTTTTATTCATTAATTGGATGCATGAGCCTTTACATGTTAAAAAATAAAGAATTTATGAGAAGAGAAAGAATAAGAAAACCTTTAGTTGAAGTGGAAGTGTTAGGAAGTGCCAAAAATGGAAGTTGATCCTTCATTGGGCATTTGTTAGAGCTAAACTGCTGTCAAAATGCATTTCTGATGCATGGAAAGCTCTATTTTTGGAATTGGTAGTTAACTATTGACACAAGTCTAGAAAAGTGTACATGTGGACTTGGGGACCTATGCACCTATAGACCTAGGCACCTGTAGACCTGTGCACCTCAAATGGTCTAAAATCTCAAAATTGAAATTCTAGCTTCTAGGTTTTGTTCCCCTTTATCTTAAGTTTATGTCTAGATGTTTGCCCTTGAATTTCTCTATAATCTCAATAATTTTAGCTGCATCTAGTAAATCTAGAGCCCTATACTTATCTTTGACCTTTTGTCTATAATTGTCTACCTCAGTTCAAGTCTCAACAAAATCCTTGAGTTTGGTATCCAATTATAATAAGGCTTCCTTTGTTCTGAAAGATAGTCGGATGTCTTCATCATTAATAGCTTCCTCAAAAATATTCTTAAAATTCTCCACTAATACCTCTACAAGCAACAACTTCTCCCATTCCTCATCTTCAAAAATCTCTAAATATGCATCGCTATAATGCCTCTTTGCTTCCAAAATTCACTCTCAGGTTTGGTCCTTGAGCTAATGGATCTACACATGTAATGTTTCCATTACTTTATTACTATCTACAATTTTCTCTATCCAATCATCAATCAAATCTAACTCTTCCATTGTATACAGGTCTACCAAAATCCTATCTCTTTGCCCATTTATTGTTTGCAAAACTTTTAAGTCTTTGCTCCAAGCTCGTACTTCATCCATAATGCTGAAATCCTACTTCAAAATTGCTACCATCTTATTCATATTCTCCTATGTAGCATGCAGTAATTTTAGGTTCCCCTGGATGATCAAAATGCCCTTCTCTTCAAAACTTTCTTGCCACTATTGATAGGCTTTCAAAATGGATCTAAATGTACATCTCCCCCTTCTCTAAGTATATTGTTTGAGGTCTCCTTGGGGTGCTCAGGGTCTAGAGGACCAACAACTTTGGCTAAATATCATCTTAGGATCTCATTTTTCCTTTAAAGTGTTTAGAGTTTGACATCTCCCTATTCCATGTTCCTAAAAACCTCTTTAATCCCTATAGTCACCATTAATCTAGTTGTATCCAGTGTGGGCCTCCCAAGCATGACCTTTTTGATTTGATAATCTTGTGGACTGAGGCTTTCTATATCTATATTAGTAGGAGCGACAACCACTTCTGTAAGCAAATCATGATCTTGGGTACTGTTAACAAATGCCAAAAACCTCACTTCATGTGATGGAGACTTAGGATTATTCAAAATCTCAGCCAACTCAAAAATATCCTCCTCATTAGCATAGCATTATGGTTTCGTGTTCCTCATTATTTCTTTCCTAAGCTACCTTAGAACCTATTTAGCTAAAGACTTGGCCCTAAAGGATGGAGTATGTTGGGCTACCTCTTTTCCCTTATCACTCCTCCTTAGAGTTCTTTCCTTTTATGAGGGCTCTTCTTTTGTAGCCTCTATCTCTATAGACCCTATAGTTTGCACCTTAGTGTCTTGGGAAGCTGGTTGAGAATATTCTACCATTTTTCCCTCCTTTGATACTTCATCGATTGCCATTTGCTATGGCTCCTCCTCTTGTGAAGGTTCCTTGTAAACCTATTCTTCTTTAGAATTTAGAGGTAGTGGAGTTACCAAGCCTTTATCTACCATCATGACTTGTGGTGGAGATGAGGGAGTAAGATCAGGACCCTGTGACTCTGGCAGCATTTGTATCTAGTCTTCCTATTGGGGTTCACCTATAGGTGTATCCCTAATCTTGTCTCCAACCAATTCTATCCCCATGGGCATGAAGTCAAAATCTGACATTTTCAACACATCATCACCCTCAACATCCTACTCACCCACCCATTATTGTACTTCATCTTCTAAATAAGAAACTTGCAAAGGTTCTGTCATGCCCATATTTTCCTACCCAAAAATAAGAAATAAATTTCTTTAAAGGAAGACATGATTAAGATAACTATTTTCAAATACAAATTTCAGATCCACACTATAAGGAAAATGAAACTTTGATTAACTAATTGATTTGAACTCAAAAGAGCATTAGATTTCCATTTAACAATCTTTCAAATATGCATCTTAATAAGGCATAGAACTATTTCTTTTATTTTCTTGGTTTTCTTGTATTCAAATAGGAAACCTTTCATACATCACAAATGTAAGATCACAAACTTCTCTTTTGCATTGAACCATATACACAATCTTAAATCAAGTAGCAAGGCTTAGCTTTTATAAGTTTCATTTTCATTTCTTTGCAAGATACAACAATAATTATCAAAACCATTCACACAAGTGCCCTTTTCCACCCTACCATAATGGCATCATGAGGCTGCTTGTGCCCTAGCCATACCCCCGGGCAAGAGAACTCATTTCAACCAAGAGATCATGGATGAAAGCCTAAGAGTTCTCTCTAAACACTATGTAATAAAATTTCTAACAATATTTCATCTCAATACGTAAGAACTACTCTAAATGTATATAAGTTACTTATCTTTCTAGAGCTCTCCCTTTAGATGGATCTTCATCTTCAACCAAGAATCATTCCTCCTCTTCCTCCATCTTCTTCTTCCTCTCCATATTTCTATCATTCTCCCCTCCTCTTCTGCATATATCTTCCCCTTTTCATCTCCAACAATGGTGAAAAAAAGTCCCCCCCTCCAAAGTCTTCCTCCCTCTTTAATAAAGGCACATGGCTCTCTTATCAATGTGTCATAACCCATTGTTTCCCACTATTCATTTTCGTCACATTTGAAGTGGGACCCTTTTGAGGTGTCATAATGTAAATTTTAACCATGATTTGACCCTCAACTAACCCCCAACCTTAGGTAGTATAAGTGGGTTAGGTTATTTTAACCCAGAATGCACTCTAGGATCCATTTTAACCCCTCCAAAGTCCAACTTTAGTTCATATCCGATTTTACAAAAAGTTTGCATTGAGGTCGACTTTGATTGTTGTACAAGAGTTGGCATAGTTTTCTCAAAGGTCTTCATAATCATTTGATTAGGCCTTCATAATCATCTGTTGTACAAATTCAAATTTAACATCAGTAACTCAAACATATAAATATAAGACTGTAAACATTAATACATATCCTTGAATTAACCATAGATCAACCCATTAGATCAATATCATATTCCAACATCATTTCTTCAGAATCATTTGCATATGAAATTCATTTACAAATAAGTATCATTCTTTTTACTTTAATTTCTCTAATTACAAACTTTTCAAGAATAATAACCACATTAATAATTCATAGCATATGTATCAAAACACCTTACACCTTACACATACATTAATCAAATTTATCAACCATAAGTACTTACTCTCACTAATTATAGGATTAAAATCATAATATCTCTTAGAATAACATAACAAGTATCACTAGTATTCATTGTGTTATCTATATTCTATTCATTTCTGTACTTCTTTATTTTGAATTAAAATGATATATAATTTATTTCAAAACAATAATCACATAACGCAAACTTGATTTCCATTTTCATAGTCACCTTATGTAGAATGTATTTACCACAACACAATATCTATTCAATTCAATTGGCCATAATTTCAATTACTAAAACTATCTAATTATCATGATGAGATAAGATGAATAATATAAATTATTTATCCATAAGGTAACTCACATTAGCTAATCAAGATGTTTAACATAAATTACACAATTCATCATAGTGTAAATTAGTTCTAATGCTACCAGTCTCATAAACTATCTAAACTATCGTATCATATGTAAAGAGGTCCGACCATTTCTATTTATAATTATTGTCAATTGTATGAACAAAATCCATAGTTGATCATAATTTGAGTCTAAATTTTCACATTAATTAAATAAGTAGAATTTTTCTATACAAAGTATCACATAGAAATTTGCACCTAATATTTAGATGGTTACGAATGATAAGTCAATCTTTTTTAAACAATACTAAACATAGCAAGTCACATAAGGATTCTCCCTAATAATGTTATTGCATAAGTCTTATAATGTTCTTCTAATGAAAAAATTAATATTTACTACTAATCAATTTATAATGTAGACAAATTAACAATCGTTCTAGTCCTTACTTGGATGGGACCTTACATTCCCCTCCACTAGTCTTTGACTTCCTCCTGAAAGTCACCAATGTTTGTTTGTTTGTTTTTGTTTTTTTTTTTTTTTTTTTTTTGTTCTATCTATCAATTCCTACTCATGTAAGTGATCTTTCCAACATTTAGCAATTTATAATTGTATGAGCATACATAAAACATGATATATTAAACAAAATTGAAACACTTAACTAGGGCAACAAGGCTCAAACGAGTTACACTCAAGCACCAACAAGGCATACAACGTATCATAACAACACATAAACTCCCTTCCAAGGTTTAACACAATGATTCACCATTGGAATCATGAAACAATGGGTGAAGGTGGGCTCTCCAAGGAGGAGAATCTCTCAACTTCAATGTTGAGCCCAACTAAGCCCTTCACCCAAGGCATCTCTTCCCTCCCAAGGGTAAGTGAACCCTTCACACCCATTGACATCATATACACTCATACACAAGCCACATCACTGGGATAAACACATCACAAGGTTCATGAATGGTCAAGAGGTAAAATGTTAATCTCATCTGGGTCTGAAGTGAACTATACCATATAACTGTCTGAACCCACATCCATAGTCCAAAATCAGTAATCTGTGATCCAAGCCTCACTTGGTGGCTCGATGGTAAACAGACCCATCACACAAGAGGTCATCCATACAAAACCACATGTCATATCCCTTGTTTATGTAAGGTGGTTAGCCCCCAAGGAATACACACCACACACATAGGAAGGTAGTGGATAATAGCTGCATAACAACCTCACATACCCCCATCCTCGAGGGTTCCTTGCGTCTGCTTCCTCATATACACTCATCAAGTTCATCTCCATTGTCCTTGATGAGGAATCACATTACAACACAAGACCAACATCCACAAACACCAAGGAAACTAGTCTGGCCACAAAAAAAATTTCCAATGAAAGAAGTTAAATCATATATTTCAACAACAATAAAACAAGAAAATTTCAATGTATTGCAACAATAAGCTAAGTTAAAAAAAAATGAAGATTAAGGTTGTGGCTAGACTATCAAAGACAAAGTAAATAAACTTGTTGGTCTACACAATAAAATAAATCATAAAGTGCACATTACATCACTATGTGACTATATCTAGCCACCTCACGAGGAAGGAGGGAACAACGTCTAGCTAGCGCAGTAGCCCTTCATGTGGGCACTCTAGGTGCACTAACCACATGGCATGGGGTGTTCACCTCGGAAACACCTCACATCGAGTGGTACAGACTAAGCACATTGACTCACCCGACATGACCATACACTAGGTGGAGAACACCCACTCTAGTCGTATGTCGCATGGCAGTGTTCCTCACGGAGAAAGCATGTGTAGGACACACTCCGCATAGCAATCTCATGTAAGCATCACCATAGCCAGAGGTATACATGGCTAGGGTCCACCCATATGCACTTCCGCGTACACATGATCGAGCATCCATGGGTACCCCTCCACAAGAATGCAAGCATCTCCTATATGCTCTGCATCAAGTGGGAACTGAAACATACAAAAACAATAGTGCCTTCACGTAACTATATACATGGCATCGTGTTCTCAAGCTCGGCTCGCTACCATCAGCAACACGGCATCATTACCATTGCATCATGTCGAAACATGTGCGGAAATGGTATCTATCACAACATGTGAAAATCCTTCTTCCACATGTTGGATCTCATAGGAGAATATACACAAATATGTCTAAGGAGTCTTATTCTGAGTACTGGTATTTTGTTTTCAACTATGGGAATAGGTAACAACATTATCCTTTGTAAATATTCTTAAAGGTGGTATTTAGTAGGGTTACAACCAAGCAATAACTCATACAAGGTATGACTTCCACATACTTATGTACAAACATAATATCCAAGAACATTTGTTTTTAATTTACATGGGCACACATGACAATTGTTGGTTTTATACAACACTTCAATACAAATGGCAACGCTGGTTTAATCACATGGATGAGGAAACACAAGATGTCATGAGTCATGGCTTCACATAGGTTACTAACATATATAAATAAAGGTATGATATATTATATTGCTTCATGAACCCATACGCTTGCATCTACATAACCACATGTAATATTAGCATTAACCACAATGCTCATCTAATCTTCCCTAGATGAGGACATCAAACAATATTTATAGCCACATAAGATATTCCCACAACATAAAAAAAAAAAAAAAAAATCTTATCAACACAAGAACATATTAGCCCATGTACATCATTGCACGATTTCATTTTTCATTGAATCTCTACTCTACTCATTGTTCCATCCACTAGTTTATTATTGAACAAAATAGCTCACATCGTCATTACCATAACATACAAGCTATCCACATACATATAAATTTTCTTCTCTTACAATACATACCTTAAATTAAGCAAGGAGCATCTATTGGGAACTTGCATAATCAACATTTCCAATCACTAATATAAGATGGTACACATAAACATTCAATTTTTGAATACACACCTAAGCAAGGAAAAAAAATAGAGAAAATTAACCAAATGACATGGTATATCACTAATTTTAGATTTGAGAGTGAAAACGATATATAACTTATATTTCAATTCCTCTATAGGTATCGATTATCCTCATACTAAGGCCTTACTAAAGGTTTTAAGTACATTTAGCAATCTAATTCCTATAAGAAGTTTCTTATTACATCCTTCAAAATTTAAAAACTATGAATGACTATTAAAAATGATGTCAGTTTTCTATAGTCTTGACCCTTTGGTCTAGTACCCTCTTATATCTATCACAAGTAAACATCACAAAACTTTATTTATCTTCTAAATGTACCAATCCTAATTCAATTATACTCCTTGAGATTATGTTTCTTTGTAAAAACATAAAAATTTGATTTGTCTCTCATAGTTTAGACTTTTAGCATTTGAACTAGAGTTCTCATGATATTTACTAATTTTGATAATCTCGTAGGTTAAATGTGAAATCTTATATTCAGTAGTTGCTTGAATATAACAGTGTTATTTTTAAACTACCCTTTTTTTGTATAAGATTATTCTTAAAACATTAATCCCAAGATTTTATTTCAAAGAAAACAATTTAATAAAATTCACGCTTGACTAATTATACAACATTCAATATCTTAAAATTCGAACAAACTTGAACATCCAATGTCTTCTCTTCCAACTATTACTTAATATAGGATTTTATTTATTTTTATCTAATTACCAATTTTATTTATTTATTTAATTATTTATTATTGAGTTTAATTTCACTTTTGAAAGTAAATGATAAACCAAAAGATAAAATGTCCTAAGCAAAATATTTGCATTAGACATAATATGAGCTGTATTTCTTTAAAACCAATATGAGATGCCATTAGTTATAAACTTATTGCCCCCTTTTTCTTTAAAAAACACTAAAATTCTAAATCTTTCATTGTTCCCTCTTTAATATAAGGATGGCATAGGTTGATTACTAATAGTACAATCCCTTCAACCATTAATTCAAATGTTCTATGCATTATCAATACAAAGTCATTTAAACCCATAAGAATCAAGTGACAAAATGATAACTATTATTATTTAACCAGGTAATAAAATGAATGCTCAAGACAATTAAATTACCAATACATATGTATGTATAAAAAATATAACTTACAACTAGGTTGCCATTTATGCTACTTCTTTGCAAGGTCACTTTATATTATTTCCTTATTGGTAGCTCCCCTTCACTTTGTTTTACAACATAGCAATAAATTTTCATTTATTGATTTTAGACTAACTTTATTAAAGTGAAATCATATATATATATATATATATATATATATATATATATATATATATATATATATATATATATATATATATATATATATATATATATATATATATATATATATATTATAAATTTTTGTAATCCCCAATGTTATTTTCATTTTAATGACTTAATATCTAAATGGATTAATTAATTCTATTACATTATTGTATATAAACTATTAATTATTTCCTTAACATCATAATGAATATTTTAAAACAACATTATTAATTCTATTAATTAAATGGACACAAATATTTAATCTAACAATCCTCCTTGTTAAGCTCACTCTTAAATTTAAGAAATACTAAAGATAGTAATGAAATATTCTAATTAATTACTCTCTTTAATTTATTAATTACTATTATAATAATACTAAATTTAAAATCCAATTTCTAAAATGTTGTTTAGAAACAAAACTTGCATTTATTAAATTTAAAGCACTTTATAAATTCTACTATTTACTAAAAGAGAAAAATCATGTTTCCCTCATAATAAATCAAAAAAAATCACTTTACACCACTTAAATATTGAACTTAGAAGGAAATCTTTTTAGATTAAAAGCTCACTATTTTACTAACTTGCTAATATTGAAATTAGAAAGAAATCTTTATTAAAAGTCCACTTCAACATTTAAAATGAAAACACTTTCTTTTTTTAATTTTTAAATCTGAAGTTTAAATTCACTTTCCAATAGAAAATTAAAAGTCAACAAGGAAATAAATAAAATAATCACAACCTAATTAGGGTTCTCCAAAATTTTTTATAGAAATAAACCTAAATCTACTCTTTCATTATTTTCATTTCAATCTTGTTTCTTTTATTTTCTCTTCTTCTCCTTTCATATTCTAACCCTAATGCATGTTGTTCTTATTCATTATTGTTTCTTGCTCTTGTTTATTTGTGTTGTAGGTTTGGATTCAAGAGCTCAATGAAAGAGATTTAGCATTCTTCTCATCTCTATTTCTCAAAATTTTGTCCAAACCCTCATTCCTAAACCTAATTCAAAATTAAGTTTAGGACTTACATTTTTTTTTTTTGTTTGTTTCTCCAATTCATGCTTGTTATTCTAGATTTTGTTGCAGGTTGAAAATGAAGCTTTGATGAAAGATTCATGGTGTGTGTATATACTTGATGCATATTTACTCATGTTAGTTGTGTAAATATGCATAAAGCATATTCATCCATCAGGGTTGCAGATCTGAGTAGAGAGCCATGCTTACCCATTTTGTGGCATTATAATACTCATATTTTCATTTTGCAAGTTTGCAAATTTTGTTTGTATGCTCTCTACTAACAACATTTATTACTGAACTCGGTACCTCCTTTTACTAAAACACATTGTACATCCGCAGAGGGCTCATGCGGAGGAGAGTCCAGTGACGCCGCCACTGCACAATGAGCATTTACCTCGCAACTTCTACAGGCAGTGCAACACAGCAGGACAGGGCATGGGATACTCCTCATCCAACTCAATGGACCAGCACAGCAGCTTGGCCACCACGCCAAATCTCTCAAGCAAAGCGGGGAGCTCATCCATGGACGCGGATCGATCTGACGACCTCTCAATTTCTATGAGCAACGTAAGCGACCAGGAGATGGAGTATGTTTTTTGTTATCTCTTTCCTTGCCTTGGCATGCGCTCCAAATAGTGTCCCTTATCCAAAATGTGATATGCCTTATTGAAAAATTGGGTGGTTGACATGGACTGACAAAGTCATTTCTTGCATTAAATTATTTTCCCTTTTTTTCCAGCGCCAACTCTCCCTTCCTAAAACTCATGGAGTATGTCGTTGTCAAAAAGGACAAAGGGGGTTCAAGACATAGTCAGCAGCATTAATGTTCTCTAAGTACTCTTTTTAATATCCCTAAATGATGGCGCCTAGGATTTTCAAAGGGCTGTCACAAAAGTCAAGAATGGCATTAATTTAGCACTATTATATATATCTTTTTAAATTTATTTCTTTATTGATAGTGATGAGACATTTATGTCTGAGTCTATTGTTTGTTTTGAATTTTGTTTCTAGCTAGGAGTTGTCAATTCTTTTAGAGTCTTAGGTAGGTTCTTATTCAATAAAATATTACTCTGTAATTGGGAGTAGGATATTTTCCACTTTCCATACAAATTCTAGAGAGTTAATACTCTCTCCCAGCTTTTAGTTTTCATCTTGCCCTTGTGTTTCTTTTTAGATTATTTTTGTCTATAGTATTTGTTTGATTTATTTTCTCCATCAATTATGATGTTGTGAATGATATTAATAGGAGGGTATTTTAATATTTCAAAGCAATATCTAAATAAATGAATCCATTAGAAATCTCTTAAACTATAAAATGCAATTAAAACATGATCAAACATGACCCTAATAAACTGGCTTTTTCTATCATAATGGAATTTTAATAGACTTTTCTTATTGCACTAAGTCATGAAGAAATTTCCTTATATTTTCCCATGTTTATATAATGGTCCCAAACAATGTCCCAATGTTGCAACCAGGCTCTGATACCAAAATGTCATGCCCATATTTTCCTACCCAAAAATAAGAAATAAATTTCTTTAAAGGAAGACATGATTAAGATAACTATTTTCAACTACAAATTTCAGATCCACACTATAAGGAAAATGAAACTTTGATTAACTAATTGATTTGAACTCAAAAGAGCATTAGATTTCCATTTAACAGTCTTTCAAATATGCATCTTAATAAGACATATAACTATTTCTTTTATTTTCTTGGTTTTCTTGTATTCAAATAGGAAACCTTTCATACATCACAAATCTAAGATCACAAACTTCTCTTTTGGATTGAATCATATACACAATCTTAAATCAAGTAGCAAGGCTTAGCTTTTATAAGTTTCATTTTCATTTCTTTGCAAGATACAACAATAATTATCAAAACCATTCACACAAGTTCCCTTTTCCACCCTACCATAATGGCATCATGAGGCTTCTTGTGCCCTAGCCATACCCCCGGGCAAGAGAACTCATTTCAACCAAGAGATCATGGATGAAAGCCTAAGAGTTCTCTCTAAACACTATGTAATAAATTTTCTAACAATATTTCATCTCAATACATAAGAACTACTCTAAATGTATATAAGTTACTTATCTTTCAAGAGCTCTCCCTTTAGATGGATCTTCATCTTCAACCAAGAATCATTCCTCCTCTTCCTCCATCTTCTTCTTCCTCTCCATATTTCTATCATTCTCCCCTCCTCTTCTGCATATATCTTCCCCTTTTCATCTCCAACAATGGTGAAAAAAAGTCCCCCCTCCAAAGTCTTCCTCCCTCTTTAATAAAGGCACATGGCTCTCTTATCAATGTGTCATAACCCATTGTTTCCCACTATTCATTTTCGTCACATTTGAAGTGGGACCCTTTTGAGGTGTCATAATGTAAATTTTAACCATGATTTGACCCTCAACTAACCCCCAACCTTAGGTAGTATAAGTGGGTTAGGTTATTTTAACCTAGAATGCACTCTAGGATCCATTTTAACCCCTCTAAAGTCCAACTTTAGTTCATATCCGATTTTACAAAAAGTTTGCATTGAGGTCGACTTTGATTGTTGTACAAGAGTTGGCATAGTTTTCTCAAAGGTCTTCATAATCATTTGATTGGGCCTTCATAATCATCCGCTGTACAAATTCAAATTTAACATCAGTAACTCAAACATATAAATATAAGACTGTAAAAATTAATACATATCCTTGAATTAACCATAGATCAACCCATTAGATCAATATCATATTCCAACATCATTTCTTCAGAATCATTTGCATATGAAATTCATTTACAAATAAGTATCATTCTTTTTACTTTAATTTCTCTAATTACAAACTTTTCAAGAATAATAACCACATTAATAATTCATAGCATATGTATCAAAACACCTTACACCTTACACATACATTAATCAAATTTATCAACCCTAAGTACTTACTCTCACTAATTATAGGATTCAAATCATAATATCTCTTAGAATAACATAACAAGTATCACTAATATTCATTGTGTTATCTATATTCTATTCATTTCTGTACTTCTTTATTTTGAATTAAAATGATACATAATTTACTTCAAAACAATAATCACATAACGCAAACTTGATTTCCATTTTCATAGTCACCTTATGTAGAATGTATTTACCACAACACAATATCTATTCAATTCAATTGGCCATAATTTCAATTACTAAAACTATCTAATTATCATGATGAGATAAGATGAATAATATAAATTATTTATCCATAAGGTAACTCACATTAGCTAATCAAGATGTTTAACATAAATTACATAATTCATCATATTGTGAATTAGTTCTAATGCTACCAGTCTCATAAACTATCTAAACTATCGTATCATATGTAAAGAGGTCCGACCATTTCTATTTATAATTATTGTCAATTGTATGAACAAAATCCACAGTTGATCATAAGTTGAGTCTAAATTTGCACATTAATTAAATAAGTAGAATTCTTCTATACAAAGTATCACATACACATTTGCACCTAATATTTAGATGGTTATGAATGATAAGTCAATCTTTTTTAAACAATACTAAACATAGCAATTTACATAAGGATTCTCCCTAATCATGTTATTGCATAAGTCTTATAATGTTCTTCTAATGAAAAAATTAATATTTACTACTAATCAATTTATAATGTAGACAAATTAACAATCGTTCTAGTCCTTACTTGGATGGGACCTTACAGGTTCCTCTGGGGTACATGGCAATGTCACTATGGAACTTCTTCTCTTCTCTTGTTCCTTGGGTCTAGCTAGCTAGGTTCTTCTTTGCAAAGGAACATTTTCCTCCTTATCTTCCTCTTCTTCTTCTTCTTCTTCTTCTCCCTTGGGAATAGTTTTAGGGATAGATGGGCAAGGAATCATTCTCTTAATCACCCTTTTCCTCTTCTTCATGTGGATCTTAATCCTTTTCTATTTCTTGGAGGTGGAAGGGGATTCTAGTTCTATTTATAGAGGAGGAATTAAGACTAGTTGGATTTCTTCCTCTATTTGGCCCAGGGCAACTGGAAGCAATTAAGGATCTAGATGGACTTGAGTAGCTGTGATATTCTATGACCCATACACATCTATTTCCTATTGATGAGGAGGTGCTTACACTTTACCCTCTTATGTTTCAGCCCTTTGAGAGAGGTCCTCTTTCTTTTTCCCTTTCCTTTCCTCTTTGGAGGGTGATAGTATCCAACTAGGTGGTCAAGTTGGTATACTATTTCTAGCCTGCTAGGAGACTAGGCTGCAAAGATAGGAATGGTAACTTTCTTTCCTCTACCTTTCTCTGGGTGGGCTTCTACATGAAAAATCATTGTGTTAGGTATTGGATCAAGTTGAAAGGATTCTTGATCCAATACTTTGTCATCTTGATGACATGATTTTCTTGATGATCAATATCATCACTCTCCTCCCTGTCAAACTCGACGTTCATTATGGGTATCTCTCCAATTTTGTTTGAGTTGAATAGGGGATCCAACAGCTCCCCAAAATCTTGCTTTAGTATCTCCTCAAGAATTTGAAATTTTTGAGCTTTTTTAGGTAGATACAAAGTCATCCTACAATATTCCCTGATATAAACATCATAGTCATTTGTTGCATTCATCTAGTGGTCTTCGATGACCTCTTCATGGTGGAATTCTCTACCTACTAGACTCTCAACTTTCCCAATGTTATCAAAATATGGCCTGGGAGAATTCTACTCCTCAAGAGGATATTGCTCCCACTCCCATTCAAAAGATGGAATATCTTATTTTTATTTCACTTGATATGGTCCTATGACTAGGGGCCATGTCCAACATGGTCTTCATTGCTTCCTTACCCTATCATATGTAGACTCAATTTTTCTTGAAATTTACAAAAAAACCAATCTATCGCAAGGATATCTAGGGACCTTTTTAGGGTTGATAGTGGCACCACCTACCCATAGATATGTAAATGTTTTGAACTAGATGTAGTAGGCTTTGAGAGCTGTTATCTATGCTATTGTATCATTAGTTAATCTTTTAGCATAATCTCCCTCAATAAATTAAATGATAGCCAAAATGAATGCATCATTTATGATAATGTATTCTTTGCTCTATCCTAAGAGCTTCTTCCTCACCAATTAATGGTAGATGATGTAAGGCTAGGGATTGGGATCCTGCATGTTTCGCCTCTTGTATAGTCCAAGATAATTTGTTGCTCTTGCTGCTAGTAAATACACCATGTATGAGGTCATATATAATTTCTTCTTATCCTTGAGTGCCCCCAATTTTTCACATTATTTCTCACTCAATTTGGTGGCCCAGTCAAGTGGCATTCTTATTGTCTGTTAGTGAACAAATTGTCCTCTGGGAAAACGTGTAAAAATCTGACCCTGAATGCCGAAATGGAAGGACAAATCAACACCAACATTTGGATAGGTTATCATGGAATTGATAACCTTCCTTTGAATTTTATCGGGTACAACTCCCCATATGAAATATTCAATGAATTGTTTGTGAATGCTTTTAATCAAAAAGCATAAAAGGATACCAAACATCTACCCATAGATACAGCGTAGATGAGAGAAAAACTAAACAACTACAAGAAATTAAATGGTAAATGACACAAAGTCCATTCACCTTGACATGCTACAAAAGACAGAATCAAGAAACACATTATCCATCTTCTTGAGAAAGTGCAAAAATGAAGATATGGAGATATAACAGCATATTTCAAAGAAAACCAAAATGACACAAAGATCACAATTAGTGGAAAGTAGATTGCTCAAACTCAAAGTTTTGAGAAACAATTAACTCTCAAGTCTCCCTCCTCTGAAAGCATAAAATGCATCACTATTACAATCACCATTAATAAAATCTTGAGGTCTTCTTTGCATTTCAAAATAAAACACAACTCTCTTACTCCTGACACACAGTTCAGAAAGAAAGAAAAACTTGTCTCTGCTCCTCATGACTGTCACAAGAAAATGGGCTAATGCTAGAAATAATCTGGAAATTTTTTTCCCTTTGCTGAAGCACAAAGTCTACAGTCTCGGAGAGAAAAATCTATGTAACCCCCTAGCTCAACTCTTATGTTCTACAACATCAAAGCCTCCAGCACCAAAAGAAGTGGAACCCTTTCTCTTTCTACTACTGGCTTATTTATTATCTTTTCATCTCCCATGAAACCTTTTCAGTTTCCATAACTGAATCTTGAAACCATTTCTCTTCACCTTCCTTGATAGATTTTTCTTTGATTTTTATGACATTTAGCTTTTAAAGGTTTTTCACAAAATCAAATGTCATCTTAGCATATTTGGACAAGTGGCAAATGAATAAATCAGTCCAATAATTATAATAAAAAATTGTTGCTAGGCGGATTTGTTTTGACAGTCAAATGGGTCTCAGTGCGAGGGCCATAACTAATTATCTCAAAATTGGGATTCCTTTATTTTTGGATATGTTGGTGAGATACTAATTCCACACAACTTGGCTAGAGCGATTGAGAAAATTATGTCTGAGTCAAAAGTTATCGAAGACTGAGTGGAGGTATATAAAACTGCCAGGATAATCGAACCCATTGAACCTGTTTGAACCATTCGAACTCATTTGAACTTGTGGGATGAACTCTTCTGAACTTGTGATTGCACCGTTGGATCTTCTTCATTTTTGGATATGCTAGTGCTAGACTAGTCATTTATGTTCTCACCAGAGTGATTTGTGAAGTTATGTCTGGATGAAAAGTTATAAGTCATTGTTTATCAATATACAAAATTGTGATTTTGAACTGTCATGCCATCGAACCTATTGAACCATCGAACTTGACATTTGAACCTGATCTTTGAATCACTGTGAACTTCTGAACCAAGCCACTGAACCATACATGTGAATTTCTCAGAATAGATCATCAAACCTGCATGACCACATTGAACTTTTTTGAACCTCTTTGAATTTCTTCGAACTTTAGTTTGAAGTGGTTCAAAAACTCTGTACTTGAAGTTCGAATTGTTGAACCTTTGAAACATCAAAATCACTGAACCTTTGACTCACTTAAAGATTCACTATGATTTTATTTCATTCTTTGCCTGAGGAAAATCTTCACACTATGACGTCTGAATTTCTACTTTGACCATGAATCATGGGCTGGAGCTAAGCTTTGAACCTTCCTGGATTAACACTTTTGCATTTTGAACCCAGAATCTGAACTTCACTTGCATTGAACTTGCAACATGAGTCAACTGAAAAATTGAACCACTTTGAATTACTTTGAACTAAGGTTCAAAGTGGTTCAAAGCTATGAATTACAAGTTTTTAAAACCGTGGTTGTATCGGGTACTAATAGGGGCTCTAACTGCAGGACTGATTTTGATGCAAAATCAGAGAACTCCAGCAATCTCTGGGAAAAGAACAGTGCTTTACCATTGGGAAATAGAGTCAACTAAGAAAAGAAGACCGAGAGCTGCTTGCAAAGAGGGTGGAGGGGAACAGGGAAACACCAACAAACAGAACAAACAACACCTAAACTACTAGCAAGCACGAGGCTTGCACATTATTTTGAACTACCACTACACATGAAAAAAACTTATTTACAATATTTATAAAGGTAGGAATAGGACCTACCATGAAATTTGAATAAAGAGAAGAATCATGTGAAACCATTTATTGGCTGAGAGAAATAGGAGCCTTTCCAAATCAGCAGGACATACCTTAATGGAATAGCTCCAAACCATTGCTTATTGTCGACCCTTTCAATGCCAAATTTTGAACTGGCAATATAAATACACATGTTGATCCAACATTCCTTTCCAAATAGCCATATCTCATCATAATACTCTCCTTCACTTGAGATTTGATCCTTCACATCTCGAAGTGTAGATTCCACTCCAGGCTGAAAAGCATAAAGTTTAGGAAGCTCACTGAAAGATGATATGCAACACTTGGAAATGCTGCCATGAAGATTTAGCTCTTGCACATGGTCATGATCAACTTGTAGCCATAGTGATGCCTCATCCAACATAGGATTAGCCTTTGAGTATCTATTCTCTTGATCTCTTTCAAGAACTAAATTGTCATCCAATATGCCACAAACTCCGTCTCTTTCTTTTTCCAAAATGCCATCACATGTTCTAGCATTGCTTCCATAGTCCAAATCAGCAAATCCATGTATAGATGGATGAAAATAGAAATTATAAATGTATACTTCATCCTCAAATTGATTTAAACAAGTACCTGAGGCATCATCAAAGAAAAGGTCTGGCTTGAGTGCTGACAAGAGTGTGTTTATGGTTTCTTCTTCTTGATTAAGTAATGTTCTTCTCCATGCTTCAGTTGGTAAATCTACAAACTGATTATTGATTTCAGCACCTTCATCTTTCATGGAAATGGAAAGTTCATCTTTAGGTTGCATCTTATCTTGAGTCCTTTCATCAAGGAGGCTTTTCAAAGAGAGGTGATCAATATCAAAGGTGAAAGACTGAAATTCCATTGGCAAATTGTCTAATTCGTTGTAACTAAAATCCTCTGAAACAAGGTGACCATTGTCACTCTTAAAATTGAAACTTTCAGAACATGCAAAGAAAAATCTAGAGGCACCTTCTTTAACATCAGCAGTATTAATAGGATTTGTTTCTGCATTATTTCTAAAATGAAAAGATTTTGGGGAAGGTTTGTGCTCAGCATTCACATCCACAAAGCTAATAACCTCACAATCCATCATGACATTAAAAGACTTATTTTCAAACATGGTATGACTAGAAAATGTTCCAACCAAATCTTTAGGTGAACAACGATCAGCATGACCCTTAGCTGTAAAATTTTCTCCATGCATAACTATCTTCAATGGACTATCATTCTTTGAACATGGTTCTTTGCTGAAATCTTCCATGATTTCTATAGGTGAGCATAATATACTCTCGTTTTCTTGCATACCTTCATTATTTACCTCCTCTAATTGATTCCCTACCACTGCAATGTTGTCCATACTTTCATTTTGGCACATAAGATGGAAATCAAAACTTTTATTCACTTCTTGGGTATCAAAAGATGAATTATCCTCATGGCATGCAGTCATAGGCAAAGATTTTATACAAGTCTCCGTAGTCATAGGAACAAACTAAAAAGAGGCATCATCCTCTTTTTGTGTACAATTAAAATTTTCATCAAAAGAAAATAAGGATGGGAAATTTGAAGTCTTTATCTCAACCTCACGACTCACTAGATGTGATGTGGAGATGGGAATCACGTGTGGCTAAAGAGCATCTAGATATTCATCATCTTGTCGGCTTCCAGTTTGTTCTCCATCAAGATCTTTCCCCTGCTTGGGTTCCACTTCAGCTATTTCCTCTTTTTGACATGCATGTCCTTCTTTTTCTAGATCTTGCACTTGGAGTCTCTTCTTTATGAGGATGGCACGATAAAAATATTTCAGCCAGCTTAATTTCTTTGCTACTTCTTTCGTAACTTCCTTGATGGGATTATCTTTAAAAGGTGGGATAAAGATGAAGGTTTCAGAGTATCTCCATCCTTTTCTAGAATCCAATCTTTCAATATTTCTTCATATATAATGAAGGCTACTAGGTATTCTTCTTCCATAGAGCCGCCAATCTCCTGCATGCAGAGATAACCATAAAACTAAGGAAACAATGTTAGGCAATGATCTATTTTTTCTTTCCCCAGTAGAGTCACCAAAAATTTGTTAGTGAACAAATTGTCCTCTGAGAGAAAGTGTGAAAATATGACCTTGAATGCCCAAATGGAAGGACAAATCAACACCAATAGTTGGATAGGCTATCATGGAATTGAAAACCTTCCTCTGAATTTTATTGGGTATAGCTCCCCATATGAAATATTCAATGAATTGTTTGTGAATGCTTTTAACTAGAAAGCATAAAAGGATACCAAACATCTACCCATAAATACAACATAGATGCGAGAAAAACTAAACAACTACAAGAAATTAAATGGTAAATGACAAAAAGTCCATTCACCTTGACATGCTACAAAAGACAGAATCAAGAAACACATTATCCATCTTCTTGAGAAAGTGTGGAAATGAAGATATGGAGATATAACAGCATATTTCAGAGAAAACCAAAGTGACACAAAGATTGCAATTAGTGGAATGTAGATTGCTCAAACTCAAAGTTTTGACAAACAATTAAATCTCAAGTCTCCCTCCTCTGAAAGCATAAAATGCATCACTATTAAAATCACCATTAATAAAATCTTGAGGTCTTATTTACATTTCAAAATAAAACACAACTCTCTTACTCTTGACACACAGTTCAGAAAGAAAGAAAGAAAAACTCATCTCTGCTCCTCATGATCCTCACAAGAAAATGGGCTAATGCTGAAAATAATCTAGAAAAATTTTCTCCTTTGCTGAAGCACAAAGTCTACAGTCTCAGAGAGAAAAATCTATGTAACCCCTTGGCTCAACTCTTTTGTTCTGTAGCATCAAAGTCTCTAGCATCGAAAGAAGTGGAACCCCTGCTCTTTCTACTGCTAGCTTATTTATTATCTTTTCATCTCCCATGAAACATTTTCAGTTTCCATAACTGAATCTTGAAACCATTTCTCTTCACCTTCCTTTATAGTTTTTTCTTTGATTTTTATGACATTTAGCTTTTAAAGGTTTTTCACTAAATCAAATGTCATCTTAGCATATTTGGACAAGTGGCAAATGAATAAATTAGTCCAATAATAATAATAATAAATTGCTGCTAGGTAGATTTGTTTTGACAGTCAAATGGGTCTCGGTGCGGGGGCCATAACTAATTATTCCACCATTGGATTTCCTTCCTTTCCAGATATGTTGGTGAGATCCTAATTCCACACTACTTGACCAGAGTAATTGAGAAAATTATGTCTGAGTCAAAAGTTATCGAAGACTGAGTGGAGGCATATAAAACATGCCAGGATAATCGAACCTGTTGAACCTGTTTGAACCATTCGAACTCATTTGAATCTGTGGGATGAACTCTTCTAAACTTGTGATTGCACCATTGGATCTTCTTCATTTTTGGATATACTGGTGCTAGACTAGTCATTTATGTTCTCACCAGAGCTATTTGTGAAATTATGTCCAGGTGAAAAGTTACAAGTCACTGTTTATAAGTATACAAAATTGTGATTTTGAACTGTCATGCCATCGAACTTGTTGAACCATCGAACTTGACATTTGAACCTGATCTCTGAATCACTTTGAACTTATGAACCAAGACACTAAATCATACATGTGAACCTCTTAGAATAGATCATCAAACCTGCATGAGCACATTGAACTTTTTTGAACTGCTTTGAACTGCTTCGAACTTTAGTTCGAAGTGGTTCAAAAACTCTATACTTGAAGTTTGAACTGTTGAACCTTTGAAACATCAAACTCATTGAATATTTGACTCACTTGAAGATTCACTATGATGTTATTTCATTCTTTGGCTAAGGAACATCTTCACACTATGATGTCTAAATTTTTGCTTTGACCATGAATCATGGGCTGGAGCTAAGCTTTGAACCTTCCTAGATTAACACTTCTGCATTTTGAACCCAGAATCTGAACTTATCTTGCATTGAACTTGCAACATGAGTCAACTAAACAATTGAACCACTTTAAATTACTTTGAACTAAGGTTCAAAGTGGTTCAAAGCTATGAATTACAAGTTCTTAAAATCATGGTTGTATCGGGTACTAACATTGTCTTGATTATCTTAATGAAATTGACCATGAAAACATTGAGGTGCCTAGCTGTCGGTAAACCTATAACCCTAGTTACAAGAATGATAGAGTATCTAGTATCTTCCTTTCTATACCCTCTTTTCATATCCACCTTTCCTATTATCCTTCCTAGAGGAGTCTTCTCAATGAGATATGAAGATTGGATAATATCTGTCATCTCTTGTAGGTGTTCCCTGTACCACCTTTTAGCTACCTCATAAGTGAGTCTAATAAATTAATCTACCCTAGGGAGATGAAATACCCTTTCAATGTTGTGGGGTCAAAGGTTAACCACAACTTCTCCCATCATGCTCTTTACCACCCTTTCCTTAGGAACAAAGTGTTGTGCCAGTGTCATGATTGAAGGTACATTGACTAACCCTGATCGGATCAAAGCAGATACCAAAGCCAATCTCTCTATGGGTTTGTTGCATATTTTGAGGAACTCTCCCAATTCAATGTGTCCCAAATTAGTATATTTTATTTCTATCCAGTCATCCTAAAATATTGATTTGGAGGGGACCCCTTGGAACTTGAAAACCATGGGCTTTGGTGCCATTTTCTCACTAGATGACAATGTCATTATTTCTACACAAAGAAGAGATGTTTATTAGTTCAAAATAACATCATAATAAGGCTTATTAATATCCTAAAAATTAAACACACAGAAATATCCAATTACCCCCTATTATTTAGCAAATAAAAATAAGTTGTGCACATGCACACCAGCACACTAGACTAGGTACACATGTGTGCAACTTATTTTGCAATATGTCAAGTGCACAGGTGCACACCAAATTAGGTGTGCAAGTGTGCACCATTTTATTTTGAAGATTTGGATGTGGGGTGTTTGGGAGCACACCAGGTTAGGTGCGCACCACACACCCCTTTAATTTGCATGCAAAGTTTTACATATAGGGAGTGCACATGTACACACCTAATTAAGTGCACGACAACACACCCTTTATTTTTTGTGTTTTTAGGTTTTTAAGTGGAGGAGAAGGTTATGGGGTGCAGAGGAACACACTAGGCCGGGTGCACTACTACACACCCCCTTTTTTTTTCCTACATTTTTGGAGGGGGTGTTTTGTGCACCTCAATGATGATGCAGAAGTGTGAAACTTGGAGGGGTTGTGAGCTTTGGTGAGTGCAGAGCACAAAGGTTATGAAGGAGACAAAGTGAGGATAGTGAGGAGTTTAGACGGGGGCCAGGGTTTATATATCCCTACCTACCCTTGGTGGTACATTAGTTTGCACCTAGGCAAGTGTGCAACTGTGCACCAACGCATCACCAAGGGTGGTGCACCCTTGTGCACTGCGTCAGGTGTGCGGGTGCACTTTTTTTAATTTAATTTAATTTTTAATTTTTAATTATTTTTAATTTTTAATTTTCATGAATTTTTAAAAAGACATCCTTTCAAAAATTTGACTCGTTAGCAAGATCTTGAGATGTGATTCTTGGGACTAGGTAAGGCCCCACTAATTTTCCTAGATCCCAGATTAGGAACCTTGGATCCAAAAGAACTCATTAGGGAGTCCCCATTCCTACTAGAGAATGGTGCATGTGTTGTCAAACCAAAACATGTTGATCAATAACGATGTGAGACAACCTCCATTCCATGTCATCCATGAGATTTCTTATAAAGGAGATCCATCTGGTGTGTTATCTATGAAACCACCAAAAAATTTAATGATCCAAGATGTAGAGTATTGTTATACCTGTAAGGTAGGAGAGGTTGGTGATATAGAAATAATGGACACTATTAGAGATTGTGTGATCATGGAGTGTTGAAGAAAGAACACAAAATCATAGAGAGGAAAGGGTTAACTTGTGCCCTATATTTTCCCTAGGTTTTCAAGACTGAGTGGATAAAGATAGTGTTGAGCCAAATTTGTGATAATTAACTATGGTTGGAGATTAGACCTATCACAATATTTAAGAGAATCATTTACAAATTGATAGGGTATCCTACCCTAGATAGACCGAAGAGTATGAGGAGTAATGCAAAGGAAATAATTGAGAAGAACACTAGAGTCATGCAGAAAAATGTGGATTTTTTATAGACACAATCATAGATCCTATGCATGTGATTGTACACAAGTTCTTTCAATCAAGTTGACTGAATAGTGTATCTTTTTGTTGAAAACAATTATTCAATTGTATATTTTCTTTGATGTTACATAAAATGTCAAGTCTTTACCAAGAAATCAGTATCAATTTAGCTCACTCAAGCATTGAAGACAAGCTCCAATATATGATGAGAACAATTAGTATCTATCAATTTCACTTAGGCATCAAAGGAAAATCAATTCAATACTAGTGTTAACTGAGCTCATTTGGTTACCAAAGAAAGTTAGCAAAGATGCCATGTTAACCAAGTTTACTCAGTTAACAAAGAAAAGTTGGCCTAGAATTAGTGTTTACTAAGCTCACTTGGCTAACATAGGAAAATCATTTCTGAGTTGGCCTATGACAACATATTGAGTTTGATGAATTAATTTGTTAGTTATAGCCGATTGAAGGGATAAAATTTGATTATTCAATTTGTATTCAATTTGACTTGAAAAAGTAAATGAAATAAGTATAAGGTCAAGTTGTGGATTGAATGTGTGAATAAGTGGAAGATAAGAAGATGAATAAAGGAAGGAAATTGGAAGGATAATTGAGTATCCTTGTTAAACAAGCTACAAAGAATAATTTTATCAAGCAGGATCATGTATTCAAGCCTTAGATAAGATCTAAATCAAGAAAAGTCAATTGCATTAGCAATCAGATTAAGTCATTATTATTCTCTAACAATTGTAGTAGTGAATCAAATCTTCTAACAATGTTAGCCTAATAGTTATTCTATAAATCCTCTAATAGGGTGGCATTTCTAGATTGAAGTGCCTGGAGATCTCTAACCAAGCCACTCCTAATAGGGTGATTTAAATCCTCTAACAAGTTCACACATAATAGTGTGTTTGTAACCTTCAATAGGGCTGGCTCCTAACAAGATTCACTTCAAAAGGGTGAAAACTAGTAACTAGTTGCAATTGGTGATTTTCCCAAATTGGGTTTCCACGTTAAATCTTGGTGTCTCTTATGTTTGTTCTATTTTATTTATATGTATGGTACTAATTTAAATTAAGGTTAAACACACTAATCATCTTAAAAGGTAAAGATTTATGTTTTGATCAATTGATTTTGTGCTAATCGAGTTACAATAGTATTTCAGTTTCAGCATAGTTTTGGTTTTTGTGTTGACATCTTCAGGATATTGGATTTGTTTTGTGGTAACTAATTCACCCCTCCCCTCTCAATTAATCCTTTTATATTTCCAACAATTGGTATCAAAGCTTTTGGTGCTTGTAGAGAAGGTTTGAAGGACCTAAGCTAAAGATCAAGATGTCTTATAGAAGAGAGATACCCAAGCTGAACAAAGATAACTTCAAAGCATAGTAGAAACTCATGAAGCTACATTTGGCAAAAATTAGTGACTTAGGTCTAACATATTTGACCAAAAATTATGTTAAACCTATTGGACCTTCAACTATAGAATAAATTTCTAAAAAGAAAAATAATAACATAATGATGATTGACATTGCCTCCACTCTCAATTATGTTGAACTTGATGAAGTCAAAGATTGTGTTATTGCTCATGAAATGTGGGTCCAACTAAAAGATATCTATGAAGGAGATGAAGATTTGAGGAGAGATAAGGAAGAAATTCTAAGAGGTTAGTTTGATCAAATGAAAATGAGAGAAGATTATAACATTGCTAAATATAGTAGAAGAATCAAAGAAAGTGTCAGTGCAATCAGAGCCTCAAGAGGGATAATAGATGACATGATAGTGGTTAGCAAGGTACTCATAACTCTTCTTCATATCTATGAAATTAGAGTTTAAACTATTCAATAAATGAGATGTAATCTCAAAAATGATATAACTTTTGATGCACTAGTGGGAAGGTTGACAACCTTTGAGTTAGATAACTATGATAACTATGTTCCTAACTCTAGTGGCATTGAGTCTACATTTCAATCTAAACTTTCACTTAAAAATAAAGGTCAAAAATCTAAAGGGAAAAAATCTAAAAGTGAAGAATAAGACAATTCTAATAGCGATCTTGAAGTTATTAAAGCCTTTCTTGCAAGAAGATATCCCAAAGGCAAAAAAAAGTACAAAGGTAAAATACCTCTAGTCTATTTTCTTGTGAAGAAGTATATCACATTGCTCCAAGGTGTCCAAACAAAGAAGGAAAAGAAGAAAATAAAATCAACAAGTACAAAGGCAAGAGGGATTTCAAAAACTACAAAGACTACAAGGATAAGGGTAAGAAATCATGTTACATGGGTAAAGGCTCTAATAGTAGTGATGATAATGAAATGGTTTACATTGCTATAAAAGATGAATCAGATGATGAAAATGATAATATGGCCCTCATTTATCATATCATCAAGAATGACACATGGATTATTTATAGTGGTTGTTCTCACCACATGAATGGTGACAAAAAAAAATTTGAACAATTTGAACGCTATGATTGTGGAACTGTCAGATTTGGAAATAATGAACCTTGTTATATAAAAGGAAAAGGTTGCACTACATTAAGTAATGAATTTAGATGTGACAATGCCTATTGGGTAGAAGGACCAAAACACAATCTACTTTCTGTGGCATAGTTGAAAAATATAGGATTCAAGGTAGAATTCATGAATGGAAAGGCCAAGCTGCTAGATGGAAAAGGAAATCTATTTCAGACTAGTAATCAAACAAAAAGTAATCTATTCCACATAGATCTAAGTGAAAGTTCATGTTTCATAGCTCAATTAGAAGAAGTCTAGTTATGGAATAAAAGACTATGTCATGTGAATTTTGATAACTTGTTAAAATAAGAAAAGATAAAAGAGTGAGAGGTATTTTGAGTCTATGGAAACCTGATATGGGAATGTGCAAAAATTGTCAAATTGGAAAAATGGGAATACAAGTTTCAAAAGAAAGAATTATCATTCTGAAGAAGTCTTAGAGTTGGTTCATACAAATCTTTATGGACCTATTGGCATAGAAAGGTATAGTGGAGACAAGTATTTTATTTTATGTTTTGATGATTATTCTAGGATGATGACAATAATGTATTTGAAAGACAAGTCTGAAAATTTTCAAAAATTCAAGTGGTATCTAGCTAGAGTAGAGAAATAAATAGGAAAGAAACTAAAGTGTTTAAGGTCAAACATAGGAGATAAAGAAATCTCAAATGAATTCAATGAATTATGCAATGAAAGAGAAATACAAGTATCAACCCTTGGTACACCCTTGTAGAATGACATAGTAGAAAGAAGAAATAGATCTATCATAGATTGTGCAAGAACACTAATGATAGAAAAGAATTTTGCAATCAAATACTGGAATGAAGCAATCAGTACAATAGTTCATATCTTGAACAAATTTTAGCTAATGAAAGACTTAAATTAGACTCCTTATGAAATATGCTATGGCTATAAACCTAATGTCAAATTTTCAAAGTATTTAGAAGAAAATGTTTTTGATAAGATAAACAAGTTTTAAAAGGACCCTAAAACCCAAAAGTAGCTACAAACCAAGACTAATAAAAAGCAAATAAGCCCAGCTAGAAAAAATGAGTCTAATGGCTGATAATAAGCATGAGGCCTAGCCAAAAAATAGGCTAGATCAAACTATCCTTAACATCACTAATAAAAAGCTAGAATGAAAGGCCAAAAGAGAAACAAAAAAAACACAAAAAGACAAAACAAGAGGGCTACTCTTCATTCTTCTTCTTGAAGTCCTGCATGGTCTGGGTAGCCTCATAAATCTTCTAGTGCTCCTCAGCCTACTTCTCTTGCACTTTCTCCATTTCCTAGTCCAAACTAGTAAAGGTGATGTCAGTGGCCATATCATCATCAAACCTAGCTCTTTCTCTATCCTTTTCATCCTCACCTAGCTATAGGCCTCTATCTTTGAACACACCAGTTAAAGAGAGAATATTGTCATTGATTGAATTGAGGAGAGAGATCATTTGACTAGCCAAATTATGATTGTAGTTTTCAAGATTCTTAGTTCTACTCTCAACCAAACTAGTTCTATCACTTTGATCCTCCTGGTTCTCCTTTTTAGTCTTCTTGTTGTTTCCCTCCAACTAACAAAAATTCTCTTTGACCTCTTCTATCTCATGGTATAGCCACTTGATTGATCTAAAATTATCAATCATGTTGTTACGAGCATTGTTTAGAAGGTTCATACCCATATCCCTTGAATTATTAGAGATGGCCACAATAGCTGGGTCTATGAGCTCTTCAACCTTGGGCTCTTCCTGATTTTCCACCAAAATTTGAAGATTCATAGCTTCTCTATAAATTCCCAATGTCGCAGTCCTAACATTGAAATTCCTCCAAGCTTTTCTCTTTTTTTTGACAAGAACTTCCCCCTCTTTAGCACTAGTATTATCCTTTTCCTTCTCCTTAGAGTGAGATTGAGGATGGGGATGAATAAGGGAAAGGGGGAGAATCAAAACATCTGGTCACTAGTTCAAAACTCTCTCATTATCCACATCATCCCTCTTCCATTTTCCCCCAGCATGGTCCTCTTTAATCTCCTCTTCCATCTCCTTATCTTCATCATCAGAAGCCATGTCCTCCTCATCCTCATTATAATCCATATCATCTTTACCAGACGTTTGGCTGTGGTCCCTTGGGATCTTTCTTCTAGGGGTTAAATCAGAGGACTACTTCTTAACATGACCCTTAATTTTCTTTCCAGAAGAAACATTCCCCTCCTCCTCCAAGCTTATGCTCTGAATTTCATCAGAGTCAAAAGAGTAGCTAGAGCTGCCATTGTTTTCTTCTACATCCAACAAAGGATTGTTGGTAATTGTATGAGCTTTGAAGTACTCATGGATTAGCAGCAACAATCCCTCATGTAGAGTAGGGTTGACAATGGGTTTCTTCTTAAAGCTAGTGATAACCTTACTCATGGAGTTAAGTAAGTAGTAAGGGAAAGAAATTATCCTATCATGGCAGAAATGATTAAGAAGAAAAAAATGGTGGGTTCTTACTTGATCAAACCTAGGGTCCAGAGTAATATATTCAATGATAGCATGCAACACATACCTCTAGAGCTTCTTGATGGATTCTGTCACATAAAATGTCTCACTTTTAATCAATTCATTCATTTCTTTGGTGCTCTTTACAAAATCCTTCACAGCATTGGTAGAGAGTTTTTTATCCCTATAAAACTTAAAACCCTCCATAGGAATCTCACTGACTATAGTGATAACCTCCTCAGTGATTAAAAAAAGAGACACCATTCACTTACACCTTGTTGTCTTTCCACAAATTTACCATACTGTTGATGACCTCGGGGTTGAAACCATGAAGTTTGGCAATGTAACTAGAAACCCCTCCTTTTTTCAATTTTTTCTAGACTTTTCGCCTATTCCTCCATTTCTCCAAATCCCCCACTAGCTCCTTTCTACAATGTTCTCCCACCATCTCTTTAGTATTAGCTCCAACAATTCTCATAAACTCTGGGCTCTACAGCTCCTTCCTAGACAAAATTTTGGCATTGTTTCTCTGATACGTGCCAAGATAATTCAGCTTACTAAATTACAAGTAGTAAATGACAATTTTGACCCACAAAACATGTCAAAAAGACAATGATAGCCTCAATTGCTTGTGTAAACCAAAAAGGCCTTTATGACTCATACTCATATCCCATATTCCTTTAATATTCATTATTACCATTAGATCTCCACTATAGACCCCTAGATTTTTTCTAGGTTGATAAGGGTATTGGCTTCCATTAGAATATCTATTCTTGATTGCCATGTAATCAACTTGTTAGATCACACACCTTTATTGGCAAACCAATTTGCAATTGGATTTTCTTCTCTAAATACATGTGTGATGTGGATAGTCTGAAATCTAGCAAGGGAGTCACGTGTCCCTTCAATTAGATTGGAAATTGACCAAGAAGGATGAGACCTACCATTAATACAATTAATTATGTTATTGGAATCCCTTTCTAACCAAAGCTTAGTTATTCCAACTTCAAAAGCCATTTTAACCACATGGCATGCTGCTCTAGCTTCTGCAAAATGATTAGTTTAGATTTCCAATGGAAGAGAAAAACTCGTGACTTCCTCACCAAAATTATTTCTTATTATTCCACCACTTCCTGAGGGACCTAGATTTCCTTTTGAGGCATCACCAAAGTTGGCTTTGTGCCATCCCTCCAGGGGAAGAATCTATCTGGCTTTCTATCTTTTTAGCTTCTTGTCTTTTTCCTCTTCTATCTTACTACCACCAACTTCAAAATCTCCCCCCTTCTTGACTTGATAGTTTTCCTTAATATTTTTATAAATCTTCCTCCTAAGAACAAGAGCTAGCTCATATCTATCCCTAAAATTTTTTTTGTTCCTTTCCTTCCAGATACTCCAACAAAAGTGAGGCAAAATCCAGGGGCTTAATTCCTACAAAAAATAAGATTTAAACAGACTTTTCCATTGACTAAAAAAATCTAGAAGATTATCTAGCGTGCACTAGAAAATCTCAAAATCCTAGGTTAGGAACTCCTAAACCTCCCTAGAGTAAACACAATGAATGAAAAAATGGTTTTGTTACTCCTATTGGTTTTTACAAAGGGGGCATATAATAGGCATAACATGTCCTCTCTTTTTAAGATTATCTTGAGTGAGGATTTTATTTTGAAGGGCTAGCCAATAAAAGATGTTAATCTTGGGAGTGAGATCAGGAAGCTAGGCTTTTTCCCAAAGGGATTTCTCCCTCATACACCAAAGAGAGTTATAGCTTGAAGCAATAGAATAGCTACCATTAGGATTAGCCCCCCATATCATTTGATCTCTCTTATTACTGAGAACCATAGAGTTTAAAATTCTCATAATCAATTTCAGATCTTTAGATATGAGGGAAAGATCTCTCCATCCCTGACCAATCCTATAATTGCTAACTTTAAACCCAAATTTTCATACAAACTCATTCACCCAAACTTCATAGGTAGGATTTTTAATAAGGGGACCTTTAAATAGCCAACTATTAGACTAGAACTAAATATCCTCTCCATTACCTAGTTTCCAAGAAACCTTAGCCCTTGCTAGGTCCCTAGCCTTCAAGATACCACTCCAAATAGCGAACCCTTTTGGAAAATCCTCATTTTTTTAAAATAAAATGAAGAGAAGGCCTTCTAATATATTTATTAATTAGGATATCCCTCCATTCACCAATACTTTTAAAGATACACCATCTTTTCTTGGCTAGCAAAGCCTTATTGAGATGGGTCAATTTTTTTATGCCAAGGCCACCATACCTCTTTGGAAGACACACATTCTCCCAAGCAACTAGAGGATAACTTTTTCTTGCTTCAAGGCAAGTCCATAGAAATTATCTCTAAATTGTTTTAATCTTTTTGGCAAATCTCCCAAGAATTCCATACAAGCTCAAAGCATACATAGGCAAGTTTTGTAGAGTAGATTTGACCAATTAACATTTTCCTACCTAGCTGAGAAAAGCACCTTTCCACCCAACCAACTTTCTATTGAATCTATCCAAAATACCATTGAGAAGATCCCAAAGGGAGCCCAAGACAGGTAGAGAGAAGCTTTCCTACTTCACAGCCAAGGATCTTAGTGTAAATATCAAGGATCTCCTTCATACTCTTAGCCTTCCTAATAGAGGCCTGCCCCCCCATTATTATGTCATCCAAAAATTGTTAATGGGAGAAAGGCTCACATTTTGATGAAGGATTGATCTCCTTGAGACTTTCATCTTTCTTTTTGTGCTCAATAAGCCTACCAATGCATTCAGCCAAAATAATGAAAAGAATTGGTGAGAGGGGGTCTCCCCGTCTAAGACCTTTAGAAGGTTTAAAGAATTCTAAGGGAGCTCCATTGACCAAAATAGCAAGAGAAGAGGTAGAAACAAGCTGTGAGATAATCTTATAGACTTTTTTATCAAATCCAAAGGCCCGAAGGACTAACGCAAGAAAAGACTAGTCAACCCGATCATAGGCTTTAGAGAGATCTAGTTTTAGCAACACACCTTCACATTTACTAGCTTCCATAGAATGAATAACTTCATGAACCATCATAATTGAATCTAAAATCTATCTTCTAGGAACAAAATCAGTTTGTTGTTGAGAAATAATCAGAGGGAGAATTTTGAGCATTCTAGAAGTAAGCACCTTTGAGATGATCTTGTAAAAAGAGTTGCATAAACTGATAGGTCAACACTTGTCTAAAGAGTTAGCCCCCAAAGATCTAGGAATGAGGAAAAAGAAAGTGGAATTAATCTCCTTGAGAATACTTCTCACTCTAAATAACTCTTGAATAGCCTTCACCACATCTACCATAACCACCTACCAATACATTTGAAAAAAGAAGGTAGGAAACCCATTCAGACCTAGAGATTTATCAGGAAGAAAGGAAAAAAGAGCTTCTTTATCTCCCAATGCATTAGGAATAGCCTGAAATATTTTTTTGTGGTGGGGTTGGATTATCTGAGGGATACAAGAAAAAATTTCCTCCTAATCCACCCTTGATAACAAGGGGTCCCATGATAGAAGAGAAGAGAAGAAAGACACCGTCTCACTAGAGATATCATTATCTTTGGTCAACAAAACCTACCCCCTCTTGATTCTAGAGATTATGTTATTAGCTCTATACTTAAGAGTGGAGGGGTGAAAAAACTTTGTGTTTTGATCTCCATCCTTGAGCCAATTTATCCTTGATCTTTGTCTCTAGAATTTTTCCTCCTTATTAGTGATATTGTGCAAGTCTGAAAGAATAGTCAGCTCAACCTCCTTATTCATCTCATTGTAGCCTTCCTATTGGATATTATCTTGAATTGATGTAATTTTATATGATAGATTCTCCTTATCATGAAAGATATGACCAAACTCCTTCTTGTTCCAAAATTTAATCATCCTCTTCACATTGCTCAATTTCCTAGTAACTCTAAACATAGCAATTCCTTCCACATCAATCCCCCACTAGAATTTCACTTTTTCTAGAAGCTTTGGGTGGGAAGTCCACATTTTTTCAAACCTAAAAGGGAAGTTCCTTCTTGGTTCAATAGGAACAATTGAAAGGGAAATAGGAGAGTGATTTGAGCCAACTCTAGGAAGCAGAGATAGCTTACATGAGAAAGATTGCAACCAATCAGGAGATATTAAGGCTCTATCCAATCTAACTTGAATACAGTCCTAACCTAATCTTTTGTTGGACCAAGTGAAAACACCTTCTAAGAGATCCAAATCCAAAAATTCCAAACCATTAATAAAAATGGAGAAGTCTTGCTTACTCTCCCAATTTGGTGCCAGGCCTCCCATCTTATCCTCATCCACAGGTGGAGTATTGAAATCTCTCATTATTATGCCCTTCCTTAATTTACTAGATTGCACTAACTCCTACTTTAGACTAATAATTCTTTCTTTCTCTTTTATTGTTAGGAGAATATAAATTCAGCAAAAACTAGCTTTCATTAGAATGCATATAATAGACTCTACAAAAGAGAATGTTACCTTCATTATATTTTGGCTCAAATTTAAAATTCTTGTTATTATATAACATTAGCAAGCCCCCCGATGCACCCTCTGAGTTAGAAACCACACTACTCATGATGATGCTAAATTTAATGTTCCCCAAACTTTCCTTCCTCGTTTTAGTTTCCTAAACTAAAAAAACATCAAGCCTTTGGTCCCTGATCATATTCCTTACAATCTCCTAATCCAAGATAGAATCTTCATGCTTTAACTCTAATGAACAAGATTCCTAGATGGTATGTTGCATTCCATCCATTAAATTTCTTCTTGTTTCCTCCTTTCTTAATTGGTTCTTTCTTTTCCTACCTGATTGATTGGAGATAAGGCCAAGATCAGCTTTTACTCTGCTTCTTGTTGTAGCTTGAGAAGTAGGAGAAGGGTCACAACTATTCTTCTTCTTTCTATTTTTCACCATAGACTAGGGAGCTTCATCAACATCCTTATAATTATCAAACAAAGCCTCCATTCTAGCCAAGTGTCCCAGTGAGGTGGCTGAAAGTCGCTCAATGATTATGTTCATAGTCTTAGGGGTTACCCTATTGATCAAGCTTATCTTGGATTCTTGGGACAAAGGAGGATCAATTTCCATAGGACAAACCATAACTTAGGTTCCTAATCAGTAGAAATCATGACCTCATGTATCTTCTCAGGCCCTTGGGTCACCCCCCTACCTTTGTCTTCTGGTAAAATAGTGGTTTCCTTATTATGAGGGAGGCATTCTGTACCATCAAATTTTTCCTTTGTTTCTTTATCTAAGTCTACATCCACCTCTTGGTGGACTAAGACCTTAGCTTGAGGATCTATTACCATATTATTATAAGCTTTCCCCACTATCTCCCCTACTTTCTTGTCTAAAGTATCTTTCTTCCTCCATTCCTTTTTGGGAGCATTGGCAGTATTCTTGCCAGCTTTGTTTTGGACCTTCCCCTCCTTACCTTTGCCTTTAAATAACAACCAAATGCCAGCTTTTTGGCCTTCCTTTTTTTAGTGGAAACATGTAAAAAAGACACTTTCATAGTCAATCTATTGGATTCTACTTCCTAAACAAGACTGAAGTTCGATAATTTGGGGCATTTCCTGGCCTTCTATCACTCCAACACAAATCATAGCATAAGTAAACCTTTTCTTAGTTGTTATGATAGGATCAATGGAAAGGAGTTCTCCAAATGATCATGCAATACCATCAAAAATATCCTTGTGTCAATATTCAAGAGGAAGTTCAGGAAATCTATTCCAAACTAGGGCCTGGGAAAGGAAATAATTGTTCAAATCTAGGTTGGAGGTCCATTTCTACAGGATCAAAGTAGATCTCCCAAGAGACCAATTTCCCATTCACAAAATTTTAGCATTGTCCTCTGAGCAAGAGAAATCAAATGACATGAACCCTTTGGCCATATCAATCACCTCAACATGCCCCTTAAGCTCCCATTTGTTCCTTATGAATACCCTCACTAGGTCAATGTTGGGCCATGGATCGATGAATTTTCCCACCAGAGTAGATGCCATACTAAGGATATTATGATCTATGATTTCTCTGGGAATTTCTAGAGCAAAAATGCCCTTCTCCTTATTAGATTTATCAATAATTTTAGGAAAGGTTGGCTTACCTATCGGTTTGACCCCGAAAAGATTTGACCATCGACCCCTAGCCCCAGAAGACCCTCCAACCAAAGGGGGAGGAAGAATCTTCTCACCTAGATGAGGCCGCAGGCCCATGGGTCCCCATCCTTGGATGCATCGACATCTTGCCCCTACTTTTCCTGCTCTGCACTAGTAGGATGGACCTTGATGCTCGTGTTCTCCAGATGATAAGATTTTATATCTTAAAAGAAATAAGGAAAGGAAAATTTGATGTAAAGAGTGATGAAGGCATATTCCTAGGATATTATAGTAGAAGCAAAGCATATAAATGTTTGAATCTAACTACTCACAAGGTTATAGAAAGTGCACATGTGAAGATTGATGAGTTTGTAGAAAAGAGTAAAGAGGAAAGCAACAAAGACCCTAAAAACTATAGAAGCTTTGTTTACTTTGAACCTAATGTATTTCCTAATGTTCAAACAAATATAATTGGAAATCAATAGACCTCACCTCCCAAGTCCAAAAATCTCTAGTTCAACCCAAGTTGCAGCAAGTGTAACCTGAGTCATAGTATAAAGGACCTGATTCATAGTCAAAAGCACCCAAGTTGTAGCCAATACAACCCAAGTCATAGTTTGAAGGACCCAAGCATAATTCAAAAGATCATGTTAAGCATGGTGAGCAGAGTGAAACAAGTTATAATTCCAAGGTACCTGTGCTTGCAAGATATGTCAGAAGGCATAATACACCTAAGAAAATCATTGGAGATCAGTCAAAAGGAACTATGATAAGGAAAAATTTAAAAGGTACATGTTTACTTACTAAATTTGTGTTGACATTATAGTCAAAAAAATTTATCAATGACACAGATGCACACACACACACTTAATTAGATGGCTAGTAGCTACCAACCTTATCTTGAAGTTTATGGTGTTAACAAGTAATTCAAGCTCTACCAAGTTCTATAGTTGCTATTGAGTTCTAGGAACAATACTTAGTTCACACCAAGTAATGTCGGCCAATTTGGTGATTATCAGTGTAAACTGAGCTTCATAGTGTTTACCAAGTCTCTTAGTACAAACTAAGTTCTCTAGTATTTATCGAGTTTACAGCTTCAGTAATGTAAATCTAGTGTTGACCAAGCTATGCAATGTCAACCAAGTGATTTAGTTTATATTGAACTCATAGTGATAGTTTTGACCAAGCCATGTAGTGTCAACCAAGTGATTTAGTTTGTATGCCAAGTTTTATAGTGTTCACCGAGTCACCAATGTAGACTGAGTTCAACCTACTTGGAAGTGACTAGTATTAGCCAAGCTTCTATGTCTATCAAATGTATGATGATGCCAAGCATTGACAATGGTTGTCGAGTATCAAAACCTCACCAAGTTTGTCTTTAGAACCTAAGTACCTACATTTTGTCTGACTTTGTGTATTTTGGTGAAACTTGTATTGTAGCTAAATTTGAAGAATTGTAAATTGGATTGGTATACATGTAATATACTATATAACATCTAATGTATGGAAAATGGTATTATATATATATATAAGAGAAAAAGTGAAAAGTAAGAAGACTACATGAAGTATAAGGAGCAACAAAGATTTATCCATCACAACAAGGTGATCATTACACTCCAAAGGAATCTCATTTAGCAAATCCAAGTTGCAGATTAGAGATCAGCCATTGGTTCATCCTAATAGGTGGAATAGTTAAATCCTTTCACAAGGTAGACTTAAAAGTCTTTTGTAAATCTCTTTACTAAGTGCATACTTTATTGTATGTTTGTAAATCATTTTGCAAGATGGACCTAGTAGTCCTTATTGCTCCTAATAAGGCAGATCATCATAAGTGATCATTGTAAGCCTTAATAGGCCAAATTTTATATTGTAGTATGAAAGCTTGTGGGTATCATCCCCACCCCAATTTTACTTTCTATTTCAAAGGTTTAATTTCTAGGTTACCATATTATGTGTCAAAGCATTATGAATGTTTTAATGCTTTCAATTTTTCATGCATGCAATCAGATCATATTACATATGAAGGATTAATTGGTGAATTAAGATTAAGTTTTATCTTTTATCATTTCACCCCCACCCTCTTAGTAACCTATGCTATCTTATATTTCCAACAATTTGAACCTAAAACTATTAAATATGCTTTGTGATGGGACTCAATCTCACCTTCAGTCAAGCCCTATAAGAGCTTTTTAATGCATGTGTACATGGCTATCTACTTGAGGCCTAAGAGGTTTTTAATGTTTTTAACAACTGGAATTTAGTATATCCACTCATCCCATGAAGATAAATTTCCACTCTGAGTCATTTTATGAATTTTTGTTTTGAGCAATGTCTAGATCTACATTTTTGCCTAAGTGTCAAACAACAACAAGAGGCATAATTTGCAATTGAATATCTTCTCCTAGTTATGTTTCCTAACACACTTCTTTAGGAGTGTTTAGTATCCATATCAAAGAACCTATATTTTAAATTTCAAGTCATTTCAACATGTTTTGACTAGGTTTTGAATCCCTCAAAGTTGTTTGTTTATTTTTGTCGTTCTAATGCAAATTGTTCAAAATTTTGGGAGGCCCTATTTGACTTGTTATAACTTTGACCTAGTTGACCAAAATGATAAAATTCCTTTTGCGTTGCATTCTAGAGGTCAAATACTTGCTATGTTTCAAATCTAAGCTCATGGTGAATTTGTTTGATAAGTTTTTTAATGCAATTTGTTAAGTTTTACTGGTGTCGTAGAATGCAGATTGGTCAGTAACCCTATTTGGAATATCATAACTCTGAGTCCATGATAGGTGAGATTTAATGGATTGTCCCATTGCATTTTACTCTAAAAATTCTTTAGGTGTTCAAGGTTTCAAGTCTTGATGAATCCATTTGCACACTTTCCCAAGTCCATTTCATTTGCAAAAATCACTTTTCTACTAGTGTTCCCAGTTCTACAAATCCAAGTAGCCCACTTTGACCACTTTCCAAATGTGTCTAGTTGTTTTTCATGAGCCCAAATCCCATATTTATACTCTCCTCATGACAGTGAAACAATATCATAGTTTTTGTGCCTCCAAGTGTCAATTTGTCATGTTTTCAAAGCCAAATCTGAATGCAATTTATTATTTTCTAACATGTTTGCTTCTAGGAAATTTTAAATGAGCAACTTTGATAATCAATATCTTTTGACTAAATGATTTGCATGAAAAAATATTTGGCAAGGTGCAAGAATTTAGAACAAAGAAATTAGTAGGTTTGATTTTAGAGCCCGATTAGGTGTTTTTTTTAGTTTTTAAAACCAATTAAAGGACCACTTGTAAAGACATTGGCAGCCAACAAAAAAGAGTTTTAATGAGTTTTAATGGATGGTTTAGTGGTCAAATGGTTTTTAGTCAATTTCAAATGTTCAATAGGCCACTCTAAAGGGTCAGCTATTCGAAAGGGAAAAAAAATTAGTCACACCCACTTTGGAGCTCGACTAAATGGTATTAGACTAATAAGGTGTAATGGGGGTCAAAAAATTTCTAAAATGAAAGGGTTATAGTGATTCTGATCATTAGGATTTTTCAATATGGGTGCACAACATTCAAAGATAAAACGGTTAAAAATAAAATAAGGGAGGAATATAAGTATATCAAAAAGGCCATAATGTTTTATTCATGAGATAGGACTACCCTCAGGAAGGAGGTTATGTGCTATAGTCATCATATCTTTTGAGAGAGCATGGAGGGAAAATAAAGGTCATTAATGTTTTAGAACTTGGAAACTATGTGATCCAAATAAAGGATTCAAGATCAACTGGTTGAACACCATCCAAATTTCTTAGATTCATCATACCTCAAACATCTGAGTACCATGGAAGGCAAGGTTGGATTCCATTTTTGATCTTCTTTACCTTCTATAGAACCATGACTATTGACTTTGGGAATTCTATAAGTATTAACAATGGACACTTTTTGGTATTAAAACAATTCATGGTGGAAAGAGTTGGATCGAAGTAGCCATGGCTAATATCTTCTTTGCTTTATGTTGAAGATTTAAGTGAGAAAATTGGGATGATCTTATACTAATTGTTGGTGATTGAGAAGGATGTTTCTGCCATTATTAGGAGAAACTTTGTGAGTGCCTTTGCCAATTTAAGTAGGGTCCTACTCCTTGTATATCTGAATCTCCAATTTTGGTTCCTATGACCATATGGCCCTACCTTTTGAGTCATTGGAGGATGATGCTTTTTAAGTTGAAGTGTTGAAGTTGGACTCAAAGTGGTGGCTACGGAAAATTTTTAATACTTGTTTTGGAATTCCAAACTTGCACAAGCACGAGCATTTGTGGAAATAGATTTGCTACATTGGGTGTAGTGGGGAGCAAAATGTGACATGACTATAGATTCACACCTTGTCATGAGGATGGAAGGTGCATTTGGATCTTCAAAATCCACTCCACACTTGTCCCTTCTAATTATTTCTGCCAAATGAGAAAGTGCAACAAAGGAGTGGCTTTTCTTATTGAGCATCAATCAATGCAATTGTGTATAGAGCTAAGAGTATGCAATGAAGTTTTTGGTGTTGGAATAGCTGTGCATAAATGTTAGATATATCAAGGTAAAGGCATGATTGGATCTTAAATACATGGAAATAACATCCATTCCCATTCCTTCAATTCTACCAACACAAGTCCATCTTGCAAGACTTCATAGGTCATGTCTCTCTAGTAGCAATTTAAAGCTCTACATAGTTACTATAGCCAAGTGGACCCATCATCATTTTCTCATGCAAGGATTAGAGTTACAAAAAAATTGTGTTAGCAAAAATATATTTAAAACATGAAGCAACCTTTTTTAATGTGTTTCTCCGAGCCATTTTTCACCTTTGTCATGGTTTTTGAAGCCTGATGCTACCATCGATAGAAATGGATAGTGATGCTTCATTCAAATGTTGTTCTTGGGTTTATCCCACATTTATAGTGGGAGAAAATACTTTTGTGTTTATATACACAAGAATAATATATTTAAATGTCTTGAAGATAGGCTGATTTTTTAAGCCACAAGGCTTGCATGGTGGGACCTATTGACCAGTCAGAAAATGAAGATGTGTTACCCAACATGCACCAGTCGACTTGATGACATGTATTTCTAGGAAAATTACAAGGTGACAAGTGTCAATGTATTGTGCTAGATGGATGAATCATGATATGGCATGTTGTAGAGGACCTCAACTTAGCACACTTCTCAAGATGTTGGTGTGGTAGATAATGCCACATGTCATGATGTTGCTATGTTACAATAATATGGCACCATATTGATGTTTCATGTGGCATAATAACTGATGACATGGCATGCTGATGAGACGATGGTGTAGTACTACCAAGCAGATGCTGATGTGGACCAGGGTGTCATGTGTCATGACATCACTATGTCATGATGACATGGCACTGTGTTGACTAGGATAGCGACATGGTGACTGCCACATGGTAGGATAGATGACTAGTAGGATAGTTACACATGGTACCTAAGTGGCAAGTGTCAGATGACTAAGAAAGTAATAGACCAATCCTATGTTGACACATGTCAAAGATGGTCAAACTAGTTGACCCAGATGGAAATTTGGAGCAAAAAGTCAAAATGCATAAAATATTTTTTTTTATTTTCCCTTTTTTGAATGTGTAGTGGGAGTTTTAAATAAATTTTGATTTAAACCTATAGTTCTGACTTTAGGTAAAAGTTAAATATTTGTTGAGATGCAGTTTCAAAGCCATGACAGGAGTCTAAAATTCAAACTATGATTATAGGTGTTTCTAGTAAGAAAGTATGGCACTATTATATATCATTAGAATCAGGAGAACAAACTTTTCAGTTCTGGAGTTTTTTTTTTTTTTTTTTGCATAGGAAGAAACTAGTTCAAGTTATGTGAGGTTTGGTCTCAAGTGTCCATTTTTTAATTTCATTTAGTTGGGGCAGTTCAGATTTGATTTCCACTAAAATGGTGAACTGAAGAGTGTAAGAGGTAGTATGAATGTAGTTAGGGGTGAAATTTGTTACATTCAAATTAGTTAAATGAAGACTTTATTTGTATTTTAGATATTTTTGACAATACAAGGATTTTCATCATCAAGGAAGAGATATTTCAGGTCTGTTATAGAATAATGATGAAAATAATGTTAGATTTCATGGGTAGAAATATGAGAGATGTTCTAAAATAGTAAGAAATGAAGATTTAAGTGGGCACATGTCACTTCTAGATCAGATCTAGGATTTCATTCATTTCTTATATCTTTCTTTTTTTGATCATTGTAAGGGATGGTAGTTTTCACTGTGAGACCATAGGTTCTAGTTTTGGAAAAAAAAATCTCACTGTTGTGATACCAGGGGTTCTAATCTTGAGTTTTCTTAAATTTGTGAGACCAAGGGTTCTAGTTTGTGATATGTTTTTCATTATTGTAATACTATTCTTTAGCATATTTTCTCTCATATGAACAATAGTAGTCAAGCTAATATAGCTAGTTTTGATCTATTTAGTGGTTTTATGAATTGTTTTGCATGCATTTGAATGTATTATTTCAAAGAAATGAATACAATGAGCAAGAATCTCCTTAGTTTCATTCTAATTTTCATCTCCTATGTTTGTAATATGCAATCTTATGTGGTTTAGGGACAAAGAATTGAGACCCATTTGCATCCCTGTAAGGTTGTATGTCTGATATGTTTTGTCATTGGAACAATGGGCCAAATAAATGCTTGATGTATTTGACAAGGTTGCTAGTTATTTGAGAAAGATACTTCATGAGAATGAGGTATGAACACCGATGTTTAATTCACAAAGTGATAGGATAGATTTGATATATTGATGTATGGAATATGTCACTGGTATCATAGATGTATGTGTGTAATTCATGGAATTTTCCAATGGATAAGACATTGATCAACTACAAGATCAACTTGTTCTTACTACTGCATATTTGGGAATTTTTTAAAATCAAATTTAATCAACCATCCATTTCCTTTTCTATTTAAGAGATAAAAGGATGCCCTCACTTAGGTTATTAATTTTTTAGGTCATGTTATTAGCTATTTCATGTGTAGGATATTTTCATAAATATTAGAAGATTAAGGGTTTTATCTACTTTGTTAGATTCAAGTGTATGTCTTAGCACTGGTACCATATAAGTGAATCTGAGGTCTACCCACCTAGGTTTGATAGAGCCTAAAGTAGAAGAATGGTCTAGCCTTATAGTTGGCCCAATGCTTGAAAGGATATATTGTAGATGGGAACTAGTTGCCCCTAAAAGTATCTTGTTCTTATCAGGGTAATTTGAAATCATGATGTTTCAAAACACCAACAAAATGACAACTCTATTAAGGACTTTATTGAATCTAAATGGTAGAAAAACATCGAGAATTTTAAAAAAGGGGAGATTCAATACAGTAGGAGAAGTGCATGAAAAAAGTTGCAGCAGTAAGTTTTCTGATGTGTTTTCCAATTTTCTTACTCAAATATCATGCACTCCAATGATGCTTTGTTCAAGATAGTAGTAGCTTTGAAAGTTGAATGAAAATTGTACTTTAACTAGTAAAATTACCTTCAATCAGTTCAATTGGGTATTATTTTTGAAGTACTATTGTTAAGTCAGAGTCAGAATTGATCAAAAGTGTTTTCTCTCTTTGAAGTGTTTGATGATTTGCAAGTTTTACAAGTTAAAAGTTCACTTCATATTTTTCAAGTAATAAATCATGTTTTAAATCTTTCTCACAATTGTGAGTGGCAACTCTTAGAAAGATCTCTGTACCAATGCAAATTGGTTCTATATAAATGTTTTCAAGATTTTTCAACTTAGTTGTGCAGATCTAAAAGTTTTGTAAGAAGATTTAAGCAAGAAGAGAGAATATCTTAGTTCTTGACTGACAAGTTTTGAAGTGTTATATGTAACCTATTGTCACAAGAAATTTGAATGTTTAAAATGAATCACAATAGTGATTTCATTTTGTTCTCCTCAAGGAGATGGTGGCTCTACTTGTTTTTTATCAATGGTGTGAAAGAATGAAGTTTGCACCGATACCAAATCAATAGATTAAGTTTGTAGGCATCAACACTCAAGGTATTTTCCACTTTCATGAGATTTCCTTTTCATGAAAGTAAGTTCTACAAAAGATTATTCATCAAGAGTGGTTTGATACATCTCAACATACTTTGTAAAGGATAGATTCAACAAATGTTTTTATATTTTGAAGTATGTTTGGAGTTGAAATGGGTAGAAAGTGTTTTCATATGTGTTGCAAGTAATAAATTTTGAAAGTAATCTTGGTGAATGAGTTGTAAGTTTGCAAGAAATGGAAAATTTCTCTTCACCTAGTTTCAATTCATGAATAAAGATTGTAGATCTATTTCTTCCAAGTGGTACTTGCCATTACTTTTTGATGGAATTCATGGTTTCCCAAACACTATGTCGTATGATCATAGAAAGCATTTTCCTAAGTTTGGTGGGAACCATGAAATATCAGCCAGTCATCATGTTCAGATGTTCAGTGATTTGATGGTTGATTTTGAGATTTCTTATAAAGATGTACATATGAAGTTGTTTGTTCAAACTTTGGAAGGTGATGCTAGAGATTGGTGGTGATGCTAGAGATTGGTTTTCCTTTTTGCCAGCATGTTCTATTTCATCTTGGGATGACTTAATTTCACCCTTCATGAAGAAATTGGGGGGAAGAATAGGCATCTTTGATTCTTTTGAGAAGTTTTTGAAGATCCAAATTAGGAATGAAGAATTAGTTCCTAAATTTAATATCAAATTTGCAAAAGTTTTAAATGAGATTCTTGAAAGTTTTAGGCTAGATGATCAAATGTGTTTAATTGTTTATCTTGATGCATTTGGTGAAAAGATGAGTTGTCAGTTAAGAGATAAAGAATATGAGACTTTTCACTAGGCATTCATGACTACAATAGAGATTGAAAATGATGTATGGTATGAAGTAACTAAGAGTCATTTCTCTAGAAGTTTTTTCGAGCAAGACCAGGTTAAAAGGAGAAACCAATGTCATATAGAATGTTTGATTTTAGATGAGCAAGTAGATACCCCTACTATTGTAAAAAAATTTGTTGAAAATTTAGAATCACAAATATGTAAAGTTGAAGATGAAGTTTCTTGGTTTCAAAGGAGAGATGATTTTGTTCTTACTGAATTGAATGCACATGTTTGTAGTATTATAGTAGAAAATGATAAAGTTAGTTCACTTGATCAGTTATATGTGCAAGAAGAAATAATTTTAGTTATGGCTTCTCCTATTGATGATTTTCCTTGTGTTGAGAGTGTTACTAATCATGAAGTTGAAAGGTGTACATCTGACTATGAGGGAAAAGAAGTTGATAGTTATGTTTCAATTGATGAAGGAAAAGTTACTGATCCGATATGTTATGAAGAAGTATTATGTGAAGACAATGACATGAGTGGTTATTTGAGTCAAGAGAAGGACAATAATAACACATGTTCATCTTCATATGAATCTGATGAAAATTGGGAAGAAGAAAGAAATGATGGAAGTGAGTACTCTTATGTGAGTAAAAGTATGATTTATTTTTCTAAATCTGAAAATGAAGTTCCATCTCAAGATTATTCAAATCATCTTGAGGTTGAAACTTTTGAAGAAGATTTGTCTACACAATATGAAGACAAAGAGATAATTTATAAGGATGAATTACTTAAGTGTGTAGATGAATTTCTTTTAAGGTTGCATAAAGTAGTAATCAGCAGTATATAAGTGATTCTAAGATTAATGCATCAACGCCTATTAGTAAAATGAATGATGATTGGTTTTCAAGAAATTTGAATCATCTTAGAGAAGAAAATGAAAGTAAAATTGATCTATATGCCACATGTTTCATTGATGGAATGGATGGTGCATCTTCATGTGATGATTCTTATTTCTCTTCTTCATATGTTGAAAGTGTTCATGATGATGATGTTAGAAATTTCTTCAAACTTTTCATGAATCTATTGTATGGTGAGGAGTTTTATGTTGATCAGCACATCAGTTGTTATAATGCCTACAAAGGAGCTTTACATGGAGTTATCAACACACCTTTTGAAGAGCACAAGGAATGTTTAGATTTAGTTGAGGATAAACTTGATGTTGGTACATTTTCTTACTATTGTAAGAGATTACATTCTTCTTCTTCTAAGTATTACAATGATTATCATGATGAGATTACATCTCCTGATGTTGATAACAAGGTGTTTGATGAAGTTGTTATTGAAAATCAGCATGCACCTTGCACTTAGTTTTATGGTGAATACTCTAATATGATGACTAATCCATTTGCTAATTTTAAAGAATCACTAGAGGACTCTAGATTAATTTTGGGCATTGATATGGATGAAATTTATGAGTATGAATTTTATTTCTCATTCAAGTACCATCTAGTTATACATAAGGATACACAATTTCAAGGAATGTACGATCCTTTTCCCCAAGTTGAATATGAAGCTTTCATATTCAAGATTGATAGCATGCATGATTCATTCATTGAAAAGGATTTTCAATTCAAGTCTAATATGTTTGACCATGCTGATTTGTACTTTCATAATGAGAAAGTTGTAGAGAGTGATCATAATTTTTATATGCATTATGAGAGTGAAGATGTATATTCTATTTTGCCAAGTGAGTTGATTCAGAGTGCTAATATGATTGGTGAAACTAATAGAAGAGAATTTTCTAGCTTACCTCATGAAAGTGTACATGAAAATTATATATATGATAGAGGTAAAAGTTTTTGTTGAATTTTGGAGGCTCCAGGCCATCATTTGTACAATTTAGGAGTAGTTGTTTTTTCTTTCAATAAATTTGTTCAAGAGAATTTTTTTCTGTCACAAATATCTAAATCCTTGACATGCCCATAAGGGACATGCATCCCTAGATAGAGCCACTAATGAGACTCAAATTCACCTTTCCAATTTGAGTACCATTCTAAAAATCAAGCCCTATAAGAACTTTTTAATGCATGTGTACCTAACTGTCCTGTAAGAATTTTCCTTAGGGAAAAATCACCCAAGATTAAGAAGTTGAAGCACTAGCACAAAATGGAACAATAAAGTATGATCATAATAACAATATGAAATTGAATTGATGTAAATACATACTAGGAGTATGTGAATATAAAGGCCTCTAGAATGACTAGGAGTTAGCAAAATGATAAGCCTCACAAGTAAGCACATGTCCACCAAGAGTGGATTATCCTCCATTGAGCACAAAAGTTAGTGCAATTATGAGAGGATAAGCTTACATAGGCGTGTCACATAAAAATATGTTGTAGACGCCATGTCCTTAATTAGAGTGTTAACAACTATGTTGTCTATATGACTACTCAATTGATTATGCAAACTCTTGTGTTATCAAAAAGATAACTCATATGAGTATGCATATTCCTTGGTGTCTAATCTAATAAATAATAAAATAATGTAGCTATAATGAAAATGCATGATGGGTCCCAACTACTAGAGCATGTTAGGTACCCATGTACAAATGTAATGAAATCTCTCTAAAAATGGAGAAAGAAGGAAAACTTCATGGGAAAAACCTCTTGCAAAAAGAGAGATGAGAAAACAAGATGCATGGATGGATGGAGTAATCAAGACCCCCCCATTACACTAGACATCATGTATGTACAATAGAGAAGTATGAGAAGGAAAACCCCATAAGAGGAAAAAGTATCCCCCATAAGAGAGAAGAAGAAGAAGAAGAGAGGAGACAACGTAGTCCCCCCCCCCAAATGTGGAATGTCAATCAGTGATAGCTACTCCAAGATGAATGTAGAAGTTGATCCATGACTACTAAATAATGTTCCTCCCCTTAGGAAGAAACAATGACATAGATAATATGAGATGCTTCCCTAATGTGTAGAAAGAATCTCAAAGATGAATGGTGTCTCTAAAACCTACTCAATTATCCCTATGTCGATATTGACAGTTGCTCCTTCCAACACTATTGAAAAGAACAAGTTCAGATCTAGCAAGGATGGATGTAGAACATATTCCAAAGAACCAAATATCTTCAAATGATAAAGAGATCTCTTACAACTATTGTACATAAGGATCCACAATCATATCAACCTTGAAAGACTGATTATGTAGAGAATGGAAAAGAGGGTCAAAGTATTCGCTCACAAAAACTAAAGAAGGATCTTCTTCATCAAAGAGAAGATCTCTATTATCAATAATTTCTCCCAAATTTTCTATGAAGGACTCCATAAACAAACCTAAAATATCTATCATGAATTCATCCCCTAATTCTGGAACCGCAAGACAAGGTGTACCCAACTATACTAAATTATATGGACTGATCATTGTAGCAATGTATGAATGTGGAATGTTTTGATGATGTGACCTTATTCTACATCTATTAATAGGATCCCTCATATCTAAACCTATTGAATCACTATCACTATTGTCACTATCAATTTCCACAATGTATGAAGTATGGAGAATATTAGAGGATAAGCTAGGTGAACTTTCCTCAAAGTGAACATTCCTCTCTATAAATATCTCATGAGTCTTAGTATCCATAAGTCTATATACCTTAACACTTTTTTCATATCTAGTGAAAGTACAAGGCCTTGGTGGTGGTGCCTAGCATTCCCTTGAAGATATGTGTGCCCATGCTAGACAACCAAAAACTCTAAAGTGTTTCACAACTAGTTTTCTACCACACCATGTCTCAAATGGAGTCATTTCATCTAATACATTATGAGGAGATCAATTAAGTGTGTGATTGGCACTACTTATAGCTTGACTTCAAGTGATGGATCAAGAGACTTAGCTTGAATCATGCAACTTGTCATTAAATTAAGAGTTCTAATCCTTATTTCTACAACATTTGTATTTTGTAGACTAAATGCTACTAGATTCTAAAGATCAATACCCTCAAGTTCACAAAAGTCTTTAAGTCTTGAGTTTACATATCTACTTTCATCATCCATATGAAGAACCTTGATGGCTTTACTTGATTGCTTCTCAATATGACTCTTGAAGGCTAGAAATTTATCAAACACTTCATTCTTTTGATAAAGAAAGTAGACCTATGTGTAGCGTGAAAATTCATCAATGGAAGTGAGGACATAGTGACCCTTGCTAACTGAACTAACTAAAAAAGGGCCTGATAGAATAGTGGTAACCATCTCAAGAAAAATTGATGCTCTTGAAAACTTCCCTTTGTCATACTTTTCTTCTAGAATATCCATTGAACAAGTTGAACATTCACATGTAGAAAAGTTGAGGTAGACCTTTGACCATATTTTTTGAGATTAGTTGATGAAGAATGTAGAAGGCAAGATAGCCATACCACTCATGCCATAATTTACTTAGTGATTGTGATTTTTTCAACAAGGCATGTGAAGGAGACTTAGGCACAAAGTGGGAGAAATAATATAACCTTGTGTCATGATTGACTTTACCCACTACAACCAATGAATCATCTTTAAGATTTTGCACCATTACTAAATCAGGAAGGAACTCAACTTTATTGCCACCTCCATAATGAGTGATTTTGTAAATTGAAAGGAGATTTTTTCTAAGATTAGGAACATAGAGAACATATTTGAACTCTCCATTTTCCATCTCAACTTGTCCTTTCCCTTCAACTTCCACTTGTGTATCATTTCCTACAAAGATGTGAGGTATCTTGGATTGCTTCAATGAAGAAAAGTATCCTTTTGAAGAACCCATATGATATGAGGCACCCAAGTTAAGAATCCATTCCCTTGAAGAACTTGAGTGCCATAAATGCTTTCCCCTTTTCATTTGAAGTGGATGGATTTGAATCCTTGGAAGCATTTGGCACATTGATTTTGTTCTTCTTAAGTAAGTTTTCCAACTCATCTATTCTCTTGGTCTTACAATGATACTCACCATGATTTGGTTTCTTTCAATGTGCACAAAATAGTTCATCCTTCTTGTTGGAAGAAGAATTTCCTTATTGTGAGGACGAAGATTGTTGTGTCTTTGATTTTGATTTTTTCTTCTACTACTTTTTCTTGTTGTTGGTGAAACTTTTTCTGCCTTGATTTGATTGGTTCTCATTACTAGCCACCAATGTTGTAAACTTGGATAACTTGAGAATTCCCATATCTATCAACTTGGATTGTCCCAACATCAACGTTTCTATAAATGCATCAAATCTAGGCATAGTGAAAGTACATCCCATGGTCAATCTATAAGTGTTGCAACTCAAAAAAAAAAATGCATACTCTGAAGGTAGCCTCTTCAATATTTGACGAATCAATCTATCATCCTTCATGGAATTACCATGATCCTTAAGTAGTGCTCTCAATTCATTGGCTTTGTTGACATAGCCTTGAATTGTGTCAAAATTCTTAGGATCCAAGACAAGTAGATCATCCTCAATTTGGAATCCCTTTTCCTCATCCACCTAACCATAAAAACATTCAAGTTTCTCCCAAGCACCCTTGGCATCCTTAAATCTAGAAATGTGGAAGAAGAGATCTCTGTGAAGACAACTCCTAATAATTCCTAAAGCTTGATTGTCTTTAACTTGCCAATCAACTTAAGTAGTAGCTTTAGTGGGTTTTACAATTGTACCATCAACATATAGATTTAAACCATTTTTCCATTAGTCTACTCAATACAATATTCTTCCATGTAGTATAATTGTGTGAAGTTAAAAGTGGAGTTTTCGGTGAATCCATGATGTAAAAATTAAAAAGCACAAGAGAGAAAGAGAGACACAAGAACACAAGACACACCCCCCCATTCACTCAATCAAAGAACCCCCCCATAAATGATGCTTTTAGCACTTTATATGTAGTGCATTTACAATAGGCCACTTGTCAAAATGGAAAAAGCGGGCTTCTAATTTTTTTGTTTACAACCTCCTTTTGGATTCAAATTTGGTACTTAGCAATGCAGCTTAGATATACAAAAATTTTGAAGTGTAATCAAAGTAATACAATGCAAAAAAGGACCTATTTCTAAAACTAGTATTTCTATCCACACAAGCTTATAATCTAATTGTAGATCTAGAAAGAAGATGAAAAATTAAGCACTTTCAAAAACATGGAACCTAAAAATGTGTCTAGATGAGCCCTTACAAAGCATTTGAAGTTGTAAAATGTAGGATAAAATAGGTATAATCACTAAAAACTACAATTTCAAACAAATCCATACACCAAAACTAGAAAATAATAGCACCACTAAAATTTTTAGGAAATTCTAGCCAAAAAAAAAAATTGCACCTAATTTGGAGTCTAGATGATTGAGATATGGTATGCCAAATTTGGACTATCAAAAAAAAACTAAATATGGAGAGGGGTCTACACAAGAAAATATGAGGTTAAATATGACATCCAACTAGCTTTTGTGATAGTGCAATCTAGCCTATTGGTGATAGTCAATGGATGTCAATTTTAAGACACTCAAATGATGATGTCAACAAAAAATGCCCTCCCTAGATGATGTGGCAGTATGATTTACTAACATCAGATGATGACTAGGCATATGTAAGGGTGTGATGTGGAAATGCTAAGTGTCTTCATTAACTATTGCATACAACATATTATGATGTGACACTGGGGGTTGCTGCGTGGCAGACTGTTCAATAGCTAAGGTGGCAAGATTGCCACATGGATGTCATGCTGGGTTGTGACATGGGTTGAGGTGGCTGAAGCACCAATTTTCTATCAAATTCTAGAAGGTTACATGGTGGTGAGGCTATTAGAAAATTGATGGGAGTAGCAGGGCCAACAGTGAAGGTCGACAATGAGTGACTTCATCAGTGCTAGTAAAGATATTGAAGTTGATAGGGGAGATAAAAGGCCAATGGTCTTCCTTTCTTGCATAGTGGTGTAGGAATAATCCCACATTCACCACAATGTGAAGTGTTGGGTGTATAAAACCCATAGCAGCAAGAATAAAAACAAGTTGTGAGCCATCGATAGTTGTAAATCATCGTGTTGTAGATGCCACTAGGAGTATTTATGGTTGGAAATAATAGAATATTTTTCCATGTTGTTGGAAATTCCTCTATGGGGACAAGGATTTGACCACTTAGTTCCTACAAAAAAATTGCCTCTACAGGCCTAATAGGCCAAAAAAAATTCGAACAAAACACATATTTGAAAAATCTAAAAAATATTGTAGAGATTGGAATAATAAAATATGCATATCTAATAATTAAATTTAGAGATATGAAATGATCATACCAAATCTACAAATTAGGCCTTTAGGTATTGGTTTGCAAAAAAAAAAAATTGCCTCAAGTTTGACTATGGCCTAGGGTAGCCAAATTTATAGTCAAAATTTTTTGATTTGACGCTTTGAATGCAATGCTGAGGTTTGCTTTGGCTCTGGATGCTCCCAATGACTATGATACTCTAGATCTAAATCAAGGTCCTCAAAGAAGCAAAGTAAAAATGGTCTCCAATGGCTATGTGAAGATAAATTCCCTCAGCTATGATACCATGTAAGAATTTTCCTTAGGAAAAAATCACCCAAGATCAAGAAGCTCAAGCACTAGCATAGAATAGACCAATAAAGTATGATCAGAATAATAATATGAAATTGAATTGATGTACATATGTACTAGGAGTGACTGAATATAAAGGCCTCTAGAATGACTAGGAGTTAGCAAAATGATAAGCCTCACAACTAAGCAAATGTCCACCAAAAGTGGATTATCCTCCATTGAGCACAGAAGTTAGTGCGATGATGAGAGGATAAGCTTACATAGGTGTGTCATGTAAAAGGATATTGTAGGCACCACATGCTTAATTAGAGTGTGAACAACTGTGTTGTTTACATGACAACTTAATTGATTATACAAACTCCTATGTTTTCAACAAGACAACTCATATGATTATGTATACTCCTAGGTGTCTAATCTAATAAATAATAAAATAATGCATTAACCTAAATAAACATAAGTAAAGTGTAAATAGTAAATACTTATTTACAACAACATGTCCATTTGAGGCCTACAAAGTTTTTAATGTTTCTAACACCTCACAATTATTATATCCACTTGTCCCATGAAGATAAATTTCCATTCTGAGTCATTCTATGAATTTTCATTTTGAGCAATGTCCAAAATCTACATTTTTGCATAAGTGTCAAATAGCAACAGGGGGCCTAGTTTGCCATTGAATATATTGCACTTGGTTATGTCACTTTGGAAGTGCTTGATATCCATATCAGAGAACCTATGTTTCACATTTCAAGTCATTTTGAAATGTTTTGATTAGGTTTTTAGAATCCCTCAAAGTTGGTTGTTTATTATTGTATTGCTGATGCAAATTGTTCAAAATTCTGAGAGACTCTATTTGACTTGTTATAACTTTGACCTAGTTGACCAAAATGAGAAAATTCAATTAACATTATATTCTAGAGGTTAGAGACTTGCTATGTCTCAAATTTAAGCTTATGGAAAATTAGTTTGATAAGTTTTTTAATGGGATTCCAAATGCAACTTGTAAAGTTTTATTGGTGTCGTAAAATGCAGATTGGTCAGTACCTCTATTTGGGATGTCATAACTCTAAATCCATGATAGGTGACATCAAATGGATTGTACCATTTCATTCTACTCTGAAAATTCTTTAGGTGTGCCTATTTGGAAGTCTTGATGAATCTATCTACACACTTTCCTAGGTCCATTATGTTTGTAAAAATTACTTTTCTACTAGTGTTCCCAGTTCTTTGAAAACAATTTTTTTACAAGTCAAACACCACTTTTGGGCCGGATTAAATGATATCAGACTAGTAAGGTTTTTTTTTGTGACTGTGATACCATTCGTGAGCATATTTTCTCTTGTATGAACAACCAAAGTCAAGCTAATATAGCTAGTTCTTATCTATTTAGTGGTTTTACAAATTGTTTTACATATATCTAAATGTATAGTTTCAATTAAATGAATACAATGAGCAAGAATCTCGTTAGTTTCATTCTAATTCTCCTCTCCTATCTCTATAATCTGTAATTTTATGTGGTTTAGGGACAAAGAACTGCAACCCATTTGCATCCTTGTAAGGTTATATGTCTAATATGTTTTGTCATTGCAACAAAGGGCCAAGTAAATGCTTAATGTATTTAATAGGTTTGTTGGTTATTTGAGAAAGATACTTCATGAGAATGAGGTCTTTATTAACACCGATGTCTGATTCACAAAGTGATAGGAGAGATCTTATATCATGATGTATGGAATATGTCACTAGTATCATAGATGTATGTGTGTAATTTGTGGAATTGCCCAATGGATAAGGCATTGATCAGCTATAGGATCAACTTGTTCTTATTCGTACATATTTGGGGATTTTTTGAAATCAAATATAATAAATCATCAACTTCATTTTTTGTTAAGAGTTGAAAGGATACACTCACTTAGCTTATCTATTTCTTAGGCCATGTTATTAGCTATCTCATGTCTAGAATCTTTGCATAAGTATTAGAAGATTAAGGATTTTATCTATTGTATTAGATTCAAGTGTATGTTTTAGCACTCGTACCATATAAGTGAATTTGAGGTCCACTCACCTACATTTTGTAGAGTTTGAAGTAGAATAAGGGTCTAGTCTTATAGTTGTCTTAGTGTCTAAAAGGATATGTTGCAGATAGGAAGTATCTACCCATAGATGTATCTTGTTCCCATCAAGGTAATTTGAAGATGTGATGTTTCAAAACACCAATACTTTGGATAATGAAAGTTGGATTTAGCCAATGGATGAAGAGATTGAACAAATTGAATGGAACAAAACTTGGACTCTTATTCCTAGACCCAAGGACAAAAAGGTAATTGGCACAAAATTGGAATTCATAAATAAGTTGAATGAAGATGGAGAAGTATCAAGAAATAAAGCAAGGTTAGTATGCGAAGGTTATTCTCAAGAAGAAGGTATTGATTATGGTGAAACTTTTTCTCCTATTACAAGATTAGAAGCTGTTAGAACACTACTTGCTTATGTTGCACATGAAGGATTCAAAGTATAGTAGATGGACATTAAATCACAATTCTTGGATGAAATCCTAAAAGAAGTAGTCTACATTGAGCAACCTAAAGGTTTCATAGATCCTAGAAAAAAGGATATGCTTTGCAGATTACACAAAGCTTTATATGGTCTCAAACAAGCCCCCAGAGCATGGTATGAAATATTGCATACTTATCTAGTAAAGATTGGTTTTCAAAGGACAAATGCCAACAATAATATTTATATCAAGGAAGGATAGGGAAAAAATATATTTCTAGTAGAAATCTTTGAAGATGATATATTGTTCACTAGATATGATGATCTATGCAAATCATTTTTTGAGCAAAAGAGTAAGGAATTTGAAATGCCAATATTTGCAGAGATCAAATTCTTTGTTGGCCTATAGATTCAATAGAAGAAGCATGACATCTAAATTACTCAATTAAATTACATTAAGGATATATTGAAGAAGTTTGGAATGGAGGATTCTAGACCAGTTGGAACACCTGTCTATTGGATATAAGCTTTCCAAAAATAATGATTCCAAAGGGTTAGATTAGACTGTATATAGATCAATGATTGGAAAACTTTAGTATGTGGTGCATACAAGACCTACTATTACATTAGTAGTTGGTATGGTGGAAATATTTTATGCTAATCCAATATAGAATCATATGATGGCAATAAATAGAATTATGAGGTATCTAATAGGTACCGAAGATTATGAATTGTGATATATGAAAGGAGACAATATTGAATTAAAATACTTCACTTATGCTGATCGGGCAAGAAGTATTGATGATAGGAAAAGCACTAGTGGTGGATTATTCTTTCTTGGAAAGAGGTTAGTGTCTTGGAAAAGAAAGAAGGAAAATTGCATCTCTCAATCTATAGAAAAAGCAAAATATATTGCAGAAGTAGTTAATTGTTCCAATATTGTTTGGTTCAAACAATTTTTGTCAGGTATGAAGGAAGAAATCAAGGATCCAATAGTTATATTTTTTGATAAAACTAGTGCAATAAAAATATAAATGAATCATGTGATACATACCAAGACCAAGAACATTGCAATAAATTATCATTTTTTGAGAGAATTGATGCAAAAAAAAGAGGTGAGATTGGAATATACGAATACAAAAGAACAAATTGCAGACATATTCACAAATCCATTACCAAGGATGTATTCCTATATCTAAGAGGTAAGCTATGGGTCATTTTTCTATCTAAATCTCTATAAATAGAGTTTAGTGATGCATCAACTGAGTATTTTGAAGATCAGTTAAGTTGATGCAACATTATAATAGAATTTTGCATATGAATCAATACATCAGGTACATTGAAATCCACTAGATATTTTCTTTGGTATAAGATGTCAAAGAGGGAGAGTTTACTATCATATAGTAGAGAATTTTTTGTGAATGTTGAGATGTTAAAGAGGGAGACTAATTAAAGAGGGACACATTTTTATCATATTAGAGATATTGTAGTTAGCGAAATCAGAGAATCATTCCAGAGGGAGAGATTAATGCAAGAGGGAGCTCACATTGATAGTGAAAATTCTCATGGATGAGAATTAGAATGAAACTAAGGATATTTTCCTTTCTTCTATTTTTCTCTAAAATTTCATTGTATTATGACATATTTTGTTTTCATCAATTCCAAAGAGGGGGACTGTTGAAAAAAATTATTCAATTGTATATTATCTTTAATGTTACACAAAATTTCAAGTCTCTACCAAGAAATTAGTGTTAGTTGAACTCACTCGAGCATTAAAGATGGGCTCTAGTGTATGAAAAGAAGAGTTAGTATCTACCAAGCTCACTCAGGCATTGAAGGAAATTAGTTCAAGACCAATGTTAACTAAGCTCACTTAGTTACCAAAGGAAGTTAGTAAAGATGGAGTATTAACCAAGTTCACTCAGTTAACAAAGAAATGTTGGCCTAGAATTCATGTTTACTGAGCTCACTCATTTAACATAGGAAAATAATTTTTGAGTTAGAATCCACCAAGTTGGGTCAACTAGCAAAGGATTCTCTGATGACACCATATTGAGTTTGATGAATTTATTTGTCATTTCTAGCCAATTGAAGAGATGAAATTTGATTATTTAAAGTTGTATTCAAGCTAACTTGACAAAGTAAATGATATAAGTATAAGGTCAAGTTGTGGATTAAATATGTAAAAATGTGGAAGAGAAGAAGATGAATAAAGGAATCAAATTGGAAGGATAACAAAATATCCTTGCTAAATGAGATATAACGAATAATTTGATCAAGGAGGATCAAGTATTCAAGCCAAAATTGAGATATGAATCGAGAAAGGTTACTTGCATCAGCAATCAGGTCAAGTCATTGTTACTCTATAACAATTGTAGTAGTGAATCAAATCTCCTAATAGAGTTTTCCTAACAACTATTTTGTAAATCCTCTAACACAGTGGCATTTATAGATTGAAGTATCTAAAGACCTCTAACCAGGTCACTCCTAACAGGGTCATTTAAATCCTCTAACAAGGTCACACCTAACAATGTGTTTTATAACCTTTAACAGGGTTGTTTCCTAATAGGACTCACTTTAGAAGAGTAAAAAGTAGTAATTAATTGCAATTGATGGTTCTTCAAATTTGGGTTTCTACGTTAAATCCTGGTGTCTCTTGTGTTCATGATATTTCCTTTATGTGTATGAAACTAAGTTAAGGTTAAACACACCAAGCATCTCAAAAGAAAATTATTTATGTGTTAACCAAGTTAGTTTGTGCTAATTGAGATACAATAGTATTTCAATTTTAGTAGAGTTTTGGTTTTTGTGTTGACATCTTAAGGGATCTTGGATTTTTTTGTGATAACTAATTCACCCCTCCCCTCTCAATTACTCCTCTTATATTTGCAAGACTTGTATGGTGCTCAACCTAGGCTACAAGATTGTAAAAGAGAGATCATTCTTATGACTTACCCAAGCTATAGCTTCAACAACTTTCAAAAAATTTAAAAGCTATCTAAAAATCTAAAATTTCCTGATGTAAATTTGGTTCACTGATCATTTTCATATTCTTTTATGTGAAAAATACATTCCTTATATTTGGAAAAGTTGTATGAAAAACAAACATATTTGTTACTCAACAGATAGGAGAATTCATTGAACAATTAGGTGAAAATTTTGAATTAGTAATGACAAGCTATTTTGAAGACTTTAAGAAGTCTATGAAGAAAAGGTCAAGAATTCCTATGTCACTAGTGGAAAAACATTACAATGATGTCTTTTTTCTTAGTTGATGTTGACTTTACATATGTGCAAATAGAAATTTCTAGGGTTAGATGGTTAAGACCTCTACCATATGAAATTAATATCTACAATCATATCCTAAGGTTCATAGGTAGAATTTCTAGGGTATAGTTTGGAGGTAATGATTCTAGTAGGTGTAGGAGGATTTGTTTCATGTAGAAATTTTAGACTTCAAGTTTCAAGGAGACCAATTAGTTTTCTAACATTTTCTGAAAATTAAAGCTATAGCATAAGAGATAGACAATGTTCAAAACCCATGTAAATACAATTTAGCCAAGACAAATCTTTGGAAGGTTCAAAAGCCTCATTGTGATGTATTTTTTTCATAAACGTAAGCTTTCTTTTGTGTGTGTGGAAATTTTATTCTAAAAATGCATTAGAGACATGTCACGATGATGTGTAATGTGCTTTAATGTGTCACTTGACACTTGTAGGTATTTTTTGGTTAATGACATGTCACCCAGGGTTTGGTCATGGTAGCATTTTATCCTTAAAATAATTACCTTCTTAAAGATTAAGTAAACCCACTTGACAAGGGATAGGATGGGTCATTATCAAAAGGAAATTCGAATTTATAATTGACTATGGTTTTGAAGGGTCATTAGGTGGTCCCAAAGTGTCCTTTGTGTGAAAATAAGCCACCCATATGATAGTAGAACATGTTAGGGGCCTAATTTTAAACATATTAATGCCTAGATAGCTTGGGGGGAGGGGGGGCGTTATGAATGCATTCTTCAAAAAAATTCAAAAATGGAGTTGTCACATGAGTTCCTTCCCATGTTTCAAAAAAATAGAAAACTTAGTGGGTACAAGTTTGTAAGAGGGAGTGGCTTGGTGTTCTTGCCATAATTGATAGTGGAAAAATCCCTTTTAGGGGGACTAGGAAAAACTAGTGGGGTGTTCACCCGCTCTTTAAGTTTAGAGATAGTTAGGGTTTTTAAGGGAGGCTAAGGGAGCTCTTCATCAACTATCATTATCTTTAGCTTGGACCAAGGTAGATGCTCAAACCATGACCCTTTTTTATTTTGTAGCCTTGCATAATGAGTTTGAAAACATGTGGTGTTGTTATGTGATCATGTATTATTATTGAAAATCTTGTATTGTATTGTGATGGCGTGATTGTGCATTGTACTTCATGTATTTCTTGGTTTTCTTTCTTGATCTCCTTGTTTTGTTGAGTGTTGAATTTGTTAATGGGTGTGAAGGCTTCAATCACCCTTGGTAGGGAAGAGAAGCCTTGGGTGAAGGGGTTAGTTGGGCCCAACATTGTAGTTGAGAAAATTTACCTCATAATGAGGAGTTATTCTTTCTTTCATGTAGTATGGGCTCCATTGAATCCATCTTGCTTTGATGTTTTAGAAGGTATAAGGGATTTGTGTAAGAAGGAGGAGAATTGATGATAGCCTTGAGAGGAAAAAATGCAATTGTAATTTGATATTTATATTATGGATATGGAATTCTCCTCTATAAAGAGTCCACCTTCCCCCAATGTGTTCATGATTCCAATGGTGGATCATTGTGCAAGCCATGGAAGGGATTGTTATGTGTTTGTGTTTTGTGGATGTATGCATTAGCAAATGTTGTGTATGAAACCCATTTGGGCTTTGTTTCCTATTACATATCTTGCCTCCCAAAAAAATTTGAATTCAAATATTTGAGCCCACCCAATGGTCACTTCCCATCTTGAACATTATTTAAATTCCCTAGAAATACAAAAACTAAAATGATTAAAACTTATGGTATTTCTTTTATTACTTCCACTGGCCCGCAACTTTTTATGCTATCAGATCTTTCATGATCTATGGTGGGCACTTTCCCACATTCTCAAAATGCACCACCCATATATAATGTAGGGAAGCCCCTTTGTGACGTGTGGCATAGTGTGACATCATGGGCCCACCTTTCTCAAAAAGTAATAATAGCTCATCTTCGGTGGTAGTTGTTAGGTGAGCTGGAGTACAAAGAAGGAATCTCATTGGTCCATCTTGCTGACTAGGTATGCAGTCATATAAGATTTTGATCGCCTTAGATTCAAATGAGATTGAGGGGTAGCACTTCCCTGCATCATGAAAGTGCAAGGATGTTAAGTAATATAGGCAAGCACCTCGCTACCATGTGTCTTTGTGAGGTCAGTTTGGTTTTGTATGCCATAGGGTGATGCCAGATGGGGTTGGGTTAGGTTGAGTCAGATGCTAAGTGGTTCGTGGGCCCAAAAATTTTGAGGGGCAAGTGCAGTATGATAAGATCTTTCACGATCGTTGATCCCATGGAGATTAATGATCAAAAATTTCTTGCATTCTAGAGATGTGAGGAAGTTAAACATTGCAAGAAAGTGCCTAAAGGACACGTGTCCTTGTGGGCCTAGGGAGATAATGTTGCAGTTAGCATTGGCAATTAAGGCTGGCAGTTGGAAGACATCACAGTCAAGGTTTTGAAAAGGTGGCTCGATTCATTAGTTAGATGTAGTCAACTGCATGGAGACTTTGCGGGGTGGTAGAAAATTGAAAGACTATTGGCCCACATGGCTCATCCTGGTGGTAGAGTTTGTTTGACTTGGTAATTTTTTTGATTCACAAGCTAGAAATGGAGGGGATCAAGTTTTGTTGCATGACTTGATCCTCATGATCAATTCCAACCACTCTCGAATGAATGTTGAACCTAGTAAATAGTAGGAAAATACTCTGCCACCCTAGTTTATCCATTTTTTGGTCAGAATGGTTTAATGGAACCATTTCCTATCTTCTCGAGGCCCTGTTTTGGTAGCATATTAGATTTCATTGTATTTGAATTCATGCTTGGATCAAATTTTCTCTAGATCTTTATCAAGACTTAATGGCAGTGGCTGTGGAGTAGCTTCACTTAGAAAATACCTCAGTTATGCCTGAACTATAAAGGTAATTTTTGTAGATTTTGTACTGGTCAACCGTTCTCTATTTTCTCTGATATTGCTCTACAATTTCACTATAAATCCCCTTTTTCCTCTAAACTATATGACATTCTTATCTCCTTCAGCCATTGATGTGAAGTGCAAGAACTATTTTCCTCTTATTTGTGTATTGTAGAGATCTATAGTCTTGCATGACTATATCTCTTTTGGCCTATGAATGGTATATAAGTGAATCCTCTCTTTCCTTGTGTCATTCATTTGGGTCTTTCTAATCTACATGTGATTGTTAGATTAAAGCAAGTCTGGATGTGTATATCTTTTGGTGTCATGATGGTTCAAAAGTGCATGTATGGGCAGAGATTGGTTTGAACACTCTATTCTGGTACATCACCCCCTTAGGTTAGAGTAGGTAGATTTGCTTTCATGCATTTCTTCTCCCTTTTCCTCTCAAAGAGTAGTTAGATGCACCTTGATAGTAAAGGAAGCTGGCCTTCTCTAGAGACTCAACCTCACAGTTCAAGTCCCACAGCTTGGAGGTTGTTTCCATGTTTCACAAGGTTTTCTTTAAGTAAAAACTTTGGACAAGGGTGCAAACCTTTGTGACAATAGTTTTTGGCATGCTCGGTGAGACAATATTCAGAAAATTTCAAGTCTACCAGTGTCAAAAGGAAGATTTCAAGATTAATACCATGGAGATAGTACTGGCTTTGATATTCAAGCCTTCAAGAGGCTCATTCTTCAAGTACTTGGTGACTCTAAATGTCAAATACATCTGGTTCCAAACCAAAGTTGTAGTAATTCATGCCCAAAGCTGAAACAAGGGCATCTTCTAGAGGTAAATTTTATTACCAAGAGCTTTCATTTTCAAATCCTAGAAGAAGGAAGACTAGAGTATCTTTATCACCAGTTAGGAGTGCAATAATAACAAATACACCTGCAAGATCTATCTCTACTCCTACTATTAGATCTCAACCTAGATTGCCATCAGCACATATTAATAGATCACTTGTCTATATGGCACAGCCTAGAGCTCATACTTTTTCCAACCTTTAATGGTGGGAGTCCTCTTTTATTGGCCCAAAGACATGACATACCAAAAGCTGCACTCAAAAGTATACCAAAGTTTATTGGTGAAACTTTTATCTCTCCCTCAAAACACATTCAATAGGTTGCAAATTTTTGTAATATCCATGGTATTACAGAGGATGATGTTGTAGTTAGGCTTCTAGTCTCATCCTTGAAAGGAAAAGCATTACAATGGTATAGAGGTTTGGCTCATGGTTCTATAACAGATTGGGATGGATTAGGAGTAGGACTGTGCAAACACTTTAAGGACAAAAGTGACCATTTTTCACTTTTAGAACAATTGACTACTATAAAAAGATCCCCCCATGAATGTATGACTAATTTCAACTATAGATTTCAAAAGACATGGGATAGAATACCTACTTCAATAAAACCTACCCCTAGTAATGCCTTCTTGCATTCCCTCAAAGCTTTTAATAGTAACAATGCCACTACAATCCAAACTATGGGAGGAGATACCTTGCCTAATGCTTATGACATAGCAATAAAGTCAGAAAACATCCTAATACAAGGAGGTAAGCTAGCTCCAAGGCCTCCTATGCCTTTCTTCCCTGACATTCCAAATCACCAACTAGCAATGGCTCCTCTTCCCACAACTTCCACATCACAATCCCTTGCTCTAGTCCCTCAAGCTTCCACATCTTCAAATGGGATGGATGAAATCAAGGAGATGATGCAATCTATGCTGCTAAACATAGATAAAAGATTGTAGGGCCAAGAGAAGAAGTTGGAGGAGAGCTTCTTTGTGATGCAGAAAGTTAGCAACAAGGTGGCCATTTTAGAGAGACAACAAGCTCAAGGTAGTAAGGCTCATCAATTGTAACATCAAAATTTGAACAATGGTAGGTCTCCAAATCATAATTATGGTAATAATTCTTTTGATCAAAATAGGTAGAATAGCCATGCTTCAAACTCAAATGTAAACCAAAGCAAGGGCATAGTTCCTCAAAACAACATGGCCTAAGATCAGGATTTTTGTCCCTCCTGTAACTACTCCTATGCCTGTTGCATGTGTTAGAAGGCTGAATCTTATTTGGCTTTGACCATCCAAGAGCCTATAGTAGGACAATCATACAAGGAGGACCAATTTAAAGATGCCTCATATATGCAAGGACAATGTGATTGCTCCTTTATGAATCATCAAGTGGAAGAACATTGTAATGTAAACTAGGATTCCATTGCTCACAACACTAGGAGCAAAAGAAAAGCTATTGAATATGCTACCCTCCTCCTCCCAATTATGCATCAAATTCAAATGCAATACCTCATGAGAAAGCAATAAATGATCAATCAAATACCCTTCATCAGCAAAGGCAAAATAATGACAAAAAGGATGTAAGTGATCCTTAGGTTGTTCCATCTCAACCTCCCACAAATATAGCTCCCAAGGCTTCTACCAAGGTACCTACTATGCCATTCAGTGTGGTAGAACAAATGAAGAAGAAAAATGTGAATATTTCCATGTGGGATGCTGTTGCTACTATACCCATGCAAAAGTGGTTGCTGTAGCAAGAATTGGAAAGTATTGAACCAAAGGATCAGCCACCCAGCATGGAAAGTGCCACAAGCCTAGTACAGCCATCAAGGGAGGAAGAAACAAGTAAAATGTTAGACCCCCTCCATTTTATGTTTCTCTAATTATAGGGGGTAAACTAGTCCACAATTTCATGATTGATTCAGGGGCTAGTAGTTCAGTGATGCCTAGGTGTGTTGTTGATGCTTTGGAAATGAAATATGAGCCCATTGTTAGAGATGTATTACAGTTGGATGGTAGTACTATCAAGACTATAGGGATCCTTAGGAATTTGGAGATGGCCCTACATGCATGCCTTGGTTGTACTATAACTCAAGATATATCCATTGCTGAAGTCAAGCCACATTTTGCCATTTGTCTCTCAAGAGACTTCACTACCCAACTAGGTGGTTACATATCTTCTGATTGGTCATATATATCTTTTAGGACAAGATATGGGACCAAAGCTTCAATTAGAGTAGAGCCTCAAGCCCTCCATCATACTGAACCCTACACCCCTAATCTCATCAACATGAATTTCACTATCCTAGAAATGGATGAGAATGACATAATTAATGACCCTACTACTTCGCTAGTAGAGATACCTAATTTTCTCTTAGATGAATGGGTTAATGCATATCAATTTGATCCTATGTCAGAAACTCTTGGGATAGGCCTCAGTACATATTGTATATTAGAGAAGGATGCTCTAGTTTCGAATCTTGTGGGGACTAAAGGAGATGTGAGTGAGATATGGAGTATGTACTTTGATGGATCAAGGAATAGGAATGGATTAGGGGCTAGTGTGATGTTGATTTCTCCTAAACAAGTAAGGTACTACTTCTCCTTTAGACTCCAATTTAGTTGCACTAATAATGTGGCCAAGTATGAATCCTTGATTCAAGGTCTCCTACTTGCTCAGAAAAGAGGAATTCAAGCCTTAAGTGTATATGGAGATAGTGAGTTGGTGGTTAATAAAGTGAGAAATCAAAATATCACCAAGAATAGTTTTCTCAAGTCTTATAAACATAGGGTATGGGATTTCCTTGAGGGTTTCAATGCATTAAATATTCAAAGCATCCCTAAAAATGAAAATAGATATGCTAATAGACTTGTAGCAATAGATGCATCTCATGATGTGCCAGGGAATCTTGAGAAGAAGAAGAAGCAACAATTCAAAATGGTGGTAAGGCCTACAATACCTGACAACAAATTCCATTGGCAAGTGTTTGAATATGATGAAAAAATTGTAAGCTTCTTGCAGAATGAAGCAAAATGTTTAGATAGAAACCAGTCAAGACTAGAGGATCAGTATGGTGATCAAATCATTAATCTCAATTCCAAAAAATTTCCTAAGGGTCTCATTACCTTAGAGAGTGTTTTCAATCCTAATGACCAAGCAAAAGGTAGAGTCACGAACCTAGCTACTAACAAAGATGATCACATCCTAGTCATGGTTCCTAATGGAAAATCCTTAAACATGGGGAAGGTATGTTCTAAGGTTGAGCAAGAAAGTTTTATTCATCTATGTCAAGAATTTAATGATGTATTTTCTTGGACATATGATGATCTAAATGGTTTGGACCCAAGGTTGTTTCAGCATACCATAGATTTAATTGACAATGTCAAACCAGTAAGACAAAAATAGAGGCTAGTGAATCCCAAAATAGAACCCTTAATGAGAAAAGAGCTATCCAATTTGATTGAGGCCAATATAATTTTCCCCATCAAGCACTCGTCATGGGCAGCAAACCTTGTCCCTGTTAGGAAGAAGAATGGAGAAATTAGATTATGTGTGGACTTTAGGGACCTTAATCAAGCTTCCCTTAAAGATCACCATCCTCTCCCTTCCATGGAGAAAATTTTGTCCAAGGTTAGTAGTTCAAAAAGCTTTTCATTTCTTGATGGATTTTCTGGCTACAATCAAGTGTTGGTTAAAGAGTTTGATAGGTACAAGACTACATTTACCACCAAATGGGATACCTATTCTTATTGTAAGATGTCATTTGGACTAACCAATGCAAGTGCTACATTTCAAAAGGCAATGGAGATGGCCCTCAAAAATGTGATTGAAAAGTTTGTATTAGTTTACCTTGATGACATCACAGTCTATTCAAAGAGTGTGGAAGATCATTTTGATCATTTAAGATAGGTGTTCTTAAGGTGTAGAGAGTTTGGGGTATCCCTTAACCCAAGAAAGTGTGTCTTTGCTACCAATCAAGGAAAATTATTAGGAAACATTGTATCTAAGGATGGTTTAACCATTGATCCAGAAAAAACAAAAGCAGTACTTGCTCTCCCTCTTCCTAAACATAAGAAAGGATTGCAAAGTTTCCTTGGTAGGATAAATTTTGTGAGAAGATTTATCCCTAATCTTGCTACCATGGTAAAACCCCTTTATGGATATGCTCAAGAAAAGTATGGTCTTTGCATGGACCAAGGAAGGGAGGGAAAGTTTTGAAGAGATTAAGGTAGCCATAGCCTCAACCCCTACTCTCATTAATCCAAGTTTTGAAAAAGATTTCATCCTTTATACCCTAGGTGGTGAGTCAAGCATTTTCGTTGTCTTGACTCAAGCAAATGATAAAGATGAAAAGAAACCCATAGCCTTCTTTAGTGAAGGGCTCAAAGAGTATGAAGATAAATATAGCTATGTAGAAAAGCAAGCCCTTGCAGTCATCAGAGCTTTAAAAAAATTTAGACACCTCCTATCTCATAATAAAATTCATCTATTAGTATCCCATGTGAGTGTGAAGGATTTCCTTTTGAGAAAAGATATTAGTGAGAAGAGAGTTGGTTGGATTACTAAAGTAATGGAATATGATGTTGACATCTAGATCACCAAGATAGTAAGAGGGAAAGGGTTGTGTAGACAAATGATATCATATCAAGAACTAGATGAGGAAGTCACCATGATACTAATAGAACAACAAGAGACAAGAAATGATGACCCAAGGAATTGGATGGATGATATGAGGAATTTCTTATTAGGCAATGGATATCCTCAAGGATTAGATATAACTAAAAGGAGATAGTATAGATTACAGTCAATTCCTAATGTCATAGTTGATGGTATCCTTTTTAGGAAAGATTTTAATGGAGCCCTATTAAGATGCATTGACATAGACCAAGCTAAAAGAATGATCAAAGAGCTTCATAATGGTCCTAATGCTGGTCACTTCTTAGCAAGGACAACTATAATGAAGATTATGAGGGCTGGTTACTACTAGCCATCCCTATTCTATGATTTTCATAGGTATGTGAGGAAGTGTGAAAAATGTGCCTTCTTCTCTTGCAAGCAATAGCTTGCAGCTCTTCTTCTTCATCCCATTCAGGTGGACCAGCCTTTTTCTCAATGGGGATTGGATTTCATAAGCCTATCAACCCTTCTTCTAGTTCTGGTCACAAATGGATTTTAGCTACTACAGATTACTTCACCAAATGGAAAGAGGTATTTGCATTGAAGGATGTAATAGAATCTTCAGTTGTTGAGTTCCTTGACAGAATTGTGACCAGGTTTGGTGCCCCTTCAACCATTATTTTAGATAATGCAAAATCTTTTGTAGGAGCTTAGATTTGTGCATGAGAAGTTGACCATAATATCTATTTGAGCACATCCTCAAACTACTATCCTCAAGGCAATGGTTTGGCTAAGTCATCCAACAAAAACCTGATTAGGATTATGAAAAGAACTATAGAGGATAACTAGAGGTGTTGGCATCAAAAGTTGAGGACTGCACTGTGGGCTAGCAGAATAACACCTAAGAGGTCAATAGGAAATTCATCATTTATGTTGGTACATGGAAGAGAAGAAAGGCTTTCAATTTCATTAGAATTCCCATCCTTAGAACTAGCTCATCAACTAGAGCTAATTGAAGATGATGCCATGAGCACAGTTGATGGAGCTAGAAGAGAAAAGAAGTTAGGCCATGCAAACCCTAGAAACACATCAACAGCAGGTGATAGGGAGCTTTGACAAGAAGGCTAGGGTTAGAATCTTTAGAGTGGGTGATTTTGTTTTGAAATGGGATGCAGACAAGGAAAAACTAGGAAGACACTCAAAATTTGATGCACTATGGAGTGGCCCCTATGTGATTGTCAGTTGCAAGTAGGCCAATGCTTTTCAATTAAGCAGGCCTAGTGGTGAAATTTTGCCTATCACAGTCAATGGGATCCATCTCAAATCATGTTTCTAATAGGGATTGAGGTTTCATGTACATAGGTCACTTAGTATTTTTCCTATTGTTTTCTAGCTTTCCAAGAAGTGCACGAGCACATGTGTTTTGCTAAGGTTGCAGAGTTGCAAAGACAGAGTTTTTAGTGTTTTTCTCCCATAGAGGTAGGGTTAGGGTTTCACAGTGCATCGATCCACACTTTTCATGACTCTATAGCCCAATGGATGCATAAGGCCACTAGTCATACACATAGTTGGCTTGTGTCCCCTCTGAGTCACAAAAAATGTTACCTATCTTGCCTCCTACCAAAATTTGAATTCAAATATTTGAGCCCACCCAATGATCACTTCCCATCTTTAATATTATTTAAATGCCATGGAAATACAAAAAATATAATGATTAAAACTTATGGTATTTCTTTTATTGTTTCCATTGGCCCACAAATTTTTGCGTCGTCAGATCTTCGTCAGATCTTTCATGATCTACGGTGAGCACTTTCCCGCATTCTCAAAATGCACTACCTATACATAATGCAGGGAAGCCCCTGTGTGATGCATGGCATAGTGTGACATCATAGGCCTACCTTTCTTAGAAAGTAATAATAGCTCATCTTCTATGGAAGTTGTCAGGTGAATCAAAGTATAAAGAAGGAATCTCATTGGTCTATCCAGCTGATTAGGTATGCAGACGTATAAGATTTTAATCGTCGTAGATTCAAATGCGATAGATGGTTAGCACTTCCCTACATCATGAAAGTACAAGGATGTTAAGTAATGTGGGCAAGTGCCTCACTACCACGTGTTTTTGTGGGGTCAAGTTGGTTTCATATGCCATAGGGTGATGCCAAATGGGGCCAGGTTAAACTGAGTCAGATGCTGAATGGTTTGCGGCCCAAAAATTTTGAGGAGCAAGTGCACTATGATAAGATCTTTCACGATCGTTGATCTCATGGAGATCAACAATCAACACTTTCCTGCATTCTAGAGATGTGAGGAAGTTAAACATTGTAGGAAAGTACCTAAAGGACATGTGTCCTTGTGAGCTCAGAGAGATAACACTGTAGTTAGCATTGGTAGTTAAGGCTAGCAGTTGGAAGACATCGTGGTTAGGGTTTTGAAAAGGTGGCTCTGTTAATTAGTTAGATGTGGTCAACCTTGTGGAGACTTCACAGGGTGGTAGAAAATTGAAAGACTATTGGCCCACGTGGCTCATCTTGGTGGTAGAGTTTAGTTGACTTGCTGACTTTGTTGATTCACGAGCTAGAAATGGAGGGGATTAAGTTTTTTTTCCTAATTTGATCCTCATGATCAATTCCAACCACTCTCGAATGAATGTTGAACCTAGTAAATAGAAGGAAAACACTCTGCCACCCCAATTTATCCATCTTTTTGGTCAGAATGGTTTAATGGCACCATTTCCTATCTTCTTGAGGCCCTGTTTTGGTAGAATATTAGATTTCATTGTATTTGAATCTATGCCTAGATTAGATTTTCTCCAAATATTTATCAAGACTTAATGGCAGTGATTATGGAGTAACTTTAGTTATAAAATACCTCAGTTATGCCTGAGCTATAAAGGCAATTTTTTTAGATTTCGTACTGGGCAACCCTTCTCTATTTTCTCTAATATTGCTCTACAATTTCATTGTAAATCCCCTTTTGCATTTGAACTGTATGACATTCTTATCTTCTTCAGCCATTGATGTGAAGTGCAAGAACTATTTGCCTCTCATTGGTGTATTGTAGAGATCTGCAATCTTGGATGACTATATCTCTTTTGGCCTATGAATGGTATATAAGTGAATCCTCTCTTTCCTTGTTTCTTTCATTTGGGTCTTTCTGATTTGCATGTGATTATTAGATTAAAGAAAGTTTGGATGTGTATATCTTTTGGTGTCATGATGGTTCAAAAGTGCATGTATGGGTAGAGATTGGTTTGAACACTCTATTTTGGTTCATCACCCCCTTAGGTTAGAGTAGGTAGATTTTCTTTCACACATTTCTTCTCCCTTTTCCTCTCCAAGAGTAGTTAGGTGCACCCTGATAATAAAGGAAGCCGACCTTCTCCAGAGACTCAACCTGATAGTTCAAGTCCCATAGCTTGGAGGTTTTTTCCATGTTTCACAAGGTTGTCCTTAGGTAAAAACTTTGGACAAGGGTGCAAAGCTTTGTGACAAAATTTCCCCAACTCGATGGGTGGCTTCTTAGAATCCTAGGATGGGAGGTGACTTCCATGGTTCTAAGTTTTGTGTAGTTTTCTAGGTTTTAAGAGAATAGAACCTATGAAGAGATTATGGTTTCATCCTTAGCAATGTTGAAAAATCAAGTGTTGTGAAGAGACCAAGCTTTCCCATGTCATCTCATAATATATATTATGATATTAAGTTTCCATTATTGTTTCATTGTAATGTAAAAGGAATTTACTTCCTATTGTATATTTTTGTAAATGTGTAAAGTAAAATTTGAGATTATGTTTATAGTTTTCTTTACAAGAGAATGATTGTGTCATTATCATAGTTGTGTAAGAAGGAAAAAGGTCATTTCATGTAAAAGAATATATAATATTGTGAAAACCATATTAAAGTCATGCAATTTGGTTCTAGTCCCTACCTAGATTCTTGTATTCAATCAATGGCTAGACCTTATGGGATTCTCATGTGAGAAGAATATTGTAATGATTATTCAAAGTAGACTTGACTAATTTCATTTTAGGGTTCTCATTTATGTATCCTAGTGCAATGGAAATATTAAGTTCTTAATAGTTATTATGTATGCATAGGAAGTGATTCAATATGTTCATGAAAAGAATTTATCATTTATAGGTATATTCATTTTTGGTAACCATTTATAGTTGATTTATAGATAGTATGTAAATTTTGAACATCTAGTACCAATAAATCTCTACACTACATAGATGCATAAAGTTACATTAACTTATCATCAAATAAACTAGCTTAAGACTATAGTTGAAATGGAAGAATATAACTCCACACATCACAAGGTTTAAAATTCCATAAGCGTAAGCATGTTGTAGAGGTACCTTCACTCTTTGGAAATTGTATGGGAAAAGGAAATAATTCCTCTCCCAATTACATACAATAAAATAATCATAGGTATATCCTAAGTACCTTGTCCTATCAACAAAGGGGATCCATCAAATAAAGATTTAGGAAACAAATTTTTATTTATACACCCTGTTCAGTATTATTATGTGTATGTCAGTCATGTCACTGCATGTCACATTCCAAAACACAAAAATAATAATAATGATAATAAAACTAATACCTATGAGGTAATATACAAATTAATTAATCCATGTAATTACACACACACACACACAGAATGATAAATCATGGTATGTCCCACCCATGATGGACCCTACACCTAGGAGCTATGCATTTTCAAACACCTAACTTAATAAATTGGTAAGTCTTGAGGAGGCACCCCACCTTGGTTAGAAAAGGCATTTCATATTAACCATTAAATAAAATAAAGTATACAATCCTTGGAAAACACTCCAAGGCCAACCACCCTTGGATACTTCACACTCCTGCCTCTCCTCACACATTGGAACATGTCCCCATTCCTAGTAGAATATGTCCATCCCTTGGAAAAGGTGATGTGATAGAAAAAGGTGTAAGGAAGAAGAAGTCAAAGGAAAATACTTTTCAGCCAAACAAACAAGTACCCCTGCCCTTTAACACCTAAGGAAGAGCACTCCAAAGAGGACCAGGTTGAAGGAAGACTCCTTCCTTCCACACCACATGAGCCAAGGGAGAAATTTGCATGGGAAAAGGGGAGGTTGGTTTATAAAGTTAAAATGCAAGATGTTAGTTAAGTATTAAAATGGGTTAGTAAAGGAATTTAGATGTAGATATGTATTAATGGTTAGGGTGCTAGGTAAAAGAGATATTCAAGTGGAATGTCGGTAAGTATAGTTAGGATTTAGATTGTTAAGTTAGGAGTAAATAATTACATCATAAATAAAGTATAGGGATTTGTCTTATAGTGGGAAAAGTAATTTAATTAGTTGATAAGTAAAGATTATGAGTCATATGAAAGTTTAGTAGCAGGGTTATTAAAATTAAATATTAATTGATGAAAAAAAAATTATTTAAGCTCTTTAATAGAAATTTTCACCTACCTTTGTGCATGAATATTATGAAATACTTAGTACATAAGATAGCTATTTAGGATCCGTATTGCTTATGAAGATACCTTATCAAGTATATTTAATTTAAATTTTAAGTATTAAAAGATTATTATAAGAGTAATAATGATAAAAAATATAAAATAATAATGATAATAAATAAATAAAAATAATATATATGTAAAGTTATTGATTTGACTAACAATATGTTTGATAGAGTATTGATGAAATTAAGTCATAATTAAGGAGATATAAGAATATTTTTTTTACCTACACAAAATAAAATAAAATAGTACAAAATTTGCATGGAATGTAATGAATTAAGGTAAGATGAGTGAATTGGATTATATAGGGAAAGTTTATATCATCTACGAATTCACAGATTATTAAGTTTGTTGCAACTATATTGATAAAGGGATTGGTGACCCACATTTACATATGCAATGTCTTATTACTAGGCTAGGTTGAGGAAATCAAAATGATAACATTGTCTATCTCTTATGCTGTAGCTTCTATTTTCAACAAATGTTAGAAAACTAATTGTCTCCCTTAAAACTTGAAGTCTAAAATTTCCATATGAAACAAATCCTCCTACACCAACTAGAATCATTACCTCCAAATTATACCCTATAAATTCTACCTATGAACCCTAGGATATGATTGTAGACCTTTTCGTAAATGTTATTTACTACTACTTCCTACTCGATAATCAAATAACTGCTATCCTAATATCCTTGAGAAAACATTAGTTATTATACTCCAAATATAGTTCAATAAAATATTCGTAACAAAACATAGGTCTTTTGGTAACATCCTTTAGTTCACTTTTAAAAAAAAAAATTGGTTGTGTTTTTCCATGTAAAATTTTGGCATGACAAAATTGATCACTCACTTGCACTCTTTCATTTTTGCATTCTAGTTTAGTATTTCCTTTTATTGTAATTTTCTTAGCTCACATAGCTTAACTAGGAGTAAGTAATCTTTTATCTTGTTAGCTTAATTTACTTTCCTTGTGTTTGAATATCTCATTTATCTTAACCTTGCATCTAATTCTTAGATTGCTCCTACATCCTCATTCTATCTTGGTCATTGTACTACATATTTACATAGATTCTTGGATACTTGCATCCTTATTTCTTGTACTCTTTGAATCTCTCATTATATGGTGTACGTTGCAAGGGTCTCCATCCTTAGGTTAATTTGAGAGCCATAATCATATCATTTGGTTTCTTTCACGTCATGGATAGAGATCTGTAGGAGGTCTCTCATGCTTCCTAATCTATTGGATTCTTTGAGAATAAGGGTTCATAGAAATGTTCTCACTTTTTAGCATACACTATTGGTGCCCACAATGGGGATAGAACCATTTTTTAGCTCTATTTTGCATAATTTTTGGATTTTATTGGCACATATATGTTATTTTTATTTTCCTATATGAATTATCATACAATAGAGCTATTCTCTATGTGCAATTTACTTTTTATAAGTAAACAATAATCTATTGTTATAGTTATCTCTTCTACCCATTGTTTAGAATATCCTTTGGCTTCTAACAATTCATCATATAAGTTTGGGAACCTTTTTTTCCTAGGGTTAGTTTATCATCTAGCTTCTAGAGATCTATTGTATGATAATCTATTGAAGTCTACTTTATTATTCAAATCTATTACTTGCATTTTTACATGTTTAGTATTTTAGTTTTCTTACATTTCACTTCCATTTTGATTTTATAGTTTATAACATCAGCTAATCAAGTGGTTTTGTAGGCTTACTTTGCTTTCATTTTTGTATTGCATGTGCTAACTTGTAGGTGCATTTACAAAGAAAATGGAAAATCATAACATCATTGTGTGTTTTTGGTTAGCATTTAATTTCATTAGGAACATTAAAGCTTATGATTAGTGGTTCTTTCCATTGTTAGGGAAGTATTCTCTTGTCTTTTTAAGACAATTAGAAACCTTGACCCATTGGTTTGGAGTATAGAAAGGTTGGATAGGTTTCTCTTTAATAACCTTATTTAACCCTTTTTTGGTGTGTTTCATAGAAGTATTTGGAGTGGGAGTATATGATCTGTCCTCTTTGAGATAAATCAGAAATTTAGACCTCCACTTGTTATCCATTTCATATTGATCTCTTAGTGGGATCTTTTAACTTGGCTTGTCCAAACCATATTTCTATCCATGTAGTGAGGATGCTTATGTGATTTTGGCCATGAGGGAATTACTAGTTTGGTATGCTTGATGTGCTTGGGGTCCTTGAGGCCTTAATATTTGTTGCAAGAACATCACATATAAGTACTCTTGGGGTTGCAAGGCCTTAATGTTGTATTAGGATCAAGGGGGGTGCTATGAATGGATCCCTTACTAAGAACCTAGGTTAGAGACCATCTTATTTTAGTTGTATTGATATCTTGGAGCAAGGGATAATCCAAGTGGATTCCCTAGATTACCCTAATATTTGAATTATCATATGTGTTCCTTTGGATGTGTTAATAGCACTCGACAAGAAATCCAATATCACTTTGTGTGAGATAAGGGAGAATTTAGCTATGGGCCAAGGCATTGATGCAAGTCATAACCTATAGGTATATATTGTTTGGCATATCTTCAGTTTGTGTTGAGACTCATGGAAACTATTTGAACATACACATGACAATAGTACTAGGTATTACACTATGATGCCCCATATATGATTGTATCATGAAAGGTTTCTTTGCCCCTTCCTTTATTGTTTGAAGACTACTGCATATGTCACATTTTTCTTGCCAAATTTTTCTCCAACATCAAACTTGTTGAAATTGTTTAGTTAAAATATTGTCACAGTAATCAACATTTCAAAAACTATCAAAAAAAAAATCAAACTAGGTCTTTTGGGTCAACATATCAGTCATTTTCCATTTCCAGATCTCTCCATAGCCTATAGTTATTTGTTGTATTGTACAATCCTAAAGATTATTTGGTGAAGGGTGATCCCCTTAATACCTTAAACATATAACAAAAAAAGAAGAAGCATTTTGTGAGAATAAAATATGGGATTCTTATTATCATCACAAATGCAAAATTATAGGATTTAGAATTATAATATGCTAACCCACATGGGTGCCTTTGTTACAGTAATCTACAAGAAAAAAGTTTTGAAAGATCACCCAAAGTTGTTCTATACAATCTACAAGAATTTCTTAAATAGGCAATTTTATGTCACTTAAATTCACAATAACTTCACCGATTCTTATGATATGGCATTGAGCCTCAACTAGTAGGCTAATATGATTGGGGTGAACCTCCACCTCTAAAATTAGGAAATTTTGAGTTTGTTTGACTAACTTAATAAGTAGAAAGCCTCAATAGATAGAAACTCTACATTAACACGACCATTATTCAAACAACTAAAATGAAATATTTTTGGTTGATGCAAGATTTATCTTGCACCCATGATGCTCCTACATTATTATTTCCTATCAGTACTAAGGTCCTTCATCTATCTTCTGGTGATCTCACACTCAACCCTTTTCCATAATATCATTCCTAAGAATTTCATCACCTTCCTTCTAGTGAAAAATCATTTTGGAATCCTATTGTCATCTAGAGTACTAAGTTTTATTGTATGATTGTTGTTTCAAATATCTTTCATTTGAACGTTGTTCTTAGTTGTTTTAGGGGAGCCTATACTTGGTTTTTATATTTTTTTGGTGTTAAACCAATGAGTTAAAGGTTGTTCATATATGAAAATATTACGTGGATCACTTGACTACATACTTGGTTAGTGGATTTTTCACTTATTCATCTTACTTATTATCTTTTTATTTATTTGTCTTATCTATTTTCTTGTTCAAAAGTGTCATACATGTTAGAAATAATAGTCCACCAAGATAACTTGGGTTGGGCGGGGAGGGGGGGCAGATGGTGAATCAGTTATCTAACAATTAAAACATTTATCTTCTTTAAACAAACTTAACCATTCAGCCATAGTAAATAGTAGCCATAATAATATGCACATACACAATTATAGTAGAGATGTTAACTAGGGAAACCCTTGATCAAAGGGAAAACCCAAGTGGAAATGATGCCCACAAGATGATGGACTAATATAAATATTCCTTGTTAGAGGATGGACCCTATTAGGAGTTTATTACAACATTTAGTACATAGAGTCCATGTTAGGAGACTTTGAATCCCTGTTAGGAGATTCCAACCTTGTTAGGAGTTCTGTTAACCCTATTAAGAGTTGTACTATAATGTATGCAAGATAAGCCTACTTCCCAAACATGCAATTTTAACTACAAGAAGAGCTCATTGCTCAGACATGCAGTTTACTATTATGTTCTTCTTTCATTTGTTCTATCAATGAAACTAATCACTATTAGACCTTATATACCAAGTCACGAACCTTGGATCCAAAAATCAAACATTAGATCACTTAGCAAAACCTTAGCAATTAAGTTTCCTTCACTTCCACTCTATTCTACTTAACTTCACATTCTTCTCTCTCTACTTATAATTACTTTGCATCAATATAATTCATGCCATACTTGATAATGGAAATTTTCCTTCCTTTATACTGAACCCTCAAAATAATTTCATGAGTTACTTGTTAGACCTTCTCAATCAATCATTATAGGACCACATTACGAACACATTAGACTTAGTGATACCATTAATCTTCCACCTTGCAACTTCAATAACTTTCCATACACACAATATTATGATAAGTGATCTTGTCCACATCATCTGTAAAATGTCTTCTTTATATCACCATCCTTATTTCTTAGCATATCAACTCTACTAAGAGATATAACAAGTTTACCAAAACATGCCTTTGTAAACTCTATCTCAGAAGAGACATCACTGTAAGAATTTTCCCAAGGGAAAAATTTAGCTAGGAACTAAGATCTCAAACACAAGTAGAATTGTAGACCAAAAATGGATATGATCAATTAATCAAAGTATGTATGAATACATTGCTCTGTTTAGTATGTGATGTGTTGTGCAAACACACTAGGAGTGCCTATATATAAAGACCTCTCTAGAAACACCTAGAATGTCTCTAGAAAGAACCAGGAGATAAAATAAGCATCATGACAAATAAGAACATGCCTTATCCATCATTCTAGATGAGTGGATAAGAATGAGAAGGTTATAGACACCATGTGCATAAAAGAGATGTGGACTCCTATGTTGTCAACATGACAACTCAAAAGAGTATGCATACTCCTAGGTGACTGATAAAAAATATTAAAAATATGCATTAAGTAAGTGTAAATAATAAATACTTATTTACACCAACACCCCCCCTTAAGTGCAACTTATGGGAATTCCCTTAAGCTTATGAAAACTAGGATGAAGTGCATGATGGGTCCCAACTACTAGGCCATGTTAGGTACCCATGTACATAATGAAGTGCAATCTCTCATAAAGAGGGGAAAGAGGGAAAACCTCGTGGAAAAAACCCTCCCCCAAAAAGAGAGATGAATAGGGATGCATGGATGGATGGAGTAATCAAGACCCCCCCATTATGACATACATCCAATATATACAAGAGAAAAACAGAGAAGGACAAACCCCTTGAGAGGGAAAAGTCCCCCCCAAAAAGGAGAAGAAGGAGACAAGGTAGTCCCCCACTTTAAAAGTAGTGTGTCGATCAGTGAGTAATGCTCCAATGTAGAAGTTGATCCATGACCTTTGAATGATGTTCCTCCTCTTTGGAAGAAAAAAATGCAAGGGTACCTGTGAGATGTTTCCTTTGTATGGAGAAGGAATCTCTATGATGACCGGTGTCACTAAAACTTATCCAAAAATCCTTGTGTCAATATTGATGATAGCTTCCTCAATAACTACTAAAGAGAAGTACAGATCAAACAAGGAGTGTGGTAGAACCTACTTCAAGGAACTAATAGTCTTCTCAAATGACAAAGAGACCTCCTATAGATGTTGTACATAAGTATCCATAATCACATCAACTTGGAAAGATTGATCATGTAGAGAATGTGCAATAATTGTAAAAGAATCTATCTTTGCAAAGAGAAGTGATAAATCATCATAAAAGTCTCCCATATTTGTTGTGTGTGACTCCAAGAATAGAGCTGAAATGTTTGGCAAGAAATCATCACCTGGAAGACCATGTGTACCCTATAGTGCTAAAGTGCATGAATCTATCACTACAAAAAAGGATGAAGTATCCACCTCAAAAAGAAGATTAATGTTATCAAGAATGTCTCCCACTTCTTCAATGTGAGACTCCATGAACAATCTTGCAAGGGCAGGAAGGAAGTCTTCACATGAAGGTAGTGTAGGAAGACATGAAGGGTCTTGCTACACTAAATCTAAATCATTTATGGCTAGAATAGGATTAGTAGGAGCAACAAGAGCTAGAGGTGTGATCTCATCTAAAGAGGAGTCAGTTCCAAATAGAGGTATGAGATCTTTTGAGAATGGAGGAATGTTTGGATCTCCATAATTCTCCCAAAGATACATCCAATGAACATATGAATCATTTTCCTTAAGGTAAATAAGTGAATCTAGAATGTCCATATCTATATATAGAAAGAGAACATGAGTAATGAAGTCGAAAGTCTCAATATCATAGACAAGTCCTCTCGCATATGGTAGTGCATTGTGCAGATTGAGATATTTAATAGCAATTTGACTCCATTCCTAATAGTTTTGTAGGTGTAAATAGATCAAATCATCCACTTCCATGATGGATCAATCAATGTAACCTCCAAAAAATCAAGGAACCACCCCCCCCCCCCCACCCCCGCCCCCCCCCCCCCCCCCAATGTATGATTTAGGCACTTGATAGCCACTTGCCAATTTAGAGCCTATTTTTCAAAGTAGTATTTCTATCTACAGAACCTATAATATAATTATAGATATGGAAATTAGATTAAAAAAATGCACCTTCAAAAAAAATGGAACCTAATTTGGAGTCTAGATGAACCCGTACTAAGCATTTTAAGTGGCAAAAAACAAGATTTGTGAGCTACAGAAAAATTTAAGAATAGAGATCTCAAACCACTTGCACCAATGTGTAGATCACAAAATTATACCCCAAAACAAAAAAATTGCTCACAAAAAGGAGTTCGTATGAGGGAGATATCACTATTTGAAAATTGTTGCTGCTATTTTTTTTTTTGAATCATTGCTGCACCTCCAAAAATCAAATGGCTCTAGATTTTTCCCTAGATATTCAATTTGGATGAAACAAAATCCGATCTAAGGGTTTTTGGACCTCTAAATGTGATGCAAATATCTGATTTGCACCACTAAGCTTCAATTTTCACCTACAAAAAATCTCTCGTATGGCCCTATGGCCAAAAAAATTCCAAAAAATAATGTAGATCTAAAAAAAATAGCAAATGATGCAAATGAAAAGAAAGTAGATCTAAAAATTAAATATACACACCTAAAATGATCATACCAATGTTGCAAATCGGTCCTTCGAGTGCCAGTTTGCAAAAACATTCTGCCTCATGATTAACTTTGGCTAAGGTAGTCAAATTTATAGTTGATCTTCACTGAATCAGCATTCCAGATACAATGGTGAGGTTAGATCTAGCTCTAAACACACCCAATTTTTGTAGTACTTCAAATTTGGGCTGAGGTGCTGAAGCAACAGTGGTCTTCAACAACTATGTGATGATAAAATCTCCAAGCTCTGATACCATGTAAGAATTTTCCTAAGGGAAAAATTCACCCAAGAACTAAGAACTCAAACACAAGCACAATTGTAGACCAAAAATGGGTATTGATCAATTAATCAGGGTATGTCTGAATACATTGCTCTATTTAGTATGTGATGTGTTGTACAAACACACTAGAAATGCCTATATATAAAATCCTCTTAGGAAGCACATAGAATGTCTCTAGAAAGAACCAGGAGATAAGATAAGCATCATGATAACTAAGGACATGCCTTATCCATCATTCTAGATGAGTGGATAAGAATGAGAAGGTTGTCGACACCATGCGCTTAATTAGTGTGTTAACTCCTATGTTGTAGACACCATGTGCATAAAAGAGGTGTGGACTCCTATGTTGTCAACATGACAACTCGCAAGAGTATGCATGCTCCTAGGTGACTAATAAAAAAAATTGAAAATATGTATTAACCTAAGTAAACTTAAGTAAGTGTAAATAGTAAATGCTTATTGATGCAGGAGCACCCAAAGGTATAAGGGCAATCCTGTGTCACCTAAAAAAATATACCTAGACTTAGTTTCTATTTTATGTGTTTTCATTTCTAGATACATATTTGGGTCAAATAAAGGTTCCAACTCTCACAATTCCACTATTAGTGTTCTGAGTTAGAGTTTTTAATCACCTTGGGATATGTGTAAATGTCAAAAAAATAGGACTATATAATTGAGCTATAATTATGGTGAGTTAGAAGGTGTAAATTGGAGGGATGATTTTAATTGTAATTTAGAATATTCCAAAAAAAGAATCAGGTCAAAAGACCCCATCGTTAGAAAGTTGTTGCAGTTATTCAGTTTCTGGAGACCTCCTAAGAATGCTTCAAAGTCAAGTTTGAGATGCTAAATGACCTTGTATGGGGCAGAATAATTGGGGATGAGAAAAGTTAGTCCATAGAGCTATAGATCACTTCAAGAGCTTTTTGAAAATGTAAACAGTTTGTCAATCAGAGCTACAGTTCAAAAGTTATGCCTCCTGAAAGTTTGGCTACCATTTTTGGATTCTTCTAATTTTGCATTGACTTATAATGTGACTTCTGGAGCCTTCTATTTTGGCGGTGGATGCCAACTATCACTTTCTAGAATTTATTCCTAATCCTTAACCCTTTGGGGTCTATTTAAGAATATTTCTAACATTGTAAAAGGCAGTTCGGAGTGGAATTTGAGAGGAGGTACTAGGAGAAGAAATTATCTCTAGATTTATACTATTGGAAGCCCATAGGGCATGTTTTGGAGTTGGTTTTCTTTGCACTAAGTTTATTAGAATATTTTCATAGTTAATAAAGTTTTCCCTTTCCTTTCCATTCTACACTTGGGTTGTGTCTCCATCAAGTGGTATCAGAGCAGGTTTTCCTAAGTGTGTAGATAGAGCACCGACTGTGAGGTAGTTTGCACCAGGACTATGTAGTTATGGGTTTGAGTTAAGAAGATGTCTCCATGAAGAGAGCATGGTGGAAAGTCTAGAGCTATTAATCCTAATGAGGTTAGAGCCCTCCAAAGGCAGGTTCAAGCATTGCAGGAGGAGCTCCATGAAGGAAGAAATGTTGCCGCAGGTGATGAAAGTGAGGACGACAATGAAGAAGAAGACATTGGATAGGAAGGGGAAGTTGAAGGGGAAGTTCTAAATTAGGCAGAGGAGAGGCTTTTTAGGGCCATTACTAAGTTTGGAAAAAGACCTACAATTGATGTGGGTGTATTTTTAGGAAATCTAAAACTGAATGAGTTGATCAACTAGATCAATGAACTGGAGGAGTACTTTGAGTATGAGGATATCAGGGATCCATATAAGTTTGCAAAGGCAAAACTAAAAGGCCATGCCAAAATCTTGTGGCAAGAGGTTCAATTGGAAAGAAATAAAGAGGAAAGGACAAGATCACAAGGTGGGATCACATAATGGACAAACTAAAGAAGCAATTCATTCCTATTGACTACGAACTTCATTTCTTTAACAAGATGCATGGGTTAAAGCAAGTAGGAAAATTAGTCCAGGAATATACGAAGGAGTTTTTCCAACTTCTAATTAGAGTAGGACATGAAAAAGAAAATAAGTACAAGGTTGCTCATTATATCAGTGGGTTGTGACCTAGCATCATGGAAGAATTAAGTCTTGTAATAATGACTAGCGCGAAGAGGCATACTAGTTTTCCCTATGAGTTGAAGAGAAGCTAAATAAAAGGTTTGAAGGGAGACAAAGAGGGCATGGTAAAGGAGGAAGAGGTAGTGGTAGGTCATCTGGAGGCCACAATGAGACTCAAAAGAAAAATGAAGATTTGGGTACTAGCAAGAACTAGAGGAATGAGGATTTCAACCGCTCCCGTGATCAAAACTTTGGAGATCAGAGAGAAAGAGGTAGAGGATGTGGACAAGTTTTAGGAAGAGGAGGTTTCCATGGTACCTCTTTTCATTGCAATGAAGAAAGTCATCATGCCTTTGAATGCCCTCAATGACAAGGAAGGATAGATAGGAGAGCTGAGGGTCAAGCTAGGGTTGCTCATGTGGATGAGGATGCACACTCATCACATTCAAAAGATGCAAAAAGAGGAGATACTTTAGTAAATGAAAGGGTTCTACTAAGTGGTGAGATCGAACTAGGACAAAGGAGGAGTCTATTTTGTACCAGGTGCAAGTGTGAGGATAAATGTTGTGATGTGATCGTTGATGGTGGTAGCACTAACAACTTGGTGTTAGAGGAGATGGTTTCTAAGCTAAAGCTCAAGAGGGAGAAACACCCCCAACCTTATCAAATTTCTTGGGTGAAGGATGATCATAAGGTCCTAGTAAGTGAACAATGTTTAGTGAAGTTCAAAATTGGGAACTACCATGATGAAGTTCTCTGTGATATTATTCCAATGGATGTCTACCATCTATTGTTGGGAAGACCATAGAAATTTGATAGGCATGTAGTACATGGTGGTCATGCAAACACATACTCTCTGAAAAAGGATGGAGTTCATCACAAACTGAAGCCCATGATAAAGGAAGGTGAAAAAGTATGCAATAGTGCTAGGATCTATCTTGGTGACGGAAGAAAATTTTTGGATGGCATGAAACATCAGCATATGTGTTATGCTTTAATTCCTAGAAAAGATAAAGAAGGTAGTAGTGAAATAATACTTTAAGTTTTAGATTTATTAAGTGAGTTTGAAGATATCATCTCTAATAATGTTCCAAAAGGATTGCCACTAGTAAGGCAAATTAGTCATCAGATAGATTTAATCCTTAGAGCTAGTTTGCCTAACAAGGTTGCTCATAGGATGACTCCTACTGAAATTGAGGAGCTAGATGGACAGGTTCGGGAGCTATTGAGGAATGATTTGAGTTGAGAGAGCCTGAGTCCATGTGTAGTACCTATAGTACTAGCACCAAAGAAGGATGGAGAGTGGTGAATGTGTACAAACTCACGAGCTATAAATAGGATAACCATTAAGTATCAATTTCCTTTGCCAAGAATTGATGATCTTATGGACTACTTGAGTGGAGCTCAATACTTCACAAAGATAGATCTCAAGAGTGGCTATCGCCAGAAACAAATACGAAAAGGAGATGAGTGGAAAACTACCTTCAAGACCAAAGAGGGTCTTTATGAGTGGCTAATCATGCCCTTTGGATTGAAAAATGCCCCAAGCACCTTCATGCGGATTATGAATGAGGTACTTAAGAAGTTCTTCAAAAAATTTGTTATTGTCTATTTGGATGATATTTTAATTTTCCGCAAGACTTTGGAAGAACATATATTGCATATTTGGAGTGTCATTGAAAGGTTGAGGGAAGAGAAACTATTAATTAATCTGAAAAAGTGTAGCTTTGCTAAAAAAGAGTTAGTCTACTTGGGGTTTGTCGCATCACCTGAAGGTCTCAAAATGGATCCAAAGAAGGAAAAATCCATCTTGGAATGGCCTAATCCAAGGTTTTCTACTAAGGTAAGATCATTTCATGGTCTAGTTAGTTTTTACAGAAAGTTCATTAAGAATTTTAGTGGCATATGTGCACCCCTAACTAACACAATAAGAGGGGATAGAAAAGAGTTTCAAATGGATTGCAATAGCTATGAGAAATTTTGAATTGCCAAACAAGAAGGTGATAGAACAACCTATGTTGGCACTTCCTAATTTTAGTAAGGTGTTCCAAGTGGATTGTGATGCTAGTGGCAATGCTATTGGGGTTGTATTGAGCCAAGAAGGTAAGCCTATTGCATATTTTAGTGAAAATTTGAATGATGCGAAGAAGAAGTATTCTGTTTATGATCAAGAGTTCTATGCAATAGTTTAGGCCTTAACAAAATCAAGGCATTATTTATTGCCAATGGAATTTGTTTTATATACTAATCACCAAGCATTACAATACCTAAATAGCCAAGGTAAATTGAACTAGAGGCATATGAAGTGGGTAGAGTTCTTGTAGAGCTATACATTTGTGTTGAAGCATAGAACTAGAAAGTCTAATAGGGTTGTAGATGAATTGAGTAGGAGGCAATTTTTGCTTACAATAATGCAGGTTGAAGTAGTTGGGTTTGATGAACTCAAGAATGTGTACCCTAAGGATACTAATTTTGCTAAAATGTGGAAAGCTTGTAAAGAACCTATTGTTGTAGATAGAACCAAGTGGCTAGACTATTTGATTGGTAGTCAATTGTGCATTCCAAGGAGTTCCATGAGGGAAAATCTAGTTAAGGAGAAACACAGTGGAGGGATGGCAGGACATTTTGGTCGAGATAATACTATTGCTATTCTTAGATAACATTATTTTTGGCCTCAAATGTCACAGGATGTGAAGAAGTTTGTACAGAGTTGTCAGGTTTGTCAAGTGGCCAAGGGATTTAGTCACAATATTGGACTATATCAGCCATTGCATGTTCCCTCAAAGCCATGGGAGGACATAAGTATGGATTTTGTTCTTGGATTGCTGAGGACACAAAGGGGTAATGACTCAGTATTTGTGGTGGTTGATAGGTTCTCCAAAATGGCACATTTCATTCCATGCCACAAAACTCATGATGCCATCCATATTGTAGACTTGTTTTTCAAAGAGGTGGTGAGACTACATGGTCTCCCAAGGAGTATAGTTTCTAACAGAGATACTAAATTTGTGGGGTATTTCTGGAGAACATTGTGGAAGAAGTTGAGAATAGACTTTAAGTTTAGCTCTACACATCACCTGTAAACTGATGGATAGACAGAAGTGGCAAATAGAAGTCTAGGCAATTTGTTGAGATGTTTAATTGGGGATAAGCCCAAGGGATGGGATTTGATTCTACCAGAAGTAGAATTTTATTATAATAACTCTATAAATAAGAGTACTGGTAGATTACCATTCCAAATTGTATATGTTAATAGCCCAAGGACTGCACTAGAATTGAGGAAGATTGAGCAAGGGGAGAGGACAAGTACTAAAGTAGAAGAATTTTCTAAACATATCAAGTGCCTACATGAGGAGGTCCAGGCACACATTACCAAGATGAATCAACAATATAAAGCTAGAGCTGATCAAAGGAGAAGACATAAGGAGTTCCAAGTAGGGGATCTAGTCATGGTACACTTAAGAAAAGAAAGATTTCCAATAGGTACTTACAACAAGCTGAAGATGAAGAAATTTGGCCCTTACAAATTTCTAAAGAAACATGACTCAAGAAATGCATATGAGGTGAAGTTGCCAGATTGAATTCACATTTCTCCTATCTTCAACATTATAGACTTAACAAAGTATCATGATGATTCTGTAGATGTGGAGTTGATGCTAGAGCCATGTCTAATTCCTACTTCTCAGAAGGAGGAGATAGAAGAGATTCTGGATAGTCGTGTGGGCAGGAGTATCAAAAATAGGAAGTATGAAGAGTATCTAGATAAGTGGAAAGGATGGCCAATAGAGGATTCAACTTGGATATCATTGATTGAGGTTTCCCATTTGGGATTTTCTCTACTATCCATAAAGTGACAGGGTCACTTTTCAATCTAACCTGGGTGTCTGATGCAGGAGCATCCAGAGCTATAAGGGAAAACCTATGTCACCCAAAACAATATACCTAGACTTAGTTTTTGTTTCATGTGTTTTCATTTTTAGATACCCATTTGGGTCAAATAAAGGTTCCAATTCTCATAGTTCCACTATTAGTGCTCTAAGTTTGATTTTTTAAGCACCTTGGGATATGTGTAAATGCTAAAAAAATAGGACTATGTAATTGAGCCATAATTATGGTGAGTTAGAAGGTTTAAATTGGAGGGATGATTTTAATTTTAATTTATAACATTCTAGAAAAAGAATCAGGTCAAAAGACTCCACGGTTAGAAAGTTATTGCAGTTTTCCAATTTTTGGAGACCTCTTAAGAATGCTTCAAAGTCAAGTTTGAGGTGCTAAATGACCTCGTATGGGGCTGAAAAATGGGGGATGAGAAAATCTGGTCCATAGGGCTATAGAGCACTCTTAGGGGTTTCCAAAAATGTAAATAATTCATCAATCAGAGCTACAATTCAAAAGTTATGCCTCTCAAAAGTTCGGCTACCATTTCTGAATTCTTCTAATTTTGTGTTGACTTATAATGTGACTTTTGGAGCTTTCTATTTTGGTAGTGGATGCCAACTAGAACTTTCTAGAATGTATTCCTAATCCTTAACCCTTTGGGGTCTATTTTAAAACATTTTTGGCATTGTAAAAGGTAGTTTGGAGCAGAGTTTGAGAGGAGGTATTGGGAGAAGAAATTATCTCCAGATTTATACTATTGTAAGCCCATAGGGCATGTTTTAGAGTCAATTTTCTCTGCACTAAGTGTATTAGCATATTTTCATAGTTAATAAAGTTTTTCCTTTCCTATTATGTCCATTATGTAGTTAGGTTGTGTCTCCATCACTTTTTTACACCAACAATCACCAAAACTTATGTAACTTCTTCTAGATTTATCATTTCTTCTTTTGACATTAACTGCATATATCAAATACTTAGAAGTATGTCCCATAACCTTAGAATACTCAACTAGTTGTCTATACCAACTTGATCTTTCCACTATTCTTTTGTTAGATACCATAAAAAAATTCTATGTTGACATCAATGGAAAACTTAGTCATGAATGTAGTATATTATCATATCTCAATACTCCCTCATTGGAGTATCATCAAAATTCATTCTTGCAACAATCTCCCCCTTTGGCATTAAATGCAACATAGATGAAAAACATCTAGTTCCAAGAATACTAACAAAAAGACTGTTCATCTTTCTTTTCAAATCCTCTTCATTAATTATTCTCCCTCATTAATATACCTCAATGTGTTTTTTATCAAACTAGCATTCCATGTTGTCCTTCTTTCAAACTTGTTGTTCTCATGCTGAACTTCTCCAACTATCATGTTGTACATGTTGTCTTTCCATGTTTTTTCTTCATGCTGAACTTCTCCCCCATTGACATCAATGTCAAAGGTTTCAAAAACTAACTTTACTACATCAAACTCTACAACAATTGATTCATACTTAGCTCAAGTGTCCAAAGAAACTATTTAAAATAATATCCAATAAGAGTCCTAGATGACTATGTCCATCATAGATACTCCCCCATATAGGAAATGTCAGTATTTAGTCTAGACAATAATGGGGCTCTATTAAACCATACTGATGCACTCTTGCATCTTCTAATTTAATGTAGGAAGGGGCATAACCCCAAGCATACCTCACAAATACTCAAAAGTCTCTTTGGGAAGAGGCTTAGTGAATATATTTGCAATCTTCTCTTTAGTGGTCACATACTCCAATCTAATTTCCTTTTTTGCAACTTTCTCTCCAACATATGATACTTAATAGAAATGTTCTTGGTCTTAGAATGCAACATTGGATTCTTACACATATTTACCATGCTTGTATTGTCATAATGTATAACAATAGGTTCACTTATTGCTATCCTTATATCCTTCAACATCTATTTCATCTAAACAACTTGATTGCAATTGTTTGCTACTACAACATATCCTACTTTCAATGCACTTTATGATGTAAATCCCACTTCTTTCCTAACCAAAAAACTAATCTTCCTCCAAGAAAGAAGGCTCCACCATTGGTGTTCTTTCTATCATCCATATTTCTTACCCAATCTGCATTAGTATAAGAACTTAGAGTGAAATCATTAGATCTATTATACCAAAATTTGAACTCAGATGTTCCTTGCAGATATCTAAATATCCTTTTGACTACTACATAATGTGCTTCTCTAGGATCAGCTTGGAATCTTAATATAATTCCAACTACGTTTACTATATCTAATTTTGTGTGAGTTAGATATTGTAGTCCTTATGTTGGTGTTTGAAAATTTTATTGGTTTCCAATTACGTCAATGAGAACAAGAAACATCTAGGGGCAGCTAACTCCCATCCTTAACACATCTTTTTAGATAATGGGCCAGCTATAAGGCTAGACCCTTCTTCTACTTCAAGTTCTACAAAACCTAGGCGGTTAGATCATAGATTCAATTAATATGGTACTAGTGCAAAAACATATTCTTGAATCTATAATCAATAGATTTAACCCTTATATCTCCTAATAACTCATGCAATAACATAGATCTATAGTATCTAAATGAAAATCTATGAAAATCATAAGCTAAGTGAGGGTTAGACTTTTCAGCTCTTCAACATGAAAGGGGGAAAGCATTTGATTAATAATGTTGAATTCAACAAAACCCCTAATATGTAGCAGTAAGAACCAATGATCATATAGCTGATCAATGCCTTATCTATTGGGAAATTCCATGAATCAAACACATATATATGGATACCTAATACCTATTCATACATTTGGATATCTGATCTATCCATTCACCTTGTAAATAGACATCTATGTTCAATCTAAATCTCATTCTTACCTGATATCCTCATCAATAAACTTGCAACCCTGTTGATTTCTCTGAAGCATTTACATAAATCCTTGAATTATAAGCAACAAAGAAACAACATATAGCCTTAAGGAGCTACAACTATGACCTAGGCTCTTTTTTCAAAGATCATAAAACACAAAGCTCACTGAGAAATGAGACAAAATTTAAAATGAAACTCAACACCTGTTGTTCTTTGTATTGATTTCCTTGAAATAATACATTCATATGCATGAAATCAAAACACAAAATCACCTAATAGATCTGAACTATCTATATTTATCTTCACTACTACTATTTATACAAGAGAAATTGTTGAAGAAAATGTAGTGTCATAGTATTGGGAATACATCAAAACTAGAACCAAAACATGGTATCACAGTACTGAGTGGTTTTTCTCCAAAAACTAGAACCAACCCCTACAATGGATGAGAGAAAGAAAGATATAGGAGAAGAGTGAATTCTTAGATCTATTGTGAAGATGACATGTGTCCACTTGAAAAACCTCTCTTAACAGTGAAAAGAATCTCTCTAATCTCTCTCTGCAACTAGTGGATCAAATCTTTAATCACTTTTGCCTCCAAAAGCACAAAATATTTGAGATATTTGATTGAACAAATAACTGATTTTAATGCTAGATCTGAACCCAAGGCCACAACAAAAATTAGTTAAAATGAACTCTTAAAGGCATGAAAACCTTTTTAGAATTTGTTTTAAGCTTCAGCAAACATCAATGTTTGCTTCCTAACTAATTGTGATGTTGTATGATGAATTTTGCCAGTTCCATTGAGAACGCCCCAAAAAATACAAATCTGCTTGCAAAGTGAGCTGGTGAAGACCTGCTTAAAAACTAACCCTAGAAATGGATAGTTCATTTCTTTCAAGTTCCAATGATATATTAAACTACTTATTTTTGACAAAAAATGCCCCTCTGGTAGCAGTTTGAAAAACTCAGGCCTAAGCTATGAACAGAGCATTAAAATATGAAAAAATTAAAAATTTGTAATGTATAAACTATATAAAAGCTTAAATATATTTGAATCTTTCATCTTGTGTGTTTGAAGTTTCTGAATTTGATTTTATATCTTATTTTCACAACTCTCCAATACTCTCCAATCCTACAATGCCACATGTCAATTCTCCATTGGCCATTTCCCAAGCAGACCCTACATCTTATTATGCATTTGAAACTTTTTGATTAATTAATTAATACATATTAATATGAAACTTTTATGCTCACATGAAGCATATTAATATTTTATTAACATTTCAAACCTTCTTTTTACGACCCCAACATACCCCTATGAGCATTTTAAAATTGCCTCCCACCCCTACGGGAATCTTTTCCATAGCATTAGGAACCCTTAATACTTCAACCTCTACTTATACGAGTTGAGTGTAAGATTGTAATACCTTTATGCTCGGCCTCCTGCTCATATGGTGGACTGCCACATGGCTTCCATCTTCTGGAAGTTTGGGTCAAAATTAACCTCACTCTTCATGCCTAGCTAGCTGACCATGGGCCCCACAACATGAGTGTTGCCTTTAAAGGGTGGTTTCCTTAAGACACTTAGCCTATTGTGCATTTTTACATTTAAACAATTGAAAGAACACTACCACAATGAATGTGGGATATACATGTTGAACTGTCTCTATGCTATGATTTCCTCTGCAATATGCATGCCCTTTTGAACATAGCGTGAGGCCCCTTTGCATGTGGGTTGTTCATAGTGTCATGGGTGGTTCTTTTTAGTGCTACGACTTTCCTTTATTTATCATAGATTATTGTCCAGTCTTTCCATCGCAATCCTGTGTTAGCTCATCAATGGATTTGGGGTTTTGTCTTTTCCTTTTACATGGTCTCTACTTTGATTTTCATCTTGTAATGGCCTATAACTTCCTTTGGTGTGGATCCTTTGTTTGCTATAAGCCTTCTTTTGTCATGCCATGCCCTAGTTTTCATTGTGTGAGCTCCTCTATTTTTGACCTGTGGTTTTCATATTTCATGTGGGTGCTTGAAAATGTTGTGGGTTGCTTTGGCATGTGTGGGTTTTTCCTTCAAAATAGCATACACCTTCATACCTTGATGCAACAAATTCTTGCTATTTCACACCGTGCCTTTTCTTCTAACATGGTGGCTTCTTCCAAGTTTATGTCCTGGGTATTGTCTCTTCAATGCTCTCCATTCTTTTATGTAGGAAGTTTGCACTTTGTCCTTGTTCCTTGCAAACTCTGATGTTTTAGATAGAGCTTCAAAAGTAAACATTTCCTCACCATCATCAAAAATGTAGCAAAAAAATTTGTCTATGGGATAATCCACTACAAGCATATATAAGATTCTATTCACAATAATTAAAGGTGGTTCCTTCAACAGATCAACAGTATTGACAAATAGATCAACAATAGCAAGTTCTAAAGGCTGACCCTCCTTGTCATACCTTAATGATAATCTATCCAGGTATGTTTCCATTTCAATCAGGAGCCATTTTGGAAATTGATCAAGGATCCAAGAGAATACAAACCACATTTTATAGATATCAGAAGTAATCCATAAGCCGAATGCATCTGTGACAGGATGAAGGATTTGGACCTAGTTTTCATAGGAAAATTTGAATTGGGGTTAGGAAAAGGATGAACTCATTTGTGTCCTTCCATAAATTGATATATTATAAGTGCATGATGTTCAAGAGATATCCCATACTCCATCTGACCATTCATCAACAATGGCACTTGAGGCATTATGGTCTGTGGCACCTGATCAGTATCCATATCAATTCCTCAACCATAAGTCATTTTCACATGAAGCATGGACTTAGTAGTGTAATGTTTATCTTACTTATCACAATTCCCAAAACCAAATTCATATTCTATATCATCAACATCATCTTCTTCTTCAATTTTCTATCATCAATTTCTTCATATTCCATATTCTTTCAAAACAAGTTCAACACCATAGCCACCTAGATCCAATGTGCTCCCTAACAATTTGCTAGTTTTGATATTAGAAAGAAAGACATTTCTTTTGAGAAAAAACCACTACATCTGGCATGATGGAGAAGAAATGAAAATAATATCCATATTTATAATCATGAGAATAGGAATCCCTTGTGTTCACCAATTCCAACTTGAGCATTTTCAATTCATACATAGTTTCATCTATCTAATGTAGTCAGTTGGGCCCGAAAGTAGGTCCAACTAAAATTTTTTTTTTTCTAAATGATTGAACTACAAAACTCACTCATTCATCCTTTGGCACTAATTTGAAACAAATTCAACCACTAAAAAAAATTTTGAAGCTCATTTTACATCTTTCTACAAACTGTCAATTTTGCATCAGGAGGTCCTTTTGACTGGCCTTAGAAATTGACCAAAACACCTGATCAGGCTTTGAAATCTAACATACTAATTCTCTATTTCACATACTTATACCCTATGAAATCTCATCTCATGAAAAATTCTCAATGAAAAGATATTGACTATCGAAGTTTCCCTCTCAAAATTACCTGCAAATAAACATGTTAGAAAACCAGAAAACACGTTCGGATTTGGCATCAAAAAATAGGTGAACTGACACTTGGGGGTATGAAAAGTAGCATGTTGTTTCACTATCATGAGGAGAATATGGATCTATGAGTTGGGCTCATGAAGAATAACTGGCCGTAAATGGTGAGTGGTCAGAGTGAGCTACTCAAATTTACAGACTAGAAACAATGGCAGAAAAGTAGTTTTTGCAAATGGAATTTACCTGGGAAAGTGTGTAAATGGATTCATCAAGATGTAAAAATTGGCACACTTAAATTATTTTTAGAGGACAACATATTGGTACAACCCATTCAATCTCTCTATCATGAATTTAAAGTTATGACATCACAAATAGGGGTACTGACAAATCTACACTTCTTGACACTAGTGAAAAGCTAGAAATTACATCTGGAATCGTGTTTGAAAACTGATCAAATGGATTCTTCATAAGCTCAAATTTAAAACATATTTTCTCACCATTGCAATGCAATGCAAAAGGAAATTCATTATTTTAGTCAACTGGATCAAAGTTATGGAAAATCAAACAAGGCTTCCCAGAATTCAGAACTAATTGCATCAACATGACAACAACAGATGACCAACTTTGATGAATTCAAAACCTAGTCAAATGGGTTTGAAACATAGTCTCTCTGGTATGGACACTAGATGTTCCCAAGTTGACGATTCATGAAACATAATTGGGTGCGAAATATTCAATTGTAAATGTAGCCTCTTGTCACTATTTAACATGGGAAAAAATGCAAATTTGGAAATTACACAAAACAAGACTTCATGAAATGGCTTGGAGTGTCAATTTATCATCATGGAATGCATAGATGCACTAAATGAAAGGTGCTAGAAACATTAAACACCTCATAGGCCTCAAATGGATAGTCGGGTATACATGCATCAAAAAACATTTAAAAGGGCTTAATTTCTTCAATGGTACTCAAAATCAAGGCTACAATTTTGAGTCCCAACACCTTAAATCATAGATATGTACTTCTTCTTCTTAACAGTAGGTATCTCATCTTTTGTAGATAACTTGTGTCCAGTTACCATTGGTGTTCCAATGGGTTTGCATATTTTCAAACCAAACCCTTTTAGTAAATCCTTCAAGTACTTAATCTAAGAAATAAATATTCCTTCTTTATTATGTACAATTTGTAATCTTAGAAAATATTTCATCTTTCCTATCATACTCATTTCAGATTCTTTCTTCATCATTATCTCCAAATATGATATCATCAACAAATATTACCAAAATCATCAAACTATCCTCAGTTTCTTTCCAATAGAGATTACTATCTACCATACCTTTGTTATATCCAAGCTTTGTCAAATGCTTGTCCAACCTTGCATATTAGGTTCTAGATGCTTGCTTCAAGCCATAAAATGTTTTCCTCAATCTACATAATATGTCCTTGTCATCTATCAAAGGATAACCTTCAGGCTGCTCAATGTACACTTGTTCTTCACGTTCTCCACTAAGAAATGTTAACTTGACATCCATCTAATACACTTTGAATTTCTTTTGTGCTAGACTACTTCTATTCTAGCCAATAGAGCATAGGTTTCCTCATAATATATTCCTTCTTTTTGTGAGTAACCTTTACACACCAATCTTGCCTTGTTTTTTACAACTTTTCCTTGTTCATTCATCTTGTTTCTGAATACCCATTTAGTTCCTATCACATTCTTGTTTGTTGGTCTGGGAACCAATTCCTATGTCTCATTCTTTAATATCTGACCTAATTCCTCTTTCATAGCTTATTTTCAATGATCATCTTTACATGCTTCATCTACATTCATAGGCTCAACTTGAGATATCAAACATAGTTCTTTATTGAATATGCTTCTTATCACCACACCTTATCTTTGCTTTGGTGATCTACTCAGATGGGTGATTCTTTATAATATTCTTTCCTAAAGTAGGAGTTGCTATCTCAACTCTTGGCTCTACTAAAGTTTTTGAGCTTTGTTCCCACCTTATCTCTCCTTCATTCTACAAACCCTTATTAGTCCCAAGAAATACCTCATCATTCCTTGGCTTAGTAACAACATCATCATCTAAATTGTAATCAACTATTCTCTCTTGTATCCTAAAGTTCTCATCAATTCTCACATTTGCACTTTCCATAATAGTTATCAAAGTTGATTCTTCTGATACTTGCTCTTCATTAACCAATCTAGACTCATTAACACTATCTTTCAAGGATCTTTCCATACTTTCTCTAAATTCTTGAACTTTATTAGACAATAGATTCTTTCTAGCTTTTCTCAATCTCTTAGGACATTTACTTAAAAAATGACCAAACTCTTCACATGTCCAACAAACAAAAATTTTCATACCTTCTGGTTCTCTTTTTGTAAGTAGACCAATGCCTTCTTCTATCTTTATTTCTTCTTGTGATATGGATTTTTCTTTTCTTATGCTATCCTTCCCTTCTATACAATAGAAGGATTCTAGATCTAAAAAATCAATATTTTGCTCTTTACATAAATTTGATAATTCACCAAGAATTTCCATTGTTCAAGTGTCAAAATTTTTTATGTCAAATTAAAACATTTATCTTCTTTAAACAAAAAAAACTTAATCATTCAACCAAAGAAAACAACAACCATAATAAGATGCACATAGACAATTACAC